>LR991079.1:6924153-9324153 GCA_905163555.1 Notocelia uddmanniana | reverse complement strand
CGAGCGTGAGGGCACTATTACTGTGCGCGTGTGACAGAGACAAATAGACATAGCGCTGTTATAGCACCATCTAGTGACAAAACTTAATAATACGTGGCAAGCTTGGAAGCTCACACGTAAGGCATCAATTTTATTGTATTTAGTAAAATTCAAAATTTAGTATCTATTTCATGTGTAGAATAATGTTTGAGACTAAAATATGCTATGTGAATTTATTGGGGTGTAAAAATCATTATTTTCTCAAGATTACGTGAAATATAATTTCAAGTGATACCTGTAGCGCCATCTATGAGATTTTTTTAAGTATTAATTATACGTTGTATGAGATGGGTGGCCATGCTTTTGCATTTTATTCCGTTGTAATAAGGTGAAAAAGTCAAAGCTTAATTTTTTTTTATATTAGCGGACAAAAACACATTATTATGTAAAAACACATTATTATTGGTAAACGGGACTTAATCGCGTACAAAAATTATTAATCACCTGAACCCTTGTGTAAATGTGAATAATAAAGATGAAGTGCGGGTAGTATGGAAAACCCGTGCGGCTAGAAGATGTTGATACCCGCTGAAGCCAGTCAGCTCGTGACCACGGATGTTGCGATACATTCGAAAACGTCGGGCACACCTCAGGTGATTAATAATTTTTGTACGCGATTAAGTCCCGTTTACCAATAATAATGTGTAAAAATCGTGCAAGTTTAAATCAATATAATTTTTACACAATTCCAAGTACTCCCGTAGTAAACTCAATACTAAGCTTGTGTTAAGGGTAGGTAATAGACGACGATATTTTGAATAGATATATGTATACATAATTTATACCAAAAAAAACGACTTCAATTTTGTACTTGCTATGCCACAATTTGTGGTTTCCGTGAGCTAATGCTTGGTTACCTACAGAAAATACCGAAATTGGCATATGCGTGCCTATCAAATTCGAGGAGTTCTCTCGATTCCTCCTAGATCCCAACATCAGACCTTCACCAAATTTATGTGGGACCAATTTCGAGGTACTTGCTTTAAAACAAAAAAAGAATTATCAAAATTGGCCAACGTGGTCAAGAGTTATCGAGGAACATACATACATAAAAAAAAAACAAGCAAACATGCAGACGAACTGAGTACCTCCTTCCTTCTATTGAAGTCGGTAAATAAATACACAGAAAACATCCAAGTATCAGGAACAAATGTTTCTGCTCTTTTTTATTTATTTATTAAAAATGGGATTGCTCTTGGCCAGCATCTAGCCAGGGGGCAAAGATGAGGCCGACGATAAAGCGAGCTCACCCAGAAGATGCCTATTCACTCGTGCCTTAAAAAGGTCCAGGTTATATGAACTCGGAAATACAGACGCCGGCAGAGAATTCCAAACCTTAGAAGTGCGCATTATAAAAGAATATGCAAAGCGCTCGCCACAGAAACAAATGCCCTTACCGGGATTCGTACCCGGGACCTCTAGCTTCGGAGGCAGTGTCACTACCAACTAGGCTAAACAGGCCGACGAATGCTCTTGATTGTATTAACTGTACGAGTATATGATACTAGGCGAAGATATACACATATGTAATAAAAAACAACTTAAATGCATTGAACAAGACTCAGGAACTTATACGGGCTTATCACACTAAATAAACGCCCTGACCGGGATCGAACCCCAGACCACCAGCTTCGTAGGCAAGGTGACTACCAACTAGACTATTGTATAAATCAAGAAATTCTGCTGTGCCCTAATCTTCCTCTCTCTAAACAGTTTAGCCTGGGGTTTGCAGTCTCGGTCCCGATTTGTATGAAATTTCCCGGGAAATCCCGGGAAATTTACATGCCCTACAGTTTAGCCTGGGGTACAGTCGCGAAATGAAAAGGTTCTTCACTTTTCAACTCTATTTCTACCCGACTGCGCCAGAAGGAGGGTTATGTTTTTCGAGAGTATGTATGTATGTATGTATGGACCCGGGTATGTCCTAAAACTACGACCAAGACCACCGGGGAATGGGCAGCAGCATTCCTTAAATGCGGTGGAGATACTGCGATCGCCAACCCGCATGCAAGCGTGGCGATTATGGCATTTACCCCCCATGAAATTGGGGGAGGCCTATGTCCAGCAGTGGACGTCCTAGGGCTGATATGGTGGTGGTGGTGGTGGTATGTATGTATAATTGTTTGGCACACTCTGCGGCCCGTACAGCTCGATGGATTTTAGCTTGAGAGGTGTCGTTAGATTCGTATTTACTGTGAGAGAGACACTGGGTATATATCAAAATAAAAAATAAAAAAAAACAAAATGGCGGATTTTTGGCGTCAAATTCAAATGTTTAGCACGCTCTGCAGCCAGAACGGCTGGATGAATTTTAGCTTCAAACGTGTCATTAGATTCGTATTAATTGCGTGTGTGTAAATGATGGTAGTTTATTGGTATGGAACTCCAAAAGCAGTCGGGTTTTTTAAAAAATCTTTTCTCAAACATGCAATGAAATATTTATGTTATGTTCCTTATAATAGGCTGCGAAGTATGACGTTTCAGGTGCGGCTAGGACAAGAGCTCGTTAATGCAATTTCATACAAATGTTGCAGGCCTTGGCCGGCAAAGGCCTCTTTTTTAATTTCCATTCCACATAAATTTGTGGCACAGGCATCATGACATTCTGCCACTATGCGTATTAAAAATAAAACTTTGATTTTTTTTGTTTATTTCATTGCATGTTTGAGAAAAGCAATATACATACCTCGGCGGGAAATATGGGGTTGCCCGCCTGAGACCTATCCGACCTCGCTTCGCTCGGCCATCTACATATATGTCTTCGGCCGGCAACCCCTTTCGTCCCGGCCTCTGTAGTAATATACTATTTAATTTCTCTTGTTAATGCCGATTGCCGTTAAGGTCGAAAAGCGACGTATATTTTCATTCCGCGACTATTCATTGGTATTTAACTGTTTTGAGTTGTGAACCAGCTCTGAGCAAAGCTAATCACACGGCAATGCCATGTCATTACCATTGTCCATTACGCACAACTGTTATTTAATGCACAATATTACGCACGCGAGCATCGTTTAACAATGAGCTAGGGTCATCACATATGTGTGTGTTATAATATTATCATCTTCCTAGCGTTTTCGTGGTTGAATGTCGTTTGAGAGAGACTGGGGATAGCGGGGCGTCATCTCGCTCATATTTGGAGTAGCCCAGCTGGGGAAGTACCTCCACTTTACAGCAGACCGCAGCCATAATAACACCACTACTTGTTCGTTAGGTATGTGGTGTTGTGTTCCTGGTGGTGAGTAAGGTCGGCAGAGCTCCCGAGGATGCGCTGTGTTGAGGGTGAGGGGTCTCTACCCTCTAGCTGTCAACACAACAAACTCTCAAGTCAATAAACGATCGTCAATGCTTTTGTACTTCTTCGGGACTCCCAATCGTCCATAGGCGACGGTGTCTGCTTAGCCATCAGGCAGACCGTAAACTTGTTTGCCATCGTCGTTATATAAAAAAAAATACTCCACTGCTGGACATAGACCTCCCCCAATTTCACGGGGGGTAAATGCCATAATCGCCACGCTCGGCATGCGGGTTGGCGATCGCAGTATCTCCACCGCACTCCAGGGATGCTGCTGCCCATCCCCCAGTGGTCTTGGTCGTAGTTTTAGGACATACCCGAGTCCAAGTGTTAATGCTCGTTGTGGTAAAAATTAACCCAACTTTGTTTTATTTATACAGAGAATTTAAAGCAATTGTATATTGCACAATACAGTATGAACTACAGTAACTACACAAACACTACTACGAGGAACTACAGTGTGGGATTCTTCAAGAAAAGAGTGTATAATTTTTTAAAGGGTCGGTAACGCACATTTGACACCCCTGGAGTTGCAGGCGTCCATAGGCTGCGGTGACCGCTTACCATCAGGCGGCCGTACGCTTGTTTGCCACCGACGTGGTATAAAAAAAATGTATTTTAGCCCCTTTTAAACAACGAAATACATACATAATAGATATAAGTAAATAGTTATAGCCTAAAATAATGATATTATGTCTCCCATTTCAGACGGACAAAATATAAGGTATTTATACACAACAGTTCTCCTAATCGCCTTTGTTGTCAAGATTCTGCAATCGATCTCCTTGAAAATAGAACGTTCCTAGTCGACAACCCTAGCGTAATCGTACGATGTTCTCTATAGACTCGATAGTCTATTATTTGCCACTGTGCATTTTATTTTTACTCATTGTCACTGCCAAGGCTTTAAAGGCTTTAAGGCACGAGTTTTACATCTTTAATAGAGAACATATATATGTAGAATAGAAAACATTTATTTCGAGAATGAAACAGGTTGTAGCATTTAGATCGGATGCATTAAAACTAACAATATTTCTATTTAGATTAGACATCGATTGTGCGGGTCTTAAGCAGTAAATGTTACTATGAAACATGATGTCTAAAATTAATAAAATGCATTGTTTTAATATCCTTTAATATATTTTAGAAGGTGTTCGTAATGACTACCATTTTTAGAGTACCGTACCCAAAGGGTAACAACGGAACCCTATTACTAAGACTTTGCTGTCTGTACGTCCGTCTGTTCAGTTAGTAACCACTCGAAACGGTCACCCATCCAAGAACTGACCCCGGCCGACATTGCTTAACCTCGCATACTCACGAACGCTCCTACGCTTGCAATAAATGACTATGACTTTGAGAAATGGAGAAGTAAATAGGATACCTACGTAACCAGGAATCATCTCCCAAAGGGATGAATTGCGGAGTGAAAGTTAACGAATTTTAACAGACTAGGTAGTGGCTCTGTTAGCTGACAACCTCACGTTTTTTTTTATTTGATTTTTTTTTGCAATATTCATTATATCCAAAAACTGACTCGACGAAAGAAATCTATGTATTTATCGAAACTACTCACAAAATTTCACAAGAATCGGTTGAGAAATGCAACCTGTAAAGGAGAACAAGCGGAAATCCGTACATCCATTCGTCTTCTAGTAACCATTGTACAAGCTTTGCTTAGTTTAGGACTAGGTCGATTTGTGTAAGATTGTCCCCCAATATTTATTAATTTGTCTGGACTTCCGGTCCGGACATACGAAATCATTTTTGTCGAAGCTGAAGCGAGACCTTCGTTTCACTCCGTCGAAAAGTCGTAGGCAATAGCTAGTTTCATCTGAATTCCTGCATTATAGATTATTAACTAGTAAGTTAATGGCACTAATGACTTAATAGGCTTACAAATCTAGTAGTAATAGTATCTATTCTTATGATTGACGTCATAAAATGTCGTCAAGCATAAGCTAACAGGTAAAATCGTTTAGTTACCAACAAACTCACGCCTGCATTCCTGAAAAAGGCAGGCAGACCACATGAAACTAAATTTTCCGTACTACTTAGCATTAGGTTTAAAGTTGGAAATAGGGATTGCAGTACCGGTTTCCATGAAAAATCCCGCGGATTCCCGGGACTGCCCGGGAAATTGTAACATCTAGTGGAGAAAATGTGATATTGCAGTGATAGGTTGCCAGATCGTCTCCAACCACCCACTTCAACCCTATTCCCATAATCAAACCGAAAACAATTGAATTCATTACGATCCTTTATCAGTTAAAACGCTGATATATTTTGGCTATTTTCTGTATTGACACACATTTTGACATTTTCTCTTCGTTACTATCTAGCACAGTATTTACAGTATTTAGACCTAATAGCATAAAATTTACATATACATTTACATATACATATAAATTTACATTTCTGCGTTATTCATCAAGAAATAAATAAATTAAATAAATATTAGGGGACATTTTTTATACAAATCGAACTAGTCCCACAGTAAGCTCAATAAGGCTTGTGTTATGGGTACTTAGATGGCGATATAATTTATAGACATATACTTAAATACATAGAAAACATCCAAGTCTCAGGAACAACTGTATCTGCTCACCACGAAAACAAATGCCCTTACCGGGAATCGAACCCGGGACCTCTAGCTTCGGAGGCAATGACACTACCAACTAGGCTAAACAGGCTGACGAATACGTTAGATTAGGTACTATATAAAACTTATTTTTTTTTTAAATTAAAAATGGGATTGCTTTTAGCCAGCATCTAGCCAAGGGGCAAAGATGAGGCCGACAATGAAGCGAGCTCACTCAGAATATGCCTATTGACTCGTGCCTTAAATAGGTACAAGTGAATTTTTAACAAAAAAAACCGACTGCATATTTTTCCACTCTTACTCGGCCTTTCCTACTATACAATTTGAGGATTGCCCTCGATTTCTCAAAGATCACGTCATCAGATCCAGACGTGATGACAATGGGACCAATTAGAAATTATACCCTTTCAGACAAAAAATATTTTTTGTAATCGGTCTCCGAGTAATCGGTAAATTTTTAAAAAATATTCCCACGAACTGAGAACCTCCTCATTTTTTTGGCTGTCGGTTAAAAATAATCGTATCCTTAAATCAACAATAATTTTGACAAAATACTGCAATATGTTGGCGGATGACGCAGTGTGACTGATGAACTGAAGGATGTAAGACGTTTTACTATGCACATAATATAGAAGATTTTCCATAAGAGTTTTAAAAACTATCTAGACAATGTATTAAACTTACAACTAAGATTATTAAAAAGTGTTATTGATAAAAGTACTAAAAAATCCTGTAATAATGATTACACGGCATTATTACAATTACTGAACGTCTTGCCGGTGCATGACAAAGTAAGGTATTTAATAGCAACCGAACAATTTAAAAGTACCGAATTTAAAACTCTGAGAGCATACACTCGACCACAAAGAGGGCTAGAGTGACGGAAGTACGCGGAACCCACGGCCAACAATTACTATGGTAAAAGGACACGCAGCTACTTAACACCGTGAATATTTAACACCATTACTTTTGAAGACGAGTGTAGCAGTAAAATATATTTAAAACCAGACTCAAAAAGTTACTATTGAATGCCTCAAATGATAGAGAAAGTAAAGGCTAAGTATTAAATAGATAAAATAACTACTAATTTAGGATTACTTAGATAGGTCATCATTCGATAAGGCAAAGTGGTATAATAACGGAAGTGAGTGTAATACTCGTATTCGCCGATAAACTGCACGTTTGGCGAAATAACTATTAATGTTTATGTACCATACTTTTCACTGGAAATAAATTTAAAAAAAGTACTGTATTATTTTAATACAACGACGGTGGCAAACAAGCTTACGGCCTGTAGCGGTAAGTAGACACCATCGCCTATGGACGCTTCGAAATCTAAAAGAATCACAAGTGCGTTCCCGACCCTATAACTACATATTCCGTATTGTAATGACGATGTAAATCATAAGATTACGCAATAACATATAATAGCTAATAGCTACAGCAAACATAACAGCTTGTCATAATAACAATTTTAAATGAAAACTTGTTTTTATCAAAACAAGTTTGTTTAAAAAGAAGATTTATTACTATGATGATAATTAAAGCAACTAACAATAAATAGGTATAGCTAGAGTTTTGTGACTTCCGCGTAGATTTTTTTAGAGAAATAATTGATGTTTCATTATTTCAGGCAAAGGCTTAGTAGACGTGATATCAATAACTTTTATTAAAACGTTTCAAACATTCATATTATGAATTCAGTTTGTTCGAAATTACAAACAAATATGTCACATTTGTAAAGAAAAGAAAATAAGTTGAAGCGCAATGTTCTCAGATTATATTGGCGAGTTTTTTTTATTGGTAATGCAAGAATAACTTCATTTTATTGGTATCATACCATAATATCCCTCTCCCATCCGAAGCCGCGGGATGCACATATACGCAGCGGCAATAAATATGGCCCAAAATCGTAGCAAAATGTATGAGAACCGAAACAAATTATTGTTAGGCTGCTGAGTATATATCAATCCCCACGAAAAAAAGTCATTCTCGCGATTACCCCTACAATCATCCGTCTAGCGCTTCCCAGTTATATCCTAATTTTCAGAAAATCCGAATGAGTCCGAAAGCGACTTTACTGCCCAAGTAAGAAGGTTTAAAATATTCCAATGCTGTTGGCAGTTATTTAAATAATTTCATCTATAACGACCCCCTACATGCAAACTAACATTATTTTTTTTTCTTTATGCTGTGGAGCGCTCCTCCATTGACTAAGAAACTTAAAAAAGTCACACACGCATAAACTAGCTGTTTAAAATAAGTATTAGTAGATTAAGCACATAATATTATTAAGACTGGCATTGAAAGGGTTTAGTAAATCTCACGCCAAAACAAACCAAACGTTATAATGTTAGGAAGTTATAATTTTTAAATTATTTTTTATTTAAAAATGCGCACAACAAATACCATGTGCTTGAGATTGATAGCCGACGTGTCAGAGTGAGATCCAAATAGTGGTTTCTCTTTCCGAATCATGTTTTATCTGCGAAACAAAACATAGTCTTTTAACTATAAATTATTCCTATTAAAGTCGGGCGATGAACATTGCAATATTTCTCCCAGACATGGATGGATAGCGGAAAATATTAAAATAGATTCCATAATTTTTCTTTATTAAGGTCTAACATGTGATTACCCCAGTTTCACCCTATTTTTAGTGACGACAAACCTACAGATCACCTCAATGGTTCAGTAATACCCCACTTACCCCAGTATACCTACCGTCCATAATATTAATAGCCCACTCTTGTTTAGTAAATAAAATAGGTGGCCCTGACGAACACTTTATTTAGCCGGGTTATATGATCTGGCGTCGGTCCGATCTCGGAATGATGTACTGTTCAACGTTTACATTGCATCTTTAAAAGAAGAGATGCATGCAGTCCTGGGACCCGTTTGTCAAAACCCCGGAAAACCCGGGACTTTTTATTGAAACCGGTTCCGTAACTACCAAACCTCCACCACCACTATATCAGCCCAAGGACGTCGACTGCTGGACATAGGCCTCCCCCAATTTAATGGCGGCTAAATGCCATAATCGCCACTCCACCGCACTCCAGGGATGCTGCTACCCATCCCACGGTGGTCTTGGTCGTAGTTTTAGGACATACCCGGCTAATAGGGGACCAACCCTATTTAAAAGAAATTATAATTTCCAACCGAAATGAAAAAAGGCCGGAACCGAAAGAAATTTTGATTTTTTGATATAATTATAATAGATTGGCAGCTAAAATAATTACTTGCCATATTGTTCGCCCAGGGAATGGTCTCTGAGTTGTAAATTTAGCTGGCATTATATTATTTTTGTACATTAGGTTAGGTTAGACTTCTATTCCTTTTTTAGCTGCCTGGGCAAATACTAAATTAATCAACAAAATATTTAATATATTCTCTCGTATGTTATATGAAGAAGTCAAACATATTAACGTGACAAAACAGGTCCACAGCGCTGAGATATATTTGAATAATTTGAACAATAACATGTCAATATTCAAACGTGCTTTTAACATAATCTAGCCAGTGAATAGGAAAATACAATCATTATTTTGATGTTTTCGATAAATCCGTGAACGTGTTGGTTGAGATTATTGTTAATTTAAGTCTCTAAGAAAGGAGACGTAAATCACTGATTTAAATTATCGAGTGCAACGAAGGTCACCGTTTTAGCTTCGGTAAAAATGCTTTCGTATGTACAGTGGTTTTCAGGATTAGCATTTGTTTGTTACCACGTAAAATTTTGTGCGCATATTTTATTATTAAATAGATTTTATTGTCAGGTAATTATTTAGAAAATTATAAAAACGCGATGTCTACAACTCACAGAGCCACTAATTATTCATCGAGTGAAACGAAGGTCCACGTGCGTGGTCCAGTTGCGCCTAAAATGCTTTCATATGTCCGAATATCCGGCTGTTCTCCTCTACAGGTCGCATTTCTCAATCAATTCTCGTGAAATTTCGTGAGCAGGTTTGATAATTATATAGCTTTTCTTTTGTCGAATCAGATTTTAAAAATTTAGAAATTAAAAAGATATATTTTTGAGGTACAGTTCACTAGAATATGGAATTAGATAAATATCCTTAATTTCTAATAGTTAATAAATATTGTTAACTTCAATTAATATGACGCAATATTTAAAGTGATTAAATATTGGGTCGAGCACTGGGACATTTACCTTAAATATAAAAAAAAATAGAACAACAACAACCGACTACGAAACCATCACTTAAAACTGGTCGATCGCGGTTCACACAAAAACCCCCATAGATACTTAATAATCAACAGAGTGTTGAAGAATTGGAATAGACCGCCAGATGACATGGTTTCAGCTGATAATGTCAACTAATGACAAGCTTTCTAATTCAGCTCAACAATGATATAGTATTTAAAGATAAATGGATAATAAAATTGATAATTTTGGATAGTTGCATCAACGGTCTGTTTCATAGCGAAGAGTCTAGACCAACACCTCAAAAGACTCTCGCTAGATGTAGATGGCTGGGTTAAAGGTCAGATACAGAAGGCGGTACTCCTGGACACGGCAGCGGATAGCCAGGAGGTCCCTTTGCCGCCCTAACCGCGGGCAGCTTAGGCCCGCCTTGCTTCCGGCGGCATCCCAAGTTAGGATTTTTAAAATGATTTTATAATTTGAATGTGATTTTTTTATTATTTTTTTATGAATCTATTTTACAATAGGCCTGGCCTAAGTTCAAAAATAAATAAAGTGAATAATAATAAACCTTGTCAGAGACTCTGAGGTCAAAAGGAAAACCACTATGTCTTTCTACCACATTAGCATGTGTTACGCAACCGTAGAACCGTAATGCTAACTGGTTTGTGAGCTTTAAACGTACGACAGACTACAGCTACCTGCGGTGGCGGCCAGTTGTACACTATGGGTCTCCCAAAACCTATCGACGCGGAATCGAAGAAGCCTAGCCGATAGAAAAAAACTGTATGACTAAGCAATAGGCGCGTAAACGACGTCGACGCGTCAACCGGCGTCAGCAGAGTCGATCCGAGCCGAAACTCTGATTGCGTGGACACAAAGCTTTATTTCTATCGGCTAGGCTTCTTAGATTCCGCGTCGATAGGTTCGGCTCCAGTGTGTGACATGTTTAATTCGCTTATTCAGTTTCCATTTGGCCACAAACATGTGGCGTTGCTAAGACGTTTACAATTGTGTATGTTACCACACCACTAATAAAAGTGAAGATCTTCCCATCTTCCCATCTTACCAGTGGTAACTGGGAAAAAAATTCCAGCTGGTACAGGTACCACAAAACTGAATTGGTGATACCTTTACTTACACAGTAATTATTTACCACCAATAATTACAAGTGGGAAATAAAAATAACACTTGCCAAAGAGTGTCACAACAACGGTGACACTCAAGCTTACTTGTTAGTTATTAGATACCGTAGCCTATGGACGCTTGAGATTCTAGGAAAATCACAAGTGCGTTGCCGATCCTTGATTGAGTTTGAGCATTCATTGTGTTGACAGGTAGACATGCAGGTCCCCCACACTCATCACAGGGTATCGTCGGGAGCTCTGGCGACCTTACTCACCACCACAAACACAACACCACATACCAAAAAGCAAGTAGTGGTATTATTATATTCATTTATTTACTACGGTCTATAAGGTGGGGGGCTTCTCCAAATGGGCTGCTAGAGAACGCAATTTCCCGGGAAATCCCGGGATTTTTCATAGAAACCGGTACCGACACTGCAATCCCTAGCCGCTCCCCCCCCTACCTCTCGTAAGAAAATTCGCCTACCCGTGTTACGCGCCGCCGAATGCTCCGCTTGTTACGGCCTCAAAAATTGGGCGAGCACCTTGGTAGGTCTTTTATTTGGCAATTTACTTGAATTGCCACTAAATTTCCGTTTGGACCGGCCTCCTTCAACTGAATTAATAATGTAGCGTTTCGTATCGGGGATTTCTTTGTACCTTTAGTGAAAATAGACATCTAAAAATGTACCTAAACCAAGGTTGATATGTAGGGAGTATTTCCATTAATTTTATAGAAATAGAAATACATTTATTCGTGTTTTTGTAAGGGCATTCACGAAACCTAAGACAACTTAACCCAGATATATGGAGATACTCGTAAATATAAACTTTGGCGACTACGGAACTCTACATTGCGCGTGGCCCGACATGCACTTTGATTTTTTTATTAATTATCCATTAAGTAATTCTATAGCAAAACTCCACCTATTTGTGACATTAGCAGTGGTTGGAATTAGGTGAGCTAAAGTACCTATTCTTCGCAAGGGGACATATTATATAGAGAGGTTACAACCGGGTGGAAAATATGTATTTTTTAATACCGGGTATTCGATATTTATCCGGGTACTAGACATAATTATGTTTAGAAGATCCCTTTTTTTTAAATGTGACGAAAATGTTACCAAAAAAACTAGAAATAGTTATAACTTTTCTATTAACACTAGCTGTTGCCCGCGACTTCATCCACGTCTTCACTCCTATTGTTCGCAGCGTGATGTTATATACCCTAAAGCCTTCCTCGATAAATGGACTATCCAACACAAAAAGATTTTTTCAATTCGAACCAGTAGTTCCTGAGATAAGCGCGTTCAAACAAACAAACAAACAAACTCTTCAGCTTTATAATATTAGTATAGATAAAACATCCCGTTCTGTAAGTAAAACATGTATATTTTATTTATCTTAGCTTACCTAATTCCGATCACTGGACATTAGTCAATATCATAATAATAATATAGGAAATTGGATTAATTAAAAGTTCGGCCGCAACGGTGCTCAAATTACGATGACGGTACGAAAGCGCCGTGAACGAGAGGGAGAAACTTATGAGTTACAAGTAAATTTTTAACAAAAATACACCGACTCCAAACTTTGCCAGACCCCATCCTCCTCCTATATAATTTGAGGAGTTCCTTCGATTTTTCCAAGATCCCGTCATCAGATCCAGACTTGGTGACAATGGGACCAACTAGAAAATAAACCCTTTTAAACAAAAAAAGAATTTTTGAAATCAGTCTACTAGTCTCCGAGTAATCGGTGAACATACAAAAAAAAAATATTCCTACGAATTGAGAACCTCCTCCTTTTTTGAAGTCGGTTAAAAAACGTCACGCATGAGGCACGTCACTGCGTTTACGGGGCGTCAGTGCGTTTTAAGCAGCGGTGTGGGCGGACCTAAAAGCTACTTTAAATTAGAAAAAGCATTTACAAAGCTTGAAACGTACAGAGCGCGGCGCAGCGTCGTTGCGGGGCGGAGGCGGTTTTGCGGTAAAGCGAACGCGGTCCGGGGGACGTCGCACCAAAAAACCGCGTGGGATATCGGAGCGGAGGCGGCGTGTGTGACATATGAAGCAGTAATTGACACGATCAACAGTCGACAGTTTCGGAAAGATTAAAAATGAAAACCGCCACCGCCCCGCACCGCGCCGCGGCCGCTCCGTGCGTTTTGAGCTTAAAGCCTACCGTAACCGACACCGGTTTTTCAAATATCCAAAACCCGGATATGAAAGTATGCCGAAATCGCCGGATATAACCGGTTTCTTCGGTTATTGTTAAAACGTGATTGCATTTCCTACACAAAACTAAAACGTCGAAGCCTGCCAGTCAGCTGATTTGGTAATCAGCCACAATAATGTTCATGACCTTCCTAAAGGCGTTAACCTGGTTGTACTTTTGGCAGAACGCCCGAAGCTCAGGTAGAATCGTTAGAAAGCTATATTATTGAGTAATATTCAAACCAATGAGGATATTATATACTTGTGGCTTTGTGACCTGTAGAACTCGCGAATTTATTTAAATTTAATAATAAGAATAATAATGATTTATCGTAGAACTGTGTAAGTACATAAAAGTTTATTACAAATTAATATTGGTACCAACAGTTACCCATTACGGGCATACAAAGTTTCGATACTTAATCTACTACATTAAAAAGTTCCAAAAGTTGTCTCGACAATAAATGCTATATAATTATCAAACCTACTCACAAAACTCCACAAGAATCGGTTGACAAATGCGACCCGTAGAGAACAGCCGGGAAATACGAAAGCATTTTTGCCGAAGCTGCAACGGAGACCTTAGTTTCACTCTGCCAATAAATACAGCACGGCTAGCACAAAACAGCGCGCGTTCTATATCGCGCGAGATAGACTATCCGTCTCTTTCCGTTATCTCGCGCGCGATATAGCTCGCGCGCCGTCTTGTGCTAGCCGAGCTGATCGAAAGTCTTTAAGCCGGATGTTTTTCCAAGGAACTACAGTATGGGGTTCTTCAAGAAAGGACAATAGGTACTTACAAAAGACCATGGGCAACTTTGTATGGAATCTCGTCCTAACCCTCGTGAAGACAACCACCCCATATCGTTTGCCCGCAAATCGCATATCGGAATCGTTTGTTCATCGTTAGTTCACGTTTGTTCAGTAGGTAAAATCGTTAGGACCCGATTATAACATAGGTTTTTTTTAAAAACAAAATGGGGTGGTCAACTTCACGTTAACCACCCCAAACCAAAATCCTTGTTTTTTTTTTAGTTTCTATGACAAGACAATCGTTAGTTCATGATTGTTCACACGATTAAAACGGTAGGACCCGACTCTATCATTCTTTTTTTAAAACTTAAAGTGGGGTGGCTGTCTTCACGCTAACCACCCCACCCCAAAATCACCGAAACCAAATATGTGGAATCATCGGGCCACGTTAGTTCACGTTTGTTCAGGCATTAAAATCGTAAGGACCTCAATAGTATCGTCACAAAAAAATAAAAACGAAAAATGAATAGTGTAGGTCATGTTGATCGGAGTATCAAATCCCTAAGGGAAAATACTCAGTTGCAATCGAAGCGAAACTGTTCAGTTACCTGAACAAACGGCTACAGGCACTAAATTATCGATCTATACTGGTAACTGATGGACACTCACATGGATTTGGCTAAAAACCGACAAAGCTAAGAGTTACGTCATTAGATAGGTCTTTAAATCTACTTCATTTCGTTCTATGGGCACCAAGTTGAATTCCATTACAGAACTGAGATATTCATATTTTAGTCTGAGCAAAGAGGATTTATGGTCTGAGAGAATACAAGCTAATAATAGATTGAAATACCTATTAAATCACATTATTAATTTGTCGGCCCGTTTAGCCTAGTTAGTAGTGACACTGAATCCGAAGCTAGAGGTCCCGGGTTCGAATCCCGGTAATGTCATTTGTTACTGTGCTGAGCTGAAACATTTGTTCCTGAGACTTGGATGTTTTCTTTGTATTTAAGTATATATCTACTAAATATATCGTCGTCTAGTACCCATAACACAAGCTTTATTGAGCTAGCTATGGGACTAGTTCGATTTGTGTAAAAATAAGTCCCCTAATATTTATTTATTACTTAAATGTTAAATGACTTAATTCCCAGCTTCTAAGGTTTCAGGACCATTTTGACGCATGGTTTTTGGTAAAGGATCAATGCGCATATGTTTACCAGCTGTCTTATTGCTGACCTATTGTGATCGCTACCTACTACAATTCTAGAACAAAGTATTGACATTTCAAAGATAGTAAATTTACTCGAGAAACTTTATCTCTTCCGGGCACATAATGTTGTTTGCCCAGCTGTGCTACCGCGAACTTCGAAAATCGAACTTCGTGTCGTGCCGTCCCTTTCACTCTCGTGTTATACTCTATATGACGGAAAGGGACGGTACGATACGAAGTTCGATTTTCGAAGTTCGCGGTAGCACCCCAGGTTGAAGTTGCAAGACACTGGATGCAGAACGTACTCGTATTTAGGAATTTTATAGATAAACAATTTTGATTTTCGAATTACGTACAGTCGGCCTCATAAGTAGCTGGACACCACAGATATCAGAGTAAAGCAGATCCGCTCATTTAAGTTGAACGATTTTTGTACGTCTGATCTATTCTCACTAATGTACAAATCAGAAAGTTTGAGAGAGACAGACAAGTGACATCTGACACGTCTTCACCTGTCATTGTCTCCGTCTTCATAACTGAAAATTGTATTGAACTGACGTTATGGTGTGTTAAGTTTATATGGGATTTAACATCCTGGTGTGCTCACAAATCGAGACAACTTGTTAACAGCCGAAAATGATTGTATTATCTGTCGCATTCTAACTCATTTTCGTGCACCAAAAGGATTAAAGATACAACTATATGGAAAATCATCTGGCTTAATACTGCGAGTCTGCTTTTCTCTGATGTCTGTGCTGGACACTTTAGGACTGTATCGCTATCACCCTTTAGACATTTATTATGACAGTTTAAACATGACGTTAAAGCGACAAGGTACAAAGGTGTTCAGCCCCTTGTGAGATTGACCGTACGTTGAAGTTTCCATTTTAATTATTTATTTAGATGATACAGATCTGCCATAAAGGCGTATGATGATGGCCATTTTATCCTGTATCGTTGCGGATAACACGCCCGTTACTCTCACACTCGTATACTTGTCAGACCGTGACGCAATGTCTTATCCATGATTATAAGTGATAAAATGGCAACTATCATACCCGTTGATGACAGAGATATGTACAGTCAGCGTCATATAGTAGATTAGATAGATAGCGATCAAAGTGGCCAAATAAAACGCGTGCGCTGCTAAAACTATATTTGATAAAATAACTATTTGTATCGGAGATTTATTATATATACAGAAATAATTAATTATTATTAAAAATAAAATAAATTAAAACATTACAAATCTAAAAACCTAAGTCTAAAATAGGCCCCTGTGGCATGGTGCCGAGGATGCTGGCAGCATTTCCTCGCTGGATCGCAATACTTATGCGTTGGGCGAGGAAGCTGCCAGCTCTTTTGTCCCCGGTTACATCGACCAGCCGTTTAGCTAACTCTTGAAAGAGTTTCTGTGCTGCAGGGCCCCACGGACCAAGAGTCTCGACTCCAAAAGCAACGAAGTCGTAGTTGGCGTCCAGACTCTTGTATTTGCGTCTTTTAAGGGCCTCATCAGCCGCCTCCGCCGCCGCGCCTACTTTGTGTGTGGTACCTATTTTGTATGGTGTAATATACCGAAATGTTTGGCCACTTTGGCTGCTACGTACTATATGACGCAGACTGTATAGTAACAACAAATAAATAAATAACTACATTTACCAACAGTTCCCGTTACCATTCAGCTTTTGTCTGGTTTTGATCATTTGCCAATACGATTTCGACTCTTTCCGAAAATAATGTTTGGCGCGAAATTTCTTCCTTGTTCCCAAAAGCGATGGTAACCTTGGACCGAAAGAGAACGTTCGACGAAAAATTCGTAATCGTTGACTACCACCGCACCACCACCACATCAGCCCTAGGACGTCCACTGCTGGACATAGGCCTCCCCCAATTTCATGGGGGGTAAATCGCCACGCTTGGCATGCGGCTTGGCGATCGCAGTATCTCCACCGCACTCTAGGAATGCTGCTGCCCATTCCCCGGTGGTGGCGTGGACTACCGCTCACCCATTATTAGGAGAATCGTGACTCAGAGTAAAGGGTATCGTCTATAGAGGTTCTATACGCGTTCCACCAAGAGGGACAGAAAAGCTCTTATGCAGCTAAACTGAGAACTAGTCTTAAGAGGGCGCAGTACGTTTGGTTCTCCGTACAAACGTATTTATGCTCTCATTTTAAAACGCCATTCTAGAATAACATGAAACTTTGTATACACAATGGGATCCAGCTTGTCTAGGGCGGAAATTAGTTTCTGTTGCTTGAAATTATAATGGCGAATAAATACAGAGATTATTAAGGTTTTCATACAAGCCGTAAAAAAATTCAAAAAACCGCTGTATTTTTTTTCTTTTTCAATTTCTAGCAAAACTAATTTCCGACCTAGGTATGCCGGATCCCATTGTGTATACAAAGTTTCATGTTATTCTAGCATGGCGTTTTAAAATGAGAGCCTAAATACGTTTGTATGGAGAACCGATCCACACCGATCGTACTGCGCCGTCTTAAACGGTTGACGGTTGTTCGTGGTTGAACAACCTCTATAACTTGGGCGGGTAATCGTTTGTTTGCCTCAAAGTCATATAAAATAGTTTCAGCTAATAAAAAAGTGGATTACCCTCAGGTCCCTCACTCTCAATCCTACACTCGTAAGTAATAATAATAATAAATAGTTTATTCACCAAAACATTCTTACTACACATTCATACACTTCTGCCAAACCACAGTGTGGTTTGTTGTTAGTAAAGGACTGCTTCAGAACCCTAAACTTACTTTCTAATAAGTGCCCTTGATAGATAGAACCATTATGATTTCCTTATGTTCGTCTGTCTATGTACTTGTCTATTCATTCATTTATTTTGACGATCTCGGAAACGGCTCTAACGATTTCGATGAAATTTACAATGTAAGGGGTTTGCGAGAGCGAGCTTCGGAAAACTCGGATCGTAGGCGTATTCCATAAGGCATATAAATATGTGCATAGTGTTATATAGTAAACTACGGGAGGAAATACAATTACTGCAGGGCAATAGTTTTAAAAACAAAACTACGAGCTGGCTCGTGGACAAATGCTTTTATAGTGTAAAAAAATATCTAGATCATGTTTAAGATTGTTATTTAAATGAATTATTCCTGTTGACATTTGTATTATTATTTATTACAGTTCTATGTCTGTTTTCTTTGTTTATTGACATTGTATCATTTAATTATTTTATTTTAATATTGAATTAATGAATTGCAACGCTCCTCAACAAAGTTAAACGCCTGCATGCAGGCTGAATGCACAGGACATGTATTATTACTTATTACCAAACATCTCATCAACTCGTGTATTCAGAGCAAATAAATTTTTGAATCTTTTGAATCTTGAAGGGAATGTTCATGTCCAAGGGTTCCTCGGGCATTTACAAAATACGATGCTCATTTTACAAAGTTTACATTTTACTTCCACTTCAACATTGTTACAAATGTCACGCAAAATACAAAGAACCAGTGATTTTGATTCTCAGATACCGTCACACTAACTCCATTTCTCCGCCAGGAGCCTTCGTTGTCTCTCCAAGACTTTCTCATCAATAGATAACTCGTATGTTTCTCGTTCTGTAATCATTTATAGATGCCGAGCGCAGCTCGGTCACCCCAGTACTTACTAGGCACTAATAACATCTTATCCCAGTTCAATTGCATCCCGAACGATGCCGGGGGTCCGCTACCTAATCCCAAGAATTGGCGTAGGCACTAGTTTTTACGGAAGCGACTGCCGCCTGTCCTTCCAACTCGAGGGGGAAACTAGACCTTATAGGGACAAGGCTTGTCAAGTGAGTGGGCAACTTGACTGTTAGAAGTTCTCAAGCCGCCCGAAGGCCTCTAACTTGGCTTAACGACTGCTGTCATACACAGCACCCGGGATCAACGGTTTAACATGCCTTCCAAAGCACGAAAGCGCTCAGTTAGTAACCACTTAAAGCGATCACCCATCCAAAAACTGACCCCGCCCGACATTGCTTAACCTCGCATACCGCACGCGGTACTCGGGCGCCGCTAGGCCTCGAACGCACCTTACTACTTATAACATAACGGGCCTTAAATTAAAAGTTACTTAACATTATTGAACAACAACTCAGCCTCTGACCTTAAAGGTAGGTCAAACGCGTCGGATATTATGTTTGCTTGTTATTATGACATAACCTCATAAACAAACAGCAAGGATACCATACAGCGGGCCTATGATGGTTGCCATTTTATCACTTATCGTCGTGGGTAAGACATTCGTCACGTTCTGACAAGTATGCGAGTGCAAGAGTGACGGGCGTCTTATCCACGAAGATAAGTGATAAAATGGCAACCATCATAGGCCCGCAGCTATCGTTTAACGAGGACGTTCACTGCGCGGCGCGCAGTGTAACATATATATGCCACATGCTCAAATGTATAACATGGTGTCACTCTATGGAGGGTGAACCATCAAAAGATCACAATAAATTTGTAAATTACTAAATTTTACCAGTCATAAAAAGATATGACTCAACTTCAAAAATTCTGAAAAAATAGTTATTTTCTGTATAAGTCAAATAAAAGGTACCAACAGAATCCTTGTATAAATAAATAAATAATGGGGGACAATTTTTTACACAAATCGAATTAGTCCCATGGTAAGCTCAATACCAAAAAGACAAATGGACAAAATTAGTAGAAATAGTTACAGAGCTAAATTGAAATATAATAGAAAATTACTCTAACTTAAAAATAACCTACAAAATCTATAAATTTGGCCCCTTAGGGTGCCTTAGGTAGGGTTTTTTTGGGTCATGTGCTGGCCAGCAGCCTTGCAGCTTTAGCTGGGGGGCCTGACTGGCTGTGGATGGACGCCTCTTATGGGTCTTTCCGACAGCTTGGGCCTTAGGCAAGGTGCCCATCAACATCATGCAGGCAGCATTCCCGCGCTGAATTGCCATAGCCATCAAAACGGGTTAATTAAATAATATAAAATAAAATAAATAATATGGGGGGACAATCTTACACAAATCTTACCCAAACTAAGCAAAGCTTGTACAATGGGTACTAGTCGACGATATATACATATTTATTGTTAAGAAGAGGTGCTAATACGTATTATCTTTGAATTTGTATCGAACACTCATCCCTATCAATTCTTTTACTGTCAAATATATTTTCATTTAGTACAAACAGACTAATGTATAATTTATTCTGTTTTAATACTTATATAGATAAATACATACTTAAAAACATAGAAAACATCCAAGACCCAAGAACAAATATCCGTGCTAAATGCACAAATAATGCCCTGGCTGGGATTCGAACCCGGGACCTCTAGCTTCGGAGGCAGTGACACTACCAACTAGGCTAAACAGGCCGACCGAATTTTTTCAACTTGATGAATGAAACGGGTCAACTCAAACTCACGTCTTTAAGGTCGAATATCGCTCGACATATTTCAAACCGGTTCGCGGAAACATGAGCGCTCATCCCGGCGGCGGCACGTTTAGCACTGCGTGCCCGTGCCCGGCCTGGTTGACTATTCGGCGCGGGCGGTGGTGTAGGTACCCTCTTGTCGAGCGATAGATTAATGCGCTCAAAGTCACCTGCTAAAGCTAGCAATTAATGAATAATGAGTAACTCTTCCTTGAAGCATTTTCCTTATTTTATCACATAATAACTGTCATGTCTCATTTTAAACACTATAAGTCGTCGGTTTCCTTTCGTTCGCTATAATATTTAAATTAAAGAATGCAAAAAACTACACAAACAGCTTGTTATCTTGAGACCGACATGTATTTGAGTGGTATAGAAAATAAAACTAAAATTAAACATACCTATACCAAATTTTGTTTGAAGACCACTTTGGCTTGGTTCGAATCCCGATCAGGTCATTAGTTGTGCAATTATATCGAATATTGTACCTGAGTCTTGTGTGTGATGTTTCTTATGTATTTATCTATATACAAGGGTCAGGCTGCCTCGTGGTAAACCAGTTCTGTCAAGCTGGTTTAATTTGACAGACGTTGAGATGTCTTTGAGTTTTTTGCAAGAATTGTTATATCGTCGTGTAATACCCTTAGTACAAGCTTTGCTTAATTTGGGACTAGGTCGATTTGCGTAAGATTGTCCCCTAATATTTATAAAAAAAAAAAAAACTTTGTCTACTAGGAGAGAGGCATTCATTTTAAAAAGGTACACAATCTACTTACACGCTATACATATTTCCAGAGGTTATTAAAAAACTACAGCTATTTAGATTGGGAGTTTAATTTAAATTGGCAGGTTTTTTTGCTTTAGGTACTATTAAAATATTTATTCAACAAACAGGATATTTAAAACATAAAAACTAAAACTAATATTAAAAAAACCGGCAAAGTGCGAGTCGGAATCGCGCATGAAGGGTTCCGTACTATTGTCTATAAAAACGGCAAAAAAAACACGTTTGTTGTATGGGAGCCCCCATTAAAATTTTGCTTTATTTTAATTTAACTAGTGGCTCTGTGAGCTGTACCTACCTACCTCGCATTTTTTTTTTTCAAATTTTAAAATTTCTAAAACCTGACTCGAAAAAAAATTCTATATAATTATCGAACCAGCTCACAAAATTTCACAAGAATCAGTTGAGAAATGCGACCTGTAGAGGAGAACATCCGGACGTACAATACGATATTTATTTTTATATGTTTTCAAATTACAAAAGTTCCAAAAACTGCCTGCACAAAAAAAATCTATAAAACATTTCTGATGAGAAATGCGACCTGTAGAGGAGAATATCCGGACAGACAACCGAAAAGAAAAACGATATAATTATCGAACTTGCTCACAGAATTTCACGAGAATCGGTTGAGAAATGCGACCTGTAGAGGAGAACATCCGGACAAACAGACAGACAGAGAGAGATACGAAAGAATTTTTGCTGAAACCTGAAACGGAGACGCTTCGCTCGCTCGGTCAATTATTTATTTTTAAAGTGAATATATAACTTATATATAACTAATAATTCTGTGAATATTTCAAGCGTCTACCTGTTGCCGTTTATCAAGCAAAGACGAGCAAAAAGTCATGTTTGTTGTTATTTGATTCCGTTTTTTAGTATTTGTTGTTAAATCGACTTAGAAATACATCTGTGAAAATTTCAACTATCTAAATATCACGGTTTATGAGATACAGCCTGGTGACAGACGGACAGACGGACTGACAGACAGACGGACGGACAGCGGAGTCTTAGTAATGGGATCCCGTTTTACCCTTTGGGTCCGGTACCCTAAAAAACGTCTCCAAGATCGGAGCCCTGTGGAAGGGTTTCCATAAGGCTGAAAGCATTCCCCCTTTGCATAGCTATGCTGATTGCTGATCCACTGGCCCAAGGAAAGATTATTTTAAACGATTGGCAGTTTACCTACGTCTAACCAGTCCGTTTTGTTACGAAAAGTATGCGTTTGACATTACCTTGAGATTTTAACCCCCGACGCGTAGAAGAATAAGTACTCGTAAGTTTAATAATTATAACATGTGCATGTGTGTCTGTCTGTGGCATCGCAACTCTTAAACGGGTGGACCGACTGGAATGCGCTTTTTTATTTGAAAGCTGGTTTTCCGGAGATGGTTCTTAGACATGTTTATTTAAAATCGGTTCAGCCGTTTTTGAGATATTGGACTTTGAAATGAAAATATCGATGTTTTCCACTTTTGTAACCTGTCCGTTTTGTTACGAACCGCATGCGTTTGACAATGACGTTCAGTTTTGTTACCAGTGTTACCACACGTATGAAAATGCCCTTTTAAACGTGTATGTTGTTGTAACTTAGTACAATGAGATTTACACATCTGTTATGCTTAACTGTTACTTACGTAACTTGTATTCTTACAATAGAAAACACGATGACATGATAGTCGTAGCTTGAATTATTAGCAATTTTAACAAACAGGTACCTATAGCAAGATTATTAGTTTGTTTAATTAAGTTATTAAGACCATTTTTACGTCACACACTCAGGGCTTGTAACCGGTTAATTTCTCCATACAAAAAACCGGTTAGGAATTTCGCTCTTTCGTTTACTATTTCATGTTTAATAAGGCAATCTAATAATACGAAGTCATAACCCAAATACATTACACAGACCTACATAAAGAGCATAAACTATTTAAAATTATTTGGCTATTTCGGGGTTTTTCAGATTAACCGGTTACAACCCCTGCACACACTTTCAGTGCCTGGAAGCAGGAACCCGCTAGGTGGGCGCTTGTCTCGTAGAGGCTTTCCGCTACATACGGTTTATAGCATGTTATCGGCTAGGAGCGTAGCGCTACGAAATCGGGGGCAGTGAAAGCGCTAATTGAAAAACATAATTAATATTGAAAACCAACATCGGAGTACCTAACTACCCAACAGGCGTGAGGTGGCGTAGTATAGAGAAGAGAGGCCTTCTCTTGTGTCAGACGTCTAGATCTTATTCGGGTCATCGAGCCAGCGTAGTAAGTAAACAAGCAAAAGAAACCTCTTTGACAATGTAAATAAAAACGATATCTTCGCCAAAAGCTACCATTGTTTGATAATGACGCGTATTATGTTTTTGAGTAATTTGGTACAGTCAACAGCAAATGTAGATGATCATTGTAGTACTTTGTCGCACTAACGTAACAAGGCTGCGACAGTTGGGATGCGTCAAAGTAGTGAAAGTGACAAGGTACTAAAATTATAAGAGTTTTCCAACCGATTTCAATGAAAAAATGAGGTGGAACTACTCAACTGTGATATGCTAGCATATCGCATAGTGGTAAAGGATGATTCACAGTAACCGTTCCGTGTCCGGGCCGGCCCGTTTTCTATGACAGCAAACGCAACGGCCGTCGTATTTCTCTAGAAGAAAACGGGCCGGCCCGGACACGGAACGGCCTACTGTGAATCATCCTTTATTCGGTATTTTCTATAGTAAACCAAGCATTTACTAAGTTGTGAGTACACAGTGAGCTTAGGCTGTATTCATTGCGTTATGTCATTGTGTCGCTGTAAGTGGCACTGTATTCACAAGTAATGGTTTTTTCATTGTGTAATAATTTTCCCAATATTTGAAATAATGCTGTTGGATGTGTAACTGTGTTCCGAGTACGCATTTTGTTTTTAGTACTTTGTTTAAGTATATTACTCAAACGCTATATGTGAGATCCTGTAATTGGCTCTGTTGTAACTTATAATGTTGTTACTTAGTTTTATTGCTGTTGGTTCTCCTACGAATAAATAAATAAATAAATTTTCTGAAGTGAGAAAAGGAACTCTTCTTTGAGTTAGGAACCCTAAAAAATTGTATAACGTAACCGGCGTGACCAGAGTGTGACCGCGGCGTGATCTCTGCATGTCTGTCTGTACGTCTGTCTACAGCCAAAACGCTTAAACACTGGCAAATCACCAACGGTACAATCTATTCGAGATAAACATTTGTAACAGAATCATCCATTCGAATATCAACTTAATGGTTCAAGCGATAAGGTTCAAAGTGTAATTATAGTTTTCAAGTTTCCGATGTTTTGAAATAATTTTACTTGTACACTGACATTTGTGTTGGTAAACAAACCCACAAGTTACAAGCAATTGGTCGTATTTTGAGTCAAGCTATACGTAATATGTCTTGTAATACGAGTTGCAACACAGCTAAAGCTGCCAGATTGCGTGACATTATTGTTGTCATTCCAGGTGTATTCGAGGATTTACTCCTTTGGTTTTATTATAAGTTATAAGAGTACCTTTTACCGCCTTAATAAGTTTAACTTAACGGTGCCAAATTATTGTATTGCCATATTTTCTCCATAGCAGGATAGAGGCTCATAACAAATTGACATATTATTTTTAAATATTTTAAACATCCCTAATCGACTATACGATCGATGGAAATGGGTGAAAATCGACGGGTTTGAGCACATTTTTCCACACATAGATAATACAGCCGAGGGAATAAATTATATCGATGGAATAAGGTGAAAAATGTATACATGTTGGTGCCCTTAACTGTACACAAAACATGATTTATGGGTGAAGTTATTTATTACTTAAAATTATTTATTTCAAAATTTATTTACTGTCATCTGCACTTTATTTATTATCTTTAACCTTTTGACTTTTGACATAACGCAGAATAAATAATCCATTTTGGTTTTTTTATTGTCGGTATTTTAGTCATGGTAGTCAGATGACTTTTAGCATAACAGCCTTGCTAGTATGGTCGCGGTTTTTGTCGAACATTTAGCATTTATCACTTACTTTCAAGTATGTACGTATAAATGTTGGAGGGACTAATGATAAGTATATGCCCGACATAATAACTAGTGGTTCTGTAAGCTGTAGAGTAGAACACGCGATTTTTATTTTCAAATTTCAAAATTTCCGAAAACTGACATGACAAAAATATCTGTATGATTATCGAACCTGCTCACAAAATTTTACGAGAATCGGTTGAGAAATGCGACCTGTAGAGGAGAACAACCGGCAATCCGGACATCTGGATATCCGGACACACGAAGCTAACCGAATCCGCACTGCCACCACCACCAGTCCACTCCGGAAATCCGCTGGATGCGGGTGGTGATGCAACTGGTGCAGGAGCGGTCGTTGTGGCTCTTTGGGAATGTCCTTTGTCCAACAGTGGACGTCCTTCAGTTGATACAATGATGAGGATGATTATGAACTCACACTGGGCTCGCGTAGAGACTACTACTCAATTCCTTTAGGACGTATTTATATGGCACTATTTTTGTATTAACTTTGAATTATTATTATGAGTAGTAAATAAAATAAAATAAATTATTCACCTTATTAATTTTTTGTCTTAAGTTAGGTTTTTAACAATACATTTATTAAAAGTAAAACATACACATACACGTGCAAAATATAAAATCATTATAAAAAACCTAACCTAGAGTGCCGCCGGCAGCGAGACGGGGCCTAAGCTACCGGTGGTTAGGGCGACAGAGAGAGGAACCACCTGACTATCAGGAGTACCGCCTTCTGTATCTGACCCATGACCCAACCATCTAGCGAGAGTCTCTTAAGATGTTGGTCGAGACTCTTCGCAATTAGACCGTTCGCAGAGACGACTATCGGGACAATGATCGTCGAATCAACATCCCACATGGCAGTTACCTCGTGTGCCAGGGCTAAGTACTTACTAGCCTTATCCTTCTCGGCCTTCACGAGGTTCTCATCATGGGGGATGGTGATGTCGACGAGCACTGCCTGGCGCTTCAATCGATCTGTCAGCACGATATCAGGTTTGTTGGCTATAATAGTCCTGTCCGTGATGACAGATCGATCCCAATTGAGCGTGGCACGACCATTTTCGAGAACTGGCGCAGGTGTGTACTTATAGTACGGCACTTCGGAGTCCACAAGACCGTACAGAATTCAAGCTGCTGGTATCAATCTTGGCTACCAAGTTATGTCTGTGCAAGTACTCGCCGTTAGCAAGATGACTACAACCGGAAATTATATGCCTGAGCGAATTATTATTATTATGATAATTTTTGATTGATTATTATTATTAATCAAGTTCTTCATACGTTAATTTAGGAAAAGGTAAGTCTATAATTTAAGATAAATGCGGTATTTTACTGATAGTCTAATAAGAGTATTTTTAAGTAGCTTCAAAAACGATTGGTTAGTTTGACGTTTGTAGGGAAATATGATTAATGATATTTACTAAACCATCACATAAAACATGACGATTAAACGTGCTAGTTGGCTGGTTTGAATTCAGTTCGATCTCTGCCGGTAGCGTCATTAAACATTCCATTAATTCTAATCGATATTTGAATAAGTAAGAGTTATACAAAATCTTTTAGTTGTGATTTGTTTTTATACTTGGCAAATGCTTGGCAACGATACTTACGCATTACTTTTGGAACAATGTAAAAGAAAATTACTTCGACCTTCACTTTGGAACGTTATGACATAAATGTCAATATGGTAGGTATATTATATGTTTGTATTCAGCTATATAATATCATTACCGTAAAATGGGGTGAATAGGGTCAAAACTAATTTCAAACCTCGATAACATTTTATTTTTACATGAAAACTGAGTGGTGTTATAATAAATGTTCCGGACGTTTGTATTTTAGTTTTTATTTTATTTTGGGTAGTTCCATTTCATAACTTTGACGATAAAGAGGGAAACCCACCTCACCCCGTAGTGCCTCGTATTTGGGGTGAGAGGGGTTTTCATAGAAATGTGATTTTGGAAGATTGTTGGATCGATTTTTTTTTATTATGCGTCTCAAACCTTCTCTCCCCATTCATAACCCACCTCTCCCTGCGAAATCTACTCATCCCGTTTTACGGTTAGTATTTTAACATTGAGTTTTGAACTAATTTTGTACTGAACAGTAACGCTGCTAACGACTATCTTTCCCTTTTATTTGAAATTTAGGATGAAATCGAAATCTGAAAGTGCGATCGCAAAAAAAACTCTCATGAGAGGAGGCATCTTGATAGTAGACCATTAGTAGACTGACTATAGACATTACCCTACTGCCTAGATGCCTAGGTTTTCTCGATGGATTACAGTACGGGGTTCTTCAAGAAAGCGGTGTATACATTTTTAAAGGATCGGCAATGTGCATGAGACACCCCAGGCCTGCTACCGCGAACTTCGAAAATCAAAATTCGTATCGTACCGTCCCTTTTCGTCATATAGAGTATAATACGAGAGTGAAAGGGACGGCACGACACGAAGTTCGATTTTCGAAGTTCGCGGTAGCACAGCTGAAGTCGTGGGCGTCCATAGGCATCAGGCGGACAGTGCGCTAGTTTGTCACCGATGTGGTATTTTTGTTTTCATTTACCGGGACTCACCATAAGACCTTCATATTATCTCGTATCAAATATTCATCTCATATTGATATAAGTAAAATACTTACGCGTTATAATTTTTCTTTAAAATTATATTCACCACACTATCACATTCACTTTAAAAACTAATTTGATCCGCTTGAACACTTTGATAACAAAAACAAAACACGACACTTTACCACATGTTTATTTACTATCTAATTTTACGCGCCAATGTTTGCAATCTCGTTTAAAAGAGGACGTTAAAACTGTTCCTAATATGAAAGTATATAAGATCCATTTCACAAGCAGCTAGTATTAGAATGATTCCGAGCCAGAATTCCAAATTCGAAAATTGTGACACCGTTCGATATACGGCCGCTTGATGCGCTAGCGGAGTACACACTGAATTCAACATGGCGACTCGACTTGGCACTGTTTCTGAGACTATTAATCACTTTTAAATTAATTTATACTCGAGTCTCTTACTGACTATAATAGTGTAAATTCAAAATTATATAATAAAACAATAATATTATTGCATTTACTTTGTAGTAACACTGGTTTGAAATAGTTTTGGAAGGCAATTGAAAAAAGTTTTTTCACCGAACTTTTTCAAACTTTTTAAAGACGCACTTTTAGGCACTGTAATGTAACGCACTGGTTTTACTTATTCCAAAGCACAGATAGAAAATCATTTACATAAACGATATATCATCTAGTGTTGATTATCTTATATCGTAATCACAGTGTAAAAATACATTTTCACTGATTTCTTGTACGGAGCAGTTTTTTCGGTATTCATTACGATTTTTAACGCTTTTAATTTAATTTCTTTTTTCATAGAGAATCAATGTATTAACACTGGCACCGGTCAGTATAGACTAATCAAAGTCAGAGCGAATTCTAAATTTAAAAGCCAAGGCTTAATCACAGACTTGTCATAGTCAATCAATATTTATAAGATATTGTATTTGGTTTTCGACTGTAACTGCTTTATTATTTTGATCGTTGATAAGTATTAGATCATTTACAGTTTTATCATTGCCAAACATAACTTTACTTTCCTCTTTTGTTACTTTTTTTTGTAATACAGTATCTAAGATTCTTTCGAATTAATTAATAGTAATAGAATCTTGAGTATAAAAATGTAACAAAATTCATACTTATAATATTACTAGTACTTGAGCGACCGAGCTTTGCTCGTATTTTCCTGGAAAATACGAGTTTTTCCAAAGATGAGACTTATAATTATTTTCATTCCCGGATATCCGTATACCTATTGTAAATTTCATTAAAATCGCGCGTTACAGCAGTTTTCAATATTTCAATTACAAACCAATCAAATATACAAATGTTCCTCGTTTAAAGTATAGGATAAATAGTAACAATAGAGGAATATCAACTTTTTCAGCTAAATGCTCATTAGTTATAAGTAATTTTTTTTTGTATTGTTGGAGATGCTACTGACTACCAACGTTATTTATAAACGGTTGGCTTTGCGTTCTACATTTTCTCAAAACACTTTCGACCCGACGCTACTTTTTTTTAATACCACGTCGGTGGCAAACAAGCGTACGGCCCGCTTGATGGTAAGCGGTCACCGCAGCCTATGGACACCTGCAACTCCAGGGGTGCCCCATGCGCGTTACCGACCCTATTAAAATGTATACACTCATTTCTTGAAGAACTCCATACTGTGGTCCCTCAGGAAAACCTCGGCAGGGAGCTCATACCACAACCGGAGCTACCGAGGGAGGTTTTTTTTTTTTTTTAATTGACTTTGAGTGCGTATCGCTATTATTTGGCCTGTTTCGTTCCTCCTGTCACACACCCCCGGGGTGTTCACCCAATCGCGGCTGATACGATATGATAATGAAATGAAAAATTAAAATGTTAAATGAAAATTAAAAATTAAACTTAATAATGAAAATGAAAATGATGATGAAAAATTTAAATGAAAAATGAAAATTAAAAATGAAAATTAAAAATGAAAATTAAAAATGAAAAATGAAAATTAAAAATTAAAATGAAAAATATGCTGATAAAAATATGATATGATATGTCTTTATTATTTACTAATAATACATTGTCAATTACACATAGGATCTTTACTAGTAATAAATCAAACAGTCAGTATTATAGAATTAAAATAATGTTAACATGTCGCTGTTGGCATTTGGCATCGTCCAACTTAGGTTAAACACGTCATAGAATAATTACCAAAATTTGACTGGATCTGATTTTCAATCTAAGGTAAGGCTAGTTTCCAATAAAATTTGAATATGTCATTCGAACCAGTTTAAACGGGATTAAATGTTTGTATGGGACCAACTACGATTAGAGCACAACAAAAGCCGCAAATGTGGGTCAAAGGTGGACATTGTTACCGGACACTAAAAAAGCTCCATAGTTATTGACAGAAAATTATGACGTCACAACGCACGAGCTCCGTACGAACGTTGTATGGAAAAACAAAAAAAAATGCTATTTTTATCGTGAAATACTGCGTTTAAGTACATAGTTGTTGTACAATTTTTAATCATGTAAATTCTATTGGTAGCCTTTATTTCACATTTATTTGATAAAAAAAAATACATATTTTTTAGAAACTTTCAAGTGTCGTAATTTATTATTATTCTCATTTTATTTCGTAATTTTCATTTTACTGTGATATACATTTATTAATATACATTTTGATGGAATAATATCTACAAAGCTTAACATGAGGAAGCGAAAACACACCAACAAACAAAAATCAATGTCACTCAAATCGAATGTCAGGCACTCCACAGTTCGAGAAACATCGTTCAAGTTAAATTGACAACATTTAAATTTTTCAAGTAGTATCATATTTTTACTCATTTCGTTAATTTGTTAATAAGAAACCCCTAAACATTTTTTTTAATATATTTATTAGTTTTCAAAATATTCACGAAAATGTGAAGAAAGCCTAACATCGTAGTAATGACGTCACTACTATGAATTTGTGACAGTCACAGCGCACAAAAAGAACAGCGGGACACTTTTAGGAAATTTGTCTTAATAACAGTGCTTCTGTATGATTTTTTACGCCGCTGTGACGCCTTACTTGTCACTTACTCTCTTTTAGAATGAGGAACTTTTGAAATTGATTTTTGACGTGATAACGTCTTTAAAATCGTTTTAGTCGGGTGACATGTTCAGAAACTTGTGTCACACCAAAACCTCACGAGCGCGATCGCAGGTATAAGTGAAGTGCAAGTGAAGTAAGACGTTATCACGTAAACATCTCGATCGTAAACCTACTTTACAAACAACTAATTTTTTTTATATGAAATTGGGATATTTTCGAGAATTGTGGTTTTACTTAATTTGTGGTCTTCTATTTGATTTCATCAGAAAAAAGCCTTCTTAAAAAAATATCCTAGTTACTGTATATTACTATCAGCTTCATGATTAACTGACCATTGTTAGACCTTATCTCGGCGCAATAAGATTTACAATTCATAGTATAGTCAACAGCAAAAGTAGATGATCATTTTAGTACCTTTTCACTTTCACTACTTTGACGCATCCCAACCGTCGCAGTATAATTACGTTAGTATGACAAAGTACTAAAATGATCATTTAAATTTGCTGTTGACCGCATCGCGTCGCATTAACATCGCGTAAACAAATTTTAGTGAATCACCCAAATAGCAGAGATTACATTTAAACAGCGAGTACACTAAACTTCAGTTTTTCGGTGATTATTTCTCCGTGGTACGTTTGATTTTCAATTTTTAGGGTTCCGTACCTCGAAAGGACAAAACGGAACCCTTATAGGATGACTTTGTTGTCCGTCCGTCCGTCCGTCTGTCTGTATGTCAAGACCCTTTTTCTCAGGAACGCGTAGAGGTATCAAGCTGGAATTTATGTCAAATATTCAGGTCTACTGTCCCTTAGAGCTGTGATAAAATCAATCTTCTAAACCAACGCAATCAAAAGATACAGCCGTTTATGCCGCAAATTTTCGGCACTCCCAAGGGAATCAAAACCTACAGGGTACCTCCCGTGAACTCAGAATCTTGAAATTTGGTACGAAGCAACGTCTTATAGCACAGATAAAGGAAAAATTGCGAAAACCGTAAATTTTTAGTTACATCATATAACTAAAATATTTTTACGGAACCTTCGGTGCGCGAGTCCGACTCGCACTTGGCCGGTTTTTTTTTAAATCTAAACCGTCGTCATTGTACCTATCGACATGCAAACTGTGAGCGTGATCCGTTGAAGCCTCTTGGAGTAGTACGAACTCCAACGAAATACGAGTACATCTGTCGCCTAAGAAAAAGCTTCGCTTCGTTCAACTCAAAAATATTTCTACCTACCTAAATAATGTTTTAGTAAGATTTTATATAATGTTTCTATCATATTTACATAGCTAAGGTAAAGATAAAGAGTGTTGCTTCCGCCAACAAACTGTAGATATTACAGTTTTGCGAGGTTACTTAATGTAACCATATGTAAGTTTTTTGTATGAAATAAAGAAATAAAAAAATCCCTGCAAAAATATATATCGGAATCTTAATCCGCCGACATAAGAGCATATTTTGGGGATTGGGCATATTTTTGACGTAAGTACTTAAATGAGTTATGACGGCCACTTTGGCTTAGCTGGTAGAGACCCTGCCTACGAAGCCGAAGGCCTCGGGTTCGAATCCCGGTCAGGTAATCTATTTGTGTGATGAGCACAAATATTTATTTTTCTATATAAGCATGTATATCGTCGTCTAGTACCCATAGTACAAGCTTTGCTTGGTTTGGGACTAGGTCGATTTGTGTAAGCTTGTCCCCTAATATTTATTTGTTAGTTCCCCAATATTTTGACTAAATTTAAAGGACCCATATTTTTGCACTTATGTATACTGTACATGGTTCTTTTATCTAAGTATAATGTACTGCCCATAGTAAAATGTAAGACACGCTAATTTGTTTGTTACATAAAGCTTGTATGCCGTAGTACTTATAGATAAAAAACCGGCTATACCTGATATTAGATTGACACTGTTCAATATGAAATAAACACTAGGTTATTATTATTGTTAGATGATATTCGAAGCTTGATCAATATTATTTTACGACGCAATACAATACGCCTAAGCTTGAAACGCTCAGAGCGGCGTCGTTGCGGGGCGGAGGCGGTTTTGCGGTAAAGCGATCGCGTTCGGACGTCGCACGAAAAAATCGCGCGGGATGGTGGAGCGGAGGCAGCGTGTGTGAAATGTAAAGCTGTAATCGACACTATCGACAGTCGACAGTTTCGGAAGATCAAAAATGCAAAAACGCCTCCGTCCCGCACCGCGCCGCGCCCGTTCTGTTCGTTTCGAGCTTTACTACTGATTGACACTAATAAAGTACAATAAATTTTTAAGAAAAAAAAACCGACTACAATGGGGGAGGCCAGTGAAAGATTATTATACTTACTTATAGATGGTGCACTCTTAGATTCCATACAATAAAATAAAAATGGCTATAAGTATGTTTATAATGGTAGAAGACTAAGTACCCTCAATTCCTCATGGAGTCATGGAACAAATCGCCAAACGTGAACTACGCGTCGTTGAAGAGTTCGGTTCTGATCATCATCAGCAGTTCCACTTCATCAAATGTCAATTTTATGAATGAAAATGCTTGATTAGTTCATGAAAATATCAAAATCGCTATTTGTGTGCCTTTCACATTTGAGGAGTTCCCTCGATTCCTAATGAATCCCATCATCAGAACTCGAGCATGACAAAAATCAATCGTGAAAATAGAACTTGCTTAACAAACACAGCTAGAAGGACAAATTGCCAAACGTGAACTTTTCGTCGTTGAAGAGTTATGTTCTGATCATCATCAGCAGTTCCACTTCATCAAATGTCACATTTTTGTATGATAATGCTCGATTTGTTGATAAAAACACAAACATCACTATATGTTTGCCTTTAAAATTTGAGGAGTTCCCTCAATTCCTCATGGATCCCATCATCAAGCATGACAAAAATTAATTGTGGAAATAGAACTTGCTTAACAAACACAGCTAGGAGGACCAATCGCCAAACGTGAACTTTTCGTCGTTGAAGAGTTCTGTTCTGATCATCATCAGCAGTTCCACTTCATCCAATGTCACATTTTTGGATGCAAATGCTTGACTTGTTGATAAAAACACAAAAATTTATATATGTTTGCCTTAAAGATTTGAGGAGTTCCCTCAATTCCTCGTGGATCCCATCATCAGAACTGCGTTTTGACATAAACGGGACCAACTTGGATATATATACTTACAATCAAAAAAGAATTTTCCAAATCGGTTAAGAAATGACGGAGTTATGGAGTAACAAACATTAAAAAAAAAACACAACCGAATTGATAACCTCCTCTTTTGAAATTTTGAAGTCGGTTAAGAAGTAAACTACATTGTCAATTTACCTAAGAAATTTCAGACAACAATTATTCAGCATTTTACTGTACCAACATATTTGGCCAGTTCTCGTTGTTTTTTACAGATTTCGATAGTACTCAGGTCGTCTGCATGTTTGCTTGTTCTTTTTTTATGTATGTATGTTCCCCGATAACACTTGACCACGTTGGTCGATTTTGATAATTCTTTTTTTGTTTCAAAGCCGGTACCCCGACATTGGTTCCATATAAATTTGGTGAAGGTCTAATGATGGGATCTAGGAGGAATCGAGGGAACTCCTCGAATTTGATAGGCACTCATATGCCGATTTCGGTATTTTCTGTATAACCACGCATTGGCTCACGGAAACCACAAGTTGTGGCATAGCAAGCACAAAATTGAAGTCGGTTTTTTTTTTGTATAAATTATGTACATTTTAAATGCACTTTATTGCCATTGCTGTTATATTTACAGTATTAGAACCTATTTAGCTGTGAAAGGATCAAGACTCATCATGTTTGATTCAACATGTGACAACATTGAAATTTATTCAATAGGTATATGTACATATGCACTAGGTGAATAAACGGCTTGTGTGCAAATATAATACGAAAATTGGAGTTTGTCGCTGTTTTAAGGTAATAATAATAACTCTAACCCCAAGCCAGGCAACCTACACCAGAAGAGATATTTTTTATTTATTTAAAATGGAATTGCTCTTGGCCAGCATCTAGCCAGGGGGCAAAGATTAAAGCAGTAAAATAATCCGTACGAAAGTTCGATTTGACACACTCACACAGATCGAAGTTGCACTACGTCCGTAGCGAGTAGGTACCCGCCGTTACCCCACACGTGACCCCTGGGTGGTGCTAAAATTGCAACAAAATGGCAACCGTATACTGTCTTCTCGAGGATCTCACGTTTCGAAAATAAAAATAATATACTATAAAAAAAATACTCGCACAGACACGTGTCGCTATAGCTGTTGTATAATACAGCAGAGTAATCGCGTAATTTTTCAAACGTGCGATAGATCTAACTGTAATTTTTATTATGGAAAATGACATAAATTTAGATCTACGCACATTCGAAAACGTAGCGGGCGTAAGTCATCTCATAGAAACTTGTCAAACTTTCTGTCTGTTTGGTGCTCAGAGTACCCCAGAGAAGACGTCAAATAAAATATTTAATTTTTTTAAAAGACCAACAGCACTTATTTTCTTAGAATTCTGAAACCAATGACACGTCTCCCTAACATATACATATAAAAACTTATGAAATTGCTCAGACCGCTAATTACCACTACCGCTTGCTAATACCGCTACCGAGCGAGATGGTCATTTAAATTGAATGACAGCGACATCTTTGTCACTGCCAACACACACAAATACACAAGATACTTATACACAACACTACACACAACAACAAATGATTTTACACTACACCTTGCCAAAAAGCGCGTTTTTCCGCACGCTGTGCGTCCGGTAAAACCCACTTTTTGGCCAAGTGATGACGTAAAATTGTGTACAAAACACGGGTCGTAAAACAGAAAGCCCTCTCTCGCATAATTATGACCCTCGCCAGCTGCTCGGGCCTCAAAGATCTGCGATATCGGCCTTTCTTTATTTTACAACCCTTGTATCGTGAATAGCTATTGTGTCGTTCTCATTGTTCTGCTTTTCTTTATTTGCCTCAATGTCATGTCAAATAGTTTGAAGCAAATAAATAATTAACCATCTAAATATATAAAAGAAGAAACTGACTGACTGACTGACTGACTGACTGACTGACTGACTGACTGACTGACTGACTGACATATCAACGCACAGCCCAAACCGCTGGTCCTAGAGATTCCAAATTTGGCACGTAGGTTCCTTATAAGGTCTAGGGGTGCACTAAGAAAGGATTTTTCAAAATTCAACCCCTAAGGGGGTGAAATAGGGGTCCGAAGTTTGTATGGGGAAACAAGATTGGCTGGACTATTTTATTCGAAACTTCACAGAAGTATTTCTAACGATAAATGAGTAAACACGTGTTTCAGGTTTTCTGAAAAATCAACCCCTAAAAGGGGGAAATGTGGTGACAAATTCTGAAAATCGACATGGGTATTGTTTTTATGGTTTATCGGGTCGCTGATAACGAAAATAACAATGATTTTGAAATCCCACGTGGAGGACGTGAAATAACATCCCCCCTGTTGGGGGCGAGGGGGATGAAATTTCTAAATATTAATATGGGTGTCGTTTTTATGGTTTTTTGGAACGTTCATTACGAAATAGGCATAGATTTTGAAATTTAATGTAGTGGACATGAAAACTTTTGAAAGTTTGTGCCAAATTGCAGGAAATAACTGACTGACTGAGCGAGTGACATATCATCGCACAGCCCAAACTGCTGGTTCTAGAGATTCTAAATTTAGTATGTAGGTTCCATATAAGGTCTTGAGGTGCATTAAGAAAGGATTTTTCAAAATTCAACCCCTAAGGTGGCGAAATGGGGGTCCGAAGTTTGTATGGGGAATCAAGATTAGTTAGATTATTTTATTCGAAACTTCACAGGAGTATTTCTAACGATAAATGAGTAAACATGCGTTTCAGGTTTTTGAGAAATCAACCCCTAAAAGGGGGAAATCTGGTGACAAATTCTGAAAATCGATATGGGTGTGGTTTCTATGGTTTATCGGTTCGCTGATTACGAAAACAACAATGATTTTGAAATCCCACGTGGAGGACGTGAAATACCATCCCCTCTGTTGGGGTGCGAGGGGGATGAAATTTCTAAATATTAATATGGGTGTCGTTTTTATGATTTATTGGGTCGTTAATTTCGAAAAAGGCGTTGATTTTGAAATTTAATATTGCGGGCATGAAAACTTAAAAGTAGGTGCCAAATTGCAAGAAGAAACTGACTGACTGAGTGAGTGACATATCAACACACAGCCCAAACTGCTGGTTCGAGACTCGAGAGATACCAAATTTGGCATGTAGGTTCCTTATAAGGTCTAAAGGCGCATGAAGTGCCGTGAATTCCCTATGAAGATACGACCTTTCTTGAGTCAATGTATTGTAAGTGGTTTTATTAATTAGTGCCGTCCGATACGATTTCGACAAAAATCGATATTTGAGCGTCCGAGAGGACTCTTAATACGACTCCTAGGTAAAATTTGGCAAAAGTGGCGGCCATATTGCTTTTCTTCATTTTCGTCCCGATTTCGTTCAAAATCGATATCTGAGCGTCCGACAGGTCTCGTAATACGAATGCGAGGTAAAATTTGGAAAAAGTGGCGGCCATATTGATTTTTTCCCCTTCGGTCCCCGATTTCGTTAAAAATCGATATCTGAGCGTCCGAGAGGTCTCTTAATGCGAATCCGAGGTAAAATTTGGAAATAGTCGCAGGCATATTGAATTTCTTCATTTTCTTCCCGATTTCGTTCAAAATCGATATCTGAGCGTCCGACAGGTCTCGTAATACGAATGCGAGGTAAAATTTGGAAAAAGTGGCGGCCATATTGATTTTTTCCCCTTCGGTCCCCGATTTCGTTAAAAATCGATATCTGAGCGTCCGAGAGGTCCCCGAATACAAATCCGAGGTAAAATTTGGAAAAAGTGGCAGCCATATTGATTTTCTTCATTTCAACCCGATTTCGTTCAAAATCAATATCCGAGCGGCCGAGAGGTCCCCTAATATGAATCTGAGGAAAAATTTGGAAAAAGTGGCAGCCATATTGATTTTCTTCATTTACAACCCGATTTCGTTCAAAATCGATATCTGAGCGTCCGAGAGGTCCCCTAATACGAATCCGAGGTAAAATTTGGAAAAAGTGGGGGCCATATTGATTTTCTTCATCTTCGTCCCGATTTCGTTCAAAATCGATATCTGTGTGTCCGAGAGGTCTCTTAATACGAATCCGAGGTAAAATTTGGAAAAAGTGGGGGCCATATTGATTTTCTTCATCTTCGTCCCGAGTGAGGCCAAATTTTCTTTTTGGATGCTCCAATGGGAACTGGCAAAACCTACGTAATAATTTTAATTTTAGGAAAAATAAATGTTACACGTGATATTGAATTAGCCGTATTTCTGTACTTTAAAGGACCAAAGTTTATGACCGCTGCGCGCTGCTTGGTCGTTTACTAAGGGCCATTTAAGACATGCTTTTATTTCATCGGCCCTTTCCCCTTCGGCCTCTCGGAAATGTATGATAATAGTTTTCGATCCTTATTTTTGGCAAAATCAAATGAAATTCAACAGTTTGCCGGTTCTCAGAATGTATACTAACTTTTCATCTGTTCATCTGTTAATGAATCACAATCACCAAACTTCGTATACTGAAACCCCCAGAATGTAACAACTACTTTTCTGGAGACCGCATCTAAATCGGTTCAGCCAAACGCGAGATAATCGTGGACAAACATACGCACCTGTTTTTTGTAGCCGGTTAAAAATTTCGCTTAGTACGCGGGCGAAGCCGCGGGCAAATGCTAGTCCAAAATAAAGGAGTTGTCTACGGTAGGTCGCCACTCGCCAGCCGTTTAAGACAAGTTCTCAATTTAAATGCATAAGAGATTTTCTGTCCCTCTTGGTGTAACGCGTATGGGATCTCTATAGTAATCATACACTCTTCTTTTTGACATTTTAATTTTATTCTAGAAACCGGCTAGAGTTCTATTTTTTATACATTTTTATTATGTTTTGACGATCCTAATATTGTGAATTCAATACTTATTTTAAAGAACAATAAATTGCTCTAAATAATTAACTTAATAAAATGTTATAACTGACTATTCGGAAGTGCTTGTTGCAAGGCCTATTTGAATAAATAATATTTTAACTTGACTTGAATCCTTGCTCTAAGGTTTGGTGTAACTAACCCTAAGAGATTAGAGAATGCGCTGTTTTAATCTGTGGCAGTGATCTGTCACTCGTGACATTGATCGACGATATACAAACGAGTCAAAGTGAAAACTGTACCAAAATATCAAAGATTAATTACATATTTAGGTTTATCTACATGAGTGAAAATAATATAAACACTAACGATACAGAGGTCGAAGTATAAAAATTATTGGAGTGCCAATAGGCAACGGTGTCTACCTTATAACACCAATTGGACTCATCCTATTTGCAGTGTGACGTCAACTTTACGTCACCGGCACGAAAAGTACCACCCACCACCATATCTGCTGAAGGACGTCCACCGCTGGACATAGGCCTCCCCTAATTTCATGGGGGGTAAATGTTATAATCACCACGCTTGGCATGCGGATTGGCGATCGCAGAAGATAAGTGCAAAGTATGACCACTGGTAATAAACATATTTATGTTTGTTTCGGCGTTTCTTCTCGGTAGTGATCTTCTTTTTCAGAATCGCTAGTAGGTAAAATATCACCATATCTACCAAAATATCACTTATCAAGTTTTTTTTTTTTATATTGATAAAAATGCTTAAGTTTCCACGGAACCCTCGGCACGCGAGTCCGACTCGCACTTGGCCTGTTTTTTTAATATTCTTTCTTCATTCGTTCTGCTTCAAGCTTTCACGATATTTGAAAAATTCTTCAAAATTGTGTCACGAAAAAATGGGCCAAGTCTCTTAACCTAATTAGTTCATGGCCTAATACTGAAGGACCAAGTAAGGCCAACATGAGAGAAAAAGAGCGAGATACTAATAATGACGTGTTAGACAAGGACAAAGAACATGTCGCCACGTTAATTATAATATCTAGTTGCCTCTTTGATTGATGTCGCGTTGATTTAAGACGGCGCAGTACGATCGGTGTGGATCGGTTCTCAATACAAACGTATTTAAGCTCTCATTTTAAAATGCCATGCTAGAATAACATGAAACTTTGTATACACAATGGGATCCGGCATACCTAGGTCGAAAATTAGTTCCTGTTGCTAGAAATTGAATAAGAAAAAAAATACAGCGGCTTTTTGAGTTTTTACGGCTTGTATGAAAACCTTAATAATCGCTGTATTTTTTCGCCATTATAATTTCAAGCAACAAACTAATTTCCGCCCTAGATCAGCTGGATCCCATTGTGTATACAAAGTTTCATGTTATTCTAGCATGGCGTTTTAAAATGAGAGCATAAATACGTTTGTATGGAGAACCAAACGTACTGCGCCCTCTTAAAAGGTGGCGGTAGTCGTGGTAGTTGTGGGCAAAATTAAAATCAAATATTTATTCTGCAAATGTAGGCACAAACAAGGGCACTTTTACAGGACTAAAAACTAGTGGCTCTGTGAGCTGTAGATCTTGCAAAAAAAATGTTTTTTCAAATTTCAAAATTTCCAAAAACCGACTCAACAAAATGTTCTATATAATTATCGAACCTGCTCACAAAAATTCACGAGAATCGGTTGAGAAATGCGACCTGTAGAGAACATCCGGACAGACAGACAGAGAGACATACGGAAGAATTTTTGTCGAAATCTTAAATGGAGACGCTTCGCTCGCTCGGTCAATGATTGATCCTTGCGTCTGCAAAACGATCACCAGCTCGCTGCCGCCCCCCTTTTTGATAAGAGGATTCTTTGCATTGACAGCTTGAGACATGCAGACCCCCCACTCTCAACACAGCGTCTCCTTAGGAGCTCTGGGGACCCAACCATCAGGAACAGACTACATACAGGGCAAGGTAAGTAAGAAGTACGTACAGCGCTCATGGCCCAGCGGCGCCCGCGTACAGCGTGCGGTATGCGAGGTTAAGCAACGCGGGCCCACGTCAGTTTTTGGATGGGTAACCGCTTTGAATGGTTACTAACTGAGCGCTCCCGTGCTTTAGAACGCACGTTAAGTTTGTCTATGACAGCAGTCGTTAAGCCACGGCCTTCGGGCGGCTTGAGAAATTCTAACAGTCAAGTTGCCGACTCACTTGACAAGGGGGGGTCGAAGTTACACCACGTCCGTTGGGAGTAGCCCTGCAGGTGGCCCCTAGGTGGTGCTAAAAGTGCAACAAACTGACAACCGTAGGTACTGTCTTCTCGAAGATCTCACGGTTCGAAAATAAATGCCATACGATTATTATTATTTAAGAAGTACGTAAGGTAAGGTAAACTAAACTAGCCGAATAGAACCAGTACCTCATGTACGCTGGCAGCCCGGAACAGGTAGCAGTGAAGTAGAGCCTCCTTCTCATTGAGGAGTATATAGAACAGCTCATCGGGTCTACCCGGGACCTGGCTCGCCCTGTTGACGAAAACATTATATCAAAAACACTGACATAATAATAGAACATTACACAGGCCTAATCTCTAATTAACAGGCGAATCGCTAAACTTAAGTGGCAGTGGGCGGGGCACATAGTACGTAGAACCGATGGCCGTTGGGGCGGAAAGGTTCTCGAGTGGCGGCCACGTACCGGAAGGCGTAGCGTGGGCCCCCCACACGGTGGACTGATTACCTGGTGAAGGTCGCGGGTGTCCGCTGGATGTGGGTGGCGCAGAACCGGTCATTGTGGAAGACTTTGGGGGAGGCCTATGTCCAGCGGTGGACGTCTTTCGGCTTTTTTTATTTATTTATTTTTTATTTTATTTCAATATGACTGACAAATGGCTGACATGATGACATAGGCCTAAACCAATAAGGAGAAGTTTCCCCTTGGGTCAGATGGCAATCGATCCCGTAAAAACCTAGTGCATGCGTAATTCTTGGGATTTGGTAGCGGACCCTGGGCATTCTTCAGGATGCACCTGTACTGAAATGACGCTAGGATGCCTTTTATAATTTAAATGATTTTTATAAAACTAAACACAGTGATTGACTAATTATCTAATTATTTTAATATCGGACATGTAATATTTCTGTAATATTATTAATAAATGAGTATTAGTATGATTGATGATGATGATGATGGTCAGTACACAGGCCAGTAATATATTGTGTAAGAAATCGTGAGAACTGTCGTTAAATGGACCAAACTTATGGTAAAAGTTTTTAATTCCTCATTGAAGTTAACAATGCATAAATATAATCGAAATTAACAAATTAAATATTTTGTCTGGGCGGACCCCAGGCAAAAGGCATCCTTCAGGATGCAACTGTACTGGAAATAACGCTAGGATGATGATGAATCGTAGACTACATATACATAGGTCATAATTTGTCTCGTTCTATAGAGTGCTTTTCTCAAAAGAAATCGAGAACAATTATAAGAAAAATCCAAACGGTTTTCTAATCATTCAGCTTACTCTGCAGCATTTAGCGCCGCTGCGCCCTGTGTCCTGAATATCCAACTCCCCGGCAATTTTCTATACAAATCCCATTACTAACCTGTAAATTCGCCCGCAACGATAGGTAGGATAGGGTTTATTATGGCGAACGTAAGCACTACTTTTCCGAGCATGTTTGCATAAGAGTATACCAACAAAATCATTACATGTACAAAAATACTCGACTTGGCGGGGGCGCTACCGTGCTTTCTGTACTATAAAAAAAAAATTAAAAAAAAAATGCGTTTATTATCAGACAACTTGATGGTCCATAGTTTGTTAGTAAGCAAAGGGCCTTAGTCTATGTTAGTAAAAGTAATCTAGTTGTAACAAATCAGACAATACATTCTCATCTGATTCAGCGATTCGCACGCGTACTAGGGGCATGCAAATCGCTGAACCTGCCGATCACGGCGCTATCTGGCCTTCCCGCCACGACCTGCAGGAGACTGTTGGGGCTTCCCCTCACTCGCCGTTAATTAATTTGTATTGTATTGTATACATACCTGATGATATCCACCAGCCTGTGGACCATGACAGGCTCAAAATTCCCGTTGTAAGCCTTAAGGCAGCCATTCTCTATCGTTATACTGAGCTAAAACAACCAGGTTTTTATTAATATTGTACTAATAGGATATAAACACAACATTAAAAATATTTCTTTTACGTTACTAATGAATAAATCATACGAAAAAAATTCGGACGAACTCAAACCTCGGCTTATTTATGCAATTTTAAAGATTTTTGAATATATAAAAACATGACAAAAGGGACGCAGCTTGACCATATAAAATTGATTTTTTTTTATTAAAAATGGGATTGTGACGTCAATAGGCACGTGTCCCTACAAACTTCATACTAACAGAGTGTATTTTGACGGTTGCTGTTATGACTATCAAAATTAATTTGTTTTGTTTTAACTTTGGTTCGGTGCATAATTCACAGGTTGTTTATCGTCATCCTCCATTTGTTTTTAATAAACTCATTTGCTCAAAGGTTAGCTGGAAGAGATCCCTTGAAGGGATAAGCTCGCCTTTGTACGTCTACTTTTTGTTTGTTTATCGTTTTGTCGTGTTTTATGTACAATAAAGTAATACATACATACATACTATCAGTGAAATACCGTAAGTATTCTCTATAATGCTGTTTACTTCTATATCCACTGTAGCAGTGGTAAGGCACGTGACTTTTTTCTGTTGCTTGAAATTATAATGGAGGAAAAATACAGCCATTATTAAGATTTTCATAATAACACTCAAAAACTAACCCCCAGCCCGTTCTAAAAAGTGTGGTGTGCGAATCTCTTTTGAATAGTAAAAGTATTTTTTGATTTTGATGAAAAACAGAAAAATAATTTATTTATTTATTTAATCTTTGGTGGAAGACCGTTCCATAGACGAGCCGCCTGGACGGAAAAAGAATTGGACATAAAACCAGACCGGAGAAGCGGTATGGCCAAAGATATATTGCCTGACGAACGAAGATGGCGTTCATGAGTTTCCTCAAGAAATTTAAAGAGGGATTTGAGATATTCAGGACATTCTGGATCTTTGAGAATGGAGAATACAGTGCAAAGGATGTGGATGTAACGTCGTTGACGGATCGTGGGCCAGCCAAGCTGAGATCGGAACAATGAGACATGATGATATTTCCTCAGGCAAAAGACAAAGCGAATACAGTTATTAAGCAGGCGATCCAGCTTATCAAGAAGTTCGCTGCTCAAGTCCGGATAGCACACATCACCATATAATCAATTATGGGGAGAATTAAAGTGTTGCCTAACATAATAAAATCTTTGTAAAGATTATTCTTTTGTTTACATCGAGACGACGAATCTTTTTGTTTATTCCTCGGAAACCAGTTCCGTTTTACATATTTCATAGACGTCACGTGTTTCGTACTTATGTATACGACTTAAACGTTAGAGCACAAGCCAAGTTCGTAAAATTAAGCAGCATCGCATGTATTAGTTTAAGTACCTATATGAAAAAAGTAGGTGAAATTTCAAACGTAGGTATTAAAGATTTTTATTGAACATAATAAACAGGTATAGTAAAATAACAAAACATTCGTAATCAGCTGCAGTAGTTGGGGACTGAGTCGCAGTGATTACGCCGACCTCAGTACATGGACGAACTTATGTTCTAAGACAATGTTTTTGAAGTTCTGACATAACTTACTAGGTTAGATACATAGGTAGACAAGGGTTACGTGTTAAGTTTACAAGTAGGTGAAAATTAGTGAGAGAGCTCTGGAGAGAAGAGACTTTTCTGCAGTCAGTCGGCTAGTAACCAGTTAGATATTAAATCTACATAAAAAATATAAAACTCCATTTATTACCTAAAATTAAAAACCCACCTTATCATTAGTGCCACAAGCTCGAATTTCCTTCAACAGCCACGGTAACATGACAGTTGACAGTCGTCGATCCGTGGCTGTAAAGCCGAGGTACGTCACCGACGTCAAACGAGTCTTCATGGTTGCGGGTAGTTGCAGATTTCTTAACTAGTTCTTCGACATCTTAACTGGCATTAGATATGATTCCGGCGTACACTGCAATGAACATAAACATATTGTATAGGTTATATACAGATTTAGATTTGTTTAATCACTATCATATCAGCCGAAGGACGTCCACTGCTGGACAAAGACCTCCCCAAAGACGGCCTGTTTAGCCTAGTTGGTAGTGGCACTACCTCCGAAGCTAGAGGTCCCGGGTTCGAATCCTGACAGGGCATTATTTGTGCATTTAGCACGGATATTTGTTCTTGGGTCTTGGATGTTTTTTATGTATTTAAGTATATATTTATCTATATAAGTATGTATGTCGTCGTATACTACCCATAGTACAAGCTTTGCTTAGTTTGGGACTAGATCGATTTGTGTAAGATTGTCTCCCAATATTTATTTTTAAAGAGTCCTGCGCCACCAGCAATTTGCGGACTTTTTTATTTCATGTATGTAATTACAATCAATATTTCCTTTAGATTGGACATGTTGAGAGGATGTGTGAAAGCAGACTGACTAAGAGTATTTACGTTCAGGACATGGATTAAAGGGTCAGAAGAGGGCGACCAAGGCGAGACTATCTTGATCATATTTCTACAATTCTGAAAAAAGCCCAGGTCAGAAGTACGAGCAACTGACGAGCATGCATGAGGAGAGTATGAGTGTGATTGAAACGAAAGAAGTATGTTTTTTTTTATGACATAGGAGGCAAACGAGCAGACGAATCGCCTGATGGTAAGCGATTAGCGCCGCCCATGGACACTCGCAACATCAGAGGGGTTGTGAGTGCGTTGCAAGCCTTTAATGTATGTAAATTAGGTTAGAGTCAGAATAACATTTAGTTACGGATCCTAATACGCTGGACTGGCAAGAAAATAATTATATTCACCAGATGTACCTAGGGGTATCACATGCTCGTTGCTGACCCTTTGGAAATTTATACACCCCTTTCTTGAAGTAACTCCATACTGTCGGGAAGGCAGGGAGCTCATTCCACAATTGAGCATCCGAGAGGGGGGGGGGGGTAGTGGGGGACATTATTGTATAGTTGAAATTATTTAAAAGTCCCTGCCATTAAATATTGAACTTTCGTAGTACCAAGCTGAGTGAAGACCCTTTGGCGTAATTTGACGGCCTGTTTAGCCTAGTTGGTAGTGACTCTGCCTCCGAAGCTAGAGGTCCCGGGTTCGAATCCCGGCCAGGGTATTTATTTGTGCATTTTTCACGGATATTTGTTCTTGGGTCTTGGATGTTTTCTATGTATTTAAGTATGTATTTATCTATATAAGTATGTATATCGTCGTCTAGTACCCATAGTACAAGCTTTGCTTAGTTTGGGACTAGGTCGATTTGTGTAAGATTGTCCCCCAATATTATTTAAAAAAAATTATTAGGGTTAGGATTCTGGTGGCAATTTAGCACAAGTAATGCAGTGGAGTCGCCATTGTATTTTTTTTTTCATGTGTAAATGGATATTAACTGAACGATAAATCTATATTACAGTACCGGCCAATAATATACCCCAGGGAAGTAATTTAGGACCAATATTATTTCTAATGTTCATCAATGACCTCCCCCAAGCTACAAAGTCTAAGACCATCCATACTATTTGCCGACGACACAACTATCGTAATTAAGGGAAGTGATCAGTGCACATACGAGGCCGACATAAATAAAGCCTTAACAGATATTAGTGATTGGATCTCCAATAACAGTCTTCTCTTAAATCTTAACAAAAGTCAGTACATGCAATTTCACGCATATAGAACAAACCCTCTAAAATTGAATATCCATATAAAAAACATCGAGCTACAGGAAACCAAAAGCAATAATATCCTGGGTATTAATATCGACTCCTTCTTAAATATGAAAGATCATATTAATTCGATATGTTCAAGACTCGACCGTTTTGTATTCGCTCTGCGGAAACTCAGGCATTGTGTTTCATACGAAGCAGCTCTCACGGCTTATCATGGTCACGTGTCTTCCTTACTTAACTATGGACTTATCCTTTGGGGCAACTCAGTTGATATCGACAGGGTATTCAAAATTCAAAAAAAATGTGTTCGCGTAATAGTAAATGTTCGGATAGGTAGCAGCTGTAAACCTATTTTCTAACAGCTAAACATATTACCATTAGCATGTATGTATATATTTAAGATCTGTAGCATTGTTAAAACATTACCAAACTACTTTACCAAACGTTCTGACATATGTTCTGGTGACATACGATCGCAGTACAAACATCTCCTATTTCAGCCACGCTGTAAAACTGACATTTACAGAAGAAATTCATTTAATATGACCATAAGTATTTATAATAAATTACCAGCCGAGATACAAACACTAGAGGCCAAAGAATGCAAGCGAACTCTAAGAAGCTGGTTGCTTGAACACTGTTTTTACAAAGTTAATGATTATATGAATCACAAAAAATTACTCCATGTTAAATTTTCTAATCGAACTGTATGTTAAATCCTTCTTGTATTTTATTGATTGTATTAAAGTGACACATAATAACCTAATGTTAGTAAAACTGTATCGTCTTTTGGACTATTTTCTTGTAGGTACATAATAAAATTTCATGTCAATACCAAATATTTGCATGCTGTTTATAAATAGCTGAAGAAGGTTGAACTACTTGTTATCCCAAAATCTGTATAACTTATCTTTTTAAACCCTTTTTCTGCAAATAAATCATTATTATTATTATATCACCTTTGTGTTTTATTGTATGAACGTGTATAGAGTAAACAATTTAGGTTTGTTGATACATCGCATATTTTACATATTACATATTTAACATATTTTTTTGACGACAACTGCAAAACAATACTGTAAATTACAATTAGATTTTATATTATAACATAGAAAAAAAAATATTTCAACAAATTTTACTTGTTTGCTAAAATGTTTATGTTACGTATTCAAGAGCTTGAACACCTTGCAGCTGGAATTAAAGTTTCAAAGTCTTGCATATTATCTTGTTCTGATGTAAAACGGTTGTCAAAATTATGAAAAGCATATACTATGGCAATTCGTTCCATTTTAGCTTAGAATTAATGGTATTTCGAATGAATATTATATTCTACTACTAATACTGAAACTGAAGTATTCGTAGTATACTGAAACTTATTCCAATGAAAAATTGTTCAAGACCATGAATAGTTATAACATTATACATTTCAACAATATATTATGTTTTTATTGAATTTTTATTAATAAATTTACTTGTATTATTGGTTTATCAATAATTTCTTCATTCATTCATTCAATCAAAAAATATATAACAACGACTCCATTGCTCTTTGTTCACCCCAATGCCACCAAACATCCTAACTCTAATCAAATTAATCTAATTAAGCTTTGATTATTTTATTTTACTTTACTGTTTACATTTTTGTGATTTTATTTTGTGTAATTATTTCGTTTCGTTCGTATATTTTGAATTTTCGCGCTAATAAACCATTTTCTTCTTCTTCAAAATCATAACTCAGATATTGATAATTATAATAAAATAACACGCTACACGTATATAGAAAAATCAGAACAATTCCAAGTATGATCGTGATGTAATTGTATCATGATCAGTTAAAAAAAGATATAGAACTGTTTAAAGAGGATTTTCTGACGTAACTTCACAATTTTTTTCTATCAATCTGAATTTTTCAGACTGCAAACTTTCTCATTATGTAAAATAACATATATATTTTTCGCTTAGCTAAATCAGTTTTTGTTAAAACACTGTTAAAACAAGTGAAGCCAATTTAGGACTTGTCAGGGCATTAAGGCCGTGGCCTTATATGGTAATATTCGCGGGTTGCTATGGTTGCGTCGTAACAAACTTCCCTAGACGATTTAGGGTGACCGCGATATCCAGATTTTACTTATTGAAATTCATTATTTACCATTTCATAATCAATGTATTATGTATATACTTAAGAAATACCATTGTTGTAAGGTTCTAAGTGGTTCTCCTAAATTTAGATTTTAATTATACATATGAATCAGTACATAACTAAACAAGGGCCTATATTATTTACTAGCTGTTGCCTGCGACTTCGTCCGTGTCTTCGCTCCTATTAGTCGCAGCGTGATGTTATATAGCCTAAAGCCTTCCTCGATAAATGGACTATCCAACACAAAAAGAATTTTTAAATTCGAACCAGTAGTTCCTGAGATTAGCGCGTTAAAACAAACAAACAAACAAACTCTTCCACCACCACCACCATATCAGCCCAAGGACGTCCACTGTTGGACATAGGCCTCCCCCAATTGAATGGTGGGTAAACAAACTCTTCAGATTTATAATATTAGTATAGATATTAACCGCGGAGTGCTGGTCATTACAAAAAAAAGATTCAGTCGAATTAAATGAGATGAAACGGAAAAATTGTGCTATTTTCCGCAACCGGTAAATAACATTTAGCGGGTTTAAAATAAACGCCTATCAAAGTCCCTGCATTAATTGTTTGGTTATAAGGTTGGTTTTTGGAAAATGATATAGATCCTTTCTTGATTCTTATGAGAAAAAAAATCTGCATGAGAGTAAAAATGAACTTTATAACTGTACCTACTACCTAATTGTTATAAATAGATACTGGTAATCGTCTTTGTTCATTTGTCGCGCTGAAACTAAGTACTGAAAATATTATGAAACAGGTTTAAGGTCGAATATCGCTTGAAATGTTTCAGATCGGTTCGGGGTCCTTAATCATGAGTACCTATCACGGCGGCGGTTCTTTTAGCACAAGACTCTTCTTAGTTAGAAGTTCTTTTAAAGACTTGAGTGACCCGTTTCATTAAATATTTTAATATGTCTCAAACTCACGGGATTTTCTATATAAAAATTCTTAGAATATTTCGAAATGAATTAGATAAGCGACACAAGCGGGCAAAGTCGTAAACTCAGCTAGTTAACAGTAAAAAAAAAACAAAAATATCTCATCTTAAACTATCAAGTTATTGCCATTATTAAGCAACGCAACTGTACTTAGGTATTTTAATGATCAGGTAATTCTAAAACATGAAATTAAATGAAAATTTTATTGATATCAATTGTTACAGGTCTTTTTTCGATAGTCACTGTTTATCATTAAGCCTTTAAAACGAGTCAAACTAAAAGACCTCTATGCAGAATAGGTACTTACTTAAAAAAAATAACAACTTGGCTGTAGTGACTATACACTCCTCAGCACCTATTTTTAACTTTCGGAAAACTTGTTTAAATATGTTGATAGAATCTAACAATGTTGTCATTTATGTAAGAACCTATAAGTTGAATCCACATTTTCAGTTTTAAATTAGTACCTACCTACCTGTTTGACCTTGCCTAGTTATTTTATCCTCTTTGTATGACTGATTATTTTACCTGTTACATGTCATATTTGTGCAAATTTTATTTTATTTTATTAATAACATATTAGGTAATATTGTTTTAATATATTACTCATAATACTTATATATAATAATAATATTTTAGCCAATATGACTGTTCAACTTTTAAACAAATCAAACAATACGGCTTCATTCACAACACCATCGTTTTAAAACAGAATTAAACATAAAACATCAAACTAACGTTCAAATCGATAACACAAGCAATGTAAAATGAAAACTCCACGATATTACCTTAACAACAGAACATGGGCAGGGTATTTCCACTGTTTCATTTACGTAATCATTTTTTAGGACATCTTTTTATTTCGCTACACACAAAACACAAATAGTCACTATCGAATGTTTTCACACAACCAAAACAAAGGATCGAATGCTACTGAAAGCTGGAAAATTCTTTCCTTGTCATCATTATTGTAAACAGCGACATCTAGCATTGAAATAAACACAACCCCCTCAATTGACCAAACGATACAACAAATTAATTAAAATGCCATCTAGCGGCTAGTAGCAAATCTATAAGTTCACGCCGCGCTTGTGCGACTTACTTTAGTTTTGATGTTAGTTATGAGAGGGCGCTTAAATCAATATTGGTGTCTTTGAATTAAACTCTATCTAGCGGGGAAGTGACGTAAAAGTCTTAGTACATATAACACTGTTTGTTTGTACGCCAGATGGTGCTGAATTCAATAATATTTATATTAAGCTTGGTTTTGGTATAACATGTTTTTCAACAAAGGGCCATCTAGCGGCAAGTAGTGGAACCAGCACAAGCGTGTCTGTGGGACTGTGCTGTACTGTATAGTTCGGGTCAGTACTACAAGATGGCGCTAATATCAATATACCAGGGCTTTATATTTCCGCATTTAGTCAACAGATGGCAAAACGCGTACCACATTGCACGCTTGACTTATTTTATTCAACATAAATTATACACATTTTTCTTTTTCATTACGATGTATTGTACGCAAATTGATTGAGATTTAAAAATATTGTACAGATACTAATACATATTGATATGTACAAATCTTAATTGAATTAAGGTAAAGTAGGCCTTTGCGCATTCGTATTTAGTTGCTCGCGAAAAGAGGGTACACGGACACATCATGTCAAATACAACATGTTTCATTATTTGTGAGTTTTATTTGAAAGCGTAATATTGTGTTCATAAAGGGTCCTCTTGTACGTTAAGGTAAGTCCTTTGATACTTATTAGCACAAGTGGCGCCGACAAGGCAATCATCTACACAAAAATAACTTACAGTATTATAACCTCTCCCTCTATTGAAACTAACACCGTCTAAAAGCGTGGGTATAAAACAGGAAATTTTAATAACTTAAATGTAAGTAAAGTAAGCTTCAATGAGTATTTTCCAAAAATCCTTCCTAGACTGTGGATAGCCTACAATCAAAAGTAATTTTGAAATGAAATAAATATGTTGCACCTAACCGTCTATAGTCTAAGTGCAAAGTTTGTTAAGTTCATATGGGATATCAGCTGCTGGCGTAATAATTAACATTGGTCAGTCAGTAATCGTAAGTCCGTGCAACCCACCAAGAGTCGCCACATACCTACACTTTAATTCCGCGACGAACTTCAACAGACTGATTCCGCCCGCCCCTCCTTCATACGGAACGGTCCTGTCGGAATTCAGCAGGCCTGTCTGTTGTAAGGGCCATAGATTGTTTAAGGTAGGTCTGCCACACACTCAATGAGTTGTATGGGAAGTAGCGTGGAAAGGAAGCAGAGACGTAATGTGGCTACTCGTCATGCCGTATGTACGTTATAAATGCTGACATGCTCCTTGTCATGCCCACCGCTCCGTGTTTTGTCAGTTTTGGGCGCGAGCGGAGCGTCACGATAATTTGCGCGAGTAGAGCAGTGTGTGTGTGTGTGTGTGTGTGTGTGTGTGTGTGTGTGTGTGTGTGTGTGTGTGTGTGTGTGTGTGTACATTATTTTACAAGGCAACGCCAGGAGCATGTGTGGTAGAGCCATAACAGCTGCGAGTGGAATCAGCCTATACGTGGTGGCTCATGGGTCTTACATCAACATGTGTTGCAGGAGATGCCGGACGACCTATCGTCCAGCTCGCTGTCCAGCCACGATTGGCGAGGGTTGAAGCTGGTCACCGGCTCCAGCTGCGATGCTGATGTATCCAACTTCGATGGAGAACGGTAAGAAAAGTAACACTTAAATGCATATTGTACGCTGCAGCCTACAGCAATCAATCAGATTTGTTTTAAAGTTAGGAATTTTTATTTTGTTCTTTTGAGTGATTCAGCCAAATAAACTTACCTATTTTTCGTATATAATATTAGTATGTTGGCAAACCAATATTTTACAATAGAAGTTTTTAATGTACCTACGAAAGCAAGGAAATGTAGGTAGAAAAGTAAAAAATCGAGGCATTTTTTCGAGAATGTTTGTTCAGTTTCGTAGAAATCAGTTCAATATTTTTTAAGATTAAGAGGAACGTATGTATCTTCATCAAATAGCGGCACAAATATTTTTTTACAATGCTGTTACACATAACATAATCATTAAAATTGTATGTTTACTAAAGTTAATAAAGTTTTTAGTGTATACAAGTAGACAATAATTGTATATATTCGAAATGTAGTCTACATTCATTCTGCATCCCACAAAACAAAAGTCTAAATTTCACACAAAATAAATGTACGGATTTTTTGTTTTTTCTTCCCGTATTTTTTTTAATTTACGCCATTGGGTATCACATATGATTATTAAAAAGAAAAGAAAAACCATGAGGGTTTGTTTACCTTCACTCGCATGTCGCCTCAGAAGTATAATATAGGTACTTGTTTGTACAGGATGTAGGAACCTAACAAAAGTTTAACTAAGGCTTCAATGTATTTATTTATATAATTGTAATTGTATTAGATTTAATGAATTTATTGTGCCTCTTGACTTTGATATGCCATACCTAAACTTTTTCTAATATTTAAATTTGACATTTTATATTGATTTTAACTTATTTTTTTACCCTTTTGACATTTTAATTTACTACTATATATTTGCACGCTTGCATGCGAGCTAGATACAAGAAACATAATGTACTGTAACATCATTATACTGTGTCTATGCAAATAACTAATTTCTGATTTCAAATTTTAAACAAAAAAATGTTACGTACAATTTGTAGGTCTTCCTTTTTTTACAGTCAAAAACCGATGCAACTTTAAATAAGTACAGTACCTGATTCGATTAATTAATAGTACTAAACGGGGTATTAAGTAAAAGATAGTTTTAAGATTATAAATTCTTGTTTATAAAGGGTTAAACAAAAATGGGGTGAACCGTAAACTTCGTGAAATTGACAACATTTAATTTTTATAAGCGGGCTTTTCCGATGAAATCAAATAGAGGATCAAAAATTTCATATACAAAAATTAATTTCAAAAGTTCCTCATACTAAACAAGTAAATTTTTAACAAAGAAACACCGACTCCAAACTTTGCCAGACCCCGTCCTCCTGCTATATAATTTGAGTTCCTTCGATGTAGCCTTACTTACCCCATCCTCTTTGTATATAATTTGAGGAGTTCCCTCGATTTTTCCAAGATCCGTCATCAGACCCCGACTTGGTGACAATGGGACCAACTAAAAAACACACCCTTTCAAACAAAAAAAGAATTTTTGAAATCGGTCTACTAGTCTCCGAGTAATCGGTGAATATACAAAAAAAAAATATTCCGACGAATTGAGAACCTCCTCCTTTTTTGGAGTAGGTTAAAAAGAGAGTAAGTGACAAGTAAGCGTCACAGCGTATAAATCATACAGAAGCACTATTACTAAGGCGGATTAACTAAATAAAAGTGTACTGCTGTTCTTTTTGTGCGTTGTGACTGTCACAATTCAGCTTTGTGACGTCATATGGACGATGGTAGCATATCCTGAAAAATATAAAAATATTTTAAAAAAATTTTTTTTGGGTTTCTTGTTAACAAATTTACCAAATGAGTCAAAAATTCATACTACTTAGAAATTTGAAATGTTCACGTCACACCAAAAAACCGCGCGGTATTCGGCAGCGCGGTAAAGTGGAGGTGGCTTGTGTGACATAAATATGAAGCAGTAATCGACAGTTGACAGTTTCGAAAAGGTCATAAATGCAGAACCGCCTCTGCCCCGCGCCGCAGCGCGCCCTCTCTGTATGTTTCGAGCTTTAGGTAATTCGATCGAAAAAGAGGATGCCTCTTTGTATGAAGAGGGAATCTCTGGAAATACTCGTCGTTTTTAGGGTTCCGTACCCAAAGGGAAAAGGATGATTCACAGTAGACCGTACCGTGTCCGGGCCGGCCCGTTTTCTATGACAGCAAACGCAACGGCCGGCGTATTTCTCTAGAAGAAAACGGGCCGGCCCGGACACGGAACGGCCTACTGTGCGGGACCCTATTACTAAGACTCCGAGGTACGTCCGTCTGTCTGTCTGCCTGTCTGTCCGTCTGTCACCAGGCTGTATGTGCTGAACCGTGATAGTTATTAGACAGTTGAAATTTTCACAGATGTATTTCTATTGCCGCTATAACAACAAATACTAAAAACAAAATAAAATAAATATTTAAGGGTATGGGAGCTCCCATACAAAAAAACTTTTAAAAAGTTGCTCGTTGTGTACATCAGGCGCTGGGTCTCAATATGTATGGGAAAACTAAAATCCGACTCGCACTTGACCAAAATTCTACTTGATATATTATTTAACGTCCTTATTACTGATTAAAAAAATAAAAGATATATAATTACTTAAATTAAATTTAAAAGGGTTATATTATAACAAAGTGTCTAAATGTTGTATAGATAATACAACCCCTACGAACTCTGCGCGCGCGAGTCCGACTCGCACTTGGCCGGTTTTTCCTCTTAACTTACTTGTTCTTAAGCTTTTTCCCGTTATCTGGGTTTGGCTCGGTTTTCCGGAATTATTCATCTGATTTCAAAAGTATTTTAATAAAATAATTACAGAATAGGTAGCTCATGACCTTCTTTCTATGATCTGAGCTCATAGCACAGTATAATATTTGTGCTCATGATGACGTGATCACAAATATTATACTGTGACGTGATGGACATAATATAGACTATATTTTGTCGTGGCATCACTTGCGTTCTTCGTAAAACGCAGGCGAAGCCGCGCGTTTCATCATCATCATCATCATTCATTATCATCAGCCTGTGTCAGTCCACTGTTGGACATAAGGCCTGTCCCATGGCACGCCACTGAGCTCGGTCTTCAGCTGCTCCTCCAATTCCTGCCTACTGCCTTACGGATGTCGTCACCCCACCTAGCTACAGGGGCGTCCTACACTACGTTTTCCGGTACGCGGTCTCCACTCAAGAACCAGTCTGCCCCAACGGCAATCGGTGCAGGCGCACGTGTAGTTAGTTGATAATATGACTGTTGTCAAAACGACTAGGATTAGCTTTGACAGTCTGACCGTGACCCGTAATCCTTAATGACGTAAAAACTAGGCAAGGTGAATGAAACCTCGCAAGTACAGATTAATTATTTGGCCTATGTCTAGCATTTGACACCTCCGCCAGAAAAAAACGTGGAAATTGTTTTAATGCCGTGATTGTGGCAAACAAGTGCTCGTGGCCCAGCGGCGCTTGAGGACCGCGTGCGGTATGCTAGGAAAAACAACGTCGTCCCTGGTGAAATCTGGGATGGGTGACCGTTTTGAGTGGTTACTAACTGAGCGTTCGCGTGCTGTGAAAGGCACGGTAAGCCGTTGATCCCGGCTGTTGTCTGTGAAAGCAGTCGTTAAGTCAACTTAGAGGGCTTCGGGACGTTAAGAACTTCTAACAGTCAAGTTGCCCACTCACTTGACAAGCCTAATCCCAATAAGGTCTAGTTTCCCCCTTGGGTTGGTGGGAGTGCCTACGCCATTTCATATGATTAGGTGGTGGACCCCGGGCATCCTTCAGGATGCAACTGTACTGGTATAACGCTAGGATAATAATGAATTGTAGCCTACGAGCATACGACATGAGGGCCGGCGAACCAATAACAAAATATCTAAAAATAATAAGTATATATTTTTGAAGGGTCGGCAACGCGCATGTGACCTCTGGAGTTGCAGGCATCCATAGTTTGCGGTGACCGCTTACCATCAGGCGGGCCGTACGCTTGTTTGCCACTGACGTGGTATAAAAATGTCTGCCTCTACGTCGCCCTTGCATATTTGAGGGACTACGTTGAAGATACTTCGTTTTTAATACAGTTGCTCAAAAAGTGCTACTTACTACTGTTTAGCGTGCGGAAAGTTGGTTTTCGCGCACTAGTGCTTTTCACTTTTCCAATTTTTTTAAATTTATGCTTGTTCCAATGCATGACTCCTTATTGCTGGGTGTTAAATATTAGTTTCCTTTAAACGTCGTAATCAACATAAAAACCTACTGTTAATATCAGAATACGAAAAATATACACATTTCATATTTTGTTACTTACCTCTTCATCATTATAACACGTTTATTTTTTAATATTGAATATTGAAAAACCGTTCTTAATAAGTTGTCTGAGTGGAACGGAATAGCTGCCGAAACGCCTGTCAAAGAAGAGGCGTTTTTACTTACTGCAAGCATGTTTTAAGTTTCTAAAGGCAACATTCGATATTGTTTTTATAAATATTACTTGTTGTTTTTCTTATTTTTTCGCAACTGTATTAAAAAACGTCGTTCAATACACGTGCGGAAATGTCATTCTTCACTCGTCCCGAGTGTTGCCACTCGCCTGCGGCTCGTGGCATCCCTCGGTACTCGTGAAGAAATGACATACTTTCCGCACTAGCATCGAAATGTACTATTTCGTCGCGGTAGGCCGTCTGTCTGAAAGAAAGAAAGATGACATTTATTCACTGCACAAAACACACGCTTATACAAAAAAAAAGGACGAAACGCACATTAAACACAAAACGTGTGTCTTTGCGGCAGTGAATCGGTTGTTGTCTCAGCAATATGCTGAGGTGTCAGTGTTGCAGCCTGCACCAATGTACAATCGCCCTCGAGCAGGGAAATTGTGTTTTTCTTAGCGAAACGAAAGCTATCAGTTCTATATCCAATGCCAGTGAAAGTAAATCAAATGAAGGCCAACTCACCCTAATTTGCCCGGCGAACAGCTGAGTCGGTACCGACAGTCCACACCGGCGAGCTGATGATGTACTGGATGATGAGGGGCTTCCGAAACAATGTTAACGATATTTGTTTAGCGCGACGACGGGGCTTGCGCGTGCAGCCGTGAGCAGCCATCAAGAGCGATATACCTGCAGCGCTGGTTTTCAGACAGCACCGGTACGTGACCCACGGAACGCACATACTATATAAAAGGTTCACAAAATAAATAAAATAAGTTATATTAATAATAGACACGCTTAAAAACATGATATTTTTAAAATCATTTGACGCTGAAAACAAATAACAGCTTCCGAACAAAAGACAATTACAGGACGCTACAAGAGAAGAAGAACATAAGGGAAAAAAGACAAAGTAGGGATATTTTAAGTGCTGGATGGGTTAGGAATGGGATCTTTGGAGCGTCAACAAATAGCCCTTAAGCTTGCGCTTAAAGGTATACCTGCTAGACGCTCCTTGGACAGGTGGAGGGAGATCATTCCAACACTTGGATGCCGCAAATCTGAAACTTCCTCGAAACGCCGCGGTTCGATGCTTAGCCACCAGAACCATTGCCTTACACCTGCGCGCACTTTTGGGCCATAAAAGTTTATTCAGCAAATATGCTGGGACCCCAGACCGCACTATGCCAAAAAGAAGAGTGGCGAGGTGCAGGCGCCTGCGTGCAGGCATGTTCAGCAGACCTGCGGCGTTCATGTAGGGAGTGATATGGGAGCGGGGAGGGACTCGAAAACAGAAACGAATGCATGCGTTTTGCACTCGTTGTATGAGCTTTTTTGTACGACCAGTAATGCAGCCAGCATAGACAATAATATCACAATAGTTTAATCTTGACAATATCAGCGATTCACAAAGGTTGACACGCAAATCAACACGCGATCGTGAATATTGTAAAGATCTTTTACACCACACCTTGCCAAAAAGCGCGTTTCAGCTGCGCGTCCGGAAAAACCCACTTTTTGGCCAAGTGGTGACGTAAAATTGTGTACGAAACACGGGTCGTAAAACAGAAAGCCCTCTCTCGCATATTTATGACCCTCGCCTGCGGCTCGGGCCTCAAACATCTGCGATATCGGCCTTTCTTTGTTTTACAGCCCTTGTATCGTAATGTACTATTAAGGCGGTAGAAGCAGTTACTCACAACTTTAAGTATGTGGTTCTCGGATCTGTTGGAAAGCGTACACCGTAGTCCATGGACGCTTACGATACGACTCCAGAGAGTCCAGAGGAGCTACAAGCGCGTTACCAACCCCGTGTTGACAGCAGGAAACAAATACGTACGTCTGACTCTTTTCTCTTTTATTCATAAGAACACAGTTTTACAGGATTTAAGCCTAGGACACTGCGAAATTCATAACAGAAAAACTTCACACGGCGAATCCTTGGATGCCCAGGCAACTTTACGAAACCGCATCCTATTGGGTTTATCACTATAAGGAAGTTAGGGTGTTGTGTATGGATATACAGAGTGTTTTTATTAAATTCCTTTTCCTGAGATGAAATAAAGTAATCTTCACTAAGACACTAGTATCCCAATTTGTACCTTTTTGAAGATATTCAAGAATTCTTTTTTTGTTCTTTAACACCCCTTGTATTACTTATAATAAAAGACCCTTAACAATTAAACAATGTTGACGTGCATGTCATTCGAATTCCGAATATTGTCATAGGCACAGGTATTATACTCGACAACTTGACATTAACTTTTCCTTAACTCGACCTTAACTCTTAAGGCCGTTTTGCATTCACCCTTGGTGATATATAATTAATTATTTTGTATGAAAATGAAAAAAAATCTTGAATTTTGAAAAATTAAATATGCTACGTCGTTTCTTATGGCTATACACGACTACATGCTTTTAGGAACAGAAATCAATAAAAACACCCTGTATATGTATGTATGCAAAACAGAGTCCACTATCAACATAGCGTCCGCACATGCATCTCGTAAACATTTGTAAAGTTACGTGAATCGCCACAGATTAGTCGGGGCAAGACTTTGCACTGTTCAATAAAACGCTAGATTAAAAATACAGGGTATCAAATAAAAATTTTATTTGAACGAAGTTAAGTGTGGCTATTAGAGAGGTCACTGTATACAGTTACACACTTACACTAAATTAATTATTTTACACTACACTTTGCCAAAAAGCGCGTTTTTCCGCACCCTGCGCGTCTGGAAAAACTCACTTTTTGGCCAAGTGGTGACGTAAAATTGTGTACAAAACACGGGTCGTAAAACAGAAAGCTCTCTCTCGCATATTTATGACCCTCGCCTGCGACTCGGGCCTCAAACATCTGCGATATCGGCCTTTCTTTGTTTTACAACCCTTGTATCGTAATGTACTATTAATGTTGTGTCTAGCATATTTTACTAAGTAAGGATCATGTTCCGGTTATAAGCAGACAAACAGTCATAACATATACGTATTATGGTCAAGAATCACATATGTTCCTCATTGTTTCCTAATCTGGTCTGTATACCTACACCAATCACCGAGTAATTTTATACCTATGGGGGAGAACATACGGACAGACAGACAGACATACGAAAGAATTTTTGTCGAAAGCTGAAACGGGGACGCTTCGCTCGCTCGGTCAATTTAAATAATGCTCTGAAAGGTTCAAAGCTTAGAGTACCCAGAGTAGACGTCAAATAATGATACCACTAAGACCGAGAAGATCATATACAAAATTGAATAAGAGCGAGAGATAGGGATATATCATTTGTTGTCCTTGTCATATTTCCCCTTTTCTTTATTTGCCTCAATGTCATCTAAACGGCAAGTCAAATAGTTTGAAGCAAATAAACGATTACCCGGGCTAATAGAAGAGGTTGTTTATTGTAAGCCGCCAGACGTTTAGGACTAGTTCTCAATTTATCTGCGTAAGAGCTTTTCTGTCCCCCTTGGTGAAACTCGTATAGGATCTCTATAGAAATCCTTACTCTGAGGTTCTAAGTGAGGTCAAGAAAACGTTTTTGTGTTAAAGCGCACTAGTAACCACAGTTATGTAACTGATAAACAGTAAACAGTATTCAACCAGTCAGCTGCCAGACCCCGCCGCGGCCAGTCGGCCATTTTTAAAAAGTTAATCCGAGCGTGTTACTCTTTACGTTAATGAAAAAAGTTGGTTTCTGTTTGTGGTATCGTATTATTTATTCAAATGTTATGGTAATTGCGTATAGTGTTTTAGTGAATACAAAAGGCATTTGAGTGTAATGAGACTAGATGTGTGTGTGCTATTCTTTAAAAATCGTGCTACCAGCATAAGTAGCCGGAAGTTTTAAGAAGTGATTATTTAGTCGTAATTTTCAAACGTAATTTTTGCTACCGCTACAGAATTACTCATATTTTAATTTATTGTTTGTAAACAGTGCTGCCTGTGAAGACTACATTATCTAACGGTTATTTCGTGGTAATAATCAAACTAGAAATTATCTACAAGATTAGGTATTCAGATTTCAATTAGGTACCTATTATTTATATTATATACACTGAATAATCAGTATAGCATTTAACAGTATAATCATATTTTAATTTATTATAATTTACATGTTTTCAAAAAGACGTGATACTTACCATGCGTACCATAGCATACTTACCATAAACGAAGTCTCAAATTTTAGTTTAAAAATTTGCTATCCAAAAAAACTTTTAACCCTCTTTTCACCCTTTTAGAAGGTGAAACTTCTAAAACGCTAAAACCAGTTATCTTATACTTTAATCCTAGGTTTATAAACGATTTTTCAAGTTTCTTGTTTAAAGAAATATTTGCTTCCCAAAATTTCAACCTCCTTTTCACCCCTTCAGAGAGCGAATTTTTAAAAACGCTGAAGATTCTATTAGGGAACTTTCAAGTTACTTTCTCAAATATGATTTTGTTGCCCATGCAAAACTTCCAGCCTCTTTAACCCCTAAAGGGATGAATATTGAAATAATATATAGGCTTTATGTTATTTGATGTCTAAGCTACATTACTGCAAACTTTCTTAGAAATACTCTTATGTTTTGTAGTTTTTAATACTGAGAGGAACGTACGGTTAACCAATTTCATTTCTGGCCCACTTCCTACCTTGTCACAGTGAAAATCTATATGAAAGCTACTAGAGATCTCATACAATTGTCCCAGAAATCAAATTCATCGATCCTAACATCAACACAAACTTTCACGTTTCTAAAATTATTAGGAAGGATTTTGATTCATATAGTAAAAATAATAATCGTATGGCATTTATTTTCGAACCGTGAGATCTTCGAGAAGACAAGTACGGTTGCCAGTTTTGTTGCACTTTTAGCACCACCCAAGTTGTCAGGTGAGTGGGCAACTTGACTGTTAGAACTTCTAAGCCGCCCGAAAGCCTCTAACTTGGCTTAACGAGTGCTGTCATAGACAACAGCCGGGATCAACGACTTAACGTGCCTTCCAAAACACGGGAGCGCTCAGTTAGTAACCACTCAAAGCGGTCACCCATCCAAGAACTGACCTGCGCCCACATTGCTTAACCTTGCTTACCGCACGCGGTTCGCGGGCGCCGCTGGGCCACGAACGCTCCTGGGCCACGAAACATCCATATACTATAGTACATTGTAACATCTAGCAAATACCCAATCATGGGACCAGCCCTTTAACTGTAGTTATGTTCAGGCAAGGCGCTGCTAATCGAAGTTTCTGTAAGACTAGGGCTGCCAACCGTCCAGCCTTAGGCGGGACACCCCTTTTCCAGCACTCTAGAGGATGCGTCCCGCACAGGGTGCGTGCGGGACGCCAATTGTCCAGTTTTCAGTTCTGGTCAGAAATATGAGAACTGGAGCGAATTTGAGTAAACACGCGTCACACGCAGCACGCGTTTTGTATTTACGCAAATACTTTTCACCAAAATTGAATGAATCTAACATTATAATGCATTAAAACTGGTATAAATGTTGTTCCTTTGTGAGAAAAAACGTTACTAAGTTTAACAAAATAGCGAAAATAAGCCAAGTGTGTCCCGCATTTTTTAACCTTATGTATGACCCTATAAAAACGTCTGCTTTCGTAAAACCGATTATTAGCAACCGAATCATTAGGCCATTACTCACGCATATCATAGTCACTTCAGACGTGAACTAATCATGGGCATTTATATACCATGTGTCACTTGCCTTTTCCGACCATACTAGAACAATGGAATATGGAAACATACCAAGTGATTAATTATGTAATAAGTACTATAATTAGTATTTATGTATTTTTAGTAAGGTAAAATATTTTTTGTTATGAGATTCTTTGCTAGCCGTACTTTATTGCGTTGTCATTTATGTGATTTGAGTATTCGTTGTATTGACAGTTACACAACGCATTCTTGGGAGAACTAAAGAACCCAACTGATTTTCAGCAATTTTAAATAATACGAAATCTGGCAACGTTCAGTACCTAAACATATATTATATATTTTTACTATATGTATAAAAAACCATCATCTTTTATTATGCACGCCTCTAAGGTTTGGAATTCTCTGCCGGCGTTTGTATTTCCGAGTTCATATAACCTGGACCTTTTTAAGGCACGAGTGAATACGCATCTTTGGGTGAGCTCGCTTCATCGTCGGCCTCATCTTTGCCCCCTGGCTAGATGCTGACCAAGAGCAATCCCATTTTTAATTAAAATAAGAAAAAAACCGGTCAACTGTGAATATAATTCACGCACCAAAGGTTTCGTACAAAACATTTTTAACGGATTTTTGATGTTAAAAAAAACCTTGACGGAGACAGTTTTTCTTCCTGTAATACTTACATTAATATTCGTATGTGATAGTTTCAAACTTTTCCATGTATAATTTCAAAAAGCCGCTCAAAGGCCTTTTACTCTGCTTAACTAAATACATAGACAGCAACCGGGCACGGGATCGCTTGCTGCAACGACAACGTTGTTGCCACAGAATCTATGCGAATAAATTAGCACTTGTAGAGAGCTATGTCACGTGAATTGTAACCCAGCACATCTCTGTTACCAACTCCCTCGAAGACAACTAAGTAATTTTTAATTATAATAACTCACTTAAATACTTAGGCAATTATAACCACTCTTGTTACCGGAAAACAATGGATGCATTAATTAAATGTGTTCATTGTTTTCGAGGCGGATACCATATTTTTCTCGTGACACAGCACGGCATAGTTATTTTTTTAATATGTAGATTGTTGGTATATAAGGGTCCTTATTAGTTAAATTATTATTTGATTATCAGGCAGGCAGGTGACGCAACTGACGAAACCTATCGCTCAACTTTGTTGGCTTTTTTCTGTATGACTGACACTTCTTTTGACATTTTCTTGTTGTTACTGTGTATAGATATGGTACAGGACTATTTTGGCGTTAATATCATTGGTTTAAATGTAATTATTAGTTTTTTCACTAAGAAATCTCGTTTCAAACATCACTCGAAATTGACAAAATACAAGCTAGTAAGGGCTATTTTTCACTTAGATTCTACACACAATAGAAACAAAAAGTGCCTCTGTTAATAGGTAACTAAAATTTTAATAAAAACATCGTTTCCTTTCATTAATTTGAACTTTTTATTATTATTATTTCTTTCTTTCTTTAACAATATACCATTGTGTTAGAAAACTTACAAAAAACTTAAAAACTAATTACATGCACACATTATGATAATAAATAGCGATCTGGACATGTCAGCAAATAAATTTCCTAAAATTAATTATTCATAACATAAATCAATAATAAAAACTCTTAAAACAAGCTGCTTTGTACGCCTAGGTATGAATACGATACTGTAGGAAACTAGCATACATCTGCGAAGAAATTCAAAGGTGTATGAAAAGTCCCCAGCCCGCACTGGCCCATCGTGGGGACTACTGCCCAATCTGTGGCCATTTGGCCAATGCCTGTGGGCATTAAGGTATAATACCAACAGATCCGTAGTGTTTAAGCATGATGATTTTTCATGTAGTTGTCTTCTTGAATCCTTAACGTTTACCAAGATGAGTTAGAACGAGACAGATAGTACGATCATTTCGTCATGTTCATCGGCTGTTAACGAATTGTCTCCATTTAAAAGCACACCAAAATGTTAAATCGCATTGAAACCCAACACTCCACAAACGTCATTTCAGTACAATTTGCAGTTCTGAAAACGGAGACACTGACTGGTTAAAAACCTGTCATATATAACTTATCTTTCTCTTTCAAACTTGCTGATTTATGCATTAGTGCAAATAGATTAGATATACAGAAATCGTTCAACTTAAATTAGCGGATCTGCTTTACCCTGATATATGTGCAAACACCTTGTACTTAACTATGCTGGATAAATAAAAATCATTGTCTGTGTCATCGAGGGTTACGTAATAGTAATAGATTATTGACCGCACACCGACTGTTATCTTTTCCCTCACCTGTCAATGGAAAAATACCGGTTTTATCTGGTTTACTGGAGTATCGATTGCTAATCGTTTGGATAAGATTGCATCAGTATCAGTAAAGCGTTATTAGTGTTTTTACGCGGAGCGTGCAGCTGCACGAGATGCGTGTTTAAAGTAAACAATAAAAAACTGGCCAGGTGCGAATCGGACTCGCGCACGAAGGGATTATCTAGACAACATTAGACACTTTATTATAACCTTTTTTAATTTAATTTAAATAATAATATTGTTTATCAGTAGTTCGTACTTAATAATATCAAGTAGAATTTTGGTCAAGTGCGAGTCGGATGTTAGTTTTCCCATACATTTTGAGACCCAGCGCGTGATGAACACAACCAGCAACCTTTTATTTTTTTTGTATGGGAGCTTCCTTAAATATTTATTTAATTTTGTTTTTACTATTTGTTGGTATAGCAGCAACAGAAATACATCATTTGTGAAAATTTCAACTTTATTTCTATCACCGTTCATGAGATACACACTGGTGACAGACGGACAGATAGACAGACAGCGGAGTCTTAGTAATAGGGTCCCGTTTCACCCTTTGGGTACGGAACCCTAATAAATACATATAAGTAACGCGTTCCTGAAAAAATAAATTATACGGCAGACGGACGAACAGACAACGAAGTGAAGTGATAAGTGTTTTTCCTTCTGATGTACAGAACCCTAAAAACCAAGATGTCAACTCTTTCATTAACTTTTTCAAGTATCTACTTACATAGTACTTACCTAAAGGATTATGGAAATATGTACTTATGCATGCATAAGTGACTTATATGTCCTTACTTAAGTACTTATATGTGTAACCCAGGATCAACAAACAAACAATAGCTATTTACGATACAAGGGTTGTAAAATAAAGAAAGGCCGATATCACAGATGTTTGAGGCCCGAGCCGCAGGCGAGGGTCATAAATATGCGAGAGAGGGCTTTCTGTTTTACGACCCGTGTTTTATACACAATTTTACGTCACCACTTACTACGCCAAAAAGTGGGTTTTTCCGGACGCGCAGCGTGCGGAATAACGCGCTTTTTGGCAAGGTGTGGTGTAAATACATTTACGTGTTTGTTTGCTAGTCCTGATCTGTTTATTAGCAGCTTCCGGATTTTAACGCTCCATTTTATGCAATAATTGTCATTACCCACGTTTAAAAATAGTTTCAAGGGCACCACAAATGTCTAATCACACGGAAAAAATGGAATTACGTGCGTTTAACTGAGTAGTTAGGCGCGCCACAGACTGATTTCGGCGAACGTAATTAGCCGGGCAGATTCGGCCCACGGCTGCTCCATGCTCAATCTGGGGGCACGGTAGTGCCCCCGCCAAGACGAGCCAAGCGGAGCGCAAGGGCACTACCTACCTTTTCTCGAAGTGTTTCGTCGTTTTTTTGAGCCCTCGTAAAGTTGGTTTCCGATGTACCAGATAGTTTATATTTTCAGGATATGATGTCAATAATAGACTAATTAAACATACAAAGTCTCTTTAGTTTTTATTGATATCTAAAATACACCGATTTCGTCACTGACACACTCACTGACATACTGATGATCATCAAAATGTTTGGCTACTTCCTGAAGTAGGTACTAGAAAGCTGATATTTGGTATGTAATCTAAGTTTAGTTTACAACCAACAATAAATTCATAAACTTATAACTTTCGCCCCCCATCCCCTAAAATGGGAGGGTGGAAGTTTATATGACACTTTTACCAATTTTATGAATTAGGACATGAAATTTTACACGGGACTGTAGACAGTAGGTAACTAAAAAACCTATTAATAAGTACTTTATTACAAAAAGAACTGAAATCCCACCAAATGTTGCCAAGACGACCACCTAAGGCTGGCTGTTTCGTTACTTACTTCAGATTTGACACTAAATATTCGCATCACCTTCACGACGGTAGCGAAAGGCGAAGCCATACATATTTACTGATATGTAGAATTTGTTGAAGTTAGGGTCGGTAGAGTTAGGCCGTGTAGATTCAGAAGCTTGGCTCTACATGAGATCTGATATATTTTTCACAGGGCAAACCTTATGTGGTCGTCTTGGCAACATTTTACATGAAATATTTTTGGTGGGATCTATTAAAACTCATCCCATAGTGTCAGTTTACCGTCAGGCAGGCCGTATTCTTGTTTGCTACTGTCGTATTCTAAAAAATGCTACTTTCACCCGAAATTTCAAGGAAAAGTTCTAGAAACTCAGTCAAATCCTGGTCAAATAACACACGGCAAAAACCCAGCCGGTAAAGTTCCAAAATGGCTGACATAACTGGTTCCAACCGGTCCGTACCAGATATAACTGGTCATTGAACTCTGTTGGCGCAGCAATGGTACAATATTTAGGTGGGTATATACTCTAGTGTTTTAAATTTACAACTATATGAACACTTTTCTTGACATACACTACCGCTCATAAGTATTTAGGCACCCATACCTTTTTCCGTACATCTGTATACAAAAATGACTTAGAGTCCCTTGACAGTTTTGCGTGCATTTTGCATTTTTTATTTAGCTGACTTATTGAGCCTTAAATCGGTACCAGAGACCCCACTTTTAAAGTGGTAGTTTTCTTTTTGCAATTACTTAAATTACTACTACTTGCTGGTTCATACAAACACACTTCACTTTTCTATGAACCAGCAATTAGTAGCTAATTTAAGTCATTGCAAAAAGAAATTACCATTTTAAAAGTGGGGTCTCTGGCACCGATTTAAGGCTCCATAAATCAGCTAAATAAAAAATTCAAAATGCACGCAAAACCGTCAAGGGACTCTGACTTGGCAGTGTATTTCCGAAAGTCATTTCTGTATACAGATGTATGGAAAAATGTATGGGTGCCTAAATAATTATGAGCGGTAGTGTAGGTACATTCTTTGATGCACTGTTTGCAATTTTTTCAGTCAATATGAGAGGAAAATAGAAACTGGACTGACTAAATAATATATTATAGTCAGTATTTGACGACCTGTTTAGCCTAGTTGGTAGTGACCCTGCCTCCGAAGCTAGAGGTCCCGGGTTCGAATCCCGGCCAGGGCATTTATTTGTGCATTCTTCACGGATATTTGTTCTTGGGTCTTGGATGTTTTCTATGTATTTAAGTATGTATTTATCTATATAAGTATTTATATCGTCGTCTAATACCCATAGTACAAGCTTTGCTTAGTTTGGGACTAGGTCGATTTGTGTAAGATTGTCCCCCAATATTTATTTATTAGTATAAGAGGATTATTTCGATACATATTTTTGCACTTAAGAGGGCGCAGTACGCTCGGTTCTCCAACAAACGTATTTATCCTCTCATTTTAAAACGCCATGCTACAATAACATGAAACTTTGTATACACAATGGGGTTCGGCATATCTAGGTCGGAAATTAGTTTCTGCTGCTAGAAATTAGAAAAGAAAAAAAATACAGCGGTTTTTTGAGTTTTTTACGGCTTGTATGAAAACCTTAATAATCATTGTATTTTTTCTCCATTATAATTTCAAGCAACAGAGATTAATTTCCGACCTAGATATGCCGGATCCCATTGTGTATACAAACTTTCGTGTTATTCTAGCATGGCGTTTTAAAATGAGAGCGTAAATACGTTTGTGTGGAGAACCGAGCGTACGGCGCACTCTTAACTGTAACTCAGCATGCATTGCTAGCTATAAATATGGCTATTAAACGCTTACAAAATAAGCATCTGATGTCAAGGTGTCTTTTATTGCAGCTACGTGCAGTGTTTACTAGTAACAATAACAATATGTCCACATGATGCCACATGTATGTGCCTTGACGAGTGTAGGAATCAAATGAGACCAACGTTTTACATTTTAATTTGTTTTTAGCGTTCCGTACCCAAAGGGTAAACGGGACCCTATTACTAAGACTCCGCAGTTCGTGCGTCTGTCTGTCCGTCTGTAGCCAGCTCTCATGAACCGTGATAACTCTAACGTCAGTTGAAATTTTAACAGATGTTGTATTTCTGTTGCCGCTATACCAAAAAATACTAAAACACAGAATAAAAGGGGGCTCCCATACAACAAACACGATTTTCATAGATAATGGTACGGAAATCTTGGTGCGCGAGTCCGACTCGCATTTGGCCGGTATTTTAATGGGTTTCGCAGAGCTGAGTTAACGTATCAGGTGGTATCAGGACATTCAAGACGAGTGGATGAAACTTATATACTTATACACCGTGGACCCGAATAAGCCCAAAGATTAAAGGCATGCATTTCTGAAGGTATGAGATGTGGTAAAAGTTGCATCAATCTAGGCCCAATTAAGATGGTTTTTTTGGTAATAATGGTATTTTTTCCGTATATATTTTACAATCGTCCGCTTAGCGGATTTACAATTTAAAACCAGAATGAACAATTGATCACCCGGGCGGGATTTGAAATCCGGGTTTTAAGTTGTTTGGTAGCTTATTAGACGATGAATTCCAGAGGTCGTGGGTTCAAATTCCGCCCGAGTCAAATCAATGTTTCATTCTGGTTAGAAATTGTATTTTTTATCTAGAACTTGTAGTATTTTAAACGGTTGTCTAGAAGAGATTGCTCTTTAGTGATAAGTCCGCCTGTTTTTGCCTTATATTGTATGTTTTGTTAAATTATTTTCATGTTTTTAGTGCACAATAAATAATATATTATAATTATTTATTTTCACTTGAGTGCTTGAACAAGAACACATCACCTAAATTGATTTTCTTTTTCAAGCACCTAACGATGAGTTTTGGGAGTGATATCTGTCACATAAGTCACATTGATATTGTGTCATAATTGTCATAAACTATTTTGAGTCTTAAATCACGGATATCTTATAGCTATATCACGTCTTATGTTACACCATATAACGATGGTGGCAGTCTTGGTTATATTAGTATCAATATAACAATCAAGTGTATTTTTTATCAAATTACAAAATAGGTAAATCGTTCAAATAAAAATCTACTTTCTCTAAAATTAGACCGAATCGAGCAATTTAGCATCTAAATAAGGTCAGGAATACACTATTAGCTTGCCGGTTCATTCGGACCCACGGTGTAGAAAGAAATGCGTTAAGAGTCGCCAGTACGCTCGGCTGAACTCGATTCTCCATACAAACTTAGTTTCGTTCTTATTTTTAAACGCCTTGCTGAAATAACATGAAAATTTGTATACACAATGGGAGCCGCCATATCCAGGCACGAAATTAGTTTCTGTTGCTAGAAATTGTAATAGACAAAAAATACAGCTAGTTTTTGAGTTTTTTACGTCTTGTATGAAAACCTTATTAATGGCAGTATTTTTTCTCCATCATAATTTCTAGCATTATAATTCCTGTTCGGATCCCATTGTGTATACAAAGTTTCATGTTATTCTAGAATAGCGTTTTAAAATAAGAGCGAAACTACGTTTGTATGGAGAACCGAGCTTACTGCGGACTCTTAATGCGTTGTATAATAATTGTGAACATGATTTCCAACTATATATTTTTTAATAATTTTCTTTACGATAGTCGTGCGGTGTGTGTGATTTTGGACTTCGTTCACTTAAAAACTTCTGTTATTTACTGTATATCCTTTTGCTTATTTAATTATGGATCTTTGTCTAACTCCCTCATCAGTATAGAGACAATATTTGGTTTTAGCTAAATATGTACGCACGCAAGGCTATATAAATATCCATGTACACCTATCCTCTACACTCTACATTTGGCAAAGCATGTAGGTCAAGGTAGAAAACGCGCATGTTTAAGGTTAATTAGGCATCCCTAATAAATTCTAATCACAACATATTTTATGTTTAAGACTTAGATAGATAGATAAATCATTTATTTGTTAACCACATACACATAAGTTACAAGAAAAAAATATATAATAACACCACAAACTCAAAATAACTCAAAAATTAAAAAGTACATTACTACAGAGGCCGGGACGAAAGGGGTTGCCGGCCGAAGACATATAGACAGATAGGTCTAAGGCGGGCAACCCCATATTTCCCGCCGAGGTATGTATAGATAGTGCTTTTCTAAAACATGCAACGAAAAAAACAACAAAAAAATCAAAGTTTTATTTTTAATACGCATAGTGGCAGAATGTCATGATGCCTGTGCCACAAATTTATGTGCAATGGAAATTAAAAAAGGGGACTTTGCCGGCCTAGTTCTGCAAGATTTGTATGAAGTTCCATTAACGACCTCTTGTCCTAGCCGCACCTGAAACGTCATACTTCGCAGCCTATTAATAAGGTACATAACATCAATATTTCATTGCATGTTTGAGAAAACAATATTTATTATATGTGTAATTTTTAGACGTACGAAGGAATAATAATTGTGCGCATTGCAGCAAAACAAAATGTTTCCAACTCAAGCTTGAAACGCACAGAGCGCGGCGCAGCATCGTTGCGGGGCGGAGGCGGTTTTGCGGTACCGCGTTCGCGGTCCGGGCACGTCGCACCGAAAAATCCGCGCGGTATTCGGTAGCACGATACAGCGGAAGCGGCGTGTGTGTCATATGAAGCATAATCGACAGTTTGGAAAGATCAAACATGCAAAAACCGCCTCCGCCCCGCACCGCGCCGCGCCCGCTCTGAGCGTTTCGAGCTTCAGTGTGAAGCTTTGGTCGCAACCGAGCTAAACACTGGTATTCTGTCAGAGCAAAAACATATGTGTAGAATAAACCATCCAAAACATAAATGTGGCCATACGTCCAGACGTGGTGAGCGGTTGCATCCTTACGTTGACAGTCTACCTTTATTCGCACAAAGCGATTTGCTTCTTCGAGGCTTCTTCTTTCCTAATGCGAACAGCTAAGGACTGGAATTTGCTGCTGCCGTCTGTATTTCCTGATACATATAATCTGGGTCTCTTCAAGACAAGAGTGAATAGGCTATTACTGAACCAGCGAGCAACATCTTAGGCCTTGTCATCGCTCTCCATCAGGCGTGACTAAGGCCAATCGCTGGTCAGTCTATCATTAAAAAAATGTGAAAATGAGAGCCAAGTTCAATATTAAGAATATGCGATGCTTGGTTGTCGTCTTCACCGACAAAAGAATTGAGATCTAAATGGGTGCCAAGTTCCGTAGATTCTCTGAAATAGTGTCAAGTCCAGCACTACATTGTTTACAGTAAAACTAATTTACTGCGGCTTAATGCAATTTTGAGCTTTAACGGCAGTTTTCTTACATATCCAACCGCTTTTATGGTATTATAACAATACTACTGTATATAAAACTGCCAAGTTAACTCAAACTCAAAATGCATTAAAATGCAGTAAATTATTAAACCTATATTTATGAAATTTGGGGTTCTAGTTGTTCTAAAGGATCTTAGATCTTAATAGATTTTGAGTTACTGGGGGGTCAAAAGTGGCTCCAAACGGTTCGTGTAAAATAACACACGGCCGCGTGTCTAGATACTGACGGACAAACAAACATAAATAATAAAAAGAACGAAGATATCCGAAAAGAGGACAGTCAACGGATGCTTTCGTCCGTAAAAGAACTGCAATTTCGAGGTTCGGCACTCAATTGTTTCCTCCTTCAAAATTCAATTAATTTTTAGGGTTCCGTACCTCGAAAGGAAAAAACGGAACCCTTATAGGATAACTTTGTTGTCCGTCCGTCTGTCTGTCTGTCAAGACCCTTTTTCTCAGGAACGCGTGGAGGTATCAAACTGGGATTAATATCAAATACTCAGGTCTACTGTCCCTTGGAGCTGTGAGAAAATCAAACTTCTAAGCCAACGCAATCAAAAGATACAGCCATCTATGCCGTAAATTTCAGCAAATTTTTGACTCGCAAGGGAATCAAAACCTACATGGTACTTCCCGTGAACTCTGAATCTTGAAATATGGTACGAAGCAACGTCTTATAGCACAGATAATGGAAAAATTTCGAAAACCGTTAGTTACATCATATACTTAATAAAAATATTTTTACGGAACCCTCGGTGCGCGAGTCCGACTTGCACTTGGCCGGTTTTTATACTAGGTGTAACAATAAAGTGCCGGCAATGCGCTTGTAATTCTTCTGAAGTCAGTGTCTCTAGGCTACGGCGTCTGCTTACTTACTATCATGCAGACCGTAAACTTGTGTGGCTGTGTGCCACAATCGTTGTATAGGTGTAACATCAATACTTATACATAAGACGTGCTAGAGAAAAATGACGGGGATCCGTTTAATTTAAGCGTTTATTGGTATCGCATTCTGACTAGAAGTAAGTAGGTTTTTTTGGTTTTGTATGGTGACCTTCGTCAAAATTAGCCAACTCCTCATACAAAAAAAAAATAGTTAATTTTTTTTACCTACTTAAGGCGCCTTCCTGACTTGGCGGGGCGGGAGCGACAAGTGATAGGTATTTTGTTATTTGACGTGAGTAGACCGATGTGAGATTTAGGCTGAGTTGCACCAACTTACGATCACAGACCGATCAATGATAAATATGGCGCCCGCAGCTGTCATCCCATAGAAACTTGTCAAACTTTCCATACATTCAGATTTTAACGAACAGCACTTACGATTACAGGCGGTTTGGTGCGACCCAGCCTTACTCACTTGACGAAATACTGTCAGTATTACGTTTGCGCAGTACTAGTACCATGCGCAGAAGCGAGGCAGTACTGCTTTCGTATCAGTTGACACTGACAGCTGACAGTTTTCTCACATAGTACCGCCTCCGCGTCGACAAATGAAGGAGGCGCCTAATAGTTACGTTTTGGTGATTCATTTCAAGACAAGTCACGTTATACGAAAATGCATTCTAATTTGAACTGTAAATCGCAGGGCTAAGATAGAAATTCTATTGACACGTATGTGGTCACTACGACCAAGACCACCGGGGAATGGGCAGCAGCATTCCTTAAATGCGGTGGAGATACTGCGATCGCCAACCCGCATGCCAAGCGTGGCGATTATGGCATTTACCCCCCATGAAATTGGGGGAGGCCTATGTCCAGCAGTGGACGTCCTAGGGCTGATATGGTGGTGGTGGTGGTGGTATGTGGTCCCTAAATCGCCTTTGCCTTCATAAGGGTTAGGACCCCTCTGTCCGTGCCAAAAAATCTGCTACTACATACATTTTAGTTAAACAATCGTCTACCAAAATGTATAAAGAACTACGAACCACCAGATTATTTTTCGCATGGACATGTTTGATCCCAAAAGTTGTTCAGAATCATAGATAGTTTTTTTTTATATCACGACCTAGTTAAGACATCTTGTATATTATTTAATAATGATGAAATGGTTAATGTCTAAAAGCTTGTCTGCGTAAGTAGGTACCTGTAATATTTTTTATACCTACCTATGTTCTGTGTTTTTTTTTTAATGTAGGTATGACCTCTGATGATGGCACTCATCTTAGATAGTTTATTATTATAATTTCTATGGGTTTGACTCGTACGTAAATAAATGGTACGGGGTTCTTGAATTCTCCCTTGGGAAAATATACTAACCTCTTGTGATGAAACGATTATACCAACAGAATACGAACCAAGATTTTCTTAGAAACGCACATTTAAACACCATCGCTCAAAACATTAAATAGACATAAAAGGACTGAAATTGTGGCTGTCAATTCAAGTACAAACAAATTTAATAGCTCCGACATAAAAGTAAAAGTGACCAAAACCAGTGCAATATATGGCCGAACTTTTCAACAAACTGCGAAAGTGCGATGGCCGACATAGTGTGTACAGCAGTGTGTATTCCATGGTGTCCTGCAGTGAGCTGACCCCGGGCAGCTTGGAGGTGTGGGTGGACCTCCCCCCGGCGATCAAGTACGACCCCTCCTTGGCGCCGTTCAAAAATCTCTACGAGCAACAGCATGGTGAGTTTTTTCATCAATTGTCATCAGCTTCATAGTAGGGGAGCCCAAGGGGTAATTGAGGGGATTTAGTCGAGTGCGGGAGCTTTAGGCTGCGTTTCCACCAGACATGTGCGAGGATGCGTAGCGAGGGATGTGTTTTTGAGAACCAATAGAATCACCCCAGCCAGCAAAAACTAGTCGTATAAAGGTCCATAGAACGTTTCGTAAACTCCATTTGGTGTCAGTCATCAGTGCTATAAGAGGCATAAGAACTATTACATACCCCCGAAGTGGCGCAATTATATTTCCATTCTGTGATATAGTAGAACTATAACAGTGTAAACCGGAACAATTTGGGTCTATAAAATGGATATAATTGAGTAGCATATGTCAATTTGTTGACATACGGGATATCATGACGCTTCTGTAGTGCTTTTTGTACTGTAGTAGACCACGGATCCGCAGTTATATCTCCATTCAGTGATATAGTGGCACTATAGCAGTGTCAAGCGCAACGATTTGGGTCTATAAAGTAAATATAATGGTGGCGCATACGTCAATTTGATGATATTCGGGAAACCGTGACGCAACTATTGTGCTTTTTTGTACTGAAGTAGAGTTCGTGTTACCTTTAGTATTCCTTTTACGTCCACGAGTGCAGCAATAGTGCTACTTGGTTTAAAAAAAAGAGTTTTGTGTGTGTCTAAAATAAAAAGGACTCCAAATATTATCGAGGCAAGGAAATATTTATTTACATGATTTATTTGATGAATTATTCGTCCCATATTAGGGACACAACGACATGCGCACGCAATTTTACTGTTAGTCTGATATTAGTTTTATGAAGGATTTTCAATGCGACATCATTATATTGAGTATTCAATTAAATATTTTAATAAATTATTAATAAAATGTACCATTGTCATTGCTCATAACACAAGAAGTAACTCCGGCGCTCTTATCGGCTAACTATAGCACCCATGACAAGATTTTCACCGCCATTATGGTTCAAATTAGGGTTCCTTCCATGACATAAAATATTCGCTCAAATTTGAAGACAGTGCTAATCAATCGAAATACTAGGTACTAGGTATAAAAAACACCACTGCCTTCAAACTGCTTAGAAAAACATCACTTGAGTCTCCGTCTGAAATTTCGCCAATAGGTTCCTTGACAGTACACGACCTACGTTGTACAGAACCCCATTGAGTATTATTCGTCTCGATTTGAATTTAATGGTTGTCACAAATTTGGACTGTATGTGACGATGATGCTGCTTGCTCATATCGCCTAACAACTTCTCTTCTATACGTTTCACTGTGTTTAAATCTTCTCCTCGATTTTAAATCCTTTCATTAATGTATATAATATTTTGTCACGTTCAATTAAAGTGCCGACATATTGCTATATAAGCGAGATAGCGATGCCATTTTAAAACGTAATTATCGTGTAAAGGTAGCATATTTTTACCTTTACTTGTCATTTTTATCTTATAAAGGATACAAAAACTCTTTTTCAACGCTATTGTGTTATAAAGGACCAATTAAAACTCTTATACAACGGTTCTGTCATATAAAAGAATTTTCGTGACAGCTACATCTATGAGATTATAAAAGGGATTTAAAAACTATTAAAACACTGTAAAGCCATATAATACTATCCTGAAACTCGACTATATAACAAAAGCGCTCTATTAAAGTGTCCTTGCAACCCCTATAGTACCACGTACTATAACAGTAATCTGTAAAACCACAATACCACCATTTCCCCTTATTGTTGAATCCTAATCACTGCTATAACGCAATGTCTATAGAAATTTCCAGGTTACCTTAATTGCGCCAAACAGTTGCATAATGGCGATGTAAAACACTCCTATAAAGTAATATGGCTCTGTACTGGTCATATCATAGCCTACTATAGTACTTGCCCATAATAGCTCTATAAAATGGTGAAGTAAACGTTTACATCAATTGGTAATAAGACAGTTTGGCTCTATAAGCTTATAGAGCGAAAAGGTATAGCCTAGCGCTTTTACACAACATGCTGTCACAGCTAACACTTTAATACGACGTTTATACAAACTATTGGAGTTATAAGTTTAAATTATACGACCATTTTGCTGGTTGGGACTTCATGCGCGCTGCGCTAAGCGAGAAAAGCTGAACGAAGTGTTCCTATTGGTTCTTAACAAACACATCCCTCGCTACGCATCCTCGCACATGTCTGGTGGAAACGCAGCCTTATTAGAGACACGTGAGGCGTATACACTATCAATATCTGACGCGCTCGAGTGACTGTTTTTTACATTGTTTTTTAAGTGTAGACGCTTACCCTACCGGTGGAGGGTACACATCGTAGAACCTTTTTTTTCTTTCTACCATCCAATCCTCAAGATCCAACAGGTTCCAACAACGCTCGAGTAAATCCACATTTAGCGTCTTGGGCTCCCGTACTACAATGTTCGTTAACTCACTCAACCTCATACTCACACATACTCGTATGTCTTACCCACCCTCATACTAATTCCCTGCATCATAGTCTCATACTCGTATTCATTGCCCTTATACGGTCACTCTTATAGTCTTATCTCATTTTTATATTAATTTTCGTACTCAGAGTAGGTACAGTCAAGGACACAGACATGTTCACACTATTGCACCTTTTGACGTCGCTGAACTTAATTAGTTAGACCTATATTCAAACCCAAAATCGTATCTTTGTTGTACTCCATTTTCTTCGCACATAATCAATATTACTTCTAAGGCTTCAGAAGCATTACAATCTGATGTATTAATTAATTTGGGGAAATTCAGTTATTCGAAGCACTTCTCTAAAGAAACTAAAATCGATGCTATATTTAGGCCAGAACCATATACAAATGTGTACGTACTCAGTGGCAGACAATAGCAAAGTGTATGAATATCGAACCAAATTTGGATCATATTTTTGCCGCTGAGAATATTATGGCAAAAAGTAAGACTATACTGTTAACCTAATAATAATTGCTGGATCTAACTGGTTGAGAAAAATGGCACGTTCGGGAACAGGCCTTCACCGGGGTTCCGGTTACTGTACAATTATTTCAAAGTCTATATAAGTATATGTATATCGACGTCTAGTACCCATATTACAAGCTTTGTTTAGTTTGGGACTAGGTCGATTTGTGTAAAATTGTCCTTCAATATTTATTTATTATTCTCCGTATTTATTTTCTTACTTAAGCTAGGTTTTTTACACTAACTTTATAAAAGTAAAATATATAAACATACATACAAAATATAAAAGCATTATAAAAAGCCTAGCCTAGGGTACCGCCGGCAGCGAGGTAGGGCCTAAGCTACCGGTGGTTAGGGCGACAGAGAGAGAAACCTCCGGACTATCCGCGCCGTGTCCAGGAGTACCGCCTTCTGCATCTGACCCTTGACCCAGCCATCTAGCGAGAGTCTCTTAAGATGTTGGTCGAGACTCTTCGCTATTAGACCGTCCGCAGAGGACTATCGGGACAATGATCGTCGAATCAACATCCCATATGGCGGTTACCTCTATACTTGCTGGATTTGTCCTTCTCAGTTTTCACGAGGTTCTCGTAATTAATTAAAGTTAATATTTTTTGCCAAATTTATAAATTAAAAAACTAAATATAAAATGTAGAACTAATACATTATCAGAACCTATTCCAATAAGAAATTGTAAATACCTCTAGTTTTAAGTTTTATACGCTGTTATAAATAAATAAATAAATATTCGGGGTTTTTATTTATTGATGTATTACGGCTTTAATTAATACTACGACGGCGGCAAATAAGCATATCTGATAGTGATTAGATACCGTAGCCTTTGCTTATGGACGCGTGCGAATCTTTATAGATTCTAGTATAGGTTATCGACTTGATTACTCATCTCTTACTCTCAACACAGCGCATCCTCGGAAGCTCTGGCGAAATTACTCGCCATTTAATTCATTCGATTTACATACAAAAACTCACGCCTATATTCCCAAAAGAGGTAGGCAGAGCACACGAAAGATAAACTTCCAGTTAGGGTAAAGACTCAAGTTTTTGGAGTCTCGAATTCAAGAACTCGACTCATACTTACGGGGTTCCAAACTTAAAAGACTTTTGAGTCGAGAGTCGAGTCCTTTTTCGAGTATTATCGAGTCCTGTAGTCACACCTTGAGCCTTAGAAAAGACTCGAACGATCGTATCTTTTATAGTATTTTTACTTTAGACGTGCTTCAAAATACTTGAATCTAATAGCAAAGACTCACTTTTGAAGTTTCTATCCAAAGAACAGATTTCTACAGTACCTACGTCACTGAGTAGGCCGCGTAACCTTACGTGTTTCTACAAGTACAGTTGAGTTCTTAATCATAATGAGTTATATATTAATCATAATCATAATCTCGGTTAAAAGCCTTTTATTTACACTAAGTAAACAAAATTCTCAAGTCTCTATAGAAGACTCGAGTCTTTTTAGAGGACTCGAGTCTCTACAGAACACACTCAACCTTCGATTAGTCTAAAAAACTAAGTCGAGTCTTCGGAATGAAAACTCCAAAGAACACTCATCTCTCTTTACCAACACTACTTCCAGTGCCACTTTTAGCTGTTTTAGGTCCATGGATCAATCAATCAATCAATTAATCAAAGAGTAAGGTTGCCAAGTTGCCAACTCGCCAGAGCTCCCGAGGATGCGCTGTGTTGAGTGCGGGGACCTGCATTTGTCACTAGCTGTCTGTACAACGAATCCTCATATCACAAAAGAGTTAGCAGCTCGCTTGTGATTGTTTTTCAGTCGCAAGAGTCCATAGGCTACGGTGTCTGCTCGCGAGCAGGCAGGCTGTATGCTTTTTTGCCACCCGCAGTATACAAAAACATTTAAGGCACGAGTGAATAGGCATCTTCTGGGTGAGCTCGCTTCATCGTCGGCCTCATCTTTGCCCCATGGCTAGATGCTGGCCAAGAGCAATCCCATTTTTAATAAAAAAAAACGTAAATATATTTTATGCAGTAAAATTGCTTTTTTTTGCAGGAAAACTGGACACGTCGGAAAACCAAGAAGGGGATAAAACGATATTTAACAAACCCTCCGAAATAAGCAAGAGTAAAGAAAACGTAGCCAACAATGATGTTCCTACGACAGGATGTGATATTAGGTGACTTACATACATTATAGTTAAAGTAGTGATCCAATGGAATATGAGCATATTTCAGTGGTAGCGGAACCCGCCTACCGCGTGCGGTTTGCGAGGTTAAGCAATATGGGCGCAGGTCAGTTCTTGGATGGGTGACCGCTTTGAGTGGTTTCTAACTGAGCGCTCTCGTGCTTTGGAAGGCACGTTAAGCCGTTGATCCCGCCTGCTGTCTACGACAGCAGTCGTTAAGCCAAGTTAGAGGCCTTCGGGCGGCTTGAAAACTTCTAACAGTCAAGTTGCCCACTCACTTGACAAAGGGGGGTGGTGCAACTTCGGCACCACGTCCGTAGGGAGTACCCACCGTTACCCTACACGTGACCCCTGGGTGGTGCTAAAAGTGCAACAAAAACTGGCAACCGTTCTTGTCTTCTCGAAGATCTCACGGTTCGTAAATAAATGTCATGCGATTAAATAAAGTGGTAAGCTTATAGTATCTAATTTACCTATAAGCAGATTTCGAAACATGTCGCCGGTTGTGACATGTTTAACATACCGACTTTGGGTTAACCGTATAATTATTAGCATAGCTCTTTTACTTATTCATTAAAACTTCATTGTAAAATATGTATATTAAAACTGGGCCTTAGTAATAAACTATGAATATACTGATTTCAGATTAATGCAACCCTTACAAGAAAAAGAGACGAAAGAATTCAGGTCAACAAGAAAAAAACAGGTAAGACCAATCGGTAATTAGTAGGTAATCCTACTAATCTTACTAGCATAGCTGTCCCAGAATTCACACAATATTTATTTGAATCAAAATGAAAGCGGTTTTTTTCCATAGGGCAAAATGCTTTTCTAGCTCATATGCACACTTTTGTCGAATTTTACATGCACTTATTTGCAGTGTTGACATTGGTATGTCCTAAAACTACGACCAAGACCACCGGGGGATGGGCAGCAGACTCTCTGGAGTGCGATGGACATACTGCGATCAACCCCCTTGCAAGGACCTGTCATTGTAACAATCTTTGGGGGAGGTATATGACCAGCAGTGGACATCCTTGGGCTGATATGATGATGATGATGCTTGGCACAGAAGTTTCTGAATTTATTTGAAACACCATAGAATCCTTCAATGTGATAGAAATGAAGGCCCCTTATTCTCTAGACAGTGATTCCTCGGGAGCTTTGTCAGCCTTCCACCAACCAGGAATACAACACACATTCCCCTGTGTGCCCTTTCAATGCGACCTCGATTCCTCGGGCACTTTGTCAGCCTTCCACCAACCAGGAACACAACATCGAAGTGTTCTGTAACAGAAAACTAACTGAATATCATCTCGATCATATTTGGAGCAAACCATCAGACGAAGTACGTCCACCTAACAAAAGACCGCAGCCATGTTAACACCAATACCTGCTCCATAGGCATGTTCCTGGTGGTGAGTAAGATCACCAGAGCCCCCGAGGATACACTGCGTTGAGAGTGACCTGCACTTGTCTCTGGCAGCCAAGACAATGAACCCTCAAAACAGTAAAGACATATCTCTATTGTCTTGACAGTTGCAAGCTCTACCATCAGGCATGTGGTATGCTTATTTGCCAAAGTCATGGTATAAAGAACTTGTTTCAGGTGGACAATGCGCTGCGTATCATCAAGTTGTCAGTGTTGGTGGCAGGCTGGGTGTTCCTCACAGTGTCACTTCTCCTCAACAGAGAGAGGACTGATGTGGTATTGCACACAGCAGTTAAGGAGGGGGATATCAAAGGTTTGTGGATAGTAATAAAGGAGGGTTAAGGTCGTGTCTCATCAGAAAGTGAAGGAGGAAAATAATAGAAAGAGTAGAATTGGAAAGTAAACTTAAATTAATTTACAAGTAGCATTTGTTTCTATTTGCGACGCACGACATTAAGAAGACCGTAAGTCACACCAGGATGAGACTAGCACGAGACCGGGGTACTCAATGCAATCTATCTGAGACGTTCTCGAAGAGAGGCCTATTGCTCAGCAGTGGGCGATTACAGATTGAATTATTGATGATGATGAGACGCAGATCTTACTGCCCCGCTGGCGTGCCTGTAATCATTACTAATATCTCGCTGTAGTCGTCTCGCTGTAGTCTATGCTCGTACTCGTAATACAGGCAGTTACCGTCAAGTGAGCAAATCTATGCGACGTACACACACAAAGGCACATCAAAGTATACCGCATACCGATCCTGCCCAATAGCCTTACTCTACTTATATTTTGATTTATTTTCAGTGTACCCGTTAAACTGCACCAACGAGTTGGTGACGGTCAAAGTGACATTGACTGGGCCTTTCGACCAGGCGGGGAACGGGAGTGACAACAAACTGGAAGTATGGCTGGAACGAACCACAGGGAACATCACAGAGGTAAGTCGTCATCTGGAGAAAGGCTTCCCCAAGGATCTCCACAATGACTTCCCGCAAACTTGAACAGATCGTCGGCCCACCTTGTTGGGGACCTTCCCACAGTGCGTCGCCATTTAAGAACTTCTCTGCCCCAACGGCCATCGGTTCTACGAGCTATACAGAAGTACCTAAGTGATGTAAGGTAATATGTGTCATTACTCATTATCAAGCAAAAATGCACTTTTTGCACGTGCCAATAAGGCTCTTTCGTCGTCATCGATCATCCTTAACGACATCGACGAAAGAGGGTCCTTTTGCTTAGAATGGCATAAGCTTATTAGCAGTGAGTGGGTACGAGTATTGGCTATGTGCACGTCAGAAACGTCAAACGTCATGGGTCCCGGGACAATGTCAAACTCAAAGATGTCAAATAATGACACATGAATATTTTATTTATTTTTAATACTACAACGCAACGGTGGCAAACAAGCTTACGGCCTGCCTGATGGTAAGCAGACACCGTAGCCTATGGACACGTGTGACTCCAGAGGAATCACAAGTGCGTTTCCGACCCTTTATTGACTTGGGGATGCGCTGTGTTGAGAGTGAGGGACCCCTTACTGGAAATTTAACTGAAATGAATAAATACAAACGAAACGAATCGTAGGAAACCAATAGAAAACTATGAAGAAAATTTGACAGATGTCCCCGGAAGCTACACATTTCTGCCAAGGTGTGCGTTGCGATCGCTTAGCTTACCCCCACCACCAACTTCGCACATAGCCAAAATTATCAATGCATTGGTATTTGTTAGATTTGTTAGTAAAATATACATAGTGATAAGAATTATCATCAAATGTCAAGTTCATAGGTAAATGAGAATTTAAAAAAGTGGAAGAAAATTTTCTTTTTGGGGCATCACAATCATTTGTTTCCCATTAAATTAATTTTTAAAACAAACAACAGCTTATATTATTATTCTGAATTGTTAGCTGTTGGTTCTCTAAATAATAAATAAATAAATAAACAAGTACATTTTTAACAAAAAAAAAACCGACTCCAAACTTTGCCAGACCCCATCCTCCTGCTATATAATTTGAGGAGTTCCTTCGATGTACCCTTACTTACACCATCCTCTTGGTATATTATTTGAGGAGTTCCCTCGATTTTTCCAAGATCCCTTCATCAGATCCAGACTTGGTGACAATGGGACCAACTAGAAAACACACCCTTTCAAACAAAAAAAGAATTTTTGAACTCGGTCCACTAGTCTCCGAGTAATCGGTGAACATACAAATAACAAAAAAAAAACAATATTCCGATGAATTGAAAACCTCCTCCTTTTTTTTAAATCTATAACAGACAGTACAACGAGCTCGTAACAATGATATGCTATTCGATGGGGTACTTAAATAGGTCAAATGTTTTCTTCGTTTTAGATGTATACCCCCTTAAAAATATTTAAATATAGGTACTTATGACATTTTTATGGTGTCAATAAGATGCTTATCGTACTGTGAAAGTTTGAAGACTGCAGCTCATACCGTTTGGCTATAAAACATGTGTGGCAGACACGTGAGTGACAGTAATACAATTAGAATAACAACAGGTATAATCGTAATAAATTAACTACAAATAGCGTTTACGCTTCCTATTGCGACCACGAGTTAAGTTTTCGCATTCTGTGATCCATTTTTCCTTATAACCCATATAAGCGTTTAGAGGAACACGACGAGATGACGTACTAACATACGTCACTACTTTAACATATAATTTTTTGTATGCATTTATTTTTTTAGTTATTGGAATAAAATCCAACAATCTTTCACTTCACAAAAATATCCATCAAATGGTCGCTAACTGACATAATGAGTTATATCTTTGACAAATAAAGTCCACTTGTTCAATTTAATATAGTACTCAGAAAATAACGATCACTCACGTAAGATGAAATAAATCAATAGGAGGTAAATGGAATGACACATCCAGTGCAATACAATAAACTCTGTTACGTTTAATAGATAGTGTAGCCGAGTGGAACAAAGAAAGGAAAATACAGACAAAGTGCGTGTCGGGCCGCGCGCAATAGGTCCGGCCTTAGGGTAGGGGGGACGGAGAGGCCGCACTAGGCGCCAGGTGCCTTCGAGTGCCTACATGCCGAATGAGAAAAAAATTGAGGGGAAGAAGTTTGTGACTTGATCGGCGCTGGGTTTAACCGTAGGACTATAGGATTCCGAAGCTATCCGTCGTAATATCCGAGCTTGTAAGTGGGTTATTTGTTAGTATAGTTTACCCGATGGTCTAAGAGTGAACAACTAATTAGTTACTCTTTTCCAAAAGACCATAAGTGATTAGTTACAGCAAGAAAACGCTAACATAACATTTTCTTCTATAGTTCAATATTTAATGACGCTAAAAAAGTGGGTGTGCTCAGGAGCTCTATGAGCTCATACCGCCTTCCCCCTTCTTCCATCGGACATCCAGACGTACGGCTGGATACCATCCTTACCTGGTCGAAATTCCTCCAATTCGAACCAAGCGCTTTGCATCATCCTTCATAATGCGTGCCTTCTAAGGTTTGGAATTCTCTGCCGGCGCCTGTATTTCCCAGTTCATATAACCTAGACCTTTTTAAGGCATGAGTGAATAGGCATCTTCTGGGTGAGCTCGCTTCATCGTCGGCCTCATCTTTGCCCCCTGGCTAGATGCAGGCCAAGAGCAATCCAATTTTTAATAATAAAAAAAAACTTGCAAATGCAACAAAAATATTCGACGGTAGTTATTGAGATTATGTTCGTTTACGGAACACAAACTATTTTAAGCTTTAAAGAAGCTACGCGTAGGTTCTTATTATGACTGGTGATGTAGCACTATTTCATTTATTTCTTAAAGTCTAATGGCTAATGGCTATTCACGGTAAAAAAAAATTAAGCAACCCTCTTGCATGTAGTTGTAGACTGTTCAAATACGCATTAGTTTTGTTTGTGTTACAAAATTTTAAGTATTTAATTACTATTCGAAAACGTCACAAGTATACATACAAAGGAGGGCTTACTTAACCCTTTCGCCGCCATTGACTTGATATGAAGTCCGATCATTTCGTGCCCCACACGCCACGACTTGATATAAAGTCATGTCAAGTGATGTAAAAGCAACCTACGTGCTGTCAAGTAAGGTTCATTTTCAATCTTTTGCTACAAAGACTTTGGCGTGTGAGACACAACTTACGGAATCTACTGTGGCAGTGAAGAGGTAAGTTTTTTTACAATGGACTATAACTGTGGACATCGTGGTTGTCGCTCCCGTCCCGGCCTTACAAAGAACACTTAATAAAATTATGATAATTACCTTATTGTTGCAGAGTTCCTCGTTCTGGCAAGTTCGACTGAGGGCGGACGAAGTACTGGATTTTGCGGAGAGCGCTTCTGAGACCAAGACCCTCGCGTTGAGTACAAATACCTCGGACAGTGATGAGCAGTTTACGAGCAATGGTAAGGGATAATACTTTAACCCAATAATGACAATAACTAAACAATTACATGGTGGATAGGGATGTTGGGCAGTAATAGCGTCCTGCACGGGTACGGTAATCTATCTCCAAATATGTTTTTCATCTCAGCGGCTCGAAAATGGCGGTTTTGCTGCTTGAAACCAGTGAGCAAAATGCAATTTTGCTGCGAGCATGAAAAAACTTGCATTTTAATGTTTCATATCGTAGGTTAGCATAAGTAATTTCATTCTTTCTATCACTATTCCTTTGCGTTATATGTTCTCGCCGCTGAGGTGAAAAATCTTATGTATTACATGAGAGCAAAGATATTTGCATCTCGTGTCTTTGAGTCCCTCGCTACGCTCAAGATTCTATAGTTGAATCAGTCGCTACGCTCGTGATTCAACTATAAAATCTTTCGCTTGCTCGGGTCTCAACATCAACACTCGCAGCATAAATCTGCTTTGCTCTCTTGTTGAACAAATAACTATTTTCTACTGATAGCATTATAATTTTGTAGTGCTATGATACTAGCATAGCAATGTGCAAATTGCAGAAATTGCAGAAATGTTCTCGGAAATTTCCGAGAAATTACATGAAAGCAACTTAGAAAGTTCTCTGTGAGAATATTCCCATGAGAACTTTAACATTTTGTGTAGTATATAGTATTACACGCCACATATTAGTAAACCAGGCAGGCATAATATTTAAAATGGCGTGTGTCTACGTCGGTCCTGACACGATAAGATTGTTTATTAAATTTAAGTTCCAGAGAATATTCTCCATAGAAGTTTCGATCCAATGAAACTTCTCCTCGGTGCTTTGCTATGTGATACTGTAATAAAATTAGCTGTCCTGGCGAACTTCGTTCCGCCCCGACCCATTCCGTATAGTTATATTGTTTTGAAGTTTTTTACGAAGATTCTTCTTGTGGCAGAGGTTTTCTGCGAAACGGTGGTAGTTTACTTAAGTTCATACGTACATTTAATACGCCTAAATTAAAAAAATCATTTATTTATGTACAAAGATAATATATATGACGACCTGTTTAGCCTAGTTGGTAGTGACACTGCCTCCGAAGCTAGAGGTCCCGGGTTCGAATCCCGGCCAGGGCATTATTTGTGTATTTGGCACGGATTTTGTTCTTGGGTGTTGGATGTTCTCTATGTATAAGTATTTATCTATATAAGTATGTATATCGTCGCCTAGTACCCATAGTACAAGCTTTGCTTTATAGTTTGGGACTAGGTCGATTTGTGTAAGATTATCCCCCAATATTTATTTATTTATTATATACAAGAATACTTCACCAAAATAATATAAATAAAATTAAAACTAACTTGACTTTCCTCGCTCAAAGAATCAGTTTGGCGATTCAGCGATGAAACGTCGCTAGCATCTAAGGCACAATGCCGCAGGGGCCATTTTTAGATTTAGTTTAGTTTTAGTTTAACTTTATTTTGTTATAGTTTAGTTTTATTTTTAGTTTTAGTTTACTAATGATATTGCATTTAACATAACGTCATGTCAAATAGTTTGAGGCAAATAAACACTTAAATATAAAACAGGCCCTTGAGGCATTGTACCGAGGATGCTGGCGGCATTTCCTCGCTGTATCGCAATGCTGATACGTTGAGCGAGGAAGTCTCCAGCCCCAGCAACCAGTTTGGTCAACCAGTAGCTTAAAATTGTTTTTCAGGTACAGAGCTAACGCTCCGCATGAGGTCTTCAAGCAACACCACAGTCCCTCTCACCGTCAGCTACGTAATGAGCCCGTTGAGTGAAAGAGACGGCCTTATTTACTCCACAGTTCTGCTGTGCATTCTTTATGTACTCGTCATATTTGAGGTATTCTTTAATTGATTTGGCGGCCTGTTTAGCTTAGTTGGTAGTGACTCTGCCTCCGAAGCTAGAGGTCCCGGGTTCGAATCCCGGCCAGGGCATTTATTTGTGCATTTATCACAGATATTTGTTCTTGGGTCTTGGATGTTTTCTATGTATTTAAGTATGTATTTATCTATATAAGTATGTATATCGTCGTCTAGTACCCATAGTACAAGCTTTGCTTAGTTTGAGACTAGGTCGATTTGTGTAAGATTGTCCCCCAATATTTGTTTCTTTATTTATATTAATTTCCTTTATAGGTGTGTTGTGTTGTGTTGCTGATGGTGAGTAAGGTCGCCAGACCTCCCGAGGATGCTGTGTTGGGAGTGAGGGACCTGCATGTCTCTGGCTGTCAACACAGGGAATCCTCAAGTTAATAAAGGGGCGGTGACGCACTTGTGATTCTTCTGGAATCGCAAGTGTCCATAGCCTATGGTGTCTGCTTGCCATAAGGCAGGCAGTAAGCTCGTTTGCCACCGTAGTTATATTAAAAAAAAACAATACAGGGTCGGGAATGCGCTGTGATTTGTCTGGATTCCGAAGCGCCCATAGGCTACGGTGTCTGTTTACCTCTTGGCAGGCCGTAATATTATTTCCACCGTTGTATCAAAAATCGAAATTATTACAAAAAAAAACTACTTCAACCTAGTTATTCGTCCTTTTGTCGCGCACATACTTAATGCAAATTTAAGACTTATATGCTTTTCTCATGGATACTTTTGTCAAAACTGGACCAAATTAATATGCGACTACACGAGAAGTACCAGCTTTCAAATAAAAAAGGAATCATCAAAATTGGTTCACCTAGTCGAAAGTTAGGAGGTAAAAAACATTAAAAAATATACTGTCGAATTGAGAACCTCCTTTTTTGAAGTCGGGTAAAAAAGTGTAGTTATTGCGTTTTTAGGGTTCCGTACCCAAAGGGTAAAACGGGTCGCTATTACTAAGACTCCGCTGTCCGTCCGTCTGTATTAGAGAGTAGAAATTTTCACAGATGTTTTTTTGTTGCCGCTATAACAACAAATACTAAAAAAATAAAAATAAGAAAAGAGTCCGACTCGCACTTGGCCGGTTTTTTACGTTACCCAGTAAATGAAGCAATAGCTGCACGCTAAGAGGACATTTCTATAGTTTCACGTCACACTTTTGCTCACACTGTGTGGCGTGTACAAAATGTTATAATGTGTATTATAAATAAATCAATATATTGAGACAATTTTTTACACAAATCGAACTAGTCTCACAGTAAGCTCAATAAGGCTTCTGTTATGGGTACCAGACGACGACATATTTAATAGATATATACATAAATACATAGAAAAACATCCAAGTCTCAGGCACAAATGTCTCTGCTCACCACAGAAACAAATGCCCTTACCGGGAATCGAACCCGGGGCCTCCAGCTTCGGAGGCAGTGGCACTACCAACTAGGCTAAACAGGCCGACATGATATTATATGTCTTGGGCAAGAAAAGAGCTAGCCCTTTATAATTTTCCGTCCGATGATGACTATTCGTGCAGGCGAAAGCAGGGATAAGAGAACCAATAATGCACGATCAAATAATGTAGGTACATACAGCCCAATTAATCCGCTCACACTTATTGAGACGCGGATTATTGTGCCGCGCATTATCGGCTCGAACAAAAATGGCTTCCAATTGTTGCCCTGGATCATGTTTACTCAGAGTAGAAGCACGGCCAAATAATGCATGTATTGTCATCCAAGAAAGTGTCCAAAGCAATTTTTCACTTTTCAACCTTAATATACTAGTGTGTCTGTGAGCTGTAGACATAGCGATTTCTTTTTTCAAATTTCAAATTTTCCACAAAGGTGACTCGAAAAAAAAAACAATTATCGAACCAGCTCACAAAATTTCACGAGAATAGGTTGAGAAATACGAGGTTGAGGAGAACAACCGGAAATCTAGACATGCAAAATCATTAATGCTCGGCTCCCGCGCATTGTCAGGGCGAGCAAGGACTGCTCTCCCTCCGCGCCTCGTCTCAGTCATAGAGTCCACATTTTTGGATCATAGTCAATTCGTCTACTATTCAATTGATGTTAATTTTTCGTATAATTAAATTGTAGACTCCAATTAAAAGCCTTACCTATGCTCTAGAAATTTGAACTCGAAACTCCAACCCTGTAGCGATTGAATCTCTCGCCCTAGGTAATTCTACGTTACCCATCATAAACTGACCAGGTGTTAAAACTTCACGTTCCAGATAATAAACCGCACAATCGCCGCTCTCCTCTCCTCCTCTCTCTCCGTAGCTGTCCTAGCCCTGACGGGCTCCAGGCCTTCCTTGCCAGAGCTGGTCTCCTGGCTGGACGTGGAGACCCTACTGCTGCTGTTGAGCATGATGCTGCTGGTCGCCATCTTGGCTGAGACTGGCTTGTTGGATTACCTGGCTCTGATGGCCTTTGAGGTGAGGAATAGCTTAGCATTCAGAGAAAATATGTGAGTTTTACAGCTGAGACTTCCGGAAAGGAATAACTCCTAACTTGAAGCCGTCTGAGTTCTGACCTATTGACGTCCTAGACATATAAATTCCTGACTTTAACCTCCTCACATCTTGGACCTCCTGTCTTCTTCCTGGTCAAGCCCAGTTTCTCCGTCCTAGCCCTGACTTACTCCAGACCTTCCTTGTTAGAGCTGGTCTCTTGGCTGGACGTGGAAACGCTACTGCTGCTGCTGAGCATAATGCTACTGGTCGCCTCTTACTATCTTGTCTACTATCTTCGGTCTACTATCTTTTCTGAGACTGGCTTGCTGGATTACCTGGCTCTGATGACCTTTGAGGTGAGGTAAAGCTCAGAATTCTGAGAAAATATATGTGAATTTTACAGATGACACTGCCGCAAAGGAACAATAATACCTTCTAACTTCGAGCCGCCTTGCCTTGCTGGGACTTCGAACCTTTTGACCTAATACTTCTGAATTAAAGGCAAAAATTGAAAATATTTTGCTTTAATTTGGAATTTTCGTTAGCAGTAGCGTCTCGAGCATGATGCTGTTGGTCGCGATCTTGGCGGAGACTGGCTTATTGTACCTGGCTCTGATGGCCTTTGAGGTAATGAACAAGCATAGAGTTAAAAAAGAGATAGGTGGGAAGTTTTCTGACCTCTCTCACCCATCATCCATTCCAAACCTTCTGACTCTTTAATACCTTTTGCCCTGATAGTGATAACCTGATAACCTTTCGGGACGTCTAGTTTTGTATATTCCTGAGCTCCTGGGAGCTCTCTATTACTTTGTGATCACATTCTCCGTAACCTAGCCCTGGCAGGGTCCACATCTAAGGAAAAGTGATGTTTTCTGACCGGATTTTAGTTAGTCATAGTCTCGACTATGGACTGTCGAAACACTTCACCATCGAAGATTGAAGAATAAAGAACTTTAATATTTTTTTTATTAGTAGAGTTAGCTTATCGAATATTTGTAGAAGAATACAATGCCGCAAGAAGATTTTAAAAGTAACTTCCTAGGACAACTCTTCGGTATTTTTGGTTGACAGGGAATCTAATAAACCAATCTCTATGAAGCCAAGACAAGTATGGCTCTCTGGCTTTTGTGGTGACTACATGCACTTATTTTAGATATTCATCAGATTCACCATACTCATTTTGCAGCTTTAACTCTTTGAAGGATTGGAAGAGAAAGGCCAAACATTTTGAAAGACAAAAGACAAATATAAAGTTCTATTCACATGTTGCTAGCTAGGTCCTTTATCCCAATGATCTCTAGGCCATATAGCTAGTCTGTCACTAGCTGATTGAAAACCGTCTTTCTTGTTATTCCAGGTCACGGGCGGTAGGACCTGGCCTCTCATCAACTGCTTGTGCCTCTTCACAGCAGTCTTCTCCACCTTTCTGGATAACGTCACCACAGTTCTACTTATGACTCCTGTTACCATCAGGTAATCATACCTAGATCCGGGACCTCCAGCTTCGTAGGCAGTGTCAGTACCAACTAGGCTAAACAGATCGACAACATAAATAGTTAGTCCCATACAGACATGTGATCGTTTCTAAGGCTATTTCGAAAGACACCTTAAAAATCTCTGATTTGTAAAAGAGCTCTTGAGACTAGCTAAATAAATATTTGAATTATGAATTTTAGGCGTCTCCTCTCGAAATCTGCTCTGTGAATACTGATGCTGAATGTTTCAGGCTCTGTGAAGTGATGGAGCTGAACCCGGTGCCTGTGCTGATGTCGATGGTGATCTTCAGCAATGTGGGAGGCGCCGCCACACCCGTGGGGGACCCGCCCAATGTCATCATCGCCAGTCACCCCGCGGTCTTGAGGGAGGTCAGACAAAAACCTTTACAAACAAGCAACCCTGGAGTTGCAGGTGTCCATGGGCTGCGGTGACCGCTTACCATCAGGCGGGCCGTAACCTTGCTTACCACTGTCGTGGTATTAAAAAAATAGGGATGTAAATTGTTTATTTTAAAAGGAAGACCTGTCATAGTGGAGATCCTTGGGGAGGCCTTTGACCAGCAGTGGACTGGACTTTCGGCTGATATGATGATGTTTTTTTTTTTTATTATAAAAAAATGGGATTGCTCTTTGGTGTAAATCGTCCATTAGTGCTCATAAAACTCGTTTATTTTCCAGAACATAAACTTCACAACATTCACGCTCCACATGGGGCTGGGGATCCTACTCGTCTGTGTTCAGACGTATCTGCAACTCCGCTACATGTTCCGGGACCTGAACAAGTTGAGGCACGCTGTGCCTAGGGAGATACAAGGTACTTTCATACCACAAAACGGTACATATCTTCAGGTTGATACGTCGTGCTGTGCTCGTCATCTGGTGGTGAGTAAGCTCTGGCGACCTTACTCACCACCAAGAACACAACACTGCATACCTACAGAGCAAGTAACTAGTGGTGTTATTATTAAGTACTGCGGTCTCCCGCCAACGGGCACAAGGCACGAAAACATTTTAGCCTTACAATACAAGGCAGTGCGTTTGAGCGGTTGGGATCTTCTACTGCCATTGGTCAAAACATTGCGCGCCGTTTCGGCGACGTTTGCGACCATCAAAACTTTCAATCAGGTGAGACGAAGTGAAGATCATTAGGGGAAGCCTTTGTCCAGCAGTGGACGTTGTTCGGCTGATATAATGATATTTGTGGTCATTACCTACTTGTAAAATGCTGTTTTCAATCAACAGAAATGCGGCAAGAGATAGCAGTGTGGAAGCGTGCGGCTGGTTCCCTGTCCCTATACTCCAGAGACGAGGATATCGTCAGAAAAGCATTAGAAAAAAAGGTAGTTATTATAATTGGGAGTCAAGTGATAAGACCGCCTATTGTTTGACCTCTTCTTTTAACTTTAATTTCCTTTTTTAGGGTTCCGTAGTCAGAACGGAAGCCTTATAGTTTTGTCATGTCGGTCTGTCTATCTATTTGTCTGTCTGTCCGTATGTCACAGGCATTTACTCAAAAACTATAATGTTTAAAATTAAAAAAGCAGACGTATTTCATCGGCCGCTGTATAGATATTTGTCACGTTCTGACTACCATACTTATGGGAATGCAAGAGTGACGGGCGCCTTATCCACGACGACAAGTAATAAAATAGCAACTATCATATGTTCGCTGGCTGTGCATTGTGTATTTAAGCTATTATCTATGTAAATTGACACGTATCTTGTGATTTTTTTCTATGTTGCTATCTTGTACAGTACTGTGTTGCCGCCTAAAAATATAGATTTTTTATGTTAATAATATTGGATTCTTAATTAAGAAACGTCGTTTCATAAATCACTCCTAATCCACAAATTCATGCTTACAGCTGCCAACATAGAAAAGTTGAATAACCCCCAACATTTTCATTTAACAGTTCAATGTCCCAAAAACGGGTGAACCGATTTTGATAAAATGTCTAAGAACCATCGCTCGATAACATGCTTTCAAATAAAAAAAACGCATTCAAATCGGCTCACCCGCTTATTAGCTACGATGCCGCAGATAGACACACATACACAGATACACATGTTAAACTTAAAACACCCCTGTTTCCCGTTCCGTCGGGGGTTAAAAATGGGATTTACCTGCTTACATTATAATAGTAAAAATGGTTATACTATCTAAAACTTATATGAAAGCATGTTACCCTTCAATCAGTTCATTGTAATTATCAATACTTTTGTTTCAAACAGGTGGAGAGGTTGAACGCGGCGTTGCAGAAGCGAGAGGCGGGAGGGGGGGTCAACAGGACTGACCCCAAATTCTGCTCCACGCTAGCTCAGATGAAACAAAAGGTATTCATTACGTAAAATTTATAAGCGCGAGTTCATTTTAACCATATTTTAGGCATTATAAGGCAGTGCGTATTTTTTTATTATTATTATTCACCTTATTTATTTATTTTTCTTAGGTTAGATTTTTTCAATAAATTTATACAAGTAAAATATAAAAATATACATACAAAATATAAAAGCATTATAAAAACCTAACCTAGGGTGCCGCCGGCAGCGAGGCAAGCCTAAGCTACCGGTGGTTAGGGCGACAGAGAGAGGAACCTCCGGACTATCCGCGCCGTGTCCAGGAGTACCGCTTTCTGTATTTAACCCTTGACCCAGCCATCTAGCGAGAGTCTCTTGAGATGTTGGTCGAGACTCTTCGCTATTAGACCGTTCACAGAGACGACTATAGGGACAATAATCGTTGAATCAACATTCCACATGGTGGTTACCTCATGTGCCAAGTCTAGGTACTTGCTGACTTTGTCCTTCTCAGCTTTCACGAGGTTCTCGTCATGGGGGATGGTGATGTCAACGAGTTCTGCCTGGCGCTTCAATCGATCTGTCAACACGATATTAAGCTTGTTGGCTACAATAGTCCTTTCCGTGATGACCTGATGACAGATCGATCCCAATAGAGCGTTGCACGACCATTTTCGAGAACTGGCGCAGGTGTGTACTTATAATACGGCACTTCGAAGTCCACAAGACCGTATAAAAGAGCAAGCTGCTGGTGAATAATCCTCTTATTATTATTATTTTTTATACCCGTGTTTCTGGTGTTCGAAGATTGATTCGGTGATATTTGCAGTAGGTACAGGTGTTATTAAAGCATGCGGGCATTATGTCTAGGTAGGCCTTATTTTCAAGATATCTAGTTTATTTTTGAACACTAAAACCGTGGAACTCGTTTTCCCAGGTGCTTAAAGGGTGCCTTTCCACCAAAGATGTGCTATGTAGCTATGCTGCGAGGATGTGAAAGCTACGCTACGAAAACCCGTTTCCACCAGTGCTATGCTATGTGGACCAATGAATATGATTAGTGGATCCTGACGCATCCATAGCAACGTAGCATAGCACATCTCTGGTGGAGAATCACCCTTATTTCTATATCATACCTTTCTTTACAGTACCGGATCCGGGACAAACCTCTACTGGTCAAGTCGTGTATCTGCGTGTCTTTCGTCATTGTGGTGTTCTTTTTGCACGCGTTCCCTATTCTACGTAAGTATTCATCATCAATGTAGTAGGTCACAGCGAAATGTCTTTTTAACCGACTTCAAAAAAGGAGGAGGTTCTCAATTCGTCGGAATATTTTTTTTTTGTATGTTCACTCTAAGACTAGTGGACCGATTTCAAAAATTCTTTGTTTGTTTGGAAGCGTGTGTTTTCAAGTTGGTCCCATTGTCACCAAGTCTGGATCTGATGACGGGATCTTGGAAAAATCGAAGGAATTATGCATATTATGAACCAAGAGGATGGGGTAAGGCAAAAAATAAGGTACTCTAATTACCAAGAGGATGGGGTAAGGCAAAAAATAAGGTACTCAAATTACCAAGAGAATGGGGTCTGGCCAAGTTTGGAGTCGGTGTTTTTTTGTTAAAAATTTCCTTGTTAATTATAGTAGAAGGTGCGGTACGCCACGAAGATGCTCAGCCTAGCTAGCACGATACTGAAGCTTGAAACTCACAGAGCGCAGCGTCATTGCGGGGCGGACGCGGTTTTACGGTAAACCAAACGCCGTCCGGGGCACGAGGCGGCGTGTGTTATATATGAAGCAGCAAGCGGAACGTTGCATGCGCGTCGATTTAGGGTACTCTTGACCTGGCCTTTCTACAGAATGTCTCCGGTTTGGACGGAGTGCGTTCGCCGAGGTCTTCCCCTTCCAAGTTCTCCATCCACTTTTCCTTCATACACTCGTTTTGTCTGTCTTCTTTCACCCATCCTCTCTGCATGTCCAAACCATCTTAACATACCTTTCTCAATTTTCATCACTATATCTTCATTCACTCCACACCTCCTTATAAAAGTGTTTCTCATTCTATCTCTCAAAGTAACGCCACACATACTTCTAAGCGCTCTAATGAAGATCATCATCATCCTCTTAGCGTTATTCCCAGTACAGTTGCATCCTGAAGAATGCCTGGGGTCCGTTACCTAAGGTAAATGTACGGAATTCCGTAAACGTACGGAATTACGGAAATTATCGGTTAAGGTCCAAAAACAAGAAAACTATTAACTATTTTCAAAATATATAAATATTCATATAAACTGTAGACAATATTGCGTCGAATGGACAAGGAGTCAACAAACTCTGGATATATGGTATATTTTTACGTAATTTATTTAGTCAGTCCACGTCAAACCACCGAAATTGTAGGAAGTGCTTCGCGTGGGCGTAAGAGCTTACACGCATTTTCTTAAGGATTTTGCAAGTAATGAGACAGTATTTTCATTATAAATTATTTTAATCATTGTGTAGGATTTCATAACGAACTGATTAAATATTCATGGATATTCAGTAAGTATTTAGTAAGTTACGGTCGATTTACTGATTGCCGCAATTACATACATCAAAAACAGACCAGTTCCCAAAAAGCGTCAAAATTACGCAATTGAAGAAAATAAAGGGATTTTTATTCTGTGTTTTGCAGGGAATTCAAATAAGATAATCAAACAAACGTTGCTGTTACAAGCGTCATTTTTGGCATAGTTTCATATGATCAAATTACGTATTATGATTTAGTGGACCATTTTTATGAAAATAGGTGTCAAATGTAATCAATTTTGCCAATCTCGTAAAATGTTACCCCAAAATTCCACATGCTTAATAGTTAAATTATATTGCTTCAGTCCAATGTTATAATATAATTCATGGTAAATCTACTAATCTGAACACTTTACTATAGAATTTACGTAATTTTAGGATGTGGAAAAGACGTACTCCTTAAAAACAGCTGTTTTTCTGACTTCGCAATTCCCTACTATGTTTTTCGGTCGTGCTTCTAATTCCGTATATAGGCGTGCTTATGTTTTCAAAAGAATTTTCAGTATTTTCTATTTAGTTAAACTAACGCATATCAAGTTAATAAACATAAACTGAACTTAGGGGAAATTGGTTCACTTTGATTTTAAGGCCCATTTGTCCTATCCATCAGTCCTCAGTGGGCGGGACAAATTCAGATTCAGAATCAGATTTTTCCCATTTGTCTTCACTAGGGAAGACACAGATATCTTACCAAGATATCGTTCCCATTTTCCCAAAAAAGTAGGGGAGACTGGGGTCAATTGGAACGTTTTTGACAAAATCAGCTTTTCTACTCTAACAAATAAGAATGAAAATTCCTAGTTGTCCCCAGTGGAACAGTTTTGTGGACATCGGCTAATATTGTTCCCGTGCTCAAGAAGAATAACTGAAATTTCCTCACCCCCTCTCCTCTAATATTAAAAATAATTATCTCCTTTTTGTCAAATATTTAATGTTATATGTTTTTTAATTATTCATGTTTAATTTATATTTCCTATTCCATTAATTCTGCAGAAAAGCGGCATTGACTGAATTTACCGGATTTACGTGCACGCATTTACGGAATAACCGGCAGAGACTATTTTTAATCCGTAATAACGTACATTTAAGAGGTTAATATAAATGACTGTTAGTTATATAAAACACAGTTTAATATATAGTTGTTATATAACATTCTATACTCTGAAAGCCAGTCTTTACTAGTGAACAGATTTCAATTAGCTAAGATTTCTGGTTTTACTGAAAATAGCTTACAAAGTCAAAAATGGCTTAATACTCCGTAATTCCGTACACTTCCCTTAATCCCAAGAATTGGCGTAGGCACTAGTTTTTACGGAAGCGACTGCTATCTGACCTTCCAACCCGAGGGGGAAACCGACCTTATTGGGAATAGGCTTGTCAAGTGAGTGGGCAACTTGACTGTTAGAAGTTCTCAAGTTCTCTCATGAAGATATTCCCCAATATATATCTTCACGTTACAGAGCGGCTGTCTCTGGGCTGGACGGCGCTTCTTGGTGCTCTACTGCTGCTTCTCCTGGCCGATATCCAGGATCTGGAGCCGATCCTGGCGAGGGTGGAGTGGTCCACGCTGCTCTTCTTCGCTGCACTATTCGTGCTGATGGAGGTATGAGACTGTTTTCATCTTAGCTAGAACTCGGTAATGCTACCAGGATGGAGCACCCTTTGTGTACGTAGTCATAATTCAAACATTAAAGACGAGGAGTAGAAAAAATACTTCGTTGGTAGTTAATAAATAACTCTCTAATTTCAGGCTCTATCTAAGCTGGGCCTTATCGACTGGATCGGGAACCTGACGGGATCTCTGATATTGCAAGTCGGTGAAGAGTCGCGACTCACGGTAGCTGTTATGCTCATTCTATGGGTAAGTTCAACGACAATCAGCACGATTGTTGGCAGCAAGTAGTTCGTGAGCTGTTAGGACAGTGTTCGAGTTTCACCGAAATCACTTCATCATCATCATCAGCTGAAAAATATCCAATGCTGGATATGTGCCTCCCCCAGAGACTGTCACAATGACCGGTTTTAATTTTTCGAGTATCATAAAAATTAAAAAATCGGGGAAAAATTATAAAAACTACAATTTTGAGTGAAAAAACTCTAACCCGAAGAACTAAAACAAAGCGCAAAAAGCGCTTTCGAACTGTACATTTTCCTACATATTATGCATTGTTTGCATAAATCTGTTCCGTATTTACTTACCACCCTTACCTTTCGCAACTTCGGCTCATTTAGTCCCAGTAGTCCCGTGGAAGAAATTCCGTAACAGAACTAGTGAGACTTTTTCCCAAAGTTCGGTTCTTGCGCTGCCGCGGCACTCTCGCTACGCTCGCTCGGCTCGTGCGTTGTAAGGTCGCCGTTCTACTAACACTCTTCCTCGCTGCGCTCGTCGTCGTACCCAACCACCCTTTTGTACCGTTGACGTAACTATTGAGAAGTCTCACTAGTTCCGCCACGGGACTACTGGAAATGAAGTCTTTATATATGTGCACAGGAGAGATTGAACACACAAGCACTTAACTCGTACTAAAAAAAATTGTGTGTCAGGTATCCGGTCTCGCGTCGGCATTCGTAGACAACATACCATTGACCACAATGATGGTTCGAGTGATCGCCGGCCTGGCTGACCCAGCGGGCTTGGCGTTACCACTGGCACCTTTAGCATGGGCGCTGAGCTTCGGCGCTTGCTTAGGCGGTAAGTGATTTTTCCCCTCATTAGATCGGAAAGCCTTCTTTTATCCTTTAAAACAAGCAAGTAAAAACGCATTTTATGCACTAGTGGGGAAAGTAATTTGACCTTGGAACGAGCGTGTTTAAGTAGCTTTTGACAGATGACAAAACGTACGAGTAAAACCCTTATAATAATGGTTGGTTCCATATTAATTATCATTAAAGAAATAGTCAACATATCAAATTGTAGCAATATAACTTACAAATTTTAGTGCCACTTAACATTTTAAAGAGAATTTGAACTTTGGATTTCACACAAGTAATTTACTTAACAATGTTAAATAATGTTAAACTATATTGATTATAATTAACCTGATGATGATGATTACGAGTATAATGTGTACAAATAAAGACTTTTTTTGCATGTTGTAATTTCCTCGCTATAGCGAGGTGAAGAGTTTTGTGTTACACACGGGTGCAAAGTTGCATTTTACTTCTCGTGTGTTGAAACACTCGCTACGCCCAGGATTCTATTTTAGAACCACTCGCTTCGCTTGTGGTTGAACTATAGATTCCTTTCGCCTGCTCGTGTGTCAATTCCTCACTCGTGGGTAAATAACAACTTTGCACCCTTGTATAATGGTGGTATTCCACTCGTCCAATATCTTTGTCCAATTTCTTTGCAAAAAAGGGCTATCCGAGCAATTTGGGGGTCGCGTGATTCATTAAGAGAATTTTTCAAAGAAATAGATATTCTAACCCTGCCGTCCCTATGCATATTTGAAATAATAACGAACGCTGATAAGTGATAAACCAATAGCCACGAGAAGTACTGGGAAACTCAAAATAACCTTCTATAGACTAGTAAAGGCGAAAAAGTCGTTCTTGGGAAATTGTATCAAATTCTACAATAAAATTCCTAAACACATTACTGAACTTAGCAATTCTAAATTCAAATCTGTAGTAAAACAAACACTTATTTCAAGAGCATATTACTAAGATAAACGATTACATCATGGATGGGGATGTTTGGCAGTGATAGCGTCCTGCACGGGTAATTTATCGCGAAAATATATTTTCTACTGTAGCATTGTTATTTAAGTAAATTTGTAGTAGCTGACACTGTAATTTTATATTTAACTATACAATGTATATTGTTTTGAAAAAATGACACCTCGCCGAGTTTCTTACGCCGGTTCTTCTCGTGGCAGAGGTATATTTTTCCGAACCGGTGGTAGTTTATTGACGATAGTATAGGTGCATGTAATATGCCTAATTTGAAGAATAAACTACTTTTACTTTTACTTTCTTTACTTTTGTCAAATCTTTGATCAAAGTTCTTTGACGTAGGCCCGTTCCACTCATCCAATTTCTTTGTCCAAGTTTTATTTTTTTCATGCGTAGCCATATTGATTTAACTGTCATCAGAATCTTTGATCAAATGTCGGGGTCCCATCCAAGTTGGATGAAATCATCAAATTTCTTTGATCAAATGTGTATTAGACAAAGATATTGGATGAGTGGAATACCTCCCTAACAAATAAATATTATCTAATCGTAGGAATTAAGCGGAATCCATAGTGATTGCTCTGCTAATCCAGGCTCTTAGATTCCTAGCCTGTCTGGTGAGTTGGTGACAAAGTAGTTGTACCTAACGAAGTGTAATAATTGAGTGACTATCTCTGAAGATGTTACGATTATAAGAAATCTTAGGTAACCCATAGATCTTAGGGGAGGTGGGCATTGTGGCTGCGGGCTACCAAAGCAAGACGAGTAGGATCAAACCCATGCCATGCAACATTTAAATTTAGTGGCACTGTGAGATGAAGACCTCGCAAAAAAAAATTACTTCTAATTTAAAAATTTCCAAAAAAAATTAATTTCACGAGAATCGGTTGAGAAAATGCGACCTGTAGAGGAGAACATCCGGACACATACGAAAGAAATTTAGTCAAGAGCTGAAACGGATAGTTTAGTGTAGTTTTAGTTTTACGCTCGCTGTTACTATTAATCATACTGTGCATACATGTTTTGGATAGCATTCAAATCAATACCTTCGAACTATTCTATTTTTCTGTCAATGAATGTTGTCTGTTTTGTGTCCTATTAAATAAATAAAATAAAATAAACGGATACGCTTCGCTCGCTCGGTCGATGAAAACAAGAAATTGCGTGCAAGTTGATGCAAATTTAAATAGGCCTTTACGGAACTTTAAAAGACGATTCACACCGAACAGCCGAAGTTGGCGCACCCTACCAGAGTCAAGGGTATTCCTACCCTCTATACAGAAGTTACATTTCATATTTGAATGGAACAGTGGTGGAAGCGAGCAGCCGGTCGGCTGTCGTCAGTTCTGCCGCTGCCGTTTAGATACGAATTCTAGCTTCTGAATGGAGTGTTCGGAATTTCTTTCACTCTGCTTTCTACTATTGGAGTAGATGGAACGAGAACGCAGAACCCCGGTGACCGCTCTGTCTGCGCTTTCTTTTATTGCGTCAATTTTTCAGGCAACGGCACTCTGATCGGCGCGAGCGCGAACGTAGTATGCGCAGGAGTGGCTGAGCAGCACGGCTACCGGTTCACGTTCCTACAGTACTTGCGGGTCGGGTTCCCCGTCATGATGGGCAACTTGATGGTCGCTAGTTTATATCTGCTGTTCTGTGGCGCAATCGGCTGGCACTGAAGTTCGTATGTCAGTCTGCGGCCGCTCAGTGTACGCGCTCCGTATGGAACGATCGCTCCGAATGGCCGGAGTCGACCAGAGTCAAAGGAATTCGAGCCCTACATACAGAAGCTAGACTTTGTACTCGTATCTAAACGGCAGCGGCAGAGCCGGCGGGAGCCGACCGGATGCTCGAGACCTCTTCTTTTATCAGCAACTGTCCATTCTCCTGCTACGTTTTTATTATTGACAGTATTTCTTCTGTATGTTTTACCAGTGTCGTCATTTGATACTTCAACCCCGCCTACGGCCCTCTTTACGGCACAAGGAGTCGCGTCATAGTTTGAGCTCATTTCATTATCCTGATTCATGTTTTTGACATAAACATCACCAGGCTCTAAATCACAGAGGCACAAGAAACGCACTAAGCGGGTGCGGCGCGGTGCGGGGCGGAGGCGGTTTTTTAGTGCGAACCGCGTTCGCTTTACCGCAAAACCGCCTCCGCCCCGCAACGACGCTGCGCCGCGCTCTGTGCGTTTCAAGCTTAAATCGGTAGGCTTGGCTTTCCTCTTAGAGTTACTTTTGCATTAATATGGATGTGTGAAGTTGCTCTCCTTTTTTTATGGTATTACTTTTCGCCTTCCAGTTGTCTAGAACATTAAGATTTCTGTTGGTTGGCAGTATATTTAATGGGATAATGTTAAATCTGTATTCATATTTGTGATTACTAGTATTACTACGTACCTGAAGGGCAATAATATAGTCACATTACAAAAAAAAACACAAAATGTACTTTTAATCAATTATTGTTAATTGCTATGTACTCACCCCCTTGTGGATAAAACTAAACAAACCTTTGGTAACTAAAATGCCTTTATCCTTTTCTCACAAACATAAATGTCAAAGTGAGAGATAAGGACAAACGAATGAACCTTTTAACCGCCGTGAATTTTTCATTGAACATACCCGGGTCGCCGCCGAAGTTACACAATATTTTGTGTATAAATTAATCAAATTAAAACCAGTGAGAGAGACGAATATCCTGTTAATAAACAAACCAGACATTTGACTTATTTACCAGACTGCGGCAAAATAAGCTGGATATTTTGTGTCTTACATATCAGACTACGGCGGTTAAAGGGTAAACGTTATTTTAGTTGATTAGGTTTGGTTTATGAATAAGGGCAGTAGTCGTTATAATTTTATTTTTGTTACGAAACAAATTGTAAATATGAAATTTATTTTAAGTAAAATATATTTTATTAATTGAATTTAAGTAAGTGGTTTTTTTTCTGCTATAATACCTAAATCTCAACCAATAGAGAATAAGGAAAACAAAATAGTATTGAAAATACATATTTATTCACTTTATATCACAAAGTACTAGTAATCAATATAATTACTTATTGATTACTTAAGTACATTATATTATTCTACATTATATACATTAACTACATAAGACATTTGCAATAAAAAATTGGCTAGGAATATACAATTAAAATTAGGGCAAATAATAGTGGAGCCCGAATACTGATAATATTTTGAAGTATAACATTATTTCACATAATTTCGTTTCACCTAATATTAATATATTCAAGATAAAATTATGTAGACAACAACATTACAACAAATATTTTGTTGGTTTCTATTAAAAACTGGGAAAATTAAATTTTAAATCACGAGAACCAATCAATAAATTGAACTTGAAGGACTATTTTTATAATAGTCTAAAGTTTTACCATTTTATAGGAACGATATACATTACGCGAGCATATTAGGTGAATTAACATTATATCAAACATGCACCTAAATTAGACAGCCATTACACGGTCAATCTAGATGGAGATCCGTGATCGTGATCAGTGATGTTGATCCTGCTTGTGTAACGTGTTGGATTGACGGATTGCAATATGGATCACAATTATCAAGATTTTTTGAAATCCGCGATCTTGGATCACGATCTAGATTGACCGTTTAATGGCTGCCTTACATTGGATACCTATAATACCTATATTACAATAATGTAAACGAAAGTAAACATAGCACCACACTGGTATATAAGGCAAGTTTTATAACAATTGACAGCTGTCTTTTTATAAGCCTTGTATTAACTACACACCTAAGTAAGTATGTTTCTTAAATAGAAAACTCCCGTGAGTTTGAGACATTAAATATAATGAAACGGGTCATATTTGACCTTAAAGACGTGAGGGAGCCGTATCATTATATTTAATAAGTACGCTTCTATTTGAGTTACAGGCCAAAAACCGAGTCTCTCCTGCGGTCAATTCTTAAGAGGGCGCAGTACGATCGGTGTGGATCGGTTTTCCATACAAACGTATTTAGGCTCTCATTTCAAAACGCCATGTTAGAATAACATGAAACTTTGTATACACAATGGGATCCGGCATACCTAGGTCGGAAATTAGTTTATGTTGCTAGAAATTGAAAAAGAAAAAATATACAGCGGTTTTTTGAGTTTTATACGGCTTGTATGAAAACCTTAATAATCACTGTATTTTTTCGCCATTATAATTTCAAGCAACAGAAACTAATTTCCGCCCTAGACAAGCTGGATCCCATTATGTATACAAAGTTTCATGTTATTCTAGCATGGCGTTTTAAAATGAGAGCATAAATACGTTTGTATGGAGAACCAAACGTACTGCGCCCTCTTAACACGTTCACTGTCCCCATACAAAAGGATCAGACAATGTCACAACTCTTTGCATTAAGTATAGGGATGTGACCCCATAGTGGAAGCACGGACTCATGAAAAAGAGTTTCATGACCCCACATTGGGGGCACCTGGGCAGGGAACGTGTTAATGACTTATTCATGTGTCAGTTTTGTGACGAGCCTTCAGATAACTTCACAGTAACAGTAACTCTTCTCTGCGGACACTTTATTCTTTACCGAAATGAATAATAACAATATGAATTATGATTGAGTAAGATCCCAAAACTTGGCAATAATGGCATCGCTTTAGGAATGGAACTAAGTAAAAAATTTTTACTTAACAAAAAAAAATTCGACGAATCTTCCTATACATTTTCTTTTAGGTAAAAAAATTGTAAGTACCTACTTATTTGTACACCGAACGCGATATTAAAGAACTCCTTACGGATCGTCGACATTTTTGTTATTGTAAATTTCTTCATATTTAATAATTCGATTCCTGTGGGAAAACGTGTATATAAAAAAGTGGGAAATATTCTACATATTTGTTTATGTAAATAACATATTACTTAAAACGAGAAAACTATCCTGCAGTTCTCTAAATAAAGATACAAGCTATAGCTATGCTCGTGCAATCACACCACAGATTAAACATTACGAAATGTGCAATAAATCCGATCTGTAAGTAGCATATTACATACACCCGCTACGGAGGAGTACCATCTTATCAAAATGAATACGTAAACCTGTTAATAATATAATGACAAACAACTCTGAATGACCCTCGCCTCCGGCTTGGCATAAAATTTATTTCAAGGGTCATAGTAAAAATGCAACAGAAAATAATCTTATTATAGTTATTACTATAATAAGTAATGTACAAACCACCTTTGCAAACTCTGGTTGCCAGGCTTCTAACAAGGCTATAAGAATTCAACTTAAAATTTTAAGCAAGCGAGTGGATATACCGTGTGGCCGTTGGGGCGGAAAGGTTCTCGAGTGGCGACCACGTACCGGAAGGCGTAGCGTGGGCAGGCCCCCCACACGGTGGACCGATGACCTGGTAAAGGTCGCGGGTGTCCGCTGGATGCGGGTGGCGCAGGACCGGTCATTGTGGAAGTCTTTGGGGAAGGCCTATGCCCAGCAGTGGACGTCATTCGGCTGACATGATGAGTGGATATACATAATACAGGGATAAATTCGAGAACATTCAGATTTCTAAATTACAGTAGTGGAGTGAGATGTTTGGCACAGTAAGCCGGAAGTATGAAGTTCGATTTCCGTCTTAATTTTTCTTTGTACACCTAGAACCAGATACCAAATATATATAAATAGCGGCAAATAATGGCCCTTTGGTTCGGTTTTGGTTCTCGTACATTTCTCTTTTTTTTTATTAAAAATGGGATTGCTCTTGGCCAGCATCTAGCCGGGGGGCAAAGATGAGGCCGACGATGAAGCGAGCTCACCCAGGAGATGCCTATTCACTAATGCCTTAAAAAGGTCTAGGTTATATGAACTCGGAAATACAGACGCCGGCAGAGAATTCCAAATCTTAGAAGTGCGCATTATGATCCAAAGCGCTTTTGAGTCATCATACTTATACATTTTGAGCCAATTTTTTTGCCACTGAGTATATATCGTATCGCATCGTTAAGCCGGGCTCATGTATTTCTGTTTGAGTGTTTGATTCCTGAATCTTTCTGTCAGTAATACTGCATTTTTTTACTGTAACTAACTTTTTTATTTACTTATTCGTAATAAATAGGCTTTCGAGAACTAAATAACATTGACATAACATACTTCATTTGGGTTTTAAGTAAATTCGGCCAAGAATTTTTCTAACTATTGTTAACGTTAAAATCGATATCACCGAATAATTCGAGTCAAATTAAGTAACTAAATTAAGATTCAATAAGTACCTAGGCAAGGAACTTTTATACAACTATATCGTCGGTTAACGATCAAAATTCAATAAGTATCAAATATCTACTTAATGTAAAGCTCGTGGTATCAGCTTTTTGTTTTTTAATGTATTGGTAAAAATGCTTTTTACAGGTGTTTTAGTACTGAGATACGAAATTTTGTATGAAAGTTTTTTTTATATACGAGATACGAAAGTTATGACAGATTTTATAGTGACTTTTGGTTAGCAACCGGCGATATGAGAATATCCACTAAATATGCGTATGCGCCGCTTTGTTTTCATATATTTGACTCCTCACATGATTGTTAAGGAGATCACCCACCAACAGACTAAAGTTCTTATTAAAGGCCCAGAAGGACTATAATTGTTCGTGTAATCTAAGTAGTGTTTTCATTCGGCGTTGCTTTTCCTTGCCAGCATTCTGTTGTAGCTCTGGAAATAATAATAATTAATTTAACAAGACCCCAGGTATGATAAAAACCTAAGCCAATGTTACTTTTTATGGGAATAATTTTTGTTATTATCTCGCCAACTGAGCTATCGGAACAATCAAGCACAGGCACGAAATCTTTCGGCAATGTGCATGTGACGCCTCTGGAGTTGCAGGCGTCCATAGGCTGCGGAGACCTTGTTTGCCACCGACGTCTTACAACCTCGATTGTGCCTGAGATTTATCGTTCCGATAGCTCGGTTGGATAGAGCATTGTCCGCGTATGCCAGAACGCCGCAGGTTCGAATCCGGCTCGGAACACTTATTTTGCAATTAAGTATTCCCCCGTGTGTTGCCGGGTTAGATTAGCACCACCCCCTTTCTTCCCTTGGGTGTCGTAAGAGTCGACTATAGGAACCAGGTTGAAGTGTGTTGTGGGCGATGGGCTAGCAACCTATCACTGGAATATCACACTTTCTCCATATATAAACCTACAATTGCTATAAGTGGCACTGTAATTAATTCCGCGTGCTCTGCCTACCCCGTTTGGGAATATAGGCGTGAGTGTATGTATGAATGTAAGTCAGCATCATTCTAGCGTTATCCCAGTTCAGTTGCATCATGAAGGATGCCTGGGGTCCGCTACCTAATCCCAAGAGCGGGCGTAGGCACTAGTTTTTATGAAAGCGACTGCAATCTGACCTTCCAACCCAAGGAGGAAAGTAGACCTTTTTGGGATTAGGCTTGTCAAGTAAGTGGGCAACTTGACTGTTAGAAGATCTCAAGCCGCCCGAAGGCCTCTAACTTGGCTTAACGACTGCTGCCGTAGACAGCAGCCGGGATCAACGGCTTAACGTGCCTTCCAAAGCACGGGAACGCTCATTTAGTAACCACTCAAAGCTGTCTCCCATCCAAGGACTGACCCCGGCCGACATTGCTTAACCTCGAATACCGCACGCGATACGCGGGCGCCCCTAGGCCACAAACGCTCTGTACTTATGTATGTATGTAAGTATTCCTTTTAAATTTAAAATTAGCATACACATTACTATTCAGTTTTTAAGTGAAATATATAAATAAACTTACCTCTTCTGCCATTTCATACAACATTGCGGCGGTGTCTCGCCCCGTCTGTTCTACGAGCGACTTGAAGATGCCTCCAGTTTCCTGGTCGCTCATCTCCGACCTGCCAACAATATAAAGTAATACATATCCTCAAGACTGTATTCCCGACAGGGGTAATTAGAGCAATAGTACATTATTTAACGAGGGGCGTAAGCAATTTTCTTAAGCCCTAAGTTAATCACAATGTTTTTCATCACATCTTTTGTCGGCCTAGTTGGTGCACTGCCTCCGAAGCTAGAGGTCCCGGGTTCGAATCCTGGTAAGGGCATTGTTTCTGTGGTGAGCAGAAACATTTGTTCCCGAGACTTGGATATTTTCTATATATCTGCTTACTATGAGACTAGTTCGATTTGTATAAAAATTGTCCTCTAATATTTTTTTTATTTAAGACCCGTGTCACTACGTTTGACCGCCAAAATATCTCGTCAACAATATAGTTAACCGTACCTGTTGGAGTATGTCCGCATCCGGTCCCGGGAAATGATGAAAGTCTCGTTCGGATCACTGTCGCGCTCCGCCGCCGGGTCGAAGGTGAAGTTCTCGGGTATCGCCAATGGCGCCTGTGGGAACAGAACAAAATGGCGTCTACTGAGTTACATCAGAAATACAAACACCTAAATGTATGTATGTATGTAAGCACTTTATTGTACACAATAACAGTTTAAAACATATACATGTCACACCGGATCAGAGTACAAAGGCGAACTTATCCCTATGAGGGATATCTTCCAGCTAACCTTTGAGGGATTGAGAGGAGATTTTTAAAAAGAATGAGATAGACAAACTTACACCGTGTACAACAACGTTACAATGAGTGAATATATATAACTCACCGCTACTTCGCGCTCTCTCACATCTCAATGCGCTTTTGGCATCAGTACCGGAGTGTGACTTACTTGCGTGGCGATGGATGGATGTGTGCTATGAATGTCTGAGATTCTGTGAGGAGATGGATACTAGGCTATCAACTGTACCTATGTAATTTTATTGTGTTTGTATTTTAGTTAATTAAATGTAATTTTACACCACAACTTGTCAGAGAGCGCGTTTTTCCGCACCCTGCGCGTCTGGAAGGGCCCACTTTTTGGCCAGGTGGTGACGTAAAATTGTGTGCAAAACACGGGTCGTAAAACAGAAAGCCCTCTCTCGCATATTTATGACCCTTTCCTGCGGCTCGGGCCTCAAACATCTGCGATATCGGCCTTTCTTTGTTTTGCAACCCTTGTATCGTAAATAGCTATTAATTTATTTGTATGTAGTTAGTTTCGTTTCATGACGCATTGGTGTAACTGTAATGTCATGTTAACATGTTTTAAATAAATAAATAAATATATATATACTATATGTATGTATACAAGGGCATCGGCAGACATCCTTTTGTTTCTTTTCGAGGAGAAAATCCGTTATGGATACAATTTCCAATTGAAAATGAAAAATTGAAAAATTGATCACCCCGGGCGGGATTTGAACCCGCGACCTCTGGAATCCGTCCATCGCTCTTACCAACTGAGCTACCGCGGGTTATCCCGAGGCGACGAATCTTTCAATCAGTTCATTCTTTTTTTAAATTAAGCCTTAGGGAGACTTGTAGCGACATCTACCGTCAAACCGTTATGGATACCACCGCATCCTGCTCGAATCTATACATTTTCTAAATTAAGACGATGAAATTACAATAACTACTACGCTTGAACCGATTACATTAAAGTACAGATGCAGTGAATAATGCTTTCACATCGGCTAAACTCCTACCCCCTTATTCATAAACGTCCATCTAGCCTCTATTAGTTAACAAGCCGCTAAAGTTGGTTTGTCCTTATCTGTCACTTTGACATTTATGTTTGTGAGAAAGGGACAAAACAACTTTTAGTTAACAGAGGTTTGTTAAGTTTTATGAATAAGGGGGTTAGTCAATAATAACAAAACGAACGTAGTGAGTTTTGTTACAGCGACTCTCGAATTTTAATACCAAATTGACAACTTTTCATATTTTTAAGTAGTATGAAATCTCCACCGGGGAATGGGCAGCAGCATTCCTAGAGTGCGGTGGAGATACTGCGATCGCCAACCCGCATGCCAAGCGTGGCGATTATGGCATTTACCCCCCATGAAATTGGGGGAGGCCTATGTCCAGCAGTGGACGTCCTAGGGCTGATGTGGTGGATGAAATCTTAACTCATTTTGTTAATTTGGTAACAAGGAACACCAAAATATTTTTCTTATATTTTTATAGCTATTAGTTTACTAAATATTCACGAAAATGTGAAGCCCATATCGTAGTAATGACGTCATGACTATGAAATTGTGACAGTCACAGCGCACAAAAAGAACAGCAGTTCACTTTCTTTAGTAAATTTGTCTTAGTAACAGTGCTTCTGTTTGATTTGTTACGCTGTGACGCCTTACTTGTCACTTACTCTCTTTTAGAATGAGGAACTTTTGAAATTGATTTATTTATATGAAATTGGGATATTTTCTAGAATTTTAAAATGTGGTTTTACTTAACTTTTTATCCTCTATTTGGATTCATCCGAAAAATGCCTGCTTAAAAAATGAAATGTTGTCAATTATATAACGTTGCATACAATTATTTTTCTACGATACCAAACTAAATTTGATAGAGTCCGCAGTAAGCACGGATCTCCATACAAATGTAGTTACGCTCTCATTTTAAAACGCCATGCTAGAATTGCATGTAACTTTGTATACACAATGGGATCCAGCATATCTACATAGGTCGGAAATTAGTTTCTGTTGCTTGAAATTATAATGGAGAAAAAATACAGCGATTATTAAGGTTTTCATACAAGACCTAAAACACTCAAAAACTCGCTGTATTTTATTTCTATTAAAATTTTTAGCAACATAAACTAATTTCCGACCTAGATATAGCGGCTCCCATTGTGTATACAAAGTTTCATGTTATTTCAGCACGGCGTTTTAAAATGAGAACGAAACTACGTTTGTATGGAGAATCGAGTTCAGCCGAGCTTGCTGGGGACTCTTAAATTAAAAATCGATATGTTGACAGAATACAGGCATTGACGTGTGCCGCTTAAAAAAAAAGTGGCATAATAATGTATGAAAATCCATTTTGATTCTCCCAACAGTCATATAATGACTTGTCTATGGTATAGACTTACATTTGTATAAAAAGTTTATTGTTTTAATACTGCTGTCAGTCATTTAAAGACAGATTATAATGCTAGAGCAGAAAAAAAAATTAATATTATTGACTGCATCACATATTTCGAAGCATCCTGACTTACCTGACTCTTAGACAGGAGAGCGGACCGCCTCGGCGCGTCACGACCGATCTGCGTGAGCAGCTCAAACGGGTGCCCGGTCTCCACTATACGGCCTCTGTGAATCATCATCATCATCATTACGCTATCTCGTGGCTCGGGACTCTGAATGTGGACCTATAATTTCTGTTTTTGTTTTGTGTTATTTTTTGCATGAAACGTTTATGTGTGTACGCCGTGCGATTAAATAAATAATCATCATTACCATTACCGGGGTCCTTCCAGGTCAATACAATGCGATTTTAATACCACATCGATGGCAATCATGCTGACAGCTCACCTGATGGTAAGCTGGCTAAAAAAGTATTATCAAAATCGGCCAACGTGGTCAAGAGTTATCGGGGAACATACATACATAAAAAAAACAAACATGCAGACGAACTGAGAACCTCCTTCCTTCTATTAAAGCTGGTTGAAAACAGAATTTCCTTACACAAAAGCCTTTAAGAGTCCGCAGGAAGCTCAGTTCTCCATACAAACGTAGTTTCGCTCTCATTTTAAAACGGCATGCTGGAATAACATGAAACTTTGTATACACAATGGGAACCGCCATATCTAGGTCGGAAATTAGTTTCTGCTGCTTGACATTATAATGAAGAAAAAATACAGCGATTATTAAGGTTTTCATACAAGACCTAAAAAACTCAAACACTCTATTACAATTTCTTGCTAGAACAAACTAATTTCTGGCCTAGATATGGCGAATCCCATTGTGTATACAAAGTTTCATGATATTTCAGCTAGGCGTTTTAAAATGAGAACTATGTTTGTATGGAGAATCGAGTTCAGTCGAACATGCGGGGGACCCTTAACTATTGAACACAGGAGACAAGACTTATGTTTTTACCCGACTGCGCCAGAAGGAGGGCTATGCTTTTCGAGAGTATGTATGTATGTATGGCACCGTCTGCGGCCTAAACGGCTCGATGAATTTTAGCTTGAGAGGTGTCGTTAGATTCGTATTTACTATGAGAGTGGACAGGGTATATCTCAATGATAAAAAAAAACAAAATGGCGGATTGTTGGCGCCAAATTCAAATGTTTGGCACGCTCTGCAGCCTGAACGGCTCGATAAATTTTAGCTTCAAATGTGTCGTTAGATTCGTATTAATTGTGTGTGTGTAAATTATGGTAGTTTATTGGTATGGAACTCCAAAAGCAGTCACGTTTTTGTATTATTATTTTTTTCAATTTCTTATGTTTGTTGTTTTGTGTTTTCAACTAACTCACCGTTCCATGACGATGACCCGATCGTAATCCATGACGGTGTTGAGTCGGTGAGCGATCGTGAGCACGGTGGAATGCGCGAACTTGCTGCGTATCGTGTTCTGGATGTGTTTGTCCGTTCTGAAAACAACCAAATATTTATGACCAGGGATCGGATACTCGGATACTTTTATACCTACACTTCGGCCTCAGTACCTACACCGCGTTGTTGTTCAGTAGCATGGAGGTAGACTCGTTTTAATTTTACTAATAAATTTGCTGGGATTTCCCGGAATATTGAAAATTAGGATAACATACATATTCCGTAATCAAAACACAATACCTATGACGCCCTTAAACGGACCACCCCTTTTTTTGCTAAAATCTACTGAAAATAGTCATAACCTAAAAAAACCTTTTCGTTATTATTATTTTTTTTTTTTTATTGTTCAGAACACATACAGTCATACATAAAGAGATAGAGGTAAGTTGAAATATATATAAAAACAGACCTGGAGGTTCATAAATACAAACATTGAGTAAAATACCTAAACGAAAGCGTCTTAGCGAGTAAGGAAAATAATTAAGATACACTAGAAAATAAATAGAACACTTAAATATTTTATAGCGATGACAATTTGGATCTCGTACGTTCTTTTAAAACATCAATAGAATGCATAAATGGATCAATATCACAGAAATACTCATTGTAGTTTTTTAACACTCGTTTGGAAAAGGTATGTCTAAAATAATTAGTACGTGCGAAACTCACATAAAACAAATTACGTGGACGTAAGGTGCGATGCGGTGCATGAAACATTATATTTTGCAGCAAATTTGGGCAATTTATTTCATTTTTTAATATCTTGAAGAGGAAAATTGTGTCTAGAAAAAGTCTTCTATTGCAGAGAGAGAACATGCCAAAATATTTGGCAGACTTTGCTGACGATTCCAGAGGTGTACCGGTCCTGTAACACAGTGACCTCAAGAAAACATTTTGTATTCTTTCAAGGCGATTAATATGGACATGATATTGAGGGGACCAGATCACAGAACCGAACTCAAGAATACTTCTGACGTAAGAATAAAATAATATTTTAAGGGTGCAGGGGCGCCTAAAGGGCTTGCCCATCCGTAATATCATACCTAGATTTTTATAGGCACTATTACAAATTTTGTCTATATGATTATTGAAATTTAGCTGCGAGTCCATAGTAATACCTAGGTCTCTAATAGAACTAACACGAGTTATCTGCTTCCCAGCAATAAGGTAGGTAAAATTGATTACATTTTGTTTACGAGTAAAACTTATCACAAAACATTTGTCTAGATTAAGGTACAGATAATTATTTGAACAATATTCATAAAAACTGTCAAGATCTTGTTGTAGACTATGACAATCTGCTTCAGAAGATATAGCTTTGTAAATTTTTGTATCATCCGCATAAACAAGGTGTTCTGAGTTTCTGAAGCAGGTTGCCATGTCATTTACATATAAGATGAAGAGGAGAGGACCTAGGTGCGAACCTTGTGGCACCCCTGACGGCACTGGGAGATAACGAGAAGTGTAACCCTTCAGCGCCACAGCCTGGCTTCGGTTTCTGAGATATGACTCAGTCCACCTCAGGAGATCACCGTGAATACCGAGCTTCTCGAGCTTTGTAATTAACTTAAAATGATTGATTTTGTCGAAACATTTAGAGAAGTCGGTATATACGGCGTCCACCTGCCAGCCGGAAGAAATTTTGTTTAGTATAAAGTCAGAGAAGTTGAGGAGATTTGTTTCGACACTGCGACCACGGCAAAAACCATGCTGACGTTCGGATATATGCTGATAAACCGTGGCAGTTATTTCATCAGTGACTATTTTTTCGAAAACCTTACCAAAGATATTTAATTTGCTAATTGGTCTATAATTACTGACTAATTGAGAATCACCACCCTTATGCTTTATACAATCCCGGAATCTTGGAAACTAAATAATAGTAATATTAATTTTAAAAAGCAGACTCCATATTTGCTTAGCTTTTTCCGGGATTTTGCTAGTTGTAGGTATAAAAGTACCCGAATTTCCGATGCCTGTTTATGACACAGACGAGCTATCTAGTTGCCTGCCCTCACCTACAATGGTACAAGCCGTTCAACAATTTTGTTCCCAGCCAGGTTCGCAGACATTTCCGACGGGTTGTAGATAGCTCCATCTAACAGTTCTATCTTAATGAAAGTGACCTTTTCTTTTTTATCTCGACTCACTCAGTTACCACGCTGGTTGTTGCCTCGTCGAACAAAACTATGCAGCAGCGTCCGAGGCAGATGAGCTGCCACTTACTTGCCCACCTGATAGTCCCGTTTCTATCAGTTCCTAGCTGTGACCTTTTTTTCGGTTGGAAAATCCACTATGGATACCACCGTCCCGCGGGGACAGTGCGGAGGTTATGTCGGACTTGCACCGAGTAAAAACTCCCCGATCGTCCTCCTCAACTTTCATTTCTCGGGATCTCCTTCAGAACGCACCAGTGCCGCCCTAGAGTCACAACTCTGTGGGTCCCACCATCTGTTTTCATATACGATCACAGCCCCAACTGCGACCGTCTTCGACCCCAAGGAGCCCCTTTTAGTCGCCTTCTACGACAGGAAGAGGATACCGTAGCCGTATTCTATGCCCCGACTACAGGGCGCAGCTGTAAGTGACCTAAAAAGGTGTAGACTCACTCAGTGTCCACGTTGGCAGTAGCCTCGTCGAGCACGAGCACCCGGCAGCGCGCGAGCGCGGCGCGCGCGAGGCACACGAGCTGGCGCTGCCCGGACGAGAAGTTGCCTCCGCCGTCGCCCACCATGGTCGATAGCCCCGCGGGCAGGTTGTTTATCATCTCCGTCAGTTCCACCTTCAAACAATGCCAAAAGGGATTTTGTATTTAAATTACTAGGTCAAATCGATCGAATCATCGTCGATCGTGTATCATTATAAAGCCTGAACGTTTTCTTAACCCGTCAAGCATAGTATCACATGTGTGTTACTAATGAATTTAGAACTTCGAACCTAGATTTTTTAACCGACTTCACAAAAAAGGAGGAGGGTCTCAATTCGGTTCTGTTCTTTTTTTTTATGTCTGTTACCTCAGAACTCCGTCAGCATCTACTTCGAAGTTGATCCCACTGTTACCAGAATCTGGTTTATATGATTGGATCTATAAGGAATTAAGGGACCTCATCAAAAATTCAATGGAAACCTATACCTATTTTTAGTATTATCGGTAATAAAACTTGTTTAATTTATAGCTTCTTTACCGTTTTTGTAATAGTATCTAATTCGTATATTCGTATTTTCTTTAGGAAATAAATTTATCATTTGATCGATTTCTATCAACTTACGAAATGTCACTTCAATCGTAACGAATTATTTAATCACAACACTAGTTTAAAAAAAAACAAAGGCTTAAAACTGTTGGTTTTATTGTATTTATTATTGTAAAATAATCCAAGACTATGATAAAGAATGAAATAAGCATAAGCGTAATCCTATAATCAAAGAGTAAAAGTTATTTATATGTACTTGGAAATAACTCATGTCTTTGCTTGCTTTTTTAATTATTTCAATTGATCAGCACATTAACGTTATATGGGTGTTATGATGTGTCAAATAAGTGAACTAAAAAAAATCCACTATAAACATACTCCAATCCTTAATTAAACACTAATTAAATAAAGATGAAAAACGTTTTAATGGTTAGCTACCTAACAATTATACAATTTCTTATTTTTATCACCTTTGGAAATCGGTGCCAAACAATCCAACTCCAAATACGGTCAAAACAATATTGAAATATCTTATCTTGTAACAAAATCTACATCGCCTTAAATTATTATTCACGTAGATTTTTTTATTGAAAGTTGACAAACACTCGGCTAAGGTCACCGCATCGACAAATTGCCTGCCGCCCCAGATATTTGGAGCCACTTTTATAAATAAATAAATAATAATAAAAACAAAAAAGCCTTTTATTTCCCATTCAATCTTATAAATATTATTATAGTTTCTTAATGGATAGATTCTGATCATATAGTAGTATAGTATTAGTCTAAATTTTGCTTTTATAACTATGTTAGTTTTTTTTTAATTTTATAAAGGTAAAAATATTTTCATTTAAATAATTATAAATAATATGAACCCCTCTCAGGTGAAGGCCTCTTTTACATTCCCTTTATTTTATCGGGATCCAGAAGAAATTGTTTGGCAGCAAAGTTGTAATAGTGGTCACTAGGTGGTGACAGAAAAGTTTTACGTAGGTTTTGCCACCAATTACCAAGTTTTTGGCAGCCATTTGTCTAAGATGTATTTTCGGCGTTGACTTCAGTAGCCCCGCCAAGTCGCGCAAAAAAAAGCGGCACGGCCGTACCATCATTTTCTCGAAGCAGTTCAGGCCATTTTCGACCCCCTATAACTACGTTGTGGATTAAACGAGAAGTCTGTATTTCTAGTAACCAAGCAAGCATTGTATAAACACGGTATATTTCAAATTTCATTCAATTTGAACCAGTAGTTTAAGAATTATAACTAGTCAATTCTTAATTTTGTCATTCACTGACTGACCGATCATCAAAACTCTAAGGCACTTCGAGCAGACATAGAAACTTCAAATTTAGAATACAATTGGTGTTTTGTGTATAAATCACGGGGAAAACTAACATATTTTGCAATTTCGGTCCAGTTTTCTAGATACACGAACTGCATAAATAACTTTGTAATCCAATATAAATATATAGGATTACAAAGTTACATTTGCAATGAATGGGACAAAAAATTCAAAAGCAAGAATGGGACTGCATTCATAATTTGTATGTATTGATAATACAATAAACTACAAAAAGAAGTGAGATCCCATAAAAAAAACATTCCATGTAAAAACATCTTGCCAAGTCGAAACGCTTCCACCGTAAAAAGTTGTGAGATATTTCGTAGTACCAAGTCTCAGGCATTCTTAAAATTTTGTGACTTGGCAATCACACAATACTACATAGTTTTTGGTATGCAAAAATCCATAAATGCAGTAAAGTTTTCGTTAAATGGACAAGCTCCTTAAAATCAGTTTTTAAAAAATGGACTCATTTGTTCTTAAATATGTTGCTAATAACTTTAAAAAGGACCTCTACTTACCCTACGAAGTCACTCACCTCATGCAAAGCGCTGTATATCTCAGCATCGGTGTACGCGTGCTGGGGGTCCAAGTTGTCCCGCAGCGGCCCCGCGAACAGCGCCGGCCGCTGCGGAAGCGCCACGAGCCGCCGCCGCCACGCGCTGAGGCCCGCCTCCTCCGGGGTAACACCGTCCACTGAGATCTTGCCTGACGTTTTTCCCAGCCTGGATGTAAACATAAGGGTCTGTTGTGATCAGGGATCGAAAATTCGGATACTTTTACACCTACACTTCAGCCTCAGTACCGACCCGCGTTGTTGTTGAGTAGCAGGGAGGACTCAATTTAATTTTACTAATAAAATTGCCTGGATTTCCCGGGGTACCAAAAATTTGGATGACATAAAAACATACGTATTCCGTAATCAATAGATAATACCTATGACGCCCTTAAACGGACCCCACAATTTTTTTTTACAACCTGTATGTCGTTAAAACTGTTTACGAACGTGAATGTTGCTAAAACCTACTGAAAATTGTCATAACCTAAAAAACCTTTACGTTACGCTTTATACATTCCCGGAATGCTGGAAACTAAATAATAGAAATATTAATTTTAAGAAGCCGACTCCATACTTGCTTAGCTTTTTCCGGGATTTTGCTAGTTGTGAACGAATTAGAATTTCCGGTGCCTGGTTGTGAACGAGCATCAAGGTGCCTGTCCACCAGAGACGTGCTATGCTATAGGTAAAAAACTTAAGAAAAGGACCTGTTGTATATAGTTGTAGCGTGTTCGAATAGACATTACACATTTAAAATGTGCAACATAAACAAAACAAACGCCTATTCGAACGCGTCACAAATACAAACAACAGGTCATCTTCTTAAGTTTTCCACCTATATGTTGCTATGGATGCATTTGAATCCACCAATCATATTCATTGGTTCGCATATCCTCACACGTTAGAACCTAAATGGTCGCGTACGGTACGGTTTCAGAGGAACTTCCTCCTTCGGACACTCCCGATTGTGGAATGAGCTCCCTGTCGATGTTTTCCCGACGGACTACAGTATGGGGTTCTTCTAGAAAGGAGTGTATAAATTATTAAAGGGTCGGCAACGCGCATGTGACACCCCTAGGCGTTGCAGGCGTCCATAGGCAGCGGAGACCGCATACCATCAGGCGGGCCGTACGCTTGTTTGCCACCGACATGGCATCAAACAAAAAATTGTTGCATTGTATTTCTGATGGAAAGGGACCCATAGGATGTTACGTGGATACGCAATATTCGTAAGTTAATCGACTCTTTTCCGCTCCAGTCCGCTCATACCGCCTTCTCCCTTCTTCCATCGGACATCCAGACGTACGGCTGGCTACCATCCTTACCTGGTCGAAATTCCTCTAATTCGAACCAAGCGCCAAGCGCTTTGCATCTTCTTTTCTAATGCGCACTTCTAAAGTTTGGAATTCTCTGCCGGCGTCTGTATTTCCGAGTTCATATAACCTGGACCTTTTTAAGGCACGAGTGAATAGGCATCTTCTGGGTGAGCTCGCTTCATCGTCGGCCTCATCTTTGCTCCCCGGCTAGATGTTGGCCAAGAGCAATCCCATTTTTAATTAAAAAAAAAGTTTTCCAACTACAGCCTTCTTAGCCGGTCGCACCACGAAGCTGACACCTCTTATGGCGTAAGCTGGAGGCTCTATCCCTTTAGCCTCCAACGCCTTCTAGACTGATAGTATCGCTGAAGCGCAAAACCTTGTCGTTCGTGTCGCAAATAAACATTCACTTACATTCTACTGTTCCTTTCGTTTATTCATACTGTGACGTTCACAGTACATAAAGAGGAGCCAGGAAACTATATTTATACCTAGATGACATAAATTACAAAAAAACTGATGTCACTGGTTCAGTAATTAAATTAAGGGTCCCCCGCACGCTCGGCTGAACTCGACTCTCCATACAAAAGTAGATTCGTTCTCATTTTAAAACGCCGAGCTGAAATAACATGAAACTTTGCATACACAATGGGAGCCGCCATATCGAGGTCGGAAATTAGTTTCTGTTGCTAGAAATTGTAATAGAAAAAAAATAAAGCTAGTTTTTGAGTTTTAAAAATCGCTGTATTTTTTCTCCACTATAATTTCAAGCGACAGAAACTAATTTCCGACCTAGACATGCCGCATCCCATTGTGTATACAAAGTTTCATGTTATTCCAGCGCGGCGTTTTAAAATGAGAGCTAAAATACGTTTGTATGGAGAATGGACCATGCGGACTCTTGCTTTGAATACACCTGGTATGTTAACAAAGTAATTGTAATGATACAAATAGAACATACCTGAACAGTGCCTGTATGAGTGAGCTCTTCCCAGCCCCAGTCCTTCCAACGACGGCCACCTTCTCAGCCGGTCGCACCACGAAGCTGACCCCCCTTATGGCGTAAGCTGGAGGCTCAACGACTTTAGCCTCCAACGCTTTGGGGACTTCCGCCTCCTTTTTAGGGGGCTTCTCGTATTCTAGTGATACGTCTTCAAATGTGATTTCACCTGAAACAAGTATGTCGTTCAGTAAATTCAATATATGCATTCATTTCCAATGTATGAGGTTCAGCAGAGAGCATTTCCTGGTGTTTCTGGCGTCCATAAGCTACGGTAACCACTTACCAGCAGGCGAGCTGTACACTAGTTTTTTTTTTTTTGTTAAACCAGTACAATTACATACTGAAGGATGCCCGGGGTCCACTACTAATCCCAAGAATTGCCGTAGGCACTAGTTTACGGAAGCGATTGCCATCTTACCTTCCAACCCAAAGAGGAAACAAGACCAGGGTCAATCAACTTTTCATATAGAAAACTCCCGTGAGTTTGAGACATATTAAATGTAATGAAACGGGCCACTCACGGTTTTAAGGTCGAATATCGCTCGACATGTTTCAGACCGGTTCGCGTTACTTAATCATGAGCACCTATCGCGGCGGCGGTTTTCTTAGCACTCAAACCGGTCTGAAACATGTCGAGCGATATTCAACCTTAAAAACGTGAGTGACCCGTTTCATTATATTTAATCAACTTTTCCTTGTTACTCGTTACCAAGGTTACGTCTCCTGAGTCACTCTTTAAAACCGACATTTTATAGGGTTTCAATCTACCAAACATGAGTTTTAGCTATGATTATGAATCCATTCTGACGTGGGTTATCTCTGGAGCATGCTAAAAGTCCACGTTATAACATTATGTCTAAGAAACTCCATTACTGTTGTCTCCTGGCTGACGGGACAGAATAACTACAAGGAAAAGTTGATTGACCCTTATAGGGATTAGCCTTGTCGAGTGGGGAACTTGAATATTAGACGTTCTCAAGCCCCCGAAGGTCTCTAACTTGGCTTAGGGTGGTATTCCACTCGTCCAATATCGTTGTCCAATTTCGTTGTCCAATCTTTGATCAAATTTCTTTGACAGAGGCCCATTCCATTCATCCAATATCCTTGTCCAAGAATTTCTTTTTTCATGCGTAGCCTTATTGATTTAACTGTCATCGGAATCTTTGATCAAATGTCGGGGTCCCATCCAAGTTAGATGAAATCATCCAATTTCTTTGATCAAAGATATTGGACAACGATATTGGATGAGTTTAATGCGGCGTGGTATTCTACTCATCCAATATCTTTGTCCAATTTCTTTGTCAAATCTTTGATCAAAGTTCTTTGACGGAGGCCCATTCCACTCATCCAATATCTTTGTCCAAGTTTTTTTTTCATGCGTAGCCATATTGATTTCTGTCATCAGAATCTTAGATCAAATGTCGGGGTCCCATCCAAGTTGGATGAAATCATCCAATTTATTTGATCAAATGTACATTGGACAAAGATATTGGATGAGAGGAATTAACGATTGCTGTCATAGACAGCAGCCGGGATCAACGTGCCTTCCATAGCACGGGAGCGCTCAGTTAGTAACCGCTCAATACACGCGGTACACCGGCGCCGCTGAGCCACGAACGATCCATTTATAATTTTATGGTAGTGCTCTGAATTATTTATTTATTAGACCAACCTTTTTCGGGCCACAGCTCGAAGTTTAAATCGGGATGATTCGACTTTAGAGCTTGCGCGTCCGTATCCACTGGTTTTTCAGCTGGCAAATTTGTATACTCTAACATTCTTTCCACCTGGAACAATGAAGTATACTTCAAAATTTAAGGAAAATATTGAAAAATGTATTGCTTCGAGCAGGATTCGAACATACGCGGCCAATCAACAGAACCTGAACAAATAAATTATAGAAATAAAATCGGTATGTGAAAAACAAAAACAGTAAGTGTTATTAGGGTTCAACTCACGGATGTCATCTGGTTCTCCACTTCAGCTGTTTGCCGCATACCGTACTGACACATTCCGACGAGGCCAATGACCTGGGTTATGGCTAGACCCACGTTTCCTCCGATGGTGTCTACAACAACAAATAGAGATATAACAGAGAACTGTTGTTGTACAACAACAGAGAACTGTTGTTGTTGTTGTTGTATCTGATGATAGGATCTAGGAGGAATCGAGGGAACTCCTCGAATTTGATAGGCACTCATATGCCGATTTCGGTATTTTCTGTAGGTAACCAAGCATTGGCTCACGGAAACCACAAATTGTGGCATAGCAAGTACAAAATTGAAGTATGTTTTTTTTTGTACTACTTACTACTTACTTTATCGGCGCAACGATCCAAAGAGGATCTTGGCCTCCGAAACGAGAGCACGCCACTTTTCCCGATCCTGCGCAGCCTCCTGCCAGTCTTCGACCCGAAGCTGCCGCAGATCCGCCTCCACACTGTCTTCCCAGCGATACCTGGGTCGACCAACCGGGCGGCGCCCACTCAGTCGCCCCAAGTATGCTTTCTTGACGGCTCGATCCTCTCCCAATCTCAGTAAGTGGCCGAACCAGCGAAGTCTGTGCGCTTTTGTTTCGCCGATGATATTCGGTCCGGGTTGGGTTCGGTTCGGGTTCGGTTTTTTTTGTAATCAATTATTATATAAAGCACTCACCTTCACTGAACAAGAAGAAGCTGAAGGTAACAAACGCGAGGTACAGGCAACAGACCATATCCATCCAGAAGCCGAAAGCTCGGTTCGTGTCCAGAACCAGGGTCCAGGAGGAGCTGTGCAGGTCCTGAGGATTTTCAAATCTTCATTAGGGTGAGTAAGAAGAGGTTACGTATAACCGACACGTAGCTGTCAAGCATGTGAGGATCGCACATCTATAGTCGATATTCACCCTTAAATATTGGACACATTTTTTTTACACAAATCGAACTACTCCCATAGTGAGCTCAATACGGCTTGTGTTATGGGTACTAGACGAAGATATATACTTAAATACATAGAAAACATCCAAGTCTCAGAAACTTATGTTCCTGCTCACCACAGAAACTAATGCCCTGGCCGGGATTCGAACCCGGGACCTCTAGCTTTGGAGGCAGTGTCACTGCCAACTAGGCTAAACAGGCCGTCCAACGGTATTACCTGTAACTTGTCAAATTCACGCGCTAGTGTGATCTGCGTGGCCCGCGTTGACCTGATCGTAGCTAGGCCACCAACTGTCGCCGTGGTGTGGTTCAAAGATTGGCTGCGAGCTGTAGCAATGAGTTCACATTTAAATTAAACTAGAAATATAAATATAAGCAATTTGAGTCCTCAAATTAATAATGGATCAGCAACACGCTTGAAAGATTATATGCAGTGCCTTGAGAAATGTAATGTAATAGCAATATCTCACCTAAATGCAACAGCGCTTCATTGCCATGACATTTTCCATAGGCGTTTTTTTAGTCAAGGAATAGTATTGTTATGGCTCACCTATAGCCTCTATTCTCTTGAGCTCTCTGCTAGTGCTGAGGAAGAGGCTCCTGAGTAGAAACAGAAGGCAAGCAACTACGGCTGTTGGTAGCAACAGCCACCAGTTCACCAGGCACACCACTATGAGGATGGAGACCACTTCCAAGAAGAACTGAAACAATATACGTTTTCAAGCTAACTTGGTCACTAACACTATAATTACTGTACAAAGCGTGGTATTTACCATATATGTTAATATTGTTGAGTTTCCGATATTTTGGCGCTGTTGCAAGCACCATTTCAAGGATTAATTGACGTGCTGAACGCGCGAGTTGATAATGTAAGTGTTGTGTGTCGTGATCGTGTTCGAGTTTTGAGCGAGAGTGCGGACGGTGGTAGTAGCACTGTGCGGAAAAGTGAACCAAGAAGAGGGTAGATCGCTATGGAGTGTGGGTAGGCCACAAATAAAACTCGCAGCACGTCAGTTAATCCTTGAAAATGGTGCTTGCAACAGCGCCGAAATATCAGAAACTCAACATTATTAACATACATGGTAAATACCCCGTTTTGAACAGTAATTCTAGAACTGAAACAATATGTAATAAGGACAAATTATTTTATAATCAACATGCTTCCCTCTCATTTTTGTCAGCAGAAGGCCTGAGCCCAGCAGTGGGATGCAGGCAATCTAAGAATGATGATCAACTTCTGTATTTTTACCGGGAAGTGTGTCAATAAACTTCCCGGCAAAAATACCAATACAATATATAATATATGTTTTTTGTCGGCCTGTTTAGCCTAGTTGGTAGTGTCACTGCCTCCGAAGCTAGAGGTCCCGGGTTCGAATCCCGGTAAGGGCATTTGTTTCTGTGGTGAGCAGAGACATTTGTTCCTGAGACTTGGATGTTTTCTATGTATTTAAGTATATATCTATTAAATATATCTTCGTCTAGTACCCATAACACAAGCCTTATTGAGCTTACTATGGGACTAATTCGATTTGTGTAAAAAATTGTCCCCCAAATATTTATTTATTTATTTATTTTTATTTAAACTGCAATGTTAATGTTACTCATTCAAACACACCTCAATGCAAATCTACTGTGAACATACGCACTTAAAATCTGTATCTGTATTAACCCTCTTGACACAGCGAATTTAAACACATTCATACGCTTGGTATTTAATAATCTCTAGGCGATATGAAAATAAAACTGCAGGCGCAAGTAATGTGCAAGCTTCACAACATGTTGCGAACCAAGCCAACATTTTTTTTTTACTTTGAGCGATAAAAAATGTAAATAAAATAACTGATTTAGAATCCGAAGACTACGCAAATCACAGATTGATCTAAAATTCTATATGTTACAGCTCACCAAAAGCGAGTCTACCAAAACGACCGGCAGCAGTGTGTCAACCTGCCCCTTGTCATTGGAGAACCAGTTCAGGGTACGACCGGAAGGGGCTAACAGAAGAGTGACAGTGGAAGAATGTTACAAGTGTTACAACTCACCCCAAGACAGTCGACTAAAGCGACCGGCAGCAGTGTGTCAACCTGCCCCATGTCCTTGGAAAACCGGTTCAGGATACGACCGGAGGGGTTGTGGTGGAAGAACCACATCGGTGCGTTGGTCACACCCCTGAAAAAAAACAATACATAGATGACCTGACCCTTTTGTGACAAGAAAACAGTGTGTAGGTTCTAACCATAGATAACCCCCTCTAGATGGCCCCTATGAACGATTTAGTTCGAATCAAAAGTCACCAAGGTTAGCGGTATGTGCGGGTCGCGGGGAGGTCGGTAACGTCGCTGCCATTGGCTGTTTCATAGAGCGCGCGCTTGGGTTCAACATGGCGCGCGCGGCGTAGGGATGGGACGCGTTGTTTATTACCGGCTTTTACCGGTAATGCCATTTATTTTAGGGTAACAATTTTAAATAGCGTATATGCTCATCTATTAATTTAGTATCTAGAATAATATTTTTAGGCAGCGCATAGTGTAATGTAGTGTAGGTCGATTCACAAGAGCTGGCGCGGAAAATGTATGAAACTGTCATTAATTTCATAGACATTCCGCGCCAGCTCTTGTGAATCGACTTACACGGTTACAGCACTGGTGAATGTAAAAATTGCGGAATATTTTGACGACCACTTTGGCTTAGTTGGTAGTGGTCATGCCTACGAAGGCGGAGTTCCCAGGCTAGAATCCCGGCTAGAGCATTTATTTGTGAGATGAACTAACACGAATATTTGATCCTGAGTCTTGGAAGTTTTTCTATAGAAATAAATTTGTTTATCTATATAAATAAATACAGTAGAACCACAAATATCAGTTACATCGGCAATCTCCGTTCACGCCGACGAGTGCAGACAAGTACCGAATGAAACCGAATGTACGACCAATTCAATAAAGACCTTGTTGTATTATACGTAAGGTCAAGGTAGAATATGCAATGACAGTTGAACTAGTGCTCTCGTGCTTCGCGCAGCCAGACAAAATGGCGATCGCCGGCGTCGCGCGTAAATTGTTGGCCAATGGCTGTTGAGGGATTTACCCACGCAAAGCACTGCCTTTTTGGCTAAAATGTTTTCAAAAAGTTTGCTCACCAAGACGATTCGAAAAACCCAATTGTAATGGCTCCTTCTCCAACCGATTCCGAGATCCCTTATACTTCTTCGAGGTCCAGCATAGGGTCCACCTCGTGACACTAGTCCTAATTGCTCACCAAGACGAAACGAAAAACCAAATTGCAATGGCTCCTTCTCCAACCGATTCCGAGATCCCTTATACTTCTTCGAGGTCCAGCATAGGGTCCACCTCGTGACACTAGTCCTAATTGCTGACCAAGACGAAAAGAAAAACCAAATTGCAATGGCTCCTTCTCCAACCGATTCCGAGATCCCTTATACTTCTTCGAGGTCCAGCATAGGGTCCACCTCGTGACACTAGTCCTAATTGCTCACCAAGACGAAACGAAAAACCAAATTGCAATGGCTCCTTCTCCAACCGATTCCGAGATCCCTTATACTTCTTCGAGGTCCAGCATAGGGTCCACCTCGGGACACTAGTCCTAACTGCTCACCAAGACGATTCGAAAAAACCCAATTGCAATGGCTCCACCTCTAACCACTTCCGAGATCCCTTATACTTCTTCGAAGTCCAGCATAGGGTTCACCTCGTGATACCAGTCCTAAATGCTAGGGAAATCTATGTCCTACTTAGTGGTAATACTGTTACTAATTTGTTATTTCATTAGATATACATACTCGATATTACATAGCAATAAATATGATACAACCGGTTAATAAACTTTATAATAAAATAAAACTACACATTAACTACTTCCAAACTAAATATTCCAATCTACTACATTGATATGTACCCGTATCGTACCTATAGCGTATAAATAAAATAGAACGAGACACTAATTTACTACATTACTACTTAAAAGAACACTGGCAACACTGACAGTTTAATGTAAAATAACTAATGACCTTTTCCAATAGAATTTCAATATTAATAAAACAGCGCAACAAAACGCGGACGAATACATAATTAATTGAAATCGAGACTTATACGGTAATGTCGAAAGCGTCACTGGCACATCACTAGCCCGAGCATGTACTTTCGTCAGAAGGGAGAGTATATTGACATTTGAATTGGTTGGAAAGGGACAAGAATACTTCTGTACTTCTTACTGGCTAATGTAAAATGAACTCCGCCTGGCAGAATAAAATATGCCTTTTGTAATTAATTTAACTTATCTGTGAAATGTTATTCCGTCATTCTTGTACTTTGCTGTTCGAGAGCTTTTCCCACATAACTTTACACAGCAAAACACCATTTCTAATGGATAAAATCGATTTTCAATGCTCGTTTATCTGACGTACGTATAGATCGCGAACCTGGACGAGTCTGACTGAGAGCGCGAGGCGTTTTTGCTTACATGTACTAGTGGTACATAGGTGAGGTGACCGCACGTCGCCCTATAATCTCCATCTAGAGGGGGTTATCTATGGTTCTAACACACTGATTTATTCTACGGGTGGTGTGTAGGACGCTTTTTATGACCGCAAGTACGTACGTGATCTTATTTTTATAGTGTGTCTACACACTTATACTCGTAGCGTCTTTTCACAGAATCAATGAAACAGAGATAGAAGTAGCAGTGGAGATACAAAGCGAAGGTAATAATAATAATAATCGTATGGCATTTATTTTTAAATCGCGAGATCGAAAGTATGAGTGAATGAAGAATGGAAGGTTGAATGAATGATGAAATAGGTATTGATGAAAGCACGAAGGAATGAATGAAAAAATTATGAATTAACAAAAAATTAATAAAAGAAATTAAATTAACGAATAGAAGAATGATGAATAAATAACACAATGCAAAACGAATTACTAAAAAAATAATAAATAATTGAAAGTGTCAATGAATGAATGAAAGGGTGAATTAATGAATAAAAAAAGAAAACGTGTTTAATAAATAATGGAATGAAAGGATTGAAGAGGAAGGAAGGGCGATTGAATGAATATAGAAACGAAAGCGTGAATTAATGAATAAAGGAATGTGAGGGTAAGAAGTAATGAGTAAAGGAATCCAAGGGTGAATAAGTGAATGAATGAACAAGCCCAACCTGAACATGGTGTCGTGCAGCGCGATGGAGGCGCGGATGCACGTGTTGTAGAACACGACGAGCTTGTTCCACGTGAACAGGATGCAGATGCCGATGAGTGACGCGTACACGTACACGCACTGCTCGCGGGTTAGGTGGAATTGGTTGCCTGACACTTGTGTGAAGTCGATGGCTGGAAAAAAAAAACATATGTACTTAAAATATTTGTTTACCCGTGTCGAAATGTCGGTAATAAAGGTAAATGATTTTTATAACACTTTCAACTCTGCCAGAGTTTAAAGTGTTATAAAAATCATATGTTATTGAAAATTAACAAAAAATAAAGCATTGCATATTTGTAAGAAAAATTTATAGTTATAGTATAAGTACTTTTTTGATAGATAGTCTTCCTGCAGACTGTCTAAATCCGTTTTGTAGGGTTTTTGAAAGATTTTTTATTCTTTTATTTGGTTAATTAACAAATAAATAAATAATAATAAAATATGGTGGAAATTCAGAACACCACGTTATCCATACAAAGTGTACCATTTACTTTCTGCTCAGCGTTTGCAAATACTCCGAATCATGACTACTTTTGATCCTGATGAAAGTTTATTCTATTTTGTGACGTTGTACATTACATACATTTTGTATGGCCTGTCACAAATTTGTGACAAATTAGTTATTCCAAGAAACTCCAAAGCTCTTAGAGGACTCCAGAAAATTAGTCTGTTTGGAGAGCACTGCAGACCAAAGCAACTTTTGGTGGTCACCTTCAGTAATTAGTTGAAAGTCAAATTTTACAAACTCTATAGTTCATCTTAATCCATTCAGCCGTTTATGCGGCATTGAGTAACTTTCATAATATTAGTAGGATATTCATACCTGGAGGAGGTCCCGGCGTAGTGTTCCTAGCCGCAATTATAGCCGCACTGTTCGCTTCTTCCATATTTACCCTGTGAAAATTGTTCGTTAGAGTATGAATAATCGACACGAATAAAAGAATAATCAGTTAGGCAACGGGTGAATCAATAATATAAAAATAAAAGATGAATGAATGATATTTAATAAGTAATTAAATGAGACTGATCACTCCTTGAGCTAAACGTCTGTGGATGTGGACGCGTAGAAAAGTTGCGACAGTACGAACAATGAGAATCAGCGTCATCGACTATTTGTTTATCCGAAATGGTTGAATGAATAATTAAATGAACAATAATGAATAAATTTTAATAATTTAAGAATTAATTATATTTGACGAATCATGAACGAATGAATGACATTTAATTAATAATAACATTTGACGAATAATGAGTGTACAAGCGAATAATGAATGAATGAAAATTAATGAATAATTTAATCACACTAACCACTCCTTGAGCCAAACATCAGTCGACGCGTAGAAAAGTTGCGCCAGTACAAACAACGTGAACAGGAGAGTCATCGTCCATTTGCTGCCACCGCTTTTTATGTACGCTATGTACACGCTATTGTCCACCGATCCTTTGTGTTGAACTTCCCCTAAAATTGTATGCAAGTAATTAGGGGATAATTTTCCACAAATCGAACTACCTAAACTAAGCCAAAATACTATAGGCGACGATATAAGTACATTCTTATGTCCATAGAAAATATTAATGACTCGGGAACATATTCGTATTCGACACAAAAATACCAGGAATTGAACCCAGGATCTCTAGTTCCAAAGGCAAGGTCACTCCTAAGTAGGCCAAAGAGATCGTTAAATATTACGATACTAAGATCTCGTTGGGTAACCACTTTAAGCGTTTAGTAAGATCAGTTTAGCGCTTCCTTCCTTTTAAAGGCATGTTAAGCGGTTGATCCCAGTTGTAATCTATAACAATCATTAAATTAAAATTGTCTTTGGGCAGCTTGGGACGGGCTTAAAAGAGTTAAGAATAAAGCAAAAAATGTTAATTAGTCCAAATAACAAATAAAGATCACTAACCTTCATAAGCCGGGTCCAAATGGTTGTCCAAATCAAGGTTGAATGACAACTGTGACGCTTCTGACATGGATCGCTGGGATCGTAACTTGTGACTGTGTTCCTGTGATAAATATTCAATACCTTAAAAGCCATCAATACAATACTAACGGACTAGAGTGAAGAATATGAGTGTTTGTCGTAGTATGTTCCCGATGATTCTAATAGAGCCAGGGCTCCGCTTTGGCATCATCCCAAGACTTGGCATAGTTTTAATAAAGCGACTGCCATCAACCTTTCAAGCCAGAGAAAATACTAGACTTAGGACTAGAAAGGTTTCTTCACGATATTTTCCTTTACCGAAAAGATACTTTTGAAATATGAAATGAGATTTCAAATATGAGATTTTATGCAAAGTTCAAAGGCTCGATCCGGCTTTCGAACCCACGTCCTGTAAATTCAATATTGTGTCTTACAACGCGGCTACAGTGGCGTAGTATGCTGAAGTGTAGGATATGAGGACAACACAGAAATAAAGAAAACAGAATAGTTACATAATAATACTTGTGTTGTGTAGTTTTGTGGAAAAGCCCAGAGCTTGTAATTAAGCAAATCCGTAATTATTGGGTCGCCGTCATTGAAATCGTTGAGGAAGGTTATGTACAAAATACAATACAATACAAATAAACTTTACTGCACACCTCAATATTATTTATAAAATAAATCACGTCACGAATTTCGACTTTACTGTCTATGACTACAAATAATTTATTTATTACAAATATAAACTGTTTTCTGTTTTTTTTTTTCTAACGCTACAGTACTTATTACACATAAATAGTATTATTATTACTGTAGCGTACCTATCTATACTGTAAACTTTTATGTATGACATGTTCTAGAAAAAGTCGCACATAAAAGTGCAAAAAATATATAAATAGAAACTACCTAAACTTACTACGAGTATAATAATTATTACTAGCCCCTGTTTCACCAACCACGCATACACAATAGTCACTTCAGACAATGTGACATTCATTGCTGGCTCGATGTGTAACGATGCTGTCCACTAACCTTACTTATCTTATGTTTCCTTGTCGACTTAGTAATGCACATCGAATTTTCATTGCCGGGTTGGTGAAATTGGAGCCTGTATAATAACATAGTCCATATCCTCTAGCCGCCTAAAGAGAAATTCTTTTGAATCCTCTTCGATGGACTTTATGTTATTCTAAACTGCAACAAAGATGCATTTGTTTTTTGTTCGATTTTTCGAGCAACATATATTCTATCACTGTTATAGTAGATTTAAATTATTTTTTTAAGTTGTGCACGTTTCATATTAATTTTGTAACTTGTTTGTGTTATTGAATAAATTTATTATTATTTTTTTGGGCGGCTAGAAGGTAAACGAATGGTTATATTATAAATTTTCACAACGTACACTCCTTTTGCACTCCGCTCTTAAGTTCTCAGCGCCGTTAACACAGCTGTATACCTTGGGAATAGGGAATATGCCAATTTTTAAAAGTATTCTTAATGGATAGCTGACATCATACATCCTTGATGGTGTGTACAGTCAAGGAAACTAAATGTTCGGCACTATTAGACTATTCAAATATATTAGTTATAACAGCGGCAACTTACCACACTGTCCTGGTTTTCGTAAACAATAGCTTTCTCCATCTGTTTCTTTTCTTCTATCTTCTCTCCCATTTCGATCAGTGCGTTGAACTCTTGCACGCCATTTTGGAGTTCGTGATATGTGCCTTGTGCGACAATCTAGAGGAATAATGAAAAAAAAACAGTATTTAATGCAGAATGTAATTCGTTTATTCAGATAATCATTAATTAAAGCTCTGTGAGCTGCAGACCTCGCAAAAAAAAAATTAATTTCAAATTTTCCAAAAAGTTTCGACAAAAAAGTCTATATAATTATCGAACCTGCTCACAAATTTTCACGAAAATCATTTGAGAAATGCAAACTATAGAGGAGAACGTCCATCCGGACAGACATACGAAAGAAGTAAAAATTAAAATTATCATTCATTCAAAACTTTATTCTATCCCCTCATTTACCCCAATTTCACGGGGAGTATATGCCATAATCGCCACGCTTGGCATACGGGTTGGCGATCGCAGTATCTCCATCGCACTGCAGGGATGCTGCCCATCCCCCAGTGGTCTTGGCGGCCCGGGGCCGACCAATCAACGTTAAATATGATGCCGCTGCCGGCATCCCAAACTAGTCAGACTTGCCATGCAATCAGATTTCACGAACACAGCTTACTATTAAGAAGGATAGGACACTTTCACACTTACCTTCCCTGAGCGCATGACGCAAACATTGTCCGCGTGACGCGCGTAATGCGCATGATGTGTGACCAGCACAACAGCTTTGTCCTTGAGGTAACCTCGGATACAATCTTCGTACATCGCTTGAGCTACCTGTAATAAAATGCAGCATTTTGGAGGTTTAGTGTATTTTATTATTTCAAAACTGCTTTGGAATATCCTAAAATGAATGAACATGTTATATTAATTATTAACTGCAGTGGGTACAAAGGCTCGCTTCCGTTCATAACTTTACTTTTGAATAAGTAAAGGTTAAAAGATTAAATGATTAATTAATATGAATAACACAAACGAATGTATCCTCATGAACGATTAAAAAGTGAATGAATGGATTACTATAGCAGCGACGGTGGCTAGCGGATCATCAATGAATGAAGAATCAAATTAACGAATGGCTCTTAGCATCGACAAAATGAATGGATGATTAATGTACAACCGATGAATGGATTTATTTATTTAAACTTTATTGCACAAAACAGAAATTTACAAATGGCGGGCTTAACGCCAAATGAATGATGAATAACCGAATGAATGGCTTACATTGCAAAAAAAATCAACTTGTTGTGTGCATGGGCTCATGATGCGGGCTTAGTAATAAACTATGGAAAAACTAAAGTTATGCACATCTACTCCGCTTATAAAAAATGTGTCATTAAACCAATCGTCAAAGCACACAATCACCCTTGTTTACATCTCACCGCTCCACGCAGCTGCGCGTGCGAGCCCCTGGAGCAGGTAGATAAGCATACATACCTAGGCGTAATTATAGATGACAAATTCAACTGGAGCCCGCATATTGACTATGTTTGTAACAAGTTGAGATCCATTTTATGTACGAGGGTAAAACTGAAAGTTTCGGGAATAGAAGAAAATATGCAGTATAAATGAGTTTATTTATTTTTATTGTTTTTCAAAATATTCTCCTTTGTATTTCATGCACTTATGCATGCGTTCAAACCAGTCCATAAAGCACTTTTTGAACTCTGAAGTAGGGGTCGACAAAATGGCTATTTTATAGGCCTCCACTGCTTCTTCTGGCGTCTGAAACCGCTGACCACGCAGTTTGTCCTTGATTCTGGGGAATGTAAAAAAGTCGTTGGGACTTAAGTCAGGGCTATATGGAGGGTGGTCCAATATTTCGACTTTTTCACCGTCCAGGTACTCAGTTGTTGTCCGAGCGGTGTGTGGGCTGGCGTTGTCGTGGTGAAGGATGATGCGACGACTAGGGTTTGTTTTTCGGAGTTCAGCAAAGACGTTCGGCAAACAAATAGTGGTGTACCAATCAGCATTGACTGTTCTACGATCCTCAAGAGCCACAGTAGCTACGTGACCAGATTTAGAGATAAACGTAGCCACCATCTTCTTAGCCGTACTGCGAGAACGAACAACTTTTGTGGGTTTGAGCTCGTCTTCGAAGACCCATACTCGGGATTGGTTTTTAGTTTCAGGCTCATAAGCGTATATCCACGACTCGTCACCTGATACTATGCTAAAAACAGCATTTGAGCGTCCCTTGTTAAATCTTTTCAAAGTTTTGCGGCACCAATTGACACGGACTATTTTCTGCTCGTCAGACAATAGGTGAGGTATCCAACGGGAAAATAACTTTTTCACGCCTAATTCTTCTTTTAAAATAATTTGTATTTGACTCATTCCAATACCCAGGTGCTCTTGAATTTCCCGATATGTCACATGTCGGTCTTCATTTATCAGACGACGCACAACATCGACGTTTTCTTGCGTGACTGCCGATTTTGGTCGACCTTCACGCACTTCGTCGGTGAGGGATACACGGCCACGTTGAAATTCTGAATACCACCTGTATATTGTAGTCTTTGAAGGAGCTTCAGTATTAAAAGCAGCAACCATCCGCTCTTCACATTGTTTTTGTGTTAGTCCACTTTTAAAGTCATAATAAATCATAGCTCTGAAATTTTCACGGCACAATTCCATTTTAAGCAGTGACTCGACGACTTCAATAAACAATTGAAACCGAACCATACTTTTTTTTTCTAAGTGGCCAGTGTGTTGAGATAAGGAAACTTCAGAGATTATAAAAAGGTATAATACATGTTAAAAATAAATTAATAAGTATTCGATTCCCGCCACTTTCAGTGCAAGCCTCGTAAAATGTCACTTTTAAAATATAAGATACCGCTTAGCACAAGGAGAATGTTATATATGTCACTAGCAGATTCAGTTGTAAGCTATAGTCTTAGTAGTTATGGCAGAACTTATAAAACATATTTAGAACGTATTTACAAACTTCAATTAAGCCTAATTAAAATAATTGTACCCAAGTCCATTAGAAAACAGCATAATACCGATGAGAAGAAATTATTTGAGTATTGTAAAATTATAAACATTTACGACAAATTTAAAATGATGCTGGTATGTGATGAAATAAATAATATACCTAATTTAAGAAATAGATGTGGACCTCAAAAAATGAGAAACATACCTTATTTGTCTAAATACATACTACAATCATATAAAAATACATATGGAAAAAGAACCTGGGAATATATGTTACCCTATATATTAAATGATTGGCCGCAGGATGTATGTGAAAACTTGGTAAACAATATGGATATGTGTAAAAATATAATAAAAACAATGTTTTTACAGAAATAATAGAACGTTCGTTGTACGAGCGACCACTCAGCGGCAGATAAACCGTACGCGGTTTTCGTTCGCGAGTAAAATACATTTTATTTTTTGTTCATAGCCCTAAGATTTGGAATAAAAAATAAAAAAAAACATTAGCACCGACAGCAGCTAGTGGGAGTAATGGGTCGCCAAAAAATAAACATCTGCGTGCTAGTACACACAGCACGACTATTGATTTCTCCAGTCACCGACCGAACGACAATGTATGAACGAATGGCTCACCCTTAGCACCGCCAGTGGTGATCGAGCTGCTAACTTGTGAATAAGTGAACGATGAATGAACATTTATTGTTTTAATCATGATTAAATTACTGATGAGTTAATGAACGAATCAGTTGTGAACAAGTGAATATAATTTCATCGTTACGCAAGAAAATCAATTAATGAACTAATGAAATGGCTCACTTTAGCATCTTACCGGCTATCGGGATTTATTTTAATGACTTCTGGGTTTTCTGACAGCAGTTTGGCAGATATTTTAAACGCTTAAGATGATAATATTCTTGTTGAAATAAATAAATTAAAAAACAACAACTCCCTACGGACGTGGTGCAACTTCGACCCCCCTTTGTCAAGTGAGTGGCTATCGGGATGGCAAGTTATTAATAAGTGAATGATGAATACTGAATGTATTAATGAATGATGAATAACTGAACGAATGGCTCACCTTAGCATCCACAGCGGCTAGCGGGTCGTCCAATAGATAAACGTCAGCGTGTTGGTACACACAGCGCGCTAGCGATATTCTGGCGCGCTGACCGCCGGACAACGAGGCCCCTGTTCAAATAACAGCACATTGTTTAACGAGGGGCGTAAGCGGAAAATTGCGAACGAGAGTCTATCAGAAGGCTTTTGATGACTCGAGTTTGCAATATTCTTACGCCCGAGTTAATCACAATGTTTCTCATCACATTTGCGAAGAAATAAATAACTCCAGCACCAATCTAAATTGACGAAATCGGCAACTTCACCTCCAGTCCATGACCGCTGAGGTGTCCTTGTGAGAGGAGCGCGAAGCTTTAATATTTCAACCAATTTCAGAGCAGTATTCTTGTGGAGCGCGGCCAATTATTATTTTTTAAACCAATCAGATCACACACTAACAGATAACTCCCTCGGTTCATGGAGTCATGAAAATCCATAACTCCCTCGGGAGGTAAATCGGCTGGTGTGATGAAATACTCGTAGTACATTATTGTCGAGGCACGGAAGGAATCAATTTCAGGCTGAGTATTAGTTTTAAACGGACGACCTTGGGAGTCGATAAGCTGGAGCCCGTTTATAAGCCTTTGGGCGGCTAGAGGTTACACCACAGAATAAGTAATAGTACTACGTACAGAAGGCCCACCGTTAACAAATCCCCCGTTTAGGTATGCCAAACGTGCCTAAGCGTGGCCATCTCTTTCTATCGCACGCAACGCGCTCTTTCCGGGGCGGGGCCTTACCGCTAAGCCAAGCTATAAGCCCGCAATGCGGGCGCCCGACATGTACTTGCAGCGGCGCGATGAAGTCCCGGAGTGAGCCGCGCCTGGTTACACAGAAATCTGAAATGATTATTCACCTCTTTCACCGACAATAGTCTTATCTCCATGCGACAGTATTTCCAGATCACTCTTGAGCTGGCAGCATTTGATGACCTGCTTGTATCTCCTGAGATCCATCTCTTGGCCGAACAGAATGTTTTGACGGACCTGAGAGACAATACAAATAAGTATAATAACACCTAATGCATAATTGTATGCAATGCAATTGTATGTAACATGGACTTAACCTAAACCTATTTACTAATTAATTAACTCTTTACTGTACTTTGCTCACACATATCTACAGCAATTCAATATTAAAGAATAATAATAGCATCAATAAATTGCTCTACTCGTAAGGGACGTATTACACTCATCCAATATCTTTGTCCAATATACATTTGATCAAAGAAATTGGATGATTTCATCCAACTTGAATGGGACCCAGACATTTGATCAAAGATTTCGATGACAGTTAAATCAATATGGCTACGCATGAAAAAAAATTTGGACAAACATATTGGATGAGTGGAATGGGCCTCTGTCAAAGAAATTTGATCAAAGATTGAACAAAGAAATTGGACAAAGATATTGGATGAGTAGAATACCACCAAATATTAAACTCATCCAATATCTTTAATCAAAGAAATTGGATGATTTCATCAAACTTGGATGGGACCCCAACATTTGATCAAAGATTCCGATGACAGTTAAATCAATATGGCTACGCATGAAAATAAATAAAACTTGGACAAAGATATTGGATGAGTGGAATGGGCCTCTGTCAAAGAAATTTGATAAAAGATTGGACAAAGATATTGGACGAGTGGAATACCACCCTTAATGATTAATGCTCTAAATTAAAATGTTATTTAATTTTATTTACTCTTACTCTAAATTAAATTAAAATGTTATAACTGGCGATTCGAAAGTCCTTGTTGCTATGCCTATTTGAATCAAGAATATTTTGACTTGACTTGATAACACTAACTGTTTAAATAAAAAAAAATCTGTTTTCTCAAACATTCTCTGAAACGGTCGTATTTTATTTAAAAATTACCTATTTTTTCCACAAAAAAGTTAAAATGTATTTCCCGCTGCTTTTTTTTCTCTAGATTGTCAACGAGAAGATAAATAAATTAAAAACTTGGAATAAGTTACATGTTCATTGATTTGAAAACGAACTAAATGAAATGTGTTTTTATTACTTTCATAACGTAGTTTGAGTGAAGAAGACAGTGTGAAAACTTAACACCACAACAACAATCTACACAAAAAACTACTATTGACTATTAGTTTATATTATTTATTACTAACTGGTACCCGCGACTTCGTCTGCGCAGGATTAGTATTTGGACAATTCACACAATATCCTTATAAATTGTAGCCTATGTGTTATTTTGATGTATAAGCTATATTATTGTAAAGTTTCATTAAAATCCATTCAGTAGTTTTTACGTGAAAGAGTAACAAACATCCATCCATACTTACAAACTTGCGCGTTTATAATCTTAGTAGGAAGTAGGATATCGGATAAAATGGCTTGTTTTATGCACTTGTTGTACAATCTACTATTGTTTAGTTTGACATGTCCTGTTATTAATCCTACTACAGTATTTATTTATTTAAACTTTATTGCACAAAACATAATTGTACAAATGGCGGGCTTAATGCCAAATTGCATTCTCTACCAGCCAACCATTGGGCTAAACAGAGATTTATGAAAGGTGCAAAGAAAAAAGTACGTTGTACAGTACGTTGTCGGCTGTGTGTAGAGTGTATGTATGTCTGTACTAACGGAAGCCTCAAACAGCCACGGCTCCTGCGCCGCGTAAGCCACCACCCCCTTCACCTCCAGATGGCCCTGGCTCGGCGACAACTCGCGCAGTACCGCCTGCAGTATGGTCGACTTTCCGGAGCCGACCGTGCCGACTATAGTGGTCAACGTTTCGGGTTTCACCTGCAAGTATAGTGCCATTACATACATTACATTTAGCATTACCATGACAGCGAAACGTCATCTAGCTCAAATTTGGAGCAGTCCAACTGGGGAAGTATCACCTTACAGAAGACCGCAGCCATAATAGCATCACTACTTGCCCCTTAGGTAGGTATGTGGTGTTGTGTTCCTGATGGTGAGTAAGGTCGCCAGAGCTCTCGAGGATGCGCTGTGTTGGAAGTGAGGGGCCTGCATATGTCTCTAGCTTGACAGCTGGAGTTGTCTGCGGGTCCCTCACTCTCAACACAGCGCATCCCCAACTTAATAAAGGGTCGGCAACGCATTTGTGATTCCTCTGGAGTCGCAAGTGTCCATAGGCTACGGTGTCTGCTTACCATCAGGCAGGCCGTAAGCTTGTTGGCCACCGTCGTTGTATTGTATATAAAAAAAAATGTCGAGGCATGGAAGGAGGCAATTGTAGGCTGAGTATTAGTTTTAAGCGGGTACTTGGGAGTCCGTTTAATTATAATAATAATAATAATAATAAATATGCTTTATTGCACCACACAAGAGAACAATGTTACACAAAAAAAAACTTACATAACTAGTAATGGTAGCAACAGGCGGTCTTATCGCTTAAAGCGATCTCTTACAGACAACCTTTGGGTAGCAGGAAAAGTTATCAAAATAAAATTATGAACAGGTAGTGCAAGAGTACAGGAAGAAGAGTCATACATACATCTCACAAGAAATATTAAATAAATACATAATAACATAATATATATAGATTTATATATAAATATACATAAATACATACTTATATAAATATATATAATAAAAGGCAACTTAAAGGAGCGACAAGTAATATTGTTTCAGCTGGTTTTTAAAAATAGGAAGAGATTTGGCACATCTTATATAAGACGGAGACAATAATTAATACGAAGCCTGCAATTGACATTCCAGCCGAGGCTAATATAGCGCTTTTCTTTTAAAAATGGGGGAAAAATACTATATTAGAATTAAGTTTTGATAAACTTAACCCTAAAACGTGACAATGTTTATGCTTTTCAACCGTTTATTATTTTAAACAGAATCGGAAGTGTATTTTTCCACCGAAAGCCGCAAATTATTTCAGACACGTACTAAAACGTCGCGTTTCGAACACAAAAATCGTCACTACTTTAAAAATAACTCGTATCTGAAAATCATCAAGTTTCTAGGAGGAACAATAAACATTCTGTAAATTATTGCGATTGATCAAAAAAGTTCGTTTTAGTTTCATGAGATACTTTGATAGCCAGTCATTAATTTCACAAATATTCGAATAACTCACTCAAACATATTTTATAAAATTTACAGTTATTCGTAAGATACAAGATTTTTGTTTTAGTATTGACTGAAAGTTGTTAAGTTACGATAATTTTGCTTTGAATTTTATGCTACAAAATGAAACGAAATGTATGTTTTTATGTTTATTAAATGAACTAAGTAAACTCTCTTCGAGTAACAATAGACGAACTTAAATAACAACGTGCCTACGTAAAAAAAGATCGGTTCGAATTATTTTTTCTCTACTATACATGCAATAAACTATCGTAAAATGCATGAAAGTCTTTTGGCAAAATCGGCTTTAGAGATTGCAAATCATCATACTTTCGTTTTTGAATGGGGACGGGTCCAGAATATAGCTGAGGAATCGCTTGATCTTCGGAAATATCATGGAATCATTTAGGTAGAACAGTCCAGATGTCATCAAAGCGAAGTTTAAACTCAATAGGACTGTGAGGTGTATATTTTAAAGCCCTCAAATTTACCACATATGGGTCACCTGCTCTCTTTCCAGGTCTTATAGATGTGTAGTGCTTAAGTGCGGCATAGTTTTTTGCGGCAAAGAAAGGAAAAAGGAAGGTTAATCCGATAAGAGTTTTTTCAAAGTAGTGACTATAATTAGTTTAGATACGATTTTTTTAACTAACGCATACTTACTATAATGACGATTTATATTCGTTGGAGTTTGTGCATCATACGAGGTGTATTTTTATTAGTTTAATGCGAAAATAAACGAAAAAATCAGATACGAGATTTTTTAAAAGTGTTGACGAAATACGAGTTGAATTGGCTATATACTGTATACAACCTGTGCACTGATTTGTATAGCTGTTCATTAAAAAAAAAAAAAAAAAAAACAGTATTGGACCTCGAATTCGCGCAAGGCGAGCCTGCAATGTTTTTATTTTTCTAATTTATGACTGATCATGCAGATTTGTCCAATAACTAAGATCTTACGCCCTTTATTAAAGTCGGAAACCCGCTGATGATTCTTTTGGACTCGTCGTCCATAGACTACAATCTCCTAAACATCGGGCAGAGTGTAAACTTGCTTCCCACCGTCCTTATGTAAAGAAAAAACTCACCACTAAGTTGATATCGCTGAGAGCTAGCGTTTTCCTCTCCACGGCATCATCTGAATCAGCGCTCTTCCAGTGAGCCGTGTAGTTAGTTCTTCATGCCAATCAACACTTGCGGCTTCGCTAGCTTCTCCACGTCATGCCTGTTTGCGACCATCGTTATACAAAGAAAAAACTCACCACTAAGTTGATATCGCTGAGCGCTAGCGTTTTCCTTTCTACAGCATCCCCTGAATCCGCGCTCTTCCAGTGAGCCGTGTAGTTCTTCATGGCAATTAACACTTGCGGCTTCGCTAGCTTCTCCAGATTCGTGTCAGATTTTATGTAGGCTTGTTGACTGAAAAATATACAATTATTAATCTATCTGAAATCAGTAAAATTTCGGAGGTAAATGGGGTTCTTGTCAAAAAAACATACAGATCTCAGTTTAGATTAACAAACACAGGGGTTCCTCAAGGGAGTATTCTCGGATCATTACTTTTCATCATATATATAAATGATTTGCCTAATGCTGTCTCTTGTAAAACCATTATGTTTGCCGATGACACAACGCTTTTACTAAGATGTAACAATAGTTTGACTTACGAACGGGACTTGAATAATTTATTAATGAATGTTATCAATTGGATGAATAATAATGATCTACAGATTAATATAAATAAAACTAAATGTATGCAATTCCTTTCATATAATTCGGCTGACATACCATTAGATATAAATTATGATAATGAAAACGTCGACAAAGTTGACACGTTTAAGTTTTTAGGCATTATGATTGACAAGCACCTCAATTGGAAGTGTCACATTGATGAGGTCTGTTCGAGCCTTAATCGCTTTGTTTTTGCTTTGAAACGACTGCGGGATACAGTCTCGCCGGAAGTTGCGCTCACAGCCTACCACGGGTATGTTTCTTCGGTGTTACTGTATGGTTTGATTTTGTGGGGTAATTCGGTGGACGTAGATAGAGTTTTTAAGATTCAGAAAAAGTGTGTAAGGGTTATTAGCAATGCGTGGTTAGATGATAGCTGTGTCCCAATATTTAAGAAATTGCGCATTCTGCCTTTGCCTTGTTTATACCTCAGAGAAGTATGCGTATTTGTAAAAAAACACCAATACTACTTTAATAAACGGGGGGAAAATTCGCAAAGGCAGACTAGACTTAAAGGAAAAAACCTCTTACTGAAGCTGCAATGTTACAAAGATATTTACAAGCGGAATGCATTCAATATGTGTATTGCCATCCACAACCGTCTGCCCGAGGAATTAAGGACGTTGGATGGTAATTTGTTCAGATCAAAGTTAAATAGCTGGCTGTTGGATAAATGTTTTTATAGTGTTAGATGTTTTCTGGAGCAATATAAAATTGTTTAGTTATAGACCTAGAACCTAGTATAGAATTAATTATGATTGTATTATTATTATTTTCAATTGACATTAAGCAATGTGTGTAATGTAAATAATTATTTGAATTGAATGTTAGATTTTAATGAATATTTGCACGCCTAGACCGGCTGAATACATGACACTATATTATGTAATACTGTGACATCCCTTTGTAATGTATTCAATGCAAATAAATATTTGATTGATTGATTGATTGATTGATTGATATTGAAATGTCTGGTTCAAAATAACAACACGATTGGACTCGGGAACTTGGTATAGCTTGCAAGATTTATAAACAAACGAACATTGTATTGGATTGGGCCCCGGGTATATCCTAAAACTACGACCAAGACCACCGGGGGATGGGCAGCAGCATCCCTGGAGTGCGGTGGAGATACTTTGATCGCCAATCCACATGCCAAGCGTGGCGATTATGGCGTTTACCCTCCATGAAATTAGGGGAGGCCTATGTCCAGCAGTTGACGTCCTTCGGCTGATATGGTGGTGGTGGAACATTGGATTTATAGTGATATCTATACTAATATATTACGGGTCAGTTCTTGGATGGGTAACCGCTTTGAGTGGTTACTAACTGAGCGCTCCCGTCATTTTGAAGGCACGTTAAGCCTTTGATCCCAGCTGCTGTTTATGGCAGCAGTCGTAAAGCCAAGTTAGAGGCCTTCGGGCGGCTTGAGAACTTCTAACAAGTTCTTATAAAAATACGAGAAAACGGAGACTTACAGATCGAAGCTCATTGGGAGGTAAAAGCCCCTTAAATACCTAATCCAATTTAGTATGGAGATAGTATACGACGATAGTATCTAGTACGGAAATCATTCTTTAAGGAGGTGAAAATGGGGGTGTAAGTTTGTATGAGACAGCGATGAGGCCTGCGCCTCAAATTATGTAATAGCAATTGAAATAGTAGTTTATGTAACTGCTACACAATGAGAGGCTTTAAAACACGAGTTTGGTTTTATGATACGAGCCAGAGGAGAGTTCATAATAAGATCACACGAGTGTTATAAGGCCTAATTATGTACAGTTGCATACACTAGTTTATCTACACTACATCCAAATATTAAATCCTCTTTCATGTGTGCCAATTGCAACCATTGAACCGGCGGAGGCATGTAAACCGAGACAACCCGTCTAGTGTAACCTTGTACGTGATCTCATAACAACATTATGTGTGATGTTTTTAAAGCCCGTGCGGGGGTGCGGAGCGGGGTATATTTAAAATGCGGTATTTACGTGTGGTTTTTTTAACACATTTAAGAGAAATTACCATATGGGTGTCGATGGAAGCTTGTAAGAGCACTTACCCATTACCAATCTTCTCAAAAACCCCATTCGCTTTAACCTTCTCCTCATCAATCTTCACCAAATCCACACCATCCTTATTATCCACTTCAGGCAGCAACAGAAACTCTTGCATCCTCTTCACGCTCACATAAGCCTCGAGAGTGAAAGTGATGGCGAGAGGCAGGAAATCCACTAGAGTATACTTGAGTATTTCGTAGTATGAGAATATGACGAAGACTTTGGCGGCTGTCAGGTCGTTGTCAAATGACAGAAAGGAGATGATTGAGAGGAAGATGGCTACTTTAGTGTTGAGTTTTACGCAGGATATCATGACAGCTCGGAGCCAAGACATTTTCTTGATTATATTCATTTCTTTCCTGAAAGAGAAAATGGGTGGTTAAATATATTTAATTTACTTAACTAAAGATAATATTGGGGGACAATCTTACACAAATCGACCTAGTCCCAAACTAAACAAAGCTTGTACTATAATGTACTAGCCGACGATACACATACTTATTTAGATAAATACATAGGACACATTCAAGACTAATGCCCTGACCGGGATTCGAACCCGGAACCTCCGGCTTCGTAGGCAGGGTCACTACCAACAAAGCCAGCCAACACGGTCCAAATTATTAAGGTAAATTAAAGGAACACGTATTATACAACAAAAGTAAATACAGTATGGGGACATTAACAAATAAAGTCTTATTCTATGGTACTTTCAAGCATCTCACTTTCAATTACCTTCATGCACTCAACCATCAGTCGTCCTAACGCGTTCGCAAACAAATCACGCGTTGGCGCCATGCCTTGAAATAGCGCTATTTTCGCATATCGTTATGATTCATAACGCTACTTTGTCAATAAAACGCTTTACCTAAAACAATATTTGGCGCGCATTTATAGCGGTATCCATTATTACGTTATAAATAAAAAAACAATATATAGATAGCGATATTTTGTGAAGCGCTATCGCACACAGTCTCGTTCTTGCGTGCGCTGTGACATTTACGTCAAACTCGAGCACGTCACGTCATTGTCGCCACCGCCATCATTTTAAACGATATTATAACGTTATAATAACAATATCATATAAGGTTATGATTTTCATTTTGTTATGATATAAAATATCGTTATGAGGAATATCGATTATGATTATAACGAAATTTTAAACACTAACGAAATATACCGTTATAATATCGCTTATTTTTATAACGTTTTAAAGGCCTGGTTGGCGCCAACTACACCAGTACTTATTCTGTAGCCACTTTGATATTTGAGTTGAACTCTATTCCCCTGTAATACGGGCGATGTCTGGTAACCAAAACAAATGAGTGGGTAAGTATGTGGTGTTGTGTTCCTGGTGGTGAGTAAGGTCGCCAGCGCTCCCGAGGATGCGCTGTGTTGAGAGTGAGGGACCTGGACTTCGTTGCTTTGACAGCTTGCTTAATGGTCGCGTACGGGACGGTTTCAGAGGAATTTTCTCACTCCAATGCTTTGTTTGTGGAATGAGATCACTGCCAAGATTTTTTCGAGGGACTACAGTACAAGAATCTTCAAGAAAGGAGTGTATACAATTTTAAAGGGTCGCCAACGGACATGTGACACCCCTGGAGTTTTTTTTTAATCTTTATTTATTTAACGAGGGTTTTACAAATGCCACCCTCATAGTGGCTCTCTTACACCCCTGGAGTTGCAGGCGTCTATAGGCTTCCGTGACCGCTTGCCATCAGGAGGGCCGTACGCTTGTTTCCCACAGCCGTGGTATAAAAAAGCTAGAGACATACATGTGTTTCTGTTGTAAACAAAAAACATTTGTTCCTAAGACTTGGATTTGACGGCCTGTTTAGACTAGTTGGTAGTGACTCTGCCTCCGAAGCTAGAGGTCCCGGGTTCGAATCCCGGCCAGGGCATTTATTTGTGCATACATGCTTATATAGATAAATAAATACTTAAATACATAGAAAACATCCAAGACCCAAAAACAAATATCCGTGCTAAATGCACAAATATTGCCCTGGCCGAGATTCGAACCCGGGACCTCTAGCTTCGGAGGCAGTGTCACTACCAACTAGGCTAAACAGGCCGTCAGGTTGTCAGGGTCGTCGTCAGGTTGAGCTTACTATGGGACTAGTTCGATTTGTGTAAAAAAAATGTCCCCTAATCTTGATACATTTATATGCAGGTTGTTCACAGTCAAGTCTCAACTCTACACCGCATCCTCGGGAGCTCAACTTATACCTGTAATGCACGTAGTGATACTATTCAGACTGTGGTATAAAGCTAGAGTTACTGACGAATGAACCTACGCGAATGCCGCCTTGGTTATACGTTGGTGCCGTGGTCTATGTACAGCGTTACTCACTTCCTGGCCTCCCCAATGATCCTGGCGAAGGCGTTCTCCCACGCGTACATCTTTATGGCCTCTATGCTCTGTATGACCTCGTTCATCAGCCGGATCCGGTTGTCGGTGCGCATCGCCGTTTTCCGGCGCAACTTACTCGATATCTTGCCAAGGTAACCTGAAAATATAATAAATTTATCTCATTTATTAATTCTGGACATTTCAATCTGATGAGGAGTTCCTGCCCGCAACAATCAGATTATTAATGGTGCCACTTCCAAACGTGGCGGCGCCAATTTGCTGGTACATGAAATGCACAATCAGCAGACTCTCGATGGGGGTCCGCACTAGGGCTTCCAATACCGGGATCCCGGGATACCGATATCCCGGGATCCCGGCTTTTTTCGGACTTTTTTCAATACCGGTATTTTGTTATTGAATACCGGGATCCCGGTATTTTTATGAACTATCAAAAAATACCAAACAAATGCCACTAACCTGCAAAATGTTTGAATTCGGCATCGCCGGGAAAATGTACGAATGTATTAAACACAATTTATATTTATACGAGATTTATGTTATTGAAGCTATCTGCGAGGAGCACGAAGAATATATATTAAATCATCTGCTCTTAGTAAAAATATTCGATTATTGTAAGGCGTACAAAAAAAAACGTTCTAGAAAACTAAATGTAAATTAAGAATATTAAATAATATGTGAATTAAGTTTTTGCTCTTTTATTGTTATTCCCCATACTTTTACAACTACATATATCGTCACCATATATTATTATTCCTAATGTAACAAAATTTATAGATGAATCCTTAACAAGTATATTTGACCGACCTGTTTACTATTTACTAATTGTTAATTAAAATAAAGTTTTTCCTATCATTTATAAACTGATTGAATACAAGTACATATTTTCATTGTACATGTCTAATATAATAATAAAAAAATAGTCAAATAGCCTAGCCCGCGTTATTCCGGGTGCAAAGGTGCCTATCACGCTGGCTGCATTACCGTGTTGAATTGCAATAGACAACCTTTACAACAGGAATGACCCGGAACGGGGGTCATGAGCTCTCTCGCAAACGGCGCAATTGTTATATAGTCTTTATTTAATCAATACAATTTCCATAATTTCAAATGAAATTCACAAATCAATTTTATTAAAAAATTGGGGCTGTTAATATCGAATGTATATACTTATTTAATAAGAAAGTAAGTAATTTTTTTTTTGTGGTGATAATGTCGCGGTTATACAATGAAAAATAAGACTGTGTGATCTTACTTCATGTTACCATGGTACCAAAAGGGTATTTTATTTCATGATTTTATATCTTAACTTTTTACCCATAAAATCCCGGGATCCCGGTATTGGAAATTTCAGGTTCGGTATTAATACCGAGATCATAGAATCAAGAACATCATTTGGAAGCCCTAGTCCGCACCAGGTCGAACATGAACAGGCACACCATTTAAAACGAGGCTAGTCAGCGGTCAAACGGGTGAGGCTGGCAGTCCGGTAGACAAGCAGACACAAAAACAGACGGACAGGGGGAGACAAGGCAGAGACTGACAAAAGAAAGAAAGCCTGATATACAGGAAGACTCAGGGAGACAAAAAAAGGAGAAAGAAAACAGGACAAATAAACCGAAATGAAGACAAATAAAGACAAAATGGCAGACGAAGAGAAAAATATCCAGAGAGACCGACAGAGAGACAGGGAAACAGACAAGTTGACTGACAGAAAACAAGAAAGACAGAGAGTATACAGTGGGGTTGACATAAAAGACAGATAAATGGGTGGGCAGAGAGGTAGTGAAATAAACTAAACCCACCTTGCAGCGGTATGAAGAGCAGCAAAAACGCCACTCCGACCAACGTGGCGGCGCCAATTTGCTGGTACATGAAATAAACGATTAGAAGACTCTCGATGGGGGTCCGCACCAGGTCCACCATGAACAGACACGCCATGTCGAACCGAGGCGCGTCGGCGGTTAAAAGTGTGAGGACTCGGCCGGATAGGCCGCTCTCGCTCGTTTCTAGACGTAGCAGCTGAAAAGAGAGGAAGGTGTTTAGATAGTTAGATAAAAGCTTTTTAAAACTATTCAGAAAAGAGTAATGGTTGCCCTCGAATGAGGAATCACAGTCGTACTTTTCTTCCCTCGTTTGAGGGCTTAGAAAGTTCAGTAGCAAAATTATCTGTAAGGCATTTTATTTTATGTTTTAGCAGCATAATATATATTTTTATGGTAATAAAAACACTAAAAATTATAGTGTCCAACCAAGGCAAAAGTCATTGTTATTCTTTTATATGAGTTTTCCAACTAACTATTTTAACTTGTGGGGAGGGGCAAAGATTGAAAAAAACATCATCACATCATATCATAGTTATACAAAGATGGACCTGCGCCACCCGCATCCAGCGGACTCCCGCGAACTATACCAGATCATCAGTCCACCGCGTGGGGGATCTGCCCACGCCTCGCCTTCCGGCACGCGGTGAAAAAATTATCCTTGCATAGTTCATGAATGACTATCGGTCAAAAAACGACCGAAACCTAATCTGTATTTTTGTTAAACACTACTGTATTTTTGCAAAACAAAGATAAATTATAACTTGCAATGAAAACGATACATACCTTCCTATATATAAGAGAACAACAAGCCACTCTAATCTTCATACTCATGTCTAGCAGCCACAGCAACATTGGATGCATCATACTTGCACTTATTGCCATAAAACTGTAAAAAAAAAAACATAGAATTATCCTACTAATATTATAAACGCGAAAGTTTGTAAGTATGGATGGATGTTTGTTACTTTTTCACGTAAAAACTACTGAATGGATTTTAATGAAACTTTACAATAATATAGCTTATACATCAGAATAACACATAGGCTACAATTTATAAAGATATTGTGTGAATTGTCCAAATACTAATCCTGCTTTAAAACAAAAAAAGTATTATCAAAATCGGCCAACGTGGTCAAGAGTTATCGGGGAACATACATACATAAAAAAAGAACAAGCAAGCGAACTGAGAACCTCCTTCCTTATATTGAAGTCGGTAAAAAGGCCAACTTACCCTACAACGCCAGCCGCGTAGAAATAAGCCAACGTCGCACTTATGCCGGCGTGAGAGGGAGAAAAATAATTTATTAAACCACCAAGGCACATTGGGATGGACAGTCTGAAAACAAATAAGTATATAGATGAGCTCGCTTCATCGTCGGCCTCATCTTTGCCCCCTGGCTAGATGCTGGCCAAGAGTAATCCCATATTTAATAATAAAAAGAGTTTTGTTAAAGATTAATGTTACAAGCTGTTATTACCGACTGTACTTTTCCACAGTCATGAACTGCTCGTTGAGACACAACGACGGGTATATCGTGTGCAGATGCCATAGCCAACTAATGTCTCCATCATCAGATCAGCTCAGTGGTACCACAATATTGCCTTGTCAGTCTTGTCACCGAACTTACATAAGTAAGCCAAATATCAGCTCAATCGGTTGGGAATAACCGCTTTAAAATTCCGTTGCAAGATTTAACCCGAGCATACAGCACAAACATTGCATTTTAAATAAAAGCTTGTAACATTAAGATACTAAGAATGGAATTTAATATACATTATAGACTAATAGAAAATAAAATTTTAATGCCCAAACCCAATCGTCTAGCAAGTAGATAGGTTTTAATAAGTTCAAAGATTTCAGTCTTGTTACAAGGTTGCATTGCAACTACTCGTTGAGACGGTTCAAATGAGCCCAAACACGATGGGTTTATCTTGTGTAGTTCAGGAGTTGCTATGGCCACCTTCTGTATCCATCATCAGATCAGCTCCATGGTAGTTGGTGAACTTACATAAGTATGCCAAATTTCACCTCAATAGGATATTGGCAAGTGACTGAAAAAAGGATTGCAAGTTTTGATGACAACTTACTTCCATACTTAGTACTTAGGGCGGATACGAACAGTGCATAAAAGCTTGTAAAACGTAACCTTTGTTTGGTGGTACAGGTCTAACGCTAACTGAGTCTGTTCCCGAGGAATGGGAGCGGTTGGGGGGGGGGGGGGGCAAGACTGAAGTTACAAGGTACGCGTCCTTTGACGTTCCGTAAACACACCCCCCCGTACCGCTTCCATACCTCAGGAACAGACTCCGTTATGCGTTAGGCCTGTAGTAAGTAGATGATTAAATCCTACGTCGCGACTCAAGTTAATTGTAAAAAGCATCTCGTAACTCACCTTATACTGGCATCAACAATCGCAAACAATAGATTTCCTAAGAAAAACCTAAGGCCATATATCTTAACAATGGCACGCAGTAGTGACGGATTCTTGCCTTTCTCTGAAATAAAAAACACTGTTTAATCAAAACGATCATCAACAAAACGTTTTCACACTATCATCATTATAGTTAAGGCTTATTAACAAACACACCTTAACGGGACTCACTTCACTACATTGCGCGGTTTAACAGGTCGATTGAACTCATTATACCACGGTAACACGCAATGTAATCAAGCTCGCATGCGAATCTCGTTATCTCGTATGTCTGTACATAAGCCTCTCAGCTTTATTTACATACGTACGAGACTCATATGCGAGTTTCACTACATTGCGCGGTTTGAAAGATCGATTGAACTCATTATACTACGGTAACACGCAATGTAATCAAACTCGCATGCGAATCTCGTTAACTAGTATGTATGTATGTAAATACTTTATTGTACACAAAACACAGGTAGAAATACAGACAAATTCGGTTATATCGGTACAAAGGCGAACTTATCCCTTTAAGGGATCTCTTCCAGTTAACTAGTATGTGTATACATGTAGGCCTTTAAGTCTTATTTAAAAACTGTATCGATAAGCATGAAGACAACTTTACCTAGACGTAATCCTCTCTTATGTTATTTTTGGACAGTTAGTTTGGATCACACGCAATGTATTAGGAAATCATTTTATTTTGCCGTCGTAAAAAAATACTACGTTCTTTGGACCCGATTACGACCATGACCACCGGAGGATGGGCAGCAGCATCCCTGGAGTGCGGTGGAGATACTGCGATCGCCAACCCGTATGCCAAGCGTGGCGATTATGGCATTTGAAATTGGGGGAGGCCTGTGTCCAGCAGTGGACGTCCTACGGCTGATATGGTGGTGGTGGTGGCGGCTATAGGAAAACCGTTTCCGCTTCCGCCGCCGCTCGAAGTAGTGGCCGGGCCGTTAAGGTCCTGCTATGTCTATTGTGTTTAATAAATAAAGGGGTGTACTAACCCTGGTTCTCCAGTTCCTGCTGCCATTTCTCGCCGAGAGCATCTCCGCGAGGGGCTGCTCTATGACCCGGTGTACATCTGCATCAAACACATAGACTGAGGGACGATTCTCATCACACCGAAGGGCCGGAGTCGAAGCGCACCCCACCTGAGCCAAAGGAATTCGAACCCTCCATACAGAAGTCCGCCTTGTCTAACCCACGCTGCGCCTTCCGGTACATGGTCGCCACTCGAAAACCTTTCCGCTCCAACGGCCATCGGTTCCACGTGCAATGTGCCCCACTCACTGCCACTTAAGTTTAGCGATTCGAAGGGCTATTTAGGGTTGGTTCTGCTGCGGAAGGCCTCTTTTCTGATGCGATCACGCAGAGAAACTCCCAGCATATGGAGAGGCCCATTGCTCTTACAGAGTGACTGAGCCTTCTTATATGGTTCATAGTAAGCGACCATGTTTCAGTGCCATATGTCATCATCATCACTGGCAAAACACACTGGATAGGTGTACTGATAACCTGATAAAGGTCGCGGGATACCGTTGGATGCGGGTGGCGCAGGACCGGTCATTGTGGCACTCTTTGGGGGAGGCCTGTGTCCAGCAGTGGACGTCCGTCGGCTGATATGATGATGAAGATACAGAAGTTAAGATTTTATATTTTAATGAGTCGCGAGCAGCCGCGATATTGATACGAATTCTGGCTTCTATATGGAGCGTTCGAATTAATTTAACTCTGTTGGGATGCGCGCCGACTCCAGCCGTTCCTACAGACATACAGACCAGACTCTACTAGTGATTATATAAATACACAATATCTACTCGCTAGATTCTTACCTATATACATCTGATATGCTTAATTGTCCTTTCCGACCTTTAACGAACAGTGGTTTTGTGTACCTGGAACGTTCATAAAAATCATAAAATAAAATTCATTCATAAAATTTCAATTTATGATTTGTTAAGTTGGAGACCATGGGCGCAGAGAAAGAGACAGAACCGGGTGCTGACTGCCAATCGATTATTGTGATTTTAATATTAACATACAGGGTGTCGACCGTGTCGGTTCGGGTTTTTAGAAGAGGTGGTGAGCCATTATGCAGCGCCTTATATAAGTATAGATTCTTAGTGACATCTATTGGAAATATGGCAACTGAGTGAACTAATTATAATACTATAGTTTATACTGACCGTAAACTATACCTAATTGCATTGGTAAGGTCGTATTGAATTGTAGGAGTATTAGAGTATTGGGCAAAATAAAATTACGTTGAAATGAAATCGAATCATTCACATATTGCGGATACTTGATAAAGTAACTTACCAAAAACATGCTTTAGATATAATATTAGCTTTCTCTCTTGGGTTCTGCGTCCTCTCTATATCGAAGTATCCAGGGTCCATTCTAGCACCTAACTAAGCAAAAATAACTAAGCTTCGAAATTTTCACTTAGTTTTAAGTACAAATATATAATAAATACTTAAAATTAACGATTTGGAACTTTTTTGCAGAGTTACGGGCCCATTGTGTGTATCTGAAACAAAAAGAAAGATTATGTCAGAATAAGTACTAAAATGGTTAAAGCCCATTAATAAACCCAAGGTGGAATATATTTTTCTATCTCGCCAATAAGCCCTGTTACGTTTAAGGACCATAATACTGTATGAAAACATTACAGTAACAACCTTCATACGTTACGGTTCGAGAGACGGGGTTTAAAACTGGCAACCGTACTGTCTTCTCGAAGATCTCACGGTTCTAAAAATAAATGCCATATGATTATTATTTGTACTTATGTCTTTTCCGCTCACGGGACAATGGTGTCCCGGACCTTTGGAACGCGTGCGCGGAGCCGAAGGACCGAGGTACCGAAGTACCAAACGAGTACCACATTTGTGGAGTCCGGTCTGTTCATGCTTGCAAGGGCATAGTAAATACCTTAATACTAGTGTTATTTTATTGTATGTAGATTGACGAGAGACATGATCCTGTTCTGGATTAGTTTTATTATTATTGACGCTTAGAGACCTTATACAGCTCTAACAATATTAAGTTTACTTATTTTAATTTTAGCGCTTAGAGATCATTTACATCTCTAAGCACTTTGAAATCATTGTTATTAATCATATTTGGACGCTCAGAGACCATATACATCTCTGAGATATTAAATTAATTTTATATTCCTTTTGTTTATTCGGACACAGATCGTATTCAATACGTCCTTAATATTTGTAAATTTATTTTCATTGAATTGTCAATCAGTATATTTTTTTTGTATCATTATTATTAAGTAAGATTGTCAGTTTTTTAAATTGTATAAATTCATGCTTTGACATGTAAAAGTGCCCTTGTGGCCTATTTGCAGAATAAATATTTGATTTTGATTTTGATTTTTTGACATAGCCAACACGTAGAGGCCCTTTTGACAATCTAATGAAATGCAAGGGGTACCCGAGCGGATGCTGTCCCTGCCCGTGTCATGGGACGATTATTATTATTATTACTGTGGCAAATAATAGTACAAGCTGCGGCCATAAAGCGTATGTTATTTGACATTGACACATTATTTTAGATTTATTCGGTCATTACCATTACTTGAACACCGTGAATGGCAATGACATGTGGAAAAACACAGTTTTCCTGTTACTAACCAAGACACGCTTGGCCACATATTTGTGTCCCTTATTGCAAAGACATAAGAACTACTATTTGACAGGCATTTAATCACAGTATTAGCGGCGTCATAAACATGTATACAGTTTTCGCATTTAGCTTTAACTCATTACAGCGCTAGAATGTACACACATTTATGCTTACTGTGCTTGAGGATGTTATTATAGTACTTTGAATTCATACAAAAACTATTTGATCATTGTTATAATAATACTATGACATTTCAAAATCTTTTTTTTCCTTTCCGAGTACGAATGTCAGATGATAACCGCTCGGGCGCGTTAAAGACTGCTCAATCCAGGTTTGCGCCAAGGTAAACATAGTCCAATGACTGAAGAAATTGTGTTAGGAGCAAACGTATATATCAGTCCGTGACTCTTAAAACAATTATAGGGTAGGTAGTGAAATCGTTACATATTTATCGAATATTTTCAAGAAAGCCAGGAGGCATCCCCTTAAGTGCTCACTGAACGTAGACTTTGTTTATCTACTTGGTTTGGTTTGGATTGCACCATACAAATATAGTTCGATTTGTGTAAAAAATTGTAAGCTAATATTTATTTATTTATAAAGGTTGCACTATGTACAAACAAACATACAGTCGTCGTTTTGCAATTTTCCCTTTAATTTGAAATACAGTCGATATCTAATCTATCGAAGCTGACAAGTTGCTCATTATCTGAACACGTAAATATTGTCAAGGCGTTAGTGCGCATGTGTGGATATTTTTGAGCACGTGTACAGATACATTTGATTATGTGTACAGTCATCATAGCCTATAAGTAGAATCTGTACTTGAAAGTTAAAACTTTTCCTTATTTTGAAACTAATTTGCAATGTAAACTTGTCGGGGAAGCCCGGAGTATTTGCTATCTGACACATTGCTCGCTTAAAACTAAAAAGAGACAAGGGCGCCCATGACTACTAATAAGCTAACTAGAATTGATCTCTATTCCCACATCTTTAGACTGTATTTTCAATGCAAAAACATTTCAAATCTTTGTTTTAATTTATCCGTATCAACAACAAATAAAAATATAACTTTAGTAACGATTATAATTTAACACACTTGAATCCTGGTCACGGGTACCAATTGTAACAATAGGTCATCATCAGGTATTAAGAGTTAGCTTGTCGGTGGAGCAAACTCCATGTATTTCTTTCCTGAGCCTTTCCTTTAACAGCCTGTTACGTCACGACGTTTACTTCTTCTATATGTGTACTTCTTATTCTTCCTATTTACCGCATTCCTTCTACGTTCTCTTCCACAGTGATTTTGTTATTTCGTCGTGTCGTAAATGGTGCCCAAGCATCTTTCCTCTTCTATTTTTAATGGTCTAACAGGGACCTCCTTTATTCGACAATGTTAAGAACTTCCTCGTTGGATTTTTTCTCGGTCCAGCTAATCTCTCCATCCGCCGCCGGCACCACATTTCAAAGGCTTCCAGCCGTTCGCTATCCTTCTGTGTTATTATCCACGTTTCGCACCCTTGTAATGCTATACTCCAGATGTACACTTTTACAAGTCTTTTCCTGATAAGGCCGGATACGGGTATGCAGACAACTCCAAAGCAATTAAAAGGAGGCTTGCGGCTTCTTTGCGATACCTGCCCAACCTTAAACTTTAACCTTTCTTGCTTGTACTGTGTACCTTTGGACTTTGATTGGATGTATTAAGAGCTTACCCTTGACCCCAAGTCCAAAGGCATACACAACAAAAATCCAGCTACAAGTACTACAATCAAGTTATAAAGGACCTTGAACCAATTATAAGGACTACAAGGGGTACTTTGCAATAACAGAGTACTTGACCTACTTATTTTTTTTTAATATGGAGTGTTGATATAATAAGATACGAGTTATATATTATTATAACAAAACTGTATAACATGTCTAGGATGAGTCATTAGGTACCGAAAATAGATACCACAATATTTTGTTTGTTTATTTATATATGGGGGACACATAGATAACAGTATTTTTTTATACGACGGCTGCAAACTAGTATACGGCCTGTTTGATAGTAATTGTGGAATGAGCTCCCTGCTGAGGTTTTCCCGAGTGACTTCAGTATGGGATTCTTCAAGAAAGGTGTGTATAATTTTTAAAAGGTCGGCAACGCGCATGTAGCACCCCTGGAGTTGCAGCCGTCCATAGGCTGCGGTAACCGCTTACCATCAGGCGGGTCGTACGCTTTTTTTGCCACCAACGTGGTATAAAAAAATGGACATGGACATGGACACTTGACACTCCTGAAGTTGACACACAAAGACAAATTCAAATCCCTCACACTGTCACACTCAACACAGCACATCTCGGGAGCTCTGGCGACCTTGCTCACCACCAGGAACACAAAACTATATGGTGCAAGTATTGGTATTGTTATGGCTGGAGTCCTCTTTGAGGTGAAGGTACTTCCCCAGTTGGGCTATACAGGGTATTTTTATTGAATTCCGGCACAATCCTGAGATGAAATAAAGTAATCTTCTCTAAGACACTAGTATCTCAATTCGTTACATTTCGAAGATTCAAGAATTCATTTTCGTTAATTAACAGCCCTAGCCTCTAATTAACAGCCACAGTATAAAAGATTCTTCACAATTAAACAATGTTGACGTGCGTGTCATTCGAATTTCGAATTATAATACTTGACATTAAGTCAACTGCCGGTTTTCATTCTCCCTTGGCGATATAATTAATTATTTTGTAAGAAAATAAAAAAATAAAAATTTTTAATGTTGAAAAACTAAATATACTACATCGTTTCTATGGTTATACACGGCTATAGGCTTGAAGGAACGGAATTCAATAAAAAAACACCGTGTATAAATAAATATTATGTTAAATATGAGAGTATTGTGTTTAATTCTAGCATTTTTACTCGTTGCATCACTAGTATATTGATTTCATTTAATTTATTTGAAGCGCTCGTGGCCCAGCGGCGCCCGCGAACCGCGTGCGGTATGCTAGGTTAAGCAATGTGGGCGCAGGTCAGTTCTTGGATGGATGACCGGTTTGAGTGGTTACTAACTGAGCGCTTCCGTGCTTTGGAAGGCACGTTAAGCCGTTGATCCCGGCTGTTGTCTATGACAGCAGTAGTTAAGCCAAGTTAGAGGCCTTCGGGCGGCTTGAGAACTTCTAACAGTCAAGTTGCCCACTCACTTGACAAGGGGGGTCGAAGTAGCACCACGTCCGTAGGGAGTACCCACCGTTACCCTACACGTGACCCCTGGGTGGTGCTAAAAGTGCAACAAACTGGCAACCATACTTGTCTTCTCGTAGACCTCACGGTTCGAAAATAAATGCCATACGATTAATATTATTATTATTTAATTTATTTGATTCAGAAAACAAACATCTCAAATGAAAAACTTAACAATAACTTACAACTCGTATCAATATAAACATAAATAGTCACACTATAACTGCGATATTGTGATAACTGTTAACTGCAGGGTTATAAGCTCATCATCAAATCTATTCGTGACTAGCAGTTACGTAAAAACTAGCTAGGTATTAGCATAGTGACCTTACCACGCGCCATATCGCGGGCCATTCAACTTGTACTCTTTACCACAATAGATATTAGCTTAAGGCAATAAACAAATCCTTACAAATGTCCGACCGATTTGCCGCACTCACACAGACTCTCGTCGCTACAATAACCTGCGAATCCACTAAGCAGAGAAATATATACAGGGACGAACAGTACCACGGACTTCTCTGAAAGTATGTGGTCATTTAAATGATGTAAAATCGACTTGTAATCATTAGAAACTTGTGTTAGAAAGAAAAAAAATTCTTTAAAATAATGACTTTTAATATGAGTAACAACCCTATTGTTTTAACATTACCATATAAGTATTAGTACCTATTTTGAAGTGCCACATGTAAGCTTTCTTATAAGATAGGGTTGAAACATGCCGTTTAATTGATGTTAAACAAGCTATAACTCGAAAACGGTTACGAATATTAATATAGTTTATTTGGGAGCCCCCGGAGGTTACAGGCCTATAGAACTACTGGACGAGGTGGGGAAAATGCTCGAGAAAATTCTGGCAAACCGCCTCGTTCGCCACCTGGAGGAAGTCGGACCGGACCTCTCTATCAACCAGTATGGTTTCAGGACAGCGCGATAGACGATATAGCCGCCCTTAAGATCCGGTCCAGAGAGGCAATGGAAGGAAGGGAGGAAGATTAACCTATTCCCTGTTTACAGGAAAGTCCATCATTCTGTTCCACCCGGCATAACGTAACATACTCGTAAACGTGAATGGTTGACTGGTAGAGAATGCTTCATGGCATTAAGTCCGACACATTAAAATATTTTTTGGAATGTGCAATAAAGTTTAGTTAAACAATGAAATAAATAAAAATAAAATACAAAAAAGCAGTATTGCAATTTTTATCCAAAACCCAGATGTTAAGTTAAAATTATTTTTATTACTGATGGTTTATGTTTATACTATAACAAGGAAATAAAGAGGCTATGATATGATATTGATATATAGCCAATGGTCATGTCACTTGCTCCGATTATAATGTCGATTAAGGTTCTCGAAGGAACTAGACTAGACATATGTTCTGGCCTTGTGATAATTGATAAGAGTACTTCAATGTAATGTTAGCAATAGATAACTTTTATCAGTATTTATATTGCTATTGCCTGATAATGTGATCGATTGGGTAATAAAGAACTCGTCTTTTTGATACGATTGTCTAACTATTCATCGAATAATCCTGATTGTGATTACGATATTCAAGACTGTTCTATTGATAGCTGTCATCCCAGTACAAGAAACGTCAAAAATAACGTAACATAAATGTGACATAAATATAACGTAACCTAAATGTGACATAAACAGTACTAGGATGACAGCACAGCCAAAGTAACAATCTTCAATCTCTGAAACTGTTTAAGGTGCTTCGGGGTTCGGGAGGAATCTAAATAATTTTACCAGCGTATTCCTGACCCCATCATGGGTGCAGATCGCCAAGTGAAGAGAGTCGACGGCCAAGATTTTATTTTGGTTCGCTGATCTGTTTGTGTTTTGCATGCGGTAGGACCGGTCATTGTGGAACTCTTTTAGGGAGGCCTATTGTAACTAACATATGATATGGATCACGGTCCGAAATAAATAATTTCAATTTATGTCAAGCAGTGGACGGGACGTCCTTGGCTGTAATGATGAATCCTGACCATTCAACCCAATTATTCGTTTTCGGGCCGTCCGACTGGTCGAAGACCTGTTGGGTAGTTGAGTACCCTAGGTACCGATGAGGAGACGAAGTGCAGAGGAACCTACTGAGCTAAAAGCCGTAGTCGACTGGACGGAAACACCCATGGACAGGTAAGCCTGGCAGTCTTTGGTGTGAGGCCAATATTCACTTCGGGTTGTTGCGCCACAGCACTAAGTAAGTTTCCTGACCTTATGTACTGGCTACGGTATCTGCGTAACGTTAGACAGGCCGTAAGCTTGGTTGTCGTTGTATAAAAAAACAATAGATTCTTGTGTGGTGGTTGTTCACTCAGGAAGCTGTGCTATTTTCTGCGAGCGTAAGCGAGCGGTAACTACCAATTTATGTCCAAGGGTAACTTAAATATAATTGTGCAATTAAATCATACAGGGGAAATAATGAGGTGAAGGAACCTTTCTGTAAGGTAAAATGCCTTAAGTCACTTGTAATTTTATACAGACGTTTATTGGGCTCGTTTTGCGTAACTACAATAATTTTTTTTTTGGTCATTTATTTGTGAAATGGACCCTAATATTTTGATCTACGTATTTAAGTATATATCTTTTTTTTTATACCACGTCGGTGGCAAACAAGCGTAGGGCCCGCCTGATGGTAAGCGGTCACCGCAGCCTATTTAGATTTAGATTTAGATTTATTTGCCTGCAACTCCTAGGGGTGTCACATGCACGTTGCCGACCCTTAAAAAATGTATACATTGGGTATCGTTAGGCGTGTTCCTCATGGCATTTATCTTATCTTTCTGTATTTATATTTTATTTTTTCTGTTGTCTGTGCAGTTCTCTCTAGTCTGCCCTTCTGCCAGTAAGTTCTTTCACGACGTCTTTTTTTTGTGGCGAAAACTTGCGATTCAGGTACCCAGTCATCGGGGAATGACTGGGTTATGTGGTATTTCTGTCCACTAAAAGCTTCTGTTTCTTCTGTTTTGTACGGTTGTTTGCCACCGACGTGGTATTAAAAAAAACAGAGCGTCTTATGATGTCACGCAGATGCACAGATATTGTAACCGAATAACGACCAACCCCGCTGGACAGGAAACCACAACGACCTTGACACAATCGATCCTTGCCTTTCTAGCTTATCACCGAGCCGTCTCGCCCTCTGACGTAAATCCAAAACAACAAGGGTCGAAGTTCACAATTCAGTCAATACGTAATGCTGTGTTTCAATTCAAACAAACAAATGAGCGTTTTCTTTCTCTACAATGTTACTCTTACTAGTTGCTCAGAATTATTCTTAGGCGACAGATGTATTTCGTATGAGTTCGTACTCCTCCTAGACGCTTCAACGGATCACGCTCACATTTTGCATGTCAATAGGTGGCATCATGACGATGGTTTAGATTTAAAAAAAATTAAAATCGGACATACCACGGAGGAATAATGACCGAAAAACTGAATTTCCGTATATTTCAATGCTAAGCGAGTAACTGTTAAAGAGTTTGAGGCCGGGTAGACGCGCTCAGCTCAACATTTGCAACCAGCAAACTGCATTGCATACTTAGTAATATATTATGGGAGATTTTGGATGAGCAATCTTAATCCTACTAAAGGAATAAGTTTTTAGTCGACATGTGACGTTTTTATTTATTTATATGCAGAACGAACAGCTTTTATAGCACATAACAGATAGACATATGTAAACAGATAGCCAATTATAGGATCTCACTGGTAGTTGCAATATTAATCATATGATATATAAGTGAACTTATACTAGTGTCACGCATTTACGCAACCAATTTATTGATACATTTTATATGCACCGCAGTATAGCGGCAATAAAATAAGTTCTGTCAAAAATTTCATTTTCAGTTCAAGATTTTATTGTAGTGTACTTTTTAGCATAGTCTTGTAACTACTCGTTTAGAATTGAACAATTTAGTGCTCCGAAGAAAATTCGAACCTGCGACATCTTGCATACGCGGCCAATCGCTCTAGCCACTGAGCTATCGGAACAATCAAGCTCAGTCACGAAATCCTTCACTAGATCCTTCTTACAACGCCTTAGGGAGTCGTACGTTTCCTTAGAATTTTCGTTAGCATCGTTACTGCTTAATATAAAATTAGATTACGACGAACGGGTTTATCTTGTGTAGTTCAGGAGTTGCTATGGCCACCTTCCGTCACCATCATCAGCTCATCTCGGTGATACCATAACCCATCAAAAACATAAATGTGAAGATGGCAGCCAAGTTTACCGACAAAAGAATTGAGATCTAAATGGGCGCCAAGTTCCGTAGATTATCTGAAAAGTTGCCAAGTTTGCCACTGGATTGTTTACAGTAAAACTAATTTACTGCGGCTTAATGCATTTTGAGCCTAAACTTTTCTATGCAGTATGTTATAATACCATAGAAGCTGTTGGATATTTAAGAAAAATGCCGTTTTTTGGAATTTATTATCTTAATAACTATAAACCCTATATTTATGAAATTTGGGGTTCTAGTTGTTCTAACGGATCTTAATATATGTACCAAATTTCATGTTTTTATGTTAGATAGATTTGGAGTTATTGGGGGGTCAAAAGTGGCTCCAAACGGTTCGTGTAATATAACACACGGCTGTTGTTCGCCAGATCCTGGCGTGAACTTGGCTGGACACGCTGCCGCGTGTCTAGATAAACCTACTTATAGTCTATGTTATGTTTTAAATCTATATATAACTACTTTACTTGTACGTATCATCATTTTGCATTGGAGTTTTCCCTCTTGCGAAACAAAGTAAACAACACATGTTTATTAGACTGCGAGCTTATCCAACAACCTTTAGACTTCGCCAATTAACGTTTCCAGTTGATTCTAACTGATAACAGTTATAATTGTGTACTTATGATGTCAATGGCCTAGATTCCACTTAAACTTCAGTACTTACTCTTGAAACTTAATCATTTAAGTAAATATAACTAATCGTATAAACGTATCCAACCAGACCCAATGACTCTCATATAGAAAACTGCGGTGAGTTTCAGAACTTTCAGACGTATTACAATATTAAGTAAGGTCCTCACGGCTTTAAAGTCGAATATCGCTCGGTATGTTTCAGATCACTACGCGGTCCCACGCTAAACGGAATGCCGTGCCACGACCAGCACTCATGATTAAAGAACGCGTAATAAGCATTCATGATTAAGGAACATGTCGAGCGATATTCTACCTTAAACTGTGCTGTGAGTGACCCGTTCCTCTATGAAAACCAGTGTCAAACGAATCTAGCTCTTATAATATAGGGTTTATAACCGATTTTCTTGCCACCGATATTATTTTAATAGGCCCAATCACGCCACAATACTAGTTAAAGCAGTATATGTGACTGTTACGTAATGAAAGGCATTAAATTTCCGTTCGCATATTTCCCCGAAAGTTCTTTTTAACCGAATTCAAAAAAAGGAGGAGGTTTATCAATTCGTCAGAATATTTTTTTTATCTAAGTATGTTAACCGATTACTCGGAGGCTAGTGGACCGATTTCAATATATATTTTTTTGTTTGAAAGGGTGTGTTTTCTAGTTGCTCCCATTGTCACCAAGTCTGGATCTGATGACGGGATCTTGGAAAAATCGAGGGAACTCCTCAAATTATATACCACGAGGATGGGGTAAGTAAGGCTAAATCGAAGGCACTCCTCAAATTATAAAGCAGGAGGATGGGGACTGGCAAAGTTAGGCTTTGGGGTCGGTGTTTTTTTGTTAAAACTTTACTTGTCCTAGCATACTTTTTACCGGTTGACAGTCTTTATTTTGACATTTTTGACCAAAAGCATTTTATTAAACGCTTTATTTCTTGATAGTTAACCCGGAATTGTGTCTCAACGTGATGATATGGATGTAGATAATGGTATTTTATGCAACAGTTACATTATTTATTTATTTATTAATGATTAAAACGTTTACATGACATTACAGTGTAACCAATGCGTCACGAAACTTAGACTAAACCAATTTTGTTTACAAAATAGCATGTAACAAATAAATTACATTGGAACAGTTGAGCTCCTAGCATCCATTATAAGCAAGACCTAATTATGTAACGTTGCATACAATATTTTTCGTACAACAATACAATTTTTTTTTTAAATTAAAAATCGTTGTTGTATAAAAAAGAGAGCCATCAACTCATTCATGGTTATGACTCCCCTCAGACGGGAAATGAGTCAAAGTTTCCTAACATTAGATTACACAGACACACACATGAATAGGAGAACAAAAAGCTTTCATCCAAAACAGTGCCTCTGTGATCTGTAGAGTGTAGACGTCGCGATTTTTTATATATTTAAAATTTCAGATTTTGCCTAATATTAATCGACAAAAAAATTCTATAACATTGTACATCCTGCTCGCAAAATTTCACAAGAATCGGTTGAAAAATGCGACTTGTAGGGAACGGCCGGAAATCCGACACACGAAAGAAATTTTGCCGAAACTGAAACGGAGACCCCAAGCTCACGAGCGATATTGAACCGTTGAGTTTAAGGAGAAATTTTGCCTCCTTGGGTGTGTTCTATCGCTTACATAATGGGTTGTGCTCCGAAGAACTGTTCGACATGATGCCTACGCTACGGCCGCTTTCTACCACCACACCGCTCACCGTCGGCGGGGCATTCATCCTCACACCTTAGTACCTAAATGGTCGCGTACGGTACGGTACGGTTTCAGAGGAATTTCCTCCCTCGGACGCTCCGAATGTGGAATGAGCTCCCTGCCGAGGTTTTCCCGACGGACTACAGTATGGGGTTCTTCAAGAAGTGTATAAATTCTTAAAGGGTCGGCAACGCGCATGTGACACCCCTAGGAGTGGCAGGCGTCCATAGGCTGCGGTGACCGCTTACCATCAGGCGGGCCGCACGCTTGTTTGCCACCGACGTAGTATTAAAAAAAAACCTTCGTTTCACTCGGTCAATTAGTTAATTTAAATATGCAAACTGGACTTCATAACTGCCACGCTTTCCAAGTATTTCTACCGAGGTTACAAAATGAAAAAGACCGCAAAGTGAATGCCACAAGCTATTAAACCATAATCATCTCTAAAGAATACAGTATAAGATACAAAATCCTTAACGCACCCTTGAGGCTTGATTGGTGTCGCTTCCGTGGCTAATTAATTTTTGACGTTTCATTTGGCTCGTTCTTTTTATGCCCCTAACAACCGTACCCGCCACAAGGTAAACGAACACCGTAACCGAAGTAGGGATTCGCTGTGTAAAACTACGCCATCTCAGTGTGCTCCGCTCACATATCACATTAGCATAATAAATTAAAAAATATATATATCATCATCCTCCTAGCGTTATTCCCAGTACAGTTGCATCCTGAAGGATGTCTGGGGTCCGCTACCTAATCCCAAGAGTTGGCGTAGGCACTAGTTTTTACGAAAGCGACTGCCGTCTGACCTTCCAAACCGAGGAGAAAACTAGTACTTATTGGGATTAGGCTTGTCAAGTGAGTGGGAAACTAGACTGTTAGAAGTTCTCAAGCCGCCCGGAGGCCTCTAACTTGGCTTAACGACTGCTATCATAGACAGCAACCGGGATCAACGGCTTAACGTGTCTTCCAAAGCACGGGAGCGCTCAGTTAGTAACCACTCAAAGCAGTTACCCATCCAAGGACTGACCTCGCCCGACATTGCTTAACCTCGCATACCGCACGCGGTACGCAGGCGCCGCTGGGCCACGAGCGCTCCTATATTAATTAGCCAAAATCAATAAGCATATGTATAAGCAAAATACACAGAATCAGACGCTCAGGGGAAATCAGTCGATTTTAGTGCATTTTGCATCGTCACTAGTTCAAGGCCAAAAAAATAAGTGAGGTGGGTGAGCTCGCTTCATCGTCGGCCTCATCTTTGCCCCCTGGCTTAGATGCTGGCGAAGAGCAATCCCATTTTTAATAAAAAAAAAAAAAAAATTGTATGGTGGTCTTTTATTAACACTTTCGTCTGTTAGAGTTTAGAGATAAGTCCTGGCCACTTGACAAAAAAAAATTCCCGGGTAGGCAGAAAAAAACACATAAATCGTATCTAGATTTTTTTGAAACTACGTATCAACAATATAACTACAACTTGCATTTTAATACCACTTTTTCCGTAATTGCATCTGCGCTTTTGTACAAAAAAAATTGGTTGTTTGTAAAGTAGGTTTACGATCGAGATGTTTACGTGATAACGTCTTACTTCACTTGCACTTCACTTATACCTGCGATCGCGCTCGTGAGGTTTTGGTGTGACACAAGTTTCTGAACATGTCACCCGACTAAAACGATTTTAAAGACGTTATCACGTCAAAATGGTGTTTTATCGTAAAAAATATGAAATTTGATGGCGTAAGGAAAAGTGAAGAGTTACAGATCGAAAGTCCTTGCGATAGGGTAGTCCCTTAGAGGCCGGCAACGCCTCTAAAAGTAAAAAAGTAAAAGAAGTTTATTCTTCAAATTAGGCATATTACATGCACCTATGAACGTCAGTAAACTACCACTGGTTCGGAAAAATAAACCTCTGCCACGAGAAGAACCGGCGTAAGAAACTCGGCGAGGTGTCATTTTTTCAAAACAATATACATTGTATCGTTAAATATAAAATTACAGTCTCAGTTACTACAAAAATAACAAGCTACAGTAGAAAACCTATTTTCGCGATAAATTAGCCGTGCAGGACACTATCACTGCTAAACATCCCTCTGGTCTCGACCTAATGAATATTGATACAAATATACTAAGTATACATAAATGTGTGTAAATTTTATTAAGTAGTTTAACTAAATAAAAACTAAACACTATCTAATATTAAAAACCGGCCAAGTGCGAGTCGGCCTCGCGCACGAAGGGTTCCGTACCGCATGATCTATAAAAAGAGTCCGACTCGCACTTGGCAGGTTTTTAATATTTTTTGTTATAGCGGCAACAGAAATACATAATCTGTGAATGCGCAACTGTCTAGCTATTACGGTTCTTGAGATCTAGCTCGGCGGGTGGTAGCCATGAATATCACGTTTTTTGTATGGGAGCCCCCCTTAATTATTATTATTATTATGTTTTTAGTATTTGCTGTTATAGCGGCAACCGTAATACATAATCTGTGAAAATTTCAACTGTCTATTAGCTATTACGGTTCTTGAGATACAGTCTGGTGACAGACGGACGGACGGACGGACGGACAGCGAAGTCTTAGCAATAGGGTCCCGTTTTTACCCTTTGGATACGGAACCCTAAAAACTAACTTAAGTAAAAATAATTATAAATAAAAAAAATTGGCCCGGATCGCCGATGTTTTGTATACATATGGCCTTATGCTTACGTCGTAAAGTTTGACGGTCTGTTTAGCCTAGTTGGTAGTGACACTGCCTCCGAAGCTAGAGGTCCCGGGTTCAAATCCCGGCCAGGGCATTATTTGTGCATTTAGTACGGATTTCGTTCATGGGTCTTGGATGTTTTCTATGAATGTAAGTATGTAACTTAGTTAAGTATGTATATCGTCGTCTAGTACCCATAGTACAAGCTTTGCTTATTTTGGGACTAGGTCGATTTGTGTAAGATTGTCCCCCAATACTTATCTATTTATTTTACTTATTTATAACACACTAGAGACGCGTTCAGTTCCTACCTTCTACCTTTAAAGTATGATCCCCCATTAAAGTGAGGCCGCGCCCTCGAGGAATGATAACATTAGCACAAGGTTATCAATTTCCTATGATGGATGGCATTAGACAGGTGAAGCTCATTCAATATTTACTGTGACATACAGAAAAGTTATATAGATTTTTAACGCATTCGGTTCATTAATTTAAGTCCTTAACATTGTGGAGGAAAAGAGGTCCATGCTAGAAACTATTGAGAATACAAGAGGAAAGATGCTTGGACACCAGGGCATGCAATTTCCCGGGAAATCCCGGGAATTCCCGGGATTTTGAATAGAAATCGGTACCGGGACTGCAAACCCTATTGGACACCTATTACGAGACGATGAATATTTTAAAACTATAGTGGAAGGGAAAGTGGAAGGAGTGCGGAAGAGAGGGAGACCAAGAAGAACATATATTGACCAAATTAAGGAAAAAGTAAACGTATTGTCGTATCAGGCTGTTAAAAGGAAGGCTGAGGAAAGAAACACATGGAGATTGCTCCACCGACAAGAGCCTAGCTCTTAAATAAATGATGATGACAAACCACTTAAATGAACAAAGGCTTTATTTACTAAAACAGCAAAACACCGAAATGGCCGTATTGTAAAAAGTCGTTACAGCCACCTAGAAAGTTCAATTGATTATCGACTCTATCTCCGTAACGTAAGCAATAGATTACGTGTGCACTAATAGAAAAATTGGACCCGGGTATGTCCTAAAACTATACGACCAAGACCACCGGGGGATGGGCAGCAGCATCCCTGGAGTGCGGTGGAGATACTGCGATCGCCAACCCGCATGTCAAGCGTGGCGATTATGGCATATACCCCCGTGAATTTGGGGGAGGCCTATGTCCAGCAGTGGACGTCCTTTGGCTGATATGGTGGTGGTGGTAATAGAAAAATGGCGGTCCAGATGACTTTGTTCTCAGGTGTACAGAGTAAATGGCGGCCATAAAATGTAGAATCCGTCTAACGTCACATTTCTATTAAAGCAGTTTAAATTTTGGCAATGGCCCTACAGTTGATAATCCGGTAAAATGTTATTGCATGCTGCAGTCTTTATCTATGAAGTATGCTTATCTTTTATGACGGACTACAATGAGGTAGCAAAACCGCACAATAAGACAATGGATTGGACACAACCAAAGCCCAACAAGTGAAATAAATGAAATTTATTCTGCAAGCAGGCCGCTATGGCACTTTTACAAGTCAAAATCTACTAGCGTTTCTGAAAAACGAAACCACTGCCGAGAAGAAAAGCCGAAAGAAATTCGACAGTCAGTCATTTTTTCCCAAGAATATGCTCATTACAATGATAATAATATAACTCTTGTTACAATTGGCGACATACCCGTTCAATAACGGCCCAATCACCTTACGCGGTGTTTTGGAGAATTCCGCTACAATTCCAAACTTTTATGTTGGTACCTACATCAGTAGAAATAGCAAAATGTCATAAATTCATTAACAGTTACAGAGATGTCACAAGTCACAAATGAAACAATTTAATGGAATCTCGATGATAAGACCATTTTCGAATTACCGAGTTCTACAAGGCATTTTTAACTTAAAATATTTTCGTTAGAGAAACAAAAATTGCAAGTTCTTTACTGGTACATAATTATTTAAATTAAATTATTAAGTAAAGGGGACTGAGGTACTATGCGTATATCGGGTTCTGGTCTTCTTGAAGAAAGGAGTGTATTATTTTCTAAAGGGTGACACCCCTGGAGTTGCAGGCGTTCATAGGCTGCTGTGACCGCTTACCATCAGGCAGGCTTTCTTTGCCACCAACGTGGTGTAAAATAGTACATTACTAAAGAGGCCGGGACGAAAGGGGTTGCCGGCCGAAGACATATATACGGCCGAGCGAAGCGAGGCCGGATAGGTCTAAGGCTGGCAACCCCATATTTCCCGCCGAGGTATGTATAGTGCTTTTCTCAAACATGCAATGAAATAAACAACAAAAAAATCAATGTTTTATTTTTTAGTGGCAGAATGTCATGGTGCCTGTGCCACAATTCATGTGGAATGGAAATTAAAAAAGAGGACTTTGCCGGCCTAGGCCTGCAAGATTTGTATGAAATTCCATTAACTACCTCTTGTCCTAGCCGCACCTGAAACGTCATACTTCGCAGCCTATTATAAGGAACATAACATCAATATTTCATTGCATGTTTGAGAAAAAATATTAGTCGTTAGCGACAAAATGTGTGTGAATAATCCTCGTAATACGAGAAATGCTTTGAAAACTGACCGCCGTTCAGTCACAACAGTTCGATATGAAACCCGAGCAGCTTATTGTGTGAACTTGGTGAGCGGAAAGATCTGTAACAGTATTCTTACACAAGCTATACTTGGCCTATCGGCCCCCGCGTACCGCGTGCGGTATGCGAGTTTAAGAGTCCGCTGCTCGGTTCTCCATACAATTAAACGTAGTTTCGCTCTCATTTAACAACGAAATGCTGGAATAACATGAACGTCGCACCAAAAAACCGCGCGGGATAGCGGAGCGGAGGCGGTGTGTGTGACATATGAAAAATAAAAATTCAACACCGCCTCTGCCCGGCACCGCGCCGCTCCCGCTCTGTGCGTTTCGATCTTTACCTGTATTGTAATGTAAGATTTCCCAAAGGACACTTCATTAGAGCCATTTCCCAATAAACAAGATAACGAGAACTATTATTTGCTTCTGAAACAGATTCACAATTAAGCTTGTGCAAATGCAGATGTAGTTTGTAATTTACTCAGGTGCAACCATATTATGTCTTTGTAGCGATACGCAAAACGAAAAGCAAAAAAAAATTGAGTCATACATAACTTAACTTAATTTTGCCTCATATTACACTAAACTGTATGTGTATTCCTGGCTTCCTGCGCACTGTCAGTTATAATTCGTATAAATATTTCCTGCTACCCAAAGGTATGATTAAAAAATCTTAATATTACTTGCCAAATTTCATAGTTCTAGGCACTATTACACTATTCTGTATTCGTCAACGGAATACTTACCTATAAATTTTGATTCCTTGGAGTGTCGAAATATACGTTTTTGCGGCATAAGTGGCCGTATCTTTTTATTACGTTAACTTAGCTTAGAAGTTTGATTTTTTCACAGCTTCGAGGAACTGTAGACCTGGGTATATGGTATTAATTTCAACTCGATACCTCCACGCGTTCCCGAGATAAAGGATCTTGACACAAACAGGCATACGGCCAGCCTGATAGTAAACGGAAGAAACTGACACTGTCCTGTTGCGTTACTTAAGATAAATATGAATCTGGCTGCTTATTGCAAATAGTCAATAACATAATACACTTGCATAAGTTGGACCATAAGTTCGCGAAATAAGCCAAGTTTATGTTTGACAAAGGTCTTAAAGTGAACGTACTCGTTCGTATGCAAACCGGTATGGAGACTATAGAAAGTAATATCTACATAGAGGCAGCATGATTATGCAATTATAACTTATAAGTATAAATTACGATTTGCATAGCATGTAGCATGCTTTGGAAGGAACGATGGCCGTTGATAGTGGAAGGTGTTTTCTTCGGAATTGGGCTCGTACGCCGTTCACTATGATCCCCGCTGATGTCTATGGCAGCAGTCGTTAAGACAACTTCTGCCTTCGGGTGGCTTGCAAACTTCTAACAGTCAAGTTGCCCGCTAATTTGACAAACCTAATCCAAATAAGGTCTAGTTTCCCCCCTTGGGTTGGAAGGTCAGATGGCAATCGTTTCCGTAAAAAATAGTACCACACCAACTCTTGGGATTAGGTAGCGGGCCCCACGCATCCTTCTGGATACTTTACTGGGATAACGCTATTGTAGGATGATGATAATCATGATAGCATGTAGTATGTGTTATAGGCATTTTGACTTCCATTCTATCATTTTTTTTTATTAGCCAAGAGGAAGTTTTCGAGTAAGTTCGAAAAAACGAATCATTTTTTCAACCGTATGCAATATTTCCAATAAATCAAAACGTATACATCTAGTATTTAATGATATCTACAACATTTTCAAAACATGCAAATCGGTTTAAGATTATGGAGTTAAAACGTTGCCGCCTTTTATACGGAAAAAATCTGGTACACAACACAATCCTAACACGACACGATCCTACCGTTACTGCCATTGAACTATAAACACAGCTGCTAGAATAAATCAATTAGAAATGGAACTCGTGTTTTAACAATTATTCGACAGTTAACGTCAATATACACCGTGTCCAATAATTTCGAAAACACTTTTTTTAGCACTGATTTGAAAAACAGTCAACTTTCAGACATTTTTGTCATTACAGTTTAAAGTTTATACTGTCATGAACAAATAACGATATTTTAAAAATATTTAGCTAAAGTAACATCTTAACATTAAGTTTGTGTAAGATCTTAACATTTTGTCTGTTTATTTAATCGTATGGCGTTTCATGAAGTAGGAATATTCATTATTTATATAGTACGAGTATATATAAAAGAAGTGGTTTATATATCCACATCTAGGTTGCAAAACCAATCCATAGCCCCTAGTGTTAAAAATATAGAGGTCCCCGGGTCGAATAAAGCTTTCCTATTTAATTTTTTTTATTTTATTTTTTAAAGTGCTTATTTCAAAACATCTTAAGCGAAACTTTTTGGAATTAAGCGTAACCTAGTGAAATAATAATAATAATTGCCAACGAGTCCGGCGAAACAAAGGGACCCTCTCGGCCGCCTGGATTGACTATAAGAAGGCTTATGATTCGGTGCCTCATTCATGGCTGAGGAGGGTCTTAGAGCTGTACAAAGTTGATGCAGCTTTGAGATCCTTCTTAGCTGATTGCATGGAGCAGTGGACCACAGTCCTTCGTCAATCGGGGGGAGGAGAGGGCCTCTCTGGCGCGCAGGATTTTATTAGGATTGAGCGAGGTATTTTTCAAGGTGATAGTCCGAGTCCTTTGTGGTTTTGCCTAGCGCTGAATCCGCTCAGTACCCTGCTGAAGGATTCAGGGCTAGGTTGCCAGCTACGGCTCAAATAAATTTTTTATCTATCTATCTATCTATCTACGGAGAGAGGGTGAGGTCATTTCTCATCTGCTCTACATGGACGACCTTAAACTATTTGCACCAAATAAACTTGACCTGTTGGAGCTACTGAAAACCACAGAGGTCTTCAGTAGTGCCATCAAAATGGAATTTGGTGTCGATAAGTGTGCGGTCATGCATGTACAGCGGGGGAAAGTTGAAAATTCCACAAATTAACAGATTTCTGAGACAATGGCTCTCAGATCTCTCTCCGAAGCAGAAACCTATAAATATCTTGGTATGTCACAGTCTTTGGGTATCGAGGGTGGGGACATCAAGCAGGCGGTGAGGGAGCGCTTCTTCTGTCGCCTGACAAAAGTACTCAACAGTTTTTTGTCGGGCGGCAATAGGGTGCGCGCCTTCAACGCCTGGGTGATGCCCTTGCTCACATACTCCTTTGGCATATTAAGGTGGACCCAGACCGAGCTCGATTTCTTGGATCGAAGGGTGCGTGTACTGCTCACTGCGCACCGTATGCTACACCCACGCTCGTCTGTTATGAGACTGTACATCCCGCGGAAATTTGGCGGTCGCGGCTTCTTAAATGCCAAAGACCTCCATAACCGCGAGGTGTATAGTCTCAGGGATTATTTCCTAAATAGCAAATGCGAGATGCATCGTGACGTAGTGGCAGTGGACGCATCTTTCACCCCGCTCTCCATGGCAAACGGGAACTGGCGCAGACTTAAAGTACTAAGCACCGAGGACCGCAAGGCGGTTTGGAAGTGCCGTACTATAAGTACACACCTGCGCCAGTTCTCGAAAATGGTCGTGCCACGCTCTATTGGGATCGATCTGTCATCACGGACAGGACTATTATAGCCAACAAACCTGATATCGTGCTGACAGATCGATTGAAGCGCCAGGCAGTGCTCGTCGACATCACCGTCCCCCATGATGAGAACCTCGTGAAGGCCGAGAAGGACAAGGCTAGCAAGTACCTAGACCTGGCACACGAGATAACCGCCATGTGGGATATTGATTCGACGATCATTGTCCCGATAGTCGTCTCTGCGAACGGTCTAATTGCGAAGAGTCTCGACCAACATCTTAAGAGACTCTCGCTAGATGGCTGGGTCAAGGGTCAGATACAGAAGGCGGTACTCCTGGACACGGCGCAAATAGTCAGGAGGTTCCTCTCTCTGTCGCCCTAACCACCGGTAGCTTAGGCCCTGCCTCGCTGCCGGCGGCACCCTAGGTTAGGTTTTTATAATGATTTTTTGTTTTGTAAATATTGTTTTATATTTTACTTTTTATTATTGTAAAAACCTAATCTAAGAAAAAAATGAATAAAGAGATAATAATTAGAAGATAGAAGGAGACCTCCTCGTTAGAAGGCCGCAAGAAATCTGGTCGCCCGCGTTCAGCAAGAATGGATAAGGTCGTGAAAATCGTGAGAGACCGTATCCGCCGGAAAAAGCACCTTTCGATCCGAAAATTAGCTGCAGACTAAAAGATTTCAAAAGGATCAGCACACAACATTATAAAAGCAGACCTCGGGTATCACGCTTACAAGAAAAGAAAATTACATGGTATTTTCGAAGCTACAATGAAAAAAATATTTGATCGATCAAACACTATACTTTCCTGGCACGCAGAGGATGAATTCGTTTTCGGACGAAAAACTCTTCGTATTAGAGCAATCTCACAATGCTCAAAATGGTCGTTTGTGGGCAGCAAACATTTGTATGTTCCAGATAATTAGTGGAATGTGCCAAAATTCCAAAGTGCACCAGTGATGGTTTAGGGAGCATTTTGCAAGCCGGGTAAATTTCCTTTGGTATTTATCGACAAAGGGGTAAAAATCAAATTAATCAAAGTCAAATACTATAAAACAGAAGTCTTGGAAAAAAATTGCTCTAAACTTAAAAATGATGTTTGGGAACGTTATTTGCAACAACATGGAGCTCCAACCCACACGGCAAACTCAAGGCAAGCGTGGTGTCTGGTCAATTTTACGGATTTCTTGCCAAAACATGAATGGCCCCTAAGTCCTGCGGATTTAAATGAACTGGACTTTTTTGTAGGGTGGTACATGCTCTCAAAACTTAATAACTATAAAATTAAGAATATGGAGCATTTTAAAAAACTTGACGTGCAAATTTGAGACGAAATGCCGATGGAGGCAGTGCGTGCCGCGCGTGACGGATTCGAAAAACATTTGAAGCTGGTGATGAAGGTGAATATATTTCATAGAACTTTGTTTTCAGTTTGAAACTGTATTGCGAACTTATTGGACACGGTGTATTTTCTAACGAGCGCTAGGACACGTCAACTGTCATTATACAAGCTTGTAATGTTTATACGTATGCATAAGTAGACCATAATTTTCACATAAATGTGAAGATAGGAGCCAAGTTCAATATTAAAAATATGCGATGCGTGGTTTTCGTCTTCACTGACAAAAGAGTTGAGATCTAAATGTGTGCCAAGCTCCGTAGATTAACTGAAAAGGTGCCAAGTCTGGCAATAGATTGTTAACAGTACAACTAATTTATTGTTGCATTTTGAGCCTTAACTTGGCAGCAGTAACCTTTATTCGACTTATAGGTGTCGATAGAATATTTCGTCGTGGCTCGGCCTTTATTCCTTATTCAAATCAAGCTGGATGGATATAAATAGATAGAAATCCGAAGACGTCAAGCAGTCGCCCTCGAGGCTTTGGCATCTGCGCCACGCAACGCTGTACCTCTCGATTTAATATAATATTCGAGTGTCTTAGTATGTGTTTCTGTGGGCACATGAATAAACCACATTAATACCACAACAATGATTTAATATCTTCTAGTTGCTAATCCGACCATGCACTATGCTAGGAGACCACAGAGATATAGTTTCTTAGGAAAAATTATGTATATACTACTAACATGCTTAGACGAATACCAATAATACAAATATCATATTTGTACTATAATAAAATGATATAGCTGTCAGAAAACTATTATTTCATGATTCTACATCTTACAAAATGAAAGCGACTAGTTATGGATAATTAGCGATTACATTATGTATTACATCATCTATTATCTTCAAGTGTACACTAGATTGACTTCAATCAGAATTCAGATAAGCTCAATTACTTCGGGTTCGCATGTCAATTGATTCTAATTTATGTGGAGGGCCTATGATTATGTATTCGAGAAGCTTAGCCAAACGTATACATACTTCTGTGTCATTGTTGGGCCAATTAGAGCTCACTTTATACCGGGCATCATAGTTGGCTATAAAGTGAACTCTAAATGGCTCAACAATTAAAGTCTGTGACCGTACTTCTTCGTCTCATATGCATGCCTATGTAGGCTACCCTCGCCTTACAAGATGGACTGATGATGATGACCTGGTGTCGGTCGTGGGAGTCCGCTGGAGGCGGGTGGCGCAGGACTGTGGCACTCTTTGGGGAGGCCTATGTCCAGCAGTGGACGTCCCTTGGCTGATATGATAATGATGAATTGATGACATTAAGGGGAGGTCGTCAAGCGAGTTAGCGTTTTCGAGTTTTCTAAAAACAACCCGAAACGTAGAAAAAGGGTTTTAAAAATTTGAAAAAATTCTATGTTTTACTTAAGGATCTAGTCTAGTCAAAGTTGCACTCAGATACACGATCTAATGAACTTCGCTCGATAGAAAGAGACCCCAAAGTTACTCCTTTTTGTAAAGCATTTACAATCTGACGACTAAACTATTGATGTTTTAAATAAAGTTTTTGAACTAAACTAAAGCCATTCAGTATTTCTAGACATTTTTGCAGAATTTAAAAAGATAAAATGATTGTATGAATTAATATGTTTAAATACCTACGAAATGCGCGAGCGCGGAGGCTCGGCAGTCCCGATCAGTCGCGCGCTGGCGCTTACAGACAACGGACCTGTGTCAGTTTTATCCGCGACAGTTTCGTGCACCAAACAAGCAGTTTTTGACGAATTTATATAATGGTTGCAAATTATTTAAGAAGGGCAATAAAAACCCGAATGAAAAAAGGCGTAATTATTAACAAATAAATTATGGTCATAGTGCCACAGTATAAAAATGACAGTATAACAACTGAACTGAACCCCTCCAGAAATGTAACCAAAGTTGGTAAAATTATAAATGAAATGTTTATTACCAGAAATTGTAGATATAGTAAGAGATCTACGAGTACTGCTTTGCACTTGAATATTTTTGTACGAGTAAGCTGTGAGCTTCAACACATTAATTCCGGCCGTCTTTTTTTTAATACCACGTCAGTGGCAAACAAGCGTACGGTCCGCCTGATGGTAAGCGGTCACCGCAGCCTATGGACGCCTGCAACTCCAGAGGTGTCACATGCGCGTTGCCGACCCTTTTAAAATTTATACACTTTCTATCTTTCTAGCTAATCTTCTTTTATAAGATCTACCCATTTCCAGGTAGCTACCGTGGCAAGTTTGGTATCATTTTATATACCATATTGATTCTTTTGTCATCTTTATGTAAAAATCATTTCTGGTATTTATTTTTTAAAAATACGGTAACCTTTCGCATAAAGAGTAAAAAAGTAAAAACTTCGCAATGTTTTTTATGCTTTGAGAGCTGTAAATGATGCACTAATCCTGATTGATTAGGCCCAAAAATATAAATGTTTAAAGTGGACTGTATACAAATGACTGGTAGTTCCTCTCGTAAAATAACAGTGACTGCCTCTACTCTAATATTGGTGCCACCTTGGTTCTGCTTTTTCTTATGATTCGTAACAAGTAAAAGAGTTCGGACGGATTATAAATGGGTTATATTCTTTATCACAGATTATGTTCTTATTAAAACGTATTTTGAAGTTAACACTGTATATAATAAAGTTACTTATTTATAATGACTTTAACACTGATTTTATCTAAATCTAGGACACAATGTCTAGTTTCCTAAACTTTTCCTGAGCTGAGTTCCCAACGCACTTTTCTTTCTTGTTCTGGGTTTCTTCCTTGGAGTGTTTCTTCGGTACTGAGTGAAGTACGTTGCGAACTCACCTCCTTTCTTTCGTAATGGCTGACCGTAACGTGAGCACCATGAAGTTGTGCACGCTACGAGGCGCCGTCCGAGTATAAATAGGGAATCTTACAAATCTCGCGGTTTTCCGCGGATTGCGGAGGCTGTGATTATCTCACTGGCCTGTACTAGGACTCATCGAGTCGGCGTTCGGTGTGGTCACACGTGACCCTTTATACTTGGACAGTGTCTCCCTAATATTGGCTCTGAGAGGGAAGAACGTTGTGTAAAAACGACTATTCTGAATTTATTCAATCTTAAGAAATTCGCTGCGCGACCATTTCTTAGTGCCTGTGATTCAAACAGGGCTTATAATATGCGCCTCAGCGCCTACTTTATATAATAAAAACCTTATTGTCTCAGAGTCAACTGTTTGTGAGTTAGCTCACAAAACATGCCATTTTCATAACGTAATTTCGATCTACGATCGATACATTTTACATTATTACGCAATCTTTCATTCTACTGCGTATGGAAATTTCCAAGTATTATTACGCAATCACTCGAATTGTGTCATAATACTTGCTGAAATGAATAAACTCGCCCTAAAGAGTTATTCCTTCCGCTTAGTGCGACAAGGTTCTAATATTTACGTAAATATGACAATATTTCTTAAATATTCCATTTTAAATAACAGGGTTACTCTTACATTTACCTAGCTAACGTCTTATCTTTATTTGTTTCTAAATTACGTGCTAGGTACATCAGGGGAGGGTAGGGTCTGCCGTCTACAAGAGCTAATAACTTTTGATGAATAAATTAAACCACCAAAAAATATTCTGTCTGTATTTTATGTGGCACTCTTTAGGGGAGGCCTATGTCCAGCAGTGGTCGTCCATCAGCTGATATGATGATGATGACGATGACACGCACACGACAAATAAATATAACACCCTGTATAAATATAACACAAATAGATAAAAAATTGCATGACCTATTAAACAAATCGAGTAGAGAGGTATAAGACATATTTCTTAGGTTCTTAGGTTTCATAGATTAAATAACGAATTTCAGGGTTGTACTATGAATTCTGTTTTTTTTCATTATAATGGATCCTACCGTAAGTTCGACTTTCAATTATTTATTTACTACCTATTTATTAAAAAATGATATCAATGACATACTAAAGTTTAATCATAATTAATGCATTTCTTAAGTCAAAATACAGTTATATTTCTATACTGTGACCAGTATGAAGCTAGCGGGGTCATCCGAGTTCACAGTCGCTTCGTCCGCGCGGGCTTGTTCACGCACCGCCAGGACAGCGCTAAATACCTACTCTCGCAGGACTAGAGGGCCTTAAGGCTACCGTTGCCATAATTTTGAATCGCTCACTCCCTAGTGTAAGCTAGCTCGATGTGGTGTTATCGGCGCCCGCGCACGGATACTTGCGAAAATCGGAATATACTTTTTTTGTCAAAACGGTACATTATTCAAAAAAGTAAGATACCCCAGTTAATATTTAGTACCCGGGCGACCGAGCTTTGCTCGTGTTTTCTCGAACAATACGAGTTTCCTGAAGACGAGACCAAGCTAGGCTCATAAACCGTTAGAGCGGTTTACGAGATTTCAATTACAAAGTTTACAAACAAACAAATAACTTAAAGAAAAAAGATAACTTAAAAAAATTAACTTAAAGATAATTGGATACAGGTTTCATCAGTTGTTTTAACTGCCTGCCTGATAAACAAATAATAATAATAATAATAATAAATGTTGTTCGTTTAATAGTATAGGATAATGCACTGTTTAGGAAAATAACATAACAAAAATTTATAATTTTCCGATAAAAAATGCAGTTGTAAAATAGTTCCAAGTGGAGAAATTTACGTTGTGAATTATTTTCTTTCATTTCTTTTCATCAATATAGATTTTGAGGATGACCACGTTACTAGTTATGTCCCGCAAATCATGATATATAGTTCTCACCATCATCATCCGCGTGCCCATTTCTCGTTTACTTGGGATCGGCGCTGCACGTTTTATTTTTTTATTTTGCTGGTATTAAGTACTACTAATTGTACTGAGTTCCAAGCCGTAGTCGACTCTACGGAACCACAACGGAACCAGCCATGGAAGCCTGGCGTTATTTGTCGGAGGTCAAGAAGCACTGCGAGTCGTTGCGCCACTAAGTAGGTAATGCATACAATTGTTAAAGTATTAATTTTTACAATAATTTACTAAGGACAAGACTAAATACAGGTGTCTGACGTCTGTACGATAAAACAATTTTTTATTTGACAAAACAAGTGCACGCTCAATAAAGATACAAAAAGATTTCACGCAAAATATATCACCATGAAAATGAGATAACATTTCTTTAAGGCGTGGAATAGACTGCCAGATGATGTGGTTTCGGCTCACAATGTCACACAGTTCAGAAACAACTTAGATAAGCACATTTCAAATTCAGCTCAACAATGATTATTGTACTTTAAGATAACTGGATACAGACTTCATCAGTTGTTTCAACTGCCTGCCTGATAAATGAAGAATAATAATAATAACTTATTTATTTATTTAAGACCTTCAACAATAAGAACACCATTACATAATTATAGTCTAGCCTACACAAAATGAATGCTAAGCATCTTATTAATTACAGAAGGACACAACATGCATAGATTAACAGTGAAATATAGAAAAAGTAAAAAATAGAGGACAATTGGTTTGCTCCTATTCTGTTTATAAATACAATATCAAAGATTAAATTTATAATTAGACAAGACACAGTCTGCGGCTAGTCAGGTCATAGACTATGTCCCGTCAGCAAAGGCAGCTTTAATGAATGGGATAGCAGACGAGTTGAGGTCAACAACATCTTGATATTTCTTATATGTTGTAAGCATACGCGACAAGGGACAGTGCAGCCTGAGGTTAGTATGACGAGTAGGTAAACTAAACAATCTAACTTCTCAAATTAAACGAGGTATTTAATTTGCACCTTATTACTTAAACCGGGTTTTTAATCGGATTATTTTTCACAAACATGTAATAAATTCAGCCATACAATTATATGATATGATACAAAGAGCAAATACGAAGAAAAATTACGACGCACAGTTGTTTTCGCCCCTCTGATTCCTCTAAAACCTTTCCTTACGCGACCATTTAAGTCTAAAATGTATGTTCTAGTGGAGACGTTTGGATAAAATACAAAAGTACTTATACCATTTAGTATACGCGTAAAAATCTTTGAATGCAGCCTTGAATTTTTTTTTAATAAAGGAATATATTCTCTTGTGTTGTATCTCACTATGCTGTTTCTGAACAATTTAGGACGTCGGGCATTCTATATGAATAGGATATCCTTGTATTGTATTGTATGTTCATTATTTAGAATACTTTCCCTCCAGCCGAGCTAGCATGATGCTTATACCGTCATCTTTTAACCGACTTCAAGATTTCAAAAAAGGAGGTTCTCAATTCGATTGTTTTTTTTAATGTTTATTACTCCAGAACTCCGTCATGTCTTAACCGATTTTGAAAATTGTTTTTTTGATTGTAAGTATCTATATCCAAGTTGTTCCCGTTTTCGTCAAAACGCAGTTGATTCATGAGGAATCGAAGGAACTCCTCAAATCTCCAAGGCAAACATATAGTGATTTTTGTGTTCTTATCACCAAATCAAGCATTTTCATACAAAAATGTGACATTTGATGAAGTGGAACTGCTGATGATGATCAGATCAGAACTCTTCAACGACGAAAAGTTCACGTTTGGCGATTTGTCCTCCTAGCTGTGTTTGTTAAGCAAGTTCTATGTTCACGATTATTTTTGTCATGGTCGAGTTCTGATGATGGGGTCCAAGAGGAATCGATGGTACTCCTCAAATGTGAAAGGCACACATATAGTAATTTCATAATCTTTGCCCCCTGGCTAGATGCTGGCCAAGAGCAATCCCATTTTTAATAAAAATAAAAATAAAATCATGAACTAATCAAGCATTTGCATTCAAAAAAGTGACATTTGATGAAGTGGAAAATGATGATCAGAATGGAACTCTTCAACGACGCATAGTTCACTTTTGGCGATTTGTTTTCTTCGTTATGTTTGTCAAGCAAGCTAGGTTTTCAAGACACATTTTTGTCCAGCTTGAGTTCTGATGGAGGATTCCATGAGGAATTAAGGGTACTTAGACCAACCATTTTTATTTCATTGTATGGAATCTAAGAGTGCACCATCTTAGTATAATAATCTTTCACCGGCCTCTCCCTTTAAAGTCGGTTTTTTTTTTCTTAAAAATTATTATTTGACGTTTTAGTGCATTTTGGCCCTACAGGGTAGATTTTTTAAATGACACCTGGAAGGAAAGTACTCTAAAGAATGGAAATGGTTCTAATTATTTTATAAAAAAAATGAATTAACCTCCTGACGCGGTACTACGCAAACAAGAAGTTATATAAGTTTAACACGTGTGTGTCTGCCTGTGGCATTTTTTAAATTTAAAAACAGGTTTTTGAGTGATGGTTTGTAGCCATGTTTCATTATAATCGGTTCAGCCGTTTTTGACGCACACCCGCGACCCTTACCAGGTCATCAGTACACCGTGTGGGGGGCCTGCCCGCGCTACGCCTTCCGGTACGTGGTCGCCACTCGAGAACCTTTCCGCCCCAACGGCCATCGGTTCTACGTGCTATGTACCCCGCCCACTGCCACTTAAGTTTAGCGATTCGGAGGGCTATATCGGTCACTTTGGTTCTGCTGCGGATGGCCTCATTCCTGACGCGATCACGCAGAGGAACTCCAGCATAGCCCACTCCATTGCTCTTTTTTTGCTTTAAGCCTTCTTATAAGGTCCATAGTAAGCAACTGGCAACACAAACTGGTCAAAGACACACTGCGGAATATTGGACGAAAAGATGTGCCGTATTTTTCCGAACGCTGCCCAGCTGAGTCGGATTCGACGATTAACCTTTTCGTTATTTAAAGTGTTGTTCTTTTCGAGTTTTAGCCCGTACCGGCTATTGCCAATATGACAAGAGACAAGAGCGCTCGTGGCCCAGCAGCGCCCGCGTACTGCGTGCGGTATGCAAGGTTAAGCAATGTGGGGCCGGATCGGTTCATGGATAGGTGACCGCTTTAGTGGTTATATACTAACTGAGCGCTCTCGTGTTTTGGAAGGCACATTAAACCGTTGATCCCGGCTGCTTTTTACGACAGCAGTCGTTAAGCCAAGTTAGAGGCCTTCGGGCGGCTTGAGAACTTCTAACAGTCAAGTTGCCTAATCATTTGACAAGGGGGTCGAAGTTGCACCACGACCGTAGGGAGTACCCACCGTTACCCTACACGTGACCCCTCTGGGCGGTGCTAAAAGTGCAACAAAACTGGCAACCATACTGTCTTCTCGAAGATCTCACGGTTCGAAAATAAATGCCATACGATTATTTATTTATTGCCAATACTTATGCCAATTCATGAGAATCGGTTGAGAAATGCGACCTGTAGAGGAGAACAGCCGGAAATCCGGACAAGTGTGGACTTAAGTAAGCATTTTTGCCGAAACTGAAACAGGGACCTTCGTTTCACTTGGTCAATAAAACAGCACTTACATACAATACCTTCCAACTGAGGCTAAGAGAGCCAAAACAAACACAGTCTCAGAGACTATATTGTTTAGGTTATAATTTCACCACAATGATCAAATCATGATTCATGTAACTCTAAATCATTACTTATCTTATCAGTGGTTCCACAAAATATACTGGCAATGAGATCTCATCTTTTAAAGACAGGTTTAGATATAATTTACGCTCATAAATATTTGATATCATATCAGTATGAGAAAGCACACTAAGCAAAAAATACTAGGTCCAAAGTACAGTTGAGGAAATGTATCATAATCATCATAATCATTTATTTATTTGCATAAAATAACGGTATAATTAGGTGTTACTATTTTTTTAGCATGTCCTTTCCTTATTTTACCATACAAATATTTAAAAGTCAACTGGACCTTATATTTTTCATTTTTAAATAGAAATAGAGTAGTAAAAATATTTGTAGGTACCTAACACTAATCTTAGGAGATATTTACCATGGCAACTAGCAATAGGAATTGACCCATGCCCCCATCCTATGCACAGATGTATGTGAACGGTACCAGCTCGCGCGATATTAACAAAATTCGATCACAACTGAACCATATCCAAAGGCTAAAAATTGATCACCCTGGGTGGGATTTCGTTACCACAAGCGATACCCGTGGTAGCTCAGTTGGAAAGAGCGATGGACGGATTTCAGAGGTTGTGGGTTCAAATCCTGCCTGGGGATTTGCCACCTTAGTAACTGCTGCTCGGTTTAGCTATTTTCAATTATATGAACTTACCCCTTCTTTGGTAATGCTACTCACGAAATTATACAAACATGTGTCCGTAACTTCTTAAAATAATTTTTTTTTATACCACGTCTGTGGCAAACAGAATATGGCCTGCCCGTAAAAATATCCAGATTACTTCAACTATGTGTGAATAGGTACAAATATGTGTGAATGTACCTCTAAATGTATGTTTCACATTACTTGTTTTCTCCTGCTGGATACAACAATGTTTTGCTGCTTAAAGATGTAATTTCTTAAATAAACAACCTAGTTCTAGGGGTACAAAACATAAAACTAAATAACTACACTAACTAAGGTTAAAAACAAATCCTATAAAAAGTAAATACCCCCAGGCCTGATCACAGGCTATATTTATTTACTTGAACTTTATTGCACAAAATATAATTGCACAAATGGCGAGCTTAATGCCAAATGGCATTCTCTAGCAGCCAACCATTGGGTTAAACGGAGATTTATGAAAGGTGCAAAGAAAAAAGTTTGATAGTAGGCTACACTGTAGTGCCCAGAAAGCTAGCAGCATTTCCTTTCTCAATTGATAAGCTATTTTGCTGGCAAAAATATCAGCCCAACATTACTATTCCTGTACCTACTAATATTTATTTTATAAAGTTTGGATTTTGTCATATTTGCGTGTATCATGTTTATGAACTCAAATGTAGTGTAAATGTTATGAATGTGAAAAAAATACATTTTGTTTTGCCAGAAAAAAATTGACCTGTTTATTTCTAGTTACCATTACCACACCATTCTTGTTACAGCACTAATTTTAAGGCTTTGGATTTTGTTATTTAATTATAAACTCGAATGTACCGAAAATCTGTAACTTCGTATACCTAAAGCAAAGAGAAACTGCTTGATGAAAGTAAACTGTAATTACTATTATAAACTACCATAGTTAAATATAACTTCAAATAAAAATTATAATTCACATTAATTTAAGTATTTTTCTACTCTTATCGTAATAACTCACGCTTTTCGTAATAACTTCATTGATAGGCATAAAACCTTACGCCCATCTGCTGAAAACTATTGTGAAATACTTACTTTATGACTAACATAGATGCCCACATGACTGCGTATATTTCACAATATTATTTTGTGGTTTAATTGATATTCTTTCAGTCAGTTTTATCTCGAAACGAAACTATTTAAAAACTTTTTTTTAAGAATTTGAAAGGTTTTAATAACTAAAATGCACTTTCACTTCTTGAATATGAAACGCGCCGCGTAGAAATGTGGTACAGATCGTATTAATCAATTTATAAAATATATTAAAGAAAATTTAGGGTATAATAGAAACTTACCGAAATTTTAAGAAAAAGCAAACGTCAGCTGATCTGAAGACACAAAGACACTGGGTTCACAAAAACACCGTAACACAGTCACTAGATTACACTAAACCTGGAACAGTTCGTTACAGCACCATAAGTTTAATATTTACAGTTTAAATAAAATAATTTATTGGAACAAAAGCACACAGCCGAAGTAAAAGCAATTTTTCAAATAATGTTATCTGTCACTGTCATGCTATTTGCAGAAGGAACGAATGATGAAAATGGGGTTTGACACTTTTGACGGATGAGTGAATGAATGACTTCAAGAAGGTCATTTACGTTCCGAAACTTGTGTATGTGTAGATTTTAGGTGCCTTTTATTTTCTAAGCACGTAAAAGTGAATGTTGGCAATAAATTTCAAAGTTCAAACGAATAAGTCTAGCTTTTAGACTAATAATACCAATAGACCGTAGTGTTAAGCAAGACTTTTTTTTATTATATTTGTCTCCGTACCATTAGAACGGAACAGATAATGTATGTATGTAAATACTTTATTGTACACAAAACACAGGTAAAAATACAGACAAATTCTTAATAATACGGCCTTTAGTCAATTTTTGCGAACTGTCTCCGTTTAAAGGCTAATAAAATGATCGAATCCTTACTCTGAATGTATTTTAGTAATTTACTTTCGTTCATCGAATACAGCAAAGTTTAATATTAGTTGTAAAGGACGGTTACAGAGGTAAGAAAATTAAGATTAAACCCTGCTATGTTATGAAAATTGCATGCAAGTTATCCTACTATTATTATAAATGCGAAAGTATGTGTAGATACTCGATCACGCAAAAACGGTTAAACAGATTATGATGAAACTTTGTATACAAATAGTCTTTAGCCTGGATGAACGACATATGGGATAACGAGTAGATTACGCGGACGAAGTCGCGGGCAAGAACTAGTTATACTTACTATAAAGAAACTCGACACAGACAAGCCTGTGTTACAACTCGGGAGTATCACATCTTGTATTCCTGAGACCCTTAATCCATGATACAGTGCAATTAAAAATATAGACAAATTAAAATGTAGTCGATTTGAAATAAAACAACAATCAACGAAATACTTTAATTTATGGTCATTCACTTATAAAACTCAAATGAAAAACATTTTTTTACAATTATTATAAGCCTTAAGAAAAGAAATCAAACTCCTTAATACAACAGTAAAAGGGAAGCAATAACTAGAAACTAGAAGAAACGAAAAGAAAATCACAATTAGAATACACGGTACATTAAAACCAATCTGAAACTACCCCTACTTTGTTTTCACATCACACTTCTGTAACCTGGGGTGCTACCGGGAACTTCGAAAATCGAACTTCGTGTCGTGCCGTCCCTTTCACTCTCGTGTTATACACCATATGAAGGAAAGGGACGGTACGATACGAAGTTCGATTTTCGAAGTTCGCGGTAGCAGCCCTGAGCTGACGAAACGAAAACGAACGAAGTTCGTGTATCTCCCTCTCTGTCGCACTTGCATATTCGAGCGACAGAGGGAGATATTCGATCTTCGTTCTTTTTTGGTTCGCGGTAGTAGCCCTGTAACGGCCAGTACCTCTAGTATATATTTTTTCGAAACAAACGCAAAAGGACCTTTTGGCCACAGTTGACCTTTAAGGACAAGTAGTGGCCAGTAGGCCACGACTTCGAGCGGCGGCAGCGGTTTCCTAATAGATTACGTGTGATTCCATCTAATCGCAGTGCGTTGCACATACAATACACTGATACTCGCATTGAAACAAGGTATATTAAGAGAGGCTTTCATTTGAAAATTGGTTTCATTTTCGTCGCTACAGTCCGTAAATTCTTAGAAACAAGTCATCGGAAAAACGTTTCTTTTCGGCATATGAACATGTAAGAGAGAGCGAGAGAAATACAGATCTTTATGTCGAACATAAAGGATAGGGATGTTGAATGATAGTCAAATGGGCAACTATTAATGATACCTATGAAGTCTGCAGGGAAATAGGAACAAGCTAAGTCACGGTTTTGTATGGTCAGATAGCGTCCAATTTTGATGTTTTATCAGATTTATGTATTTAATAAAAGTTAGCAAAAATAGGTAGAAGCGTGATATATTCCGAGTATTTTAGTGAGTTTTGTTTATGAGTACTAAAAGACTAATTTATTTTTATTGTAGTCAACAACATCCCAATTAGTTCTTCTCTAGAAGTAGGTACGAGTGACAGGAATGCTTTTTATATCGAACGTAAACGCGATCATGCTACCAGCGCAAGGGAAATGTACAACTTTGTAGGTAATTAATAAGGCGTTATTGGCATGACCATGCAATCAAAAGTCATCCTAATTAACAACCGACAAAACGGTACTTTTTTTTCAGAAAGACACGTATCCGCTTAGTAAGAAAAATCCACGATAACTGGCGCGAATGGAACTAACGAGTGAGTGAAATAAAATATTAAAATGATTACAGAGAGGCCGATCGATGCCCAGTTGCCCACACAAAAACAGAATTTAGGTAACAAGAACTAGGAATTATTCGAAATTAATTCCTACAGCAGAGCAAAAGGAACTAGCTTCTTTTTGATCCTTGAGTTTCATTAGAAATGAAGAGTACGGAAAAGCCAAAGAAGCTTGAATAACTTTATAACAAGCGAAAACGCTCCTAACGAAAATTCTAAATTAAAGGGAAAAATTTAGTGCTCCGAGCAAGATTCGAACCTGCGAGATCTCCATCGGAATGATTGGTCCCGATAGCTCAGTGGCTAGAGCGATTGGCTGCGTATGTCAGATGTCGCAGGTTCAAATCTTGCTCGGAGCACTATTTTTTTTTTTAATATGCCCTTAAATTTTGAAATTCAAAGGAGCTTGAACTAAAGAAACTATAGGACCTAGAGACTAGTTCATTTGACCAATTAATGACATAGGAATTAACACATAGGCAAAATATAAGTTCCGTTCTTGCCATAGCTTTCATGAATTTACTCACGACACACTATCTGTGGACCTTGCTACGTGACGTCATTAAGGCGCTAGAGTACCGTGTGTACGGACGAATATCTATTCTAATAAGCAGTCATAACATGTATAGGGTAAAAAACTTACCAAGTCCCTCTTGAATGTATTTGTGGTGTGTTCGAATACACATCAACACATTATTTAAATAACCCTAAAGAAGACACCACTAATCGGCTTTACAAAAAGCAAAATATATATACAGAATAGTTGCGTTTTTGGTGATTAAATTTATAGATAAACGACCGTTTACGAAAATGCAATCTAACTTGAACTTTAAATCAGAGAACTAAGCTTGGAATTCTATTGACACATATGTAGTCGCTAAATCGCCTCTGCCTCCATAAGGGTTTTCAGACAAACAAATGTCTCTTCGAGCACCTGAACATTCCACTACTACATGCAAAAGGGGCTTTCTTATATCGTACAGTATTTAGGTTATATTTATAATATAAAAAACTTATTCTAAAATATATCATCATAATTATTAATGCAATTCGATTGCGCCTAATTAGTAAACACTAAAAATAAGAAGGCATTAACGGTTACGTCAATTTGGATTATTATGGAAAAGCCTTTTGCCCAGCAAAAATAATAGTAATAGTAAGTTTGTTGTAGACAAGTCAGTCCAAAATGAATAGTCTGGCTTACACTGTTAATAATGTTGCAAAACAATAATGGGGACGTTATCAAGTCAAAGGTGTATCGTATGAACTTTCTGGTATGACAATAAATATCTTTTTTTTTTGTTAACTTCAGAGTCTGAATGTGATCATGAATCATTTTGTACCTTGTCACAGTGACAAGAATATGAAATCTCTAGCAGCTTTTCATATTGATTCAAAGTACGGCACAGAAATCAAATACGTCAACTGTACTATCATGCTACTTGAAGACTCTGTCCGATGCTGCGTTTAGTTGATATATTTACTGTGGTGCAGCATTTTTTTAGCCCATGAGCATCACTTGACTATGAGACTCGTACGCGAGTTTCACCACATTGCGCGGTTTTACAGATCGATTGAACTCATTATACCACGGTAACACGCAATGTAATGAAACTGGCATGCTAGTCTTGTATGTGTGTACAGAGGCCTTAAGAACCAGATTTTGTAGTGAAGTCTTCGGTGATACAAACAAGACATCAAATCCTTTTTTGTCAAACTGTCTCCATTACCCATATATTGTCTGGACGAGATCGCCTTTAGCGAAAAGAGCGCCTGTTTACTAAATTAGTTAATGTTTAATTTGATTTTGTTTCGTGTACTTTTTTGCAGTATTAAAGAATATTTGTACAGTTCAGTAAATCGTTTTACGTTCTGGGCGATATACACATGATCTGTCTCATCCGATCAAATGGTGTAAGAACGACAAAAAGGAATTAAGTAGTATTACAGGGGGTTGCGTTAGGTCCAAATAAACAGCATCTTTTCTCCCATCACACCTGCCTGTCTAATTGATGAGCAGATCTGAAGACTACCGCTAAGATTTTTTCTAATTACGAAGAGTGTTCATAAACCCGTGTAAGAGCAGCTGTCTAACAAACAGTAAACTGTTCTGCAACACCAGTTTGTTCAGGGCGATACAAATACAACAATGTTCCTTTCGATTAAAAGATGGTGGAATGACAAAAATGAGTTATGGAGCATTCTGGCCTCGAATGTCCAATTCTCCGTATGTCCATTGCCCCGAACGTCCAGTCCCCGTATGCCCATTGCCCCGAACGTCCAGTCCCCCTATGTTTAATGCCCCCAAAGGTCCAGTCCCCGTATGTCCAATTTCCCAAACGTCCAGTCCCTGTACGTCCAAATACCCGAACATCCGATCCATAGCTTCCGCCCGTAGGTTCAATTAGGGTACGGGATATGCAAAACCCTGCCCGTTACCCTAATTAACCCTACGGTCGCTGATATATTTTTTTTTTTTTTTTTTTTTTTTTTATTAAGAAACAAACAGTCATACATAAATCTTGAGTAAGATAAAAGAAACAGAAAAACAGACCTATAGTTTCCTGAAAGTACGAGTTAAAAAATACGTGGCTAATATATGAAGTGTACTATGACAACATAGCAAACATAAACTGTTTTATAAGGTAATTTAAACATAATTTTACGAATAAATTTATAAGATTTCAAGTGTGTACAGTAGCAGGTGTTTGATAAACTAGGAGAAAAACATATCTGATTAAAGTGAGCAGAAATACTTAACTATTCATTCAGAGTACAATTGTCCTTAAGTCTATTTAAATGCTTTCTTCAGAGAAGTACTTGTACAGTTAAAGATATCAATGGTTATAAGTTTTTCATTATTATTAAATAATTTGCAAGCACGCTTAATGAATGTGTTCCCGGCGTAGTTAGTTCGATTGCGAGGAATACAGAAAAGGTCTTTCTTACGACACTGGCGTTCTCGTCTGCGCGGAACCCTAAAACTTATTTTTGGCAATAATGTAGGGGCATCTAACTCAGCATGAATAATTTTAAAAAGTAAGACGGAATCTACGGAATCCCGACGGTCACATAATTTTTGCATGTTGAAACGCTTACATGTATCCGTATAATTTGTATACGTTCGCCCAGTCCTAAACGCAAGTGATTTAATAAATTTCTTCTGCAATTTTTCGATTCTGTGATATATGTCCTATTATAGAACTTTGCCATTATAGAACTTTGTCACAGTGACAGTAGTATGAGATTTCTTATGGCTGTTATACTGACGTTAGCGTGACAAAGTGCAAATTTAGTTTCCGTTTGTTAATGCTTGCCATACCTTTTGCCGTAAACAAAATGTTAACATGCAAACCCAATATGGAAAATAATCAACATGGAAAGTGCCATCGGAAAAAAATCATATTGGGGTAAAAGAAACGGTCATTCAATAAGAAGGCAACGATAAAGGCATAAAAATGTTATTTTTTTAGGGTTCCGCACCACGAAAGGATCTCTCTCCGTCCGTCAAGACCCTTTTTCTCAGGAACTCGAGGCATATGGACATTCCAAGAATTGGACATTCGAGGCATATGGACATTCCAGGAATTGGACATTCGAGGCAATGTACATTGGGGGAATTAGACGTTCGAAGCATAGGGACATTCCAGGAATTGGACATTCGAGGCCAGAATCTTATGGAGTGTTGCATTAGGTAAATAGGTACAAACAGAACCTTTTCGCCGATCAAGCCTGCCTCTAATTGATGAGCAGAACCAAAGTAGACTTCGGCGTTTACTGAATATGAAGTCTTCATAATTCCGTGAGTGTAAGATCAGCTGTCTAACAAACAGTCCTTATATCGTTCTGCAATACCATTATGTTCAGGGCGATACACACAACCATGTTCCTTTCGATTAAATGATGTTAGAATGTCAAAAATGAGTTATGGAGTGTTGCAGAGCGTTGAATTAGGTACAAATAGCACCTTCTCGCCGATCAAGCCTGCTTGTCTTATTGAGGAGCAGATCTGAAGAGGAGTCTTTGGAGTTTTCTGATTACGAGGAGTTTTCTTCCAGTGGGTGCTGAGACGGCCGCTTCGACGAACTGGGGTCATTATGTGTGTGGGCTGGTCGGATTGGTTGGATTGACGTCTGAAAAGATATTTTCTACATTATAATTTCGTAATTACATTAAAAAAGCAAATATTTAAAAGGACGCTTCCTAACCTCTTGTGTCCAATTATTTTGTTTATTCATTCAATTCTGAGTAATTTAGATCTAAATTATGACCTTGGAGGTGAAATTTAGATCTAAATTATGACAATGGATCTTGACACCACGAGATTATAGCGCGGCAGTCAATGCAGATTTTGAGGTAACGATCGAGTTAAGACTCATAAGTCTCATAACAGTTTTGGTTTTAAAGGATATTTTTAGGATTATTTTCTTCAATTCAATTAAAAATAAAGTTATAAATGTCACTCTAGAAGAGTAAAACAATATTTTATATCTTTAAATTAGTTATGTGCTCACAGTTTAGCCTGCTGCACGGCGAATCTAATGATGGTGCTCTTGAACACATTCTTCACATCAACCAGTTTGGGGTCCACGCGCTCTCTCTTCCCACTGTTGGGACTGATCTTCAGTTGCATGAACTTGTCCAGCAGCTGGTCTAGATTCGCGTCCACTACCGAGTGCTGGAAATAATAATAATGATTTATAAATAAATTAGGCAAATTTGCAAAAAGTCGTCTCCTTCACGATTTTCGTAGACGTCCCTTCTATAAACTTAAATCTAGTAAGGATGTGTTCCTTGTGGTCTCCAGAACACGAATTTAACAAATGAAGGGGTGGACAGACCTAGCTGTGACGTCATAAAGATGGCGGCCACGCCTACTTCAAAGATTTAAAACCGTTAACTGTACGTCATAGGCGTCAAAGAAACAATTGCAGCCCGGCTAGTATGATAACTTATACCGTCACGTTATATGTCCAAAATGTACTAAAACGTCACATAAAACGTGACGGTATAAGCTATCATACTAGCCGGGCAGGATTTTTAATTTAATAAGCCATTTAAACGACTCCTCGAACGAACCGATTGCTGAAATATAACCCAAGATTTTAACAAAATTCTACGACGGTCGGCCATCTTTCCGCCAGGCCAGTCTGTAATGTTTTTAATTTCTGAGAAGTGTAAAAACTAAAAAAATAACAGATATTAACTTATAGACTGCTTTAGTAGAGAGAGCAACATTAGTATACCCCTTGGTTGGTGCTTTTAGCGATGGCCTGACAATATACTCTGCTTCCGTAGACGAGAAAGTTACATTCCAGTATAGATGAGATTATTCAAAATGTCAGACTTTTATGGTGACAGATGTATTTCGTTTAAGTTCATGCTCCTCCTAGACGCTTCAACCAATCACGCTCACATTTTGCATGTCGATAGGTGACATCATCGTGATGGTTTAGATGTAAAAAAATTAAAAATTGGATATACCACAGAGGAATAATCACCGAAAAACTGAATTTCCGTTTTTTTTTCAATTTCAATGCTGAGGGTGTTTGAGACTGGTTAGACGCTCTCAGTTCAACGTTTGCAACCAGCAAACTGCATTGAAACCAGAACCCTCTGTCATTTTTGAAGGCCTATCCATAGATACCCCACACGCCTATGTACATTGAATTTTTTTTTAACCCCTGTTACATGTATGGGGTGCACATATTTCATATTTCTATAGCGGTTCATAAAATACACCTTCACACCAAATTTCATAATAGTAGTGGTTATATTCTCCGAGTAAATCGGTTGTGACATACGGACGGACAGACAGACAGACATGACGAATCCGTAAGGGTTTCGTTTTTTGTCATTTCGCTACGGAACCCTAAAAATATATTGGAGGACAATCTTACACAAATCTACCTTGTCCCAAACTAAGCAAAACTTGTACTAAGGGTATTTACTAGACGACGATATACACACTTATATAGATAAATACATAGAAAACATCCTAGACCCAAGAACAAATATCCTTCCTGCCTTTTCTTCACTGCCGGGATTCGAACCCGGGACCTCTAGCTTCGGAGGCAGTGTCACTACCAACTAGGCTAAACAGGCTGTCATTTGAACAGACAAATTCGGCCAGTCAAAAGATTTTGAGTATACCTGTGTGCCTTTAGCGATGGCCTCCTCCCAGCACTGCACGGAGGCGGGCAGGTCCCCGCGCGTCTCCTCCAGCGCGGCGCGGCACTCCCAGTAGGCGGCCAGCGCCGGCGCCTGCGGGAAGCGGCCGCGGATGGCGCGCAGCCAGCGCGCGCATTGCTCCCAGTCGAAACCCTGAACAATAGTACAATGTCAACAGAGGGCCAGTGACGGGTTAAAGGCTTTGTCACACTCGAGCGCGATGCCGGCGGGGCGTGACGAGAGCGCGACGCGCGCGGTCACACCGTCCCACTCGCGCCCGCCGGCGGGGCGTGACGAGAGCGCGACGCGCGCGGTCACACCGTCCCACTCGCGCCCGCCGGCGGGGCGTGACGAGAGCGCGACGCGCGCGGTCACACCGTCCCACTCGCGCCCGCCGGCGGGGCGTGACGAGAGCGCGACGCGCGCGGTCACACCGTCCCACTCGCGCCCGCCGGCGGGGCGTGACGAGAGCGCGACGCGCGCGGTCACACCGTCCCACTCGCGCCCGCCGGCGGGGCGTGACGAGAGCGCGACGCGCGCGGTCACACCGTCCCACTCGCGCCCGCCGGCGGGGCGTGACGAGAGCGCGACGCGCGCGGTCACACCGTCCCACTCGCGCCCGCCGGCGGGGCGTGACGAGAGCGCGACGCGCGCGGTCACACCGTCCCACTCGCGCCCGCCGGCAGGGCGTGACGAGAGCGCGACGCGCGCGGTCACACCGTCCCACTCGCGCCCGCCGGCGGGGCGTGACGAGAGCGCGACGCGCGCGGTCACACCGTCCCACTCGCGCCCGCCGGCGGGGCGTGACGAGAGCGCGACGCGCGCGGTCACACCGTCCCACTCGCGCCCGCCGGCGGGGCGTGACGAGAGCGCGACGCGCGCGGTCACACCGTCCCACTCGCGCCCGCCGGCGGGGCGTGACGAGAGCGCGACGCGCGCGGTCACACCGTCCCACTCGCGCCCGCCGGCGGGGCGTGACGAGAGCGCGACGCGCGCGGTCACACCGTCCCACTCGCGCCCGCCGGCGGGGCGTGACGAGAGCGCGACGCGCGCGGTCACACCGTCCCACTCGCGCCCGCCGGCGGGGCGTGACGAGAGCGCGACGCGCGCGGTCACACCGTCCCACTCGCGCCCGCCGGCGGGGCGTGACGAGAGCGCGACGCGCGCGGTCACACCGTCCCACTCGCGCCCGCCGGCGGGGCGTGACGAGAGCGCGACGCGCGCGGTCACACCGTCCCACTCGCGCCCGCCGGCGGGGCGTGACGAGAGCGCGACGCGCGCGGTCACACCGTCCCACTCGCGCCCGCCGGCGGGGCGTGACGAGAGCGCGACGCGCGCGGTCACACCGTCCCACTCGCGCCCGCCGGCGGGGCGTGACGAGAGCGCGACGCGCGCGGTCACACCGTCCCACTCGCGCCCGCCGGCGGGGCGTGACGAGAGCGCGACGCGCGCGGTCACACCGTCCCACTCGCGCCCGCCGGCGGGGCGTGACGAGAGCGCGACGCGCGCGGTCACACCGTCCCACTCGCGCCCGCCGGCGGGGCGTGACGAGAGCGCGACGCGCGCGGTCACACCGTCCCACTCGCGCCCCGCCGGCGGGGCGTGACGAGAGCGCGACGCGCGCGGTCACACCGTCCCACTCGCGCCCGCCGGCGGGGCGGGACGAGAGCGCGACGCGCGCGGTCACACCGTCCCACTCGCGCCCGCCGGCGGGGCGTGACGAGAGCGCGACGCGCGCGGTCACACCGTCCCACTCGCGCCCGCCGGCGGGGCGTGACGAGAGCGCGACGCGCGCGGTCACACCGTCCCACTCGCGCCCGCCGGCGGGGCGTGACGAGAGCGCGACGCGCGCGGTCACACCGTCCCACTCGCGCCCGCCGGCGGGGCGTGACGAGAGCGCGACGCGCGCGGTCACACCGTCCCACTCGCGCCCGCCGGCGGGGCGTGACGAGAGCGCGACGCGCGCGGTCACACCGTCCCACTCGCGCCCGCCGGCGGGGCGTGACGAGAGCGCGACGCGCGCGGTCACACCGTCCCACTCGCGCCCGCCGGCGGGGCGTGACGAGAGCGCGACGCGCGCGGTCACACCGTCCCACTCGCGCCCGCCGGCGGGGCGTGACGAGAGCGCGACGCGCGCGGTCACACCGTCCCACTCGCGCCCCGCCGGCGGGGCGTGACGAGAGCGCGACGCGCGCGGTCACACCGTCCCACTCGCGCCCGCCGGCGGGGCGTGACGAGAGCGCGACGCGCGCGGTCACACCGTCCCACTCGCGCCCTGCCAGCGTCGCGCTCACCGCACGCCCGCATCGCGCCCCCATCGCGCTCTCAGCAAGCTCGCTCTATAAACTCCTGCCCTATCTACGCCCAAACACGATCATTCATAGTCAATGTCATAGTATATTTTTATAATTTCTATTGGTAAGGTCGTATAATAAACTTTGACTTTTTACTATTGAAATGAGTTTATCTACATCTACTTTTTAGGGTTCCGTACCCAAAGGGTAAAACGGGACCCTATTACTAAGACTCCGCTGTCGGTCCGTCCGTCCGTCTGTCACCAGGCTGTATCTCATGAACCGTGATAGCTAGACAGTTGAAATTTTCACAGATGATGTATTTCTGTTGCCGCTATAACAACAAATTTTAAAAACCGGCCATATGCGAGTCGGACTCTTTGCCGCTTTTATTTTTTGTACGGAACTCTCGGTGGGCGAGTCCGACTCGCACTTAGCCGGTTTTTTTACTCTAACTACTATGTATACGCAAGAACAATTTTAACAACAATAAGGTATTTAAATAATCAATTCAGATTATTTTTATCGCACTTCCACTCCGCTTGCGCCAAACGCTGGGCTGTGTCTGACCGCGCTATCTACTCGGGTCGTCGCTGGGGCCTGTTGTGGTCCGGGGAAGCTATGCGCGGCTTTGCCGCTCTCAAGATCGGGCGCCGTCCGCAGCTGACGGTACAGCGCACGGACGGGTGGCTGGGGTGAACAGAGCTCGTCGAGTCCGGTGGTGGGGTCATCTGCTTCTTCCGTCGGCGAGGTCAAGCCCTGCCGGGTGAGTCCTCGTTAGGGGAGGCCCAGCGAGCGACACTCGAGCCGACGGAGCAGGAACACCCAGGTCTTCTTCAGGGTAGTGGGGCGGGTTGGTCCATGTGAATCAGGTCCCGCGGTAGGGCCCTCTTGTCGGGCGGTCTTCTGTGGTATGGGGCTATGTTTTGAAGGTGGGTCTGGTGCGAGCCGTCCGCACGCTTAAACATAACCCTGGCCAGTCCGGTGATGAAGTCGTCCAGGTGTTGGACGTCTAGGTCCTTGTGCAGCACCGCGTTGCTCACGTAGAAATGTGCGCCGGTGGCAGTGCGCAGTGAGAGCGACTGTTGTGCGCGTAGTCGTCGTCTTCCACACTCCCCCACTAGCGCATACCACCACGCGGGTGCTGCATAGGTCAGGCGTGGCCTTATGTAGGACTTATATATGCCAATCTTGGCTTTGAGTGGCAGGTTGGACTTCATCACCGGGTTAAGAAGGGCTCGCGCCGCTCGTGTTTGCGCGATGACATGGTTCACATGGGGGGTTAATCGTCAGCTGTCGGTCTGTGGTGACGCCAAGATATTTCACCGACGGTTTCCATGGGATGTGCTGACCAATCATGGTTAGTTCCGGTGGCTGGTTGATTTTCGGGCTGAGAGTAATGGCTTGAGTCTTGGCTACGTTAGCTCTCAGTCTCCAGCCTTCCAGCCATCTTGGGAGTACGTCGAGCGTCCGCTGGATTTTTAAGGCTGCATGATGCAGCTTTATGGAGGTTGCGATGTACGCGGCGTCGTCGGCGTAGAGGGCGAGTGTGGCCCCTTCGCCCACTGGGATGTCGTCTGTGTATCGCGCATATAGCACGGGCGACAGGTAGCTTCCTTGTGGGACTCCGGCTGCGATGTGTCTCCGCGAGGATATGGCAGCATCCACCGCCACTTGGAAGGTGCGGTCTCCGAGGAAACTGGCCACTGTGTGGACGACTCTTCTGGGTGTGGAGGACGTGGTGAGCTTCTTGACCAGGCCTGCGTGCCAGACCCGGTCAAAGGCCTTCTCCATATCGAGGAGCACAGCCACTGCGTGCTCCTTCTTGTTCCTCGCCGCAGCCGCGATGTGTAGTACCCTCGCGATTTGGAGGGGCGTCGAGTGCTCGGCCCGGAATCCGAACTGCTCGTCTCGCGGTGTGATGTGTGGTACCAGGTGTCGCATAAGGAGCCTCTCGAAAACATTGGACACCGTCGGCAGCAAGGTGATGGGGCGTTAGCTTTCTGCGCGGAGGATATTCTTCCCCGGCTTGGGCAACATGATGACTGTCCCCAGCTTCCAGCAGTTGGGGAAGTGGCACGATCTGACGATCCCATTGAATAGCCGTGTCAGCGTCGCGATGGCTCGCGGAGGAAGGTGACGCAGCGCTTCGTTTGGGATCGTGTCTGGTCCTGGGGCTTTGCGGAGCTGGATACGTCGTAAAGCCCGCTGGATCTGGCCGGGGGAGAAGACGATTGGGTCCTCTTCTGATGGTGGTGGTGCACTCAGGTAATCGCCGACTTCTTGTGTGCGTGCGTGCGTGCAGCGCTGCGTTTTGAGAGCGCGTTGCGAGTGCGACGGAAGCGCGGCGCACCGCGGTCGCGCCCCGCTCACGCCACGCCAGCATCGCGCTCGAGTGTGATACCCTAATCAATCCACACCCTCCCCCCGCCCCTCTCCCATCCATACCTAACCTAGTATCAGTCTTTTTGTGATGCAGTTCATAGTGCTCTTTGGGGGTGCCTTTCGACTGATATAAGTATAGTCCCAAAGACGGTTTCACATGGAGGCCTGTGTGCAGCAGTGGGACGAATATAGACAGCTAGCGATGACTTGCTAATGATGAAAAGAAAACATCTAATAACTTTAGATCTTACCTCACGCAGCAATTCCGTCAAATCATTCAACGCTCCCAGCAACACATCATCGACAGGCTCATCAGAATTCAGCGTTGTATCAGGACTATCATTCATACATACACTATCACTGACATAACTGACTCTGCCCCTCCACTTATTCTTGTCAAAATCATCATTACGATCATTAATATTGTCAGTATACGAATCATTGTCACTGTCATGATCTAGTGCTATATTCTCCTTATTCTCATCATCATCATATGTGTCCGGCTTCAAAAATAGTGGCTTCAGAGGTTCCCGTAGATGGATTCCAAAGCATTGTAAATGCTGGTAAGAGTCTAGGGATTTTCCTCGGGACTGCAGCCATTTTTGCAAGCGGTGCTGGAGTTCTTCAGGACGGGGAGTGTATGAAGGTGTTTGGAGGCGGACTTGTTTGCGTTCACTCTTTATCGCTGATGTTATAGTGTCTTGTTTGACGTTGTCATCTTCATTTGTGCTGGTTATGTGGACTTCATTTATTTTCTCGCCTGGAACATAATATAAATTAACACTAACTAGAAGATGACTAATACAGGTTTAACTACCATGGGTGAACAACATTTTTTGTAGCGGCCTCTTTCAAACGTCGACGTCGGCGTCTTGCGTTCATAGAAATGTTGACGCTATACCATAAAACAGGAGACCAGTGCCTTAGATAAAATCGTTTTGTCCGCGGCACGCTCCTACACACGTCCAAATTACGCGAGGCGCCTTTGAGCACGGTCCAAAGACCTTGTCGGCGGCTCGTCGCGAGCTGATCGCGCAGTGAGGCGCGTACGCATTTGACCAACCAGGCGAGCCGTGCGTGCCTCAACCTGAGGTTGCCTCAAATAGGTATGCACCTCATTGAAGGTTTCAGATCCTCAATGGTGTTTGCACTATCACAACCACTTTGGCTTAGTTGATACTGACCCTGCCTGCTGCCTACTGGGTTCGAATCCGGCTCAACTCCGGCATTACTTGTGCATTAATCACGAATATTGTTCCTGTGTCTTGGATGTTTCCTTTGTATTAAAGTAAGTATTTATCTATATATGGTATGTTAAGTATGTATATTGTCGTCTAGTATAGGTCGATTCACAAGAGCTGGCGCGGAATGTCTATGAAATTATTGACAGTTTCATACATTTTCCGCGCCAGCTCTTGTGAATCGACCTATAACTATACCCATAGTACAAGCTTTGCTTAGTTTGGGACTAGGTCGATTTGTGTAAGATTGACCCTCAATATTTATTATTATTCCTTAATGTGAGTCTGTGGGCGTAAGGTGGTTGCCATTTTATCACTTATCGTCCTAAATAATACACCCATCCACAATGATAAGTGATAAAATGACAACAATCATACACCTGCTGAATCACACGTTTTAATTATCTCTCTACATCATAATAACTTATTAGTTTCTTACCAATAGATGACCATTTATGGAAGCAGTTCCCTAATTCCTTCTTGCTGATCCGTTTGAGGTGAACAGCGGAGATGGACCTGCGTACCGAGTCTCTGGATATGGGCCTGGCAAAGTTTGGTGCTATTGTATGGCGTTTGTTGGCAATTAGACTGCCTTGTTGTAATACCTGCGGAATAATAATTACATTACTTCCACTAAACAGCTAAGGTACTTGTGCCCACTTCCAAAACCATAATATGTTATCTGTTTTTTTATGGTACTGTAGAGGTTGATACATTATGAGACTGGCCATGTGGAACTAGTACCATAATGTATACAATTCTACATATTTTGAATATGTTCTGGAATGCCTGTCAAGCAGCATTCCTGAGAAAACAGTTGTTTTTTTTTTCCAGTAGATTCCTCACCGTGACTCGATTGGAGTCACACATGTTATTTAACTGTATTATTATAATTGTATTTCAGAGCAGTACGAAATGCAATAGTGTGTTATAAAGTCATAAAGTATTTCATTACAGCTACAACCCCTAAGATCCCCTAACAGTACCGCAGCAGTACAAGCGAGGCTTTACAGTACCATTCCAACTGTTGGCAGTACCGCAAGTGTTTAGAGATACTCAAATGTCTATATGGGACCAAGCACAATAAAGGGCAAAAATTAGGGATAAACCTAAGTACTCTAACATTCTATGAAAGGCGTTATGATGTCACATGCAAGTTCATTGAACCAACAGTTTTAAGGGAAAATAAATATTTCTTGTGAGAACTATTTTTATCGTGAGATCCTGCATTTAGGAACATAGATACATAGATTTTGACTTGTCAAAGTGCCATTGCGGCCTACTTGCAGAATAAAGTTCATTTATTTCATTTTATTTCATAGTTGTCATACAATATGCATACAATTCATTTTTTATTGGATTCTATTGGTACCTTTTATTTGACTTTTGGTCAATTATGAAAAAACACAGATTTTGGTATATTTAATAATTTTGGTATACTTTTCTAATAAACTGTGGGCCAGCAACAGGTTTCAATTACCAATTCCCTCTCGCACAAAAACTTGAACATGATCCATTGCATAACTTTTTTCAGAGGCCGGACAGCTCGCTAGAGGGCTGTCGCGCTATAGTTAGGTCAATACATTGGTTTCTGGGGTATATTCAAGATTTAAGCCTGACAGTGAGTGTTAAAAGTACCTAATAGTATGAATACCCAGGCTGTGAAAATGCCAGCAAGACGGTCTATCATATATGTCTGTAATAGCATGTAATAGGTAATCTTTTAATGTTAACAAACTTTTACTTACCTTTTGTAAGAATATTGGGTCCCTTTGAAGTCTGTCGGCATCACTTAATTCAGTCTTTTGAGCCACCTTTGGCTTATAAAGGCGATCAAAGACAGATTCCCTATTCTTGGTTACACTCATTGGCCGCACTGGCAACATACTCTTTCTAGACTCTTGATGTTTAGCAGAGAGGGTTGACTGAGTTTCTGCCAATTTTATATTGTTAGTAGCCTTAATAGGGGCTAGTGATTTTCTTGGAATATTACTCCCATTTTTGGCATTAATTGGCTGTTTGTTCACAGATTTGACAAGAATTTTGTTACTGTTTATAAAGTCCTTTTTATCTGTATTCTTAACAGGGAGCGCTTTTGCCGCCATTTTTTGGCCATTTCTCACTTCAGTAGTTTTCTCAGAATTTACGTTCTTTGTGACTGGTTTCGTTTTGTCCATGGTAATAGGTTTTTTCAAAAACATTGGGGCAGTCAGAGCACGTTTGGAAGTATCATTTACACTAAAATTGTTCTTGACATGGTTCATAGTAGCTTTAACACTATTGGAGTCTTTTTTAGGTTTAATGGCACTAGCAAGCGTTTTATTCGCCAGAGAAACGACCGACGGCGCTTTTGAAAGGCTTTGTGTTTCATTCTTATTATATTTCTTCAGATTCAACTCTCGTAACTGGAAATAGACCGAGAATACAATAATAATAAAATTAGTAGCACTAGTATAGTACTTATTCAAATGCACGTTTTACTCGCTTCCTTATTCGTTTGAAAAGTATGAAAGGCAAAGATAACACAAATAGAATTTCGGTATCTACACTTTTCAGCAAACAAAACGATTTTCTATTCTAGTAGAAAATAATTTAAGTGAAAAATAAATACCTTATCGATTCTTGCTTTTTCTCTAGCAATACGCTCTTGACGAGCCTTATTTAAGCGTTCTTCTATGGATTCCATGATTAAATAAGACAAATACAACACACAGACACCAATTGCAATTGAAATTCCTTCCTTATTCCCGATTAGAAAATGGAAATCAAACCAAAAATCAAACAACCGCTCCTTCACAAGTTTACAACATTTGACGGTTAACGTTAACTTAACCGTCAGTATTCGAAAATCTTTGAATTTCGTTGTCAGATTGTTTGAGGAACTGTTTAAATCGCGTCGATACAAATGACAGTTGTTAGAAGACTTGGAAATAAAAACGCATGACACTGACGTGGCACTAATTTCCGTTTTCAATCATATTGAATATGTACATGCGTGACTTGTTCATATTTAAGTGTGTAGTTTAATTTAGAGATAAGTTTTATACTTCAAGTGACCAAGAAACATTACCAATTATGACATCAAAGGAAGAGCTTTTAAAGAGATTTAAAGAAGAACGGATAGCTAGGGAAAAAGCTAGAATACAGATGGTAACTATTTATCACAAATTATTAGGCGTATACATTTATGTTGGTTGAAAATTATTGCTTTATTCCTATATATATACAATTCACATTACAGCTGCACGACATGAACCGGAAGAAATATGGTAAAAATGATGAGAACAGTTGGAAATATTCTAAATGTAATAGTTCGCTAAATATGTCACCAGTGAAAAATTTGCATAAAAGAGGCCCCGTTTTTGTGAACGGTCAAATGAAGAGACCGAGGGTTAAAAATAGTTCCAGCTTTATTTATGGAAATTGCTTGAATATGTCTACTCCAATCAGCGGCAACGAATCTTTCCCTACAGATTTGACTCCAAAAAGCAGAAGCATACAGTATAGTAAATCAAAACATAATTCATCTTTTGATTACAACTCACCAACGCCAACGTGTACTGAGGATGAGACTAATTAATTAAGATAAAAATGTCATACACAGATTAATTATCCGATTTAGGCACAATCATATTATAATAAATGCTTTTTGGTAGACGAAATTCTATGAATGGATTTACTAATTTATTGCATTCAGTTGATTCTAGCTTTCAGGTTATGCTAAAATGTTACACAGTTTATTAACCATCAGTATTATAAATAGCCATATGATCATCAAATAATAAATAAAATTTAATTGGAGGAATTGTAAAATCTACTATTACTACAACATTAAAATAAATACTTCAAAACAGTTATGTTTTTAATTCCATTTCCTTTCTTTTTATTCATACTACCGACAACAACCAGTTGTTTACCGTCAGGTCTAGCCGTGTCTTATTCAAACTCAACATTCTCAGAATCATCAAGGCTTTGATAGAACCATATGGTCATATCGGACAAAAATTGATTGGTTGATTTGATTCGTTTTTAATTTGGATTAGGGTAGTCGAAAAATAAAATCACAATGACATATATCAAGACATATATTTTGCGCAGTTTAAAATGTAACTGAAACGGTTTCACATTTCCATAGTCAATGTCTCTTTTCAATAGTAAAGAAAAAACAAATATGTCTGGTTTTATATTAATGTTATATAATATTTTATTTTAAAGCCTTGTTTTATTACTGGAATGTAGGTCCATGTTACATTTAAAGTATTACTTACATGTTGTGAAGTTCATCTTTATTGACACTGGAAACATTTCTGACAGCCAATATGTAGCGATTGATAAACCCCGTTGCGTTGGCAGTACCGCAAGTGTTAATGCCCGGTCGGTCACGAGTCCGCCAGACATCTCGCTTTCAAATACATGTGTTATCACAACCAAGTGGATTTTACCAGTGGAACGAAAATATAAACGTAAGTACTACTATTATTCTCATTATGTATAATCGGAGGAGTATTATCCATTACCTTGCGGGATCATGATGGTTTGTTGGACTATTAAACAGTTGAATAAAAAAAGTTGCTTCGCCGGCCGGCCGCGCGAATTCGCCGATAGTGAGATTTTTGCAAAACAGGTTTTCGATCACCTTTGTTGTAAACTTTTACGTGGTTTCGTATTAAATTATATGTGTTTTATGTCTGTCTGAAATATTAGTTACGTCTTCTCAAACACCAGATGTTGGAAGTATATTTATTTATGTCAATAACTCTAATAAAAGATAGGTAATAATAAACATATGAAACGAAAAATAAAAAAGTAGTACTTACTAACTATAATGATTAGATGTTTGTCTTTTAAGTCAGTGGGTACATAAACGTTTAACTGTAGGTAGGTACTTAAACATTAAAAAAACAGCCAAGTGTGAGTCAGGTTAACATTTTTTTTTAAATCATTTCAGAGAAAAATAATATACTTTTTACGTATTATCCATTCATTTATTAATAGCTTTATTTACGCATTAAGCTTTTGACTAATCACAAGTAATAAACATTAAATATGGATTAATTACACACTATAACTATAATTAAAATAAAATAAAATAATCAAGACTAAATATTAAAAATCGGCCAAGAGCATGTCGGGCCGTGCTCAGTGTAGGGTTCCGTAGTTTCCCAATAAAAAAAATCAATAACGAGCAAAAGGGAATACCTCTTCGATAAGCGTTTCATACGTCTTTTACTAAGAAGGGAAGACTATATCTTTTGGCATTGCTTTTGGCCCATAGGTTCTCTAGTTCAAAAATAAGAGGGGCACATTTTTTTTTGGAATGATTAATTCCGAGAATATTCACTTTATCGAAAAAATATTGATGAGGACCTCTATTTATTTTGAAAGACTATCCAACAACACCCCACTCCATAGGGTTGAAGCAAAAAAAATAATTCACACCCACTTTACGTGTAGCGTACCTTTACTTTGTCAGATTTAGTTTTATGCAGCTTTCTAGCACTAACAATCACAGAGCAATGCCTCCTACAGACAGACAGACATGGCGAAACTATAAGGGTTTCTAGTTAACTCATCATCCTCCTAGCTTTATTCCCAGTAGAGTTACATCCTGAAGGTTGCCTGGGGTCCGCTACCTAATCTCAAGAATTCGCGTAGGCACTAGTTTTTACGGAAGCGACTGCCATCTGACCTTCCAACCCGAGGGGAAAACTAGACCTTATTGGGATTAGGCTTGTCAAGTGAGTGGGCAACTTGGCTGTTAGAGGTTCTCAAGCCGCCCGGAGGCCTCTAAATTGGCTTAACGACTGCTATCATAGACAGCAACCGGGATCAACGGCTTAACGTGCCATCCAAAGCACGGTTTCTAGTTAACTACGGAACCCTAAAAAGGCTGGCCAAATTTGGTTCCCTAGGTAGCGTACCCATTACGCGAGAAGCGTTCCCTTTCCCGCGCTGGACAGCAATGGAATAGCAATTAATTATCTGCTGCGTAAGATCGCCCGTTGCCTCCCTTCAGACGTTTGAGTAAAATAAATATTGTTAAAATATCTGGTTAGATGACTTTCAAAACTAGTTCACGTTCCGTAGCCAAAATGGCGAAAACGGAACCCTTATAGATTCGTCATATCTGTCCGTCCCGCGTCCGTCCGTCCGTCCGTCCGTATGTCACAGCCGATTTACTCGGAGACACTATAAGCACTACAATTATAAAATTTGGTAGGAAGGTGTATGCTATGAACCGCTATAGAAATATGATATGAAATAACGAAGAAAATATTAAACTGGGGGGGCACTCCATACATGTAACAGGGGGGATCAAATTTTATTTTTCAATGCACATAGGCGTGTGGTGTATCTTGTAAAATGACAAAGGTTTTTGAAAAATTTTCTATTAATGTCAACCGTTGGTGAGATATTAGCTGTCAAAGTCATAAATAGTGTGTCCCCCCCACCCCTCTAAATTCCAAACCATGAAGTTTAAAATTCTGAAAAAAATCAATATAATGTACAGTTATAAATACTTTCAACGATTTTTAGTTTCAACAAGATAGGTCTAACGGTTTTTGAGTTATTGCTGAAAAATTGTCTTGCCCAAACAAAAGGGCGTAAGTGCGTGACTTCCTCATGAAGATACGACCTTTTTTGTTTTACTGTATTCTATAGTGGTTTTAAATGTAGATTAAGAGGTGTCGTCTCAGTACGGAACCCTTCTTTGGGCGTGACCCGACACGCACTTGGCCGGTTTTTACTACTCGTTCGTGATCCAAGTCCCGTCGCGTTGGACCAATTATGGCAAGGGACAATAAGGATTCGTACTTACAATGTATGCGATTGATTGGGGCCTTTTACACGGTTACTATTATCACGCGACATACTCATATCAGTCATCACGGTACGTACCTATCACTTGAATATTGATGAATGTTAAATCAAACTCCAAACAATTTTAAAAACCGCGATTAAAAATTTTAAAATTGACATTATTGACATCCAGCATTGTGATATTACTGATAATAATAATCGAGTAAAGGGTCCCATTGCGTTTTATCGAACTGAAGTAATACATAACATAATTCTAAAATTAATACATATAGGTATTTGGGTGTAACCATTTATTAATAAGGCTATTTATAGGTACCTACTTTACTTATTTTACTAGCTTTTTCCCATTATAACCGCTGTCAAACAATACTTCCTCATTTAGTTTCCATGCCATAGAGTAGAGGAAAAACTACTCTGTTACCTTTCCTTACAAGGTAACAAATGTATAGACGGAGTTTATTTATGAAGCGGGCGTACACGAGCTCTGGGCCAGCCAGGCCTTAAAGACCGCGTACCGGTTCGAAACATGTCGGCCGATATTCGACCTTAAACACGTAAGTGATCACTGATGAATAACATGCTATTTTAACTTGCTCTGTCTTTATTTTGACTTTCTGTGGTTGTCTGGTAGAGATCGCTTAAAGCGATAAGACCGCCTGTTGTCACCGTTGTTAATACTGCCAAATCTTTACACATTTTACTCTTGTATTTGTGGTGCAATGAAGAATATTATTTTCACCTTTGTCTTGTACTTATACTTATACAACAATTACATTAATTATATACAGTCATGGAATACAATAATTCCCTTAATGTTATTACGAGTATAATATAGTCGAAAATTTCCGAGCCTTTTTATTCCTCGGCTATACTTAAACGTAGGTACAGTCAGAATCGAAACATGTACAGAAGTTTGTATGCACGATGCACGTTTCTCTGCAGCTGACTGTACATTCAAGGACTTCATTGCTTAAAAAATATTCTCGAAAACTGTATACTGGTTTATGATTCCTGTACATTATAATGATTGTCAAAGTCAAATTATTAGTAACATTGACATACAGAGCATACAATCTTTAACAATGTTTTCAGCTAAAAACCGTGACCAGATAAGGCATGCCACAAATGAAGTCGAGTCACTAAGTAGGAAGGAAACTAAAACAGCATGTAATAAACTACACGTAAAAAACAACTAGAATACTATAAATAGGGTTGCCAGATGTGCCGCCCTCGGGACTTATCGAGTTTTAGCGTTGATATTTTGCCTGTAAGCCCAATTTGGGGCAGATCATTGTCCCAAATGGGGGATGGGCAGCAGCATCCCTGAAGTGCGGTGGAGATACTGCGATCGCCAACCCGCACGCCAAGCGTGGCGATTATGTCATTTACCCCACATACAATTGGGGGAGGCCTATGTCCAGCAGTGGACGTCCTTTGGCTGATATGGTGGTGGCGGTAGAAGTAAAACTGGAAAAAAACCGTTTGTTATTGTATTTAATGTTGAAGTATATTTTATACCCAAGTATTAAATTTATGATTTTTTGGATTTATCTTCGCTCTTAGCAGAATAACTATTATACGTTTTGTACGGACCGGGGCGAGAGGTACGACATTCGCCGGGAGCTAGTTAATAATTAAGTTAAAGAAATTTCTTATACAGGGTGGAAAGTAAACGGGGTCTGTATTAATCCGAGCGTAATACTTAACTACGAGTAGAAAGAAGTGGAATATGTTTTATGAAACAATTGTTTTATATCCAATAGAAACGCGATCGTGCTAGCTAGGCTGGAACTTAACTTTTTACTATGATTTCATAATCATATAAAAAAGGTTAGGTACTGTTGGCAAATATAAATAAGACTTCTAAGTTATTTTTTTGGGTCCCGTAGCCAAAATGGGAAAAAGGGAACATTTCTAGTTTCGTCATGTTCGCCTGTCTGTCTCACTGTCCGTATTTCACAGGCATTTCATTCGGAGATAATCGCTCCGAAAGTTACCATAATTGTCGCCCGTCTGATTTTTGAACCGTGGACGTGGAATCATAAAATATAGTAAAATATGAATAAAATCATGGACATAGTGGTTAGTACATTGCATACTTTCAAGGAAACATGTTTTAAACAATATAGGTCTTACAGTTTTTAAGTTTTCGCTGAAATACTTCCTTCAAAAAAACCCATGTTCTGAGTTTCCTATGAAGATACGACATCTATAATTCACTGTATAGGATAGTGGTTTTAAATTGTATTATAACCACTAGTAGCAGGTACGGTACCCTTTATTGTGCGTGGTCCGACACGCACTTCGTCACTTTTTAAATACCAGTTCCTCTAGTATATTTTTATCGAAACAAACACAAACGAACGCGTTGTCGTTTAGATTTAATTTGTATGGCAACAAATAGTTACCTCCAAAGGCCGCCAGAGGCGCTGTTCACGTGTCATACACATTAATAGTAAACGCAAATGCGATCGTACGTGTCTATGTTTCGCAAAAAAAGTAGACGTTCTGGTATGAGAAAAAAAACCTCTCGTAACTGGCTGGTTTCCCAGTGTCAATCAATCTAGTTGTTCATTGCATTTATGGCTACGAGTAAACACTTTCATTTCTCCTTATCTCTCGTTTTTAAATAGGCATGACTAAGACTATTACTAGAGAGTTTTGAATAAACAATTATGTAAAAAAACAAACATTGGCTTAGATAAAGAGCGTACGTCATTATCAGTCATCATGGCCGCTAGTCGCATCATGGTAGCTACGCTCTTATCTGTGAAAGTAGTTCTGAGAGATACTTGAAGATACTATTTTTTAGGAAAGTAAATTTTTGCCTATTAACAATATTAATAGAAATTCAAAACTTTAATTTATCTTTAAATTACTGACTTACAAATATGTAATATGTAAATCACCAAATTTGAACTCAATTGGTCTAGTAGTTTCGGAGAACATTGGCTGTGACAGACGGACAGACAAACAGACACACGAGTGGAAAGTGGACACGAGTGGAAGAAATCCTAAGAAAGAAATAAAATTAAGTCACCATGTCATCTATTTTCCGCTTGTCCATGTCCAAACCATTTAAGTACCTACTGCATTGTTTATTGAAATAAGTAATATGACATTTTGTAATTTTTAATTCAGAATAATGTACAAACTTTGGTTTTCTTACTTTTTAAAAATAATTATACGTTTTGACAAAAGACTTGTTTTATGCCGATTTTCGCAAATTTTCGCCGCAATAAGCACAGCATATCGAGCTACCGCGAGCGAGCGAGCGAGACAAAAATTTGGCGATGGTCAAGCCTGGGTTTGAATTTCTATCAGTGAGATGTTTATAAAGGCAGAACCGCGGGAACACCAGTATATATTAGACATGTTAGTATGACAAGAATGACTCATAGAGGACATGCAAGCCATTGTGTTATGAAAATCACAAAATAAAGTGCACCATTGTCTTGTGAGTCGTGCGTGTCATACGTTGGTTCAAACAAGTATTCAACTGCAATAAATGTGTATTCGAATTAATGAGTGCCAAATACGCCATATCTACATATGCTCAGCTGCAAAGAAAGAATATAAACTTCTATAAAGAGATTCTTCATAAAAATCAGTGGTTATAAATCATATAGTCTTTTTCTTTCTACCACCCAATGTTTAAAAATCTACTCTGGGCTCCCCGACTATGGTTTATACTGTTCATAATAACACGACTAAAGATAATGTAATTTCGTCGGTAAATTTCGATAGTAACATTACCTTCTGTATCGCGACCCCACCCGCCTAGTGTGTCACTGTCTGAGAATTAGTCCATCGCTTGACGTCATATCTTATCATACAATGGCATTTTAAAAGGTCCTACGATTGTGCAGGACACATTAGTTCCACCACACATGAAGTCAGGGTCAGCCCTAGGGTAGAGCGATTGCAGTGGGCGCCAGGAGCCAGGTGCCTAGGGTAAAAATATGGAAAATTAAAATTTTGGAGGCGCCTATTGAGTATCATATAGGGTTACCAAACACCCGATTTTCAGTTGATATTTGGCCATGTCCAGCAATTCAGTGAACCCAATTCGGGACAGAATAATTTCCCCGAGTTTTGAGCAGTAAAATTGGACAAGTAAATTGCTATTTGCGTACTAAAAATATGTACGTTTTCTTCGTATAGTTGATTGTTTAGTATTTTATTACAAAAGTAAATGAACATTTTACGACAATAACCGAAACATTATTTAATGACTTGTCACTCTTTATTATTTTAAGGTTATGTCCCGAAATTTAAAGTTGTTGTCCCGAATAATAGGAAATCTGATCTGGTAGCGTAGTAACCCTACTCCACCATGGCTAGGGCTGGCACTATGTCAAGTCAAGTCAAAATATTGTTTATGCAAATAGGCCTAGCAACAAGCACTTTCGAATCGTCAGTTATAACATGTATTAACATTAACATATATATTAATTAATTATTTAGAGCAATTTATTGATGATATTATTATTCTTTAAAATAAATATTCTATTGTCGTAGACTTGATTGTGCCTTTATAAAAAATTGAAATCTAGATAGTTTCTAGAATAAAACCAAAATGTCAAAAGAAAATAATAAGATAAAATTAATATCTAATGCCATAATGATTAATTCATTAAGGTTTATGTAGGTACATGAATCAGAATCAGAAGTACTTATTTGTAAAATATAAATACAGGTGGAAAAAAATATAACGTGTACCATTATGGAGCCCTTTGGATGTTTCACTGACGATGTTAAAGTTTTGTTTCTTGACTTGTCAAATTTTGAGTGCTTAATTATGAATCGTAATTGGATGCTCAGAGGCCATATACATCTCTGAGATATATATTTATTTTATATACTTTTGCTTAAGGTATTCGGACAGAGACCGTATACGTGGCTAATATTACCTTCAAATTTTGATAATCACTTGTAAGTTTATTTTCATTGAATGAAGTTACTGATAGTTTTGAAATCACCATTATTATTGTCGGTTTATTAAAATTGTATAATTCATGTTATGACTTGTAAAAGTGCCCTTGTGGCCTATTCGCAGAATACATTTTTGATTTTGAGATCAGAGATGGAGGAATGACAAAGACGAGAGAATTATTTGTAGAGAGAGGTAGAATAACGGAATGTCATTCCGCTCGTACTTGGTTGGAGGAGCCCAACTGGAGAAGTACCTTCACCTTATAACATCACTACTTGCCACTTGTTCGTTTCCTTGTGGTGAGTAAGCTCGCCGGAGCTCCTGGAGATGGGTCAGTCGCAGGGTCGGCAAGTTCCATAGGCTTACCTAGGTGGGCCGTACGCTTGTTTGCCATCGACCTGGTATAAAAAAAAACAAAGGAATATGACGAATACATAGAACTTCCTTTCCGGAAGAGGTTCCAATGGTTTTTGGTTACTAATCCCGTCTTAGGATTACGAATTTTAACCAGTAGCATTGTAGACTAATGTATAGTATATGTTGGAATTGAAACCGCAACCTTCTACCTCCCGGGCCGTAACCACAAGTAAAACCTTGTTCACAGGTTACTGCAGAATACAGTATAACTTAAGTATAATGCTTTCACAAGTCAAATTTTTAACTAAAAACCAGACATCAAAGTCGTAAAAAAACTCTGTAATCGCCATATAGTCGTTCCTTTGGCTCCTCATGGATCTCGTCATCAGAACTTCTCCTCTCAAACAAAAATAATCATATTGGTTTACCTAATTAAAGGAGTTCTGAGGTACCTAACAAACATGAAACAAATACAATCGAATTGAGAACCTCCCCTTTTTGGAAGTCGGTTGAAAATAGCTTGAAAACTAATTGTTTGTGCATAATTAGTTTAGTTATCGTCTTTTTGTTTTACATTTTTCTCATTTTTACAATTAGTAGCTGCACCGTTACAAAGCTATGGTAAGCATTATATACATGGTGGGAGGGACGTTCACATATTTTTGTTTTTTTTTTTGGATATAATCGATGTATGGATCAAATAACAGGTATTTGTCACCCGTGCTAAGGAATAAAGCGACATAATGCGATCTGAGCTCTGAGGCTTTCTTTACTACCGCCCGGGATGTGTACATAATTTTTTTAACGTTTTTTTCTGGTCAGAATTTTCCGCAAACGCAGCGGCCGGCAGCCGGCAATTATCTACTAGTTTACCGTCAAGAGTGAAGTAAATGGTTTTTGTAAGGGTTGACAGCAATGCAATTTATGTAAAAGTGAAGTGAACTCCATTTTACTCACTTGTGAGGTAATAACTTCAATCTCATAGTAACCCCATAGAACTTCGACTCGCTTAGTAGGTAATATAAGCTCTAGGATATAAAATTTGGCGTGCATCATATGGTTTTATCAATAAAACTCAACTCAACAACTATATACTCAACTCAACACAATCATATCCGCCATATTCGTGACTCAGGTTGTAGAAATCAATTCGCACCGCCACGCTTCACTAGACTCACTAGTGCATGATTCATAGGCGTTAGACGTTTTATTTTAAAACATGGTTCTGTAGGTAAGTATTATTTAAATTTTACTTTTTAACAGACTTCAAGATTTCAAAAGAGGACGTTATTAATTCGGTTGCACGTTGTTTTTTTTTTAATGTTTGGTACTCCAGAACTCCGTCATTTCTGAACCGATTTTAAAAATCCTTTTTTTATTGTAAGTATATATATCCAAGTTAATCCCCTTTTTTGTCAAAACGCAGTTCTAATGATGGGATCCATGAGGAATTGAGGGAACTCCTCAAATCTTATAGGCAAACATATAGTGATTTTTGTGTTTTTATAAACAAATCGAGCATTTTCATACAAAAATGTGACATTTGATGAAGTTGAACTGCTGATGATGACTAGGACAGAACTCTTCGACGACGAAAAGTTCACGTTTGGCGATTTGTCCTCTTAGCTGTATTTGTTAAGCAAGTTCTATTTTCACGATTAATTTTTGACATGCTCGAGTTCTGATGATGGGATCCATGAGGAATCGAGGGAACTCCTCAAATGTGAAAGGCACACGTATAGTGATTTTAGGATTTTCATGAACTAATCAAGCAATTACATTTAAAAAAGTGTAATTTTGATGAAGTGGAACTGCTGATGATGGTCAGAACGGAACTCTAACGACGCATAGTTAGTTCCTCTTTGCTGTGTTTGTTAAGCAAGTACGATTTTCAAGACAATCATTTGTCAAGCTCGAGTTCTGATGATGGGATCCATGAGGAATCAGGGGAACTCCTCAAATGTAAAAAGCATACATATAGTGATTTTAGTATTTTCATAAAAAACAAGCATTTACATTTGAATAAGTGACATTTGATGAAATGGAACTGCTGATGATGATCAGAATGGAACTCTTCAACGACACATAGTTCACGTTCGGCGATTTGTTCTCTTCGTTGTTTGTCAAGCAAGCTAGGTTTTCAAGGCACATTTTTGTCAAGCTTGAGTTTTGATGGAGGATTCCATGAGGAATTGAGGGTACTTAGTCTTCTACCATTATAAACATACTTATAGCCATTTTTATTTCATTGTATGGAATCTAAGAGTGTACCATCTAAGTATAATAATCTTTCACCGGTCTTTGAAGTTGGTTTTTTTTCTTAAAAATTATTGTTTTAACTTTTCAAGCACGGTCGGGTATGTAAGACCTTACGTTCGCTATAATCAACGTGTTTGTATTGAATAATTTTTAGAATGTTATTTGTTTTTTTATGTTAATTTCCAAGTTTCCTCGCGTTTTTGAGGAAAACATACCTCGGCCGGAACAGGGATTGTCTGCCTGATTACTATAAGACTATGACACTCGCCAGATAATCCTTCCCGGCTTTTGCAGTATTGTACGTCGGCTTCACAATGTGTTGAACACCTTTGTGCCTTCTCGCTTTAACGTCATGTTTAAACAGTCATACTAAATATCTAACGGGTGAAAGCGACAAAGTCCCAAAGTGTCCAGCTACTAAAGGATGATTTACAGAAGACCGTTCCGTGTCCGGGCCGGCCCGTTTTCTATGACAGCAAACGCAACGGCCGGCGTATTTCTCTAGAAGAAAACGGGCCGGCCCGGACACGGAACGGCCCACTGTGAATCATCTTTTATGAGGCCGACTGTACGTGTACTATGAACCTCGCGAGTGATATTTTTTACGTTTTCATCCCCGATGGCACCGTCGTATTGAAAAAATCCAAAAAATGAATCGACAAAAATTTCCATATAATTATCGAACCTGCTCACAATATTTTACAAGATTCGGTTGAGAAATGCGACCAGTAGAGGAGAAAAGCAGGATATCCGGAAATCCGCCGGCTGGCGCGGCGGCCGGACATACTGAAAGCACTTTTGCCGAAGCTGAAACGGAAACCAATGAAGAAAAGTAAAGTTCCTGTTACATTGTTATCCATAAGGTTGTATTTCACCTGGCACTGGCCCAAAGATATACTATACCTGTAACATTGATTTAGAGTAATGCGAGTTATTTGAACCCTAAAATTTCTACCACATGACTTGAATAAATACCGACAAACAATATGACACCTTCAGTACAAGCAATAAGGTACAAAATCCAGTGTACAACCCAACGGTTGCTCGACCAGACGATACATGCAAATATATTTGCATCTCTATTCAGGTTAACTATATTACGATTGGCTATCTCATGTTGTCATTCACACAGTCGAACGTAGGTACAGTTCATCATCATTATCCAAGCGTTATCTCAGTACAGTTGCATCCTGAAGGATGCCCGGGGTCAGCTACCTAATCTGATCCCATCAGTTGGTGTAGGTATTCGTTTTCACGCAAGCGACTGCCATCACACCTTCCAACCCAAGGGAGAAATTAGACCTTATTTGGGATTGTGCTTGTCAAGTGAGAGGGCAACTTGACTGTTGGAAGTTCTCAAGAAGGCCTCTAACTTGGCTTATTGACTCCTGTCATCGATAGCAGCCGGGATCAACGGCTTGATGTGCCTTTCAAAGGTTAAGTGCAGTTGTCATCTGTGCTCTCCAGGGTGCTCATAAGTACCAATCTCAATATGCACTTCATCATCATCGTCATATCAGCAAAAGGACGGGCTCCGGCTGCTGGACATAGGCCTCCCCCAAGAGTGCCACAATGACCGGTGTAGCGCCACCCGCATCCAGCTGTATCCCGCGACCTTTACCAGGTCATCAGTCCACCTTGTGGGAAGGCTACCCACGCTGCGCCTTCCGGTACGTGGTCGTCACTCAAGAACCTTAGCCTCAACGGCCAGCGGTTCTACGAGCTGTTTCCCGCCCACTGCCACTTAATTTTAGCGATTCGGAGGGCTATATTGGTAACTTTGGTTCCACCTGCACTTGAATGCCTTGAAATAGAGTCGTGTTCAGATATTTACAATTCACGGTAAAAATCGTAGAAAAGGGTAACAGTTCATTCGTTTCACCTTGCATTATGTACAAGTAAATTTTTAACAAAAAAACACCGACTCCAAACTTTGCCGGCCCCATCCTCTTGGTATATAATTTGAGGAGTTCCTTATTTTGTCTTACCCCATCCTCGTGGTATATATAATTTGAGGAGTTCCTTCGATTTTTCCAAGATCCCGTTATCAGATCCAGACTTGGTGACAATGGGACCAACTAGAAACACATCCTTTCAAACAAAAAAATAGTACGTTACGATACAAGTGCAGAGAACAGGAAATTCGCAACGAGTGGTGATAAATTAAAACACGACCGAAGGGAGTGTTTTAAATCGACACGAGTTGCGAATTACCTATTCGCACGTGTATCGTACAACGTTTTACAGTACATATGGCTCTTTAAAGTTTCGACATATGCACGTAATCTGCTGATTATCGCACTCGTGCGGTAATGTAGCACCATATGTACTGTAAAATAATTTTTGAAATCGGTCCACTAGTCTCCGAGTAATCGGTGAACATACATAAAAAATAAAATATTCCGACGAATTGAGAGCCTCCTCCTTTTTTTGAAGTCGGTTAAGAAGAAATCACTTCTTGTCGCCAAACTCGTTTAAGTGCAACTCGCTCGAATTACATAATTCGCAGGACGAAATACAATTTTTTATACCGGTTTCCTTTCGTTTTCACTTGTGCTTTTACTTTTATTGGAGTCTGTTAATGCGGATGTCTCCATCAAGTTATTGTTTTACTCGCTCGCTAGTGTTAGCTCGATTTGCTGAATTTAAATTGTCGCGTCGCCCGCGCACGGAAATTAGCGAAATTCGCCTTGAACCTAACTTTTTAACAAAGTGAGTGAAGTTTTGGAAATTATTTTCTCGGTCTAAAGTTCACTTATGCACCTCCACCATATCAGCCGAATGACATCCACAGCCGGACATAGGCGTGTGGGATAGGCCTTTAAAAATGATATCGAGGTCTCTGTTTATTTATTTTTAACCGACTTCAAGATTTCAAAAGAGGAGGTTAACAATTCGGTTGTATGTTTTTTTTTTTAATGTTTGTTAGTCCATAACTCCGTCATTTCTTAACCGATTTGGAAAATTATTTTTTTGATTGTAAGTATATATATACAAGTTGGTCCCGTTTTTGTCAAAACGCAGTTCTGATGATGGGATCCACGAGGAATTGAGGGAACTCCTCAAATCTTTAAGGCAAACATATAGTGATTTTTGTGTTTTTATCACAATTCAAGCATTTGCATCCAAAAATGTGACATTGGATGAAGTGGAACTGCTGATGATGATCAGAACAGAACTCTTTAACGTTCACGTTTGGTGATTTGTCCTCCTAGCTGTGTTTGTTAAGCAAGTTCTGTTTTCACGATTGATTTTTGTCATGCTCGAGTTCTGATGATGGGATTCATTAGGAATCGAGGGAACTCCTCAAATGTGAAAGGCACACAAATAGTGATTTTAGTATTTTCATGAACTAATCAAGCATTTTCATTCATAAAAGTGACATTTGATGAAGTGGAACTGCTGATGATGATCAGAACGGAACTCTTCAACGACGCGTAGGTAGTTCACGTTTGGCGATTTGTTCTCTTCGTTTTGTTTGTCAAGCAAGCAAGGTTTTTCCATGATTCCATGAGGAATTGAGGGTACTTAGTCTTCTACCATTATACACATACTTATAGCCATTTTTATTTTATTGTATGGAATCTAAGAGTGCACCATCTAAGTATAATAATATTTCACCGGCCTCCCCCAATGAAGTCGGGTTTTTTTTCTTAAAAATTATTTTGGTCAGATATTTAGCTGTCAAAATCGGAAAAGTTTCCGCCTCTAAATTCCAAACTATAAAAAAAATCCCACTATGCTAAGCCTGTCTCATGGGGTCAGTTCAACGGTTACCACGGTATTAAGCCCTACGCTGCCAAATTGTCCGCGACAGAAAAACCAATTTGGTCCTGCCCACCGCCCAGATAGTAACGCGGCAAATAAAAATTCCGGCACCCCCCCCCCCCTATTGTAAGACAGTTTGTGTGACGTTATGTTATCACTATCAGTCCAATCCAAAGTGGTCAGTGGTCCAATCGATCTACCGCGCACTGCACTCGTTTGTGAAATCCGTATATTTAGCGCACTTATTTGACACTGAAAATAGTTCAGTTTTTGGGTTATAAGTATAGTATAAGTGATTATATTGACTGTAGTGAACACTTGTGAGTATAAAAACACTTTAATTGGTACATATTTCTTCTTTAATTGTAAGAAACGCTGTATGACAGCAATTAAACATCGAATTCTCACGGTGCATTCATTATAAATTGTTTAGAGAAGTGATGGAAACGACATCTGGATTGGTACGACAGCAATACCCTTTCGACCGCGTATGTAACCGAGTTTTGTAACCAGGTATTAAATAAGAAAATTATCTCGTTTTAACCGACTTCAAAAAAGGAGGTTCTCAATTCGACTGATCTGTCTTGCCCAAATAAAAGGACGTAAGTGCCATGAGTTCCCTATGAAGATACGTTCCGTAGTATCAAGGAGCCCTTATAGTTTCGCCATGTCCGTCCGTCTGTCCGCGGCTAAGCTCAGTAACCGACGTAACCGTTACTACTAGAAAGCTGTAATTTAAAATCGATATAATTACATATCAAACACGCCAACAAAAAGGTGCATGCAATTATTGAGTCCACCATATCAGCCCTAGGACGTCCACTGCTGGACATAGGCCTCCCCCAATTTCATGGGGGGTAAATGCCATAATCGCCACGCTTGGCATGCGGGTTGGCGATCGCAGTATCTCCACCGCACTCTAGGAATGCTGCTGCCCATTCCCCGGTGGTCTTGGTCGTAGTTTTAGGACATAACCGGGTCCGGGTAATTATTGAGTCAATATAAGTCATACTACGTAGTTAATAGACACGTGTAATTTACAATAGTATCGTTTACTACGACCTAAACAAGAGACCGATAAAAATACGATTATCGGTAATCCCGATTAGAGATAAAATGCCTAAGCTATTTTATATCGTAGATCGCAGGAAGGCCTTTGTATATTTTTAATGCGATTGGACTATTGATTTTTTTGGATTCTGACACGAATTCTTGCTTTTGACGACCTGTTTAGCCTAGTTGGTAGTGACTCTGCCTCCGAAGCTAGAGGTCCCGGGTTCGAATCTCGACCAGGGCATTTATTTGTGCATTTTTCACGGATATTTGTTCTTGGGTCTTGGATGTTTTCATAATCATAATCATATCGTTTATTGCTTTATATGGTTATACAAGATGGTCTTACAATATTTTATGTCCCAATATAAACCCTGTAAGGGCACTGCAAAAAGTAATTATAACATTATATAATAATAATAATAAGGTTAAGGTTAACATGCAGCTATGAATTACTACTAAAATATTCTTTCAATGTATAATAGCTTTTCGTGATCAAGAAATCTTTCAACTTCTTAAAGAATACCTTATTTTTTTCAACCTGCTTTATACTTAAAGGAACGCTATTGTACACTTTTACCGCCATGTGGTGTGTGCCTGATCTTACAATTTGCAGTTTCGTAAATGTACTAGTTAATTTATTTCTGTTTCTGAGGTTATGGCGAGATTGTGTGCTGTTTTCCTGTGCCTGCTCAAATAACGCTTTATTGTTCCTTACGAATTTACATAATTCAAATATATAAATAGATGTTAACGTTAAAATTTTTAGGTTAACAAAGTTATATATGTAATAAAATTCTCACGCACTGTTTTTGTAGGATAAACAATTCACTGGCATGTGGGCTATTCCCCCACAAAACAATCCCATAGCTCAGCCAAGCGTGCGCGTAAGCGTAATATGCACTAGTTGCAGTTTTTAAATCAGTGCATTTTTTCAATTCATACAGAGCATGTGTGAATTGAGACAGTTTTCCTGTTATTTTTTTGACATGTGATTTCCAATTTATATCCGAGTCTAATTCTATTCCTAATAAAGTACATGTGTTAACAGTGAGTATCTTGTCATCTTTGTATGTATAAGTTGTATCAATTGGTAGTTTTTGTCGCGGTTTGATCTGTATTAGTTTAGTTTTTGAGACATTTAAATTCAAATTATGATCGTTTAGGCATTCCAATATTTGAGCAAAACACGTATTAAGTTGCTGTTTCAAATGCTCGCTGTTATCACATTGAAATATCACTGTAATATCGTCCGCGTAAAGAATACTGATATTGTGAAGAGTTTTAAGCAAATCATTTACGTATAACAAGAACAATATGCATCCTAAGACACTTCCTTGAGGTATAGAATAATTTACATTCATTTTCTGTGATCTGTAAGTAGCAAATATTTTCTTGCCATAATCGTAATAGTCTATATCCACATACTGTTGACGATTTTCAAGATATGACACAAACCACTGATAACTTATTCCTCTCACACCTATTCCATACAATTTCTCCAATAGGATTTTGTGAGACACTCGATCATAAGCCTTACTTATGTCAAGCAGCATCGCAATAGCATACTTTTTACTATTAATTATCTTTAATACTTCGCTTGTAAATTTGTAAAGTGCCGAAACTGTAGATCTTTGTTTGCGAAAACCATGTTGGCTTTCATTATATACGTTGTATTTTTCGCAGAAGGAATTTAACCGTTTCGCCATTGCTGATTCAAAAATCTCGGAGAACGTAGATAATAGTGCAATAGGACGGAAATTATTAGGTTCACAAGCTGTTTTAGTTTTAGGTATAGGCTTTATGATGGATATCTTTAATAGCTCCGGGAAAGTTGCCTCAGCAAAGGATTGGTTTATTAGGTAGGTAATTGGTGTTAACAGTTCGTCATGGCATTGTTTAACGAGAGTCGGGGGGATTTGGTCATGCCCATAACTGGTTTTATTCTTTAATTCCTTTATAATTTGACTTATTTCATTAATATTGACCGGACTTAGGTACATTGTATTACTAGTGGGTTCAATAACTGGTCGACCTTTTGGTTTAATAGTTGTGTCTCTTGATCCTACTGATACGAAGTAATTGTTGAAAGTGTTTGATACTAAGTCTGGTTTGTCTGTAATAGCGTCATTGATTTTTAGTTTAATATTTTTAAACTCTTTTTTATTTAATTTATTCGTGCGCTCTTTTATAATTTGCCACATTGTTTTTGTTATATTTTTACATGTTTTCATTCTATTTATAAAATGTATCTTTTTAGACGTTTTAATTGCTTTCTTAAGAATTCTTTCGTAAGATTTGTAATGGTTTTGTAGGGCCAGGTTTTTACTTTGTGATATTAATAATTTCAGTAGTCTTTTATTTTTACATGAAATTTTAAGGCCAGGACTAAGCCAATATTTTGGTTTTTTAGTATTTACTTTAATTTTCTTTTTAGGAATGCATTGATCCAGAGTTGATAAAATGTGCTTATGGAAAGCATTATAATTTTGATTCATATCTTTATCCCCAGAAATTATTTTCCCCCAATCAGTGGATTGCAACCGTTTTTTAAATAAATCTATGGCCTTTCCATTAAAAATTCTTTTTTCTGTTGAAAAAGATTCAATTACGTTTGTCTTTGCCAATGGAATTGATAATAGAATGCCTTTATGATCTGACAGTCCAAGTTCTTTAACATTGAGCACAAAGTTTGATGGATGAAAATTTGAAAATACAATATCTAGAAACGTTGAACTCGTTGAAGTAATTCTCGTTGGTTCTTTAACATTTTGAATAAAGTTATATCTTTGAAACATTTCCCTCATAGTAGTAGTTTGGTTTGTATTTACCAAGAAGTTCACATTTAGATCCCCTCCAATTAATATATTATTACGACAGTATTCAGTAGTTGCTATTTTTAAAACTTGTTCTAATTGTACATAAAACAAATCTACTTCTCTTTGACTATTCGGCCAATATATTACTATTAGAAGTAAATTAGATTTTGGTATCATAATTGCACATATCTCAATAATATACTGTATTGCTAAGTTTGTAATTTCTTTACATTCAACGTACTCTATACACTCCTTAACCAATATACAAACTCCGCCTCCTTCATAATCAGTCCTGTAAAATAGGCTTGCTAGATTATAGCCTTCCACGACTAGTAAGTCCTGTTTGACTTGAGTGATCCAGGTTTCACAGAGGCAGACTATGGGCAGGTCTATTTCTTCCGTGAGTGCTTCAATTAGACTAATTTTGTTTTTTATGCTTCGGACATTTTGAAATAGGATACTCAAATTATCGCGGACGAAAGGGCTGACTGTTTTCGCTCTGGGTATTATTTAGGGTCTCGTTATGGGGGCGATTCAGTTCTGGCTGTGTTGGAAAACTGCGTTCTTGTCGGATGTCTCCAGTCATTGCTTTTCGGTCATATGTTTGTCCGGTAGTTATGCGTATGCTCCGTTGATTTTCCCTCTGGATTTTTCTCTCTTTAATACCATTTTCGTCTAAATATTGAGATATCCATAGCCCAGTACGTCGGAACATTTTCACACATGCAAGCATGTGATGAGTGATTTCAGCACCCACACATATCCCTCGACCGTTACGGCCTTGCGAGGGTTTCCTGACTAGCTCAGAGGTTCCTAGCGGGATCGGGGATGAGTGATAATCAAAACACCAATCGGACAGTCACAAATAAGGGTCTTCTTGCCCGTTTATTAATAAATGAAAAGCCTTAAAACTAAGAGAGAACTACGGTGTCGAAATGCTAACGAGGACCTAGACAGATTATGCTATGAAATTAGACTATTTAGATTTAGTTATCAAATCGCGGATAGCGGTATTAGTTGTGGAGCGGATGGTTAATGTGGAAGCCTGGGCACGGAGCGAGGGGGGAACCCCGCCGCCTCTCAGCTATAGGAACCTAGAGTCCTCGGCTTCGCGAGGGGGTAACCCCGCGGCCTCGGAAGGACTCTAGGGTGATTGGCCTATCCTGCGGCGAGCGAGGGAGGTGAACCCCGCTGCCTTCAGGCTAGGTGTCCAGGGCAAACGAGGGGGGAACCCCGTTGCCTCGAAGACAGGATCTCGGGCGTCGCGAGGGGGGAACCCCGCGGCCTCGGAGAGGAAGGGAGGAGGGCAGTGCTCGCCACGGCGTTGTAGCCAGCACTGCCGTCGGCGCGCGTCGCGCTCTCGCTTTTATGTGCCCCCGCGGGGAGCGGGCGGCCGGTTCGGTGGCGGGGCCGGGCGGTGATTCATACTGCGCTATCGCGCGCGCGCTGCCTCGCGCGCGCGCCGCCTCGGTACTTGTGACGCTGGGCGCGCTTGGAAGACGCCGTTGCCAGTGGACGTCACAGCGCCCACGTTACAAGCAGATATCTTGTCATTCTTTTGCTCAAAAGTTCAATTTTTAATGGTCGCCGTCTACCTCTATGGCCTATGCGTACCAGGTCTTCAATATATCCCGTTAAATCTATTTGGGTTATATCAAAGAAAGCATTATCTACTCGGTTGTGAAGTTCAGCTTCCGTTTCAAACCGTGTTTCATCCAGACCATATAATACCAACACCCTACTATTATCTATTTGGTAGTTTTGGAGTTGAATGTTCTGGGGTTCTGCTACTAATATTTTCCTGTTTCTCACAACTGATGAGTAGGATTCATTACAAGTCTCTGGTTGGGTACTTGGGTTTAGACATATGTCAGAGCTTGGTTGGGGTTGTTGTGATGTTTTTTGGGCTTCCAACAAGGCTTCCGCGTTTTTTTCCAGATATGTCCTGCCTGAGTCGCTTATTATCCAAATCTAATTCATTTATACGTTTCGTGTTTTGTGTCATCAAATCTTTTAAAACTTTGAGTTCTGTATCAAGTATCGTATGTCTACTGTTGATTTTATCAATACCTAACTGCATTATTTTTATTGTGTCAGATAGGTTACTGTCTCGAGCTTCTTGTTTCTGAGCTTGAAGGTTGATTTGGGCTCTGAGCTCCCGTATTTCTTTTAGTAAGAGTGAGTTAGTGTCCTCGTTATTATTTGATATTAAGGTATCTCCGCCGGGAAGTGTAGTTTCAAGAAACGAAGATTCGACACTAAATTTTCTTGTTTGTTGACGTCGTTGCGTTACATTTTCACATTCTTTCTGTGACGGAAGGTTGCTAGTTCCATAGTTGGGGCACGCAATTTCTAGCGGGATAGCTATGGCCTCGGGGCTAAAGTTGGCTATTTCTGCATCGGCTGGCCTGTCACCTTCGGCTGACACAGGGGGTTCGTCAATTATACTTGTGTCTTGTGGTGGCATGACTCCCTGACTACGGACTGGTGTTCGATCATTGTTGACCCTGCGTAATTTACACACATTCTGGACACTCCCACGATTTCCGGAGAGCATGCGAGTGTTCTCTAAAATAAGCTGTAGTTAAGTTTAAATACATATAGTGGTATTTCAGTTTGCACTTCGTGCAACATATCATTTCTCCTCGATTTATGATCGTGTTACAGCCGTGGCAATTCATCTTCATATAGTTGTACTTTATTCTTTCAATTCGGAATTCTGCACCGGTGCAATTTGGAACGTGTTAAATTAGTACAATTTGGACCGTATGAAATACAGCAATTTGGACCGTAATTCACAGGTACAATTCCGACCGCAGCGCGTCTGTGCAATTCGGACCGTGTGCTTATTGGTTCAAATGTTGACGTTTTGTAGGCCAAAGCAGTTAGTTGTAAATAAACGTTACTTATTGTCAGATAACCGTCACTGTGTTAGTATTTCGTATTTAAGTTCAAGATTCAGCTGAAGAAATGTTAAAAGCAATATCCAACGTATGCAAAATCACTGTTTATCTCTATTTGACGGTAAAGTAAATGTTTTCATGTGTTTCGGTTCAGTTTATTGAATCATTTACTGGTTTAGCGTCACTTATCATGTTGGGAGCAGTTTACTTACATGTCCACAATATATTTTCACAAATATCAACACAATACACACAAGATCAAGCGCATTTTATAGGATACATTATTAAATAATCGCACAAAATACTGAGACGATGTTTACATTACGGCAGTGTTCTATGTATTTAAGTATGTATTTATCTATATAAGTATGTATATCGTCGTCTAGTACCCATAATAGTAACAAGCTTTGCTTAGTTTGGGACTAGGTCGATTTGTGTAATATTGTCGCCCAATATTTATTTATTTTCATAGGCTGCGGTGATCGCTTACCATCAGGCGGGTCGTACGCTTGTTTGCCATCGACGTAGTGCTAAAAAATAATTTTTAAGAAAAAAAAACCGACTTCAATGAGGGAGGCCGGTGAAAGATTATTATACTTAGATGGTGCACACTATTAGATACCATACAATAAAATAAAAATGGCTATAAGTACTTAGTCGGCTCATAAGTTCTGTCACTGGCCTTTAAAATTTAAATTTGGAACTCCTAAAACAAAAACCGTTGTGCATTTGAATTTCGAATCTTTTTTAAATATTTGAGTAGTATAATTTTGCAATTTTCTGTTTTCTTTAACATGGAGTGGACGCTTAAAGATAGCCGTACCGCAATAATTGCACTATATCGTTGTGGACACTCGCCGACTAAAATTTTTAAGCTACTTGAAAATTTAAATTTCTCTCTAAGATTTGTGTATCGTACCATAGAAAGATACAGTGAGGTCTCTAGTTTAAATGACAAGAAAAGAAGCGGTCGTCCGCGAACAGCTAGGACTCCAGCGGTTGTACAAGCAATTAGGGTACGCATTGCCAGAAATCCCGCTAGGAAACAAAAAGTTATGGCCCTCCAGATGGGTTTGAGCAGAAACACGGTGAAAAGAGTGCTTAATCAAGACCTGAGACTTCGTGCTTATAAACGAAAAACTGGCCATCTTCTCAATGGTCGGCTTAAAGCTTTAAGGCTTAAAAGATCTAAAGCTTTATTAAAGAAGTACGCTAAAAATAAGCATCGTTGTATACTGTTTTCGGACGAGCAAAATTTTTGACATAGAAGAAAACTGTAATAAACAAAATGATAGAGTGTACGCTCGCAATAGTAAAGAAGCGTCTAATAGCATTCTCCGTATTCAAAGAGGTCATCACCCTTCATCTGTGATGGTTTGGATGGGAGTTTCTTATGCGGGCGTCACTAGTATGCATTTTTGTGAGAAAGGAGTAAGAACTAGTGCCAAAGTGTACCAAGACACGGTGTTGACTAATATTGTGAAACCACTATCCCATACGATGTTTCTAAACCAGCATTGGGTTTTCCAGCAGGACTCTGCTCCAGCCCATAAGGCAAAGTCTACACAAGCCTGGCTCGCCTCCAATAAAATCGACTTTATACGGCATGAAGATTGGCCCTCCTCTAGCCCAGATCTTAATCCGTTAGACTATAAAATATGGCAGTATTTAGAGGAAAAGGTGTGCTCAAAAGCTCATGCAAATCTAGACTCGCTGAAAAAATCCCTTGCTACGGCAGTGGCCAATATCGACATGAAAGTGGTGCGTGAATCCATTGACGACTGGCCACGCAGACTTCAAGCCTGTGTAGATAATTATGGCGGTCATTTTGAATAAATGTTATACATTTAGATTCTCTAGTTTATAAGCTTTCAAACGCTGTACAAATTATACGGAATAAACTTAAACTTTTGTTTTTATTTGATACTATGTATATGACAGAACTTATGAGCCGACTAAGTATGTTTATAATGGTAGAAGACTAAGTACCCTCAATTCCTCATGGAATCCTCCATCAGAACTCAAGCTTGACAAAAATGTGTCTTGAAAACCTAGCTTGCTTGAAAAACAAAACGAAGAGAACAAATGGCCAAACGTCAACTACGCGTCGTTGAAGAGTTCCGTTCTGATCATCATCAGCAGTTCCACTTCATCAAATGTCACTTTTTTGAATGCAAATGCTTAATTAGTTCATGAAAATACTAAAATCACTATTTGTCTGCCTTTCACATTTGAGGAGTTCCCTCGATTCCTAACGGATCCCATCATCAGAACTCGAGCATGACAAAAAATAATCGTGAAAATAGAACTTGCTTAACAAACACAGCTAGAAGGACAAATCGCCAAACGTGAACTTTTCGTCGTTGAAGAGTTCTGTTCCGATCATCATCAGCAGTTCCACTTCATCAAATGTCACATTTTTGTATGAAAATGCTCGATTTGTTGATAAAAACACAAAAGTCAGTATATGTTTGCCTTTAAGATTTGAGGAGTTCCCTCAATTCCTCATGGATCCCATCATCAGAACTGTGTTTTGACAAAAACGGGACCAACTTGGATATATATACTAACAATCAAAAAAAGAATTTTCATAATCTGTTAAGAAATGACGGAGTTATGGAGTAAAAAAAACATACAACCGAATTGATAACCTCCTCTTTTGAAATCTTGAAGTCGGTTAAAAAACAAAAAATATATGTTGGTGGACTAAGCATGCGACTTGAAGCGTCAAGGAGGAGTACGAACTCAAACGAAATACATCTGTCGTCTAAGAATGAGCTTCGCGTCGCTCAACTCAATAATAAATGTTGTAATAATTTATTAGCACAAGTGTGTAGTGTAGTGTTTGTGTAGTTGGGTGCATGAGGTGTGTATGTGACAGCACGTGACAGTAAAACAATACAGATGTAGTGCATGCTTTCCCATCGGGTAAATTCGAAATACGAATAGACCCGAATACGAATACGAATAGAACCAAGCGCTTTGCATCTTCTTTTATAATGCGCACTTCTAAGGTTTGGAATTCTCTGCCGGCGTCTGTATTTCCGAGTTCATATAACCTAGACCTTTTTAAGGCACGAGTGAATAGGCATCTTCTGGGTGAGCTCGCTTCATCGTCGGCCTCATCTTTGCCCCCCGGCTAGATGCTGACCAAGAGCAATCCCATTTGTTATAAAAAAAAAGACCCGAAGATGTGTCAATCGATTACCGTATTAACAATGGCAAAATTTCATTCTGACATTGACTAATAAAGTTTGACATTAACAGACATGAACTTGTCGGTCATTTAACGCGATACGACTGTTGACTAGATGATTCATTGTGTTGACGGTTATTACTGTTATTAGACTTATTAGTCTTATCCACAGCCATCAGAGAAAAGCAGACTCGCAGTATTAAGCCACATGATTTTTCATATAGTTGTCTCTTTAATCTTTATGGTGCACCAAAATGAGTTATCATGCGACAGATGGTACAATAATTTTAGGCTGTTAACGAGTTGTCTTGTCTCCATTGAGAAAGCACACCAGGATGTTAAATCCCATATAAAATTAACACACCACAACGTCAGTTCAGTACAATTTTCAGTTATGAAGACGGAGACACTGACATGTGAAGACGTGTCAGATGTCACTTGTCTGTCCCTCTCAAACTTTATGATTTGTGCATTAGTAAGAATAGATCAGATGTACTTACAGGAATCGTTCAACTCAAATGAGCGGATCTGCTTTACTCTGATATCTGTGGTAACTGGTATTATCCAATCCGATCCAGATGTGTTCTTGTTCTTATTGAGCGAGTGAATCGAAAGTCTCCGAAACAGCTTCGGCAAAAATGCTGTTCTCTACAGGTCGCATTTCTCAACCGATTCTCGTGAAATTTTGTGAGGTTTGATAATTTTATATCATATTTTTGACGCGTCAGTTTTTGCAAATTTTGAATTTTATAAAAAATATCGCTAGGCTCTACGTACAGCTTACAGACAGACCCCCTTATTCATAAAACTTAACAAACTTCTTGTAACTAAAAGTTGTTTTGTCCCTCTCTCACAAACATAAATGTCAAAGTGACAGATAAGGACAAACCAACTTTAGCGGCTTGTTAACTAATAGAGGTTTGATGGACGTTTATGAATAAGGGGGCGAGACACTAGTTTAAGTGCAAAATGCAAAAGGCGCCTTTGTAAATTTTTCGTAGCCAATCCTTTATAGATTTTATGGTTGAGTCGAGATCTAGACACAAGCGCAACCTTATTATTCACAAACCAACTCGTCCTCAACTGTCACCTCACACTCACCCGTTTTTATATGGAGACTGTCAAATGTCATTTGTCAAATTTTGACAGTCTCCATACGAAAACGGGTGAGTGTGAGGTGATCTGTTTGTGAAACTGAACAACACCCCAGGTCTCTTTCTCAACATAGCGCATTGGGAGTTCTGGCGACCTTACTCACCATCACCAATCACCACCACTTGATTATACCTTCCTAATCAAAACAACGGAACGTTATGTTATCGATCGTGTGGAACTGGAAGCTACAGTATGCAGAGTAACGGTAATTTTACTGATTTAATATTAATGAGAACACAGATACGTAAACACTTTCTCTAATCTAAGAATGATCGGTATTCAGCTGCAATAAAGACATTTTTCTCAAACATTCAATGGAATTTCGTCATTGCGTGCGTTATAACAGGCTTCAAAGTATCACGTTGCAGGCGGAACAACTCGGGACAACTGTAAAGGAATTTCATACAAAATTAAAGGTCTATAGGCCGGGAAGTAGTTTTTTTTTTTAATTTTAAAAACTAGTGCCTACGCCAAATCTTGGGTAGCGGACCCCAGGCATTCTTCAGGATGCAACTGCACTGGGAATAACGCTAGGATGACGATGAATGTCAAACATGGCGTCTGTTAATTTTTTTTTAGTGATATATTTTTATTTCATTGCATATGTTTGAGAAAAACACTATACAAATCTCAGCGAGAAACTGGGCTGCAGCTGTGCTACCGCGAACTTCGAAAATCGAACTTCGTGTCTTGCCGTCCCTTTCAATCTCGTGTTATACTCTATATGACGGAAAGGGACGGTACGATACGAAGTTCGATTTTCGAAGTTCGCGGTAGCACCCCAGGTCGCGTATCCCTATCCGTCTATATCTACCTACTTGGTTTGAAACCCTTCGTTTCCCGACCTCTATAGGAATGTACTATTAACGGGAACAGTCATACGTTTGATTCGTAGAGTAATGTACAGTTGAGGAGTGTCTTTTCAAAAGGGCTTATTTTTTCTGTAACTCTACTTCTAAATTGGACCTTAAGTTTTCTTGAGCAAGGTTCCCTTTAGAAGTACCGCTAAGACAAAAATAAGCCCTTTTGAAAAGACACTCCTCAGTTGTAGTGAATAATCAGTTACCAAAGTCAAAAGTCAAAGTCAAAATATTCTTTATTCAAATCGGCCTAGCAACAAGCACTTTCGAATCGTCAGTTATAACATGTATTAACATATACAGGATGGCCCATTCAAATCGGTCAGTATGGGAAAGTCTGAAACTATAAGACATACGAAGATTTGTTCTTAGGAACCATGTCACCGATTTTGATAAAAAGAAAAACTGCATTCATACATTTGAAAAAAAACACTGTACCCAGCTAGGGAATCGAACCCGGTTGTTTTGAAAAAATAAACTTACACTATTTCTATTCAGATATCGTTTGTGTAGGTCTTAAGCAGTAAATGTCTCTAAGAAACATAATGTCTAAAATGAATAAAATGCATTTTATTCATTTTAGACATTATGTTTCTTAGAGACATTTACTGCTTAAGACCTACACAAACGAATGCATTTTATTCATTTTAGACATTATGTTTCTTAGAGACATTTACTGCTTAAGACCTACACAAACGATATCTAAATAGAAATAGTGTAAGTTTATTTTTTCAAAACAACCGGGTTCGATTCCCTAGCTGGGTACAGTGTTTTTTTCAAATGTATGAATGCAGTTTTTCTTTTTATCAAAATCGGTGACATGGTTCCTAAGAACAAATCTTTGTATGTCTTATAGTTTTAGACTTTCCCATACTGACCGATTTGAATGGGCCACCCTGTATATTAATTAATTATTTAGAGCAATTTATTGATGCTATTATTATTCTTTAAAATAAATATTGTATTGTTGTAGACATGTCAAAGTAAGAAATTATTTTGTAGTAAAATTCACAATAGGATCGTCAAAACATAAATAATAATAATAATAAAAAATATATAAAAAATAGAAATCTAGACAGTTTCTAGAATCAAATCAAAAAAAAAAGATCATATTAATATCTAATGCCATAATGATTAATTCATTAATATTTCAGTCACAATTAATCCCACGGTGTTTTATCATTCATGTAGTCATGTGTGCTATAATATGCTTGTATACGGATGCATTGCTTTGTCAGTGAGGACGAGTGCCGAGGAATAAAAGACCGCGTTATGGAGAGGTGCTTTATTCTTACCGGTCAATCGTACACTAATTTATTGCTAAGCTTATGATTAATATTGCACTTCGGATATATTGATGCGTGTGCGAGGTTAATAGCCTTATTTGGGGCTAATGCAAAGTGCCTACACACGCATCGTTGCAGAAAATAATGTACATCTTTGTACATATTGCCCTCTCAGAAGAAGGCTCCTAAGGCAAGGTAGGTAGTAAAATAACATTAGACAATAGTGTGCAATAGGTGCAAACAGTAAAGGTAAAATAAGTATGTTAAATTCTAAGACATATTTGTAAAATTGTGCGCGTAATGTTAAAGTGTAAAAGTGCAATATAGCTACTGTAAGATAATAAGTTAAGGTCAAAATAGGTTGAATATCTTTGTTTAAAAGTCAGTACTAGTGCTAGTGTCAAAAACCACTTGCTTCGCGGAAGTGGTATCTTTCCGCGCACTCCCGCACTCTATTACGTCACTTTTAACACTATCACATGTTTCTTCACTGGCACGTAGTTGCTGCTGTGTCAGTCTCCGAGTACCTGTACGGTACTTATAGTACACGACGACACCCATCAGAAGGACAACAGTGCTGACGATCAATGATGCTCCAATGGTTGCGTATTGATATTGATCGTGAGAGGACATCTCTTCCAGTTTAGATTGGGTTTTAAGCAGTTGTATCTCCCGATGAATATTTGAAAATTGCTGTTCGTGAGTTTCGTTATTGAATGTCATGTGGGTTATCGAAGTATTTAATACATCGTTAAGTGATGAGAACTCTGGTACAGTGCTTGTATCTAACTCAATAATTGATTTTGCAACGTAATCTTTGTTCGCATACAGCATGAAGGCGTCACCTTTCAAAACACAACCTCGACCTAGAGTTATCAGCCCGTTGTTACGTAATATCTCCGACGTCAAACCGTCTGGGCATAAAATGCGGACTAGGCACTCATTGCAACAGGTGAAGGTCCATGTGTTCTGTTTATGTAATTTGATCCATTTGTTAGTGCAGGGTTTTGTTTCAGTATGACAGTATGAATTATATTGTGCTCGATGAGTCAATATTTCCGTATTGCAAATTGATTTCCCTTGTTTCACCTCGTAAACGGGGTGGTTCAAATAGCATAATAATTTTTCTTCGTTCATATGAAGGCACGTGTTTATGTCTGGCTGCTCGATAGGTATAAAGGTGTCCTGGTGAATGTTGAAGGCTATTAGTTCTGATCCTGGAATGACGTGAATGACATTTTGTTGTGATATATGCTGAGGGATGCTTATCAGTTTATCGAGTTCAAATTGTTCGTCACTAAGTAATGGAACTTTTGCTTCCATTATGAGATATTGGTCGGTAATGCGAGCGTGAACTGTGAGTAATTTATACAGGTTACGTATGTTATCTTGAAGGTCCGGAAGTGCTAGTTTGCCATCTAGATGCCGAGCTATTCGGTTTAGTTCAGTTTGTAATTGTTTAGGGGACAGCAGGTGAACGTCGACATGACCGTGGTACATATTTGTCAGCGTGTTGATGACGGTTTGTTGTATGTTTTTTTAAGTGCAGCAGAATTCCGTTTGCTGCTATGGATGACGTCATGATGTAGAATGCATTTTCGTGGTCGTGCTCTAATTGTTGGGTTTTGTCTGTCAAGTTATTTAGGTGCTCAGTGACTATTTGAAGTTGCTTGTTCATAATGTCTTCATTACGTTTTAGGATATTGCCTTCAGCTTCAATTATGGTAGTTTGATTTTTTATTAACTGCAGTAGGTGATGTTCATTGTGTCGTGTCAGTCGGATGTCATTTTCGTACTTTTCGGCGAATCGTTCATCCAATACTCCGAAGAGGGTGTTTGCAAGGTATCCCACTCCGTCCACTAGTCCTCTTTTGTAACGAGTCTCCATGGGATGAATTTTAAGAAGGGTATTGTAGAACTGAAGTTCTGTCATATCTTGATCTAATTGATTAGCGATTAGTTGAAATTGTGTCAGTAGTTTTGGCCGCGTAAATTGTTTAATGTGTTTTACGTAATTGTCCAGTGCATCAACGTTTTGCCAATAATTGGTCATATTATAGTATAAAACTATTTTCCAGTCATCTTTAATCTCCTGCATGTCAGCGATTCTGTCGAAGTATAAAGTCCGATCAGGGTTCAGTGGCGTAATTATAAAATCCTTAGTGTGCGTCTGTACGGTTGGAGTTGGCAATGTCATAAGCATTAATAGTAGGGAGTAATTCAGGAGAGTCGTCCACGACGTTTTGCTTGTTCGTCGCGCGGATGCACTATTTTTTCGGGTAGGCGGGGAAAGTTTGTCGTTGTCTATCTTCGTATCCTTTTCGCTGGTGACGAGGGGAACTAACTGAACAATTGGTCGTTTCATGATACCATTCTCGGTTTTAAGTGTCACAACTCTAGTATGTCCGTCCTTTCCGGGGTGTGTATCAATTATACGGCCTAGTGCCCATCGTCCCACAGGTTGATTTCCGCGGATGCACACAATGTCATTTATTTGTAGGTTTTCTGTTGGTTTTTGCCATTTGTTTCTTGCTTGTAATTGTTGTAAATATTCTCTGGACCATTGCTGCCAGAAGTCTCGTGTCATGTTTTGTACAAGTTGCCATCTTTTTCTAAGATCCTGGTTGGAGTTGGCAGGTTCGGGAACTGTCAAGTGGGCATCTCCTACAATAAGGAAATGGCCAGGTGTCAAACATTTTAGTTCGTCAGGGCTTTCTGTCAACGGACATAGCGGTCTTGAGTTTAGGCACGCTTCAATCTGACATAGGAGGGTCGTAAATTCCTCGTATGTTAATTTTTGTTCACCTAGTACTCTCTTGAGGTGGTACTTAGTGCTTTTGACGCCTGCTTCCCACAGGCCACCTCCAGATGGCCAGGCCGGTGCGTTGAAGTGCCAGTGTGTGCCCTTTTCTGTTATACCGTTTATAACCGTTGTGTCCATGCTTTTCACGATTTCTTTACGTTCTTCAACGAGTTGACGATTGGCTCCAACGAAATTTGTGCCATGGTCGCTGTACATGTGGGCAGGTTCTCCTCGTCTGGCACAAAATCGTCGAAATGCTGCGAGGAATGCACTGCTGCTCAGTTCTGAAACTAGTTCCAGATGTATTGCTTTTGTTGCCAGACAGACAAACACTGATATGTATGCTTTTAGCGTCTTAATTCCTCTTCCTTTGTTTGCTTTAATGTCAACAAATCCAGTGAAGTCAACACCCGTGTGTAGGAACGGGCGAGATGCTGTCACTCTGGGTTGGGGTAGGTCGGCCATGATTTGTTGTGGTTGCTTGGCGTTAAATCTCCGGCAAATCACGCAAAGATGTATGTATTTCTTGATAGCTTGATATCCGCCGATGATCCAGTATTTTTCTCGTAAATGTAATAATGTCAATTTGGGGCCCCCGTGAAGCTTTTGTAGATGTGCTCTGTTCACTAATAGCTCTGTTAGTCTGCTGTTTCTAGAGATGATAATAGGATTTTTTGTGTGCTGGTGCAAAGAGGAGTTATTTAACCTGCCTCCAACGCGTAGTATACCGTTCTCGTCTAAGTACGGATTGAGTTTTAAGATGCTGCTCTTTGCACCGACAGTTTTATTTGCACGTAATTTCCTAATGTCGTCAGGAAACTCGTAATGCTGAATATGCTTCACGATTACCATTTCTGCAGTTATTAACTCGGTCACCGTTAAATAGAGCAATTTAAGATGCAGTGTCAGGTGCGGGGCTCTCGCTATTGCAATAAAGCGCAAAATCCAGGCTAGCACGCGAGTGATATGAGTCATGTTGCTATGTCGGCTGAGTAGTTCCATTATTGTCGACGGAGGCTCGGATTGCACAACATATGATTGCTTTGGTTTAGATTCACAGTCTGTTGGTGTAATTGTTTTGCTGTCAAGTGCTTTCTTGTCAAAATGCTTTAACCATGAAGGTCCATGCCACCATAACGAGTGGTTTTTTAGCTGGGACACGCTTAACCCTCTTGTGGCGCAGTCTGCCGCATTGTCTTCAGACTTCACATGGTTCCAATGGGCACTCGGAATGACGTCATGGACACCTTTGACTCGATTACTGACGAACGTTTTCCATTTCGACGGGTCGCCTTTCAGCCATCCTAAGACAATCATGGAGTCTGTCCAGGCGTACGTTTTGTCATGTAATCCTTCCCATTTAAATGATTCAATTACCTTTTTCATTAAGCGGGATAAAAGTAATGTTGCGCTAAGTTCCTTTCGGGGAAGCGTCAGTTTGTGGGTCTGACTTATTGGTGCTAGTCGAGATTTGGAAGCTATCAGTGTCACGAGGGGCTCGTTGTGTTTGTCAAACGTACGGATGTAAATGCAGCAGGAATAAACCTTGTCAGATGCGTCACAAAATCCATGTATCTCGAATGTTCGTGTCATGTCACCCAACCATCTGGGTATTTCAATACTTTCAATGTCACGTATGTCAGTTGTGAATTTTTGCCAGTCGTTTCGGATAGATTCTGGTACGACATCATCCCAGTCGCAGTCAACTTGCGACCATATAGCTTGAAAGAGTAGCTTGGCTTTCACTGTCAAAGGGTTCAAAAAACCTAAGGGATCATATATTTTTGAAATTTCCGAAAGTATTGTACGTTTCGTAAGTTTTTCCGCGGGTCTGTCTGTTAACGTGTTTTTAAATGTAAATGTGTCGCGTGCGGGATTCCATTGTAACCCGAGCGTTTTAGTAGCATGTGCATTATTGAAGTCTATGACGTTTGGACTTATGCTGTCATTCGGTATATTTTCCAGCAACGCTGGAGTATTGCTGGTCCATTTTCTTAGATTGAACCCGGCTCCTCGTAGCATGGAGATGAGTTGTTGTTGAATTTCTAATGCATGATTTTTGTCATCACTTCCTGTCAATACGTCATCAACATAGATATCGTTATTAATGACGTTTGCTGCTAACGGATATTTGTCCGAGTCATCTTGTGCTAGTTGTTTAAGGGTTCTCAAGGCCAAATAGGGTGCTGATTTTTGGCCATACGTGATGGTGGTAAGTTGGTATTCCCTTAAAGGCTGATTAGGGGCATCTCGCCATACGATCTTCTGCAGGTTCTGATCATCGGGGTGGACCAGAATCATTCTGTACATTTTCTCACAATCGGAGGACATGACGTATTTGTAGTGTCTCCATCTAATGAGTAGACTTTGCAAGTCTTGGTGTAGTTTGGGTCCGCATTCCATTAGGTCATTTAGACTGTGTCCAGATGTAGTTTTTTGGCTAGCGTTGAATACTACACGCAGTTTTGTAGTTAAAGACTCCTCTTTTTTTATTCCATGGTGTGGTGCATAGCAGTGTGGGTTCACGTTTCCAGAACATTCTTTCATGTGTCCCATTTTGATGTATTCATTAATAAAATTCCTGTAACTTTCTGCGAGGTGTTCATCTTTCGTTAATCGCTTCTCAAGTTGTCGGAATTGAGCTATTGCTTGCGGTTTGGATTCTCCCAAGAGGTCGGCGAAGTTTTCCTTCATCGGCAGCCGAACCTCATATCTCCCATTTTTGAGCCGCCGAGTCGTGGTAGTGTACAGGTTTTCGCAGTAAACTTCCTGCGATGTCATGGAGTTATTTGTGTCAGTGATGTCTTCGATCTCCCAATATTTTGCTAAGTCCTCAGTGTCATTAATTACTGCGTGACAGTTGTAAGTTTTCACCGCTCCCGACAGTATCCAACCTAACTTTGTTTGTTGCGCCATGGGTATGTTTGAGCCTTTCACTAACCCATTCATCATTATTTGATTATATACCTCCACATCTAGGAGGATATCTATGGGTTGGGATATGTTATATTTCGGATCTGCTAGTGTAATGCCCTCTATATGCTCCCAGTTTCTTTTTTCGAATGTAGCGCTGGGTAAATTACTAACGACGCGTGTCATCACTAGTGCGTCCGTTGAAAATTCGAAGTCGTTATGTAAAGATTTGCATTGTAAAGTTACCTTTCCTCTACTTTTGTTCGATAGAGTCCCGACGCCAGATACGTTTGCTCTAAGTTGCTCCCTCTGCAACCCTAATCTCTGTGCTGTGTTTTCATTAATAAGCGTAATCTCCGAGCCCTGATCGATGAGGGCTCTAAGTGTGATATACTCCCCATGACTGTTAGCCACTTGAATTAGTGCCGTGGGGAGAAGAATTTCGTCGCTACTCCCGGCAACGAAATTGTTTTGCATATGCCTTTGTGGTGACATGGCCGTCGAAGTTGGCGCGTGCGGTAATGAGGACGTTGGCTTCGGGGCCGCTACATTTCCAAAGGCCTTATGTAACACAGTATTGTGAGGCTCATTGCATTCCTTGCAGCGTTTTTCTGATTTGCAATAATTCTTGGTATGCACATATAAACAGTTTTTGCACACGTTGGACTTTGTAACATATTTTATTTGCTCGCCTGTTGACATGCTTAGAAATTGCTTGCATTGAAATAATGCGTGATCATCGTTGCACAATGGACATTTAATTTTATTTGCAGATACGTGACAATTATAATTGTAATGTGGGGTAAATGCGCCTTTTGTTGGCTGATTTACGGGTTTTGAATATTTATTGAAGGTTTGTGTATGTCGGTATGATCCTTGCAGTTGTTTGGTCGGGTTGCTGTCAGGTTTTCTTCTTGTCAGTGGTTCTAATGCAGTGAATTTCGCTTCAATGAAATTCATGAATTCGTCAAGGGTTGGCAACTCCCGCGGATGGGCTCTTACTTCCATATAATCGGCGTAGGTATCAGTGTCTATTTTTTCACATAAAATATGAGCAAATATTGGATCGCATGAAGAAGTATCCACGCCCAAATTGTGGATTGCGTGTAGGGTTTCCATGCTAGTGTCATATAGCCGTTTCAACTCTAAGGCCGATTGCTTTTGTATGTTAGGCTGTCTCATGAATGCTTGCAGTTGCTTAGTGAATAAGAGTTGTTTATTGTTATACCTATGTGTCAACAACTCCCAGCACACGTCGTAGTTTTCGGCACTTACTTGTAAATGTTGCACAAGTTTTTCCGCTTCACCCTTCAGTTTTCCCTTCAAGTGCTGCATTTTCTGGGTTTTTGTGAGGGTGGGGTTGTTGTGAATAGCCTCAGTATAGAGATCCTTAAAAGTAGGCCACTGCGTGTAGTTCCCGAAAAATTGGGGAATCTCCAATTTAGGTACTGATAACTGCTGATGAATGGAAGATGAAAGTTTGTTGTTAAGTTGCCTTTTAGACCGCTCATATTTCAGCTCATGTAACATGTAATTGTCATAATAGTCGATGTCAGTGCCGTTGGTAATACTGTCAATTTGCAAATGTAAGTTCTCTACTGTGTTCCACCGGGATTGCAATATTTTCAGTTTATCCTCAATTTCCCACTTTTCAACAAGGTTCTCAGCTTGTATGTTTTCCACACACCTTTTCAATGCCCGGAAGTTGGCATTTTGCAACTGCTTAAGTTCCAACAGCTTGATATCCTCCCCGAGAAATTTGCTGGTGTCAAATGTCACTTTTGCTGCGGGATTTTCGTCCTCCCCGAGATATACCTTCCCGTCACTAGGGCCCGCGGTGGATTCAGTAGTCGCCGGCACGTTGACGGCTTGCAGGGCTTTGCGTGTTCCTGAGTACCAACCGGAAATGACCTCTAGTATGTTGTCGGTGAAGTATTGATGATTTTTGTCACTTTCTTTTTGTAACTCTGTGTCGTTCTGTTGACACTCTTGCCACAGAGCTTCCAACTTTTCCAATCGGTCGGTTACATATTTTAGAGTCTTCCTGCTCGCAGAGTCCTTTTTAAAATTGGCTTGTATTTTCCTGATCTCCTCCAAAATCTCAGCTTGGCGGGCGATCAATTCGGATGTCATTTTGATGATAGATGCAAGGTGTAAAATATGGAAAGATCTTACTTGAAATGCGGCTACTTATTCGTCTGCTCGCTGCAAGAAGCTGGCTGCTCTGTTGCTGGTGCTAGCTGCTGGGTGCTGGGTGCTATTATGCTGATGCAGGATGCTGTATGCACTCGCGATTTAATGTCATTTGTCAATGTCACTGGTTAAGATCACAGACCTCGGGCACTATTTTTCCGCGGCGACGGCGTTAAAATCGAACCGAAGGTCCACATATTGAAGGACCAAAAAACAATGTATACGGATGCATTGCTTTGTCAGTGAGGACGAGTGCCGAGGAATAAAAGACCGCGTTATGGAGAGGTGCTTTATTCTTACCGGTCAATCGTACACTAATTTATTGCTAAGCTTATGATTAATATTGCACTTCGGATATATTGATGCGTGTGCGAGGTTAATAGCCTTATTTGGGGCTAATGCAAAGTGCCTACACACGCATCGTTGCAGAAAATAATGTACATCTTTGTACAATGCTTTCGATATGAGTTGACGCTGTACATAATTTTTAAATTTATACCATCGTGAAAACTCGAAACACGACTAGACCCGAATAATTGTCAGTTAATTACGGTATTATTTAACATCTGTCATAATAAATAAATATTAGGGGACAATTTTTTACACAAATCATTACACAGTTGGACATTTACGCAAACGGAAACCAACCTCACAAATAATTATTTTGAAAATCGAACCTTAACTGTAAAAGTAACCATTTGAATGAAGATTTGGTGTGGCTTGGTTCCCATCTGCAAAAGTAAGTCCAGTTATGGGTACTATACTGTTTTTCACGTAAGAAGAGCCCGGTGACAGCTGTCAACCCAGTACAAATTATGTCATTATACGTCAAAAATGACAATTTGTACTGGGTTGACAGCTGTCACCGGACTCTTCTTACGTGAAAAACAGTATAGACGTTGGTCTCTTGTCACTAAGTCTGGATCTGATGAAAATCGAGGGAAAACCTCAAATTATATTTATAGCAGGAAGGGCTGAGTGTGAGTATGAAAAAGTTTGGAGTCGGTGTTTTTTGTTAAATATTATTTGTAGTTGTTGGATGTACCGCCAAAAATGTATCTGCTTTGTCTTAAGAACTAGGAATTAGGCACACATTGTACACATATGTTAGTTACAACTGTTACAAGTGACTGATAAGAGCCAAGTTCTCACAAACATTTTGAGTGCCTTATCTGACAGTTACAGTTCACTATAAAAACGTATCTATGATAAGATCTGATAAGTCCTATTACTCACCGCTCACGGCAACATACTGAGATCACGATTAAAAAAAATGCTGAATATGCCGAAGCCCGAATATAAGACCGCATGTTATATGATATGTAGTGTAGGTCCTGCTCACGTCTCCTGAACCACTCTGTATACTCTTCCACATATTTCGATGCATAAATTGTTCGTAGACAATAAGCAGATTACGCTAAGCCATTTGAAGCCTAAGCAATAAGTCAGGAACTAGGGTTTCACTCAAGGTTACTAAATACCATTAATCTAAATTATTTGTGAATATTTTGTTTCCATAGGAAAATGGCATAGTTTTTTTTATTAAAATTGGGTTTGCCCTTGGCCAGCATCTAGCGAGGGGGCAAAGATGAGGCCGACGATGAAGCGAGCTCACCCAGAAGATGCCTATTCACTCGTTGAGTTGATTTTCTTTTCATTATAGTAACTGCACGTGGCGATTATGGCATTTACCCCACATTAAATTGGGGGAGGCCTATGTATACTCGTATGTCCAGCAGTGGACGTACTTCGGCTGATATGGTGGTGTTGGTGGTGGATAGTATAGTAGTGATGGTACTGATGGTCCTATCACCTATCAGAGGAGGCCTGTGACCAGCTGTGGGGACGTATACATACAGAATGATGTTAATGATTTGAAAACTGTTAGAGTTTTGGCTAACTCGTGACAAGTGGTATGCGACGCGAGATAATGAGATCCTCACAGACGGATGAATTTTGATTTAATTTCCATTTGAAAACTGTATAGGTATCAACATTGTTCCTGATCCTGACAAAAAGCACTCTTACAGACGATTTTTTGATATGTGCGGGTGTGGAGCGAATTACTCGTAACGGGAGACGCGGTACAGAGGGCCTACCGCTAGCTTCAAAAATCGAACTTCATATCGTACCGTCCCTTTCCCTCATAGAGTGAAAGGGACGGCACGATACGAAGTTCGATTTTCGAAGTTCGCGGTAGACCTTCAGCCCGCTGTGGACGATTCACACCAAACGGCCGGAGTCGGCGCGCACGTCACCAGAGTCGAAGGAATTCGAACCTTCCATACAGAAGTTGGACTTCGTATCCCACCGTAGCCCACCGGCTGCCCGCAACCGATTTAAATAAGAAATCTAACTTCTGTATGGAGGGTTCGAATTCCTTTGACATGCGCGCTGACACCGGCCGTTTGGCGTGAATCGTCCAGGCACAGAATAAGTAAATAGTACATAGTCCAGGCGCGTCTCGTGCAAGTCGCTGACGGGAGTGATGGGCCTATTCTGATGGCATACGTATTAGCAAAACTGTATCTAAAGAATTGATAATGTACAAATAAAAAATTTGCTCTTATTGGAATAGTATATTTGATTAACCGTTTTGTAAAAGGCGGTTTTTCGGTGCACAGCTATACCTATACCGCGCCTTAATGTTGCGTTTTTTAACCGAATGGTTTTTTCTTGTATGGTGGTCCTATATGGTATGGTATGGTATGGTATGGTATGGTGGTCTTGTATGGTAGGTTTATTTATTTATTTTTATTTATTTTATTTAATACAATGTAAGTTCACAGCATACAATCACACCAAAGCACTTACACGATAAATTATGAGTATTATTACATATAAAGGAAAAAAAAAAAAACATATCAAAGAATAAATTGTCAAACAGAGAACATTAAAATATACAAATTACAAAATGCATTAAAAGATAAAGGAATTACAAATAAAATAAATAATTATTAGTTAAAATTGTCAAGAAACTGCTTGGCAATACGGCATAATTGGGTGAAGCGATCAGCAAATATATCAGCCTCCTCGTGCTGAGTGAGCATTAGGTACAACAAAGATATTGCGCGCGCGGTAGGAGCGTGTCGAGCGTGGCACGTGCGAGCGGACACACGCTGCAGCAGGCCTGGCCGGCGGCGCGGCGCCACCGCCACGCAATCCAAATCCTGGGGAACCCTCGTCGGAACCACCAACCCTATCCTTTCCAGTACAGCCGGGCTGTCAACCCTGTGATGGACAACAGACAGATAGTGGACTAACAACAACAACTTCCTCCTCATCCGAAGCGTGTCCAGCCCAACCATCCCGGAGACAAACAATGAAGGGTACAGGTATGGATAATACCCGTAGGCTTTGCAGTACAACCAGCGGGCGAATTTACGTTGTACTCTTTCTACCAACAGAGAGTATTTATCTTCGTAAGGATCCCAAATGACAGCCGCATACTCCAACCTACTACGGACATAGGCACTGTACAGAACCATAGCGACTCCGACATGAAACTGTTTCGACGCCCTCATGACAAAACCTAAGGTTTTGCTAGCCTGTTTGCAAATATTCGATACGTGTTTATGAAAATCAAGTTTACTATCTAAAACTAAACCTAGGTCACGGACTTCGTTGACTCTTTCCATACAAGCGACCCCCAGACCGTAATCGGTTAAAAGTGGCAAGCGCTTCCGTGAGAAGGTTATGACCTTACATTTTGCTGCATTGAAAGGCAGACGATTTGCAATACTCCACTCAGCCGCCGCATTTATGTCGATCTGCAACGCATCGCTGTCCGCCACACTACCGACGCCGAGCAACAACTTTAGGTCGTCCGCAAAAAGCAGACACTCAGCTGAGCGAATTGTATTAGGCAAATCGTTTATCATTAAAAGAAATAATGTAGGCCCCAGAGTACTGCCCTGACTTACCCCAGACAGCGTGCAGTAATCGTTTGACTCGAAGCCGCCTACCCTGACGTACTGCTGCCGTTCACACAAGTAACTGGCAAAGAAACTTAAAAGCTTTGGCGTGAAGCCCAGTAATGCAAGCTTTTCTAGCAAGATGTCGTTGTCAACCAGGTCGAACGCTTTCTTAAAGTCGAAATACGCAGCGTCGACCTGGCGTCCCGCGTCCATCTCTCTGCAGACGTAGTCGGTGAGTGCAACTAAATTTGTAGTGGTAGATCGGGCTTTACGAAAACCATGCTGACTGGGGTGCAAAAGATCCGATACCTGTCGACTTATGTGCCGGTTAAGGGTCACCTCAAACACTTTACCAAACACTGATAAAACTGCTATGGGTCTAAAAGAGGTGACGTCTATATCGGACCCTCCTTTGGGAACTGGCGTCACTCTAGATTTTTTCCAACGACTAGGATAGATGGATTGTTTGAGCGAGAGGTTAAAAACGTGCAACAAGGGAGCCATCAAGGCGGAAGCACAATCTTTGGCCAAAAACACCGGGATACCATCAGGCCCTCCAGAAGACCGCGGTTTGAGTTTCTGAATTGCCGCTCTAAAGTCAGTCTCAGTGATGGAGGGAATCGAGACCGACCGAGAGTCACCCGAGAAGTGGGCTACGCGCGCCGCAACTTCAGCGTCCAAGCGCGGCCTGTCCTGTTGGAACACCGAGCTAAAGTATTTAGCGAAGGCGTCAGCCGCGTCTTGCCCGCTCACATTACGGCCCTCAAAAGTAAAAGTTTTATTCTGATGCTGTCTTTCGCTTTTCTTATCTTTAACATATTCCCAAAATTTTACCGGACAGCTAATAATATAATTTTGCACAGACTGTAGGTACAGTTTATAAGCTTTACTAATTAAGTTTTTTACGTGTGTTCTGTAATACTTAAACATGTGTCTGTTGTAATCCTTTCCCTCTTGTCTAAACCGTTTCAAATTAATATATTTTAATTTTATATTACGAATTATTTCTGCTGTGTACCATTTCGGATAAACGTATTTGGAATCACCTCTACCCCGGTTTCTTAAGGGGACAAACTGGCTAATACAGGAGTAAAGTTTCTCATAAAGCATCCGAGTAGCACTGTCAACTTCATTGGCAACCAGGAGATCAGCCCAATCAATGGCAGCCAGGGCCGAATAGAGTGCCTTATAGTCAGCCTTATGCCAGTCCCAGTCCGGACAACACGCATCACGCGGGCGCGGAGCCGGCGGCGGCGGCCGCGGCGGGCCGCACGGCCACGATGCCGACACCACAAGAGGCGGGTGATACGCATCCATTGGCACTAGCAGCTCAGCACTTCTAAATACGGTTACTTTGTCATTGTCAATGTCACTCAGCACGAGGTCTAAAATACCCCCATGGCTATTTTTAATACAATTATATTGACCTAACCTACAAAAATTACAAAAAATGTCAAAGTTAGCTTTTACATTAGAATTACACGAGTTAAGATTGAAATCACCAAGCAGTAAAAAATTTAGGTCAGGATATTTACACACAGCATTTTCAATACAAGACAAGACACCCATATACTGCACCTCATTATAGCATGGAGGTAGGTACACAACACAACAGAGAAATTTCAAATTCTTATAAGTAATTATGGCAAATAACAATTCCTTATCCGGCGTAAGGCCGTCAATGTCATCAAGAACACGTATCGAGTAGCATTCACGTGCAGCCAGCAGCACTCCGCCCCAGCCGGCGTCCCCCGCGCGGTCCCGGCGCGCCACAGTCCACCCACTGGGGAATAGCTCTCCGTCGCACACGGAGCTCGTTAAAAAAGTTTCAGTTAGTGCAATAAAGTCAAAATTGCATTGGGTTACATTACTGTGAAACATATCTGTCTTAGACCGCAAACCACGTACATTTTTTTTTAACAGCAAACTACATTTTATTTGTGATGATTCTGGTTCCCACAAAGCACTCAGACAAACGCCGGAAGTGACTTTGAATCGGAACCGCACTCAAAATGCCGACGAACTTTTATGCTAATTCATCACAAACGTGTTTTATTTCAATTTATTATGAGAACACTTGACTAATTAGTTTTATCGTTTACATTTTTTTTAATATATATTCTGAATCTTTCTTCATTTAACATCTTATAAAACATAGATTGATAATGACAAAATAAAAATAAACTATATAACTAACTTCTGCTTCTTTTTTTTCTGCTTTGCCTTAAGGTCGACTGGTAGAGAATGCTTTATGCCACTTGGGCCTTTGTAAAAGATCATATTACTTGTCGACCTTAGCTTAGTTGGTACAGTCAACTGAAAAAATACGTATCGATTTAATCTTCTAATAAATGTAATACCGCAACCGTAATCCGCCTACATATTTAAGAGCTAATAGGACATATTTTTGAGCATGAGCAAGTTGTATGCACCCATAGTTTTGCAGTTGACACTGTTGGTTAGTGACACCGTCTACGAAGCTAGAGGTCCCGCCCCAAGCAGATTCTATAATATAATATTAATAACTTTCAAATTTCAAAATTTCTAAAGCCTGACTCGACAAAAATAATCTATATAATTATCGAACCTGTTCACAAATTTTCACGAGAATCGGTTGAGAAATGCGACCTGTAGAGGAGAACATCCGGACAGACAGATACAGACATACGAAAGAATTTTTGTCGAAAGCTGAAACGGAGACGCTTCGCTCGCTCGGTCAATTAGATTTCCCAATGACGTTTTCCTTCATCGGAAATCTACTGATAAATCTTTAAAGATATTTCGTAACAGCAGGCGGTCTTATCGCTTTTAGCGATCTCTACCAGACAACCTTTGGGTAGCGGGCCAACCAACAACCTTTGGGGCCTTTGGGTATACCTACAAGTCTTTTTGAAAAACCCGGTGGTACAGTTAACAGGAAATGTAGATGTTCATTTTAGTACTTTGTCGCATTAACGTCACTATATTGTCGTCACTAGTGTATCTTACACACCGGTGGGCCTCAGCCATTGAGAGTCAGGGAGAGGCGTTAGCGGTCAGCTTAGACATAGCGAAGGCGTTCGATCGGGTCTGGCACCGAGGTCTTCTGTCAAAGCTACCATCGTACGGACTGCCCGAGGGTTTGTGCAGATGGATCGCCAGCTTTCTGTCCGGCAGACGCATAAAAACCGTAGTCGACGGCAGTTGCTCCGAAAGCATGGACATTAACGCTGGCGTCCCACAAGGTTCTGTGCTATCCCCGACGCTGTTTTTGCTGCATATTAATGACATGCTGTCTATTGATAGCATCCATTGTTATGCGGATGACAGCACCGGGGACACTTACTATACGGGCCGTGCCAACATTCCTCGTGCCTCTGTGTTAGAAAGTCGCGAACAACTTGTGTCTGAAATCGAGAGCACTCTGGTCAGAGTCTCTGAGTGGGGCCAGGATAATCTGGTCCAGTTCAACCCCACCAAGACACAAGTATGTGCGTTCACCGCTAAGAAAACCCCGTTCACTGTGGCCCCACAGTTCCAGGACACAACCCTCTCCATCTCAGAGAGTATTGGGATCCTTGGCGTCGACATTTCCAGCGACGTCCAATTTCAAAGCCACTTAGAAGGCAAGGCCAAGCTGGCATCCAAAAAGCTAGGTGTGCTCAATTGGCTATGTGCGAAGTAGGTGGTGGGGGTAAGCTAGGCGATCGTAGCGCACACCATGGCAGAAATGTGTACTTACCGGGGACCACTGTCAAATTTACTTTCACGTTTTCTATTGGTTTCTTAACGGTTTCCTACGATTCGTTTCGTTTGTATGTATTTATTTATTCTCTTATTTATTTCAGTAAAATTTCCAATACGGGGTCTTTCTCGTTTACTAAAGTAAATAAAATATGCATGTGTCATTATTTGACATCTCTAAATTTTGACATTGTCTCGGGACCTTTGACGTTTGACGTTTCAGACGTGCACATAGCCAATAGAGCGAAGCGGTACTTCACCCCGGGACAGAGACTTATATTATATAAGTCGCAAGTTCGTCCCCACATGGAGTATTGCTGTCACCTCTGGGCGGGAGCACCTGGATACCAGCTTGGGCCTTTTGACTCGCTTCAGACGTGCTGTGCGAATCGTGGACGATCCCAAACTCACGAGCGATATAGAACCTTTAAGTTTAAGGAGAAACTTTGCCTCCTTGTGCGTGTTCTATCGCTTGTATAATGGGTTGTGTTCCGAAGAACTATCCGATATGATGCCCACGGCCGCTTTCTATCATCGCACTGCTCGCCGTCGGCAGGGCATTCATCCTCACACCTTAGAACCTAAATGGTCGCGTACGGTACGGTTTCAGAGGAACTTCCTCCCTCGGACGCTCCGGTTGTGGAATGAGCTCCCTGCCGAGGTTTTCCCAAGGAACTACAGTATGGGATTCTTCAAGAAAAGAGTGTATAAATTTTTAAAGGGTCGGCAACGCGCATGTGACACCCCTGGAGTTGCAGGCGTCCATAGGCTGCGGTGACCGCTTACCATCAGGCGGGCCGTACGCTTGTTTGCCACCGACGTGGTATAAAAAAAATATATATATATTACGACAGTTGGTATGCGTCTAAGTAGAGAGAGACAACTTGACAAGGTACTAAAATGATCATTTATTTATTTATCATCTACGTTTGTTGTCGACTGTACTAGCCGGGGTCCGAACCCAATGATATCTACATTGAAAATCGCTCCATCAGTGGATTTATTGTTTATATACGAGTATATTCATATTTTAGATACGAGTTCAGGGCACAGATCAAAGAATTTCAGGGAAAAGTGAACAGGAAAACGGACACGCACGTTATTTTCATTGCAATATTTATTGATTAACATCACGAAAATATCACATTTATATTAATGTACAGGCAAATTAATTGGCAATATACCTGAGAACTGTTGGCAAAGGCACATCAGTATTGTACATAACATAATAATTATTTTATTTTCTTTCAGTATCAACCCTATCTCAACAACCTACGATCTGTAACTTCACTTTTTCCGTGTTGCTTTTATCTCATTAGTCATTACCTCAACCAGTCACTGAAACCAAGCTATACGCCATCTTGTATTTTTTACGGTAAATACTAGTAACCAGATTTTTCTACTTTTCTCGATAAGTAATAAGAAAATTAAAAAAAACCGGCCAATTGCGAGTCGGACTCGCGCACGAAGGGTTCCGTACCGAACTATTACCTATACGACATTAGGCACTTTATTATAACCTTTTTTTTAATTTAATATAATTAATAATATTTTTAACAGTAACAATAACTTTAAATAATATAAAGTAGAATTTTGGTCAAATGCGAGTCGGATTTTAGTTTTCCCCTACATTTTGAGACCCAGCGCCTGATGAAGGCAACGAGCTTATTAAAAGGTTTTGGTATGGGAGATGGGAGCTCCCTTAAATATTTATTTTAATTTGATTTTAGTATTTGTTGTTATAACGGCAACAGAAATACATCATCTGTGAACATTTCAACTGTCCAACTATCACGGTTCATGAGATACAGCCTGGTGACACTGACAGACGGATGGACGGACCGACGAGTCTTAGCAATAGGGTCCCGTTTTACCCTTTGGGTACGAAACGCTAAAAAGGCGTAGGTGCAATGACATATTTATTTGAGTTCATACCGAGTGTGAATGCCGTCTACTTCGAATCGACCTGTTTAGCCTAGTTGGTAGTGTCATTGCCTCCGAAGCTAGAGGTCCCGGGTTCGATTCCCGGTAAGGGCATTTGGTGAACAGAGACATTTGTTCCTGAGACTTGGATGTTTTCTATGTATTTAAGTATGTATCAATAAAATATATCGTCGTCTAGTACCCATAACACATGCCTTATTGAGCTTACTGTGGGACTAGTTCGATTTGCGTAAGAAATGTCCCCTAATATATATATATATATTTTTTTATTATTCCGGATCACGACCCCAAAATCACCCTGAATTGACTTGTAGCTAAACCTGCCAGCTCTAAGATCTCGACTTTATTGACGATTCACATCAAATGGTCGGAGTCGGCGCGCACCTCACCAGAGTCTAAGGAATTCCAACCCTTCATACAGAAGTTAGACTTCGTATCCAAATGGCAGCGGCAGAGCCGGCGCCGGCGGGAGCCGACCGGCGGCCCGCGACCCATTTAAATATGAAATCTAACTTCTGTATGGAGGCTTCGAATTCTTTTTACTCTTAGTCGGGTGCGCGCCGACTCCGGCCGTTTGATGTGAATCGTCCATTACTGGCTGCGGGTTCCCGAGCTGGCAATATTCCCCGGGAATATCGCCGGTAAGGCACGTCACTATAACTTTATTATACAAATAGGTGCAATAAAATAAATAAACTTGTATTTATATTTGCAGCAAAACGATGATATCGGCGGTCAATGACTTCTTAGACGACTTGCGGTAAGACCAGCGTTGCTTGAGCTCTTTTTGCATTAATCTGGAAGGCTTTGGGGGCTCGGTTATGTTGGTTAACCATTAAATGCGTTATTTGTTCCGTTATCGAGGTTGCAATTGTGACTAACTTTTCGAAGATGCAATTAACTATCGTGGTATCCACCTATAGTCTAGTTGGAAAATATGTGTGCAGACGCAGACAATGTGATTAAATCTATGTGAACACGACTACTATATTGCTCAGATATTTTTCAACCTTTGGGAATGTAAGTACAATATATGTATTTATGAACTTGACTGTGGAATCTTTCTCTCTCTCTCTATACTGTCTTACATAAAAGGGATGAAAATATTGAGAACATATACCTATGTAAAATTTAACCTTATTTTAACAAATTAAGAAAAAACATGACCCTTACAATATATCCTTTTTTTTCGACTTGCAAAATAAAACATTGACTTAGTACTTAGAAGAGACTCCAACTTACTAACAACGGATAAAATTAAATTTAATTAGGGTAAATGTCCCAATTGTCGACACCTTAATACCCAATAGTTGACACCTATCGTTCATCTCATAAATAAATGAAATGAAATCTCTATTGTAATGCATTAATCTTGGGACGTTTACCGTAACTGTGACCGAAACTATGTCATAAGACAGCACATTTTTATGTCTTTGTTTTATGTGTATCGTAAATATTACTCCGTTTGTATATAAGTACATATCTATGTGCTGTGCTACGAATAAGTGATTTTCTTTCTTTCTTTACATTATTTTTAAGACATGGGAGGATGCAATTGCAGGCTGTGAATTAGTTTTAAACGGACGACCTTTGGAGTCGTTTAATTAATACGAAGCCTGCAAACATTCCAGCCGAGGCTAAATATAGTGATTTTCTCAAAAATGGGAAAAAATAGTAACTTGGAATTAAGTTTTGATAAACATAACTCTAAAACATCAAAACATTCATGCTCTCCCGCAGTTTATTATTTTTAAACAGATTTGCAAAGTGTTTTTCCACCGAAAACAGTATTTATAAAAACGTCGCGTTTCTAAGAGAAAAATACGAATTGAGTTGGCTGTATGCGAACAGTGCCATCTTTTGTATGGCTGTTTTTTTTTAAAGTATGGGACTCGAAAAATAATGGAATTTATAAGTAACATTGTAGTCGCGCGGGGCGAGCAGGCAATGTCTGATTAAAAAAAAATATGACTGACCATAAACGTTACACTTCGCCTTCCAATATGCAGCGAGTAACTTCCACTTTTGCGGTCATTTTTGAGAAAAAAGTACTTACACTATTCTAAACAAAGTTAAAATTGAAAGCGTCACTTATTGGCCCGGTGTTTACCTCTGGGATGTTGTAATTACCTTTTAGATTTAAAAAGATTTAGATAGAAAAAAAAAAACTAATTTTAAAACTAAATAAATAAAATCAAAAATAGTTCTCTAGAAAGGGAAGAAGAAATCATAAAGTCATAAAACGTATGTCAAACGATATTTTCATTCTGTATATTTATGATTATGACGTTAGAAAGGGTAGCACGGGTCAATTAACAATACAGGCATATTATGGCGTGTTATATTTAGAATAGGGGCGCAGCTTAGTCAGGTGTACTCTTCGGTGGACAGGTTTAATTTCACCTTGAACGACACGCGTTGGTTTTAATGACCTGTAGGTTAGTGTGAAAAAGACAAATTAATTTATAAATAAACAGAAAAGCAATAAAAATGCATTCACAGATTTTTGAAATAAAAATGAACTTTCTCTATACTAATTTTACTGTACTTAATTTAGTTTTTTTTTTGTATTTGTGGCCTCTCTTGTATCCTAGACTAGGTCGGTCTCTAAGAAGTTTTTGTTCCTTTATAATAGGATCCATTGGCATCAAACATTTTTTTGACAATGTCAAAAAAATGGTTTTAATTTGCTGTATGTACTTACATTTTTTTCAAAAATCTGTGAATGCAGTTTTATGCACGTTCTCGTAGTTCCTCTCCAGTAACCATATGTCACTATGGGTTCCCTGAGGAATCGATGGAACTCCTCAAATATCATCGGTCCATACAAAGTGACATGGTTGGGATTTGTAGTAACTAGTAACCACCTCTGCTATCGGAAAGCAGTACAGGTGGTGAAGTGGAAAGGATATGTAAAAATAACATGTGTGTGGCATAGCGAAATACAGAATTAGAGTCGTTTTTTTTTTTGGTATTAATTATTACCTTTTTGGTACGAAATTTTAAAATTATATTGTACATGTAGTAGGTATTTCAGTGTTTAAAAATAGAAATCTTAACCGTAACTAATAAATATTGGATAATGTTAGCTTCACACGAACTCATTTGCATAACTAACTGTTTTCCATTATTTAAATTAGGTTTTTATCGAATGTCTCCATCTCCATATACGTATAGAATGTTGAATATACTATATGTATACTGCCGCTCATAAGTATTTAGGCACCCATACCTTTTCCATACATCTGTATACAAAAATGACTTTCAGAAATACACTGCCAAGTCAGAGTCCGTTGACAGTTCTGCGTGCATTTTGCATTTTTTATTTAGCTGACTTAATTAGCCTAAAATCGGTGCGAGAGACCCCCCCTTTTAAAATGGTAGTATTTTTTGCAATGCCTTAAATAACTACTAATTGCTGGTTCATACAAACACACTACGTACACTTTTCTGTTAACCAGCAATTAGTAGTTGAGTCATTGCGAAAAAAAAACTACTATTTTAAAAGGGGGGTGTCTGGCACCGATTTAAGGCATAATAAGTCAGCTAAATAAAAAATGCAAAATGCACGCAAAACTGTCAACGGACTCTGACCTGGCAGTGTATTTCTGAAAGTCATTTTTGTATTATTAATTTGAATACCAAATGCCGCCATCTTTGTGACGTAATAGTTACCCCTCCACCACTTTAAAAAGCAACAATAGCACTTTTCTTATTCGGGAGACGTCACTGAATCCATCGATACCACTTGTTGGTATGCAACTGTTCAGTCAGATAAAAATTGATTTAAGCCACTTGGCCTTCCTACTATGTCGCTCGTCGAATTTTAACCGGTTAATTTAAGTTGAAATGAAGTTCTTAAAACAATCTTTCCAATGAAAAATTAAACCGAAATAAAGCGGTTCCGAACCTTGTCCTAGACGTCATTTGACGTCGTCCTGTGAACGTGATTAGCCGTCTTCGACGCTCAAAAATAATTGCATGATCGGGCCGAGTCGTGACCGCGACACGGCGTTGTTATTTAATATTCTATTTGGACATAATTTGTATGTAGCGCTGCTATGGCGCTAACGATAGCTAACACGACCTTGCAAAGTGATGGCGTGCGACGAATGACAACTGTGTCCTATGCGATTCACAATTTGTTTTTTTGGAATAGAATAGAAGAATATGATAGAATAATATTTATTTAGGATCAATATCAAGAAAGTACAGTACATAATGCTTAAATCTAAAGAAGGAATCTAGTGTTGTCCTAAAAAGGGGGTCGATCTCAGCATGGGTTGAGCGTTGAGCGAGGCACTCTGGGTGCAACGACGCCGATTTTTAGTGGATCCGATAAACTCAAACTAAGCTAAGCCATTATTATTAGCCTAAGAGAACAGTCGTGACATTATCGACCGAGTGAAGCAAAGGTCTCCGTTTCATCTTCCACGCCATAATTTCCAACGCAATGACGTTGAAAATTATGTAACTCTGCAAACTTAGATTGCTCTTTGATAAATTATTTTCAGCGACTAAGTCCCTAAGGCTTAGAAGATAAGGTCGTCGTCAATTGTGAATAACAGCGTAGTGATCTATTTCTACACAATTTACACCAATCTATCATGTCATCTTCCTCAAAGAACGATAATTGATCGTGAAAATACGTCGGCAGTTCAGTAAACGCCTTTGACTTGTTCCGTCGCGTTCTGTTTATGAACTAAAAATTCGAATTTCGCATCGTTTTTGTTTATGGCAAGAAATTTGGAGGAGCTGATTATTTTGAAAAGAACAGCGTTACGATACTTGTTTGCAAGAGAATCTAGGTTGTTAGCGTTAGGCAAGAAGCCTGTGAATAAAAAAATAGCTAATTTCATAAAGAACCAACAAGAGAATAACGTGTGGAGTAATTTTTGGGACTCTTTAAATGAGGATTTGACGAGGAATATTAATGTTTACGAGTGGAAAGTGGTGGAAGATCGCCAGAGTGTTGCCAGGAGGCTGAGATTGGATTCGATTTCGAAGGATATCTTACTGCATTATTACGATATGGGTTTCTGGTAAGGACAAGACATTTACGCATATGTAAAATACCTGCGCAGAACAATCTTCTAATTTCATTAATATCATCATCATCAGGGATGTGGTTTTCAACTCTAGAGTCATAAGCGTTCTCAGGCTGTGGTGTCTACTTATCAAAGACCATAATTTCGAACCCTGGTGTCTCTCACCAAATAAAAAGAACCACAGGAACAAAAACCTTGGAACTTATTGTTCTGACTTATTTCTCTAAATAAAATAAAATGTATTTTTTGTAACTCACTCGAATGGAAAGACATATGATTGCGTCTGGTTATATGCTTACGTTAGATACGATGGGATGCTGGATTGTTCAGTAGATTGATTTTACTAAACTTTCATTCTTTTACTCTACGCCCGCTGAGCCTTCACTAAGTTGGAGTAGAAATAGGTCTGCGTGTTTCCAATATTCAATTAGGTATTTTCCCACGCACAGTTTATAGTTATCACGATTATATTCCTCTATTGTCCGTTAATCGACCTGACTTTCGACGTTTTTAGGGTTCCTCTATCAAAACAGGATAACTCAGAGAGCAATTTGTTTTTTTTTTTTAATAAATATATAAAATAAGAATGAACGCAGAAAACGGTGAAGGATTTTTTTATACCACGATGTTTTTAATTGTAAAGCCTGCCTTATGGTAAGCGGTCAAATGGAAATACCAATATCGCAATGAAATGATTGAGAGAACATACTAAAATAATTTACTCTGTGTTTTATGTTTCTGATAAGCTTATGTACAACTGTACATATGTATATTACATTCACAAGAAAAAAATCATTAGCACTCAGTACTAAAATAGTTAATGAAAACATAAAATAACATAACAAAATACTCATGAAATGTTTCTGTGCCATGGTACGAGCAAGGGGCTTGCAATGGGTGGAGCGCGCCGCGTTAATAACCTAACGCTCGAAATCCCCGAAACTAGCTGTCAGTCGCGGGCCGACGCCGTCCGGTCCGCGCGTACGTGCCCGTCGTGATCCGCTGCCGCGCGCCGCCGACTTGATCGCGACGAACCGCGCTAACGTATTTTTTTGTGTAATTTAAAAAAAAACACGATGGAACCTATAACCGGCACCACATGTTCTGTATATGGTTGTTTAAATACCCGAAGGAACGTTGGTGTGTCTTTTTTTCAATTACCTACAAATTGTGAACGGTAAGTTTTTCTTTTAGTTTGGTATATGTAATAATAAGTACTTATTTAGTATAACCTTGGTGTTTAAAATTATCAAGTTGTAAGTTACAATGTACAACAACAATACAAATGAATACGATACGAACCACCTGGTTACTTTGTTAGGTACATTTCCGCCGATTTACTTATTAAGTACCTAACTGTAATTTTATTCAAAATGAAACACGCGTTATTCAATTTATTTTACTTGATTAGCTACATAATAGTTGTCCTATTTAGATAGTTGTCCATTATTGTGTTGTGGCCATAGCATTTGAAACACGGACAAAGTGTAGGTACCTATACCTGAGAAACTTAAGAAGATGACCTGTTTATGTGCTGTGTTGATTTGTATGTCCGACAAAACCTGTTGGTTGATGATTTGAAATGTTTTTTTTTTGAGAGGAAGGGGGAATGGTAATTTTTTGGCTCTTTTCTTAAATAATTATATTAAAATGACAAAAAATATATATTTGAGATGCACACAATGAGCTCTTCCATATGTAACACGATATTATGTATTTTGATGATTGTCCCCCAATATTATGTAGTTTGAAAGTACTTCCCCTACACGTAAAATGGGGATGCATTTTTTTTCTTGCAAAACCCACCGTGTTTGGTAACGTTACATGGTTCGTTAAAAAATATGAGATTTATTAAATGACTAGCTGTTGCCCGCGACTTCGTCCGCGTTCTCGCTCCTATTGGTAGCAGGGTGATGTTATATAGCCTAAAGCCTTCCTCAATAAATGGACTATCCAACAGAAAAATATTTTACAATTCTAACCAGTAGTTCCTAAGATTAGCGCGTTCAAACAAACAAACAAACTCTTCAGCTTTATCTTCTCCACAAGCAAGAGAATATGTGGAAAAAACATGGTAGTAGTATAGGTATACAATGAAAACTAAAAACTATCACTGGGCCATGAACGCTCTATTCATGTGAAGTAACATGTACTTCATTAATTTCGGTTCACTGTACTTAAGCGACATCTGGTGAGGTAGAACATGTTTTGCCTCATTGAAGTATTTTTGGCGTGACAACCCTAGGGCTACACGTGCCGCGCGTGAATGAATACAAGTTATGGGATAGACAGAGATGCAGAGAGTAGGCATGTTTCTTATGCCTAAACGCCGTTTTTGTTAGGAAGTGAAATTTCTGTACTTGTACTATTCCTTATTCTGTGGTACGAGTAAAACCACAAAAGGCATAAGATTGTTGCAGTATATTTATTATAAACTTTGGGCAGGAAGTTTTATTTTAAGACATATAAAGGTTATATTATGATTTTTACTAATGAGCAATAATTGGCCAAGCATTGAACATTCCATATTAAGATTGACTAAACGAAACTCTTTAAGACAAAATAATTATGTTTTTGCCATCGAATGTTTTCACAAAGGACTGGCAATAATTACCAAGGTTTATATGCATAAAAGGCATGGTTTGTGTAGATATGTCCTGCTTGTGATGATCACTTTAAGAAAAAATAAACAGTCCCCGCTGCATCTCTAATTTTTCATCTCTAAAATTCAGAGATGCAGCGGGGAAATTCAAATTTGTTACTTTAAAATATTTCTGTATTCTAAGCCGTTTCAGCCATTACATTTCTTCGAGAACTATTAACCCTTTCTGATTCCCTTCTAATAGCTTTAGCAGCGGTAGCAAACACTTGCGTGTAAACTGTTGCCATACGAGGGCCACAAGCGCAATGCTTCCGCATCATTGATTTGATTTGTTGATTCGTTGTGTTGGGAGCTAGAAACAGAAGCATGTCCCTTCCACACCATGGGTTCCCAGAGCTTAGGCGATCGTGACCTTTTATCACAAGGAACATTACTAAAGAACAAATAGTGGTGTCTTTCTATATCATCTGTACGTAAAAAATCTTGTAAATTTCCATTTTGAATATTTGATTTTTTATTTTCTTATTTCTTTTATATTCTTCTCCTGCAAATTTGTCTAAAAAATATAAATTACCTAGCTATACCTATCGTAATTCAGCTCCGATATTCGTAATTCCCACTAAAACTGATGATACATTATTTCGTAACTTATATGTTATATCTTATCATATCAAATGACAATTTTTACATGAAATTTAGTGTGTAACGCACTCCAGTTAGTGTGGCTGTGTCCTGTGTCAGGCATTTTTGGTGAGTTTATTTAATCATTTATCTATACATACAACGGCCTCTGATACAGTTTCTATAGACGTTTTAAGATATAACCCTGATACAACGACAGTCAGGGGACTGGTGATATTGCATCGCCTAAAAGGACGTCGCACAAAATGGACTGATTTACTTATAAAGTTTACAAAACATGTATGGATACCTTATGTGTGGCGGCTTCGAACGTTATATGCGAAATCGTAATAACAGGATTCTGTATTGTGTTAGACCAACGTATGTCTTCGAATTCTTTGTGCAAGGTGCCAGAACATTGGGTTAGCAATGTTCTGGCACCTTGCACAACCTATCTATTCAGCGAGGTAATGCTGCCAGTATCTTCGGCACAATGCCGCACGGGCCGTTTATAGATAGTTTAGGTATGTACTTAACTTGGTTTTAATTTTATCTTATTTACTAGCTCTTTACTCTTATTTGAGTGTTATTTATGTATATCTCTTGTGTATTATACGTCCATAGAATGGGAATATTGGGAATTCAATCGCCTCTGAATTTTTTTTTATTAACTACCTAGTTATGCTTAGGTTGCTACGCTTGGATGGAACAAGTTCGCGTCCGCCCTTACCCTACATAATTCAAAGGTGTGTGCAGTCCCTAACCCGTACTTGGCCCCCCGACATAATTGTCACGGACAACGAAATATAAATAGTTTTTTAATTAAAATCGATCAATATAGGCCCAATTTTCGGGAAATCTCGATTTCTCCGGTAAAAAAAACGAAAATACTTTGCAATCGATACCTCAACTCTACATTACATAATTATATTTCGAGTGCACTAAATTTGCATATAATTTCGCGAATCTATAATTAGTTCTGTATCATTCAGGGCTATTAACCGGTTATCTTATCCGGAGAGACATTCCGATATTAAATACTCAATATCACTGATTGTGTTAATAATTTATTAGCCAACCAATTATCGATATTTTTTTCATTCATATTAAACAATTTATACATACTATGTCTGCGTGAACTTTTATACTAATCACGGGTCTGTATAATTTTTTTGTTTATATATGCAGAGCCAGTATAGGCTCATTGGCGGCAGTACGGTGGTGGGAAATAAGCTACAGAGCCTAGCACATAGACGCAAAGTAGCATATCTGTGCGTCTTCTACAAATTGTACTTCGGTGAGTGTGCTTAGGAGCTCCATTGAGGTATAGCTCATACCGCCTACCCCCTTCTTCCATCGGACATCCAGACGTACGGCTGGCTACATCCTTACCTGGTCGAAATTCCTCTAATTCGAACCAAGCGCTTTGCATCATCTTTCATAATGCGCACTTCTAAGGTTTGGAATTCTCTGCCGGCGTTTGTATTGCCCGGGACCCGGGTATGTCCTTAAACTACGACCAAGACCACCGGGGAATGGGCAGCAGCATTCCTAGAGTACGGTGGAGATACTGCGATCGCCAACCCGCATGCCAAGCGTGGCGATTATGGCATTTACCCCCCATGAAATTGGGGGAGGCCTATGTCCAGCAGTGGACGTCCTAGGGCTGACATGGTGGTGGTGGTGGTGGTTTGTATTGCCGAGTTCATATACCCTAGACCTTTTTAAGGCACGAGTGAATAGGCATCTTCTGCGTGAGCTCGCTTTCATCCTCGGCCTCATCTTTGCCCCCTGGCTAGATGCTGGCCAAGAGCAATCCCATTTCTAATTAAAAAAAAACGGTTCGAGTAAGGTAAATAAATATCTAAATATCGCGTTAGACCCGTATAAGGGAAATCCAGAATTTATTAGGATTTTTTCCCGGTATTTACCACTGGCGTAACTAGTGGTTAACAAGTTTCAATCAAAAATGACATTTCTGGTATAAGTTTTGTACTTTTTGCAAGTCATCAGAGTCGTACACCTACTCTCAGAGAGTGTACCCATCCTATCACGACGAGTTTATCTTGTGTAGTTTATGAGTTGCTATGACCACCTTCTGTCTCCTTCATCATATCAGCTCGGTGGTGCCATAATATTGCATTGTCACCGAACTTACATACTTATAAATATGCCACTGGGGTAGTGAGTAAAATTTAACTTGTAGGATTTGACGACAAGGGAAACCAAATAAAAGCTAATTCTGTAGTAACACCACTGGTAAATCAATATCATAATAAACAGCCTATTAACGCCAGGTAGGAATAATAAATATTACTAACCTTCCGATTTCACCTTATGTACAAGTGTGTATTTGACCAAATAAGAAGGATGAATGACATGAGGTTGATAATAACGATAATTCAAAGATGCTATCAGATCTTCCTCCATCTTCAGATGAAGACATTAAAAATCTTTTTCGTCAGACTTTTGGGAGGACTGAACTACGTAGCGTTTTCGCTATAAAGCAGGAATTACCTGCTAAATATGTCGCGTCCATGTGTATTGTCGTCTGACAACGTGCGTCATCCTTCGCAGTATGAAACCTGTGCCCAAACAAAGACAGTGTTTTAAGCTCGAAACGCACAGAGCGGGCGCGGCGCGGTGCGGGGTGGAGGCGGTTTTGCACTTTTGATCTTTCCGAAACTGTCGACTATCGATAGTGTCTATTACTGCTTCATATGTCACACTGACGAATGTTTCCATCAGTATGTTAGGGATTATTCCAAATTGTTTAGAACAGTGTGCACTAAAGCAAAAGCAATGCACTTGAATAATAAAATTAAGTCATCAGATAATAAAGCCAAGACAGTCTGGAAAATAATAAACACAGAGACTGGGAAGAGAAATAATAAAGAGTTCACAATTTCTTTGAAAGTAAAGGATAATTTAATAACTGATGCAGTAAAAGTAGCTGATGAATTTAATAATTTCTTTTCTAAAATTCCTATAGTCACTACTCAAAGTTTAGCATCGTCTACCACAAAAGCTGAATCCCTTCTGAATGACAACGTAAAATTAGAATCACTAACTAATTTCAAATTTCATCATGTTTCTCCTCTAGATGTACTGAAGTCCTTTGAAATGTTAAAAATAAAGAGCACTGAGGACTTATGGGGCGTGTCAGTCAAGGTACTGGAATCTATTCTGGAGGTCATTGCACCAACTCTAGCTCTCATTTTTAATAACTGTATAGACTATGGCATTTTTCCAGACTTAATGAAATGTAGTAAAGTAGTTCCAATTTTTAAATCAGGTCATAGAGATAATCCTTCTGATTATCGTCCAGTTTCTATCCTACCTGCGTTTAGCAAAATATTCGAAAAAATAATGCTTACGCAATTGGTTTCTCACTTTAATTCTCACAATATTTTGCACGCACAGCAGTTCGGCTTCACGAAGGGTAGGTCAACTACTGATGCAGGTGCAAGTTTATTAAAATTTATTTTGCAGTCTTGGGAAGAGTCGCACGACGCCATCGGAGTGTTCTGTGACCTTTCCAAGGCTTTTGATTGTGTAGATCATGGTACTTTAATTTGTAAACTTAAGTTTTATGGCATCAGAGTCATATGGATCATATTTAACACAGAGAAATCAAAAGGTAGCGATAAATAAAGCCATTTCGTCAGAGACAGTGGTAGAGATGGGAGTACCTCAGGGGTCTATTCTAGGTCCGTTCCTGTTCCTTGTTTATGTAAATGATCTGCCATATATGGTAAGCCGACGATCAGGCATTGTAATGTTCGCAGACGACACCTCATTACTGTTCAAGGTAAATAGGAGAGATACTGAACTCATTGAACCAAATAATACCCTCTCCATGATATCTGACTGGTTTGCTGCCAATAACTTAGTATTGAACCCGAAAAAAACGAAATGTATGAAATTCTCTCTAGCGAACTCATCAAACAGAAACTTAGATACAAATATTAAACTTAATGGTCAAACATTAGAATTTGTTACTTCTACTGTATTCTTAGGTATTACATTGGACTCAAAATTGCAGTGGGGTTCCCATATAACAGCGATAGGAAGTAGGTTGAGCTCTGCTGCATTTGCAGTCAAGAGAATAAGGCAGCTTACCAATGTGGCAACGGCACGGTTAGTTTACTTTGCTTATTTTAATAGTATAATTACTTATGGTCTTATCTTATGGGGATCAGCTGCAGATATTGAAACTGTTTTTATTTTGCAAAAAAGGGCTATCCGAGCAATTTATAACTTGGGGTCGCGTGATTCATTAAGAGAATTTTTCAAAGAAATAGATATTCTAACCCTGGCGTCCCTATACATATTTGAAATAATAATGTATGTTAGGAAGAATTTGGGCAATTTTCCAACGAACGCTGATAAACCAATAGCCACGAGAAATACTGGGAAACTCAAAATAACCTTCTATAGACTAGTAAAGGCGAAAAAGTCGTTCTTGGGAAATTGTATCAAATTCTACAATAAAATTCCTAAACACATTACTGAACTTAGCAATTCTAAATTCAAATCTGTAGTAAAACAAACACTTATTTCAAGAGCATATTATAAGATAAACGATTACATCATGGATAGGGATGTGTGGCAGTGATAGCGTCCTGCACGGGTAATCTATCGCGAAAATATATTTTCTACTGTAGCATTGTTATTTAAGTTATTTTGTAGTAATGTAATTTTATATTTAACTATATAATGTATATTGTTTTGAAAAAATGACACCTCGCCGAGTTTCTTACGCCGGTTCTTCTCGTGGCAGAGGTAGGTATTATTTTCCGAACCGGTGGTAGTTTATTGACGTTCATAGGTGCATGTAATATGCCTAATTTGAAGAATAAACTACTTTTACTTTTACTTTTTTTTTACACACGCCGCCTCCGTTCCGCTATCCCGCGCGGTTTCGTTGATGCGACGTCCGCCGGACCGCGTTTTCTCTACCGCATAACCGCCTCCGCCCCGCAACGACACCGCCGCCACCCGCCGCGCTCTGTGCGTTTCAAGCTTTAAAAGTACTTAAAAAGGCCAAGAACCTCTATGGTTCACAGAGCCAGACGCCGGCGCAGGGTCTTGGCCTCTGACACAAAAGGAGTAATATATCATTCGCGATGTTACCTTTTTCCAGGGGCGGCAGAATGACGGAGGCACCGGTAGTCAGAGTGGAGCACGGGAAACTGCAAGGCAGGGTCATCGAGAGTCCCGGTGGGAAGTACTTCTTCAGCTTCCAGGGGATTCCTTATGCTAAACCACCGCTTGGGACTTTGAGGTTTCAGGTACGTTTAAATACTTTCTTAATACCACGACGGTGAAACGGATATTACTCCAGAAACCAAGGGCGTTACCGAACTTATATTGATTTGTACTGTGTTTAATGAAATGGCGAAGCGTCTGGTTGAAGTAACTGGTGACTGAATAGCTGGTGGCTTCCTCGCACAACGTATTAGCATTGAGATACATCGAGGAAATGCCGCCAGCATCCTCGGTACAATGTGTCAAGAAAGCCTGTTTTAGATTTAAGTTTGTTGAGCTCTGGGAGTGCCATAACGACCCCTCCTGCGCCACCCGTAGTGTGTGGTGTGGGAAACCTATGTCCAGCTGTGGACGTCCTTCGGATGATATGATGATGAAGACTACGTTGAACTACCTTAGAGAACATTAGACTTCCTTGTGTGTAGTGTAGTTGTGTGTGGTATTGATTCTCATATCTCATAAAACATCTTTTCATTATTCGGATGCGTGGCAATTCGCCGCAGAGGCCTACATAACTCTTGGTATACTTTATACCTATACAAAAAAGAATGTGGCAGGAGCATTTCCCAGCCGGAACGATCGCAGGAGGGTAATTACTTTCCTCTGGAACAGTGCCGTTCGCAACCATTTAAAGTGTAGGAGTTTCTCCTGATGGGATTCCATACATTCGTATGAGAATGAATTGAATGGGAGTCAATGTTGAGGGACCACAATACTCAAACACTTCGAAGATTTATGCCGAACTAATTTATTTGACGTCTCGTCTTGTCTATAGCTTCACCCATAGACAATACATAGATACGGGCCGTAACACATTCTATTGACGAAGGTGTTGTACGCATGTTCTTCAACATAAAGTTCCAAGCTGTGATATGTGCACGTCACAGACATCAGAGAAAAGCAGACTCGCAGTATTAAGCCAGATGATTTTCCATATAGTTGTCTCTTTAATCCTTATGGTGCACCAAAATGAGTTAGAATGCGACAGATAATACAATCATTTTTGGCTGTTAACAAGTTGTCTCGATTTGTGAGCACACCAGGATGTTAAATCCCATATAAACTTAACACACCATAACGTCAGTTCAGTACAATTTTCGGTTATGAAGACGGAGACACTGACAGGTGAAGACGTGTCAGATGTCACTTGTCTGTCTCTCTCAAACTTACTGATTCGTACAATAGTGAGAATAGATCAGACGTACAAAAATCGTTCAACTTAAATGAGCGGATCTGCTTTACTCTGATATCTGTGGTGCACGTAAACCAATTTATTCAAGTACAATTAACTCACGTGACGTAACAACTGCAGTCTTGTCGACGATTTCAGCAAATCAAATGTTTGCTGAATGCTCGACGAATGATAAACTTTATCTCGGCAAATACGCGCTGATAACAGTGATAGCGATAAGCCAGCATCCTAGGGAAACTGAGATTACAACTGCGGTTTTTACAAGCCTTTATTAAATTCACCTGTAAATTTGCACATTTTTATTTTATGCTATAAATACCATTGCTTATTGCTTATAAATGACATTGTATCTTAGATTTAAAAGGAGTATATTATGCAACTGTAGTACTAGTGGCTCTGTGAGCTGTAGACATCGCATTTTTTTTCAAATTAAAAAAAAAACAGAAATTTACTCGACAAAGAAATTCGAATCGGTTGAGAAATGCCACCTGTAGAGGAGAACATCTGGACAGACAGACAGACATACGAAAGATTTTTTGTCGAAAGCTGAAACGGAGACAAGTCAATAATGAGGGTCTTAAAAATTGAGTGGTGTGGGTGGCGCGCACAGTGCTTTTATGGAGTAGAGCACCGACTTTTCATCGACTTGTTATAGGTATCATGTCCATGTATTTGAGTCAGCGACCAGTGGTTATATTCTCTTTGGTAATCTGAGCTTCTGAGCTTAAAACTTGAAATAAACCTGAGGAATAAACTCTATTCCGGAATGATGGAAGTGTCACCTAAACTTTTTGATTTTGTTATGTTCAATAAAATACTCTTTGTATCGTGACAGAAAAATAATAATGGAGACACTAGGTACTAACGTTTGGTTGTCATTCGAGAATATAATCAAAAATAGTTTAATTAACAATATTAAGGGTTTTATATTTAAAATCCTGCATATTGTTCAATCGGTGAGTTTTTCTATACGTAACATTGTAAAGAGGTAAAGTTTAAAGTTTCTGGGCGTGTACTACCTACACCTTTAATACTTTTAGTAGCAATCTCCAGAACTTATTCAGCAGAATCAAAACTTAAAAAAATACTTATCACTTTCACCTTCGGAACTATTTTATTAATCTGTGCCTCCGGGATAGACATGGGCTGTATTTTATCCCGCGGCTTAGCTTGCGAACTTAGTAACGTGCGGACGCAGTCGCGGCGGTTGCGGTTGTGACCACACTGGTATGTAAATCTGTTACGGTTAAAACATATTTTATGTACCAACTTAATTTATATTTTTCTTTTCTTTTCATGGATGTATCTTTTTTCCGAGTGGGAGAAGAGAAGATGTAGTATATATTCCGTAGGGTAATTGTGAATTCCCACGTCTACCTACAACGGTATAATAAATCAGTGTTAAAAGCAACGCGTGTTTTACTACAGCTAGTATTTCATACACCGTAAAAGATTAGTTGGTGCCAATATTAAGGGATATTTTTATACCACGATAAATGGGTTTAATAGCATTAGTTTTGGTTTCTGTGTCCGTAAACACGGAAGCGCCCATGTAACTCGTAGTCGTAGAGAATATTTCGTCGTCTAGTCTCCATTACACAGCTAACTATTGAACTAGTTCTGTAAGACGTCCACTGCTGGACATAGGCCTCCTCCAAAAAGTGGCACAGTGGTCCTGCACCACCCGCATCCAGCGGACTCCTGCGAACTTTACAAGGTCATCAGTCCACCTTGCACGTGGTAGCCACGCGAGAACCTTTCCGGCTCAACGGCCATCGGTTCTACGTGCAATGTGTCCGGAGCACACGTTCATTGCCAAACCAAAATTATAAGCTTACCTGTATGGCAAAAAATATATTTTTTTACTTTCATTGCAGTACAAGCCGCTTCACGCGACGTCACGTGATATGATTTAGCGATTTGGAGGGCTATATCGGGCTGTACATTGCGTAATGTAATATTTATTTATTTGTGATTCCAGGCACCTCAACCTCCGGAGCCATGGGATGGGATCCGTGACGCAACGGCCGAAGGTAACATCAGCGCTCAGATCGGATTCATGGACACTGACTCTTACGAGGGCGACGAGAACTGCCTATACCTCAACGTATACACACCTAGCATAGACGGAGAATTCCTCCCCGTAATGGTATATATCCATGGAGGAGGTTTACAGTTTGGATCAGGCAGCGCCAGTGCCAAAGGTGCCGATTACCTAGTCGAGAAGGATGTTGTCGTTGTAACATTGAACTACAGGTGCGGAGCGCTTGGCTTCCTTAGCCTTAACACTCCTGAAGTACCCGGTAATGCTGGCTTGAAAGACATGGTCATGGCTATTCGGTGGGTAAAGGAAAACATCAAGAACTTCGGCGGTAATTCCGGCAATATCACGCTCTTCGGGGAAAGCGCTGGTGGGGCAGCCGTGTCCGTCTTAACTGCCAGCCCGTTGACTAAAGACCTGATCAGCAAAGCTATTATACAATCAGGTTGTGGTCTGTCTAGCTGGGTATGGCAGAAGCAGCCTTTAGATAACGCTAAAAAGCTAGCTCATTTGCTAGGCTGCGAGTCGGATGATGCGGATGATATCTTGGAATTCTTACGAGCGACGCCAGCGAAGGAAATGGTCGAGGCTACTAGAAAACTGTTCCCGTTGGCGACGTTTTTCGAAACCGCTGTTACTGGTTTCAGCTTAGTAGTGGAAAAGGAATTCGCCGGTGTTGAAGCGGCCATAACAGAGTCTTTTATAGACCTGCTTACATCTGGACGGGTAGCAGAAGTGCCAATCATGATTGGTTCAACCACATTGGAGTTCTTGCGCAAAGTCGATACTGACGATTTACAAGTTTTCATCCCGTCAGAACTGAAAGTGCAAAGGAATTCAGAGGAAGCTGTCGATATAGCAAACAAATTCAAATCTGCTTATTTCAAAGATAACCATACCGCCGTGGAAAATTTGAACGGATACTTCGAGCTGATTTCCGATAGAATAATAAACGTGGATACGCATAGATATATCCAGTATCTGGTACAAGCTACTACCAAGCCGGTGTACTATTATAAATTTGATTATGTTGGTGAATTGAATCTTACGAAGAAGATGATGGATACATTGGGTGTCCATCATGCTGGACATACTGATGAATTGGGGTATATCTTTAAAAACGATTCACTGAAAGATATAGAACCGACAGCGCAGGATATCAAGATGAGGGAAAGGCTGCTGCGTCTTTGGACCAACTTCGCAAAATCTGGGTAAGGAAATCACTTCTTTCGTCGATATCTTTGAAATGTATTTGAAGAACCCGTCCAATTTTATATTTGCTGACGCCAGTTTTCTTCATCATTAGTGTCTGGAAATCTAGTAAATCTTTGACCGTAGGTACCTATTTCATGATTCTTGAACACCTATTTTGAATATTTTGATTAAAGGAAACACCTGAAGTAACTTCGCCTAACTATAGTTAGCCATCATTATTAAAATTTTACTTTTTGACCGTCACAGTAGATTCCGTAAGTTGTGTCATCATTCTCTTGCCCTGTTCCCATTTATTTGGGGTCGGCGCAGCATGTCTTTTTCTTCCATATACCTATATCTCTGTCACGCGTCATCTCTTCATTCACATCTTTCCTATTCATATCATCTCTCACACAATCCATCCACCTTTTCTTTGGCCTACCTCGTTTCTTGCATCCATCCACATTCATATCCAATACTTTTCTTGTTACATGGCTTTCATCCCTCCTCATTACATGCCCGTACCACGCCAGGCGATTGGCTCTTAGTTTTTCGCCAATGGGCGCTACTTACGCCAAAGTCTTTGTAGCAAAAGACTGAAAATGAACCTTACTTGATAGCACGTGGGTTGCGTTTACAACTACTTGATATGACGTCATAGCGTGTGGGGCACTAAATGTACTGACTGTATATCAATGGCGGCGAAAAGTTTACATATTTAAGAATCAATATTCAAACAACAGCAGTAAACAAAAACATAGACAACAAACAATGACGAAGTCTCGAAAGGGAACCTACTCAACTCAGCATATACAGCCAGCTGAGCCAGCGCTGATCTACCGTAGGGCCCATTATTAAGCATTTAGCCACTTAAATTAACAGCTTTTATATTTATTTATTTAATCTTTATTGCACTAAAGAAACCTTATAGTACAAAAGGCGGATTTAATGCCATATGGCATTCTCTACCAGTCAACCTTAAGGCAAAGCAGAAACATTTTTATTTATTTATTTTTTGCTTAGCACTATTACAATGTCATATGTTATACACAGTAACAGTGCAACCCTGATAGGGTATTGCAAAATTTTATGAATAGTTACCTATGTAGGTCATGCACATGCATTTTAAATTTTATAAAGTCTACTTAACTCTAATTATTAACTAGGTCAAAAATTGTAGGCGGTGCATCTAACAGCTAAAAGGAAAATCAAGATAAATTACGTTGCTTTATAACAAATCTATATTATATGTAAGTCTTCACGGATGAGTTTTCTTATAACTTTCTGATGATGCAAGATAATTTTTCAACAACATAAATCATCAGTTTTGCGAAATACTATGGATATCTACTATAATAATTTAGTTGAACGGTTGTCGACCGATCTTGATTCATCTTTCCTCATTTGATCTTTCTTTCCACAGCAACCCAACTCCCGACGAGAACCACTACATCACAGTAACCTGGCAACCCGTTACAAAGGACAACCTGTACTACTTGAACATTAGCAACGAACTCTCCCTCAACACCAACCCAGACAAGGACAAAATGGCGCTATGGGATGACCTATACAACAGGCATTTTAAAATCTGGGAGCACCCACATACCAACACTGAAGAAACCCCATTAAAGAAGGAACCAGTAACCGTTTCGGAACCGGTTGTTACCCCTTCGGAACCGGTTATAACAGCTTCGGAACCAGTTGTAACGGCTTCGGAACCAGTTGTAACTTCGGAAACGCTGATTGAGACTGCTGAACTAGAATCTACTGAAACAGAACCTACTGAGCCAGAAACCGGCGAGTTCGTTGTTCCCGAACCAGTACAGACTGTAGAAGACGCGCCTCAAGAGAACGGTAATCACCTCAACGGTGCTAATGGTGATGTTGAGAGGAAACCTAGGCCATCCAACGAGATCAAAATGGTCCAAAACGGGAATGGGGTCCCTAAAGACGTGATCCGCGCCAACGATCCTCCTGAGGACGACTTGCCCAAGAACATTGGTGTGAACAAATTTGTGAATTTCTTCGAATCGCTTGGAGGCAAGAAGTGATGCCATTTTGTATTTTATTTATATTTTTGAATTCAATTTGTATTTTTTATGACCTTATTCATAAACGTTGAGCAAACCTGTTTAGATAAATACCGTTTTTTGTCCCTGAAAAGCTTTTTGCGGCGGCAATAAGGCGCCATTTTGTTTGAGAATTTCAATTTTTTAACGAGTTTTTTTACAGATGCTTTTTAACTTTTATGAATAAGGAATATATTTTATAGGTTGCGTATTTATTGTCTTGGATAATTGAACATACTTTGTCGTCGGTTGTTTGAAAGATGCAAAAGTTGAGATTTAGTCCGTATGATTTATTTTTGACTGAAATATTCCAGTAATTTATTATTGCCATTCGTCCCATCCTTAGTCATATTTGCAAAGTCAATACAAGAGTGAAAAACAGTAAGCAGCAGAAATAACTATACCGATAAAGGGCTCTATAAGATCTACCTTGATGGACAAATAATGTCACAGGGTTATCGGCCAGCGGTGCCATACGGCATCACGTTTTCTATGAAAAGGTAAAATAAAAGATTCATGCTTAAACGAGCTAAAATAACCTGAAAAAATATACCTACTACTAGAAAACTATTGCATTTCTGACTCCTAGATTAATCTTGCCCTGGGTTAACCCTTTGAACGCCAAGACCAGCTAAAGATGTCGCATGTTGTCGTGTCTACGGCGCGAATAACTACTATAGGTGTTATGATTATGACGTACGTTGTCAGTCATGTTCGTGCCACAAAGGTTCATATTCTATCAACTATCACTTTGAAAAACTAGTTGGCGTGCAATTGTCCCCTGCATTTCATGAATAATCGGAATAGAATTTCTATTGGATTGGATTTCTATTGGGCTAGAATGATATAGCCGTTATGTCATTTGTCATATTTGACAGAAACGGGCCTGACTTAACTTTAGTCTTTTAAAAAGTATATCCTAAAGTATGTCCTATTCTGTCACATTTAATTACAGGTAAATTACTTTCGAGACGTTTTTCATTTGTAGTTGTGACCTCTGTAGCCAGCCTCACACACACGTTGACGTGTCTGTATACGTCAACGTCTAGGTGTGTCTCTGTAAATATACAAATACTACTACAGATGCTAAAACGTCTCGAAAGTAATTTACCTGTAGTTTCCTTAACCAAAGGTGTCGCATGCGCGTTGCCGATCGTAGTACTGCTGCGGACTGTACCATTGCCAAATTTTTTATATCTTTGTGAGCTAGTCTATTAGTCAAGTATATGGTTGTCATTATCATTATCATTAGGCAGTATTTAAACTTAAGGAGAGTTGGCCATTTAAATTTGAATTATATAAATAATGTTTAACTTTGTTAATAAGGGTTAGTATTAAAACGGTATTAAATTTAATTTATCATTAAATATGCGTATTAAGAATCGTTATTGTTCAAAAATATTAAGTCGATCAAAACATTCCAAATTGTATTATTTCGATGTATATTGTACATAGGGTATATGTGGTAATAATTAATTCGTATTTGAATTTTAATAGTTATTCTTATTCTACATTAGTTTTGCGAAAGAATGTGTATTTTTATATAATATCTATAATACTTAAGAAAATAAATAATAAAACTAAGTCGCGTTTAATTGGCTATGTATTAATATTCAAGACTAATATTTTGCAGCTGTTGGTACAAAGAGAATGTTGGCAAAGAAGATATATACTAACGTAAAAAGAAGCGACACCGAAGCATGTGTGCTGTAAACCCGTCTCGCGGATATGTGTGCGTGACCGGACGTGAACGGGGGTGCGCGAGGGGCGCGCGGTGTGTGGACAGCTAGCCGCGGCAAGATGAATCGCAGGGGTGCCACTCGCTTCAACATTCGCTCGCGTGACGTGCGCTCACACAACAGAGATCGATCGGCCGGCAGCGGGCGTGTAGTTTAACTTGAAATTCGTTAAAATTTATCATTTGTAATTCAATGTAATCAACTATGGCTGGAGCTTTTTATTACTGTTTCTACGGTTGTGATAGTAATACCAAAAGCCACAAAGGAAAAAGCTATTTTAGGCTACCTACCGATCCAGATAAGTGAGTTATAAAATTTTATATGTTGTGTCCTTCCCTACATTTAGAATTAAGACTTCACCTAAAATCCGTTTTTTTATTCGAAACACTTGATATGGGTAGGTTGGTATGAGTATGGATGCATTTTGACTTGCAATACATTAAGAAGTACCTACATCTTCGGAATAAATTAAAATAAATAAATAATTAAATGGCGAAATAGATGTAATGTCAATTGAGTCTTTCGTGTTGAGTTTATACTTAACGCGGGTGTCGCGGTCGCAGTGAATGACTTCATATCATGTCACATATTTTCTATGGATTGAGGTTTAAAAAAGTTATTTTATATTATTGTTATTATTTTAGCATACAATTATATTCATGTGAAGCTTAGATTTACACAAGAAAAGTAAGTTTCCATATTATGCGAAGTTTTGTAGGTACCTATTTTACGAGCTTTTAGTAAGTTTTCTCCTGACCCAGTGCATCTGTCTGTCTGTCTGTCTCTCTGTAATCAAAACTTACAGATTAAATTTGACTAGCTTCCCGGTGTTTGATTGATGAATATCATGTTCATGATCATTGAATAAATATTATTTCCTCTTGCCAAGGCAGCTACATTGCCAACCCTATGCAACAGACGTGCCGTTACAAGGTCACCGGCGCTCGACTCACACCGATAGGCCGTGTCGCCCCCCTGATGTTGGCACTCCTTATGTATAAATAAATAAATATACACTTCTACAGGCAGACTTGAGGGAGACCTGACAATTTGTCGTGACAACCTCCTTGAAAGTGAATGAATTGACTGATTGTTCTTTCTTTTCGTCTTATGGCTGATGCGTCTCTTAGGTTTGCTAGGTAGTTTACATTTTATTGATGGATGGTTTTTAGGTGTTTTTAGTGACATCCTAACACTGATCGAATCTTACTTTTAAGAGTCCATCATAGATAACCCCCTCTAGATGGCCCCTATGAACGATTTAGTTCGAATCAAAAGTCACCAAGGTTAGCGGTATGTGCGGGTCGCGGGGAGGTCGGTAACGTCGCTGCCATTGGCTGTTTCATAGAGCGCGCGCTTGGGTTCAACATGGCGCGCCCGGCGTAGGGATGGGACGCGTTGTTTATTACCGGCTTTTACCGGTAATGCCGTTTATTTTAGGGTAACAATTTTAAATAGCGTATATGCTCATCTATTAATTTAGTATCTAGAATAATATTTCTAGGCAGCGCATAGTGTAATGTAGTGTAGGTCGATTCACAAGAGCTGGCGCGGAAAATGTATGAAACTGTCATTAATTTCATAGACATTCCGCGCCAGCTCTTGTGAATCGACTTACACGGTTACAGCACTGGTGAATGTAAAAATTGCGGAATATTTTGACGACCACTTTGGCTTAGTTGGTAGTGGTCCTGCCTACGAAGGCGGAGTTCCCGGGCTCGAATCCCGGCTAGAGCATTTATTTGTGAGATGAACTAACACGAATATTTGATCCTGAGTCTTGGAAGTTTTTCTATAGAAATAAATTTGTTTATCTATATAAATAAATACAGTAGAACCACAAATATCAGTTACATCGGCAATTTCCGTTCACGCCGACGAGTGCAGACAAGTACCGAATGAAACCGAATGTACGACCAATTCAATAAAGACCTTGTTGCATTATACGTAAGGTCAAGGTAGAATATGCAATGACAGTTGAACTAGTGCTCTCGTGCTTCGCGCAGCCAGACAAAATGGCGATCGCCGGCGTCGCGCGTAAATTGTTGGCCAATGGCTGTTGAGGAATTTACCCACGCAAAGCACTGCCTTGTGATTGGCTAAAATGTTTTCAAAAAGTTTGCTCACCAAGACGATTCGAAAAACCCAATTGTAATGGCTCCTTCTCCAACCGATTCCGAGATCCCTTATACTTCTTCGAGGTCCAGCATAGGGTCCGCCTCGTGACACTAGTCCTAATTGCTCACCAAGACGAAACGAAAAACCAAATTGCAATGGCTCCTTCTCCAACCGATTCCGAGATCCCTTATACTTCTTTGAGGTCCAGCATAGGGTCCACCTCGTGACATTAGTCCTAATTGCTCACCAAGACGAAACAAAAAACCAAATTGCAATGGCTCCTTCTCCAACCGATTCCGAGATCCCTTATACTTCTTCGAGGTCCAGCATAGGGTCCACCTCGTGACACTAGTCCTAACTGCTCACCAAGACGATTCGAAAAAACCCAATTGCAATGGCTCCACTTCTAACCACTTCCGAGATCCCTTATACTTCTTCGAAGTCCAGCATAGGGTTCACCTCGTGATACCAGTCCTAAATGGTAGGGAAATCTATGTCCTACTTAGTGGTAATACTGTTACTAATTTGTTATTTCATTAGATATACATACTCGATATTACATAGCAATAAATATGATACAACCGGTTAATAAACTTTATAATAAAATAAAACTACACATTAACTACTTCCAAACTAAATATTCCATTCTACTACATTGATATGTACCCGTATCGTACCTATAGCGTATAAATAAAATAGAACGAGACACTAATTTACTACATTACTACTTTAATTAAAAGAACACTGGCAACACTGACAGTTTAATGTAAAATAACTAATGACCTTTTCCAATAGAATTTCAATATTAATAAAACAGCGCAACAAAACGCGGACGAATACATAATTAATTGAAATCGAGACTTATACGGTAATGTCGAAAGCGTCACTGGCACATCACTAGCCCGAGCATGTACTTTCGTCAGAAGGGAGAGTATATTGACATTTGAATTGGTTGGAAAGGGACAAGAATACTTCTGTACTTCTTACTGGCTAATGTAAAATGAACTCCGCCTGGCAGAATAAAATATGCCTTTTGTAATTAATTTAACTTATCTGTGAAATGTTATTCCATCATTCTTGTACTTTGCTGTTCGAGAGCTTTTCCCACATAACTTTACACAGCAAAACACCATTTCTAATGGATAAAATCGATTTTCAATGCTCGTTTATCTGACGTACGTATAGATCGCGAACCTGGACGAGTCTGACTGAGAGCGCGAGGCCACGCGAGGCGTTTTTGCTTACATGTACTAGTGGTACATAGGTGAGGTGACCGCACGTCGCCCTATAATCTCCATCTAGAGGGGGTTATCTATGGAGTCCATATATAGCCGTTTGCTGAATTCGCTAAACTTTTTGAGGTCATATCTCATTCAAGATTCGTTTTCCTAAAGATTTTATTATATAATATGAAAGATCATTTCAATTCAAGTTGAATAAGTGGAAAAGTTGTTAACATTTAGCTCTCAATTTACTATATTTTGGCTCAGTCCGACAGCTGTTTTCTCAAATTTCGCTCGGAGACGTGTAAAATAAGTTAGATTTGAAGAACTATTGGTTTTCAAACCGACATGAAACAAATCTATATTGGATAGATAGTCTTCTTAGGAATAAGTGGAAAACATTTTATAAGTTACATATTAAATTGTTGAGTAAAACCGTATTTCCATGCAACAACTTTTTGGTAAAAGCACACGAAGAATCGCCAGTATTATGGGCCATTTAGCACATTATTTCAAAAATATGAAATCATAATAAGAAACTCCAGTTCAAGCGCTATTCGTATATATAAAAATATATGTGTATGTAGAAGTAAATTTTGGCAAAAAATATATTTCAAATCATCCTAAAATTCGTAATAAAACACCGTGCACGGCGCTCGATTCAATCTTGATCATTGGGTAAGTAATGCTTTTTGTTACTTTTGACTTTTTATATGAAATCGCATTATGCATTTGTACTAATGGAAATGGTTTTCATTGTACTATTAACATTTTTGACCTATGTTCCATAGAAGGAGGTTCTTAATTACTCTTCATGTTTTATCTATACAGCGTGTAAATTTTATACGAGCTTATACTTTTTTCACCTATAGTATCAATTGATACGACTCATATAGAATAATAATTTTGTTAAATAGTGTTATTAATTAGTTGTAACGATTTTTTTTAATCCGACCGATGAGCAATGTACGCAGTCCAACTTATTTTGACATAACAAGTTTGTTTACTTTATCTGTTATAACTTTTAGAAACTGTCTTTTTCCCATGATTTTTTCGTTTCATAGGAACAATCGAGACTTAGCAACTTGACTTAATTAATAAAGCAAATTAATTTAAATACTGACATGACGCATCGGTACGCTAATTATTATGGATGCAATACATTGCGTGCTTAATTATTATGTATGAAAAAAAAAGATCTTAATTTCCTAAATAAATTAATGTAAATAGGTTCCCTAGGTCCAATCTTAATCTCCATTACCATATTAGCCCGTATAAAATTTACGCACTGTATATACAGTACGCGATAATTCTAAAAGTACGTCATCGAATTTTCATCATCATCATCAGCCTATATATACGTCCCACTGCTGGGCACATAGGTACGACCTCTCATGAATTAGTTGGACTGTTCAGCTATGTTATTCACAAAACAAGCCAGAGGTGGGGTGCACGTCCAAGACCGATGACGGCACAGCCCACCCCTAATATATATTGACGCCGGGGCTCATAATAACAATACGTAATCGGGGGTTTAACGCATTGGTCCGCTCGAGTCATGACCAGACGTCCGTCTATTTGACATTGCACCTAATTCACATGCTTCTGACATTGACAGTCTGCGACGGGTGCAAGAAGAGACGAACGACCGAGACATTGGCGTGGTAGGGATTGACTCATCCGCATTGGTATTATTTTATCGATAATATTGTCTAGGTATATCATATCATGTTTTAGGTAGTACATACGTAAGGTCTGCGGCATACTTTAGCTTCACGGTTTGTCGGAGTCAATTTTTACCCGACTTTGACGATAAAGCGTGACCATAAAATCTGCCATTGTGCTATCATGCTAGCTGGAGTTCTGTAGTCATCCTATAAGATAGACTAAGATCTATAGCAGTAAAGTAAAAAGTATTGTCTCGGTCTATTTTAAAGCTTGAAGAATGTTGCGCATATTGCTATGTAATTCGGGGTTAACAGCTTGAGATTTTTCAAATTAGTCGCATTTTGCAGCTGGATACTTCTTTGATTGTAAACTTGTATGAAAAAGCAGTTCAAAAATATGTGCGCTTCATGGTTCTTTTATGGCTTCATAGTTTAATATGTATTCCAATCGTTCTGAAGATATGATTTATTCATGGTCGTTTATGATCGTCATTATAAGGCCATTACATATTACACATCTTGCAGTTTGTCACAAAAACCGATAGAGTTGTAGGTTTAGTTAAAATGGGACAGCAATTCATTTCAGCCATTTCAGGCTGTCATGACAAATTGCATCGTTTGTATTGTGCTATGAGTATAACTCTAAAGTATACTCAAATGACGCCCATGATTTCCTATGTAATTTATTTATAAACAATTCCCCAAACTTAAAGGATTGAAAATGACCACAGTCAATTCCGACTATACGAAGAAAAAACCGGACAAGTGCGTGTCGGATCACGCACAAAGAAGGGTTCCGTACCGATACCTAATCTACATTTAAAAGCACAATACAATATATTGAATCAAAAAAGGTTGTATTTTCATAGGAAATTCTCGGCACTTAAGCCCTTTTGTTTGAGTAAGACATTTTTTCAGCAAAAACTCAAAACAGTTAGATCTTTCTTGTTCAAACCAAAAATTGTTGAAAGTAGTTATTAATGTACATCATCTTGATTTTTTTCTGAATTTTAAACTGCATTGCTTGGAAATTATCCAGCCAGCTAATATCTCACCAACAACGGTAGAAATGGATTTTTTTAGCATCCTCTGGAATTTTTGAAGACCTGTCTATACGTAATGCTTGGCAAGCACATAATAATAATAATATAATAATATAAGCCTTTTATTCAATCAATTGTTTACAAAAAAAAAATTTCTTATGATTTATATTCTATTGACAGCATCGGCTCTGTCTGTTTGCCGTTTGGCAAAGGCACTGACCACTTAACCCTAGGTTAAGTGGTCTGTGGGCAAAGGCCTCCTCCATCCCTTTCCATCTATCTTTGTGTCTCGCTAGCCTTGTCTATTGTCTACCCGCCACTTTTATTATTTCGTCGTCCCATCTTATTTTTTGTCTACCTCTTTTCCTTGTTTTGTCTCTGGGGTACCACCATATTATTCTTTTGCTCCACTTCTCTTTATTCCTTATTATGTGTCCTGTCCATCGCCATTTGAGTGTTTTCACCTTAACAGCTACATCTTCCACTCCAGTTTTACGTCTTATTGTTTCGATTCGGATTTTATCTTTCCGTTTCACACCTATCATACTTCTTTCCATTGACCTTTGGCATACTTGTAATTTGTTCAGGTTGCTATTTGTTAATGCCCAAGTTTGGCTGCCATAGGTTAACACGGGCAACACACATGCATTAAATAGCTTTTTCTTTGTGGAAAGCCTTGTTTCCTTGTTTTTCATGACTTCCTTCAGTGACCAGTACCTTTTCCAAGCATTGGTTGTTCGCCTGTCGATCTCTTTTCCATTTGATTGTTCATGGATATTGTTTGTCCTAAGTATATGTACTCATCTACATACTCAACAATTCCCTGATTGACTTCTATTGGTATCTTCTTGGAATTAGTCATTGTTTTCGTTTTTTCCATATTTATTCGCAAACCCATTACTTCACTCTCGTTAACTAGTTTGTAGAGCATCGGCTGTGTTCGAGATTAAGACTAGGTCATCTGCGAAACGTAGATGAGTAAGTATGGTGCCATCTATTTTAAATCCGTAATTAGGGTTCCTTTCCCAGTTAATGTTTCTAAATATTGCCTCAAGTACTGCAGAGAAGACCTTTGGGGAAAGTAGGTCTCCTTGTCTTACTCCTTTGTTTATTTTGATTGTTTCTCCCTTACTTTCTAGCATGCACAAGTGCATTGAAAAAAAATTTATGACCCTACTGTTAAATACATGGCGTGCCCCCCAGTTTAAATATTTTTTTCGTAATTTCACATCACATTTCTATATCGGTTCATAGAATACACCTTCCTACCAAATTTCGTAATTGTAGTGCTCATATAATAATAATAAATTGTGTTGCTGTCTCTGCGTGCGTCCCATGATACGGGCAGGGACAGTATCCGCTCGGTGTACCCCTTGCATTTCTTTAAATTGTCAAAAGGGCCTCTTCGTGTTGGCTATGTGGTACTCGGTTGTTACTTGGTACCTCGGTACTTCGGCTCCGCGCACGCCTTCCAAAGGTCCAGGACACCATTTTTTATTTCAGGCATTGCCCATAAAGTGTTAATAATTATTACAAAAGTCTTACAAAACTACTGTTAGTTAGTACAGAACACAAACACAATAATCTAAAAACCGGATGAGCATTCAAGTTAAATCAAAATATATAACATATGTATAGTCCCTGACTAAATCGGCTGTGACATATTCGGACGGACGGACAGACATGACGAATCTATAAGGGTTCCGATTTTGCCATTTTGGCTACGGAACCCTAAAAATCAGACGTGTATTACCGCTCTTTGTAAATTGAGTATAGATTTGTTATTAGATTTTTTCTAATTCATACGGAATGATTAGAAGTGAAAATTAAGACTTAAGTAATATTTACTCATACATAATTCATGGTTGGATCTCCGTTACAACCCGCTGCCTTTTCTGACTCGACTTGCTAATTACTAAACCTCTTTACAAGAAAATCAACTCATCGATTGTCAATTTTGACAGCAAATGCCTAAACCGGTATCATAGATGTACAAAATACTAAATAAAAGGAGAGACTACTGTAGTAGCGGGCCGAAGGAAATTTATTTACTATTTTGATCAAAATTTACGTATATAACTTGAGAGATATATTACAAATAAAATTGGACTATGTATTAAATAAACCACAAGATTGTTGATAGTACCTACTCATTGGAATAAAACTTATGTTATGGAGGTCTTCAATCAACAGAGTGAAAGAACAATTTTTTAACATGATGCCGACGGTCGCTTTCTATCATCGCGCTGCTCGCCGTCGGCAGGGCATTCATCCTCACACCTTAGAACCTAAACGGTCGCGTATGGTACGGTCTCAGAGGAACTCCCTCCCTCGGACGCTCTGGTTGTGGAATGAGCTCCCTGCCGAGGTTCTCCCGAGTAACCACAGTATGGGATTCTTCAAGAAAGGAGTTTATACATTTTTAAAGGGTCGGCAACGCGCATGTGACACCCCTGGAGTTGCAGGTGTCCATAGGCTGCGGTGACTGCTTACCATCAGGCCGTACGCTTGTTTGCCACCGACGTGGTATAAAAAGAAATAAAACAATCTTTAACTTAAAAGTTGTTAATCACAAGTTAAGGAATTATATAGGTCGATTCACAAGAGCTGGCGCGAAAAATGTATGTAACTGTCATTAATTTCATAGACATTCCGCGCCAGCTCTTGTGAATCGACCTATATATACATCTTGAATGAAACCAAATTTTTAAATACTCAGAAGTATAAATAGGTAAAGGTCCAATTTGTTAGAGAAAAAATATACGAGCGCTGGAAAGGGCCCTGAAATCCTGTCGGTCGGGGCGTATAAGATTATACTGTATTTTACTGATAGTCAAATCAGCAACTTTTTACGAAGCGTCAAAAACGCTCGCTTAGTATTGTTTGTAAGCAAATTTACCTAATGACGTCACAATTTTCTATGGTCAAACTGCGCCCTAATTTGAAATATTATTAAAATTGTATACAGAAAGCTCCCGTGAGTTTCAAACATATTAAAATATGATGAAACGGGTCATTCACGTTGTTAAGGTCAACTATCGCTCGACATGTTTCAGACCGGTTCGCAGACCTTAATCGTGAGATTCATGAGTACTTATCGCAGCGGCAGTCATTTTACCCCCTCCTTTACCCTTTTAATGCTAAAAGAAACGCCGCCGCTATAAGTACTCATGATTAGGGACCGTTGACCTCGATGACAGAATTAGTGATCAAAAATGTAAACACGCAACTTTCAAAACAGAAATAGCTTTCAAGATCTATGCAGGTTTCCTCTCGATGTTTTCCTTCACCCGATGTTAAATATCAAATTAAACTCCGTATTACTTAAGTTCCAAAAAACTCATTAATACGAGGCAGGTTTCGAACCCACGACCGCCACTTGAGAGCAGCATTGATAACTTCAAGCACTAGCACTACATCTGTGAATAATTTAAAAACAGACTTGTGACTTTAGACATAAAGTTTAATTTTAACTGTCAAGGTTTTAAAAGATAGCGGTCTCGTATAGTTCTATACAATGTCTTTGATGAGAATATTTTCCCGGCTTACACAGCGCTCGGTCGCATCGCATAGCAACGATAGGCAAATTATAATGAATAAATGATTTTTATTTATATTTTATTTGATTTTATATAATTTTAATTCTATGCTCTTAATTTTCTGTAATTTTGTACATGATATAATGGTAATCATATACGGCCACAAGCGCGCAGCATATGCACTAACAAACACGACCTGCAAAGGAAGATACGAAGCATGCAGCAAGCCGGGTCTAATGCTGCAGCTGTCATGATGGAGTAACGGCTTCCGATCACCGAGAAACCGAGAACTGAATGAAAAATTAAAACAACTGGCAGCAGTGATAAGATGTCGTATATGACTGATCGAGAACATACAACGCAAAAGAACAAACATAAAAATTATCGATATCCTGCATTGTCATACTTGTTGATTATATTTTAGAGAAATGGGCGACCTGTACTATAATTAAAGAGTACCTGTACTATACATAATTACTTATAATAACTTGCATTTTATTTATTTATTTATTTATTAAAGGAGTTTCAACAGCTTTTTAAACATGTTGACATTTTAAATAGAAACATGGAGCCAATAACAGAAACTCACCAATAGAAACAAGATATGAACTAAGGTTACACACTATGTTACAGTATCTTAAAATTAAAAATCAAAGGCTATAAGAGAACACAATAAGAGATGTCCATCGCTCACCGGACGCTCAGAAGATACACAGATACCACTTGTATTACATACATACATTCTCTTACTTACTCATAAGCTACAGGAGATCTAGTACCCAGGGCCCACATAAGGGCCACAGGTGATGTTGGAGCCATCACGGTCAGGTAATGATATAAGAATATGTGTATATAAGTGCGTATGTCTAAAATTGTTTATATAACAATTATACATATAACGGGAACAATAGTTACTAACATACAAGCCTGTTTTTATTCAAACTTTTAAAAGCGAGACAAATATATAGGGTGCTGGGAGCCTGACGCTTTAGCCTTCATAAATGAAGGAAGGCGACGAAACTAGGAGAGGGTTTGATGCTCTGATTCTTGTCTGGTGCAAAGGTTGTCCATCGCCATCCAACTGATCCAAAGTGGTAACGCAGCAAGTGTGATGGGTACCTTTTCGCCCAGTACAACACAGGGGTTTTCTTGTTTGACTAGGCTCTCTTTTTGTGTTGGTGTTTTTATAATGTATTAATAAAAATAAAATAAAATATTCTTAATTTTATTCTAAAATATAATATCTACAACAAATGCTATCCTATGAAGAAAGAGTAAATAATGAATAAGCATTGAAAGGGTCCTTATACTGTCATTAACTTCTGGTTCTTCATTTTACTAATTTACTAAGCCGGAATATATTTATCATTATGAATGGTTGAAATATTTTTCCTTGTACTGCTTACAGCTGTATTTGTTTCATTTTGCAGCTTACATTGCATGATCACCAAGTAGAATTTCTCCATAATCCTGCAATAAAAAAACACTTAACATGCTTTCGGCAACTAGTACTTGGTACTTAAAAAACCTCTCCCAGCTAACATGAAATAAATATTTAGGTAGGTGGACATTAGATTCATCAAAGTGTTAGGCACATTTTCTTTCCAATTTACTTGTTAATTTTCATAAACACTCGGCAAAACAAATTTACATAATAGGTTACCTGTCCGTCACATCACTGGAATTTACAATAGAAGACATCTATTCTATGTGGAGAACCAAAGGCATGGTTAAATAATGATCCCCAACAAAAGGAAATTAATTTTTCAGACTGAAATACTGATTTCTTGTTACATTATAGATGTCTATTTTAAACATCTTAGCACATGAAATATATTACTGACACCAAATGTCAATTGCCTTAGCAACGACCATAGCAACTACGCCCGCGACGGCCACCCACCATAGCAACTACACCTACATTGCTAGAGGTGTAAGGTGGGGACAACGTTTTTGACATTAACGTGTCGTGGCGTGCGTCCCCACCTTTTCAAAAATACTTTGCGAATACGTGTAACTGTCAAACCATCTCACCTCTAGTGATGTTCTAGTTATCGACGTACTAATCGATGGATTTATGCATTAAAACTATCCTGATTCAAGTAATATAAACCGCTTATTGATTAAAAAAACACTACGAATGAAAGAGAAAATGATTTTTACAAAATTTGTGTACGAAATATCAAGTGCAAAGCCTACATTTTATCAAATTAAAACCATGTTACGTATATAGGAGTTAGACTGTACTGGCTGACATATGACAGATGGAGCGAGCGTTTAAGGTGGGGCGAGCGTTGAGGTGATAACTAGAGGTGGAGACGTACGTCTTTACGCCACAAGACAATACTTTTACAAGAATACCACTTCAGGTTGTTATTTTGCAGTTTCTTAATTTTGACAGCCGTTTGTAATATTTCTGATTTACATAATCTTATTCCTATTGCCTTTATCTGTGTATGATATAAATTGCTTCCTGCCCGGCTAGTATGACGTTTTATGTGACGTTTCAGTACATTTTGGCCATATAACGTGACGGTATAGCTACTAGCCGGGCTGCTGTCCTGGTGCTACTTTTCTGGCCTTTTTAGTCATTTCTGGTTTTAACCATATTTATGCAATTATACCTAACGTCTGCTTCAATGGCAGGTCACAACACATATCCGTCAGTAACATTTGGATTTATTTGATAAATTACTCCAACGGGAGTCTGATTTTATGGGTATCAGCTTTCTTTTTAAAGGCTAAAGCTAAAATCGGCTACCAGAATATCATCGGCTTACCTCACAAAAAAAATTGATAATATTTTCTGCTGTGTCATTTCACCACTTTATATAATTCACGCTTTTAAAGAGCATATTGTTTTGCGTCTTGTAAGTCATTTATGACTTAATAGTGATAATATTCGCTGAAGTTGTTTCATCTTTCACTTTAGTTGTGGACGAACGGTGCAACATGTTTTATCTCCATACCTTTTTATCGCCGATCTTTTCCTTGCTTGGATTCTTACTATTCATGTCGCTAAAGTAGTATACTATAAAACAATATGTATAAATTGATTGGTTTTATTATTTTAGATTTAAGTATGGCGCCTAGGAAGGCAAACCGTTCATTTGGCAAAGTAAAGAGGAAAGAATATTTTGTGGACCTAAAAGATTAAAACCAGACTATAAAGAAATCAGCGCAACGCTGGAATCTGGAAAGGTTAACGAATTATTCTTATTTATCTGTTGATGAAGCTTATTATATTTCAGGCAAATTAAAATTATTATTTTTCTAGGATGTGCAGTATAATGAAAACGTCGAACCCGATAAAGACCAAGGCACACCCAGTAAACATGTCATATCGGCTTAACGTGCCATATCGGTTATGGTGTTAAAGTTTGGCTGATCAAAAGATAGGGCTATTGCTGAAAGGCCCGGACACCTACCATAACAGTGCTTCTACACGTTATCGAGGAAGGTGATGACGAAACAATAGCTATGAACCTTACTCAAGTAAAAATAAAATGTACCTACATTTCTAAATTAAATGGTATTTTATTTCAACACCTACACTAAAACCAAGAAACGAATAAGTCAGGTAAAAACTATTCACCTAGAACTAGAACTTGCTTTCGTATGTCTGTCCGGATTGCCGGCTGTTCTCCTCTAGAGGTCGCATGTCCGACCGATTCTCGTGAAATCTGGTGAGCAGGTTTGGTAATTATATATTATTCTTTCCCTAGCCAGTTTTTGAAAAAAAAAATGGCGGGGTTATGCAAAAAGACAGACTCGCGAGGTCTACAGTTCACAGAGCCAAATAGGAAATAATATAAATATCCAAAGTTTTAAGATGAATAAAGATAAATAATAGTAAATTGGGGAAAATCTTACACAAATCGACCTAGTCCCAAACTAAGCAAAGCTTGTACTACGGGTACTAAGTAAACGACGATATACATACTTATATAGATAAATAAATACTTAAATACATAGAAAACCAATATCCATGACTCAGGAAGAAATAAATGCCCATACCGGGATTCAAACCCAGAACCTCCAGCTTCGTAGGCAGGGTCACTACCAACTAGGCTAAAGCGGTCGTCAAACAAGTAAGTGCTTATATGAATTCAGAATTTGTAGTAATTACATAAATATGTCGCAGGAAGTCAACTAAGGTGCTCGTGGCAAATTTTGGAATTGCAGTTGCGTCAGCACCATGTATTTTCCATGCTTATGTAGCGATTGAAATTATTGTTGTGATTTTTGATGTTGAAATGTGAGTCTTAGAAACGTGGTGTGTTCGTCGCAGAACTAGCTTAACGTCTATCTCGATTCAACACACCATTAAGACTGTGGGCATGGCCGCCATCGGCGCCATCCCTCCTTCTCCCCCACCCACTTTCCTCTCGTAAGGTGAACTGTCACTTTTGACAATCAAGTTAGCCAACTTCCGGTACTAGTTCTGCGCCGACCGCACCCAAGCCAATCGCTTGACGTTTCTAAGACTCACATTTCAACATCAAAAATCACAACAATAATTTCAATCGCTACATAAGCATGGAAAATACATGGTGCTGACGCAACTGCAATTCCAAAATTTTCCACGAGCACCTTAGTTGACTTCCTGCGACAAATACATTATAATGAACGATACAGTTCTAAGTTACCTGTCATTTTATTTAAATAAATATGCATACAAATATTAACAAACGAAAAAGTCAGATAAAACGGTTAAAGTATCAAAACTACTCTACGCCGATCTAGCCGCCTCCCTCGACCCCCACTACAACACCTACGCTGGCGCGCTTGGAGACGGGTAATAATACCTAGAAACGAACTTTTTTCGGGCCGATACGGACTCAAAGAAGTGTGGCGAACTTTTGGATAAAACCGAGATACAAAAAAAAACCATGAGTATTAATTAGCCCAAAATATTTTACAAGTGTCCCAACCTAGTAAATATATGTATATATATAATTTTGGCTCATCCCATGCATTCGCGCCAGTTTTCGTGAATTCACCTTTTTTTTATGACATAGGAGGCAAACGAGCAGACGAATCGCCTGATGGTAAGCGATTAGCGCCGCCCATGGACACTCGCAACACCAGAGGGGTTGTAATGTAAGTGCGTTGCCGGCCTTTAAGATGGGAGTACGCTCTTTTCTTGAAGGTTTGAAGGTCGAATCGGTCCGGAAATACCGCAGGCGACAGTTCATACCACAGTTTATATAGCTGTGCGAGGCAAGAAGTTTCTGGAGAAACGCACAGTTGAGGACTGCCAACCATCTAAGTGGTGAGGTGAGGATGGAAATTTTGTCGCGTTGGGCGATGGCGGAAGGAAGCGGCCGGGATTAATCCGAACAATTCCTCGGAGCACTCCCCGTAATACATGCGGTAGAAATACCTATACCCGCTTCTAATCATAAGAAATAGGGCTTGGCTAAAAAATAGATGGCGGCAACCTTAGAGCATACATAACTGGAACTGGAGTACCCTATACCACAGAATAAGGAATAGTACAACCTATACTTACCCCTCTGCCAAAAAATAGGCACAATGTGCAAATAATTATTAAAAACTACTTCATTAACGATTATAAGTCAGTCTCGAAATCGTTTTCGGCGTGTCATGAGTACTGAAGAACTCCGTGAAAATACCTTTACAGTACATATGGTGTTATATTACCGCACGAGGGCGGTAATCAGCACATTACGTACATATGTGGAAATTTTAAAGAGCCATATGTACAGTAGAACGTTGTACGATACACGTGCAAACAGGTAATTCGCAACTCATGTCGATTTAAAACACTCCCTTCGGTCGTACTTCAATTTATCACCACTCGTTGCGAATTTCCTGTTCTCTGCACTTGTATCGTAATGTACTATTATCTGCTGTTTAGGGTAATAAAACGTTGTACTTTATCAAATTTACAAAAAGATTGATGATAATTTCACATACCTACTGTAAACATATTTTGCTTTATTTATAATTTTATGCGCAATTCAAGTTTTCGTAAATCGAGCATCGATTAAAAAATCGATTTAAAAATATTCGTGCTTGACCATTAGGGCTGTGGCTTATACCGTCCCGTTATATGGCAAAAATGTACTGAAACGTCACATAAAACGTGACGGTATAAGCTATCATACTAGCCGGGCAGAAGTACATCGTGCTTTGCGATTTTAATGACGATTCCACTGGGTATAAGGCGAGTGGCAAGAATCGGGACGAGTGAAACAATTATTTGTTCAACAAGAGAGCAAAGTAAATTTTTGCTGCGAGTGTTGATGTTGAGTCCCGTGCAAGCGAAAGATTCTATAATTTTTTCACGCTCGCAGCAAAATTGCATTTTGCTCACTGGTTTCACGCAACAAAACCGCCATTTTCGAGCCGCTGAGGTGAAAATTACATTTCCGCACGTGTATGTTAGGGGGAAAAATTGCACTTATGAATCGCTTCAATTGCGGTCATGGGTTTCCTTTCCAGCTCTAGGAATAACCAGTGTACCATCGAGACCTAAGGGGGGGGGGGGGTCCGGACCCCCCGGACCCCGCAACTATATACGTCCCTGTCTCACCGGCCTCCCCCATAGAAGTCGTTTTTTTTTCTTAAAAATTATATTGCTTAACTTTAGTAGTTTGAATGTGCGTGAGTTGATTGTTCAGCGTGGGTGCGTCGTAATGGAACAATATATTGTAAGTGAGCGTAGTTTTTTTTATGTGTTACCTCGCCCCCCGCAAAAATTGGCATAATATTTTCTATGTTAAGATGCGCTGATGGCTACTCCAGTTATGTATGCTCTAAGGCGGCAACGAATCGGTCAGTCTTTCAAATTGCTCCAACACATATAATTGCTTCGTGGTAGTTTCTATAAGATTATAAAATAGCTATCTTGAACTTAAATTGATTACAAAATTCCTACACAGAGAGTAAGATCTTTCTCGTAGCGAAATTACCTGATTACCAGAAGTTTGCAATTTTAGTAGTAAGGTTGATGACGTAGGCTGGGTTGCAGCAAACCGTCTGTAATTGTAAGCGGTGTTCGTTAAAATTTGAATGTATTGAAAGTTTGACAAGTTTCTATGGGATGACAGCTACCGGCGCCATATTTAACGTTGATCAGTCTGTGATCGTAAGTCGGTGCAACTCAACCTTAGTTGATGACACCGACAAAGAGAATCACGAATTTTTGAGAATATTAGTAAGTAAACAGCACAAATATCCTGTCCGAAAAATATTATGATAATATAAGTATATAAAATATTATGATACGATTGTTTAATAAACACTGACTTCTAAAATAAAAAACGTGAAATTTTTGGAAGCAATTAGAAGCTGTAAAAGGTTTCGTTCTGCAAAGTGCAAGTATTTTGCCGACTTATTTTTATACTTACTGCCTTGTGGCACAGACTAGACGACCGAAGGACTGACTCATTGCCTCATTCACCTCATTGGTCATCGTATGGATAAATTTAAAATACATCTTAAAAATGATTAAGTTGGTTTTTTTCAGACTAACATTATTAATTATATTATTGCAGCATATTACAAATCTGAAATATGGAAAAATTAAAAACTAAACGCTAGTTGCTATTAATAAAAAAATAACTGACACTCAGGGTGCCTACCGCGAACTTCGAAAATCGAACTTCGTATCGTGCCGTCCCTTTCACTCTCGTGTTATACTCTATATGATGGAAAGGGACGGTACGATACGCAGTTCGATTTTCGAAGTTCGCGGTAGGCACTCAGAGTAAGGATTTCTATAGAGATCCTATACGAGTTTCACCAAGGGGGACAGTAAAGCTCTAATGCAGCTAAATTGAGAACGTATCTTAAAGGTCTGGCGGGTTACCATAAGCAACCTCTTCAATTTGGGCGGGTAATCGTTTATTTGCCTCAAAGTGCCTCAAACTATATGACATGACGTTTAGATGACATTGAGGCAAATAAAGAAAAGTGAAACTATGACCAGGACAATAAATCATATATCCCTCTCTGTTGCTCTTATTCAATTTAGTATATGATTTTCTCGCTCTTAGCGGTATTATCATTTGATGTCTACTTTTGGGTACTCTGAGAACTGACAGCAACTCAAAAAGAAGTTCCTAGTATACACAGACCTAGTATGGTACATTTTTAACTAATTTGGTAGAAAATATTTCCTACCAATTTATAATCAACCTACAAATCCTACAATACTTATTATAATTCGGGAAATGATAATTAAAACAAACCTTTTCTCATCAACTACTACAACACGACCACATGTTATATTATTTACTGACTCTTTCTTCTATCACTAATATAATATACTTTTGTGTCAATATTTCTACCATAAAGTATTTAGAAGATTTTTCATGTGACAAATGAGACTGGCAACCCAGCTACAATGGCCGCCGCCATCGCTGTTGCAACGTTATTTTGTGTGATAAGTCATGTCATTTTTGTCCATGATATATGAGAAAATCCAATGGCAGATTATTTCTTCGGGTTCGATACTTCGTCATCGGTAAGCTGCTTTATTCTTCTATCTCGTAGAAAAAGGAAATAAGCCATATACAAGCTGTTTCTCACTTACATAGCGATCGTGCCAGCGTGCTATATTGCAACTTGTGACTCAACTGGAGCCAGTTTTCGTAACTTTCTACTCTTTTAACGTGCTATTTGCTTGAATAGCAGCCCTTTAATCTCGACCTATAACTTTATGCTATAGAATACTAAAGTTTACTATAACAAAATAGTAATATGCAGTGTCGTCTACAACATATATAAGTACTTATGTACCAAGTGTCTAACTTGTTTACATGTAGCCTACAAACATATTCGTCGTAAAATATGATGTGTTTCGTATGTCTCCGCTCGTTTTACATCCATGAAATTTTAAAATTCCATACAAACATAAGATTGTTGCATGATCATTCTGTTGACTATATGTCCATTGTGAATTATTTTCAAAAGATGATTTCATCATTATGAATAGTATAATATGTACATCTACTGCAAGTCTGTCCTGAAGCTATTTTCGCCTTGCTTACATAAATACTATGTTGTTCAGGTTAGAAAAAGAATGAAGCATATGTTGTGGACACTGTTGTGTGAAACTTGGTCATTTTTAAGAGTATAAAATGACATACACTAAAAATAAAGTTTTCAGAATGTGAAAGAAGTTTGACAGGTTGGAGGAAGAAATGCAAGTTGCTCTCACAGGAAATGGGTGTGACGATATGTACATGTATATCATAAAAACTAGTGTATTCATATTAAAAAATAAAATATATTATAGACAAAATAATGTGCTGGGCCTGGATGAGCTATAAAATACATTTAGCTATAGGCAGTTTGATTACCATGGTCACATTGAAGATATCTCTATAGAGTAGGAGACAATTTCAGGCTGTAGTATAGCAGGCGGGAAATGTTATCAAGCCAGCCAAAAGCTAGTCAGCTCGTGACCACAGATGTTGCGATACATTCGAAATGTCGGACACACCTCAGGTCAATAATTTTTGTATGTGATTAAGTCCTGTTTACCAATAATAAAATGCTATCATCATTTTCAAGGCATCAATAATAAAACCACCGTAATCACAGCAGTTGAAACACTCGGAGAAATGCTCTATAGCTCTGTTATTATAATGGATCTTCAAATCAATAAAGAATTTGCAACATGTTTGTGACTCCTGGGATGTCATGTATTCATAGGCATCAGTCATCAGTGGCGGATTATCCCTAAAACACCCTGTAGGCATCCAGACAACAAGGCGGCTGGTACTTACTAAATGGCCTGGGATCTAGAGTGGCCAATACTTTAAATCCGCCCGCTGGCAGTCTTGATTCCAATGGGCAGGCCATGTTGTTTCTAATGTTATACAGCTGAGTTTGAAAATATGTACAGACAAAAAGATTAAAAATATGCAAACATTCATATTTCATTCATTTTTATTTTTATTTTTATTGTTAATGGCATAAGGTTGACAATGATGATGAAATTGATGAATGATGTTTTTGAACCTATGGTAACATACATATATTTATGAACTTGATTGTAGTATATAAAACCCTTGTATGGTACCTGTATGATATGATACCTTAAATTAAAAAGGAGAATTGCATAATTACGACAAAAAAGCATGTATGATGAAATTGATGAATGATATTTTTGAACCTATGGTAACATACATATATTTATGAACTTGATTGTAGTATATAAAACCCTTGTATGGTACCTGTATGGTATGATACCTTAAATTAAAAAGGAGAATTGCATAATTACTACAAAAAAGCATGTATGTAATGAAAAGGGAAATGATACAACATTCTAGGCATGGGATATTCAGTTACATATTTTACAGGTGTTTCACTCTAAAGTTCTGTAGAACCTTGTTTGTACTCCTGAGTTACTGATAGGGGAATCCTAGGAGTTGTATCTAAAAAGAAATACTTCACGCGAATAACATAAATGTATTTCATGGAGTGCAGAAATACATGCACAAGAATTATATTTTAAATAACATGTGTGACTTCAATCAAGTCCAGATGAGGAATCATATGGAAATCAACTGTTTCCTCAGGAATGCTGTTTGACAGGCATTCTAGAATACATTGAAAAACTGTAGAATATTATGTTTCCAGTACCACATAGCCACACTCAAGTGTATCAAACTCTACAGTATCTTTTACCATTTACTTAGAATTTCTAAACAATCAAAGTAAAAATTGAAAAGTTTTGTTCTCCGAGCAGGAATAAAAAAATAGTATGGGTTGGCGCATCCTTTCTTAATAACGATTTCCTACTGTAATTTGAGATGTTGATGCAAGCCTGAGTCTTCTACGGTAGATGTCGCTGTACGCCTCCCTAAGGCGTTGTAAGAGGGAACTAGTGAAGGATTTCGTGCCTCAGCTTAATAGCTCATTGGCTAGAGGTTCGAATCCTGCTTGGAGCACAATCTTTTTCCATTTTACTTTAATTTGAAATTTAGAATATTCGTTTATAATTAATTTTAATTTGTAAACTGGGTTTGTAACACTATGAATCAGGACCACTCTTAACCTTTTCGACGCCAACGACGCATGGTGTCCAATGCGATATCAACCAACATTTATTTCTATAGGGTTCAACTTCGCTTTTGACATTCCAATGTCATGGCGTGTGAGTGACAGCGTTTGTATTTGACGCAGCGCTGAAAAGGTGGCTTAAAACCTATCTTTAGCTGTTACCAACCAGTGGGACTGGTAATGGGTGGGAATAACCTGAATATGGGCTGAACATGTTTTTTTTACAACAACATTAGCAAACAACCTAATTAATAGTCACAGTCACAGCCCGCGACTAACCGTAATAATACTAAGATGTACGGGTATGGTCATACATCTTGATTAATTAAAACTGCATTGAATTACCGAAATACCGATTTATTGATAACTGAATAGAATGCACTCCGCGGCGGTTGGTTATGCACTGAAGCGGACCGCGGTTTACGCAATGTCTGAAATATGAAATTGATGAGCTCGCGTTTGTCGCTATGTGCAGTTCGAGACCGTACATGCTCCCGGGCGCGCAAAGGAGGAGATGAAAAAATTAGGTTGATAATGAATTAATGATGTTTATGATTTTTGATGTTACAAGATGATATACAATTCTGCTTAATACTAAAATGATTAAAACAAAGATGATACAGACATTTTATACGTGTCAATTTTGTTAAAACTACCTCTAAATATTGGGGAAGATGCTGTGTTAACTGAGTACACACTTGCACTTTTACCGGATTTTAGTTTACCACTAGAACACTGCACTTTGCTCTGCTTGTACATTTGCTCGACTTATTATTATTTATTATTTATAGCGATAGCTACGCCCGACCGAGCATATGCGCTGACTGTCCGTCAAACACTGTTTTCAGCCTTATGGACGATTCACACCAAAGGGCCGGAGTCGGCGCGCACGCCACCAGAGTCAAAGGAATTCGAACCCTCCACACAGAAGCTAGACTTCGTATCCAAACGGTAGCGGCAGAGCCGACCGGCTGCCCGCATTCTATTCAAATTGAAATCTAACTTCTGTATGAAGGGTTCGAATTCCTATGACTAGTGGGGTGCGCGCCGACTCCAGCCATTAGGTGAGAAATATCCATTATTGCGATGATCGTCTGTTCCAGAACTTAAATGACGACGAAGGAGCCGGGGAGCCGTCGGAAGATGAATATGATGCACTCAACGATGAGACCTTTGGGCAGGGTATGTTAAAAAGTATATGTTTAACACTACACATCCATCATTATCATATCAGCCGAAGGACATCCACTGTTCGACATGGGCCTCCCCAAAGAGTGCCACAATGACAGGTATTGCACCTCCCGCATCCAGAGAACTCCCGCGACTTTTACCAGGTCACGGCAGGGTCAGGTCAGGTCTTTATCAGTCCACTTTGTGGGGGACTACCCAGACTGCGCCCGACGCCACATCCATAAAGCGAAAACGAAATTTTTGGATAATTTGAACTTTTCTGATTTATCTATACTTAATATTATATATGCGAAATTGTGTCTGCCTGTCTGTCTGCTACTTCTTCACGCTTAAACCGCTGAACCGAGTTAGATCAAATTTGGAAAAGAACTAGTTTGTTTTAATCCTGAAAATGAGGTGCGAAAGGAGGGGGAGAGTGAACGTTTGTATGGAGATAAACGGAATTCCAAGCAGACGAAGTAGCGGGCAAAATCTAGTAAATACGTACTACAACGTACGCGGCTGAAAAGCACGGCATAGCGAGCTATTGGGGAGCTGACAAGACAAATATTTAGGTTTTGTCAGCATCTTAATACACACATACACTAGTATTTTATGCAACAGTTACTTAATAAAGGTTCTTAAAATTCGAGAGTCGTTACGCGAGTTATGTTATTAGAAACCAGAGAATTATAAGTCTTAATTATGTAACGTGGCATACAATAATTATTCTACGGCAGCAAAATAATTTGATTTAAATTAAAAATCGATATTCGTACCAAATTTCAAGATTGTGAGTTCATGGGAAATTGGGAAGTACCGTGCAGGTTTTGATTCCCTTACCCTGCAGGTTTTGATTCCCTTGCGAGTGTCGAAAATTTGCGGCATAAATGGCTGTATCTTTTGATTGCGTTGGCTTAGAAGTTGGTTTTTTCACAGCTCCAAGGGACAGTAGACCTGAGTATTTGATATAAATTCCAGCTTGATACCTCCACGCGTTCCTGAAAAAAAAAGGTTTTGACAGACAGACAGACGGACGGATAACAAAGTGATCCTATAAGGGTCCCGTTTTTTCCTTTCGAGGTACGGAACCCTAAAAAATGTCCGAATTGTATTAAATTAGTCCATCCAAAAAGGGACTTTGCTAACCAAGCAACAAAGTTGAAATAACAATGCCACATTTTTTCAAAAGTTCGTTATTGTTATAATTTCTATTATAATAGGGGCTTTTCTTAAGTGTAAGATGTTTACAGCGGACGGTTTCGACTTCGAGGAGCATGAGCAACTCGCGTCACAGCTGGAGAGCAGCCGCCGCCACAACAGCACCCTGGATGACGCCAACTTACAGCTGGGTAAGTCATTGTGGATTTCATACAATTAGATCTCTATGTATTTCTGTGTATTGAGCTCGCGCAGACAGAAAACGTTCAAGTTTTCAGAGTTCCGCGATCTGCGTTCTTTGACTTCTTTGTTAAGAGTCCGCAGTAAGCACAGTTCTCTATACAAACGTAGTTACGCTCTAATTTTAAAACGCCATGCTACAATAACATGAAACTTTGTATACACAATGGGATATCTAGGTCGAAATTATAATGGAGAAAAAATACAGCAATTAAGATTTTCATACAAGACGTAAAAAATATATTTTTCTATTACAATTTCTAGCAACAGAAACTATTTTCCGACCTAGATATGGCCCATTGTGTATACAAAGTTTCATGTTATTTCAGCAAGGCGTTTTAAAATGAGAACGAAACTACGTTTGTATGGAGAATCGAGTTCAGCCGAGCGTACTGGCGACTCTTAAGCCCTGGAGTCCTATTTTATGCTATACGTGACGTTCTACTTCAGCGTCAACATTTCTAATGCGTAAAAGATGTCTTTGGGTAACGATGGCCACTTATTCCTATCAAGTAGCCTATCTACTCGATTGCCTCTTGGTGTTCATAAAAAAACTTAATAATACGCCGAAATGTGGAGAACAATAAAACACTACTGTCAGAAACAATATCAGAACAATTAACGTAACGATAGTACGACCGAGTAGTCCGATGACGGTACCTAGTCAAAAAACAAACAAACAATACGGTTTTTCATTAACAAAAAGGTGGACAACATTCTTGGGATACTGATATCGATATATTATTCGATTGGAAGTTTTACCAGTCGAGTTTTAAATATGTATTCGTAATAAAAAATATAGATGACGACGACCTGTTTAGCCTAGTTGGTAGTGACCCTGCCTCCGAAGCTAGAGGTCCCGGGTTCGAATCTCGGCCAGGGCAATTATTTGTGCATATGACACGGATATTTGTTCTTGGGTCTTGGTTGTTTTCTATGTATTTAAGTATGTATATATCTATATAAGTATGTATATCGTAGTCTAGTACCCACACTACAAGCTTTGCATAGTTTGGGACTAGGTCGATTTGTGTAAGATTGTCCCCCAATATTTATTATTATTTTAGATACTTTCAATTGTTGCAAAGACCGGGAAACAGCAATTCAGCAATTATTATTAGGAAGTTACTATTGAATTTTCTTAGTCGAAACATATTTCAAAATATATAAAAACAATAATCGATTCCATTCCATCCTACAACTTTTTGGCGACTAATACTGTATAAAATACTTTCTCACTTGTCATACTTCGAAAAGTGTGTCATATTCGGCATCCAAAGTTGTACAAGTTGTTTTTTATTGCAGTCCTTTGGGAAAATATGAATACATATATATTACTTACAAAACATTTTCGTTTGTCCAATTCCGATCATATTGTATTGAGACAGATGAAACACTCGAAGTTCACGGCAAGCACCTAGGCAGGTCTTAGGTGTAACCGATAAATTGAGCAGACAGATCGGATAATGTAGAAATGCCTTAAATAATTTAATAATATCAATATGAACAGCACTGGCCTAACTTTGGTAACTTACTAACTCCCGCTGGCTCAGTGACCCATGAGACTTGGCCTTTGACACAAGACAGCGCCACTTTTCACGGTCCTGTGCAACGTCTCGCCATTGGTGACTCGAAGTTCGCGCATATCCGCCTCCACCATAGTCGACGGAGAACTGACGGAAGAATTCGCGGTGATTGTGGGGCTGAAACAGGGCGATATACTGTCACCCATGCTTTTTAATTTGGTTCTGGAGTACTAGTCGGGGAAAGAAAATTTTTTACTCACATTAAAACCTACAGTTTTGGAAGCTTTTTCTATTCATTAAATAAGGTCTTCAGATTATCATCGTGCGTTTATCCCCAGTGCAGCAATTGAGCATTTCAGTAAATTGAAGATATTAATGTCAATCACTGGCGCAATGTGTTCACTAATTCCTACACTCGGGATTATTTATCAATTATATATGTTCAAATAAGTTATGACTAATGATAAAATTATCCCCCTTTATCAAAATAAACTCAGGTTTCTGATTTTTTTTCTATAATTGCTATAAATGGATCTTACAAATTCATACAGAATTCGAAAATTTGGTAATTGGCTACAAATATGAATATAAACATATTAGTAATTTTTCACCAAGGTGACTTAGTTGGATCTATTTATTACGATGAATTTTGGTTTTTATTTGCTTATACTATATTTACATTAAAACCTACATTCGAGATTAAAACATATCTTCAATTGTCTATTTATTTAACACGCGTACTCAAAAAATCTCCGAAAAATATCAAGTGCTTCAAGAGTAATCGAAATTAACAGCGAATCATTTGCGGCCTACTTTTTAAAAACACCGCTTTCGCGCGAATTTGCCTACTATTCGGTGTCTTGCCTATGCCGTCTATATTGGTGCGACGCGTTCCGATGATGTGAGTGAAAAGGAGAGGTATACTTTCGTTGTAAGTACGTTTCGTTGTTTATAAAACCGGCCAAGTGTGAGTCGGACTCGCACAAGAAGGGTTCCGTACTATTATCTATACAACATTAGACACTTTATTATACCCTTTTTTTAATTTAATTTAAATAATAATTTATTATATCAGTAATAAATAATATCAAGTAGAATTTTGGTCAAGTGCAAGTCGGATTTTAGTTTTCCCATACATTTTGAGACCTAGCGCCTGATGAATACAACGAGCAACTTTTGTCTTTTTTTTGTATGGGAGCTCCCTTAAATATTTATTTTATTTTGGCTTTAGTATTTGTTGTCGTAGCGGCAACAGAAATACATCATCTGTGAAAATTTCAACTGTCGAACTATCACGGTTCATGAGATACAGGCTGGTGACAGACGGACAGACATAGAGACAAACGGACGGGCGGACAGCGGAGTCTGAGTAATAAGGTCCCGTTTTACGCCCCCTTTGGGTACGGAACCCTAAAAAAATACAAAAAGTAACAAAATGCAAAGTAGCAAAATTCCAAAGGAAGGTACCTATATTCATATGTACCAGAAATATTATTATTGTTATAATTGTTAAAAATCCTGTATTATTATGTGTGTCAATGATATTCGTAAGTATACTTTTATATAAATTATGTTTAAATCGGTTTATCTTCCTCATCATCAAACTTAAAGTATTTTTTAAGTGCGATGATGATAAACCAATGTGATGGCGCCTTTACGTTACCTTTATGGTACTGACCATAAAGGTAACGTAAAGGCGCCATCATCTTTATGTAAGAGTGTGTTACGTAAAAAACTGACCAGAAGTGCTACATACGTTTCAGAAAAGTTTCATAAAAGCGTTACATAGCTACATAAAAGTGACGAAAACAATTCCCAAAAGAATACAAACTCATAACTTGAGACATCCCAATGAATATATATATTTTCATATTTGCTTTTATATATATATATTCATATTTATTTATATATGTAGGAATGTATCTATTTATGTTAATTAGTATGATTTATGTATGTGTGCTTTAATATTTATGTGATTGTATATAAGTTTGAATTCAGTAATTTTTTTGTTTGCCACCCACTTTTAATACGTTTGTTGCTATTTTTGCGCTAGGTTGTCTGGAAGAGATTACTCTTTAGCAATAAGACCGCCTGTTGTTTACCTCTAGTTTTAAGTTTTATACGCTGTTATAATAAGCTATGTAATTTATTGAGGTGTGCAATACAGAGTTTTTGTATTGTATTGTATTGAATATATACTTTTATTATTGCATACGTTTCATGTATGAGACCTAAATCATACACCAGATATAACATTTTCAAGATATATATAATTTGTATACATTATAAAACAAACCTGCAATTGCTAAAAAGGGCACAGAAAAATAATTTTCATGTGCTCTGCCTATCTCTTTTAGGAATATAGGCGTGAGTTTATGTATGTATAAAACAAATGAATGCAAAGTTACCTTTAAAATGACCAAATAATACTGTGTTACATAAACTGGATACACTCATGAACGAACGTTCACTTCAAATGTTGGTATACAAGTTATTATGGTCAACAGCAGGTGGGGTATCCATAGATATACTAATAAGAAAAAAGTGTTGGCCATTGAATAAAAACAATGTTTAAAAAATGGCGTATATTAATGAAAAATATTTGAGTTTATGCAACGAAATTCTGGACACGAAATCTCTTCTCGAGCGTTGAAGAGAGCGCGTATATTAAACACAGTGATTTGTAGAAGGATATTATAGTTAATGTTACATCTGCAATTATTATGTTGTAAATGCATGAAATAATGCTTTTAATCACACTAAACACACCATTTTCACATGTTTACCTTGGATAGGAGTGTACAAAGTCGAACTTTATCTGAATCCAGCTAAAGTAATTAATTAGGTTTCGAAATGACTATTGAAAACCTTTCATTTGATGATGTGTAAGTTTGTTTGCTTCTCGGGCGTTACTACTATAAGCATGACTGGTGAAAATAACTTCTTTTTATGTCGCAGCATGAACCAATATGAATTACCTGTATTTTTCTAATATACCTGCCATACAGGTTCCGCTGATTTGCGGGCAAGGCCCAAAAATTGGACTTCGTTACATACAAAATGTGCTCTGATGTTTTATAAAAACTATTCATAATAGTATCATGTCTGTCCTTGTATGTCATAAATTAGTATTTTAAGCAATTTTTTTAATCCTCAACTATCAACAAAAGGAAGATTTACAATTTTTTTTTTTGGATTTTATAATTGATGGTGATGACGCTTTTCCATACAAATTGTAAATGTGCTTTCGTGCAATTTTTTTAATCTCATCATTTTAGAGCATATTCGATGTACTTTTCAGTATTTTACTTAGACTTAAAATAGTTTTATTACGCTTAATTAAGCTGACTTAATTAAGCGTTATAAAACTCTCAATTTTATCAAAAAAACTTTGTGTGCCCTGAATCCACGCTTTTAGGGAACAAAACTTTTGCTACCATATTTTTTTATTAAAATCTACTAATTATTTGGTAGAAATAGATGAAGTACATTGGAAACGCAGTCTATTATCTACCGCATAAACATAGCTTTTCTTATTGGCCGTATTTAGTCGTTTACTGGCGGTCAAAACGAGTGGACACTGCTTCGTCATCGTTTATGATGAATGTAAAATTAAGTTTGCAATGTACATTTAATCTATGCTATAAAGCTGTGTGTGTGGTCTTCTTTTTGTTGTAATGTCATAAAATTTCAATTTTTGTATCGATTTGGAGTGTGTGAGGGTCGGTATTATATGACGTATGTAACGATTTTTGCCGATTTCTGATGTAGCGTTACTTATTAGTGGTATAGGGTCAATTCCACATTGGTCAACAAAAATTAAAACCTTTTTTAAGGGTTCCGTACTTCCGTAGTCAAGCAGGAACCCGTATAGTTTCGCCATGTCCGTCTGTCTATTTGTCTGTTCGAGGCTTTGCCCTGTGATTGTTAGTGCTAGAAAGCTGCAATTTAGCATCGATATATAAAACTGGCGCAGGACCGGTCATTGTGAAAGTCTTTGGGGGAGGCCTATGTCCAGCAGTGGACGTAATTCGGCTGAAATGATGATGATGATGATATAAAACTGACAAGGTGGTAAAATAAAATCTAAAAATATATATTTTTAAGGGTTCCCTACACGTAAAGTGGGGATGATTTTTTTTGCTTCAAGCCTACGGTGCGGGGTGTTGTTGGATGGTAAGTGGTCGCATAATTTCGTATAGTGAAAGTTTTACTTACCTTGTCTACATCACCATCGACTATTAGGCATATTTTATATTGGTTATTTTTTGATGATAAATAATCAAATATACATGGTAAATACCCCGTTCTTAACAATATTCTAGTGTGACCATGTTAGCTCGAAATCTTGAATCAAATATATGTATTAGCTTTTACCTTAAGTACTTATATGTAACTGTTACATAAAAGTTATAATGCTGCTTTAATGCGAATTGGGCCGATTTTTAGGGTTTGCCCTTGTAATTGATAATTTTGAGCCGTCATTGTTAAGTGTAAGAGGTAAGATATTAATGATTAGTTATAAACAATAAAACAATTTGAGCTAATAAAATCCCGTACTGCGTTTCGTATATTCTGTGAAATATCACCGAATAACCGCGATTTAATTCGTTTAAATTGTTATATTTGGGGCGTTATTAATAGAAATTTACATAGTTAAGGGCTTTAATTAAAATCAAACTCAACTGATTCCTTCGTTGAGTTACCCATATATTTTGTAGGTATGATCCACTTTCGTTACAAAAAGGACACAATCGTAATTTTGTTTTCTCTAAGCCTTTAAATATTTTTAAACGCTTAACCATTAATGAGTATCAGTCGCAGAAATAGTAGACAACATTACAATAAAAGGTGAAATAAAAAACCGCATCCGTAACTCCGTAACACTACTAATTTAAAATGAATATATTGTTTTTTCTAGCCTGTATCCTGTATACTTTAGGTTTGTAGGTAACAACATTTATTGACACTCCTCGGTACTGACTAAAATAATCGACTTGGTGTAACATTACATCTCAAAACTTTTTTGTAGTAAATAGGTATAAGAATCTTTCTCCATCTTTTCACATGTAGGTAAATAATGTTTTTGATGTGATGTGTACCCATACACCAAACGGGCTGAGCACTCTAGTTACATCTCATATGTTATACATTACAATCATTTGTAATTGTATCAAACCGATTTGGTACATAATTAATAAAATTATTTAATAATTATTCACACCGCTTCCGACCGGATGGCGCCATTCAAATATGAGACGTATCTACTGGGCCAAACGCTTGAAAACCCTTGTGCAGTCAGGTTAGAATCGTATCGTACCTTAGAGGCTCTCGTTGCTAACGTTGTTGATTCGCGCCCTACGCCGATCACGTTTATTTTACAATCACTAATTTGGCAATTGTAGTAAATGCTCAGTGTGTTAACGAGGGATTATTTGATATTATGGTAGGTTTAATTTATAGCCATAAGGTGTATTAAAAAAACTACTGTAGAATTAATGCGTCTGTACTAAAATCAGTTAAAATTGTTTAAAAAATAGTAATAAAAAAATCCCCGGTGGTTTTCTTTTTTAAGAATGGGTAAAATAATTGTCCTGACAGTATAGTAAAAAATCACCAACTTTTGAATTAATGTATAGCTGTTATTAATTTATTTCAATATTTTTATTATTATTTATATATGCTCTACGATATAAGAGGTGATTTTTTAAAATACTGTTTTTAATAATATTTTAGTCCCTTTAGATCAAAAATCTCTAGTGTAGGATTTAATGTTTATATTTAATGAAAAATATAAACTTTAAAGATTTTTTTTCGGAAAAGCTCAATATATTTTTTGGGGAAAACCTTTGACTTATTATCCCAAAATAATGTTCTATCAGATTGCAAAAAAAAATATAGTGTAGGATTTAATGTGCAATTCTCGAACAACTGAAAGTTTCTTTCCCGGACTATACGTTCTAGAGAAAGTTTTGTCACTGGAAGGGGGAATAGAGCTAAATGGAAGTCATAAGGTGTGTTCGCCTAATGGTGGAGTTTATTTTAAGAAGCGAGTGACAGTGAGGTATGTCACCCCTGGGGTTGAAAGTAATTAAATAAAATCCTCATTAAAAAAAACATGTCTAAATTCCTTGTATTTTAAAAGAAAAGCGAACGCAGGTAAAATCGCCCATTTCAGCCTCTAATTATTAAAATATCTCTTCTAATTCTATTGAAACTGAGTGTACATTAGGCAAGTGCAGATTAGGCCCTACAAGGTTTGAAGAACATACATGTTTGTGTTTCCAGAAGCTTCGCTCTCCCAGCTAGTGCTAGATGACAGCGAGCGATCGTCAGCTCTCGGGTCGAGCGTGTGGCGACACGATGCACCCTTCTTACCAGCGCCACACACGGTAAGTAAAGGCATCCAACTTAACCACTTTACGACGATTTTTAATTTGGCTGTCGAGGCCTCGAAACCCATCCCAAAAACCACTGGATTTTAAATAAAAATCTTCATCATCTTATCAGCCGAAGGACGTCCACTGCTGGGCGTAGGCTTACCCCAAAGAGTGCCACAATGACTGGGCCTGCGCCACCCGCATCCAGCGGAATCCAGCGACCTTTAGGTCAAAAACCGGCCAATTTAAAACCACTATACAATACATCGAATCAAAAAAGGCCGTATCTTCATAGGAAACTCACGGCACTTACGCCTTTTTGTTTGGGCACGACAGTTTTCCGGCAATAACTCAAAAAACGTTAAACCTATTTTGTTCAAACCAAAAATCTTTGAAAGAGTTTATTATTATCCATCATCTTGTTTTTTTTCATAATTTTTAACTTCATAGTTTGGAAATTAGGGTGGGGGGGGGGTGTCACTTTTCAAGACTTTGACAGCTAATATCTCACCTACGGTTGACTTCAATGGAAGTCTTTTAGAAGCCCATGTGCATTGAAAACAATTTGACCCCCCTGTTACATGTATGGGGTGCCCCCCCAGTTTAATATTGTTTTTCGTAATTTCATATCAAATTTCTATAGCGGTTCATAGCATACACCTTCCTACCAATTTTCATAATTGTAGTGCTCATAGCTCATAAATCGGCTGTGACATACGGACAGACATGACGAATCTATAAGGGTTCCGTTTTTGCCATTTCGCTACGGAACCCTAAAAAGCTCATGTATGAAATATAATTCTGAAGGCCTCGTAACTTGGCTTAACGATTGCTGTCATAGACGGCGGATCAACGGCTGAACGTGCCTTCCAAAGAACGGGAGCGCTCGGTCGTTCACACATTCAAGAGTTGACCTGGGCCGGTTATATTATGTTTAAATGGAAGAATAAGTATATTTGACCTTTTTTTTGTTTCCAGCCCGCACAACCAATCAAGAATTTCTGCACTGTTGAGGAGTTGGAGAGGCAGCTCCGGCAGAAACAGGCGCCGTATGCTCCCACGCAGAACTACTACCAGGTAACAATACCAATATGGGCATTGAAGCGTGCCTCATTTATAAATAAATAAAAAATAACCACCATTTCAGCCGGAGGACGTCCAGCAGTCCAAGGGGGGGAATGCCACGCTTGGCATGCGGGTTGCCGATCGCAGTATCTCCACCGCACTCTAGGAATGCTGCTGCCCATCCCCCGGTAGTCTTGGTCGTACTTTTAGGACATACCTGGGTCCTGTCAAAAACAAAACAGCTATATAATAATGTATGGTATTATGATTCTCTCACCAGTCATATAATGAATTTTCTGTGGTATAGACTTGCATTGGTATATTAAGTTTATTGTTTTAATACTGCTGTCAGTTAATTCATTGACAGATTACAATGCTAGAGTAAAAATACCATTATTACATAATAAAACAGCATATACAATCATCATTATATTATCTGCAGCATGTCCACTGCTGGACATAGGCCTCCCCCAAAGAGTCCTGTCTCAGTCGCATCCAGTGGACTCCCGTGACCTTTACCAGGTTATCAGTATGGCCCAAGGGGGGTAAATACCATTATCGCCACGCTTGGCGTGCTAGTTGGCGATAGCAGTACCTCCACCACATTCCAGGGATCTTGTTGCCCAAACGCCGGTGGTCTTGGTCGCAATTTTAGGACATACCTGGATCCAATCCTATATTATATCATCATCATCATGTCAGCCGAAAGACGTCCACTGCTGGACATAGGCCTCCCCTAAAGACTTCCACAATGACCGGTCCTGCGCCCCCCGCATCCAGCGGACACCTCCGACCCTTACCAGGTCTTCAGTCCACCGTGTGGGGGGTCTGCCCACGCTACGCCTTCCGGTACGTGGTCGCCACTCGAGAACCTTTCCGCCCCAACGGCCATCAGTTCTACGCGCTATGTGTCCCACCCACTGCCACTTAAGTTTAGCGATTCGAAGGGCTATATCGGTCACTTTGGTTTTGCTGCGGATAACTTATATATTTTCAACTAAATCCGACTGTACTCTATTGCACCTGTACAAGGTAGTGTGACGTGTGACCCATGCTCTAAGAACTCTACGCAGCTTAAGAGGGCGCAGTACGTGGCAGTACGCTCGGTTCTCCAGGTTTCTCTGATTAAATAAAAATAAAGCCTCCTTTAACTAATAAGGTTCTTTATGTAATGAGATTGGCGGTCAACCCTTCTTAAGGGTTGAATAAAATGATTGACACATGTTAATGTTATTTCTATTCTTTTCCAGCCACGATTTCCTCCAGTCATTCTTCAAAGGCCGCCAGGTCTCCAAGCCCCCGTCCCACTGCCATTCGCCCCTCAAAACATGCCCATGAACCAACAAGGCAACCAGCTTATGCCTAACAACATCATGGGGAACCAGATGGGGCAAAACCAGATGGGCCCTAACAGCCAAATGGGCGGTAACCAGATGGGCGGGACCCAGATGGGCGGCAATCATATGGGCGGCAACCAGATGGGTGGCAACCAGCTGGGCGGCAACCAGATGGGTGGCAACCAGCTGGGCGGCAACCAGATGGGCGGACCCCAGATGGGCGGGACTCAGATGGGTGCGAACCAGATCGGCGGGACCCAGATGGGAGTCAACCAGATGGCCGGCAACCAAATGGGCCAAAACGTAAACCAGTTCATGCAAAACGCTAATCAGATGAACTATCAAAACAACATGCAGAACAACATGCATCAAATGCCAAACATGCATCAAATGCCGAACATGAACCATGGCCCGAACATGAATATGAACCAAATGGGGCAGAACCAGATGATGCCCAACGGCAACCAGTTTGGACCGGGAATGAACCAGTTCCCGCACATGATGGGACAGCCTAGGATGATGGGGCCCCCGCCAGGCATTGCCATGCCTAGGCAGAATTTTAACCCAAATGTGGGACAATTTAATCATAATTTTCGTGTAAGTATTCTTATTGCGTTTAAGGTTGCGCTTCATAATAAAAGCTTTTAAATCAATTAAGGTATGCTTCAGATTTTCCTATACAGTTACCGTATTTTGTCAGCGTGTTTAGAATACAGGTAAGGGCATTTGTTTATGTGGTTGGCATAAGCATTTCTTCCTGAGACTTGGATGCTATCTATGTATATTTAAGTGTATATCTATTAAATATATCGTCGTCTAGTACCCATGAAACAACCCATCCGAGCGGGCAATATTATATTTTTTCCTCAAATATGCAATGAAATAATTCATGTTATGTTCTTTATAAATAGGCTGCGAAGTATGACGTTTCAGGTGCGGCTAGGAGGTCGTTAATGGAATTTCATACTAATCTGGCAGGCATAGGCAGGCAAAGTCCTCTTTTTTAATTTCCATCCCACATAAATGTTGTGGCACAGGCATCATGACATTCTGCCACTATGCATATTAAAAATAAAACAGATTGTTTTGTTGTTTATTTCATTGCATGTTTGAGAAAAGCACTATACATACCTCGGCGGGAAATATGGGGTTGCCCGCCTCAGACCCATCCAGCCTCGCTTCGCTCGGCCGTATCACGCTCCCGGTCTTCGGCCGGCAACCCCTTTCGTCCCGGCCTCTGTAGTAATGTACTATTAATTAAATGTGTGAATGAATTTGTTTTTTTTATTACAGGGGCCAACTATCCAATCACAACCCGAACCAATGATGCATATACAGAAGAGCCAGCCTAACCTGTCACCTCCTAAAAACGGCAAAACTCCACCAAAACTGCAAAAGAGTCGGGTCTACAACAATTCCAAAAACCCGCAGACCATGAATTCACAGAACATGACTTCGCAGAACTTGGTTCAACTGATACAGAATACGCATCCGATGCTGCAGTTTAATAATAGTTATCACAATGCGAACCACCATCCCATGCTGAATAGGGGTTTTGGGAATCAATTTAATAATAATCAATTTGGGAGGCCGAATGGCACGTACAATAATAACAGGTGAGTTATTCCATTTATTCAGAATCAGAAGTTTTATTAGTGGAAGTTAAATCAAGACGCTCATCACAAAAGTAATGCCCTGACCGGGATTGGAACACGGGACCTCCGGCTTCGTAGCCTACTTACTTACTTTAACGGCGCAACGACCCAAAGAGGATTTTGGAGAGCACGCCACCTTTCCCGATCCTGCGCAGCCTCCTACTAGTCTTCGGCCTGAAGCTGCCGGAGATCCGCCTCCACATTGTCTCCTATCGGTGGTCAGCGGTCGTAGTGTCAGTTCGTGTGTGTACAGGCTGTACAGTGACGTAGGCTTGTGTCACGGTCCGGAGTAGCAGACCTTGTTTCCTTAGACCATGGGGTGGTATTTTTTGAGACCTTTTGCCTATAAAGGGTTAACCCTTTCGTTCCGGCTGACGAGTTAACTCGTTTTGTGCGATGAGCTCTCAGATCCGGTAGGCGAGTATACTCGTTGTTAATATTTTGTCACTACATCCTGGATTAGGGCAATCGCCAATCACTTCCGCAACCGAACGCATTGCGTCCCGTACTTGTACCGTACTTGAGTCATATCTATTTGTTGCAGTTATTGTGGTGTTGCCAACTAACTACTAGTGAAAATCGAATAAACTTATTACCCCATGAATATTCGTTGCGTATTTGTGTCTTAATAGTTTCGTTTTACACAAACAACATTAGCTGAACACAATGTTAGCAAACGAGCTATCTCGTCTACCGGCTCTGAAAAGCGTTTTACCTAGCCGAATTAAGTCGCCTTTCGGATGTAAGAGCATCATTTCTGTCAACGAGTTAACTCGCCTACAGGACTGAGGAGCAGATATCATTTCAGTGGACCTGGCAAACTGGTTAGATTTTGTGTATGACTTTGCCGGAACGAAAGGGTTAAAAGTTAATGGGTCCTATATTTGTCGCAGGCATATGAACGGCGACGACGGGACGTGTTCAAGTGATACCGACGAGTATAGTGGTCTGATGACTCAGCGGGAGAAGCAGTGGCTGATCAACATACAGATGTTGCAACTCAACACTGGCACGCCTTACATACACGACTTCTACTATACGGTAAGCACATACTGATGTAAATGTTACTGCCGATAAGGGGCCATTCAAGTGGGGGGGTCTTGACATGGTGGCTAGGGAGGGTAGAGACCCTTATAGGGTACTACATTACTACTTACATACAGAGGTATGTAATACATGTATAAGGGGCCATTCAAGTATTGCGTAAAGAGGGGGGCTGTCTTTGCTTTGCTTATTTTTAATGACATGGGGGTTGGGGGGCTGCATGGTGATTACGGCAGTAATATTTATATATTTTTTTGTGGTTTTCTACAAAATATGGTCAATTTTTATTAGAACACAAATAAATGGTAACCCTGCTTATCTATGCTCAATAGCGAACGAAGCGCATGTCGTAAACAGCCAATTGTCTCTTTCCAAAAACCGATGTGCAATGTTTATCGCCGGGTACTGTAGTGAATAACGTTTAATACGCTAGACCCGAAGTGTAAATACAAAACATGGGTTCATCCGTGCATATTCGGTAGCTTATAGACTTGCTTATGTTATGATAGTATTAAATGATTGACAAGTTCGTGTCTGAAACTGAAACTAAACTGTAAAAAGGGGAACTTCAAAAAAATTGCCCTATTTAATTTTTTTCTAAGAATATGGACTTTAGGCTAATTCGAATCGAAATAAATAACGCAATCGATTTAGAAGAAGAAAAGTGTCCCCAGAACAGTTTTACTACTTTTTATACATTTATATATACGTGGGCTGTTCCGAAAGTTTTTAGCTGCTCTCACTCTATTTATGCGATATATTTTTTATTTATACCATTATGTGGGTAATTTCAATAGTTATGAGCTGGGATAAAATCGTTAGTAAGCAGCAAGTATTTTTTTCACAACATTTTTTTTACCACAAGGCCTTTTGTATGGGCTTTTAAAAATTAGCGAAAATAGTACCATTTTTGATACCTAAAAATTGTTTTGACATCTAAATCCCTAACAATTGTGGTGGAAAATGCCCGGGATGACTTCCTAACTTAGTTTTGCTGATTTTAATGTAAAATCACTAAATGATTTTATTTAATTTAAGTTTTTTTGTGATGATGACTAGTCCCTAGTCTCGCGACCTAGACTAATATTCGACACACCTGCTCATTGTTGCTCATTTTCATGCAATCGAAACAGATTACGTGGGTAGAGACAGGGAAGATTCATAGTTTGTGGTGTATAAAATTTCGTTTAGTTGTGGTGACGTATTAATTAATATTGGCCCGCAACTAGGGTTTCTGGTTTCTCGACTTTTTATTTTTCTCGAGATTCGAGAAATCTCGAGGGTAATTTCTCGAGTACTCTCGAGTCTCGAGGCTTTTTAAAAAAATCGTAAAAATTGTCAAAATGTAACCAAATAAAACAAGTTAAATATCAAAAAGTAAGTTTAATTGCACCATTATTAATTGTATTCATATCAGTCACATAAATCATCATTAAATGACGAAAAACATAAAATAAAATCTTCCTAAAACAAATCAAAAGAACTTCTTCGAGTAACAATCTTAACTATATTAATTAACAGTATTTTAATCAGCCGGTTATCATCATTGAATGATGAAAAACATAAAATAAAATCTTCTTAAGTCAAATCAAAAGAACTTCTTCGAGTAACAATCTCAACTATATTAACTAACAGTATTTTAATCAGCCGGTTATCATCATTAAAATCATCATTAAATGATGAAAAACATAAAATAAAATCTTCTTAAAACAAATCAAAAAAACTTCTTCAAGTAACAGTCTTATTATAAGAGCTGATTAAAATACTGTTAAAGTTAAAGTCCAAATAAAGCAGTTTGTCGACGACTTCGACAATCGCGCGCGGCGATACGACACGCACGACCTTCACCGTCGAATATGAGTCGGACACTAACTGACTAGTGTAGCCCAGTTTGGCGTTGCCGCTTCACCCCGTCACCCGCGCTGCCACGCATTTCGCGTCGTCTTCGTTTTAAGCGCCGAAATACGAAATGCGGGTGGTATAACACGGCAAAAAATTAAAGTGCATATACCGGTTGCGGTACTCGAGACTTCTCGAGTACTTTGAAAAAAAATCTCGTCTCGAATGAAGCCAAATTTCTCGAGTAGTCTCGAGTTCGAGACTTCTCGAGCAGAAACCCTACCCGCAACACAAAATTGGTATTGTGACCCGTTCATCGCATATTAGATAGGGCTGTTGACACGTCGTACTTAAAATACAATAAAAAAAAACCCAAGCGACTTTCATCAACAGTTTCACCCCAACACATACATATTGAAATTACCCGCATAATGGTATCATTAAAACATATATGGCATGAATAGAGTGAGAGCAGCTAAAAACTTTCGGAACAGCCCACGTAGCAGTAACAAAACCGTTAAATTTACTACGTCAATTTGGGCCACTTTTTTTCTTACTGAATCGATTGCGTTATTGATTCTGAGGCGGATGAGCCCAAAAAGTCCATTATCATCATCATAATATCAGCCGAAGGACGTCCACTGCTGGGCATAGGCCTACCCTAAAGAGTGCCACAATATCCGGTCCTGCGCCACCCGCATCAATAAGTCCATATTCTGGGAAAAATTTCAATGCGACAAAATTCTTAAAAAAATCCCTAAATTACCTTGCCTTATAAAATTACTAGCTTTTGCCGGGACTCCACCCGCGTGCAACTCGTTATATTATAAAAATAATTGCTATTAAATTGTTGTAGGCGCAGCCTTAAATACCCCTTCGGCCGCGTATACCGCTCGCCCATACAAACTTCTACCCCCTTTAACACCCCCCTAAGGAATGATTTCCGGAATAAAAACTATCCTATGTCCTTTCCCGGGACTCAAACCCTCTCTATACCAATTTTGATCTAAATCGGCTTAGCGGTTTAAGCGTGATGAGGTAACAGACAGTAAGACAGAGTTACTTTCGCATTTGTAATATTAGTATGGATTGTCGAACAGGTATTTTTAGAGCGACAGTCGCAGAAAGAGAAAGAAGGAGTCAAGGAAGCGCACAAGGCAAACCAGCAGAACCACCCCTTCTACAGCGGAGGTAAGTCGTATACATTCTTAATTAAAGAATACTTTCTTTATGTACAAAGAAAATATATACAAGAATACTTAACCAATATCATCATCCTCCTGGCGTTATTCCCAATACAGTTGCATCCTGAAAGATGCCTGGGGTCCGCTACCTAATCCCAAGAATACTTTACCAATATAATATAAATAAAATTAAAACTAACTTAAATCTAAAATAGGCCCTTGAGTTAGAATTTTTTTAAATGAAATAGATGAACTTTATTCTGCAAGTAGGTTGCAATGGCACTTCTAAAAGCAGGGGTTGTAACCGGTTAATCTCAAAGACCCCGAAATAGCCAAATAATTTGAATTAGTTTATGCTCTTTATCTAGGTCTGTGTAATGTATTTAGGTTATGACTGTGTATTTTTAGATTGCCTGATTTAACATGAAATAGTAAACGAACGAAATTCCTAACCGGTTTTTTGTATGGAGAAATTAACCGGTTACAAGCCCTGTCTTAAAGTCAAAATCTACTAGCGTATCTGAAAAAGAAGATCACTGCCTAGAACAAAACGCCGAAAAAAACTCTACTCTCATTTTCTACAAAAATATACTCCAGCATTATAAACTGTCAATTACTGACAATAAACTTTTTATACAAATGCAAGTCTATGCAATAGATAAGTCATTATATGACTGGTGGGAGAATCAAAATGGATTTCCATGAAACACAACACAACTTACATTTGCAACAACACATACAAGTATTATTTTGTATTAATTTTTAAAAGAGCCACACGTTTCAATGCCCATATTTTGCCACCATATCGATATTAAATTTAAATCAAATTATTTTGCTGCTGTACAAAAGTTATTGTATGCAACGTTACACAATTAAGTCATAAAAGTCTTAAATAACATAACTCGTTACGCTCGTTTTGTTACAGCGACTCTCGTGTTTTAAGAACCTTTATTATGTAACTGTTGCTTTATAGTACATTACGATACAAGTGCAGAGAACAGGAAATTCGCAACGAGTGGTGATAAATTAAAACACGACCGAAGGGAGTGTTTCAAATCGACACGAGTTGCGATTTACCTATTATCAGCAGATTACGTGCATATGTCAAAACTTTAAAGAGCCATATGTACTGTAAAACGTTGTACGATACACGTGCGAATAGGTAATTCGCAACTCGTGTCGATTTATAACACTCCCTTCGGTCGTGTTTCAATTTATCACGACTCGTTGCGAATTTCCTGTTCTCCGCACTTGTATCGTAATGTACTATTAATTTCATTTCGTGTTTACAGGAGTGAAGCAAGAATCCCACGGGCGTGAACGTCACAACTCCAACCGCCACAACTCTACCAGCGAGGACGCTCCGCCTCGCGCCTACGTTCCCACGCAGTTCGAGAACTCACTCGGCAAGCTACAGGTATATTTTATAAATTATATGACACTGTTCATTCATAAGCGCCTCTCATTGTCGTCCCAAAGCGATATAACTTTTTTTTTATACCACGTCGGTGGCACTCAAGCGTACGGCCCGCCTGATGGTAAGCGGTTACCGCAGCCTTTGGAAATCTGCAACTTCGGGGTGTCACATGCTCGTTGCCGACCCTCGACATATTTAGATATTTGAACCATGTCGGTGGCAAACAAGCGTACGGTCCGCCTGATGGTAAGCGGTCACCGCAGCCTATGGAAATCTGCAACTTCGGGGTGTCACATGCGCGTTGCCGACCCTCAATATATTTAGTTAGTTATTTGTGCCACTTCGGTGGCAAACAAGCGTACGGTCCGCCTGATGGTAAGCGGTTACCGCAGCCTTTGGACGCCTGCGACTCCTAGGAGTGTCACATGCGCGTTGGCGACCCTTTAATAATTTTTACACTCCTTGAAGAACCCCATAATGGTAGCCCGTCGGGAAAACCTCGCTCATTCCACAATCGGAGCGTCCGAGGTAGGAAATTCCGTTGAAACCGTACCGTACGCGACCATTTAGGTTCTAAGTAGGGATGTCACAAATATTCGTATTCGCATTCGTATATGCGAATGATTCGCATCATTTTAAACATTCGCATCAACATTCGCATTCGCATCAAACGATGCGAATATTTTGCGAATGCGAATGTTTGCAAGTCGTGGCGTGTTTTGAAGAAGACGCCGACTCGCGTATTCCCAGAGCGTGCCTACCAGTGTCACGTGATTTATTTTGGCCAATAGAAAGTACTTTTTACAGACTTCAAAAAAGGAGGAGTGACTCAATTCGGTTTTATGTTCTTTTTTCATTTTTAATGTGTGTACCTCAGAACTCTATCATTTGTGGACCGCCTTGGAAAATTATTTCTTTTTTTAAAGCATCTGGAATTGAGGGAACTGCTCAAAAATTCAAGCAAAACATATAGCGATTTTAGTATTTTCATTCAAAAAGTAGCATTTGGTGAACTAGAATTGATGAAGAAGATCATGGATGGTCATCCAAAACTCCCAAGTGTTAGATGAAGATGCATGAATGATCTTTATTCGAAGAATAATAAATATATGATAATGGAGCGACTATAACCAAGTCAATTACAATGGTCCTGATATAATGTTACCAGAAACCTGACCCAAAAGGTGATAAAAATGTAAGAAATTGTTGACCGACCTAGTGAAATGAAGGTCTCCCTTTCAGCTTCGACAAAAATACTTTCTCCTTTCGTATATCCGGATTTTCGGCTGTTCCCGATGGTCTATAGGTTGCATTTCCTTAACCGATTCTCGTGAAATGTTGTGAGCAGATTTGATAATTACATAGAATTTTTTGACAAGTAAATTTTTGGAAATTTTGTAATTGTAAAATGAAATCGTCAGGTCCACAGCACACAGTAACCGAAGCTACTAGTCAAATCAGTGTTTAATTATAATTGGAGTATGTACAGTACATTTCACGTCATGAAATCGTAGGTTTAAATTTTATCTAAAGACTAGCTGTTGCCCGCGTCTTCGCTCCTATTGGTGGTAGCGTGATAACAGCATAGCTTAAAACCTTCCTCGATAAATGGACTATCCAACACAAAAAGAATTTTTCAATTCGAACCAGTAGTTCCTGAAATTAGCGCGTTCAAACAAACAATCAAACTCTTCAGCTTTATAATATCAGTATATATTGGGTTGGAACTTGGAAATCTCTCGTTTATTTTTTGCTTTTTAGTTTTTGAAGGCGTTATTTTTTGAAAATCAGTTTTAATACTAATTACGTATGTTGCCTTAACGTTCGTATTCGCATTCGCATTCGAACATTCGCATCCTAAATATTCGCATTCGCATTCGTATTCGCGAATGTGATCGAAATGACATTCGTGACATCCCTAGTTCTAAGGTGTGATGACGAATGCCCTGCCGACGGCGAGCGGTGCGATGGTAGAAAGCGGCCGTGGGCATCATGTCGAACAGTTTGTCGGAGCACAACCCATTATATAAGCGATAACATGAAATATCGTGGTTACTTCCTCGTTAACCCCTGTTAAGGCAGAGGCGATTTAGCGACCACGTACGTGTCAATAGATTTTCAATCTTAGTTCAGCTATTTTAGGTTCAAATTAGACTGCATTTTCGTAAAAAGTGACTTAGCTATTTTGTTTGTACATATACTTCGTTTTTTGTAAAGATTTCTAGATTGGCGGTGCCTTTTTAAGGGTTAAAATAACACGAATCGAAAAATATTAACCAATGTAATTTGATTCGTGAATTAAGAGTAGTGTAAAATAATTAATCTTTAAGGTATTTGTAATATTGGCTTCAGGTATCTGAACTAAATTATGATGATTATTATTATTGCGCAGTTAGTATCTGTCCTATAGGATAGATAGGGGTGGCTTCTGCGTGAATTGAGTGATCATCAATAAGGCACTAGCATTTAGACAGGAGACGCTGTCGACCCATCTTAGTTAGTTAGTTTTACTGGGCATTTTTCGCAAGTCGACATCCAGCGTGCCTATTTTGCGTGAAAGGGGTAGCACTACTCTAACCACCCTAGCTCCTGTATGAATTTTACCAATGCTTTGATATTGTTTACTGCTTCGTGCAGTGTGTTCGGAGTTCCTATGTGCTTTTTCCTGTATACTTCTACCTGCTTGCATCGTATATCGTTGACGCATCTTTCCGAACAAAATATTTTGCCATTTGTTGAGGGGAGCGAGGTATAGGTAAAAAACTTAAGATGACCTGTTGTATGTAGTTGTGCGTGTTCGAATAGGCGTTTGTTTTGTTTGTGTTGCACATTTTAAATCATCATCATCATCATCATGTCAGCCGAAAGACGTCCACTGCTGGACATAGGCCTCCCCCAAAGACTTCCACAATGACCGGTCCTGCGCCACCCGCATCCAGCGGACACCCGCGACCTTCACCAGGTCATCAGTCCACCGTGTGGGGGGCCTGCCCACGCTACACCTTCCGGTACGTAGTCGCCACTCGAGAACCTTTCCGCCCCAACGGCCATCGGTTCTACGTGCTATGTGCCCCGCCCACTGCCACTTAAGTTTAGCGATTCGGAGGGCTATATCGGTCACTTTGGTTCTGCTGCGGACATTTTAAATATATGTAATGTCTATTCGAACATGTCACAACTACATACAATAGGTCATTTTCTTAAGCTTTTTATCTATAACGCACATTACCTGTTTCATGATATGAATATTGACTTGTTTAGAATTACTATTAAAAACGTGGTATTTATCATATGTATATTACATTTTGTGAAAAGCGAACCAAGAAGAGGGTAGATCGCTATGGAGTGTGGGTAGCCCACAACTAAAACTTGCAGCACGTCAATTAACCTTTGAAAATGGCGCATGCAACAGTGCCGAAATATCGGGTACTCACAAAACATAATATACATTTACCCCGTACTGAACAGTAATTCTAATGTTAATGACTACGTTAGGGTGATAGTCCACTCGTCCAATATACATTTGATCAAAGAAATTGGATGATTTCATCATACTTGGGTGGGACCCCGACATTGGATCAAAGATTCTGATGAAATTTAAATCAATGTTACTATGCATGAAAAAAAAAACTTGGACATAGGTATTGGATAAGTGAATATGAATGAATGAATGAATATTATTTATTTCAGATATTACAATCCATAATGTGTTAGTAGGTACATTGAATGTCATTACTCATTAGCATTTGTTAGTAAACATTAATTATAAATAAAATAAAAATAATTACAACATAATTTTCGGACTGAAGCAGCCAGATGTTGTGTGAATTTTCACCCAGAAAACCAAAATGGGATTGTCCCACCGTTCGGCAATCACTTTCAGGAAGCTGTTGGTACTGTCCCACACCCTGCGCATCAGGGACGCGACTCGTTTACGGATTATTGAATAAAAGCAATCCGTTCGAGCCTCCGCAAACATGCCTGATGCTGAGCAACACTTCCTCAGTCCCAACAGCACCCTGAAAGCATTGTTGTATTGGACCCGGAGAGCCCCGTACGACCTCTGCGTGTATCTGGTCCACAGGCCACACGTGTACATGGACTGGCAGTAAGCTCTGAACAACGTCACTTTGACCTCTCTGGTACACTGCGCGAACCTGCGAGCCAGCATATTGCAGCGTACGGCCAGGGCTCTCCGCTCCCTCTCCATGTCTAGGTCATCCGTGAGATCATCTGTTACCCAGTGACCCAAGTATTTAAATTTATTCACCCTAGCAAGTGGCTTGCCGTTGAGTGTGACCGGCGGTACCGTTGGGTAAATTTTATTCCCGGCTTTGAATACCAGAAACTCGCTCTTCGTTGTATTATACTTAAGCCCATGAGTCACAGCATATTTCTCACAGATTCCTATCAGTTTTTGTAGGGCGCTCACCGATGGGCACAGCAGCACCATGTCGTCGGCGTAACTTATGTTGTTGACAAACTTACCGCCAATGGAACAACCAACTCCGGCACTGCTGAGCTCATCGATCAGCCCGTTCATGTACAGGTTGAAGAGCAGAGGCGATGACAACCCCCCTTGCCTCACCCCGCACTCCAACCTGTACATATCAGAAAGTTGCCCTGACCATCTTACAAAGTTCGTCTGGTTATCGTACCAGTACCTAAAAGTGGACACTAGATCAGAAGGCAAGTTTGTCTCGTGCCTCACCTTTTGCCATAGTACATCGTACGAAACCAGATCGAAAGCTTTCGATAAATCCAGAAAGCAAGCGTAAACTGGTGTGTCCGCTTTAGCATAGTACTGGACAGTGTGCTTTAGGCACAATATAGCTGACTCCGTTGATAATCCCGCTCTAAATCCAAATTGTGCGTCACGTAACTCGGTGTGCCGTTCAAGGTGTTTGCTGAGCACACTATCCAGTACCTTAGCTATTATGGTGGCTAATGAGATGGGTCTGTAGTTACTTCTGTTGGAGACGTCACCTGTCCTGTTTTTTACTATTGGGGTTACTATAGTTTTCATTAAATCTGGTGGTAGGTAGGTATGCCGAATACATAAATTAAATAACATGGCTAATATTCTCGGTAGATGTACACCTGCATACTTAAGGTGTTCAATGCCGAGGCCATCGTGCCCGGGTGATTTTCCACCTGACATGTGCTTAATTATACTAGCTATTTCTTTAGCGGTAACTAGAGTCAGCACACCCTCGGCTCGATGCCCTGCGGCTTCAGCCGACATACCTTTTGAGGATGGACCCAACGGTGAGGCAACTTTGAAATTGTCAACAAACAAGTTAGCTATTTCTCTAAGGTCAGTCTGACCTTCAACGCTTGCCGGGGCGCTCGACCTTGGATTTAATTTACCTGTTTCTTTCCAGAATTTGCCAAACTTTTTTGACATGTGAAGCTGCGCCAAAATGTCCATTTTTATATGTGTCTGGTGGTTTTGACACCACTTTAATTTAGCTTTAAAGGCCCGCCTGAGGTTACACATATCTATGTATGCATGCCCAAAACTCGGTTTACCAAGATTGACCCAAGTGAGAAAACTAGATCGAGCCTCCCGGTGAGCCGCACTCACGTGCTTATTCCACCCGGTGATGTATGAGCCCTTTCTACGATTACGTGCCCTACTACTGGAACTAGCCGCATATCTGAGTGCATTAACAGTATCATGATATAACTTATCAATAATAATTGTATGAACTCCATTATTACACATACTATCACAGCACTTAGTTAGTTCCACTGGAAAGTCTATTCTTTTAAGTTTAGAGTTACAGATTTCAGTATACTTACATATTTGCTGTTGCTCTCTTTCTCCCCATTTGACAGTATCACATATCATTCATGTATAAATAGTGAATTTAGGCTTAATAATATTTAAATTACATAATATCTCCAAAGGATAATGATCTGACCAAAAGACATCATAATGCACCTTACAGTTTTGTAAACACTGTCTAGCCGCCTCCGTAGTCAAACAATGGTCCAACCAACGAGTACATCCGTGCGCATCGCTTACGAACGTGTAGGTATCCGCAGGTAATAGTTCCATGTCGGCGCACGACCATCCCTGGTCCGCGCAAAATCCCAACATTTCATTACAAAATAATTGTCCAGGATGAGCGTTAAAATCCCCGAGCATAAAAACAGTCTCTACGTCATTGCTCTCGATCACTGCGTTTATTTGGCTGTAGCACTCCGCTAGTTCGAAAAGATTATCAACTGAATCCGTCGGCATATATACCGAGAATACTAGAAAGGACCGATCACTTAAGTCCACTTTTATAGCAAGGATACGTGCACTATCACAAGGCACTACGGATACACACTGGAAAACAGACTTCTTCCACATCAAAGCTAAGCCGCCGTAGGGCCTGCCGCGAAGAATACCTATCGACGAGTCCACAGCTGATTTCCCAGTGAACGCGAAGTTTTCATCCACGGTACCTATGAAGTCGATATCATGTGATAGCAGCCATGTCTCCTGGAGTGCAATGATGTCAGCCGACTTACATATATTTCTTATACAGTTAACTGACCTCTTGATACTTTTACAATTAAAGCTTACAAAGCTACATTTACTAATTGAAGTATGTGTTGCATTAAATATTGTGTTATCCATTATTCGTGTTTACTTTGTTACATACAGCACTTATAGTTTCATTCTTATGAAACTGCACGAAACGACGGTATTTAATTCCCTTAGGCCAGAAATGGTCACTCAAAAATGTATCCTGTCTAGATTCAGGCACAAATATTTTGTACGCATCGTAATCCTTTTCAGACTTCATATTTATTTTTACCATCGATACACGTAACTTGGTTTCCTCATGAATATAATTTGCGATATCTTCCTTTGACGTGTTTTGATTAACTCTGTAGATAAACAAAGGAATTTTGGGCTCAGTCGCTTTGAAATTCGAATTGGGCTTAGATACTGCTTTTCCCTCCTTTCCTATAAACCTATTTCGTAACTTTTTATTTTGAGCTCGTTTCCATTTTTCACTTTTACCCGTATCTTTCCATGAGCCTTTCTCTTTAAGGACCTCAGCCATTGTTTTTCGGGCGGAAGAACACTCAACGGGTATATAATCGTTATCATTTATGTTAGGATGATTCATCGGTTCGCCTGCCGCGCGGCCATTACAGCTGTCGACCGATATTTGCGAGTCTTCGTTTTTAAGCAAGGGGGTAGATTCAAACTCACTACGCGCAGCGACGGCTGATAACGCCAGCCGATCGCAACCCGAGGTCACTGAATTAATCTTTTGACTAACTTCGTTCTTCTCAACGATTTGAGACTCCAGTTGTAATCCCGTGGGCGAGTCTTCATTTTTAGATTCAAACTCACTACGCGCAGCGACGGCTGATAATGCCAGCTGATCGCACTCCGAGGTCTCTGAATTAATCTTTTGACTAACTTCGTTCTTCTCAACGATTTGAGACTCCAGTTGTAATCCCATGGGGCCACTTTCATATAAACCTGAACTATATCTATTTAGTAGATGACCGCCTCTCCTTGTGTTTATATTATTCAAGTCGAAATTCACTAACGACGACTGCCGCAGGTCATTGACTTCTGCTTTTAGCGCTTCAAAGCTCTCGATGGGCACAAAACGGTCATGGACGGAGGTTAGCTCATATTTAAGCTGTCTAATTTCTTTTAACAAACAAGTAACGTCGATGTGGTCTAGAGTTACGGGAGGTAATTTATGCAAATCCCTTGCCACAAAGATAGGAATAAGTTCCGACTGAGTCTGCTTGAAAAGTGAGATCATATCTTTTAAATCTCTTTGTACTTTGCCATCATTGCGTCTGGAAATATTGCGCTCTTTTGTTGTTGGAATTGACTCAAACAGCAGATCCTTAGCAATTTGCACTTCCTCGGGTGGAAACGCACCAACACATAAGCGGATGAGACTTTCCTCACCCATCACGTCAAGTTTATTTTTCATAAATGCCAGCAACTCGTTAATCACTATGTTACACTTAGAACATTTAACAAACTTTGAAGCCATATTTGCGGCTAACTGTGAGTCATAGACGCATAAGCGCACGACCGCTCGCTCATTCGTCCCGCGCGAAACTGAATAGACCTCCATCAAAGAAATTAGATCAAAGATTTAACAAAGATATTGGATGAGTAGAATACCCCTTGGTATTCCACTCATCCAATATCTTTGTCCAATATACATTTGATCAAAGAAATTGGATGATTTCATCAAACTTGGATGGTACCCCGACATTGGATCAAAGACTCAATTAAATCCATATGGCTGCTCATAAAAAAAAAAAAGTGGAATTGGCCTACGTCAAAGAAATTTGATCAAAGATTGGACAAAGATATTGGATGAGTGGAATACCACCCTTTGCTAGAAATCTTATCTTGACCTGTTTGTTGCAGTGTGGCAGCGTAACAGCACCTCGGAAGATCATTGATGTGGAACTAGTGGGCGGCACGGAGCCCACATCTGTGCCCTCGCGGGCGAACAGCGTTGCCAGCACCACCAACCCCGCTGAGGTGAGACCATACACTTTCACGATGCTGAACCTTTTAACCTTTTCGACGCCAACGCCGTATATATGCGCACCATCGATTTGACGCCAAGGACGCATATAGCCGTCATGGCCTCATCTCATCGATTAGGTCGAGTGTTTGATAACAAAACTCGTTACGCTCGTTTTGTTACAGCGACTCTAATTTTAATAACCCTTGTTATAGTTATTATGTAACTGTTCCATAAAATACTCATCATCATCATCCTAGCGTTATTCCCAGTACAGTTGCAGGATGCCTGGGGTCCGCTACCTAATCCCAAGGATTGGCGTAGGCACTAGTTTTTACGGAAGCTACTGCCATCTGACCTTCCAACTTAAAGGGGAAACTAGACCTTATTGAGATTAGGCTTGTCAAGTGAGTGGGCAACTTGACTGTTAGAAGTTCTCAAGCCGCTCGAGATATTTGATCAAAGAAATTGGATGATTTCATCTAACTTGGATGGGACCCCGACATTTGATCAAAGATTCTGATGACAGTTTAATCAATATGGCTACTCATGAAAAAAATAAAACTTGAACGAAGATATTGGATGAGTGGAATGGGCCTCTGTCAAAGAACTTTGATCAAAGATGTGACAAAGAAATGGGACAAAGATATTGGATGAGTAGAATACCACCTCATATTAAACTCATCCAATATCTGTGTCCAATATCTTTGATCAAAGAAATTGGATGATTTCATCATACTTGGAAGGGACCCCGACATTCGATCAAAGATTCGGATGACAGTTAAATCAATATGGCTACGCATGAAAAAAAAAACTTGGACAAAGATATTGGATGAGTGGAATGGGCCTACGTCAAAGAACTTTGATCAAAGATTTGACAAAGAAATTGAACGAGAGGAATACCACCCTTAACGACTGCTATCATAGACAGCAGCCGGGATCAACGGCTTAACGTGCCTTCCAAAGCACGATGGGTGACCGCTTTGAGTGGTTACCAATCGTGCTTTGGAAGGCACGTTAAGCCGTTGATCCCGGCTGCTGCCGGCATCCAAGGACTGATTACCGCACTCGTGCGGTAAAGTACGCCATATGTACTGTAAAATACTATTTAACATAATCTTGTTTATTTCAGGTTCCAAGAGAGATGCGCAGAACGAAGCAACTGCTACTAGACATTGAAGCGCTATATTTGATTTTACTCAGGATAGAAGAGTTGAACGACCCGCTCGCGATATCCAACGCGCTGATACTGAAGGTAATCACAGTTATTTCAATACTACGAGGGTGGCAAACTGGCATCACTAGCACCACCAGGAACACAACACCACATGGAATACCACAACCGCCATATCAGCCGAAGGACGTCCCCTGCTGGACATAGGCCTCCCCCAATTTCATGGGTGGTTAATGCCATAATCGCCACGCTTGGCATGCGGATTGGCGATCGCAGTATCTCCACCGCACTCCAAGGATGCTGCCCATGTCACCGTTATTACCCGTGTGTTGCCGGGTTTAGATTAGCACCACCCCCTTTCTTCCCTTGGGTGTCGTAAGAGTCGACTATGGGAACCAGGTTGAAGTGTGTTGTGGCCGTTGGGCTTGCAACCTGTCACTGCAATATCACATTATTCTCCACCTATAAACCTGCAATTGCTAAAAAAAAAACATGTGCTCCGCCTACTCGTTTTGGGAATTCAGGCGTGAGTTTATTTATGTATGTACTACCACCGACTTGAATCATTTCAAGTGAGAACTTTTTCCAGGAAAGAGAAGAGAAGCAGAAGCAGCTAGAAGCGGCGCAGAAGGAAGCGCTGGAGAACGAGTTGGAAGAAGACTCTAATTTGTTTTTGAGGAACATTGAATCTGTACAGAGAAGGCCTAAACAGGACAGTCCGAAGAGCGAGAATATTGATAAGAGACAGGTCAGATACTCACTGTTTAACAAACCCATTTAATTGTAGCCTCTTGTTCCAAAAAAATTAAATAATTAATACCAAAAAAAACCGACTCCAATTTTGTACTTGCTATGCCACAATTTGTGGTTTCCGTAAACCAATGCTTGGTTACCTACAGAAAATACCGAAATCGGCATATGAGTGCCTATCAAATTCGAGGACTTCCCTCGATTCCTCCTAGATCCCATCATCAGACCTTCACCAAATTTATAATATGCTTTGAAACAAAAAAGAATTATGAAAATCTGCTAACATGGTCAAGAGTTACGGGGAACATACATACATAAAAAAAAACTGAGAACTTCCTTCTGCTGAAGTTGGTTAATAAATTACAATATAATGTTTAAAACTACATTAACCATTGTATTATAATTCTGTGTGCCTTCTGGCAAAGCCTTCCCCCAGTCTTCTCTACTCCTCCCTGTCTGTAGTGTCTGTGACCACTCGGGTCGATGGCAACGATTCATTCATTCATTCATTTCACAAACAATAAAAATTGTGTTTGTAAATACATAAATTAAAGTAAATTAACAATGTCAAAGTAAAATAATAATAATATCAAAGTTATAAATAAAAAGGAAAAAACAGTTCAAACAGGATTATGTTACACTAAAAGTGAAAATTACAATAATTACGAAAATGTCATATAAATGAAATAATAATGCAGTTACATTGCCCAAACCATTCTACAACTGAACACCGGTCATAAACTCTTCCACAGAATATAAGCACTGTTTCAGCAGTATTTTTTTTAGATTAGTTCCAAATTTGTTACTATTTGTTAGCGACTTCAGCTCCGCAGGCAACTTCATCCTCCCATCGTTTACATTGTCTACCTCTCCTCCGTTTGCAGCCTCTTGGGTACCATGTTGTCAGTGTCCTCTTATTGATATTTATTAACCGACTTCTAAATAAGTTTCTTTTAAAAATATATTTCTGGTAGTTGCTTTTATTGCCGACTGTACTCTTGTTTCCACAGTCATCAACTACTTGTTGAGATGGTTTGATTGACCAAACACGATGGGTTTACCCTGTGTAGTTTAGGAGTTGCTATGGCCACTTTCTGTCTCCATCATCAGATCAGCTCGGTGGTACCATAATATTGCATAACTTACATAAGTACGAGGGTAAAACTGAAAGTTTCGGGAATAGAAGAAAATATGCAGTATAAGTGAGTTTATTTATTTTTATTGTTTTTCAAAATATTCTCCTTTGTATTTCATGCACTTATGCATGCGTTCAAACCAGTCCATAAAGCACTTTTTGAACTCTGAAGTAGGGGTCGACAAAATGGCTATTTTATAGGCCTCCACTGCTTCTTCTGGCGTCTGAAACCGCTGACCACGCAGTTTGTCCTTGATTCTGGGGAATGTAAAAAAGTCGTTGGGACTTAAGTCAGGGCTATATGGAGGGTGGTCCAATATTTCGACTTTTTCACCGTCCAGGTACTCAGTTGTTGTCCGAGCGGTGTGTGGGCTGGCGTTGTCGTGGTGAAGGATGATGCGACGACTAGGGTTTGTTTTTCGGAGTTCAGCAAAGACGTTCGGCAAACAAATAGTGGTGTACCAATCAGCATTGACTGTTCTACGATCCTCAAGAGCCACAGTAGCTACGTGACCAGATTTAGAGATAAACGTAGCCACCATCTTCTTAGCCGTACTGCGAGAACGAACAACTTTTGTGGGTTTGAGCTCGTCTTCGAAGACCCATACTCGGGATTGGTTTTTAGTTTCAGGCTCATAAGCGTATATCCACGACTCGTCACCTGATACTATGCTAAAAACAGCATTTGAGCGTCCCTTGTTAAATCTTTTCAAAGTTTTGCGGCACCAATTGACACGGACTATTTTCTGCTCGTCAGACAATAGGTGAGGTATCCAACGGGAAAATAACTTTTTCACGCCTAATTCTTCTTTTAAAATAATTTGTATTTGACTCATTCCAATACCCAGGTGCTCTTGAATTTCCCGATATGTCACATGTCGGTCTTCATTTATCAGACGACGCACAACATCGACGTTTTCTTGCGTGACTGCCGATTTTGGTCGACCTTCACGCACTTCGTCGGTGAGGGATACACGGCCACGTTGAAATTCTGAATACCACCTGTATATTGTAGTCTTTGAAGGAGCTTCAATATTAAAAGCAGCAACCATCCGCTCTTCACATTGTTTTTGTGTTAGTCCACTTTTAAAGTCATAATAAATCATAGCTCTGAAATTTTCACGGCACAATTCCATTTTAAGCAGTGACTCGACGACTTCAATAAACAATTGAAACCGAACCATACTTTTTTTTTTCTAAGTGGCCAGTGTGTTGAGATAAGGAAACTTCAGAGATTAAAAAAAGGTATAATACATGTTAAAAATAAATTAATAAGTATTCGATTCCCGCCACTTTCAGTGCAAGCCAGGTATGCCAAATTTTAGCTCAATTGCTGAAAAAAGGATGTAAATTTGTAACTTGCATACGAACAATGCATGTTAAATAAAAGCTTGTAAAAAGGAGGAGGTTATCAATTCGTCGGAATCCTTTTCTTATTATTTTTATGTATGTTCACTGATTACTCTGAGACATAAAAGAGTCATTTATTTATATAATATAATAATAATATAATATTGGGGGACAATCTTACACATATCAACCTAGTCCCAAACTAAGCAAAGCTTGTACTATGGGTACTAGACGACGATATACATACTTATATAGATAAATACATAGAAAACATCCAAGACCCAAGAACAAATATCCGTGAAAAATGCATAAATAAATGCCCTGGCCGGGATTCGAACCCGGGACCTCTAGCTTCGGAGGCAGAGTCACTACCAACTAGGCTTATGATCTTGAAGAAATCGAACTCCTCAAATTTTATAGGCATACCTCCCATTCATTTATTCACTGATAAAACATAATACTTTTATATGTCATTTCTTACAATACAATAATTTAGTAGTTATGTCTATGGTGACATTTAAAATTTTTAATAAATTATATTAAGGTAGGGTCTATAGGTATACTGAAATCACGAATGATTTCAGTATTTTTTAAATTAACATGTGCATTTGGTTATAGTCGGAGTTTGGAGTTGGTTTTTTTTGCTAAAATGTTCTTGTTTTCAACTTTATTGCACAAATCGAATAAGTATACAAGGCACAATTAATGCCACAAGGCAATTTCTGCCGGTCAGCCATAGGGCCAAAGAGTAAACTTGCTAAGGTTGCCTATTAACTTCACCTTATTTAAATATGTTTCATCTCTGAGATTAACAATCAGATGTCAGATGATAAATGCTTCCGTTTCCGTAAAAAGGAGCTATCCATCGACACCGCACTATGGGGTTTGCTAGAGAAAAAAAAACGCATTTCCACTTCACGAATCGGCAAGATACCTTGAAAATTTTATTAGGCCTGAATTATTTACTTTTACTGTATACTTTATTATCTTTAGCGAATTACAGCTTTCTAGGAGTAAGGGTCACGGGTCTAAGTCGCGGACGGACAGATAGACAGACCGACGGACGCAGCGAAACCATAAGGGAACCTGTGGAACCCTAATAAGTGATGAACATATATGTGTTAAGGATCAAAGTCACCCAAAGAGCAGTGGAGAGGGGCTGGGAGTTTCTCTGCATGATCGCATCAGAAATGAGGCCGTCTGCAGTAGATCCAAAGTAACTGGTATAGCCCTCCGAATCGCTAGACTTAAGTGGCAGGGTGGGAGGCCCATGTCCAGCAGTGGACGTCCCTCGGCTGATATGATGATGATGACGACATGTTTTGTTGGGGCGAGACTGTACCAAACTAATATCTTGCAGGTGGTGAATCTAGCTGTCAACCAGAAGCCACCTCCGGTCAAGAATCTTCTAGACGAGAACAAAGAAGAGCTGGTTGACAAGATGTTCGCGGGGCTCCTGCACGCGGACAGGCTTGCGCAAATGCTCACAGTTAGAAAGGGACGGGTGAGTGCTCAGCATGTATAGTATTTTCAGTGCAAGTGCCAAGTCTCTCTAGCCGCTTCTAAACATAACCTTTGACTTGATGTAACGTCAGTAAATTTAGTCAAACGCCGTGACTTCATATCAAGTGATGTAAAAGCAACCTACGTGCTGTCAAGTAAGGTTCATTTTCAATCTTTAAAAAAAAAACAAAATAGTTTATTTATACAGTGATACAAAAATCTTCTTTTCTATAATTAATTGGTTCACTATAATTTATCACTGCTATAATGTAACATAATAAATAAATAGATTGCCCGTGTCACCTGCACTAGGCGATGCCTGTCTCGCTACAAAGACACAAAGACTGGCGTGTGAGACACAACTTACGGAATCTACCGTGGCGGTGAAGAGGTTAAATTAAATAAATAAAAATTGGGGGACAATATTTATTTATCCCAAAGAGCAATGGAGAGGGACTGGGAGTTTCTCTGCATAATCGCATCAGAAATGAGGCCATCTGCACTAGATCCAAAGTAACCGATATAGCCCTCCGAATCTAGACTTAAGTGGCAGGGTGGGAGGCCCATGTCCAACAGTGGACGTCCTTCGGCTGATATGGTGGTGGTGGTGGTCATGGCTATAAAAAATATTAAAAAAATATTTTAGGGTTTCTTGTTGGCAAATTAATATATGAAATGAGTTAAGATTTTATACTACTTGGAAATTTAAAATGTTGTCAATTCTCGACGCTTTTGGCAACTTAGGTCTAAAATGGCGAGGTATAAAAATGTCCGGACCCGGGTATGTCCTAAAACTACGTCCAAGACCACCGGGGGATGGGCAGCAGCATCCCTGGAGTGCGGTGGAGACACTGCGATCGCCAACCCGCATGCCAAGCGTGGCGATTATGGCAATTACCCTCTAACGTTGACATATATTCTACTCGTACGATTAGTACTTAATTTTATTGTTTTCATTTGTGTTGTTATTATTTATTAATTATGGGTATTTTTCATGACATAGACATGTATTATTTGTTTTGTGTAATGAGTAGTTTTTTTTTGTTGTATGTGTGTATCGTTTGTTTTTTAAGTGGTTTTAGTGTGTATTGACTTTTCAAAAGTGCTGTTTTATAAGGCCTACTTGAAATATGAATAAATTGAAATTGAAATAATGATAGACACGAACAGGCCACGGCCCCGAGGTTCCGGCGACCCCCAGTACCCTGGTTCTGGTAGCGGCCAGGGTACTAGCGGGGTCAGGGGTGCGAAGAATCTCCGGATAAGATCCGGCTACCACCACCGACGACTTCTGCCCCTGGCAACATATAACACACGAACACTGCGGACCGACGAAAAGATAGCGGAACTGGAGGAAGGATTGAGCAAGTTGCGTTGGTATATCGTTGGGTTATCTGAAGTCCGAAGAGAGGGGGAGGACACGATAACCCTGAAGTCCGGCAACTTGCTCTATTTCCGGGAGGGCAACCAACAGTCCCAAGGAGGTGTCGGGTTTATCGTCCACAAATCCCTCGTGAACAACGTGGTGAAGACCGAGAGTGTGTCGGCCATGATGGCGTACCTTATACTCAGAGTATCCAAAAGGTACTCGTTGACGGTCATACAGGTGTACGCGCCGACCTCGGCACACTCCGACGACGAGGTGGAGGCTATGTATGAGGATATATCAAAAGTCATGGGCTGTGTTCCGAATCACGCTCACAGCGCTCAGAGCGCGCTCACGGTCGGACCGATTCACGCTCACAGCGCTTACACGAGATTTCGTGACGTCATTGATGACGTCATGGTCGGCGCTCACGGTGCTCACACTCCTAGCCGTAAGCACCTTGAGCGCAAACGTCAAGTTGACGTTTGACACGTTATGACATCTCATTATAGGCGCGAAAAAACAAAACTTCACAGGTTATATTAGTTTATTTATTACTATAATATAATAATCACTTATTTCACTATCTCCCATGCTCTTCAATTTGGTCCTGGAACATGTCGTTTGGAAACTGCTTTCACAGGATTCCGGAATTGAACTAAACGGAAAACATAGGCTGATAGGGTCAACACTATCAGCCTATGATTTCTACGCGTCTACGCAGACTTTGGTTTGCTAGGCGAAAACTGAGAAAGGGTGGAAATGTCAGCGAGAATGTTAGATCAAGGAGCAGCAAAAGTGGGGCTCAGGATTAATCATGGAAGACGGAATATCTCCACATGCGTTTCAGAAACAGTCGTGCCAAACTAGAAGTCCTACTTGTAGGGAGTGTCCAAATTAATATCTCGGATGCATTGTCACTGATACGCATGCTAGAGAGAAAATAATTAACACCCGTATCCAGAACACCTTACCCTGCTGTGTTGCTCTGCACACAGTGTTGGCGTCCAAGCTCCTCAGTAAACGATCTAAACTTCGGATATATAAGACCGCAATCCGCCCCATCTTAATGTATATGGGTGTGAGGCCTGGACGCTATTTAACAGTTAGCCTGTTAGTAGCAGAACGTAAGGTGTTCCGAAAAATCCTGGTACCACTGAAAAGAGACGATGGGAGTTAGATGATACGTAAAAATGCCGAAATAGAAGAGCTGGTGGCCGAACCAAATGTTATGGGTGAAACCAAAGCGCATCGTCTTCGCTGGCTTGGTCACCTCGAGAAGATCGCCAGGTGAGAGCATACTTGAGCCGACCGACCGGACGGCGTCCTGTGGATCGCCACAAGTATCGCTGCAAGGATTTGGTGGACGAGGACCTGTGTGAGCTTGGAGCCGGTGCAAGCTGGCGAAAAATAGCGCAGGACAGAAAAGTGGCGTGCTCTTGTCTCGGAAACAAATACTAATTTTTGGTCGTCGTGTCAGCCTCGTTCGTATAGTAAGAGTAGTTTTATATTAGTTAGTTGCAGATTGCGATTAATTTCAATTTTCTGCAAATCAAAATCCCAGCCCAGAATTTCCTACTACGATTAATTGACGAACTCAAAATTCAAATTCAGTCGACGTTGACATGACAGTAAACACGCTCATGACTGGTCCGAAACAAAACACCACTTACGCGGCCTTGAGCGCGCTAACTGATTCGGACCGGCCGTTAGCACTGTAAGCGTTGTGAGCGTTATAAGCGTGATTCGGAACACAGCCATGCATAGTTCCAAAACCTACTTCACCGTTGTTATGGGGGATTTCAACGCCAAACTGGGCAAGAGAGACGGCAATGAGCTGAAAGTGGGGCAATTTGGAGTTGAAAGTCGGAACCACCGGGGCCAACTACTGGCTGGTTTCTTGGAGAAGGAGGGACTCTACATGATGAACTCCTTCTTCAAGAAACGCGAGCACAGGAAGTGGACCTGGATGAGTTCCGACGGTGCAACAAAAAACGAGATTGACCTCATGTCGACGAAGAGGCGTATATTCAACGATGTCTCTGTGATCAATACGGTTAAAACCGGAAGTGATCATCGTCTGGTAAAAGGCACGTTGAATATATGCGTCAAGCTAGAGCGCCCTCGACTGATGAAGTCCACGCTCCGTCCAGCAGCAGTCCAAATCCAAAACCCCGAGAGCTTTCAGCTGGAACTCTAAAACCGTTTCGATTGTCTAGGCGGCGATGTGGACGAATTCAACGACGGGTTTGTGGAAGCTGTCCATAACGTTGGGTCTAAGTTCTTTAAGGCCCAACGAACTCACAGAGCCAAAAGGCTCTCTATCTCCACTCAGAGGCTCATTGAGGAAAGGAATGAGATGATTCTTCAGTCTTCAGCCGATGCGACATTATACAGGCAGCTCAATAAACAGATCTCCAAGTCCCTTACCCGTGATCTGCGCCAATTCAATACAAATCGTATTGAAGAGGCCATCAAGCAGAATAAGGGTCTAAAGTTTTCTCAAGAGATCTGTGTATTGGGCAGAGACAGCTCGCCAGATTAAAAACTGAAGATGGTAGAATCGTTTCGTACAAACCTAAGCTTCTGAATGAGATAGAGTGCTTTTATGGACAGCTATACACGTCAACTAGCAGACCCGAAGTTGGTCTGGCGGAAGACCGAAGAGCTAGATTAACCCGGCACTATACCGAAGAAATCCCGGACATCAGCCTGTACGAGATTAGAATGGCTCTTAAACAACTTAAGAACAATAAGGCACCCGGTGAAGACGGAATTACAGCGGAACTCCTGAAGGCGGGTGGAAAACCGGTCCTTAGGGCCCTTCAGAAGTTGTTCAATTCCGTCTTACTAGAAAGGAAAACTCCAAAGGCATGGAACAGAGGTGTGAAGGTGCTGTTCTTCAAAAAGGGTGACAACGCCTTACTGAAGAACTACCGCCCCATCTCACTTCTGAGCCATGTCTATAAGCTGTTTTCAAGAGTCATTACGAACCGTCTCGCACGCAGGCTAGATGACTTCCAGCCTCCCGAACAAGCCGGTTTCCGAAGAGGCTTTAGCACCGTAGACCACATCCATACGCTCCGTCAGGTTATACAGAAGACTGAGGAGTATAACCTGCCCCTCTGTTTAGCGTTCGTGGACTACGAGAAAGCCTTCGATTCGATTGAAACTTGGGCTGTACTACAATCTCTCCAGCGGTGCCAAGTGGACTACCGCTATATCGAAGTGCTGAAGTGTTTGTACGAGGAGAACGCCACTATGTCAGTCCGACTCTAGGACCAGAGCTCGAGGCCTATTCCGTTGCAGCGGGGAGTCAGGCAAGGACATGTTATTTCTCCTAAACTGTTCTCCGCTGCACTGGAGGATGTTTTCTAGGCATCAACATAAACGGCGAGTACCTCACTCACCTTCGGTTTGCTGACGATATAGTAGTCTTGGCTGAGACCATGGAAGATTTAAGTACAATGCTCAATGACCTTAGTAAAGCCTCCGAGCGAGCTGGTCTAAGGATGAACATGGACAAGACGAAGATCATGTCAAATGCCCATGTCGCACCAACTCCCGTAACAATCGGACACTTTACGCTCGACGTTGTAGACGATTACATATACTTAGGACAGACTGTCCAGTTAGGTAGGTCCAACTTCGAGAAAGAGGTTAATCATCGAATCCGACTCGGCTGGGCAGCGTTCGGGAAGCTACGGCACATCTTTTCGTCCAATATTCCGCAGTGTCTCAAGACGAAAGTGTTTGACCAGTGTGTGTTGCCGGTGATGACATATGGTACTGAAACGTGGTCGCTTACTATGGGCCTCATAAGAAGGCTCAAAGTCACTCAAAGAGCAATGGAGAGAGCTATGTTAGGAGTTTATCTGCATGATCGCATCAGGAATGAGGCCATCCGCAGCAGAACCAAAGTGACCGATATAGCCCTCCGAATCGCTAAACTTAAGTGGCAGTGGGCGCGGGGCACATAGCACGTAGAACTGATGGCCGTTGGGGCGGAAAGGTTCTCGAGTGGCGACCACGTACCGGAAGGCGTAGCGTGGGCAGGCCCCCCACACGGTGGACCGATGACCTGGTGAAGGTCGCTGGTGTCCGCTGGATGCGGGTGGCGCAGGACCGGTAATTGTGGAAGTCTTTGGGGGAGGCCTATGTCCAGCTGTGGACGTCTTTCGGCTGACATGATTATAAAAATGTCTGAACACGCTTTATAAAAATGACTTAAATGACGATATGGAACAATGACAAAGTATTATAGGGCCTGGGAATAAAAATGTCGAAATAGAATTTAGTCGAAGTATTGAAATGACTAATTCCACTCTGCCCCTTAAAATTGACGGAAATGACGATATGGAACAATGACAAAGTATTATAGGGCCGAGGAATAAAAATGTCGAAATAGAATTTAGTCGAAGTATTATATTTAAATGATTCTAATTCCACTCTGCCACTTAAAATTGACGGAGCCCCGTCCTATTTCTGCGCAGTTTGCCCTTCGGGCATCTGAAGATACCTAACGAACCTAACCAACCTAGACTTGGGGCCGTTGTAGATCAATTATAGTAGGACATTTTTTAGAATTACAAATCTGGACATTTTTAGTTTCGGACCATTGTCAGTTCGTCTTTTCTACTCCTCGTCATTTTTATAGTCCGTCAATTTTCAATTTCGTTTTTATTTGTTGGCAACAAACATCATTTTTGACATTTTTATATCTCGTCATTTTAGACATCTCGACAATAGTTGCCAAATCGTTCTCGACACCTTAATGCCCAAATTGCCCAATGTTTGACATCTCTTTATCCTATAGGTTATAGCTATTAGTCTTCAAGATATTCATGAAAATGTAAAGAAAGCCTACCACCGTCTATATGGCGTCACAAGGCTGAATTGTGACAGTCACAGCGCACAAAAAGAACAGCAGTACACTTTCTCTAGTAAATCTGCTTTACTAACAGTACTTCTGTATGTTTTTTTACGCTGTGACGCCTTACTCGTCACTTGCTCTCTTTTTGAATGAGGAACTTTTTAAATCGATTTTTTTATATGAAATTGGGACATTAACGAGAATTTAAAAATGTGGCTAATCTTAATTTTTTTCCTCTATTTGATTTCATGGAAACAAGGCTCGCTTAAAAAATGAAATGTTGTCAATTAGGACGTTTACCTTAACTATTTTGAATATATATATATTTAGTAAAGCCTCCCAGATGGTTCGGCCTGGAAAAGGGTTAAACTAGTCGTGATTATTGCTGAGGCAAGTAGTTTGTTTACTATTTGAGCGTTCCAATGTACGCAAAATAATTACATGATTAGGTAATGTATACAATAATGTGATAAGTTATGTATCAAGCACGAAATTCCTCACTCACGTGAACGTCGTGATTTGTGATCGAGTCATGTTTGTTTACATCATTTAAAAAGATTCAGGCTTCTTTTAACGGCATAACCCATCGCGATTGTTCCGATAGCTCAGTGGGCTAGAGCGATTGGCTAGAGGATGTCGCAGGTTCGAATCCTGCTCGGAGCACAAACGTTTAGTAGTTTCTTTTTTATTTGCTTGTGTTCCGGGAGTCCGCTGGATGCGGGTGGCGCTGGGTCGGTCATTGTGACAGTCTTTGGGGGGTCTGTGTCCAGCAGTGGATGTTCGCCGGTTATTTACCGTATGGCCATCATTTTCGAACCGTGAGATCTTCGAGAAGATAGTACGGTTGCCAGTTGTTTGCACTTTTAGCACCACATAATTTCGTATTTAACAGACTAGACCTTCGTGACTTTAGATATTTTTTAAGTTTCTCAAAGAAATATATAAGTATTACATATATTTAGATTTACTAGGATCTCTAGTTTTCAAATGCGGTACTATTTCATTGAAAAATAAAATATGTATTTAAAAAAAAAAATGAAATATCCCATGAAAATTTCTGAATGTTTCAATTTCAATTGGAGGATTCCTTATTATCGAAAGCTGCCGATGTCGAGTTATTATCATTTATAGAATCCTTAATTAGTAAATAATCCAAAGAAACAAAAAAACCTGCGTCATTATAGCGCCTTTTTGAGCTAGAACCTAAAATGTCAGCAGAGGACCAAACTCATTATTTTTACTTATACCTATTTATGGATTTTTTTTACATTTTTTTACATTTACACTGCACGGTTATTGGCTATGTGCACGTCTGAAACGTCAAACGTCAAAGGTCCCGAGACAATTTCAAAACTCAGAGATGTCAAATAATGACACATGAATATTTTATTTACTTTAGTAAACGAAAAAGACCCCGTATTGGAACTTTTACTGAAATAAATAAGAGAATAAATAAATACATACAAAAGAAACGAATCGTAGGAAATCGTTAAGAAACCAATAGAAAACGTGAAAGTAAATTTGACAGTGGTCCCCGGTAAGTACACATTTCTGCCATGGTGTGCGCTACGATCGCCTAGCTTACCCCCACCACCTACTTCGCACATAGCCAATACGTGAACAACTATAACTGGTACTATATGCCGTCTTCAGTTCACAAAATTCTGATACATGGCGCGAAAATAATAGAGCATTTTGCCCATAGGGCAATTATCTGAAGATGCTCAGGAAGCTCGTAACAAAGACTATAAGAAATATGATTAAATCACGCCCGGAAGTGTTCGCGGTCAGCTACAATGGAAGACGTTTTTCACACCTTGCTGTATACATCGGATCCCTACATATCCAGTATAAATAGTGCAAATGTCCTATTAACAAAAGAATTGTTGAATGAAGCGAAAGAACTTCTGGTGACAAGTGATACTGCTTGATTTTTTTTGTTGCTAGGTAGTTGTAAGTTGCATTATCAATTAAGACACTTAATGTCTGCCTTTTTACCTAATTACTACACATTTTTTTTATTATAATTTTTTTTATATATTTAAGTTATTATAAATAAAATTTGAAAAAACAGGAAAATTAAAAATATACCTATATCTACCTACTTAAATCAAGTTTATTATAATTATTAGTTAATACTTATCCTTTAATACTTAGTTATATGAACAAAAAAAATAATATTATTTGAAATTTTTGTATGAAAAATTGTGAAATTTTATTTTCAACTCTATATTACTAAATAAATATAAGTTTTATAATAAAGGCGTTTTGATTAAATAAAGGCATAACTATTCAAGATTACCTAAGCCAAATTTCAGCAATAAATCTCAATAAACAAAAAAGTTACAGATTTTTGAGATGGAAATGACCGTCTTGTCCCACTGTTCGATAAGTAAGTGTAAGAGTGGGCGGTTTGATAAGTCAATGACATAAAGAAAAAACTTTTTCACAAAAGCAAATAAAAAATAAATCGAGTCATATGTCAGATTAGAGCGGGAAATTGTTGGGAAATATAGAAAAGTGAATTTCGTGTGCTAATTAAACATTACTTTTTACGTGGCAAAACTATCAAAGAGACTGAAGACCTGCTAAAAAAATATTATGGGGGATCTGCTCCATCTCACGGAATGGTACACAAGTGGTTTACAGAATTTCGTTGTGGACGTATCACCACCATTGACGCAGTATGCAATGGAAGGCCGATTGAAGTGACCACTGAGGACATCGTGAATAAAGTCCACGATATTGTGTTGGATGACCGTCGAATGAAGATACGTGAGATAGCCGAGATTGTACGCATTTCATCTGAACGAGTTTTTCATATCTTACATAATATTTTAAGTATGAAAAAACTTTCCGCAAGATGGGTGCCGCGCTTGCTGACAGTCTACCAAAAACGAATTCGCGTAAGAATTTCCGAGCAATGCTTAGCCAAATTGAAGCGTAATCCTAATGAATTTTTTCGTCGATTCGTGACGGTTGACGATACATGGATTCTCACCATTATGCGCCAGAGACGAAAAATCAGTCAAAACAGTGGTCTTCTGCTAGCGAACGGGCCCCTAAGAAAGCAAAAACCGTTAATTCGACTGGAAAGGTAATGGCCACTGTGTTTTGGGACAGCCAAGGAATTATTTATATCGATTACTTGGAGACAGGTAAAACAATGACTGGCGTTTATTATGCCGCTTTGTTGTAGAAATTTAACGCAGAAGTTGTGAAAAAACGGCCACATCTGTCAAAGAAGAAAATACTGTTTCATCACGACAATGCCCCTCCTGCACACTCGTCGGCAGTTGCAACAGCCAAATTAGTAGAATTGCGTTATGAAATACTGCCGCGTACACCCTATTCTCCAGATTTGGCACCGTGTGATTTTTTTTATTCCCAAATATGAAGAAATGGCTCGATGGGAAAAGATTTTCATCCAATGAGGAAGTCATAGCTGAAACTGAAGCTTATTTTTCAGGGTTTGACAATAAGTTTTTTTTTCGAGGGATTACAAAAACTGGAACATCGTTGGACGAAATGTATCGAATTGCATGATGATTATGCCGAAAAGTAAAATAAAAAAAATGGAATATATTTTACTTTTACTAAAAGTCAGTGACTTATCCAACCACCCTCGTATGCTGCGAGGATGTGTAAGCAATGCTGCGAAAACCCGTTTCCACCAGTGCTATGCTATTTGGACCAATGAATATGATTGGTGGATCCAAACGCATCCATAGCAATGTAGCATACCACATCTCTGGTGGAAAGGCATCCTGACCCTTTTGTTCCGGCAGTCATACACAAAATCTACCCAGTTTGCCAGGTCCAGTTAAATGATATCTGTCTGTCCTGGAGGCGAGTCAACTCGTTGACAGAAATGATGCTCTTACGTCTGAACGGCGACCTAAGTCGGCTAGGTAAAACGCTTTTCAGGCCCGGTAGACGAGATAAGTCGTTAGTTATTTTTCTCAAACATGCAATGAAATATTGATGTTATGTTCCTTATAATAGGCTGCGAAGTATGACGGTTCAGGTGCGGCTAGGACAAGATGTCGTTAATGGGATTTCATACAAATCTTGTAGGTCTGGGCCGGCAGTCTTCTTTTTAAATTTTCATTCCACATAATATTGTGGCACAGGCATTGTGACATACTGTCACTATGCGTATTAAAAATAAAACTTGATTTTTTTGTTTTTTATTTCATTGCATGTTTGAGAAAAGCACTATACATACCTCGGCGGGAAATATGGGGTTGCCCGCCTCAGACCCATCCAGCCTCGCCTCGCTCGGCCGTATATATGTCTTCGGCTGGCAACCCCTTTCGTCCCGGCCTCTGCAGTAATGTACTATTTCTCCATATTGTTTGTGTAAACCGAAACTATTGTCAACCTTGCGCCGATGGGCCACGCGCGCTCTCTCCCGTCTCTCGGCGGACGACGCTGACACGGCTGTTTATCTACGTAGAACGAAACGTATATGATAGCCGCCATATTGTGTCAAAAGATTTTGACGACTTACCGAGCTGTGATTGGCTACTGCCGTGACTGGCTACTGCCGTGACTGCTGTTTTGCTTATTGGACGTCAAAACAAAGTGTCAAATGAAATTCCTTACTAGTCTGTGGCCGCTGACGAGGGTGTGGGTGTGGTTGCAGGCGCTGGTGGCGCGGTTCGTGGCGCGCGCGCCGACGCACGCGCAGGCGCGCGCGCTGTGGACGCGCACGCTGCGCGCGCTGCCCGCCGCCGCGCGCCGCGACACCGGCCAGCTGCCCACGCTCGCGCCGCACTACAGAAAGTACGTATATACGGGGTGTGGCCTGTAATAGGAGCAAAAAATTAAACGGTGCACTATTGAGCTCTCCAGCAATTATTTCCAAATGGTTTTAATTGAAAAAAAAAAAAGTTTTTGTTTCGTTTTTTTTTTCTACCTGTACTTTTTTACTCTTCTGGTGTGATATATATTTTTTTAAATTTATTTATCACAAAAAAATTATAATTAAAAACATTTTTCACTGATCTGCCAAACTGTATGACAGTTTGTTGGCAGAAAACATGTATCTACCCTCTACGTATTTCGTATTTTAAATAATGTATTGCTTACTCGATTGGGACGGACAGCTGGCTGTGCCACACGACCGAGCTGGTAAAATGCGGGTATTTAGTTACTTGTGATAGTTAGGTACCAGCTCGAGTCGTATGACGAGACCGCTGTACGCGCCCGACCCAGTGCTGCAACTTACATGTATTTGTGTAATCTATCTATAATTCAGGAACTATGACGACATTCTTTATAAGTACAACAAGTATAAAAATTGACTATATTAGGTACATTTATAATAAGCTTTACATTAACATTAACTTGCACTGTTCGTATGTAGGTATCTACAAATATCTTTTGTCACTCTGGTTACATTAATAACTATTTATACAAAAAACACTAAAAACGTATTAAAAAAATAAAAAAAATCCCAGAAATATCCTTTTAAACCAAAAATGCGACAAAGATTATGAGTTGTAACTTGAAGCAACCTCAAAATCAGCATTAACTGCCGCGCTATATATAATCTCTGGGTGCCAAGATCCATTACTTATTTTAAATTGTTACTTTCTCTATTCTTCCTTTTCAATTTATATGATTTTTAATGTACTATGCACATACTATGTTTTTGTAAAGAATACCAACTCGTAGGGCGCCCAAGATACAGGCCCTGCCTAGTTTGGGGCCCGCTGTACAACTATGTTAATGTTACTGTTTCTTTGTCTCAATAAAGATATTTCATTTCATTACTTGGAAGTCATAACTTTAGATCAAAATTTCTCCCAATTCAAAAAATATTTTTTTTGACACAAGAGGTTACTGCAGATGCTCTAAGGAAGCGTCCTTTAAATTTATTGCTCCTATGTATATGTATCATGTATCACTTGTAATTATCGCAGTTAGAGTGAAGGGTAAGGCAAGCTCTTTCCATACGAACTTTGTGCACGTTTTTCTTTATTTGTGTTTGGTGTTTGCGCTACAGTTATTATTTTTGGTCAATATGCTTATTTTTCTGTAACTTGATGTTTATTTTTTTTATTTTAAGTTTTTTTTTATATATAAAGCGAAATTTCAACATCAGGTTTTGCATATATCCAATATGTATAAACAAAAAATAAAATTAAATGCTGTAGTACCAAAACTAACGAATAAAACTTGCACGACGTTTGTATGGAGAATGCCTTAGGGTGATATTCCACGCGTCCAATCTTTGATCAAATTTCTTTGACAGAGGCCCATTCCACTCATCTTTGTCCAAGTTTTATATTTTTTCATGCGTAGCCATATTGATTTAACTGTCATCGGAATCTTTGATCAAATGTCGGGGTCCCATCCAAGTTGGATGAAATCATCCAATTACTTTGGTCAAAGATATTGGATGAGTGGAAAAGCTCCCCCTACCCTTTGCCTAAAAAAATAGCAACAGAAAATTCACCTGATTCCGTCCTCTGGCAGCGACTGATGCGCGTGTACTGCACTCTAATGCACGCTCTACACGAGTGTAGATAGTTTCACGTTCGCGCTTCGCAAATCCTTTGACGCGGCTAAAAATTGACACCGTGCGGGGAATGTCGCGAAGCGAAACCCACACTAGTGTCGAGGGCGTTTTCGCGGTCGCATATGGCCGCCATGTGACACGGACTCGCGCGCAGTCTAGAGTTTGAGCCGGTTTAGATGAGATGAGGCGTCTCACGCGTTGGCGTGGTACTAGTCGCCCATAATATCCGTCCACATCAACTCGCGCGAGCATAACGATCGCATGTAGATCGACTGTCAACTCGCGCGTGTTGCGGTCACAGGGCGGCCATGTTAGCGTCCAATACACGCGCGTCAGTCGCTACAAGAGGACGGACTCAGACAAAATTTATGCTATTTGTAATCCCATGTTTGCAACAGAGCTCCGAATCCGGCCCGTTGCCACACGCGCTTTAAACGCGCCGTCCGGCCGGACCAAGAATAACGCGTGGGAATCATCTTACCTGACACAGCTCTTAAATAAGTATGATTGCGAAAGTGCAGATGGAATTCATTGAATAAATAATAGTAAATGATATCGTTTGTTGACAGATACATTCAGAACGCGACGGGCTGGTCGGCCATTTTGGAATCGTGCGGAATCCTGGCTGAAACGCTAGACCCGGCCAGAACGCCATACTGCCTCACATCATCCGTGAGTATACGAAGTTCCATGAACGCATGTCTCCCAAAACAGGGGAGGATTTGCCCTATGGCCCGGGTCTAAGGCGGCCAGATATTTGGTGCGGCCAATCAGTGTTGAGAACTCGAATCGGTGTTCTCACTACATGGCCTGGGGCCAAAACCGCAAAATGAAAGAGCGTGTTGTCAAACGTATAGACACAGCTTAAAAAAAAAAAAAAATATTTTTTATTGGTCATGTATCCTTCCACGCACATGTAATAAATTCCCCAAACAATTACTACTGCAGCTGAATAATAAGGAAGCCAAAAGCTTTAGAAACACTATAAAATTACATTTGTTAAAAAAACTTGTAGTTAGAATACATAATTTAAGATAACAATGTATGATTAGAATAGTTTCATAGCAACTCCTTAACTTACAAAATCTTTTATAATTTAAATTAAGATTAAAAGTTAAGAATTCGTCTTAAATTGTATATTTTTGCTGAAATAAACAGTATAAATTTTTTTTTTTAAATTATATTGTAATAGTTTTTTATATATTTTTTCAAACGTATAGACACAACTTAAAGGATGGGATAGACGTATCGACTTGTTGCCGCCATGTAATACAACCTGATACGCTTATCCCAGTCTAAATGAGTTATTCTCATCAGTTACCATCAATTTGTCACCACTGGTAACAGATGAAGAATCGCAGCTGTAACCACTAAAAGTAGTTACTACCAGCACTTTAGCCGGATTTTCTGACAGTAGTTACCACTGGTAACTCATGGAGAAAACATTACCAATTGTTACCAGTGCTAACAAATTAGAATAACCCTTCACAAAATTCTTCGCTTCATTTAATGACATTTAATGTTATTAATGTGTAGTTTAGAAATATTCATTATTATTTTAAAAAGTTTGTTTTAATTGTAGTTTGGCGTATGACGAATGCAAGTGCCTAATTGAAGGATAAAAGTGATTTTGATTTATGATTTTGAAATATCCGAATACTTGTAACATTTTAATCATTTGTTACAGTTAACCCTAAGCTGCATTTGCGCGCTTGTAGAAAAAGCGTCACTTCTCGTCAACACCCCGGAAGCCACATCCAACGAACGCCAGTGGTTCAAGTTCCTCAAAACCCTCGCGCGGGCGCTCAAAACTACCACTCTAACCGTCGCCAAACCCGTCACTCCTCTACCAGAGAACAAGCTACTTTGCCACTTGAAGCAACTTGAATCTAGGACCACTATAGAGATCTTACAGAGAGGTAAGAGCGCGGAATTCGCGGATCTGTCGAAGGCTGACGTCACTGAACAGCTGATCAAGCACCTTTGCTGATGAAGACTCGCCTGCGTCATTTTTAGCGCGTCATTGTAAGCGCGCGGAGTTGAACGTCATGAAAGACGAATGAGAGTACGTCGCAAGCGATTAAGAAAGCGTCATTTGTAGCGGAAATCAACGATTATTCTCACGAAAGACGCAATATCGATGTTCTAGCTAGAGCGCAATCATACTAATTACACCCAAGGTGTATTGTAAATAGTATGTTTTCGTACGATACATAAAGTTAAAAGAACGAAGGAAGAACGATAAACTTTTTTAAGAGTTAATAGAGTTGCAAGTTCGATATGCTATGGATTCTACTTACCAGGCCGAACGTCATAAAAAAACTTGCAACTGCTCATTAATTGTCTATAAAATGTAATTGCTATGATTGTGTACTTTCTTTCGATATTGTTACGCGTTTTGGAAGTGCGTCATTTATAGCTGAAACGTGTGCGTCATGTGAAACCGTCAATACGTAACGATATATGCTGCTTTCCTTCACAGTTAAGCTAAGCTATATTTCCATGCAAGTGATACGCTTAGTCTATTTGTATGAAAACTTCATAACTTTGCTGAGATGTAAAGCATCGTCATTATTAGTAACGCTCCGCGTCATTTGTAGCACCCTAGTGACGCGAACTGCGTCATTTTTAGCTGCGCTCTAAATTTGTTATTTTATATTCTGTTGTATAGAAAATTGTGTATGTAGTGCATTGCTGGCACAAAAAAAATTGTATCAACGAATAATTTTGTCATTTTATCATGATCATGACATAATCTGACACTACTTCTGCAATTATTTACTCACGATTTTATAATAAACAGCTGTAAGGATGGAGCTATATGTTAGAAAGAGATGTGTGCATTGTTACCTCATGTAATAGATATTTGCGCCTTTATTCTTCTTTATTACAGCCCAACTTCTCTAGACAAAACTAACCACAGTACAGTTAGCGATATGAGAAGAATTCAAAAACATCTACACAACATAGATCATTCTGTTAACATTACTATTAGGTTTACACTTTCTTCGCTTTTGGGTAACCAGATTATATAGGTTGGCAGTAGAGACGGTCAGAAATAACAATAATAATTAAAATGGCAATTTAACCCGTTAAACACCGTAAAAACCACATCAAATAAGTACCTCGCAATTTTCAGCTTCACGTATGATTTTTCGGATTATTCACATCCGTTACCACCAAAGTTGTTACCACTGATAACAGACGATAATTTTCCTGTGAGATTCCTAGCTGTTACCACTAGTGTCGGTGGTAAAAAATGTCTCAGTTGTTACTAGTGGTAACTAATTGGTGGTAACATCAGGGAATCACCTGTTTGACATGACGAGAGTCTGGAAAGGTAATTTCTGAATACGTCTGCATGCCACCCTGTGGAATTCGAAAATACAAGGCACCTTGGGAGGAATCCGAATAGTTTTCTGAGCGCAGTTCTGTTCAGAAAATAAGCTGGTTTTGGTCTAAAAGAAGTATGTAAATGTTTTTTCATCGGCTGATTTATTTAAACGTTATGGCATGTGTAAGAGATTACAACTATAAAAAAATACTCATAAAGGATGATTCACAATTGGCCGTTCCGTGTCCGGGCCGGCCAGATACGGCCAGACCCGAAGAAGTGCCAATCAGTTACGTTATTATCTAACATCTGTCATGCCTAATGGGAAAATACTACCAGTTTTCATCCTGACATTCGACATTAACTAATTAAGTTTCACATTAACAGACATGAACTTTTCAATAATTTAATACTTGCATTGATAACCATTTCGGGACTAGTTGTATTCCGAATTTGGCCGATGGAAAACATTCACTATATCTGTAATAATAACAAACGTTGCCAGCTCGTCCTAAGGTATATGTTTATTGGACAAAACCCGTTATTCCTATTTAATATTTTTTTACCCTTAACACTTCGTGAGTGCGCTGGTAAAAAATGCGCCTTTGGGTTCGTCCGGAACACGTTGTATAGAGTAGAATGAAGAGAACCTCACACATTACATCACATACACATTGATGGTATGTACACATTTCTGTAATTGTTAACTAGATAGAAATTGTGAGATTGGATAGCTTTTGAATTATTGTTTTATTTACAACCCACTTTCAAAAATACAAAATACATTAACCAATTAACATAGTCACGTCAATACATAATAATGGCTTAAATAAATCTTCTATTGTCAATTTTTCCTATAATCGTCGGCATCAAAGCAGGATTGCTTGATTTTCGGTTATAATCTGGGGTTTTCCCTACCTGTTACGACCATCTAGTTCCCATTGGTAACAGCTGGGAAATGTATAAATCTGTTCGCAGTGGTTAGGTAACTATTGGGACAAATACCCTCCTGTTACCACTAAAGCGAACCACTACACAGTGCGCGCGCGTTTCCACCACAGTGGAGTAAAGGTTTCTTTTCGCATTAGTGGTGACCTGGCGACATCTGGATTTTCCCCCATAGTCACCACTGGGAATAGATGGGAAAAATTCCAGCTATTCCCAGAAGTAACAGGCGGGAAACGAGGTAAGCCCGGGCGGGCAGCGCGTATCCATAATCGGCGCTCGGGGTTAAGTAGACCGGGGTTCGCTTTGGCTCCTAATTCCAAGATTTGGCGCATGCACTAGTTTTACTAAAGAAAGCAAGTTAAACATAAGTTATGGCTTGAAAAAATAAACTGGTCAAATACCCAACTTGCGGCCAAAGAAGAACAGCTTAAATTATACTTACAGTTCGCAAGTTTGCGTTCATAATAATTTTATTCTCAACGACTGTTAAAGTAAAATATTAGTAACAAAAAGGATATCCTACTAATATTATAAACCCGAAAGTTTGTAAGTATGGATGTATGTTTGTTACTCTTTCACGTAAAAACTACCGTATGGATTTTAATGAACTTTAAAATAATATAGCTTTTACATCAGAATAACACATAGGTGACAATTTATAAAGATATTGTGTCCAAATACTAATCCTGCGCAGACGAAGTCGCGGGCACCAGCTTGTTAAACATATATTGAATTGGCTATTAAAAAGGACATTACAATAATTGACTTGGCTATGTTTCAAATGCTATATCTATTTGCTACAGTATAAGTAAATAAAACAATGATTTATATTCGTTTCTCTAGCTTACGCAGTGCTTTTTACGCATAGACAAAACATAATCGGACTTTTTTAACCGCACATAGACGTGTCAATAATGTTACGCAATATACCTATCAATCCCTTCATGGTCAACTGAGCCCGCCGGTCACTGAGCCCGCGGGTTCAGTTGACCACTTTGATGTCTTGGCGGGCAACCTGACCCGCTTAAATTGTCAATTCAGCCCGTGGGCTAAGTTCACCACTATCTGAACTTATGGGTTAGCTGAACCCGTGGGCTAAGTTTACCACTATCTGAACTTATGGGTTGGCTGAGGCCGTTGGCTAAGTCACCCAATAACCCAATATCTATCACTTATGGGCCAGTTTCGGAAAAAAGGGGCTGTGACATACACAACGGACAGACAGACAGACAGACATGACGAATCTATAAGGGTTCCGTTTTTTGCATTGGACTAAGGGCTAAAATAGGTACAAAATATACTAGAAACGCTGTAACCAGCGATATGATCTGGCAACCTTTTCTCAGACCGCGTTATGATGATACACATTACAATGAAAAAAAAAGAAAAAAACTCAAATAAACCAACGTTATTATGAACGATATGCAATCTCCTTCTAAATAGATCTGAGAGATTGCATAGTAACAAGGTCACTCTAAAGGCCACAGAAAGATGGGTACCAATACAGATACATAATTAATAGTCGATTGTGATTGTCGTACCGAGTTGACCCGTAGAGATAGATATGGGTATTTTAGCATGCGGGCTGAGTTGACCCTTAAGCGATATATAGTGGTGTACTAAGCCCGCGGGCTGAGTTGACCCTTAAGCGATATATAGTGGTGGACTCAGCCCGCGGGCTGAGTTGTCTGATCAGTGCGGCCCAGTCACCCACGACAAAAATAATATTGTTCAACTGAACCCGCGGACTCAGTGACCGGCGGGCTCAGTTGACCATGAAGGGCTATCAATTTATCAGGTCGTTGAAGATTCGACATTGTTATAATATAACCTTGTTATGGCTGGCACGTCACTAGGTCGGATAAACTAATTTCTATTTTAACTTTTCAATGGAGAACTACACGTATATTAACTACAATACTGGGATGTCAATATTATCGCCGATTTTAAAATTGTTAGGATTTTGCTTCAATAATCACATGATACGGATTGTGATATAAGTGTAATAATAATCACCGTCAATCAATCAAGCGTGACAGAATTCTCATGCTTACACTCATAAATAGACCAAGGCGAACCAGAATGAGATAATATTGCGCAATTAAATTGATAGTCTATGGGAACGTTAACCAAATAGTGCGAGGCCAGTGTACAAAGGTATCTATGGTTAAGGTTTTCTCACATAGGCTTCATTGGTCGTTCGTCCTTCTCGCGTATTAGAACAGGTCTTACAACCTAAGTGATTTTGAGAACGCACTGTCGAGTACGTTACACAAATCTTATAAATATTTTATTTTAACATTTTATTTAGAGTTCGTGTCAATTTTCATACATTTCAGTATCAATCAATGTTATTCTGGGATGGGCCTTGAAACTGGCATGTTTTAATAATTATGTCGTTAAAATAAATTTGTGTGAAAACTGACACGAATAAAAACTGGCAATATATATTGAAAGAAAAAGCCTTTAAATCATTTATTCATTTGTTTATGTAAATATTAAGAGATAAAAACAGGTAACATTTAACTTAGTTTATTAATTGAAACGTCGCTCTATCATAGATCTATTTATTATAGCACGGGGTTATATAAAAAAATACAAAAATAATATCCATTGAATTTTATATTATGGAGGATATATGTTTTTCAGTCCATAAAAATTCTTGGATTAAAAATAAACACATGAGGATTGACTTTTTCCATTTTCACGTGATGTTGCGCTTAAAAAAGCGACGTATTTTTTTCAAATTCGCTTTTTCCAAAAAGTCAGTCCTCAGGCAACACGGCAAAATCACATTTCGACATTTGTTTAACTTAATGTGACTAGCTTAAAATTTATGTAAAAAAAAGTTTGTTTCTCATGTAAAAAACGACTCAAAAATGTTAGACTAATATAGCCTTTATGTAGTAACATTTATTGCAACTGTATGTAAGAAATACCTCAATACTTGACAAGGGTAACAAGAAAGTGTTCAAAATGTGTAGCACGAAGCTTCTTTCTGAATATTTTACATTATGAACCTGGTTTTTCTGACTTGATATAATTATTTAATTGCTTATTGTTCTATTAAATTAATGTTGTTTTTAACCGACTTCAATAGAAAGAAAGAGCTTCTCAGTTCGTCTACATGTTTGTGTTTTTTTATGTATGTATGTTCCTCGATAACTCTTGACCACGTTGGCCGATCACGATAATTCTTTTTTTGTTTCAAAACAAGTACCCCCATGGGCTTCGGCTGAAAATGTACAACACGCAAAATGCAAAATGCACGCATAATGTGTAAACAGACAAAATGTACATACGCTTAATCTACATCATGAAAAATGAACAGTAGGCGAAATGTACAGTACGCAAATTGTACTTACGTTGAAAGCACAACGCAAAATGTGTAAAAAGAAAAATACACATTTCGCGTTGTTCAAGGCAAAATGCATAATCCGTAAAATGCTCAATCGCCAAACGTACGAAACGTAAAATGTACAAGAAGCAAAATTGATAATAAAGCACAATAAAGCAGGGTGGTTTACCAAAAACCTCGACGCAAAAAGGGGGTATCTATTGCCAATGAAATAACTAAGAGGTTCAACTTCCGTTTGCCAGACTACATTTTACGTGTTATGTACAATTTGCGTGTTGATCATTATAACTGTGCACATTTCGCTACTGTTTCGTGGAGTACATTTTGCATATTGTACAATTATTTTATACATTTAATTGTACAATCTGCGTACTGTACATTTCGCATACTGTACATTTTTCATGATGTTGATTTAGCGTATGTACATTTTGACTGTTTCACATTATGCGTGCAGTTAGCATTTTGCGTGTTGTACATTATCCCCCCCCCAGGTCCTATATAAATTTGGTGAAGGTCTGATGATATGGGATCCAGTAGAAATCGAGGGAGCGTATTTTCTGTAGGTTATTGAGGTCGGTTTTGTTCGTTGTACTAGTGAATGACATTTTTACTTTTATACTAGTGGTTCTGTGAGCTGTAGACCTTGCGAGTCGATAATTATAAGGATTTTTTTTATAAACACTGTTTTTGGAAAATATTCAAATTTTCATTAACAGTTCCGACAAAACAATCCATGTAATTATAGAATCTGCTCACAAAATTTCACGAGAATCGGTTGAGACCAGCATCGGAGACGCTTCGCTCGTTCGGTCAACTAGCGTAACATAAAAATGTGTGATTTGGACGTCACACGGCAAAATTATACTGTTTTTCACGTAAGAAGAGACCCAGTACAAATTATGTCATTTTTGACGTATAATGACATAATTTGTACTGGGTTGACAGCTGTCACCGGACTCTTCTTACGTGAAGAACAGTATAAGCAAGTTGATTGCAATTTTATGGCGATATTAATCTCGGGAAGTCTCAATAGATGGCGGTTTAACAACAAGCAGTTATTCTACAGTTAATACCAACGAATACTCTAATCAAAGAGGTTTGGCAGCGCGCTTATCATTGTTCTTGAGTCGGAAGATTAAGCTACCTATCTCTTTTTAAGTTTTCTAATTAGAGGTGATAAAATTTACGTTCAGTCTTGTATGTATGTAAAATAATTTATTGCACATTAGTAGAAAACAAAAAAACAAGAATTACAAGAACTATTGACATATGTACAAAGGCGAGCTAATCCCTATAATGGATTTCTTTTAGCTAATCTTTTTTCTGTATTTCACATGATCCAGCTTATTTCCACCTGTTACCATCAATTTGTTACCACTGGTAACTGAGATTTTTTCCCAATAGTTACCAGTACCACCAACACTAATGGTAACTACCGGGGAAAACTAGTGTTGGTGGTGAAGTAGTAACAAATTGGTGGTAATTACTGGGAATAATACTTAATTAACCTTTGTAAAGCATTGGGGTATTTCATAAATTATGATATAATTTTAAAATTGTATATATTATATAAAAAAATCAACTGCCAATTCGCGTCATGTACGTTTTACGAACTTTGTTAGAGCGTTTTTTACCCGACTTACTGGAGGGTATCCCTGGCACCTAAGTAGGACCTGCGAAAGGGGCAGGACCCATGCGCATTAGTGAACCTGCGCGAACACCGCCATCTTGGTTCTACTTTGGTGCCGGGGATTATAATGTTTTGTACATTACATCCGCGGAAGCGAGAAGCGGAGGTTTATTCTTTTTTTTACTGTTGGTAGTTTTTAGTTTTTTTTTATCCGTGAAATAAATGAATAGAAAATTTGTTTATTGTAACCTGTTGAGTATTATTTCGTCCCCTTGGTTTTTGTTGAAGCGCGCTGGGCCCATACCTGATGGGGTTAGGTTGTAGGTAATAATAGGTGTGTACTAGGCAGCGGGACTTGTAAATAATAATGCACCAACTTACAGTTCGATGTATAATGTCCGGTACACACGAAATCCATACACAAGCAACAGAAGGCACAGAAGGGTAAAAAGCACAGGCCCTATTATTAGATGGAAACTAGTTAATGGGTCAACATAAAAATAATATATGGGTCCGCAACGAGCATGTGACACCCCTGGAGTAGCAGGCGTCCATAGGCTGCGGTGAACGCTTACCATCAGGCGGGCCGTACGCTTGTTTGCCACCGACGTGGTATATGGAGCACGCGAGATGAGATGTGAAGTACATTAAAGAGAACAGGACCACAGACTGTTTAATAAGCTACCATAGACTATAGAATATTGCGTTTACAGAGTATCCTACAATTATCTGGCGAGTCGCAATTTCGAACAGAAGCCAAGCTCACGATTCGATCTGCAGGTCGTGGGTTCGAAGTTCGAACCCTGGCTTGTGCCACTAGGTTAATAAAAAAAAGTTATGTATGTACAAAATAACATTTGATATTAAACAGTACCTTTTCGATGAAGGATAACATCGTGAGGAAACTAGTCTAGTTTTCCCTCTGGGTTGGAAGGGCAAGGGCTTTCGTGAAACTAGTGCCTACGCGAAATCTTAGAATTAGGTGGCTTAACACTAAACGGCAGTGACTCACGCCAACTCATTTAACATAAGAGATAGGATATGAAACTTAGTTTAAAGCACGAAAGTGACCGACAACGTACGTCATAACACCTATAGTCGTTATTGGCTCCGTAGGCACAACACCCAACACCTTTAGGAGTCCTTGGCGTTCAAAGGGTTAAATAGGTACAAACAGGAAATATTTACTCTGAAACAAAACTAATTATATATTTTACTCGTAAATTAACTATTTTAAATTAAATATGCACTTTCCTTAATCTTTAAACCCACTGCTTATGATTAAGTAATTTATTATGGGTTTTATACCACTTTCTTGTTATTGAAAGAGTGGTGTCCTAACAAGCAAAATTACTTACTTCGTGGGAGGCTTTAACCTTTGCTATTGTTAATGAGGTTTTATAACCTAAAAACAATATTCAAATAAAATATTCATTTTGGAATATTTAGAAATAAAACAGGTAGGTACTTGATTTGATAAAATATATTTTTGAAGCAGGTTTTACATGAGATATCGAGCTGTTTTGTTAGTAAAAAAAAAGAAATATATTTATTAATGCTTTTCACAAGAAACTAGGCGTTCTTGGCGCTGTTGGCACGACAACACGCGACACCTACAGTCATTCGATGGCAACTGTTAAGAAGGCGTAGTACGTTTGGTTCTCCATACAAACGTATTTATGCTCTCATTTTAAAACGCCATGCTAGAATAACATGTAACTTTGTATACACAATGGGATCTAGCTTGTCTAGGGCGGAAATTAGTTTCTGTTGCTTGAAATTATAATGGCGAAAAAATACAGCGATAATTAAGGTTTTCATACAAGCCGTAAAAAACTCAAAAAACCCCTGTATTTTTTTTCTTTTTCAATTTCTAGCAACAAGAACTAATTTTGACCTAGGTATGCCGGATCCCATTGTGTATATAAAGTTTCATGTTATTATAGCATGGCGTTTTAAAATGAGAGATTAAATACGTTTGTATGGAGAACCGATCCACACCGATCGTACTGCGCCGTCTTAAGTCAACAGCAGAAGTAGCTTAGCAGTATAACACGCTCACAAATATCTACACGAACCTTATTCGGATACATAGCAGGATGTGCAAGTAGCAAAATGCGCAGGCTACGCAAAATGTGTAGGTCTCAAAAAGTGCAGATCGCACAGTGTTCGGTTCTGGCGCTGCGCCGGCCGCTGCCGCGGCACATTCGCTTCGCTCGCTCGGCTCGCGCGCTGGCTCGGCTCGCGCGCTGGCTGTAGGGTCGCAGTTGTACTAACACTCCTCCTGGCTTCGCTCGTCGTCGTAACTAACTATTCCAAATCAGGGCCGGCTAAGGGGTAGCTGGCGAAGCGCCAGAACCGAACATTGTGCAATCGGCACTTTTTGCGACTTGCACTTTTTGCAACCTGCACCTTTTGCGACCTGCACCTTTTGCCACCTGCACTTTTTGCGACCTGCACCTTTGCGACCTGCACCTTTGCGACCTGCACGTTTTGCGACCTGCACATTTTGCGACCTGCACTTTTTGCGACTTCACTTTTTGCTACCTGAAAATGTGCTACTTGCACATTTTGCAATTTGCTCCACTGCACATTTTGCGACTTGCACATTCTGCTATGTATTCCCTTATCCTCTTGACATTAGAATCTGTGTGTAGCTTATTTTGAGCACTAGGTCCGCGTAGCTACCTACTTCTGCTGTTTTTTTAATTAAATATGGGATTGCTCTTGTTTACTGTACGATAACGGAAGTAATGTCTATTGCTGTGATATATGTTGTGTAAGTGACATATCAAGAGTAACTGGACAGCTTGAGTTCCTGAAGCATTCCGAAGACGGTCTCCACGAGGTTGCATTTGACGTTGAAGGTCGCGCGGCGAGCGTCCACGGATCCGTAGGACATGTTCAGGGTGAACAGGTCCGGGTAGAACTGGAACAAGTCATCAATCATCATCAATTATCGGATACAGGTAGCAATTTTAGTATGAAAGTGTAACATGGATGCGACTTAAGGACCCCGCACGCTCGACTGAACTCGATTCTCTATACAAACGTAGTTTCGTTCTCATTTTAAAATGCCGTGCTGAAATAACATAAAGCTTTGTATACATAATGGGATCCGCCATATCTAGGCCGGATTTCAGGTTATGGTGCTTGAAATTGTAATAGAAAAAGTGAGTTTTTGAGTTTCTCTGGTCTTGTATGAAAACCTTAATAAAATAAATACATATTGGGGGACAATCTTACAGAAATCGACCTAGTCCCAAACTAAGCAAAGCTTGTACCTATTATGGGTACTAGACGACGATATACATACTTATATAGATAAATACATAGAGAACATCCAAGACCCAAGAACAAAATCCGCTAATCGCTAATAATCGCTGTATTGTATTGTAACGGCCCTGTTTTGTAAAACGGCGAATTATACAATTTACCTGCGACCAACATAACAAATCCGTACAGACGTCCGATTTGAGGCACTCACACAGACATTGTCACTACAATTTTAAGTATACTTCACAAAACGCGGCGGTACATCCTCAGCCACACGAGTCGCATGTGTGCGTACAACTGACTTTCAATCGGGTGCAGCTCTAAAAAGGTCTCAAGAGAATCCAGTAGATACATTGCTTTACTGAGCTTAAAGTGAACTTACCCCTAGTCCCACCATTGGATCCATAGTAAGTTCGGTGCTAAGTTCGTTGCATTTCAAAATGGTTGCCCTCTGTGGATTAGCGTACAGAAGATTGAATTTGCCCTGCAAACAAATAATATTATTAATTTAAATTTAAAATTAAATCAAAAATTCCTTAGCGACTATAGTAGGGAAACCGAAGAGGGGATTTTGGGATGTAGTCAAGCGCGTCGGATACCTTGCACTCTGATGAGGTCGGATACCTACCACCAATTATGAGTCCTCCTTATATCGCTCTATATGATCGCGGGTATAGATAGGGCATTAAAATAAAATCGTCACGAGCTCGTGTGATGCTCAAATCGTCAGATTATTGAACGGGAACTTCTTTCGGGTCTACTTGAAGTCCCTTGTGAATATCTGACGCATTCGATTTTTTTCTCCGATCTACAACACTATTTTGTACCCTTCTTACGGCCACTCCCACCATCTAAACCGGTAGATTTACATACGTCCATTATCAGAGACACGTGGGGCGTATGACGCGCTCGAGTGACTGTTGTCATCCGATAATACTCGTAACTCAATAATGGACCTAGTATCCTAGTGTAAACGCGTGTGAGGTCAACTTTTATTGCTGAATTTTGAATGTGCGTTCGCTGATTTGTGAGGGTGCGTAGCAATGGGAAAATGTTTTGTAATAGAACGTAGTTTTTTTTATATAGACATAGACATAGAAATATTTTATTCAACATCACAAGGCATGTCTTAACAATAGTCTTAACAATGTATATCTTAAGGTTAGACTTAACATATCAATTTAAAATGAACATGTTGTTATGCTTGTGATGTTAAAAAGGGGCTTGCCGCAGCATAATGTTGCAGCAACTTCTACAACGCTGGTTTTCAGGCAGACCCTTACAACATCATAAATCCATTGCTTGCTGTTGGTCGGGAACGAAATGTCTCATGTTATGAATATATATAGACTGTATAGTGTAAATGTTTGTGTGTATATCTTGAAGTATAGAAGTAAGTTTGTAAGATTCGGCCTGATTAAAAAAACAATAAATAAATGAAAGTAAGTACTATTAAAAATAAATATAAATAACATTATCGTCACATATAGGACGGCACAGGGTACATTTCCCAAGTGGTGGAGGTATATTATTCCAGCACTTGGTTGCTGTGTATTTGAAATTTCCTCTAAAAGCGGCGGTATTGTGACGTGGAGGTAGCAATTCGTCGCAGATTCTTCTAATGCCGTGTAAGCTGGACCTGCTTGCACGCCAGGTGAACTTTTTGTGTAAATAATCAGGCTCTGTTGTTTTTAATATGCCAAACAGAAGGGAAGAGAGATGAAGTTCCCTTCGGAATGACATTTTAAGTATACCCAGAGTTCAGATAAGGTGTCACATGAGTTCGTGGCGGAATACCAAAACAGTAACGTGCGCGTACACGCATTTTGAATTCTTTGCACTATGAGGTCCGTGCGAGCCAATAACCTTGGCCCATATACCACGTCCGCATAATCAAATCTCGAAAGTACCAGAGTATTGCATATACGCGTTACCTCGTCACCTCGATAATAGTGAAATATTTTGTTCGGAAAGATGCGCTGATGTCGTCTCCTGTCTAAATGCTCTAAGGTTGGATACACATCAGTTTCAAATAGTGACCCAGGAGACATAAACATAGCAATTAACTGCAGGGAAAAGTCGATTAGCCAGTTAGTTTTTACCATGGGCGGCATCTAGTGCAAAGAAAAGTTGAAAAGCCCCCGACATTTTCATTTCAAAGCTCAATATCTCAAAAACGGCTGAACATATTTTTATGAAACATGGCTAAGAACACTCGGGATAAAATTATCTATGACACAAAAAAAACTAAATGAAAATCGGTTCATCCGTTTGGGAGCTACGATACCACAGACAGACACGTTAAACTTATAACACCCCTCTCTTTTTGCGTCGGGGGTTAAAAATGGCGGAACTCACCCGTTGACTTAGGGGCTGGTCTCCCGTTTCGGTGATACCTGTGGTGGGCCGCCAGCGCGCCGTATGATGGTTGCCATTTTTACTGACTTTAATAGAAGGAAGGAGGCACTCAGTTCGTCTGCATATTAGCTTGTTCTTTTTTTATGCACGTATGTTCCCCGATAACTCTTGACTACGTTGGCCGATTTTGATAATTCTTTTTTTGTTTCAAAGCATGTACCCTGAGATTGGTCCCGTATAAATTTGGTGAAGGTCAGATGATGGGATCTAGGAGGAATCGAGAGAACTACTCGAATTTGATAGGCACGCATATGCCGATTTCGGTATTTTCTGTAGGTAACCGAGCATTGGCTCACGGTAACCACAAATTGTGGTACAGCAAATACAGAATTGGAGTCGGTTTTTTTTGGTATAAATTAGTATATCACTTATCGTCGTGGATAAGACATTCGTCACGTTCTGACAAGTATGCCAGTGCGAGAGTGACGGGCGTCTTATCCACGACGATAAGTGATAAAATGACAACCAAGATTGATAATAACGTGTTAATCTTACTTCTCGCTTTTTGTCGACCGCTTCTCTCAGTTGCATTACTATATTTCGGCTGCCAGCTCCTACGTTCCACCTGAGAAAATACATAACAAGAAAATTTCAGTTGTAACTTCCCAAGTTTATGGATTTATTTAAATATCTTCAGTGGCCGCAGTTCACCATTTCTTAGGGAATACAATGCTGTGGTTGAGAAATTAATATTACGTATAAAAAAAAGGAGCGGAGAGTTCGGTTCTACCTTTTGTGACAAAATCTACGGCCTGACCCGTATGCGATTAAATCCCGTTTACGAATAATAAAGTTACTTGAATTTATGGCAGAATTGACATATGCGATGTTTTTAATGGTATACTCTTGCTTGCCAGAATTTCATTTGCCCGAATTTTATCTGCTATAATATTCAACTGCCATAATGTTGTTTTCTATAATTTCGTATTCCATTCTCATTGTTTACCATGTTAATTTTATGCCAGAATCTTTGTTTTCCATAATATCAATATCAATAATCTCATTTTCCATAATCATTGTAAAACTGGCAACCGTACTTGTCTTCTCGAAGATCTCACGGTTCATAAATAAATGCCATACGATAAAAAAAATCCATAACTATCACATGCCATAATGTCATTTGCCATCCATCTCAACATCCATAATATTCATATGTAATAAAGTGGGTACGTATTGCAGTGTCTAAAATTTAAAAAAACATACGTCGAACCTATCCGCGATCCGAGTCGGTTTTGCCACTAAGTCACTGTTCAAAGGATAGGCATCAAATAAACTTTTCTCTGAGATTAACCAATGCCGAGATAGTGGTGTATCGTAGGCAGTAGGGAACAGGGGCTTAGTAGCAAAATCGACTCTGTTCGCGGATAGGTTAGAAGACGGAAGCTCCCGCTTTCGTCTTCGAGGTTATTTTTTTATAAAAGAGCGGAAAAACTAATAATATCATAGTGCATTATTTTAGGTATTTTGACTATTTGGTAATGCGTAGCAAAGATGAATGCGAATGCATGTTTATTATGGCGTTTAAATATTCTATTAAATAATATTATTGCGATCAATAATATGGAAAACAGTACATATGGCATTCGTATCATTATGACGTCCAATATTCGGGTAAACAAGAGTATGTCAATTAACTATTATGGTAAATGAAACATTTGAGCAAATGAAATTCGGGCACGCCAAGTTCGGGAAAATGATTATTATAGTATATGAATGTCGGACAAACAATAGACAACCGTTTTTAATATCCACTGTTGGAGGATTAAATAACCGAGCAAAAGGGGCGCCACCGCCGCGCGTTAGAGAGGAACCGTCTGAGTTAACCGGTACGCCTTAGTGAGGTGAGATTTCAGTTAAATATACGTTTTTTGTCGGAAGGAATCAGATGCTTGAGCTCGACTTCAAGGTAGGTAGTACCCACCGGCTCCACTGGAAGTTGTACGCCCTGGACAGCATCGCCATGGCGTGGTAGTTGTGTCGCTCGATCACCCACTCCTTTGGACACGTGCCTTCCACGTGGTTGTGCCCGTCGAAGTCGGGGAAAAAGTCGCAGGCGGCCGCTCGCATTAACTGGGAACAGTTGGCGCAGGTCTTTTTAATTATCTACCTCCAACGTGGGTTGGGAAGTACATCCCCTAACTCGGGAAGTACCTCTCCTAACTCCGGAAGTACCTTCCCAACTCGGAAAGAACCCCCCCCGACTTAGGAGGCATCTCTTTAACTTGAGAACTGCGTCGCTCAACTTGGGAAGTAGCACTCCCAACTGTGAAGTAGCCAAGCACCTACTTAGCGACCATCAATCACCGTCTAATTAACTACGTACTGAAAATTCTCAGCTAAATAACTAATAATTATAATAACCGACAACTCAAAAAAGTTAAAAATACCCCCGACATTTTAATTTAAAAGTTAAATATCTCAAAAACGGCTAAACCGATTTTGATAAAACATGTCTAAGAACCATTGCTGGAAAACCCGCTATCAAATTTAAAAAATAACTGCATTCCAATCGGTACACCCGTTTAAGAGCTACGATGCCACAGACAGACACACACATACACAGATACACATGTTAAACTTATACTTAACACCCCTCTTTGCGTTTGTTTAAAAAGAAGTAGTATGTTACCTGCACCATACGCTTGACCGAGTATTTCTTGCCAAAATGTTCCTTCAGCGCCCGTGTGGACGCGTTGGCGATCCACTTTAGTTGCACAGAGTTGCCGACGCATATCCACGTCACCGTCACGCATGCGCCTGTCACCGATAGTATCACGCCTTTCCTGCAGGAACATAAACACACTCATGGGTACATTTATATGGGCAGTCGAGAAATTTGATTTCTGGGCCACCTCTTACCTTGTCACAGAGACAAGAATATGGGATTTCTAGCGGCTTTCATATTGAATTTCACTGTTACAAGGTACGAAGTGGGCCGGAAATCACATTAAACAAAACGTACGTGATCTTTCTTATATGCTCTTGTCATATAAAATACAAATCAAACACTCTTTATTGCACATCTCTCACAAGTGAGACAGTTACAAGCAGAACCAAAACAGCAGCGACATGTGGGTAGAGGTAGACAACCGGCGGTCTTATCGCTAAAGAGCGATCTCTTCCAGGCACCCTTTGGGTAGTGGACGAAAACAAAATATGCAATACGTGGTGAGAGATTTATATGAAAGGGATACAAAATAATTTACACCGCACCTTGCCAAAAAGCGCGATTTTCCGCACGCTGCGCGTCCGGAAAAACTCACTTTTTGGCCAAGTGGTGACGTAAAATTGTCTAGAAAACACGGGTCGTAAAACAGAAACCCCTCTATCGCATATTTATGACCCTCGCCTGCGGCTCGGGCCTCAAACACCTGCGATATCGGCCTTTCTTTGTTTTACAACCCTTGTATCGTAAATAGCTATTACAATATGTCACAATCATACAAATATAACAATATTACAAAACAAATAAAGCTCGAAAAGCACAGAGCAACCGCCGCGGTGCGGGCCGGAGGCGGTTTTGCATTTTAGATCTTTCCGAAACTTTCGACTGTTGATTACTGCTTCATATGTCACACGCGCCGCCTCCTCTTGACCGTGGTTTTTTGGTGCGACGTGCCCCGACCCGCAATCGCTTTACCGCAAACCCGCCACATGACATGTACCCTTTCGGGCACAGCAATCTACTTCAGCATCTACAACTAACTATACCTAATTACATTATAGCAAAGATGTGAGCATACCAAACATGTAGCATTAATTAAATTTAATTCAACATGTATCCTTCCAGGCACAGCAATCTACTAAAACGCCTTCCACCACCACCACCACCATATCAGCCAAAGGACGTCCACTGCTGGACATGGGCCTCCCCCAAATTCACGAGGGGTATATGCCATAATCGCCACGCTTAAAACGCCTTCAACTAACTATAATTACATTTCATACCAAAGATGTAAACATACCAAACATTTTAACATTAATTAGATTCAATTGATACAATTTCCATGCATTAGTATTATTCATTTAAATTAGTTTTTTAATAAGGAAGAGACAAATCATGTTTTTTAATTAAGTATTATCATAAGATATTGTCCGTCTTATGTCAAGAGGTAGAGAGTTCCACAGTCAAATAGCTTTAAAAGTAAACGAACCGTTGCAAAATTTTGAAGAGGCAGATGGCACTGTTAAAAGCGACAAAATCTAAGCGAATTAAAATAGCTGAAATGCTCCTTGAAATAGCGGGAAGTCGCGGCATTGAAAATAACAATATACAGAAGAGAGAGAATGTGAGTGTTAAGACGATATATTTAAAACGAAAAAACATATTTACCCATTTTGATCCGGCCGCATATCCCACCCTTGGTACGGCATGTTACTGTATCGAAGGGTGGCTATACCGATGGGCCCTGCAAAAATAAATTCAAAATACCCAACAATATACCAGTGTCACAGTCAACTCTTAAACCAACTGCAGGGGAGCAGGCTAGGGTGGACCCAAATTAAAGAAAGAGGAAGAAAGACAGAGATTGAGAGTATATGAGTGTGACGAATATTTGCTTTCGCACTTAAAACGGTTGAAACTCAGTATTTGCAATATGTTTCGGACTACAATAATATATCTTACGTTAGTATGAATGCATAATATTATATGGAAGAGGGGAGAGGGAGACCCCCCCCCCGACCGGACCTGAACTGAACGGTGAGCTTGTCCTCGTTGAACTTGTAGTTGGTAGACCACAGTTTCACAGTTTAGCACTAACTTAAATAACGCAGGGAGCGCATGAACTTGCCGGAATGGTATGTATGCACCTCGCCCGCGCCCCGGCGGGACTTCACTCACTCATCCACCGCGGCATACGATGGACCGCGGCTCGCGTTCGCTTCGCTCGCGAGATACCATTTTTGTACGCGCCCGCGCAAATCACTACCATTGTAACGGTCGATTATTTAATATATTCCTTTTATTATACAGTCCACTTACTTCTCTCCAGTAGCTAGACCAACAGCGCCTCCGGCCACTGGTAGATCACGGGTAGAGAGAGGGCGAGAGAGAGAGAGAGAAATGACTTACACAGCACCCCGGTCCTGAACTGAACGGTGAGCTTGTCCTCGTTGAACTTGTAGTCGTTGATGTAGTTGGTGGTCCACAGCTTCCGCGCCTCCTGCCACTGGCAGATGACTGGCGGCTCCGACCACATAATGTAGTCTGGAAGTCTGTAAACATATAAGTAACTTTTAGAGGTGGGGCACAGCGGAATCTCGATACGACACGTCAAAATATTACGAAAGAATGAAAAATCGCCACGGGTGAACCCACGACCACTGGAATCCAACCATCGCTCTTAACCAACTAACCTACCGTGGATATCCATTGTAGTGATGAATAATCTATCAATGCTCTTCTAATTACTATTTTTTTAAATTTTTCACTGAGTATTCAGAAAAAATATATCACCTGTCGAGCATAAAAAGTAACGGAGTTGCCTCAAACCCCATATTAATAAAAATAAATTAGAGAAATTAATTCACCAAGTCACCCTTTATATTCCACTTCTGTCCATTTCTATACTGTATTATCGGCAAAGTAAGAAATTTCGTAGTCTTCATTGAAAAATAATGTACCATAACTTGGTTACAATAATGTATAGTTAACAACGTAAATAACGTTAATAACGTAACTTATCCAAATTCTATGTCCAATGTTTGACTATAATTTTTTCTATGAAAATTTTATAACAGAGTCCCATTTCACTTATCCAATTACTCAAAGCACATTACACAAATATATTAGATAAGTGGAAAACTCGGCTAACTTACTTTTCAGAAAAAAATATCCGTCATGACAAAACACCTGATTTACTTTAAGTTTCCGCTCTATGGCGACTAAGACAAAATTTGGGCGTCGACCGAGCCTCAAGACATGTTCATTCTGAGAAATAATAAACCAGTTGCTGAACGTGCGACTAAAATACTAACACTCCGAATTATTCGCTCGTGGAGTATTCGCACATTGGGACCCGGGTATGTCCTAAAACTACGACCAAGACCACCGGGGAATGGGCAGCAGCATTCCTAGAGTGCGCCAAGCAGTACACCCGCATGCCAAGCGTGGCGATTATGGCATTTACCCCCCATGAAATTGGGGGAGGCCTATGTCCAGCAGTGGACGTCCTAGGGCTGATGTGGTGTGGTGGGAGTATTCGCACAGTGAGTATTTCAGTCAGTACGTTTAGTTTTTTGGAGGTTAGGTTAGGTTAGTTTATATTCGGAGCTTTTATTACTACCCGTTCATTTTCATCCGAAAGACGTCCACTGCTGGACAAAGGCCTCCCCCTCGGATCTCCACAGTGACCGGACTTGCTCCGTTCTCATCCAACGGCTTCCTGCGATCGAAATCGTCGGTCCACCTTGTTGGGGGCCTTCCCAGTCTTCCCACGCTGCGTCTTTCGGTGCGTGGTCGCCACTCAAGAACCTTTCTGCCCAAACGGCCATCGGTACGAGCAACACGTAGTTAATGGTGCCTTGTTCGAGGCATACTAACTGTATAAACACCAATGCCAGCTTCTCATATTCTGCTTCCACCTTCCTCATCTCCGCCTCGATTTCCTCCGGGGCGCGAACGACTCCCGGAGGCGGGGGGCCGGGCGCTCGAAACTGGACCTGATACGGCATCGCCTGCAGCCGTTTCGGGAGTTGCACTAGAATAGAAAAAAAGAGTTCATCATCATCATCATCATATCAGCCGAAGGACGGCCACTGCTCATAGGCCTCCCCCAAAGAGTGGCACAATGACCGGTCCTGCGCCACCCGCATCCAGCGGACTCCCGCGACCTTTACCAGGTCATCAGTCCTCCTTGAGGGGGGTCTGGGCATGCTGCGCCGGGTAGCTTATAAAAGAAAAATTACATAGAGTCCCTTTAATTTTTTGCAATTTGCAAGCCCCCGACGATTTTTTCTGGCTTTGTAACTATACCTCGCGACCATACATAAATCTATTTATTATCTCTATGTACTTACTTGGTAAATACCCAGTCGGGGGATTCACATTTACTTTATTTTATAATTTTTGAATTAGGTTAAGCCGTCGTGGGTTTTTCAAAATTTTTCATTTTGTTTTATTGCAAGTTTTGTATATTGGTAATGCAATTATAATTTATATCTACGTTAAAATCTTCCATCATATTACCTAGAAAAGAGGAATATTGATGGATTATAAATAGATAAGTCTAATCTTTTAGCTAACAGGTTTTGCCTTATTTTTGTTTTTTAATGTGTTGTAAATGATATCTACAATTATTATCATCATGTAAATAAAATCATATTCTAAATCGAGATAGATAGTAGATAAATAGGTGAAGATACGTAAAAGTACGTGTCACTCTCTTGCAAATGGTGCTTCATCCTCGATATCTATCTTTCTTGTAAATAGTAAGTTAACAGCGCGACACAGCGTCGTTGCGGAGCGGAGGCGGTTTTGCGGTAAATCGAACGCGGTTTTGCGATTAATCAAACGCGGTCCGGGGCACGTCGCACCAAATAGCCGCGCGGTAGAGCGGAGATATAGAGGTGTCCTTTACAACATATCAAAAAACCATAACAATGGGACCTTTTTTAAGGTATACCGGAACAACGATTAAATAAATTTACGGCGAAAAATTTTGTATGAGCTGCACCATTTCCAGTTTACCGTACTTCCGGTTCAAATTTCGTATTCTCAAGGCTCAAACCCCTCTGATAACGTTGCCACCCCATCTGTTACATGATTTGCCGCTTGCTCCCCTATTATTATTATTATTATTATTATAAATGTACCTATATTAGCATGGTTGACATAGATCTAAATTGCAAAAACCGAGCCTAAGTAATGAATAAAGAGATAATAATTCTTATTTATTGATAGCACTTTTGATATAACTATTCATACACCCACTAGCCTTGTCTTTGACATTGATAAGATAGCCATATCAATCGATAATAGACCTATCGAAAGTCATTATCACCGAATTCGCTAGTCTGCGAACAATGTGTTGTTGTGATGTGATGTGATAGTGATGATCAGTGATGATGACGAGACATGAGCAAATATGAGCATATATGCCTAGTAAGTACCTACTTATATTACTGACAATTTTTCACAGCATTCCAGGCGAGGCTCTAAAGGCTAGCTAGACTTATCCAGTTATTAGCGCCAATGTCGCTGGAGTTGTGTAGATAAATATAATTGTTTACCGAATTTATAAATAGGTGCAAGCTAAACTGTGGAATGAACTGTCGCCTGCGGTATTTCCGGACCGATTCGACCTTCAAACCTTCAAGAAAAGAGCGTACTCCCATCATAAAGGCCGGCAACGCACTTACAACCCCTCTGGTGTTGCGAGTGTCCATGGGCGGCGCTAATCGCTTACCATCAGGCGATTCATCTGCTCGTTTGCCTCCTATGTCATAATAGTACATTACTACAGAGGCCGGGACGAAAGGAGTTGCCGGCCGAAGACATATAGACGGCCGAGCACAGCGAGGCCGGATAGGTCTGAGGCGGGCAACCCCAAATTTCCCACCGAGGTATGTATAGTGCTTTTCTCAAAACATGCAATGAAATAAACAACAAAAAAAAAACAAAGTTTTATTTTAATACGCATAGAGGCAGAATGTCATGATGCCTGTGCCACAAATTTATGTGGTTTGAAAATTAAAAAAGAGGACTTTGCCGGCCTTGGCCTGCAAGATTTGTATGAATTTCCATTAACGACCTCTTGTCCTAGCCGCACCTGAAACGTCATACTTCGCAGCCTATTATAAGGAACATAACATTAATATTTCAGTACATGTTTTAGACCAGACAAGGCTAATATAATTTCAGATTCTTGACTATATACGGGGTGCCCAGTATATATATAATGGACAAGCTTCTAACCGTTGATAGGGCACCTCAGGTTGGTCAGCAATAAGGCCTTTCAGGTTTAGTATAAGTCTCGTGGTTTTCGAGATAATAAAACTGTTTCTTTTTTCTTAATAATCGGTACCATATTTTACTTTAATGAAGAGATTTTTCTCGTTTTGTTTGCTGTTAAATATTCTCTAATAGTGATGCTAACCGACGTGTATTTAAGCGTTCAGCTAACGAAAGCATAACATTTTGTCTCTACAGTTTTGAAAAATTTATTAATCGTGGTGAATAAAAAATGTACGGCGACAAGGGCGAGCAACTTCCTGAAAAATAGTTTAGTTTATACAGAAAACAGTGCTAATAAAACCGCCGCCGCGATAGGTACTCATTATTAAGGACCGCGAACCGGTCTGAAACATGTCGAGCGAAATTCGACCTTAAAGACGTGAGTGACCCATTTAATTATATTTTCTCAAACATGCAATGAAATATTGATGTTATGTTCCTTATAACTGCGAAGTATGACGTTTCAGGTGCAGCTAGGACAAGAGGTCGTTAATGCAATTTCATACAAATGTTGCAGGCCTAGGCCGGCAAAGTCCTCTTTTTTAATTTCCATTCCACATAAATTTGTGGCACAGGCATCATGACATTCTGCCACTATGCGTATTAAAAATAAAAGTTTGATTTTTTTGTTGTTTATTTAATTGCATGTTTGAGAAAAGCACTATACATACCTCGGCGGGAAATATGGGGTTGCCCGCCTGAGACCTATCCGACCTCGCTTCGCTCGGCCGTCTATATGTCTTCGGCCGGCAACCCCTTTCGTCCCGGCCTCTGTAGTAATGTACTATTAATATATTTAATACAGATTCTAAAATGGTATAACACATGCAGTCTCAGGCTGAGTTGCGCCAACTTACGATCACTGACCGATCAGCGTTAAATATTGCGCCGGCAACTGTCATCTCATAGAAACTTGTCAAACTTTCCATACATTCAAATTTTAACGAACACAACTTACGATTACAGACGGTTTGGTGCAACCCAGCGTCTTTACAAATTGTCTTTACAATTGCAGATATTATCATATATATTCACTAAGAGCCATTTTTACCAAAACATATACTGGCTGTGACCTGTAATCAGAGCAAAAATTTAGAGCATTAAACGGTACACTATTGAGCTCTCCAGCAATGATTTCTAATTTGTTTCAATTACAAAAAAAAGTTTTTATTGGGTAGCTTACGTGTACATTTGACTCCACTGGAGGCGATATTAATAACTATTTATTTAACAAAACACTAAAAATGTATTTTTAAAAAATTGACACTAAAATATCCTTTTTAATAAAAAATACAACATCGATTACGAGTTATAACTAGATGCTACCTCAAACTCAGCAGTGACTGCCGCGCTATAATCTCTGGGTGCCAAGATCCATTACTTGGAGTTCATAACTTTCGATCAAAATTTCTTCCAAGTGAAAAAAGATTTATTATTTGGACACAAGAGGTTACTGCAGATGCTCTAAGGAAGCTTCTACAAGCCACACCCCTTATATTTAGATTTAGATTCAAAAATTTATTCGTAACAATAACAAGCACAATATTAACATTAAACAAAAGCATAGACAACAAATAAAGTCGTAGTCACGAAAGGAAACCTACTCAGCATATGCGGGCTTTACAGCTGGCGCTGATCTTCCGTAGGGTCCGTGGGCCCATATTTTTAGGGTTCCGTAGACAAAATGGCTTAATCGGAACCCTTCCAGATTCATCGTGTCTGTCCGTCCGTCCGTCCGTCCGTATGTCACAGCCCATTTACTCGGAGACTATGAGCACTACAATTATGAAATTTGGCAGGAAGGTGTATGCTATGAACCGCTATAGAAATATGATATGAAATAACGAAAAAAATATTAAACTGGGGGGGGGGGGGGCACCCAATACATGTAAAAGGGGGGTCAAAAGTAGATTAGGAGGTGTCAGTACGGAACCCTTCTCTGTGCGTGACCTGACTTGCACTTGGCCGGTTTAATATTTTTGTTAAGATTTTCTTTTATAACTTGTAAATTAGCATGTAACATGTGACCGTAAACTTGTGGTCCAATATTTTTAATTTGCAGAACAAATGTTTGAATTTGATATAGGCTGTATATTTGTTTCCAGTGTCTTATGGTATTGTTTGGCGACGACATGGGCGGTGCAGGGCTGCCTCACCGGGACCATGACTGACGTACAGTCTTGGGTGGATTCGGACGGCCGTCTCACCCCTCAAAGTAAGTCCATATTCTACGTATAAGTATATCACAAAAATCAAAAATACATTTTCGCTTCTCATGCTCTGTTCGTCTTTATGTTGTGCATGTGCATAGGTACATAAAGTAACTGCAAAAAGTACAAGAAACCCTGCTCTAGAGCATAAAAAAATCTAGTAAAAGTAAACGGCGCGCGCACCGTATGCGGTCGATGAATAGTTCTATTCACAAGTATAAATTTGAGAATATAACTTTAATTATATTAATTATTTGTTTAATTTTCTCGCAATCGAAGTGATAAGCAGAGTGTATAACTCGTGTATAAATCCCATTTTATCCTCTACTATATATGGACCCTTGCCTTCGGCTCGGTTCGCTAACTTGTCTCGGTTTGTTTTATGCACTTGTTGTACAATCTATTGTTAATCAATAGGTACTGTAGCTGCAAACCCTAGGGTCCCTCTATCAGTAGGTACCTCAACAGTACAAGCGAGGTTCTAGTAAGTAGCGTCTGTGAAGACAACGCTAAGTCTGCATTGAAATAATTTAGCAACACCGCCGTAACGGTCCCAACGTATCTACTACTTATAATTCATTCTCTGTCACTAATTCGCTCATTTGCGTTCCATTTCACTCACCCTCCATGTATATAAATTCCAGTATCACGACATGCACTCGTGGACGTATCAGAAACCGCCAAGCCACTGGTCGCGTTGGAGACGGCGCTAAGTCAACCCGCGAGGTCGCCCAGGGAGAAGCTGGTGTACATGAGCTTGGCGAGATGTCGGTTCCGTGAGGTTCCTCAGGCAAGCCCTTTTTTTAACTGACATCAATAGAAGGAAGGAGGTTCTCAGTTCATCTTCGTGTTTTGGTTTTTAATTGGTTTGGAGGTAGGTATCGGATCCTTGAGAAATTGATGGAACTCCTCAAATATTATCGGCACTCAATTTAGTATAGATTCAAGATATACACTCTTGTCGGTTCTGTTCCCTCAAATCCGCTCTATCTAGACCCAGTAAGTTCTTTCACCTCTCGATACGACAAGACATCTACTTTCTTCTTGAACTGTTAAAAGAAATTGTTTCATGGCCGTCCTCTACCTCTTCCTCTCATAGAAGAGAGGATACGGGGAGCAGTCCTCAAGCTGGCCCAGTGCGCCTTTTCACCATTGAATTCCTTGCAGATCCATCCTCACGAAGTTTTCCTTCACCGAAGAGCTAATTTCAAAAAACTCATTGGTACTAGCCAGGATTCGAACCCACCACAGCTTGACAGCCGCATGCTTGAACCAATGGGCAGTCGCATGGCGATAATGAATATACTAAGCTATTATTGCAGGTGTTCAAAAAAGTGGACAGCAACAACCGATCCCTAGCTGAGACCATCGAGTACCTGACGCTGTACGGGAACCAGTTCGATGACCACCTGTCCACTGGGGACCGATATGACAGCTATATCAACGCCACTCAAGCGAGGACCCTCACTCAAGGCATGGCCTATGATACGAGAGGTAAAGTAAGGCTGTTTCTGACTCACAAGTTTATTTTAGACCGACAACACAACGTTGTGCCAAATCGGCGAGAGAGATGGCGCTGTAATAAAACTTCTTTGATCATTATGTTTATATTTCTATAAATATCACATCCATCCATCTCTCTTCATGAATGCCACTCAAGCAAGAACCCTGGCTCAAGACATGGGCTACGATACTACATAAAGGTGAAATCAGGCTGTTTTTGATACACAAGTTTCTTTTAGACCGACAACACAACGTTGTGACAATTCGGCGAGAGATGACGTTGTAATCAACCTTCTTGTAACATTATGTTTATATTTCTATAAATGCCACATCCATCCATCTCTTTAGATCAATGCTACTCAAGCGACTCTGGCTCTGGGGGGTGGGCTGCGAGGGAGAAAACCTCTATAAAAAGTTACAAGGGGACCTGAGGCAGTGAAACTGGGGTTTTTCACTCTCTCCAGGCGTGGAGGTCCTTAGGTCGGCAAGTGTGTGGTGGTCGCCCCGCACGCTTGACGTCGGGTGGGGGGCGCAAGCCTCAACCGAGAGAAAACAGCTTCGGCTGTTGCAGCAGGCGGTGTTCGCGGTTGTGTGCCTTGGCGATCCCGTGTCACTGCCACTTATGCTGCGTGATGGGCACACGGCTGTTTATCTACGTAGAACGAAACGTGTATGATAGCGGCCATATTGTGTCAAAAAGATTTTGACGACATAGTTAGCTCTCATTGGCTACTGCCTTGTCTGCCAATGGACGTCAAACGTCAAAATAAAGTGACTTATAAAAATAAAATGGCGTCTTCTCGGAATTTCGTCAAGTCGTCTCAGAATATTTTTTTCATTTTTGCAAATGTTGTTATTTAATTTGTAGTATTGATAGATTACTATGCAATAAACAAACGGAACAGTGTGTAGCTAATCGGAAATTCATCTGGAAACGCGTAATAACCATTGTTTGGACAACAAATGGAAGATAGTGAAGTGCGTCGTATGTGGCATGCCATGCAAGTTCTCATTTTGCAAAATGTACGAGTGTTGTGGTTGTAAAACGTAGAACTCTGTCCAAGGACGAAGATATATCGTTTTCCCGGATATGAAATGAGATACATTAAAAAATAAATCTGTTGATAAGTCAATTGTTTGTTTAATTTCATATAATACGGCAAAACATAGTTCACGGTATTTCAATTGAATTATATAATAATAATAGTTTCATTTTACATCGGACGTTGGTGTTCAATTGGAAATACCGTGAGCTTCTACACAAAGTTAAATTTAAATGAGCTATATATCGTTGGATGTTCACAGTAAGTTCCATTGCCGCAGTGTCATTAAATAATTAAAAAAATAAACGTCAAGAATCTACCAGCGGGTACAGATTAAATATGGTTGCTTACGGTCTATATTTTTGGTTCGTGAGTTGGCGGTCTGAATCCTTCCTAGTCTGTGGATGGGCATACCCTGGTGGTTTTAGACGGCAGTCCGGGGGAGTCCATCATATGATACCTGTTCTAGTTCCCCGGCTAGGTGGGATGCGTAAATGCATTTCCCCAGGTAAAAAAGGGGATGGGCTGCGTTGCTAGGAGTCTGGCTGTTCAGTTGTCGCTTCAGATTAAGAGGTGTACTCAATACTCATAGTAACGCCAGTTCGTCTTTTTGAAACGTTTTATGCCGCTCTTGTATGCAGTAGAGGTGTGTTCGAATAGACATAACATACTTAAAATTTGTAATACAAACAGCCCACAACTACATACAAGAGGGGCTATACTTAAGTTTTTTACCTATAAAATGAGACAGTGAATCATTCTGGTTTTTTTTCAGAATATAATTAATATCCAATTATTTTTATGATCAGCACAGCTGTTTATAAATTGACTGCAAATTGACACACTAGCTTCAGGATTTTCTTTTATGATATAAAAGAATATTTTACATACTGAATCAGTTACATATAATAATCACATCTGCAAATATATATTGTAATAGTTTTTACAGTACATATGGTGCTACTTTACCGCACGAGTGCGGTAATCAGCAAATTACGTGCATATGTCGAAACTTTAAAGGGCCATAGGTACTGTAAAACGTTGTACAATACACGTGCGAATAGGTAATTCGCAACTCGTGTCGATTTAAGACACTCCCATCGGCCGTGTTTTAATTTATCACCACTCGTTGCGAATTTCCTGTTCTGTGCACTTGTATCGTAATGTACTATTACGTACCTGGCTGTGGAGTGCTGTGGTGCTCTCAGCATCAAATTGCATGTATAATTTGTACTCGTACACCTGCATGCAGGTTGAATGCGATGAACTCTCATTTATGTCATTTTACAGTGTCCTAACGAATAAAGAATTATAAACTTTTGACTGATGATTTAATCTACTGATTCTGTACTGGGACGGCCTTGGTAGAGACATCTCACTACATGGCAGTATCGCCATTCTACTTGGCATTGTAGCAGGGATTCCCGAACTAGGATTTTATCAAGGAAAATCTACTTAGCACAGTATAGGAGATTTAGCATTTATTAAGAACTGTGACTATTATTTTTCCAGGGTATAACAAAACGGATCGATCCTAATACAAACAATGTTATTTCTAGCAGCAGCGTCCTGGCCCGGTGGTTTCGTCGGTGTACGATTCAAAGCACTTCGGGAGCTAGACTTGAGGGCCTGTGCCATAACAACACTGAGTGGAGGCACCTTCGACGGCATGAAGATGCTTAAGGCCCTGTATCTATCAGAGAACAGTATACTCTTCATCAACGCCAAGGCCTTCGCAGGCCTTCGAAATTTACAATACTTAGATCTAAGCAGAAACTATGACTACGACGAATTCGGGAACCATAAGAGCTTAGTTCTCGAGTCAGTTGACGTTATGGCAGATCTGGAGAGTCTGGTTTCATTAGACTTTTCTTACACTCGCTTGTCGCAGAGTAATTTGATGATGTTCCGTCATTTTGGAAAGAAATTTGAAAGGCTGTCGCTCTGTCAAACTGGGCTGTCAAATTTGAGGGGGAATTTCTTTTCCAACACATCGCTTAGGTACTTAGACGTGTCTGGGAACACTGGGATTTTGAATCACTTTAACTCATTAGAGGGAACGGAGAAAACTTTGGAAGTTATCTTTGCTGCTGGTGTTGGCTTGCTCAATATTAATATGTTTCAAAGATTCAAACGCTTGGAAATCTTGAATGTGCAGAGAAACGAAATATCTGGAATATCAGCTAACGTAATTAAAACACTTCCAAGTCTACAAGTCTTAGATTTGGATAGAAATAGAGTAAATACTTGGTTTGACCCGATATTCAAGATCATGCCAAACTTGAAGTACCTGTCACTCAGACATAATAACATAAACATGATAAACGAAGTAATGATTAGAGATTTCAAAGGAATTGACTATATAGCGTTAGCTGGTAATTTCGTCATATGCAATTGCTATACTAGAGAACTATTTGAGTTAGCTTTAAAAGCCGATCAAGAACACAAAAACGAAACTATGATACAAACATTATCCAACAATAAAGATGGTGAATTCAGTTTCCACACAGGTTTCCTAACGTATAACGAACTGATTGCTAAGAGAAAAAATGTTAGTGAATCTTGTATTGTGGATTATTATTGCGATGGAAATATATATGACAATGAGACGATACCAAGTTTTCTTCTGGTTGATTATGAACCGTTACAGTATCAATGCACCCAAGTGTCTGAAGGGAAACATGTGTCATATTCAAAAGTGCAAACATGCAACTCGACACCTAGAGACATGGATTATGGAGAAGTAATAAAAGACAGCTGGAATAAACTACTCGCTTTGCTCGTGATTCCAGGCATTCTATTCCCTGTGCTCGTATTCGTGTATGTGTTTAGAAGAAACTTGAGATATTTCTGCATTACTGTCAGAAATTCTGCGCTCTTGAGTATGATAAACAAGGATAAAGCGATTGATGGTGAGTCAATATATCTGAAACATTTCTATTTTATATTTCAAATTAGCGAGACTTATGAGAAGCTAATGCACCGAGCAGGATTCCAACCTGCGACATCATGGCATATGGGAGTGTGACTAACGAATCAGCTAAGCAAAAGTTCATTTCTCATCCCGACTGGCTAATTCACAAGTAAATGTGTCCACTCGATGTGATAGGCACATCATGGTAGGGTTATATTACTACTGATCATCATCAGCCCACTGCAGTCCACTTCTGAACATAGGCCTCTCCACAAAGAGGCGGGCCACAAAGTCCGATCCTTTGCTTTACGCATCCGACTGGAGGCGACTGCCTCCCCCGTCTGACAGATGGCTCCTCGCCACCTGGTAGTCTCGCGACCCACACTAAGCTTGCCGAGGCGCGGTCTATACTTCAGAACACGCTTACACCAGCGGTTGTCAGTTCTGCGACAGATATGGCCGGCGCACTGCAAATTTGCTATTTGCAAAAGGAATTATTAAATTTTGGAAAGTATCGCAGACATATCCATAAATTCTAGTTGACCGAGTGAACCGAGGTCCCCGTTTCAGCTTCGGAAAAAATGATTTCGTATATCCGGCCGGCGGATTTCCCGCTGTTCTCATCTACAGGTCGCATTTCTCAACCGATTCTCGTGAAATTTTGTGAGCAGGTTTGATTATTTCATTTTTTTATTTTGGCGAGTCAGTATTTGGATATTTTGTAATTGAACAAAACAATTTTGAAAACGAAGTCACCACTCACAGAGCCTCGTACTACAGGCACAAAAAAATCATCAAAATAATCATTACTCAAATATTTCAGTAGACTCCCGCATCTTCAACTACGACGTTTTCGTATCGTACTGCAACGACGACAGGGGCTGGATCCTGGATCAACTGTTACCACATCTCGAGACGAACTGCGGCGTCAGCGTGTGTCTACACGAGAGAGACTTTCAGGTAACAACAGATCAAGACATCGCACTTTTACAACGGCACCACTCTTTAAAGAAATAATTACAATAGAGTCCCTTTTTAAAACGACGGTAGCAAACAAGCTGCCCGATGTAAGCAGACACCGTACTTTCAACACGCGGGCAGAATGCGGATCGTCACCATGACGGGCATTAGGACACGAGTGAAACCACAGCCTGCTCTTACCGCACTATTTTATTTTACGTAGGTACACGTTGGTTGAGGTGGGCGCAGCCTCTCACACAGATAGAACACATTTGGACGCTAGACGACAAGATAAAAATCACAAGCGCTTTGCCGACCATTTATTGACTTGAGGATTCGTTGCGTCCCAGAGCTACACAAAGCTCAAAATCAAAATAGTTTATTTGCTAGAATACTCGTCGTTAAAAATCGATATCAGAGCGTCCGAGAGGTCCCCTAATACGACTCCAAAAAGTCGATGCCATATTGATTTTCTTCATTTCCTTCCCAATTTCGTTCATAATCGATATCTGAGCGTCCGAGAAGTCTCGTAATAAGAATCCGAGGTAAAATTTAGAAAAAGTGGCGGCCGTATTTCATTTTTATCATTTCCGTCCCGATTTCGTTCAAAATCGATATCTGAGCGTTTGAGAGAATTCTTAATACGAATCCGAGGTAAAATTTGGAAAACTGGCAGCCAAATATCTGAGTGTCCGAGAGGTCTCTTAATACGAATCCGAGGTAAAATTTGTGATAGTGGCGGCCATATTCATTTCCTTTTTTTTCGTCCCGATTTCGTTCAAAATCGATATTTGAGCGTCTGAGAGATCTTTTAATACGAATCTGAGGTAAAATTTAGCACTCCGTACATGCCTGCATGCAAAAAAGTTTAATGTTACTATATAGGCGTGTGGGGTATCTATAGATTTGCTTTTAAAAACGACATAGAGACTTCTATATTTTTTTGCATTTAAATCAACCTTTAGGTTTTTTTTTCGTATGACATTTATTTACGAACCGTGAGATCTTCGAGAAGACAAGTACGGTTGCCAGTTTTTGTTGCACTTTTAGCACCACCCAGGGGTCACGTGTAGGGTAACGGTGGGTACTCCCTACGGACGTGGTGCAACTTCGACCCCCCATTGTCAAGTGAGTGGGCAACTTGACTGTTAGAAGTTCGCAAGCCGCCCGAGGGCCTCTAACTTGGCTTAACGATTGCTGTCGTAGACAGCAGCCGGGATCAACGGCTTAGCGTGCCTTCCAAAGCACGAGAGTCAGTTAGTAACCACTCAAAGCGGTCACCCATCCCAGAACTGACCTGCGCCCACATTGCTTAACCTCGCATACCGCACACGGTAGGCGGGTGCCGCTGGGCCACGAGCGCTCTAAATTCTTGACAGTTTAGATAGATCGGTTGTAACAGACGGACTGACAGTAAGGAGTGCGAATGGAAGTGAGGCCAAATTTTCTTTTTTATACTCCAATGGGAACTGGCAAAACCTACCTAATAAATTTAATTTTAGGAAAAATAAATGTTACACGTGATATTGAATTAGCCGTATTTCTGTACTTCAAAGGACCAGAGTTTATGGCCGCTGCGCGCTGCTTGGTCGTTATCAGACCTATTGGTGTTACTGTAGTACACAGATACTTTTACTAAGGGCCATTTAAGACATGCTTTTATTTCATCGGCCCTTTCCCCTTCGGCCTGTCGGAAATGTATGATAATAGTTTTCGATCCTTATTTTTGCCAAAATCAAATGAAATTCAATAGTTTGCCGGTTCTCAGAATGTATACTGACTTTTCATCTGTTCATCTGTTAATGATTCACAATCACCAAACTTCGTACACCGAAACCCCCAGAATGTAACAACTACTTTTCTGAAGACCGCATCTAAATCGGTTCAGCCAAACGCGAGATAATCGTTGACAAACATACGAACCTCTTTTTTGTAGACGGTTATAAATTTCGCTTAGTACGCGGGCGAAGCCGCGGGCAAATGCTAGTAAATAATAAAATTTGTACAGTGTATTCTGCCTGCTGCTGGGCATGCAAATGCTAAAAGTTAATTTAAATTACTAGGGAACATTTAATAAATATCAGGCTTATAATCTAAACTAAATATTCTTTTTTTTATTTTTTATTAAAAATGGGATTGCTCTTGGCCAGCATCTAGCCAGGGGGCAAAGATGAGGCCGACGATGAAGCGAGCTCACTCAGAAGATGCCTATTCACTCGTGCCTTAAAAAGGTCCAGGTTATATGAACTCGGAAATACAGACGCCGGCAGAGAATTCCAAACCTTAGAAGTGCGCATTATAAAAGAAGAAGCAAAGCGCTTGGTTCGAACAAGAGGAATTTCGACCAGGTAAGGATGGTAGCCAGCCGTACGTCTGGATGTCCGATGGAAGAAGGGGGAAGGCGGTATGAGCTCATGGAGCTCCTGAGCACACTCACCGAAGTACAATTTGTAGAAGACGCACAGACACGCTACTTTCTTCACAGAGTAAAATAGCTCTTATGCAGCTAAATTGAGACTTACCCTATACTACCTAATTAACTTGGGCGCCGGGCGGGTAATCGCTGGGCGGGCTGGGCTGGGCTCATTTGCCTCAAAGTCATATTAAATAGTTTGAGGCATACGAAAAAAGTGAAACTGACAACGACAACAAATGATATGCCTCTCGCACTTACTCAGTAGTGGTATCATTATTTGATGTCTATAAGTATAGTACGCGCCAGTTGAAAACGAAAATAATGTAAACAAACAATGTATTGAATTTGACATTTCATAAGTATCATTATTTGATGTCTAACTCTTTTTACTCTGATTAGTTGATAGGTCTTTAAAGATAGCTATTTTCGTGTACCGTTATTTGTTACTAAAGAAACGATGATTAACGAGAATTATTTATCGATAAGTTTGATTTTAGAGATGAGAATTCCGCTCCTATATCTATTGTTCTATATCTTTTCCAGGTGGGTCTCTCAATCCTGGAGAACATAGTATCGTGTATGGACCGTTCGAGAAGTATCATGCTGGTCATATCCCGAGAGTTCCTGCTAAGCCAGTGGTGCCAATTCGAGATGCATTTAGCCCAGCACAGGTAACTTTAGATTTAAAAACTTCCTTTTGGGTTTTTGAAGATATGGCTTCAACTCAGTTTTGCCATAGAAAGTGTTTTTTAGCATACAAGAAGCCCTGCGAGCAGGTTATGTGGTATCTATCCATTATTTCCATTCGCCTATTTAGCCTATTTGGGAGTGACACTGCATACGAAGCTGGAGGTCCTGGGCTTAAATCCCGAAGGGGTGGACTTGGATGTTTTCTAATGTATTTAAGTGTATATCTATTAAACACAAGCCTTATTGAGTTTACTATTTGTGTAAAAAGATCTTCCCCCTAATATTTATTTATTTATACAAAACTCCACGGTGACCCGCCATCAGCCCTGTCATACGGAGAACTTTAGGATCTCACTGAACGCACTGGAGCCCTCCTCGAGCTTCGCTACTTTTGACTAGTGTCAGTAAAGAAAGTCTTTGAAATCTTCATTCCTAAGACCAGACTTAGTTTTTTAGATTGTAGTCATTTAATCGAAGCTTGAGTTCTTTTAAACTTGTTGAGGACTTGAGTTGAGACTCAGGTCCTCTACTCGTATAGAGACTTGTTTGTTTTTTGTGTAGTGTTTTGCCTCACTTAAACAAAACACTCAAATTCATTATACTTTCTAAATCTTCCTTATTAAAAATCTGAACCCATTAAAACTAGAAATTGTACTTTTAGAAACACTTAAGATTACGCGACCTACTCACTAAAGAACTGTAGAAATAGGTGCATTTTCATACGCTACTGACTCTTCATTTTTGGACTCGAGTCTCTTTGAGGCACGCCCAAAGTAAAAAAAAAGAAGAGTATACTAAGGCTAAAGTCACCCAAAGAGCAATGGAGAGAGGTATGTTAGGAGTTTCTCTGCGTGATCGCATCAGGAATGAGGCCATCCGCAGCAGAACCAAAGTGACCGATATAGCCCTCCGAATCGCTAAACTTAAGTGGCAGTTTGCGGGGCACATAGCACGTAGAACCGATGGCCGTTGGGGCGGAAAGGTTCTCGAGTGGCGACCACGTACCGGAAGGCGTAGCGTGGGCAGGCCCCCCACACGGTGGACCGATGACCTGGTGAAGGTTGCGGGTGTCCGCTGGATGCGGGTGGCGCAGGACCGGTCATTGTGGAAGTCTTTGGGGGAGGCCTATGTCCAGCAGTGGACGTCTTTCGGCTGACATAATGATACTAAGGCTGGAGTTTTTCCTAAAGCTTGACTTGTAACTACAGGACTCGATAAGACTCGGAAAAGGACTCGACTCCCAAAACAAAAGACTGAAGTATTTTAAGCTGACTCCAAGCTTTAAAGTCTTTTGTTTAATGTAAAAACTCATGAGTTGAGTTCTTGAAATTTAGTCTCCAAAAACTTGAATTCTAAAACTTAAACTTGACTTCGTCACCTTCCCTAGGTTCGTTAGGCAAGCACCATACCCCCCACCGTATTCAGCACTCGCAACCACTCTCCTTATATGGCAAGCGGTGGAGACCGTAGACCTATTCTTTCTCGAGACTAAACGGTTTTTGCTATGGGCTCACGGTTTATTGAGCCATCTCAATCTTTATGGAGCCTTTGATGGAACCAGTCGTTGTCCTTCCCTCCCTTACGAGTAATATAATATCTTAAGCATATACTAGAGCAGTATTTTAACTAGCCTCTTAAGACCTAGATCTTGTGATTTTTCTGGAGTCCCAGGTGCCCATAGGCTACGCTGTCTGCTACACGTAACTGTCGTACCACTTAAAAAAAAATTTAATGCCACGTCGGAGGCAAACAAGCGTACGGCCCACCTGGTGGTAAGCGGTCACCGCAGCTTATGGACGCCTGCAACTCCAGGGGTGTCACATGCAGGTTGCCGACCCTTTAGAAAATTATACAAGTTAGTTAGTACTCGTTTCTTAAAGAACTTCATACTGTAGTCCCTCGGGAAATCCTTGGCATCGGGAGCTCATTCCAGAATCGGAGCGTCCGAGGTAGGAATTTCCTCTGAAACCGTACCCGTCCGTACCGTACCGTACGCGACTATTTAGGTTCTAAGGTGTGAGGATGACTGCTCTGCCAACGGCGAGCAGTGCGATGGTAGAAAGCGGCCGTGGGCATCATGTCGAATTATGGGTTATGGGCATGTGGAGTTATGGGTTGTTCTTCGGAGGACAACCCATAACTCCGTATCAAATAGGCAATTGTTGTCATTCGCTTATCACACTCTATTATTTTCACAGATTACTAGAGACCCGCCGAGAGGACCTCATCTTGGTCCTTTTAGAAGAGATCCCGCGGCAGCTCAGACCCACAACACTGCACTATTTAATGCTGACAAAGACCTACATAGTCTACCCGAGTGATAGTGGAGACGGCACGAAGAGGGAGTTCTGGAAGAGACTTGGGAGGAGTGTAACTGCTAGGAGACCGGATAATGAGAATGATTCGTTGGCGTGATCACGTAGCACCGTAACTGGGAAAGTAGCTTCACTAAAGTGGAGTGGTAATGGTAGTGCAGCTAGCCTGAATACCGAAGCCATACTAACAGCACATACTAACCATGATACAAGAATACAAGGTATATCACTCCGGGGAAATTCAGTAGTGTGGGTGACACAAGCCTACGTCATCACTTGTATCGATGGTTCTGACGGCGTAAGTGTGAGTTGCTGTATTGCCAGTGTTGTATTATGACACTCCCCGACCCCATGTATACCTGTGAGTGTTTTATTAAATTATTACGTTAATTCATTTTTTACTTGACCTATTTTGTTTACTTAAACAAACAAATGACAATTGTAATGCGTAAATAATATATTTTGCATGATTACGGCAGAAAAACTCCTTCATGAGTCATTTTTAACCGACTTCAAAATTTCAAAAGAGGAGGTTATCAATTCGGTTGTATGTTTTTTTTTGTTTTTTTTTTGTAATGAATGAATGAATATTATTTTATTTCAGATATTACAATCCATAATGTGTTAGTAGGTACATTGAATGTCATTACTCATTAGCATTTGTTAGTAAACATTAATTATAAATAAAATAAAAATAATTACAACATAATTTTCGGACTGAAGCAGCCAGATGTTGTGTGAATTTTCACCCAGAAAACCAAAATGGGATTGTCCCACCGTTCGGCAATCACTTTCAGGAAGCTGTTGGTACTGTCCCACACCCTGCGCATCAGGGACGCGACTCGTTTACGGATTATTTAATAAAAGCAATCCGTTCGAGCCTCCGCAAACATGCCTGATGCTGAGCAACACTTCCTCAGTCCCAACAGCACCCTGAAAGCATTGTTGTATTGGACCCGGAGAGCCCCGTACGACCTCTGCGTGTATCTGGTCCACAGGCCACACGTGTACATGGACTGGCAGTAAGCTCTGAACAACGTCACTTTGACCTCTCTGGTACACTGCGCGAACCTGCGAGCCAGCATATTGCAGCGTACGGCCAGGGCTCTCCGCTCCCTCTCCATGTCTAGGTCATCCGTGAGATCATCTGTTACCCAGTGACCCAAGTATTTAAATTTATTCACCCTAGCAAGTGGCTTGCCGTTGAGTGTGACCGGCGGTACCGTTGGGTAAATTTTATTCCCGGCTTTGAATACCAGAAACTCGCTCTTCGTTGTATTATACTTAAGCCCATGAGTCACAGCATATCTCTCACAGATTCCTATCAGTTTTTGTAGGGCGCTCACCGATGGGCACAGCAGCACCATGTCGTCGGCGTAACTTATGTTGTTGACAAACTTACCGCCAATGGAACAACCAACTCCGCCACTGCTGAGCTCATCGATCAGCCCGTTCATGTACAGGTTGAAGAGCAGAGGCGATGACAACCCCCCTTGCCTCACCCCGCACTCCAACCTGTACATATCAGAAAGTTGCCCTGACCATCTTACAAAGTTCGTCTGGTTATCGTACCAGTACCTAAAAGTGGACACTAGATCAGAAGGCAAGTTAGTCTCGTGCCTCACCTTTTGCCATAGTACATCGTTCGAAACCAGATCGAAAGCTTTCGATAAATCCAGAAAGCAAGCGTAAACTGGTGTGTCTGCTTTAGCATAGTACTGGACAGTGTGCTTTAGGCACAATATAGCTGACTCCGTTGATAATCCCGCTCTAAATCCAAATTGTGCGTCACGTAACTCGGTGTGCCGTTCAAGGTGTTTGCTGAGCACACTATCCAGTACCTTAGCTATTATGGTGGCTAATGAGATGGGTCTGTAGTTACTTCTGTTGGAGACGTCACCTGTCCTGTTTTTTACTATTGGGGTTACTATAGTTTTCATTAAATCTGGTGGTAGGTAGGTATGCCGAATACATAAATTAAATAACATGGCTAATATTCTCGGTAGATGTACACCTGCATACTTAAGGTGTTCAATGCCGAGGCCATCGTGCCCGGGTGATTTTCCACCTGACATGTGCTTAATTATACTAGCTATTTCTTTAGCGGTAACTAGAGTCAGCACACCCTCGGCTCGATGCCCTGCGGCTTCAGCCGACATACCTTTTGAGGATGGACCCAACGGTGAGGCAACTTTGAAATTGTCAACAAACAAGTTAGCTATTTCTCTAAGGTCAGTCTGACCTTCAACGCTTGCCGGGGCGCTCGACCTTGGATTTAATTTACCTGTTTCTTTCCAGAATTTGCCAAACTTTTTTGACATGTGAAGCTGCGCCAAAATGTCCATTTTTATATGTGTCTGGTGGTTTTGACACCACTTTAATTTAGCTTTAAAGGCCCGCCTGAGGTTACACATATCTATGTATGCATGCCCAAAACTCGGTTTACCAAGATTGACCCAAGTGAGAAAACTAGATCGAGCCTCCCGGTGAGCCGCACTCACGTGCTTATTCCACCCGGTGATGTATGAGCCCTTTCTACGATTACGTGCCCTACTACTAGAACTAGCCGCATATCTGAGTGCATTAACAGTATCATGATATAACTTATCAATAATAATTGTATGAACTCCATTATTACACATACTATCACAGCACTTAGTTAGTTCCACTGGAAAGTCTATTCTTTTAAGTTTAGAGTTACAGATTTCAGTATTTGCTGTTGCTCTCTTTCTCCCCATTTGACAGTATCACATATCTGAGTATAAATAGTGAATTTAGGCTTAATAATATTTAAATTACATAATATCTCCAAAGGATAATGATCTGACCAAAAGACATCATAATGCACCTTACAGTTTTGTAAACACTGTCTAGCCGCCTCCGTAGTCAAACAATGGTCCAACCAACGAGTACATCCGTGCGCATCGCTTACGAACGTGTAGGTATCCGCAGGTAATACTATGATATGTTTGTTACTCCATAACTCCGTCATTTCTTAACCGATTTGGAAAATTCTTTTTTTGATTGTAAGTATATATATCCAAGTTGATCCCGTTTATGTCAAAACGCAGTTCTGATGATGGGATCCACGAGGAATTGAGGGAACTCCTCAAATCTTTAAGGCAAACATATAGTGATTTTTGTGTTTTATCAACAAGTCAAGCATTTGCATCCAAAAATGTGACATTGGATGAAGTGGAACTGCTGATGATGATCAGAACAGAATTCTTCAACGACGAAAAGTTCACGTTCGGCGATTTGTCCTCCTAGCTGTGTTTGTTAAGCAAGTTCTATTTTCACGATTAATTTTTGTCATGCTTGATTTCTGATGTTGGGATCCATTAGGAATCGAGGGAACTCCTCAAATGTGAAAGGCACACAAATATTGATTTTAGTATTTTCATGAACTAATCAAGCATTTTCATTCATAAAAGTGACATTTGATGAAGTGGAACTGCTGATGATGATCAGAATGGAACTCTTCAACGACGCGTAGTTCACGTTTGGCGATTTGTTCTCTTCGTTTTGTTTGTCAAGCAACCAAGGTTTTTCCATGATTCCATGAGGAATTGAGGGTACTTAGTCTTCTACCATTATAAACATACTTATAGCCATTTTTATTTTATTGTATGGAATCTAAGAGTGCACCATCTAAGTATAATAATCTTTCACCGGCCTCCCCCATTGAAGTCGGTTTTTTTCTTAAAAATTATGTTACTATAAAGTGGTAACACGACGTTGACGTAGGCTTGTGTCACGATCCGGAGTGGCAGACCTTGTTTCCTTAGACCATGATACTAACTGTGATTAAGATCGCCAGAGCTCCCGAGGATGCCTTAAGAGTGAGGTTAACACTATGAATCCTTAAGTCCATAAAGTGTAACGTATTTTTGATTGTTCTGGATTCGCAAGCGTCTATAGCCTCGTAAGTGTAATTCCCCGTGTACTTGTACAAGTAGAAATTAACGCTAGTACTTCAGATCTGTCATTTTAAGTACATAGCATATATAACTGGCTAATGTACTTCCACCACCACCATATCAGCCGAAAGACGTCCACTGCTGGACATAGGCCTCCCCCAATTCCATGGGGGGGTAAATTCCATAATCGCCACGCTTGGCATGCGGGTTGGCGATCGCAGTATCTCCACCGCACTTCAGGGAATGTAATGTACTTCACCAAGCACAAATTAAGGATGCGCTAAAAACCATAATCATACTGAGTAAAACAAATGGCAAGTTTTTATACAAAATCGAAAAAGTCACGTCTGGGTCCGAGGCACTACTCTTAGTTTATACTTGGTGTAGTACCTACACTGGGTAGTTTAAGGTCTACTGCAGTTGAAAAAAACGAGGATAAGCTACGGTGTTTACTTTACAGTCATACAGACCGTAAATATGTTTGCCATCGCTAACAATGCGGCAAACATTGATTTTTATCGATATAGATAAATAATATCCTCCTATCGGAAAATACAACATTTTTTGTACGGAAAATACAAAAACAAAAGGTTCGACAATCGTAATTTATCCGACACGTTCGATTGACGCCCACGCGATAAGACAGCCGGTACCAGCGCTATGACCTATGACCATCATTTTCCTTTTCGACATTACGTAATTAGACCCCTGAGGGGACACCATTTATTTATTTATTCATATTAAAGAAAATTACAGGGAAACATAAACTAAGATGCAAATGGATCAGACCGCTCACATCGATTATTGTTAGTTATAGCTACGAGTATACAGATGAGATAACATTTAACACCTACCCGTTATCATACATCTCCGTTCACTCCTGTGCCTGTGCATCGTGACTCTTTTTTTGATGATTGCGTTTTGCTTTTTGAATTTGTATAGGTTGATTTTTTGGAAGAGTCTAGAGCTCTCAATCTTTCTATGGCAAAAAATGCAGTACTTCGGAAATGACAAAGGTGACAAAGAGAGTATAATTTTTTAAGGGGCTGGTAATGTACATGTGACACCCCTGGATTGCAAACGTCTGTAGGCTAGGTGAACCACTTATCATAAGGCGGACCGTACGCTTGTGTGCTTCTTGTGTGCCATCGGCTTGTAATAAAAAAATAGACTGCAATACCCATCGTTACCCGCAGACATCAATAACACACTCGGCAGGCAGTCCTTTCCTTCCCGTCCTTTGCAGTAAGTAATGTACTTACTATTTTTCACCTTATTACAAAGGAATACATTTCGATGGCGTCAAACGTGTGTATGAAAATGTTGCGAGATAGTAAAGTACAAATGTACCTTTAGAGTACTTAGTTTTAATTTTGTTTTACTTTTTATAGCGAATAAGAAGTTATTATTGTTAATGATGTTTGTTTTATTTTTACCTACTTTGCGCCAAACCACACCGTCATGACAACTGTTCTCGAAGAAGCGAAAAGTGACAACTATACAAGGATCGCGTAACCATCCATCGAAATCCACTGACCAATCCATTACCGAGAGCAGACTTTGTCAAACGACTTAAAAGAGCTAATGTGCTAGGCATATAAGAGAAGTTACGGCATTGACCTTTTCATAAACCGTCTTCATAAACGCGACGTATCTGATTAAAGTCTTGCGACTGAGTACAGATTATAAACGGGGATAAAACTTCGCGCCATAACATTCAAAAACAAATATTTCTTCTAAGTCAAAATCAAATGTTTATTCTTTAAGTAGGCCTCAAGGGTTCTTTTACAACCTTCGCATTCCACGTGGAGAGCTATTTCATCGGCCGACAGTTTGCATCTTACCAAACCCCTTTACAGTGTGTGTAGTTTTAGATAAGAGAGTCGCTTGGCAATGGCGCCCTCTAGTGGCGGAGGTCAGGATCCAATTCATCTGTTTGTTACCTCTTCACGCTTAAACCACTAAACAGATTTAGATGAAACTTGGCATAGATATAGTTTGACATACGGGCAAGAACATAGGATTGTTTTTGTCTCAGACATCATTAAAAGGGAGAGAAATTTTGTATGGGAGAGCGATAATTAAGCCGGAGCTTAAGATCATTTCATAATCATATCCGCCGAAGGACTTACACTGGCATGGGCCTCCCCCAAAGAGTGCCACAATGACCGGTCCTTATACTACGTCGGTGGCAAACAAGCGTACGGCCCGCCTGCAACTCCAGGGGTGTCACATGGTCCTGCGCCATCAGCAACCAGCGGACTCCTGCAACCTTTACCAGCACTTATTTCTCTACGGCGACAAAGCCACGGGAAACAGCTAGTAAATGTACAATACTCACAAGTGGATAGGAACACGTTGTTTCGGAGTCGCTTCGGTTGTGGCGGCACGAGCAGAAGGTCCAGGTTGAGAGTGCCTCCACAGATCCTGCAACCATTTGAATAACTGACGACCAGTTTAGTGGTGAGTGACCCTACGAAGCTGACGGTCCTGGGTTCGAATTGCAGTCCTAAATATTTGTGTGATGAGCATAATAATTATTTAGTTTCTGGGTCTTGGATTTTCTTTGTATCTAAGTATGTATGTCTATCATATGCCGCAGCTGTACTTATTCTACTGCTCTGTAGGTATGTGGTGTTCCATGTGGTGAGTAAGGATCCCAGAGTAAGATGCCTGTCCGATAGCAAGCAGACGCCGAAGGCAATGAACGCTTGCGAGTCCAGAGGAGTCACAGCTGTTGATTGATTTGATTCCTTGTGTCGACAGCACAAGATAATGCTGGTCACACTCAACACAGCACATACTCGGCAGCTCTGGTGACCATCCTCGCTACCACATATCTAAAGACATTCAAGACATTATCAGGTCATGAGTTTAAGAAAAAAGTTTTTAAAATATTATGCGATAACTGTTTTTACACTGTAAACGAATTTCTGGAACATACATTTTGACAACTGCTAAATATAACTAATTAATTTAGTGATATCAATGTGACTTTTGTATTGACATAATTTATTCTTTAATTAATCCTAATTGACTTTTGTATTGAATTCTATCTTGTTAAATATTACGCCTAACTTTATGACATCAAATATTATAATTATGAATTTATTATGACATGGATAGATATGAGTTTTTACTTAACTATTGTAATTTTTAGTTAAATTAAGAAACTATTTTAATTTTCACATGCCTGAAATGGCTGAACTTACCGGACTGGAACTGCCATATTATTATGTACCTAACACCTATTGTACACTGTATGTTCTTGTGAATAAACATTTCATTTCATTTCATTTCAGAAAGTAGTGCTGTTATTATGGTTTTCTATAAGGAGGTACTTTTTCAGTTGAACTGCTGCAAATATGAGCGAGATAATTATGTACCTGTATTTTCTCAGATTGATCTCTCCCGTTCTTGTCCGTGTGAGACATTTCTTCAGGTATTTTTTGAATGCCGCTTCTGAAATATTAACGGGAGATCAACGTGAGCTGCATAATACGGTCGCCGAATGCCACATGCGGTGACCGACAGCTGCAGTAGTGCAGTGAACTATTGAAGACGAACGTTCGTTGGCTGAAGTACGGCAATGAATGGATCAGTGTGCTTGCCCCTTAAGGGTAAAGTCACTAGGCTACCAGTATTTATTAGTCCTCCCACGGCAACACTAACGAATAGTGGATTTGCTCTAGTATGAGCTCTGATGTACCTGGCTAGGCCAAACTTTCTTTTGAACACTCTACTACATGAGTGACAGTAGAGTTGGCTAGACGTGTTATACGTGTACACGGATGAGGGTTTAGGCCTCTCTTTCCTCAATTGGCGTTTTCGGTCTAAGGTACCCTAGCGTAGTACCGTCGCTTCAAACCCGGGTATGTTCTAAAACTACGACCAAGACCACCGGGGGATGGGCAGCAGCATCCCTGGAGTGCGGTGGAGATATTGCGATCGCCAACCCGCATGCCAAGCGTGGCGATTATGGCATTTACCTCCCATGAAATTGGGGGAGGCTTATGTCCATCAGCAGTGGATGTCCTTCGGCTGATATGGTGATAGCTCCAGAGGATCAAATGTCAATGACAAATGCAATAAAGTCCTGACATAATGGCAGATATTCCTTACCGCTTAGTTCTCCGATCAAAGTCCTAGGGTCCTGTTGAAAAGGCGGCTCGGCCATGTTCAAGTTATCCAAATCATCTTTTTCTTTCTCGTTCTTGGTGTACCTAAAGTATAACGTTGATGAAAAATCACCATTCATGCTCTCCATTAAATCTTGTTTCAAATGCATTCCGCGAGAATATGTCACTTACGTAGGGCTTTTTTCTAACAATAAGCATCTAATAAGCAACAAAGGCCCATATCAACATATGTATAACATTGCAGACTATAGTTAACATACATATCAAATAATATATTCGTAAAAAGTAAAACACATTATATAAGTAAGCGACGTAACAGTGGGACTCCGTTGCGTCGTCAACTCCGGTGTAGTATTCGGTAGGTTGCCCCGGAAGCACCGAAACACGACACCCTTCGGCCAGAAATTAGTCGCGATGGTCCCCTGCAACGGCCGCGGCACGCGCACCACAAACGAGCTGAAGTGCACGTAGTGGCGCGAACGCAGCTGGAACACCCACAGCGAGTAGCCGGTCACCGGCCGGACGAACGTACTCCACCATGTCATCGCTATAATCTAGGAAGCCGAGTATTAGTCTGATCAAATTGCAACGTTTTTTTTAATACTACGTTGATGGCAAACAAGCGTGTGGCCCGCCTGATGGTAAGCGGTCACCGCAGGCTATGGACGCCTGCAACTCGAGGGGTGTTACATGCGCGATGCGGACCCTTTAAAAATTATACACTCCTTTCTTGAAGAATATCATACAGTAGTTCCTCTGGAAAACCTCGGCATGGAGCTCATTCAACAACCGGAGCGTCCGAGGGAGAAAGTTCCTCTGAAACCGTACCGTACCGTACGCGATCATTTAGGTTCTAAGGTGTGAGGATGAATGCCCTGCCGACGGCGAGCGGTGCGATGATAGAAAGCGGCCGTGGGCATCATGTCGAACAGTTCTTCGGAACACAACCCATCGCCTAGGTTCCCATCGTTACGTTCGGCCTAAAGATTTACAATATATTCTCGAGATTTATTTATGTTACTAAGGTAGCTGCCATACAGTGCACTCGCGTCACGTTATCAATATTCCCGTGGTATGCCTCTTTAGCACATCAGGGCCCGGGACTTAATAATGTGCAACTGGTAGCAAAGCGGAAGTCAGTAAATAGTTGTGTTGGCAAATATTCCCCGGGCCCTACAAAAAGAGCGGTAATTTTTCTCTTTCTGTTCTAAAAGGTTCTTGCACATGAGGTATAGTTATTTTTCCCCTCACTAGCTCGGAAAGCCGTATTTTGTCCTTTGAAACAAGCGGGTAAAATCGCATTTTATCCACAAGTGGGGAAAGTAATTTGACCTTGGAGCGTGTTTGAGTAGCTTTTGACAGATAACAAAACGTAAAACGCTCATAATAATAGTTCGCTTGATATCAATTATCATTAAATAAATGGTTTGAGAATATAACAAACAATACCAACTTTAGCTTTATTTAATGATTTAAGTCAAACTCTATAAGTAACATTTGTTTTATAATGATATTGAGTATAATTGTAAACGCACAAGTTGAGTTGATGCAATTTCAAAACGCATCGTAAGAAATGTCATCATTGTCAATGTCAACTAAAATATACACAACTTGTCACGGACTCCGACTCACGTAAATATTATACACAACTTCCAGAGTTTTCTGTTATATTATCGTAAAAAAATCGGTGATTCCAGTGATAAAAATCATGCCTGCTGTGGAACTGTGTTTTTTTGCAGGTTGCACTTTTCTCGCTATAGTGAGGAGAAAAGTTTTGTGTTACACACGGGTGCAAAGTTGTATTTTACTTCTCGTGTGTTGAAACACTCGCTACGCTCAGGATTCTATTTTAGAACCACTCGCTTCGCTCGTGGTTCAACTATAGAATCCTGAGCGTAGCGAGTGTTTCAACACACGAGAAGTAAAATACAACTTTGCACCCTTGTATAACAAATAACTATTACACTTTCGGAAGCATATTATTAGTGGCTTAGTAGCGAATCGACTGTGAAACTCATCGTTAACGGCCATAGCGAATTCACTCGTTGGCATTGGGATTTGCATGAAAAATAGCAGGTGAGTCGGGAAATCACAGGCGCGGAGACGTCGAGTGCAACAGTACGTGTTTTTGTTACTGAGTTTTTAGACATTCATTTGGATATCCCTTCCAATCCTTGCATATTTTTTTACTGATTTCCATTCCTTCAAGCATATAGCCGTGTATAGCCATAGAAACGACGTACCGTATTTAGTTTTTCAAAATTAATAAAGTATATATATATATTTTATTTTTATACAAAATAATTAATTGGAGTTAAGCAAAAGTTAATGTCAAGTATGACTATTCGGAATTCAAATCTTTTATATTACTAGGGGTGTTAATTAAGAAAAATGAATTCTTAAATATATGGTACAAATTGGGATACTAGTGTCTTATTTCATCTCAAGATTTTGCCCCCGCAATTAACGGAATTCAATAAAATCACTCTGTATATACCTCGGCCGGAATAGAGAGTGGCTGCCGAGTGTAACCGAGATCATCTGGTAAGTGTCTAAGGGTGGTATTCCACTCTTCCAATATCTTTGTCCAATTTCTTTGTCAAATCTTTGATCAAAGTTCTTTGACGTAGGCCCATTCCACTCATCCGATATCTTTGCCCAAGTTTTTTTTTTCATGCGTAGCCATATTGATTTAACTGTCATCAGAATCTTTGATAAAATGTCGGGGTCCCATCCAAGTTGGATGAAATCATCCAGTTTCTTTGATCAAATGTACCTATATTGGACAAAGATATTGGATGAGTGGAATACCTTCCTAAGTCTCCTTAGTGTATGTATTATATGTTTTCGACATGGATTTAATGTTTCTCTAAACTCACTGATTGGCTTTTAAGAACGCCTCCAGTTCCCGTATCTTCGCATTGATGTCCTTGTAAAACGCTGATCTGACGGCGTCCTGTTCTGCCTTAATCTTCAGCATCTCCACATGTTCCTTCACCATGAACACGAACAGGTCTGGAGACATACATTCATATATTCACACCTAGATTCACAAAAGAGGTACGTAAGAAAGGTAGGGCATAGCGGAAAGTCATCTTGCTCATATTTGGAGGCAACTGGGAAAGTACCTTTTAGAAGACGCAACCATAATAATAGCACTTGCTCTTTAAGTATGTGTTGTCTCCGCAATTTACCTGTGTATCTGTTGGCGACTTCAGCTGCTAGAGCGTAAGACCTGGAGGACTCGCTGAGCAGGTCTATCTCAGAGCGGGCTGCGCGCACGCACACACAGCTACCGTCTATGGTCTTAGGCAGCTTCACGCCCACATTGAGAGCTGGAAACTCCAGCTGGACGGGTTCTCTGTAAAATTATTACCAGTGACTAACGTAACTTTTGTAGCATTTTCGGTGCAGCGTAGTGGTGTTAACGGAGTTGGTATTACTTGGTATGGACAAATACAATTTAATCGGTTAATTAAGGTTAATTTTACCGTCATTAACACTAATGAATCATAATAATTTAAAACATCCCAATTCCGTTAACACCACTATGCTGCACCAAAAATGCTACAAAAGTTACGATCACTGATTATTACCGAGTAGTGCGTTAATGGTTATTTTATTTTTATTAGTTTGTTGTACCTAACAATTGCATGATTTATTTTCATCATTGAATTTGGCAAAAAGCTGGCAATCGAGTACTCTCGCCGCCATGGTTATGGAAGTGCTCGAAATTTAACCGGAGCTAAGCTAACATTGTAACTAATACCGCGTAAATTTTGTATGGCCGCCCGAGGAACGTGCGCCGCTAAGACGTCGCAGCCGCGCGGGCGATCGTCCGCAGCGCACATTACAGGTAGCGTCGCCAGGCAACGAGCGCGTGACGTCACGAGCTGTTGTAGATCTTCTAACTAGTAGCGATCTATACGGACAGTAGTGGCATCACACTAAACAACACACCTCCGACAGAATAGAAAGCCACCAGGGTATATATACAGAGCGTTTCCAAAACTTCAATAGCGCGGTGTAGCATGCGTGCGTTATTTTGTATGAAATTTGTAAAAAATGTCACGAAAACCCTAGTAAAAATTAATGAAAATCTTTATTGCAGTTAAGTAAAATAGGATGAGATAATTTTTGGCTCAATATTTGCATTATTTTAGTAAATATTTGAGAAAACCTGATAAAGACTCCACGTGCCGCGAATGTGGCGCCATCTAGCGATAAGCCGTATAAACTAATGTTCAGTTAGCGCTTAGCGCTAGCAGTTATATGAGATTGAGTTGCGGTTGCGACGTACGTCCGCTTCACCACAATGTCGCTACTTTCCTTCTATGAATATCATACATTTGGGGACATTCTTCGGTGAATCTCTGGTGGTTTAACACAACACTTACAATTTAGTTCTGAAGTCAATACAATGCAGTACTGTATATACAAATACTCTTTTCTCAATCATGCTCGGAAAATATCGTAAAAAAAAAACGAAAACCCGAATAGCCTATTTTGTGTTATTTTTTATTCGCCTAAAATCAAATCAAGTTAAATCATAAGAAAAAAGTAAAAGTGATTTATTTACCAAATTAACATTTAGTGCTAATAACACAGTGTAACAGTAACCCCCAAACTAGGCTGAGCCTGTATCGTGGGAGTCAGTTCAGATAACGGGTTAGGGTGGTATTCTTTTGAAAATTCTGTCAATGTCATATTAAATCGAATCGACTACGGAAACATCGCATTCAACCGCCCGTAACCCGCGAGATTTCCGATGTGTATAAAACTTTTCTATTTTATTTTGCTCTTCTCGTCTGTGATTCTAAGAAAAACATATAAAAATAAGTTACAATTTCATTTCTCAGAACATGAAATTAATTAAATGTGTTATTATTACTTTAAAAACCGAGTTCGAGTGTAGGAGATAGTGTGATTCTGGAGTCCTTCACATGAGAGCGCAGATGGCGGTCACGGTGGAGTTTTTGCGGATAGAAATACCACATAGCTCAGTCATCCACCGAAGACTGGGTACTTGGTTCACAGGTTTTCTCCACGTTAAAAAAGGTAGTGTCGAATGGCATCACGCCGGTCTTCGAGAGAGGGGCAGTACTATATAAATCACCTGACCGTGCCTAGGATACTCTCTGTAAACTACTTGTATTTCGTCTATGGTACGGGCTAAAAATGAACGAAAATTGACACTCACGGCTCCGGCTCTATAGGTTTCTTCTTCCTCGTTGGCAAGGGCACAGCCACCCAGATGTTTAGCTTCAACCCAGAGAACTCGCGGTGATACGTGGCCAGTTTGATGGACTCAAATTTGAGGTTCTTCTCCAGGTCTCGGAGGATCATGTAGGAGGCACATTGGATGGTTTCGGAGAGCTGTTCCCGTAGAACTAGACGGACCTTGGGAGTAAATGATGTATAGTCACGGAATGAAAATGTTCGTCACTTTTCGACCTTAACAGCAGGGCTTGTAACCGGTTAATTTCTCCGTACAAAAAACCGTAAATACATTACACAGACCTAGATAAAGAGCATAAACTAATTCAAATTATTTGGCTATTTCGGGGTTTTTAAATTAACCGGTTACAACCCCTGCTTAACAGCATAGAGTTGAAAAGTGGAGAACCTTTTCATCCGCGACTGTAGAGATTTTTTTTATTTATTCAGTAAACAAACGGTCACATACAGATTAAAATAGTAGTAACTATATATGTCTCTCTCATGTGATATACTTATAAACCTGTATAGTTCCATTAATTATGAAGTAAACAAAAATTATAGAAAAATTGAAACAGGGTGTGTAAATGGTGGGTAAGTAATGCAAGCATGCCTACTATGCACGCGCGTAACTATTTATATAACATAGATAGGTAATAATAGGTATACGGGAAAGATCCGCAAAACCTTTTTTTTAATTGTAAATGGGATTGCGTTTGACCTTATTCTATGAAACTATTTTCCGACCTAGATATGCCGGATCCCATTGTGTATACAAAGTTTCATGTTATTCTAGCATGGCGTTTTAAAATGAGAGCATAAATACGTTTGTATGGAGAACCGAGCGTACTGCGCCTAGTGAATGGAACTTGGGATTATGTGCCAAGCGGACCCTGGAACCGTTCGGATACTTATAGGGAGACGTTCGATCCTAACGTCTCCCTAATAGTATCCGAACTTACTTAGAAGGATGTGGACTTACTTCATTATAACTTTGCAGCAGCAATGGCGTGAATTGTTTTGGATTGGACACCATCTCTTCCAGCATCAGCATCATCTAGAAAAGGAGCGAATTCCTCGAGTCTACAACTTCAGGTATAACCCGTTGGAAATATCTACGAACCTGGCTGCGAACAAAATGATCCCAGCAAGGTTCGCAGATATTTCCGACGGCTTGTAATTCTGAATGCCGGGTAGTTCCGATAAGGCAAATGTCTGTCAAATGAGCCTTTTCGCTTAATCTAGTAACAGAAAAAGATAATAGCTATTTACGATACAAGGGTTGTAAAACAAAGAAAGACCGATATCGCAGATGTTTGACGCCCGAGCCGCAGGCGAGGGTCATAAATACGCGAGAGAGTGCTTTCCGTTTTACTACCCGTGTTTTGCACACAAGTTTACGTCACCACTAGGCCAAACACCACCACCACTAGGGCTTTTTGGCAAGGTGTGGTGTAAAACATTTTTTTCATGAGAACAAAGAGATATGTTAAACCCTGTTTGGTAGAATATAGTGATCTTTTGGAATTCCCGGACACTCGGAATTAGGCCAATATACTCTATAGCACTTTAAACTGTCGCGCTTTGTACACATTCTTAAAACACCCAACACAACACCACAACAACACAACTTGCTGAGACGTCAGTCTGCCGCGACCATGAGCGGTGCAACCCGTGTCGGAACGTATAAATAAATTTCGTGTTAGACCCGTGTACGAATATTTTAAAAATATACTCTATGTCAGATACATATACATATTCATGTATATGTTAAGTATGTATGACACTTAAGAAAATAGAAAAACAGCTATTCCGACGATTACTTGCCCACAGTTGCATTTAAAGAAGTTGTGGCTTTCCGATAACTAGTGAATTGGTTAAATACAGTTTTATAAATTTTATTAATTTACTCATATTTACGACATTTGTATATATATATATATATATATATATATAATGTATATATTTACCGATTACATTTATGCATATATTATAAGTTTATTTTTCATATATATATATTGCATCTGTTTTATTTGTATTGTACATGGTTTAAGTTTGTCTATCTTATTCTACCTACCTTCCACTCAATTGCTCAAAGGTTAGCTGGAAGAGATCCCTTATAGGGATAAGCTCGCCTTTGTACTTTAACGCTTTGTGACCTCTTTATGTTTCAACCTGTAATTGTGTACAAGAAAGTGCTTACATACATACATACATACATTACTCGAGTATCGTTGTCCATCCCAGCTTTATGGTTACGTATTATGGGCAAAAGGTCCTAAACATCACATAAAACCCCACGGGATATATGTGACTTTGACAACGTATGTTCAACTAAATTGTTTTCTTGACCACTTCGTACTTTGTCACAGTGAAAATCAGTATGAACGCTGCCAGAGAATATATTATTTGTCATTGTGACAAGGTACGAAGTGGCCGAGAAAAATTGGTTGACTGTACATCATAACACGTATTGTCGTTATTGGCATCGCTGGAACGACAAAAAGCGACGCCTTTAGGCGTTATTGGCGTTCAAAGAGTTAAATTAGTATCGGTAAAAAACTTAAGAAGATGACCTCAAGCGGTTAAGGGGGTGGTATAATAAGCGCCATCGCTTGTTGGCTTTCGGGGATCGGAGTTGCTGAGTTTGACGTCAATGCATTTGTTCTATACGTAGTCAGAGAGTTTCTCCATCTGTTTATGAACACAGTGTACCCACCGGCAAAGCCTCGACACACCTTCTGTCGAGTTCGTCCGCATCACACGCATTATCCTTCTGCCACAGGTGGAGGTATGTGTTCATTTGCGTGGGGACACGCGGGTCGGGGAGACCGTCGCAGCGGAGGTATTGTTGCCACTGAAAATTTAAAACTTCCTCAGGGACAATCAACCTGAAGCAGATGCTAGGTGATTTATTCCAAAAAAATAAAACAAGTTTCTATAAAAAATAATCATTTTTAGTGCACAAGGTTCTATTGCCGACTGACGACGAGTTCATCTTATTTATTTATTTATCATTGTATTGATCACACATTCTAGATTATACAGGGCGTCCCACGGCTATGCCACATCGAGGGAAATTATCTTGAATATTGTAGATGGAACATTTTACTGAAAGAAGACATTATTTTAATTTAAAAAGCAATTTAAACTGCATTCATAGTTTTTTTTTAATAATTTCATAGTTGAACCGGGAATCGAACCCACGACACGACGAGACGAGAAAAAAAATACCCTGTAGCTTTATCATGCCGATCGAAAGGCTTCATCATGAGGATTTTGCTTAAGACTCACTCGTCTCGGTCGATATATTTAATACATCTAAAGCGCAATTTAAAAAACAAGTCATAAATGTTATTCCTGAGGAAGAATGGTAACTAAGTGCTTCTCTAAAGTACTTGCTGGTATTTAATTTGATTATTGGCTGGTATATAATATATAGATGTTGGTATTTAAATATATCTAAAATAATAAAAAAATGGTATGTAGTTCAATTGCTCGCTTAATGTTCATTGTTAAGTTTTTGTAACATTTCTTTTTACTTTTTCGGATGTAATATTCTTCTATAGGGTAGTGCATAAACAATGTAAATTTTATGTCTTGGTGAGAGCTGTAGAGGAGTTAGATGCACGTATAACATTAACCTAAAATAAGTTACTTTAATTTGTACATCTATCTCTGTTTGTTTCTCCAAATAAATAAATAAATAAATAAGAGGGCGCAGTACGATCGGTGTGGATCGGTTCTCCATACAAACGTATTTAGGCTCTCATTTTAAAACGCCATGCTAGAATAACATGAAACTTTGTATACACAATGGGATCCGGCATACCTAGGTCAAAAATTAGTTTCTGTTGCTAGAAATTGAAAAAGAAATCAAATACAGGGGTTTTTTGAGTTTTTTACGGCTTGTATGAAAACCTTAATAATCGCTGTATTTTTTCGCCATTATGATTTCAAGCAACAGAAACTAATTTCCGCCCTAGACAAGCTGGATCCCATTGTGTATACAAAGTTTCATGTTATTCTAGCATGGCGTTTTAAAATGAGAGCATAAATACGTTTGTATGGAGAACCAAACGTACTACGCCCTCTTAATAACATAGTGCCAGAAATAAAAGAAAGACCATGAATTTTAACATTTGATGTGAAATTTTGTTCTGAAAAATTAAAAGCTGACATTGCCGTAAGGACATATAACTGACATTATCATTTTTAAAGTACCTATTATATCCCTATTATAATTACTTTCCTGGGTCGGGACAAATGAACAAATAAGATGGAAACCAAGATCCCCAGTTCTAACCCCGTTAGATTTTTTTAATGGGGTTATGTAAAAAAAATTGTTTACAAGAACTAGAATGAAAGTGTCCAAGAGCTACAAGCAGAAGTTAGACGTATTAATTCTAAATATCCACCACAACATGAACAAAAAATCTACAGGGAGCGAAATAATCAAAAGAGTGCGACTTTGTATTCAACAGAATGGGACTCCTTTTGAGCATTTGATAAATTAAATTGATTAATTTTGAATTAAAAATGTTAAAATTCATGGTCTTCCTTTTATATCCGACTCTATGTTATTTAGCAAAAAATAATCCTTATGATGAAGCCTTTCGATCGGCATGATAAAGCTACAGGGTAATTTTTATTCTCGTGTAGCGGGTTCGGTTCCCGGTTCAACCATATAATTATTGAAAAATCTATGAATGCAGTTTAAATTGGTTTTTAAATTAAAATAATGTCTTCTTTCAGTAAAATGTTCCCTCTACAATAGGTTCCATCTACATTCAAGGTACTTTCCCTCCATGTGGTATAGCCGTGGGACGCCCTGTATTAGGTAGTGCTTTCTTAAGGGTTAATATCCAACAGCTTTTATGGTATTATAACATACTGATTACCTATCATAAACTCGAAAAATGTAATTCCCAATGTCAAAGTCCCGAAAACGTTTCCCTTTTTTAGTTGGCCTAAATTTTCTTTGCCCGAAATTACATTTCCCATATTATTATTTTCCTAATTCTCAGTTCGTTGCAATTTTATTTCGCTTATAATTCGAATAGACACATTAAAATTCCGAAGTATCATTTGTCAAAAGTATTAAGTCCGAAATATTATACCCGCTAGATCAAAAGATCGAAATCGAAGAATAGGGCCCGCCATAAAGTCGACGGGGGGCTTCTATTTCCGCTCTAAGGGACACAAGGTTACTAACGAACCTATCCAAGTAAAATAGTACATTTCGATGCTAGTGCGGAAAGTATGTCATTTCTCCACGAGTACCGAGGGATGCCACGAGCCGCAGGCGAGTGGCAACACTCGGGACGAGTGAAGAATGACATTTCCGCACGTGTATTGAACGACGTTTTTTAATACAGTTGCTAAAAAATAAGAAAAACAACAAGTAATATTTATAAAAACAATATCGAATGTTGCCTTTAGAAACTTAAAACATGCTAGCAGTAAGTAAAAACGCCTCTTCTTTGACAGGCGTTTCGGCAGCTATTCCGTTCCACTCAGACAACTTATTAAGAACGGTTTTTCAATATTCAATATTAAAAAATAAACGTGTTATAATGATGAAGAGGTAAGTAATAAAATATGAAATGTGTATATTTTTCGTATTCTGATATTAACAGTAGGTTTTTATGTTGATTACGACGTTTAAAGGAAACTAATATTTAACACCCAGCAATAAGGAGTCATGCATTGGAACAAGCATAAATTTAAAAAAAATGGAAAAGTGAAAAGCACTAGTGCGCGAAAACCAACTTTCCGCACGCTAAACAGCTACGTAAAGTAGCACTTTTTGAGCAACTGTATTAAAAAAGCTTTTGTGTTGCTAGTTATATTTTCATTCGCCCCCGAACCCCCCTTGGGGGGTTTCGCCGCGAGCTTGATAAAAACTACAGCACTAGTTGCTTAAATCCAGCAAGCATATCTGTATGGTTTTTAATCGTGACGGTAAAATGATATGTATTAGGGAAAATGAGATTTAGATTTTACGTAGCATCGGAATTATGAAAAATAATAAATTTGGCAATTGAGGAGTGTCTTTTCAAAAGGGCTTATATTTGTATTCGCGGTACTTCTAAACAGAACCTTGTCCAAGAAAACTTAAGGTCCAATTCAGAAGTAGAGTTACAAAAAAATTAAACCCTTTTGAAAAGACACTCCTCAATTGTTCTTTTGGTTATTGAATTTAGGGAAAACGTTAATGTGGGAAAACAAAAAGCGTCATTTCAAAAGTATGGTAAACAAAGTATATGGATTATAAGAATTCGGTTAACCGTTTTCGGACAGGTGAAAATCGGACAAGTGTTTTTCGAAACTTCGATAGGTTACCTAACTACTGCATAGAAAACTGCCAAGTTAAAACATGAAGCTGCAAAATATTGGTTTTACTGTAAACAATCGAGTGCCAGACCTTCCACTCCTTTCGGTGAAACATGAGACCTTATTTTTTCACATTAATGTTTTGGTGGGATCATACTTACTTCTGCCATCCGTTGCAATTTGTTTTCATGGTCGATCTTCTCCTGTTCGAATTCTGAAACACAACAGTTTCTAAATTTACAGTCAAACTCATGAACACTGGTGCGACAAGAACTGACATGGTGCTTTGTCGCCTTCCACCACCACCACCACCATATCAGCCAAAAGACGTCCACTGCTGGACATAGCCCCCCCCAAATTCACGGGGGGTATATGCCATAATCGCCACGCTTGGCATGCGGGTTGCCGATCGCAGTATCTCTACCGCACTCGAGAGATGCTGCTGCCCATCCCCCGGTGGCCTTGGTCGTAGTTTTAGGACATACCCGGGTCGCCCGGGTTTGTCGCCTTCATCCATTCAGAAATTAGTATGACAGTTTGTGCCTTAAGTACAATACTAACAGTGCGCATCAAGTTTATTAAAGAAATGGTCCGTCATTACGTCTCTGTCACAAGACAAGCCAGTAAACAACTTCGCATTCGTACAATGAAATAAAGTGATCTTCTCTAAGACACTATACTAGTATCTCAATTCGTACTATTTTGAAGATAATTATAATTAAGAACTCATTTTCGTTAATTAATACTCCTAGTATAGTATAAAAGATTCTTACCAAATGTGGATTTTTAAATCCTGTAATGGCATAAAGTTCTAATTTCCCAAGTAGCCAGAGCTACATGACAAAAGGTTCCGCGTCCTCCTTAAGATCTCATTAATTAATTCACCTTAACTAAACTTTTCTAACACATTTTCTTGACATATCAAAACCCCAGAACATATTCCGTATTCAAAACTTAAGCACAGAATAGTATAAAGTAGACCCACAGATATCAGAGTAAAGCATATCCGCTCATTTAAGTTGAACGATTTCTATACATCTGATCTATTCTCACTAATGCACAAATCAGTAAGTTTGAGAGAGACAGACAAGTTACATCTGATAGGTCTTCACCTGTACTCCATAACTGAAAATTGGTGTGTTAAGTTTACTTATATAGGATTTAACACCCTGGTGTGCTTTCAAATGGAAACAATTCGTTAACTGCCGAAAATGATGGTACCATCTGTCGCATTCTAACTCATTTTGGTGCACGATAAGGATTGAACGAGACAACTATATGAAAAGTCATCTGGATTAATACTGCGAGTGTCCTTTTCTCTGATGTCTATGAGTAGACCTAAGTACGTCACGGTCTACCGGTCATAGGCGCCTATGTGTGCGTGGTTTTATTGACTTTATTTGGGTTTCAATCGAATTTCGAATATTGTCATACTCAATATTAACTTTTGCTTAACTCCACGTTAACTCTTAAGGCTTATTAACTTTGGTGATAATCAATTCTTCTGTACGGAAATACTTTCACTTTATATATATATTTCTCAGTTTTTATGGAAATACCACAAGGTGGACTGATGACCTGGTGAAGGTCGCGGGAGTCCGCTGGATGCGGGTGGCGCAGGACCAGTCATTGCGGCACTCTTTAGGGGAAGCCTATGTCCAGCTGTGGACGTCTTTCGGCTGACATGATGATGATTGAAATAAAATAACATGTTTTCACCTCAGCGGCTCGAAAATGGCGGTTTTGCTGCTTGAGACCAGTGAGCAAAATGCAATTTTGCTGCGAGCGTGAAAACGACTTTTCCTGCTTGAAACCAGTGAGCAAAATGCAATTTTGCAGCGAGCGTGGAAAAAACTTACTTTTTAATTTTTCATATCGTAGGTTAGTTTAAGTAACTTCATTCTCTCTACTCTATCACTATTCCTTTGCGTTATATGTTCTCGCCGCTGATGTGAAATGTTGTATGTATCACACGAGCCTTTGAGTCCGTCGCTACGCTCAAGATTCTGAATTTGGATCACTCGCTACGCTCGTGATTCAATTATAGAATCTTTCACTTGCTCGGGACGGGACTCAACATCAACACTCGCAGTAAAATCTACTTTGCTCTCTTGTTGAACAAATAACTATTTCAAAAATTTTGGAAAACTGAATATGCTACGTCGTTTCTATGATTATACACGGCTATATTTCTGAAGGAAAGGAAATAAAAAAAACAGCCTGTATAGATTTTTCTACCAAGTCTGTCTCCGTAAAATTCGAAATAAATAAAAAATCGCGAGGGCTACGGCTCACTGAATAGAGCCATACTACTTACATTGTATCACGTCTAGGAAATTAGTTAACACAGTTCTTACACGAAAGCATATCTAACGATTTAATTTATAGTCTCAGTGGAAGTAATATCCATTATAGCTTATCTCGAATGTGGTAATATAGTTTCACCAAATTATCTGGGTAAACTGATATTTTTCCCTTTTTGTATTAGATTTAGATTCATTCATTTAATGATAATAATTACGATTTAAGTGTGCATTCATGTCAAAAATATAAGAATTAGAATCATGATTGTCAATTAAGATATAAAAATAATAATAATGAATAGAAATATCTCCCAAAAGGGATGGCCATTACACATATCACATAAAATATAAGTAATTTAACAAATTTTAAAATAAAAGCAGCGTTGAATCGTATTGAAACACATTTGAAATATATAATTTAAAAGATAAAAGAAACGAATGTCAAAGAATAATAATAGGCAATTCACAATAAAAATAATCATAATAATTTTAGCAAAATGTCTGTATATTAAAATAGTACATTACTGCAGAGGCCGTGAAGTAATCCCTATTCCGGCCGAGGATAGTATAGTACTTTTTACAAACATATTAGAAAAAAAAACAATAAAAAACTACAATGGAAAAAAAAACTAAAAAATACAAAACGTCCAAAAATAGCAAAGCATCACGACAAATAACGGAAATTGAATAAAAACACGAAAAATGCTACCAGATACAAGCAGCATTTAAAAAAACACGAAAGAACTAAAAAATACCAAAAAACACGTAAAAACTAAAAAAATACCAAAAAACATGGAAAAAAATTTCGAAAAGTACAAAACAAATACGAATAAACTTTTAAATAGTGCAAAAATATCAAAAAACGCTACAAAATAACACGAAAAAACTAAAAAAAAAATACATAAATACTCGAAAAAGTCGAAAAAAAACAACAAAATACAAAAATACAAGAACTATAATAAAACCGGAAAACCTAAGAAAATACCAATTTACAAAACAAATTAAATATATATATACTTATACAAAATCGTGGCGGTTGGCTCTTCTATGTTTTTATCAGTTGATTTTAGTAAGCAAATTCAAAAAGTTAGAGCAGCGGACAATAATGTTAGTTTCATACATTCGCCATACATTACTGGCCGCCGGCCAAGAAGTAATGTAGGGAGCCATAAACAGGTAACTTCATGTCCTCTTTTCGTGACATTAATGCATACATTTAGGCACATGTTTGAGAAAAAGTAATTAGGGTTGGAACAAAAGGTTTCTCAGTTGATGCTTAAACTTTTCGTCAGATGGCTCATTCCGTAAGTCCGCAGGCAACCGTTCAAAGTAGGTTGGACCGATTACCCGGGGTTCTTTCTTAAAAGAACCATGCGGAGAGAGACATTTAGAAGGCGCCCCGTAGAACGTAGTTGTGTTCCCGGAATGTTCGCGTGGGCAAACTGTCTAATATTGTCTCGGACAAACAGCAGCAAATCATACAAGTGTTGGGAGTAGTGTGTCTGTGCGTATTTATACTCAAATAAGTATGTATTATCAATTGCAATAAACATATTTTTGGCAGAAAGTAATTGACAACTTAGAAAAGTAGATAAGCCCCCGACATTTTCATTCCAAAGTTCAATGTCTCAGAAACAGCTGAACCGATTTTGATAAAACATGTTTGTAAGTGCCATTGCAGCCTACTTACAGTATAAAGTTAATTTATTTCATTTAATGGTCAAATATCGTCCAAAAAAATGAAAAAAATAAAAACAATATGGAACTACTTACAGTATAAAGTTAATTTATTTCATTTAATGGTCAAATATCGTCCAAAAAAATAAAAAAAATATGGAAATAAATAATTCAAATAATTATTTCAATTTATTCAACATTTTAAGTGAAGTGCATTACAGAAGATGTTAAGTATAGGTAGGTGGTAGGTACACGACACCCTGATAGGGCACATACTCGTAATGTTTACTATGTGCATGCTTACATAGTTCAATAAAAAAATAACAGAATTAAATGTGATTAATAAGTAGGTACATGCATACGAAAACAATGTCAGGTTTTGTTACAATTAAATTCACAACAATTTAAAAACTCCTAAGCAGTATTACAATTAATTTATGCCAATTTTCAGAAAATACAATACTCGAGAGTAGAGTAGAATTAAAGTAAAATTTCATAATAATGATAATGTACAATATACAGGATTAAATCAATAATGTCACAATAAACATAATGTACAAAATCTCAATGTATTTAAATATCTTTTTCTCAAACATGCAATGAAATATTGATGTTATGTTCCTTATAATAGGCTGCGAAGTATGACGTTTCAGGTGCGGCTAGGACAAGAGGTCGTTAATGGAATTTCATACAAATCTTGCAGGCCTAGGCCGGCAAAGTCCTCTTTTTTAATTCCATTCCACATAAATTTGTGGCACAGGCATCATGACATTCTGCCACTTTACGTATTAAAAATAAAAAAATGTTTTTTTTTGTTGTTTATTTCATTGCATGTTTGAGAAAAGCACTATACATACCTCGGCGGGAAATTTGGGGTTGCCCGCCTTAGACCTATCCGACCTCGCTTCGCTCGGCCGTCTATATGTCTTCGGCCGGCAACCCCTTTCGTCCCGGCCTCTGTAGTAATGTACTTTAAAACATCAATTACATATTGAATCATGATTTTTAACGAGGATTCTCGCGTGTTCGGTTTGTTGGCAATGAAACTAGGTACAGGTAAATTACTTTCGAGACGTCTTTGCATTTGTAGTTGTGACCTCTGTAGCCAGCCTCACACACACTTTGACGTGTGTCTGTATACGTCAACGTGCACGTGTGTCCCTGTAAATATACAAATACTACTACAGATGCAATAACGTCTCGAAAGTAATTTACCTGTAACTATTTAAATCCCAAAATGAATCTTGACCTCCGACACGAAAGTCACCCACCACCTTTTTCGATTCTGCGCTAATTCATCATCATATCAGCCAAAAGACAAAGGCCTTCCGCAATGATCTCTACAATCTTAGCCACCCTCATCCAACGGCTTCCCGCGATCTTAACTAGATCGTCAGTTCTCTCATTGGGGGCCTTTCCGCGGTGCGTTTTCCGGTGCGTGGCCGCCTCTTAAGTATCTTTCTGCCCCAACGGCCATCGGTTCTACGATCAATATGCCCCGCCCACTGCCACTTGAGGCTTGCAACTCGCTGAGCTATGTCGGCGACCCTACGATCAACTGCTGGTGGTGTTAACTTGGAGTTGCACCACCAGCAGTTCCACAGGCAGTCCGACAGGAAATCGACCTTCCGAATGGCTACGATATTACTAATGAACTAATCAAAGAATAATTTATTTTAACTTATGTCTATCGTATTCTAAGCTTCCTTAGTGCCAAACTGTATCTAAACGCAAGTACTTACTTGAGAACAGCGAACAGGTCTTGGCTAATATATCCCTCCTTATCTCCTGCTCCGCATTGTCTTTGGCCAGAAGTTCCGCTCTCTCTCTCGCCAGGGCTAGTCTCTTCTCTTTCGCACCCGCCAGAATAGCTTGCCTAGACAGAGAAAAGTATAAAAAGCTTTGCTCCGATAAGGACGTAGAAATCAGGTAGTTTTGTCCTTGTTGCGATTGTAATAAGGGATAGAAAGGTAGAGTACAACCAATCTTAATTTGCACGGCCCGCCAGTGTATTTCTGATTTTATTTGAATAATATTTTCCATCGGCTACTCGGAATACGACTAGACACGAAGGATTAAGTTGTGTTTGAATAAGTTATACTATGACATTAACGAATATTTTCGAAATAATAATATAAGATGACATTGTGCACTATGCTTCATTCCTGACAATTGTTTATATTATAACCATTACCACATGACTCAGTTATAGTGGTAGCCGTATAAACCCGATTTCAAAGAAATACTGCAAATCGATGTACAGTTTAGCCGTTTGGCACACGCATACTAGATGTCAAAACAAAATTTTTGACCCGCAGTTCCTAAAAAAATTCCCTTAGGGGGGGAGTAATGAGACATTTTACATTTTGTATGGAACAAAAAATTTTTTTTCAGAAACCTATTGTGTGTATTGTTATATGAAAGGGCTTTTTAAGGCGATTCTAAAAATATACCACATAATTACATTTCAACCATATTTTTTTAATTAAAACAAAAATAATTTTCGAAACATACCAAGTTTGGGCTCATCTAGACACGATATGGCTGATTTTTTTAAAATACAATATACCACAAATGATACGTGATATCCTCATATCTAACCTGAAAAAAGAAATTTTGAAAATAATGTCACTAAGTATTTTTTATTTATTTTTCAATATTACAAAGTGACACAGTTCTACTTCAATTGTACATCGATTTGCAGTTTTTTTAAGCGTACAGCTTTAGTGAATAATGCTTTCGCGTCGGCTAAACTCGGAAAACGACTAAAGAGTGCCTATAAATTATCGTATTAAATATTTGACAAGTTCACGTCTGTTAATGTGAAACTTTAGTAGTCAATGTCAAATAAAATAATGAAAACTGGTGGTATTTTGCCATTTAACATTACTAGCCCGGCTAGTATGATAGCTTATACCGTCACGTTATATGGCCAAAATGTACTGAAACGTCACATAAAACGTGACGGTATAAGCTATCATACTAGCCGGGCTGGGCTCGAACTTTTCGTGATGGTGACGTCACGCTCCATATATTACCAACAATTAAACAAACCTCGTCGTCTTAGAGAGTTTACGTTCATATTTAGATTCAACATTCCTATAACCTGTTATAAAACTTGATAGACTATGAGTTCCTCACCTGCTTACTTATAAATTAAAATTCTACATAGAAAAAGAAATCATTTATAATCTTCGGAAGCAATAGACCCGTATTTGAAAAAAATACCATCATAAATGATTTTATTAAATGATTGATGATTAATAATTGATAATTACTATAACGCCAATTGGAATCATCCTATATGAGGTGTGACGTTAATTTTACGTCACCGGCACGAAAAGTTCGAGCCCTGAACATTACCATACCAGCCTGAGCCGTTCCAGTCTCCTTGGATATCTCAGTGTTCGCTGTCTCGACAAGACATAATTATAGCGATGAGACTCCGCTCTGGACATGTTCCCACTAATTAATTTAAATTCCTTATGGGGAAAACTACCAATCCTCTCTGTTCTGACTCTGGGGTAATAGATGACATGTACCACATTCTGATGGAATGTGTAAGAGGGGAGCCTCTTCGCGCAACCTACCACACTGGATTGTGCAATGCGGTCCTGGCTCAGCCGGAGTCAGCTGAAGCTATCCTACTATATAAGAATTATAAACTATGTCTAAGATAATTGTATTATGGCATATCTAACAGCGGACGTATGGAGCGACATTTTCGTTTAACGAAAAAGCTCCTTAAATTAAGATAAAAAAAATATTACCATACAGTTAAACAATTCCGTAATTGATTGACAGTTCTTCGGGTGTAGTCGTATTCCGAGTTTAGCCAATAGTAAAGCATTATTCATTCCATCTGTACCGTGATGGTACCTATTATCCTATGGGCTGCTTGATACGAAAGTAGTATATAACTAGTATATAAGTTTGATTGGCTGATTGGCCGAGTCACGTGATTTGATTTGTTTACATTTAGTTTAATACATATCCGAATATTCCGTATAGAGTATATAATATAGTATATATAAATATATAATACTTAGGAGAGTGCGTTTCTCAGCTCGCTTTACTGAAGTTTGTCTTACCGACAGTAAATTCCTGCGTCTCATAGCATTGTGAAGTAAAACGACTGTCTGTTTTGTCGTCCTTGTAATAAATAATGACAAGGAACACACAGGCACACGGGGGGGTGACAGGTTTAGTAAACAATATGCATGGTTACAGCAGTCGGTGCTTTGCTGAAAGAATATTAAAATGCCTGCTGGTTTTAACAGTAGTGGCATCAGAAAACAACCACAATACCATTATTAGCCTCGTAAGCCATATGTTTTTTCGCCTGTAGTAGTCTTAACTACCCTGTGTACTACCACAAGTACCTACAGCAGTAAGAGCAGTGCTTCAGACCAAGTCATGAGCGTGACTTTTTCGATTTTGTATAAATTCTTGCCATTGGTTAAGTTCAGTGTGTCTATGGTTTTTAGCGCATCCTTAATTTGTACTTGTTGAAGTACATTAGGCAGTTATTTATGTTAAGCAGTTGACATGTCAGGCCTAAAGTACTATCGTCAATTTACAAGTACGCGGGGGCTTACGAGGTTAATTTGTATCAAATTAAACCATTCAAACATCGGTTGTACAGTCCATGCAAAAACATTCTAATTAAATAACAGTTTTATGGAATGTCGTATATTTCAACTAATTATGGCAGTCAAGAGCTAAAATAGTTATAGTTCTACCATTTACTAAAGTCTATCGTATTGAATCTAGCGAGTGGGTCAAAATTTTGCATGAGTTAGCGTTCGGTTGGCGTAGACATATCCCAAGTTTTACCTCCGGTATAGACATATTTTTGTCTGCTAAATGATCAACCTATGCTTGGTATGATTGGACCTTTTTATACTGTACGTCACGAACTTTAATTTGGGACTCCTATAGGTTAACAGTCCTGTAAGAAGGCATAGAACTTCAAACATTTCTTTTGAGGGTCACAAACAGAGGCCGGAATACTTGTGGCACTTTTGAGGTATCATAGGGGCTTCTCGTTTGTCGGCTTCCGATATACATATGTATATCGATAAATACAAAAAAAAATTAAAATATAATTAAGTTTATAAGTAAACAACAGGCAGTCTTATAGCGAATGAGCGATCTTTTCGGGATAACCTTTGGATTCCAACTTTTAGGAAATTTTAAATGGAATTATAAGAATAGTATTTTATTGTTCTTATTACGAGGCGTGAGCGAGCGGCGACATCTCTATTTCACATTTTCAACTACTCGAAAGTTATCTGAAAGAGATCGAGCTTTAGCGATAAAACCGCTTTTTGTTTACCTGTAGGTACTGTTAATATTTTTTATTATGTAGTGTTATATAATGTATCGATATAATATGTATATCGGAAGTCGATAAATGAGAAGTCCCTATGACAGCTCTAAAGTGCCGCGAGAAGTCTGGTCTCTGTTCACAAATTAAATAGCGTGACAGTACCCAAACTGCTGCGTATCTACAGAAAATACTGGTTTCGTTCTTGATTTTGACCCAACAGAAGTAAAATCTAATTTTAAACTGAACACCCCAACTCACGTTAGCATATAGGCGCAATACACATAAACTCAAATATCGAAACAACGTCTACTAGGAGGATTCATGTTAAATTTGGTTTTAATCAACTACAACAACAAGATGTACAAGATGTAACAAAAATAGACGCGCACCGGTGAAAATGGTAAACATTTTTTTGGACAAAAAAGTCAATGGACGGTACCGCGCTTGCGATTCTTCTTTAGTCGCTAGTGTCCATAAACCACGGTACGGTACGGTACCTGCTTACCGTCGAGCAGACCGTAAGCTTGTTTGCCACAGTCATGGAATAAGTTTCTGGCAAAAACACGCGCTCAGTTTTTAGAACAAAAGTAATTTAAAACCTATATTTTTACCAGCTTAATTGCTAATGTTTATTTAATCCTAATTCTTAATAAACCAAATGTTCTTCACCAAATTAATCCAAATAATTATTTACTTTCCACCATCGACAACTACTCGTTGAGACGGTTCGAATGAGCCCAAACACGATAGGTTTATCTTGTGTAGTTTAGGTTTTGCTATGGTCACCTTCCATCTACATCATCAGATTAGCTCCGTGGTACCATAATATTGTATTGTCACCAAACTTACGTAAGTATGGCAAATTTCAGCTTAATCGGATACCGGCAAGTGGCTGAGAAAGGATTGCAAATTTTGATGACGAGTTATATACTTACATACGAACAGTACAAGTTCTTGTAAAAAAACAAATTGACTCAAGGTCAATAATATTTCTAGTCATGAAGCGTCAGCAAACGTATTAAGCGAATTGCAACTATTTTTGTTACATGTATCTATATTTGAACTCGACTCATGTATTTTTTACATTCTAAAACAAACTACAATAATGAAATGTAAAAGTATCACTGGGAACAAACTTCTCTGCTTCCTTCTCTGCTCTCCACTCTTCTATCCGATTCACGAGCCATGCTTCTCTCTCTTTTTTATTCATTTTCTTCCACTCTTTAGGCTGTTACAATAATCAAGTTAACACTATTCTTTCTAAAGCGTTTACTTTTTGAAAGGGATGCTTCTGTACGGAGCAACGTTTTGTGTAGGGCATAATTTCAAGGGAATTTTTTGAAGGTTTTTTCTGTTACACCAATATTTAATTATTATTGTTAGCAAGGACTCATGCTATTTAATTTCAAGCCATATGAAGAAGCAGAAATTCACTTATTTAACGCCATTAAAGAACATCAATAAAAACCAAAATTCGAACGATTCAGCATTATGCCGTAACATGAAGCGGTAAAAAAGATAAGCCATATGAAGAAGCAGAAATTCACTTATTTAATGCCATTAAAGAACATCAATAAAAACCAAAATGCGAACGATTTAGCATTATGCCGTAACATGAAGCGGTAAAAAAGATAAGCCATATGAAGAAGCAGAAATTCACTTATTTAACGCCATTAAAGAACATCAATAAAAACCAAAATTCGAACGATTCAGCATTATGCCGTAACATGAAGCGGTAAAAAAGATAAGCCATATGAAGAAGCAGAAATTCACTTATTTAACGCCATTAAAGAACATCAATAAAAACCAAAATTCGAACGATTCAGCATTATGCCGTAACATGAAGCGGTAAAAAAGATAAGCCATATGAAGAAGCAGAAATTCACTTATTTAACGCCATTAAAGAACATCAATAAAAACCAAAATTCGAACGATTCAGCATTATGCCGTAACATGAAGCGGTAAAAAAGATAAGCCATATGAAGAAGCAGAAATTCACTTATTTAACGCCATTAAAGAACATCAATAAAAACCAAAATTCGAACGATTCAGCATTATGCCGTAACATGAAGCGGTAAAAAAGATAAGCCATATGAAGAAGCAGAAATTCACTTATTTAACGCCATTAAAGAACATCAATAAAAACCAAAATTCGAACGATTCAGCATTATGCCGTAACATGAAGCGGTAAAAAAGATAAGCCATATGAAGAAGCAGAAATTCACTTATTTAACGCCATTAAAGAACATCAATAAAAACCAAAATTCGAACGATTCAGCATTATGCCGTAACACAGATCAAAGAATACTAGCCGTAACATGAAGCGGTAAGGATGGGGTTACTTGTATATTTAAAATAATTTGAATACACCGAATTGCATCAAATTAGTACGTTTGAAAGCAACTTTACTGTCCAAGAGAGAAGATGAGAAGGAAGGGAAGGGGGTGGGAAGGGAGAGGTGGAAGGAGAGAAGGTGTACTGGCGGTATTTAAAAAAAGAGGAGCTAAAATGCAACAACTTTTAGCTCGTATCACACGCAATTTGAATTCAAGTTTTTTAAGTTTTCACCCAAAATTCAACCTTTAGTTCTACTAAATATTGAATGGATTTTGTTTAAAATTATTTTCGTCTTTAAAGTTCAAAACTGAACACTACGATTCACCATGGAATTCCCAAAATAGTTCTTCGATTTAGGGTTCATTAGATAGCATTTTCGTAAAAACTGAATCATTTTTATATTAATTTCTTTCTCCATAACGTACAGTATTTTTGATACATATTTTGCTTTTTGTAAAGCCTTCTAGATTACTACGGCCTGGAAAAGAGTTGAATTCTGAGTATAACAGAAAAAAAATGTTAAATAAAATAAAATATTGAGTACTATTTATTTTCGCCCATACAATGTAGGGAGTCAAATTTGTTGCATTTTGACTCTTCTATCGTCTCCTGTCGGGTTTACGTTGAGTTACCAGCAACCCTGGTATACCAATACTATCACAAGATTTGACACAAGAATATTGATAAAAATCAATGTACTTAAAGTAGAACATTTAAGTATGAATCCTTGCGTTCTATAAAAAGGGCCAAGAATGGTCAATGGAATGTAAGTCGGTTTTTTTTACTGGGGTGCATTTGTTTTCGTTTGTTTGATTTTAGAAAAATTACACAACACTAAAAATATTTTTTTAGGTACGTTACCAATAAACATGTGATACGAAAATAATCAAATTTCAGCTTACGTACGCAATTTAAAAATTATAAAACCGGTCAAGTGCGAGTCGGACTCACACACGAAGGGTTTCGTACCAGAAAAAAAAAACGCCAACAACTACTCTGTTGTATGGGAGCTCCCCTTAATTATTATTATTATTTTGATTTTAGTATTTGTTGTTGTAGCCACAATAAAAATACATAATCTGTGCAAATTTCAACTGTCTAGCTATTACGGTTCTTGAGATACAGCCTGGTGATACACGGACGGACGGACGGACAGCGAAGTCTTAGTAATAGGGTCCCGTTTTTACCCTTTGGATAAGGAACCCTAAAAAGATATTCATAATCCTGAAAAAAGGGCGCAGTTTGACCATGACCACAGAAAGTTGTGACGTCATTAGTCAAATTTCCCTACAAACTTTATACTAACCGAGCATTTCTGACGTTTCGTAAAAAGTTGCTGATTTGACTATTAGAAGTACCGTATGTATTGTAGTCGTATTACTAAACTCCCTATTATATAAAAATAAGAACTTTATTTAACTTGGATTTTTTCAGTAACTCCTAATTATTCACACGTCAGAATTGATTCAGATTGGGCAGTTAATAATCTCAGTTTTAATTGCAAAAAACGATCAAATGTAAATTAATAGTCAGATAATGAGTCTCATACGAGTATAAAATCATACATTTTCTGGTCAAAGTAGTTTAATAATTTAATTTATATTTATGACTTTATGATAAAGAAAGTATAACTTGTCAACAAAAAGTATTAACAGTAAAGAAACATTTTCGCATTGTATTGCTTTTAACTAAAAATAATGATATTTTTCAAAGAGACTGATTTTCTCAATTTATTTCACTGGCGATTTTTTTAGTAAAGAATCATTTTTGTATTTTATTGCTTTTAAATAAAAATAATGATATATTTTCGAAGACTCGGATTTTCTCAATTAATTTTACTCGCGATTTTTTAGTACAGAAACATTTTCGTATTTTATTGCTTTAAATAAAAATAATGTTTTTTTGATTGATTTTCTCAATTGATTTCACTCTCGATTTTATATTTACGGGAAAGTAATTATGTTCTTGCTGCAATATTTTCCACTCCTGAAATATATTCCTCTTTCCTGTAGGCATGGAGTCTACAGAGGGGCCACGGAAAACTAAACCCATTGTTGGAGTATCCTTTTAAAGGAAATAACGGACTAGCGCGATGCGAAGTTACTGATTGGGTTCTGCAGCCGCAGAAAAATGAATAGTGTCTACGTGATTCAGCCAGCAATGTGCAAAGTGCGTGTCTAGCACAATACGACTCCTGAGCTATCTCGCCTTGAAATAAACTACACATCGGTATTTAAAAGAGTTTTGAAATTGTTCCGCGTGCAGTCAAAAATAGTTTTTTTTTAATGCTTTGTAATCAAAGAAAATATTGCACCCAGTAACACACCTGTCAATGCAATATCACATTTTCTCCATCTATAAACCTACAATTGGTAAAAGTCGCACTGAAATTAATGTTCGTGTGCTCTGCCTACCCTTTTGGGAATATAGACGTGAGTTTATGTATGTATGTAACACAATAAATATATTTTAAAACAAGGAATAAAAACTTAGAATACTTAGTAGAACGTCATAAAGCTAAAATTAAATAAAATAGAAAATTAAACTAACCTACGCTTCACAAATATTTTTTTTTACTTACTTACTTAAAAATAACCAACCAAAAATTCTAAATTTGGCTCCTAAGGCAAGGTGCCCATCATGCAGGCAGCATTACCACGCTGAATTGCAGAAGCAATGATTGAAAAAAAAAAATACCATTTTTTTTACTGAAATGTGAAATGCGTAATATGTACTATGAAACAATAAAGAGGAAATCTCTATTTTTTAAATAAGGCTTTTTTGTAGAAAATTGGATAAATAGGAACGATTCACAGATGTAGCCAGTAATGCTTTTGCTTGCAGATAAGATAAACTTGAAACATAGAGATCGTGCTGAGTATTCTTTAATAAAATATCATTATCAAATAAACGGTTTAATTTTTTTTACCATTTTTAATTTTTAAACGGAACCCTAAAAATATGGCATAGGGGAACATTTTTATTGACACATTGCCCATTCAGTAGGAAATTGATTAATCTATAAACCATGATAAGCATGCTTCCTATTAAACCCACGCATGCACTCCCAAAAGGGCTAGGCAGAGAACATTAAATATGACAGCGATATTTGCCAGCCTATCGCCCTTAAAACACTACAACCCGGTTCCAAAAATAAAATATATATATATATATATATTCACGGGGGCCACACGGTGGACTGATGACCTGGTAAAGGTCGCGGGTGTCCGCTGGATGCGGGTGGCGCAGGACCGGTCATTGTGGAAGTCTTTGGGGGAGGCCTATGTCCAGCAGTGGACGCCTTTCGGCTGACATGATGATGATGATGATATATTTTCAACTACGTATTGGCCGCGACGCAACGCGAGACCTGGCTCCTATTTTACCTGGACAGTTGTCATCTACTCGTAGTACGGGGTTCTTCAAGAAAGGTGTGTATACTGTGTATACATTTTTAAAGGGTCACCCCCTGGATTAGCAGGCTGCGATAGACTGCAGTGACCGCTTATTATCAAGTTAGCAGTTTTCATATTGATTTTTATTGTGACAAGGTACAAATTGGCCTAGAAATCAATTTAGTTGACCGTACGTCGAATTGTCACCTACATTTGTCAAGGTGAAATAGGGAGCGAAAATATACCCTCAATTTTGAACTCTGTATAATATTCCATGGATTTGCATTCCACTGTGTTGTGCAGTTCTATATTTATTATATTTTGTCATCCTTTAAACCTTAATTATCGCCAATAAAAACTTTGAATTTGTAATAAGAACGATCATCAAGACGACCATGCTTGGCGAAGTGTAATCGCCATGGAATCTAAAAGATAGTGGGTGACAGGGATATAAGTAGAAACGATGTTGATGACTGATAATCAAATCAGCTACTTTTAACACTTTTAGTGCCACGATTGCGTAGCGCTACGCCCGTAACCGATAAGATGCAAAAAACCCGTATGAAGAGGAACCCGCCTACGAGACAAACACCCGCCTGGCGGGTTCCCGACACTGAAAAGCTCTGTTAGTATGAAGTTTGTAGAGAAATTATATAAAAAATTACGTCACAGATTAATTAATGAAAGAAAAGAAAAGACATTGTTTATTCGTGACGAAACTGAGACCGATACATAATTTGTCACGAAATGATCACAACTCAGCGTGATGCTGGCAGAGCCAGCGCTGATCTTCCGTTGTGACCATTTGAACACGGCGCCGTGACGCCATATCTTCACCAAATGGTAATGATTAATTAATGTTTGCCAGATTTGTGTCAATATCATTATCATTATTTTATATAATTTTAATAACTTGTCCCTTTTTGTATTGCATTAAATGTTTTTGTTTTGCCTTGACTTGACAGTTTTAGCGGTCTATCAGCGTTCACTTTTTAGTGTTTCGTACAAAAATGGCGCAACGGAACACTTCTCATTTTTATGTACCTAAGTATTTAAAAATCTATAAAATAGCAAAATAAACTTGAAAGCGTGATGTTTTCTGAGTATTTTCGCGAGTTGTGTTTATCTTTAATACATCATCATAATCATCATCATCATCATATCATATTAAAATATAATGAAACGGGTCACTCACGTCTTACGCGACGCGATAGGTACTCATGATTAAGGATCGCGAACCGGGCTGAAACATGTCGAGTGATATTCGACCTTAAATACGTAAGTGACCCGTTTCATTATATTTTAATGTGTCAAACTCACGGGAGTTTTCTATATAAAATCATCATATTAGCCTATAGACATCCACTGCTGGACATAGGGCTCCCCTAAAGAGTGCCACAATGACTGGTCCTGCGCCACCAGCGGACTCCCGCGACCGTTAATATATATATATATATATATATATATATATATATATATATATATATATATTATTAAAAATGGGATTGCTCTTGGCCAGCATCTAGCCAGGGGGCAAAGATGAGGCCGACGATGAAGCGAGCTCACCCAGAAGATGCCTATTCACTCGTGCCTTAAAAAGGTCCGGGTTATATGAACTCGGAAATACAGACGCCGGCAGAGAATTCCAAACCTTAGAAGTGCGCATTATAAAAGAAGATGCAAAGCGCTTGGTTCGAATTAGAGGAATTTCGACCAGGTAAGGATGGTAGCCAGCCGTACGTCTGGATGTCCGATGGAAGAAGGGGGAAGGTGGTATGAGCTCATGGAGCTAATATATCTTTAATGCAAGGATAATTATTTTTTACAGGTGTCATCTTTAACCGGATGGGCGGGGGATGCATCATCAGTCCGCCTACTCACGCTGCGCCTTTCGGCAAAGTCTCGCGACGGGAGGGTAGGGAAAGGCCGCGGAAGTCCGCTGGATACAGTGATCTTTGGGGGAGGCTTATGTCCACCAGCGGCGTTTTTCGACTGATATGATGAAGTGTCATCTACCGTATTCTGAGATCCAATTCATATCGATATCTCTTTCTATCTTGTAGCTTGTAATTCGCAACACTGACTGCGTCGATGCGCCTGTTTTTTTTTTATTCTATTAGATATTTACCTTTTCGAATTCCGGTATTTCTTCTACCGGTTTTTTGCTTTTTTTCCCCTTCTTCTTCTTCGTCTCAACTTCTTGCTCTTCCACTACTTTCTTTTCCTCTTCTTCTTCTGTGTAATTAAGAATGTTTATTAGATATTAATTCGCCGCAGCCATGGACCATAATTTTGAGTAAGTTTGCTTGCACCCATATTTTTCGCACTTGACTGTATATCATATCGCTCGTATATGGAGCAGCCCAACTGAGGAAGTACCTCCACTTTACAGAAGTCCGCAGCCATAATAACACCACTACTTGTTCGTTAGGTATGTGTTGTTGTGTTCCTGGCGGTGAGTAAGGTCGCCAGAGCCCCCGAGGATACACTGCGTTGAGAGTGACCTGCACTTGTCTCTGGCAGCCAAGACAATGAACCCTCAAAACAGTAAAGGGATAGGCCTCCCAACACAGCGAGGATGCGCCGTGTTGGGAGTCAGGGACCTGCATATGTCTCTAGCTAACACAACGAATCCTCAAGTCAATAAAAGGTCCAACGCGCTTATGATTCTTCTGGAGTCGCAAGAGTCCATAAAAGTAAAAGTAAAAAGTAAAAGTAGTTTATTCTTCAAATTAGGCATATTACATGCACCTATGAACGTCAATAAACTACGAATTTTTAAATCAATATACATTGTATAGTTAAATATAAAATTACAGTTCAATTCAAATCATTTAGTGACATATGCGACGGTATCTGCTTACCATCAGGCAGGCCTTGAGCTTGTTTGGCACCGACGGTATTTAAAAAAAACCGGCCAAGTGCGAGTTGGACTCGCGCACGAAGGGTTCCGTACTAAAAAAAAAAACGCAAACAACTACTCTGTTGTATGGGCGCCCCCTTTAATTATTATTAGTATTTTGATTTTAGTATTTGTTGTAGTAGCCACAATAAAAATACATAATCTGTGCAAATTTCAACTGTCTATTACGGTTCCTGAAATCTAGCTCGGCGAGTGGTAGCCATGAAAAAGGGCTAAAATATCACGTTTTTTGTATGGGAGCCCCTTTTAATTTTTTTTTAGTATTTGTTGTTATAGTGGCAACAGAAATACATAATCTGTGAAAATTTCAAGTGTCTCGCTCTTACGGTTCTTGAGATACAGCCTGGTGACAGACGGACGGACGGACGGACAGCGAAGTCTTAGTAATAGGGCCCCTTTTTACCCTTTGGGTACGGAACCCTAAAAAGAAAAAAGAAATGGTATTGGTTCCTGGTGGTGATTTAATCACCACCTAACGGTTGCCAGAGCTCCTGAAGATGCACTGTGTGAGCGAGGGAGCTGCATCTATCTCTAGCTGTCAACACATCGAATGTTCAAATCATTAAAGGTTCGGCAACACGCTAGCCAGGGGCCTTTCAGCTCGAAGTGCGAATTTTTCTTAGGAAATGTTAGTTTAACTTGTTTGTAACAGATTTCACTTGGTGCTATCTCTATCGCACTTGCATATTGAAGTGACAGGGATGCAGCAGTCGTGCGGTTAGTTCTTACTAAATACACAACGGCGCTACGATCTATATGGACTATTTCATTGGTATCTCTATCTCAGTATATATATTGTACTTTGTGACGCTAGCGTCCATGGCTACGGCGTCTCCTTACCATCAGGTAGGTCGTAAGCTTGTTAACCTGTCACCGTCGTTATAAAAATAAATATAATGAAACTGGGCAGTCTGTTTCAAACCGGCACGCGATATTCAACCTTAAAGACTAAATATGAGAACATACGAGAATTTTCTATGTATAAAAAAACCGGCCAAGTGCGTGTCGGGTCACGCACAGAGAAGGGTTCCATACCGACACCTCCTAATCTACATTTAAAACCACTATTCAATAAAGTAAATAAAAAAGGTCGTATCTTCATAGGGAAGGAAGTCTCGGCACTTACGCCCTTTTGTTTGGGCAAGACAGTATTTCAGCAATAACTCAAAAACCGTTAAACCTATCTTGTTCAAACTAAAAATCGTTGAAAGTATTTATAATTGTACATCATCATGATTTTTCCCAGAATTTTAAACTTAATAGTTTGGAAATTAGAGGGGGGACACACTTTTTACAACTTTGACAGCTAATATCTCACCACCGGTTGAGTTAAATGGAAAACTATTTTAGAAACCGTTATGTCATTTTTGAAGGCCTATTGATACCCCACACGCTTATGTGCATTGAAAAAAAAAATTGACCCCCCCTGTATACTATTGTGTATACTATACTGTATACTATGTATATTAACCAGGCACCCCATACATGTATGTGTGTATGTATGGGGTGCCTGGTTAATATTTTTTTCGTAATTTCACATCATATTTCTGTAGCGGTTCATAGCATACACCTTCCTACCAAATTTCATAATTGTAGTGCTCATAGTCTCCGACTAAATCGGCTGTGACATACGGACGGCCGGACGGACGGACAGACACGACGAATCTATAAGGGTTCCGTTTTAGCCATTTTGGCTACAGAACCCTAAAAAAATAGAATGGTACCTTGCGGGAGACTCTCCTCGGACCAGTTGAACACTGTACTCGTTTCCTTCACCACCTCTTCTTCCACCGCCTGTAAAAAATTTACAATATTTAGGGCCAAATTGCGGAAGTACCTCCACCTTACAGAGGACCGCTGCCATGATACGACATCTTGCTCAAGAGTGAGATTTTACTATAATACAATGCAAGATTTGTCCCCGACGGTTACATCGCTCATATTTGCTGCAGCCAAACTAGGGATGATTTTATGCTATACGCGACGTATGACCTCAGCGTCACAATGTTTAACTATAGAAATGTATTGTAGTAGTCTCTTTCAAACGACGTCGGCGTGTTCCGTCCATAGAAACGTTGACGATGAAGTCAGATTACGCGTATGGCATAAAATAGGACACCAGTCCGGCTAGTGTGATAGCTTACATCCAGGGGTCGGAATTATCGTAGCACTTTTGAGCTGTCATAGAGACTTCTCATTTATCGACTTCGGATATAAAAATATATATCGATAAATACAGAATATTAAAAGTGTAAAGTAAACAACAGACAGTCTTATCGCCAATGAGCGATCTCTTCGAGATAACCTTTGGATGCCAACTTTTTGGAAATTTGAAATAGAAATTATTATAATAATACTTTATTGTTCCTTATAAATAATTTGAGAATTTCTTATTACGAGGCTTTAAGTTTAGACGTTTTTCAAAACAAAAATAGCCAAAATACCTAATGATATCATGTTAAGTAGGTACCATCAATCTGATGACCTTTGATTAGTAGTTTTATAGACATATGCAAACAAACAAACACAAACACTGAACTGAACTAATGAAATGTGAAATTGTTAACTATTAACTTGTCATTGTTTTCATTGCATTTCTCTATTTCACATTTTCAACTACTCAAGTTATCTGAAAGACATCGCTCTTTAGCGATAAGACCGCCTATTGTTTACCTCCACTGTTAATCTTCATCAACATGTTGTGTTCTATAATGTATCGATATAATACTTATGTAGATTGTAAGTCGATAAATGAGAAGTCCCTATGACAGCTCAAAAGTGCTACGAAAATTCCGACCCCTGCTTATATCGTCACGTTTTATGTGACGTTTCAGTACATTTGGGCCATATAACGTGATGGTATAAGCTATCATACTAGCCGGGCCGAGCTTTAATCAGACTCCGTCTGTCGCGGCGTCATCACTGTCATCAGTCACTTTTGCCGCGCTTATGTGCTCGGAACTGGCTTTCAAAGGAACGCCGGTACACACAGCCACCATATTTTTAGAGAGTTATGGCACAGCGAAATGTCCTCACGCTTATATATTTGGAGCAGCCGAACTGGGAAAGTACCTTACAGAAGACCGCAGCCGTCATAATACAACTTCTTGCTCTGTAGTATGTGGTATTGTGTGGTGGTGAGACTGGTGAGTAAGGTTTCCAGAGCTCCCGAGGATACACTGTGTTGAAAATGACCTGAGCAAATCCTCGTGATATCTTATCAGCGGGGGTCGTACTTTTCATGCCGGTGACGTAAAATTGACGTCACACTGCCTATATGCAGTGTGATTCTAATTGGTGTTATTGTAATTATCAATATTTAATCATCAATCATTTAATCATGCATTATAATGACCTTTTTTCAAATACAACCTATTGCATCCGAAGATTGTAAAGGATTTATTTTTCTATTTAGTATTTTAATTTATAATCACGTGAGAAACTCATAGTTTTTCAAGTTCTATAACAGGTTATAGGAATGTTGAATCTAAATATGAACGTAAGCTCTCTATGCCGACGAGGTTTGTTTAATTGTTGGTAAAAAATGGTATTGCACATGAACCAGTCACAAAAACTTACAGTAATACCTAAAAAAAAAAATACAATTTCAATTAAATTCTATTTCGTCTAATTAGCTTGGGCACTAACATTAGATTATAGGCGCAGTAATGTTAACTAACAATATGTATGGACTCATGTCTGAAATAAAATCGTATTATTATTATTATATTATTATAAATGTTTTAGTTTATAAGTTGTGATGTGACAGGCAAATTGCGGTTGTATGCAGGAACATAATTGTAAAAAGTTTATGTATACCGATTATTGATTACTGAATGATGTTTAATTGATTGAAATAACAAAAATTAAAATCATCTACTATATGGAGCGTGACGTCACCCGGCACGAAAAGTACGAGCCCTGCTTATCAGATAATTTATCTTAATAAAATATATACCTTTTTCTTCTTCTTGGGCTTCTTTTTAACTTCTGAAAGATAAAAACAAGTCATTAATATTGGTCCAGATGATAAATTATTTTAGTGTAAATAAATTATTCACATAATTTATTTAGTGTTAGTTGGTGTTAGAAACAAGTCAATAAACTTTAAAAAACAACAGTATCATTCGGTGGCCGTGCGTGTTATCGAACAATACAGTGAATACGTAATGTGAAATTATGGGAATAAATTGATTCAGTACCGACCTTATTCAATTTGGATGATACGTATTCTTTTTACTGTTTTTAAATACAATGTAGTTAGTAAACAGGGTGGGTTGCTACGTGTATCGACCAAACAGTTTCATTCTGTTGTTACGATATATCGTCGGAACTCGGAATCGGAAATTCCCTTATGACGCCTTTTGCCTGATTTCATAGTCATCCAAAGTTGCTGCTTGGTGCCTTCAAAACCCGTTGAATGAAATAAAACGAAATAATTGAACTTTATTCTGCAAGTAGGACTCAATGGCACTTTAACAATTCAAAAGCTACTAGTGTTTCTGAAAAAGAAGACCACTGCCGAGAAGAAATGCCGAAACTAACTCGTCAGTCCAGTCATTTTCTCCCAAAAGTATGCTTATTATAATGATAATATAAGTAAATCTGAGTATAGATACTAAAAGAGGAACAATATTACAATGCGTAGTTGAACAAGACAACATGTCGAAACTATATTACTAAGTTGGCAATAATGGAAATAAGAGATACAATCATGGAAATAACTTAAATTAGACAATAAATTAAATCGTTTGATAAGCTTTCTGGCAACAACTGTGCTAACTAATTTCCTAGACGTGATTCAGTAAAAATATACATGATATTTATGAATATTAATGCTATTTAGGTCTCTGGTTAAGGCTATAGATTTCTGTAAGTTAGATAGTCCTCAACCAGGCCTTTAAAACGTTATGAAAATAAGCGATTATATAACTATATATTTCGTTAGTGTTTAAAATTTTGTTATAATCATAATCGATATTCCTCATAACGATATTTCATATCATAACAAAATGAAAATCATAACCTTATATTATAATGTTATTATGACGTTATAATATCGTTTAAGATGGTGGCGGTGGCGACAATGACGTGCTCGAGTTTGACGTAAATGTCACAGCGCACGTAAGAGCGAGACTGTGTGCGAGACAGAGATAACCTATAACGTTATAATAGCGCTTCACAAAATACCGCTATAAATGCGCGCCAAATATCGTTTTAGGTACAGCGTTTTCTTGACAAAGTAGCGTTATAAATCATAACAATATGCGAAAATAGCGCTATTTCAAGGCCTGTCCTCAGCCCTGTAATAAGCCTTCGACATCAAGATTTTTTCAAGTAATTTTTTAGGGCTGGAATTGAAAGTTTGCTCTATGGTAATCATGGCGGTTGTAAGTGAAGATGTACATCATAGGCAAAGTCCCTAGTTCCAACGGTAACACTTATTCGCAGGACGATTTGCCTCGTCATACTAAATGCGAATTGCTTAGGAATGGAGTTCGCTCCGGTCAGTCAAAACTAGTTGCGTTCACATTTTAAAACGACGTGCTGAAATAACATGAAACTTTGCCTACATAATGGGATCCGCCATATCTAGACCGGAAATTAGTTTCTGTTGCTAGAAATTGTAATCCCACCAAAAACATTTCATGTAAAATGTTGCCAAGACGGCCACATAAGGCTTGCCCTGTAAAAAAGATATCAGATCTCATGTAGAGCCAAGCTTCTGAATCTACACGGCCTAACTCTACCGACCCTAACTTCAACAAATTCTACATATCAGTAAATATGTATGGCTTGGCTGTTTCTTTACTTACTTCAGATCAGAAACTAAATACAGACTCCGGTGGCGTGCGCGCTGACTCCGACCCTTTGGTGTGAATCGTCCATTAAAATAAAATATGCATAAAATACTTGTATCTACATACCATCGACAACGGGAGCCGGGGGTAGGGACTCGAAGGAGGCGCTAGTGTATGAGGTATCTGTCCATTGGATCTCTTCAACCTCTGGTTCAAGGTCCATGGCTCCCAGCAGCAACTCATCTGGGACTTCCGGCTCTGCAATCAAGCAAACAATCTATACATATATCGTCAACATCATCAGTCCACTCCTGGGCACAGGCCTCTTCTTATGGACGAGAGGGAGCAGTAGTTACGACAATGGTGTTGGGGACTTCATATACTATTTTGAATTCCCAACCTAACATGGTCATTGACATACGAATTACTGTTAAAAACCATGTATATTCGTTTTGTCGAGACTGTCGAGCGTCTGGCGTCCAGAAACGCCAGCTTCGCATCTGGCGTCGAGATCCGGAAGTTCACTAATCGAAAAGAGACTGTTTTGCGAGTTGATACTGTAAGTGTTGTGTGTAATGATCGTGATAGAGTTTCAAGTGAGAATACGGACGGCGGTAGTAATAGTGACATTCTGCGAAAAAAGCGAACCAAGAAGAGGGTAGATCAATATGGAGCGTGGACCACAACTAAAACAACCTTTTCTGTCTTTAATATTGTATTGTCTCATTCATTTGTGCCGTTCTGCGATTCACTGACCTTAGAAATTTTAGTTTAGATTATATGTATCTGGTATGGACCCGGGTATGTCCTAAAACTACGACCAAGACCACCGGGGGATGGGCAGCAGCATCCCTAGAGTGCGGTGGAGATACTGCGATCGCCAACCCGCATGCCAAGCGTGGCGATTATGGCATATACCCCCCGTGAATTAGGGGGAGGCCCATTTCCAGCAGTGGACGTCCTTTGGCGGATATGGTGGTGCGGTGGTGGGATATGTATCTGTAGTAACTGCAGTGGGGTGTCGTTGTTTGTTTGTGCTGTCCGTTTGTTCGCAGGTCGTGAGCAGTTTCCGTTCTACTTGATACTGGCAAATTTGTGCCAACCATGTTGGCCAGAACGCCATACAAAAAAGAAAAGAAGAGAACCTTGAAAGTCCTGCCGAATGAATGAATGCAACAGTGCCGAAATATCAGAAACTCCACAAAACAAATAATACATGGTAAATATATTTTTTATAGTAATTCTAATTTTGAATTTTCCACACGTACATTCTACACGTACGAGTATACCTCTTAAACTTAATTTACTAGGTGTATCCTTTATTTTACATACGAGTTTTCTCTCACTGCGAATCATGAGCACTATTGAATTCTGATCATGAAATTAACTGTGACGCTGATACTTAGTGCTTGATGATTCGTTAAGGTAGAAGTAAGAGCGCTCGTGGCCCAGCGGCACCCGCCTACCACGTGCGGTATGCGAGGCTAAGCAATGTGGGCGCAGGTCAGTTCTTGGATGGGTGACCGCTTTGAGTGGTTACTAACGGAGCGCTCTCGTGCTTTGGAAGGCACGTTAAGCCGTTGATCCCGGCTGCTGTCTACGACAGCAGTTGTTAAGCCAAGTTAGAGGCCTTCGGGCGGCTTGAGAACTTCTAACAGTCAAGTTGCCCACTCACTTGACAAAGGGGGGTCGAAGTTGCACCACGTCCGTAGGGAGTACGCGCCGTTACCCTACACGTGACCCCTGGGTGGTGATAAAAGTGCAACAAAAACTGGCAACCGTACTTGTCTTCTCGAAGATCTCACGGTTCGTAAATAAATGCTATACGATTAAATAAATAAAGGTAGAAGTAGACGTGAATTACCTGGAGGCGGCTCTTCCTGGAAATAAATTAAAATACCAATCAGTGAAATTATTCCTTGCACAGCATTTTTTTATGACATAGGAGGCAAATGAGTAGACGGAACACCTGATGGCAAGCGATTAGCGCCGCCCATGGACGGCATGGACACTCGCAACACCAGAGTGGTTGTAAGTGTGTTGCCGGCGAGTTGAATTAACGGTTAAAGGTGAGTATGAATTTAAACACCAGCATTGAGGGAGGTTTTTTTTTATACAAACGAGGGTACGACCCGCCTGATGGTAACCAGTCACCGCAGCCCAACTCCTGTGGAACCATACCGTGCGTAGGTACATTTAGGATCCAAGGTGTGGGGTACTGCCTTTCTTCGTTTGAGCTTAAGGTCATTATCAGTTAAAGCGTGTCTCTCGCTGTCAATACAACGAATCCTCGTTTTAATAAAGGATGGGCAACGCGCTGTCTACGGTGTCTGCTTAGCATCAGGCGGGCCGCAAGCTTGTTTGCCACCGTTGTTGTATAAAAAACAAAATAAAATAAAATTGTCGCGTGGTTTTGATGGTAGTGGTTGGCAAAGATAGATACCATAGGGGAAGTGATGGGTATCAATGGTATCATCATCATCATGTATGATTAGTACAAATAAATACATATCATATCATATCATATCATATCATATCATCATCATACCAGCCGAAGGACGTCCGCTGGTAGACATAGGCCTCCCCAAAGAATGCCAGGAAGGACTTTAGAATATGCAACACCGAGTTTAGCGTTCGTATTTTTTTATAAATAGTACTCACTATTAGAAAGCTTTCTACAAAATTTCAAGATGAGGCGACGTACGGTTTAAGAGAAAAAAAATTTGGAAAGTTGAAAGTTTCTATACAAAAATCGGTAATTAATACGACGCCATGACAGTCGGACTCCGCCTTAGCTCCGGCGCTGCGGAACGAGCACCCCTTCCACCCTCGCGTAACAAAGCACGGTCATCCATGCTCGGCCGGCTCCGCAGCTTCGCTTTGCTGGTCGCCAGAGGCGACCAGGCTCAGCCGCTCCTAATACTCGCACGGTTCCCGCGCTTTGTCACGGCTGCTCTCCCTTCGCGCCTCCGAATTTTTATATACACACTAGGGGTAGGGCAGACAAGACCACGTGGATAGTGGGGTGCTCTGATTCGGTTTTTGATATACCTACGCCCCATTGACGTGAGTGACGCAACTCATCTGATTGTCATGGCGTGGCGTGGCATATGTTAATACATGTTATAACTGACGATTCGAAAGTGCTTGTTGCGAGGCCTATTTGAATAAAGAATATTTTGACTTTGACTTTGACTTTGGTATTATTTACCGATTTTAGTACAGAAACTGCCCAATTTTTTTCACGTTTCCGCAACTTGAAATTTTGTGGAAACCTTTCTAATCATGAGTACTGTTTATAAAAAAAAATATATGAACGCTAAACTCGGTGTTGCATATTCTAAAGTTGAGCCGAATGCCACAATGACCAGTACTGCGACACGACATATGATTATGAATACTTGTACCAAGTACCAAATAGGACCGTTGAAATTGGTTTAAATGTAAAAGCCGGCCAAGTGCGAGTCGGACGAAAAAATCACGTTTGTTGTATGGGATGGGAGCCCCCTGAAACATTTATTTTGTTCGGTTTTTTAGTATTTGTTGTTATAGCGGCAACAGAAATACATCATCTGTGAAAATTTCAACTGTCAAACTATTATAACTGTTGTTGTTTTCTTCATGAGATACAGCCTGGTGACAGACGGACAGACAGACGGATGGACAGCGGAGTCTTAGTAATAGGGCCCCGTTTTACCGTTTGGGTATGGAACCCTAAAAATTGCTATCTTGCCGATGTGCTACATGTGCAATTTTGGGATTTATAGATAAAATGTTTAATAAATTAATAAGCACCTACTTACCTTTTTTACTTTTTTATCCTTTTTGGCCATGATTTAATTATTTTCCACAGATTAATCTACAAAAATATGAATAAAACGAGGTAAATGTGTACAAAAATGGCACTGTCTAAATGACGTGACAGTGTCAAAGCAAATAGTAGAAAAAAGTTTAAGAATTAGTTACTGAATTACTTACTGTACTTTGAAAAGGTTTGTTTGTTAGGTTTACTTGGAGTATTTTGCAATCGTGTTGCATCTCTTTCTTTATTATCGTAAAAGAAAAAGAGGCGAATACGCAACCCCCCTAGTGAGATACCTTCGTTGCGGAATTTCATAGGAACTCATTTCTTACATTGGCAATAATTTTAAAGGTTGATCGTCAGTGTCACTGTAGCGGTTTATTTGAATAACAGTAGTGTAAATATTAAATGATAAATGACAAAAAACGCCCAAAACGATTCATAATCAAGAGCGTTACAGTATTAATGTGTGTAACTGTAGGAAAACATACGCTCGGGAAATGAAACTGTTTCGCTACATAACAATTCAAATTTTGCACTTAGGCATCCATTTCAGTCAGTCTCCTATATAAAAAAAACAATGTATGGCGATGGAGCGCCTGTCATGCCAACCTACAATATATATAATGGGTTGTCATGGCAATCTGACAAACTTGACAAAGTCAAATACGTACATTAATAATATTTTTCTCACTTGAAAATCTTGAAATACGTTAAATATTATAAATAATATCCATTAATGATAATTATTTTATTCGCTATACTTTTGAAACTTTAGCGGCGTAGAGTTAGCAAATTTGCTGCTGCGCTTATTTCGCGTGTGCGCGCGGTTTATAGAGACAGGGACTCGTATTGTTTTGTGTGTGTGTTATTTTATTTAAGAGACGTGGACTAGTGATATTTCTGAGATAGAGACTCGAAATAGTGATAAGTGACTCATAATGGGCGGTAATAGACGCTGTGAAGTGTGAAGTATGTGGCGTCAGGGAAAGCCTCAGGGGAGGATTCTTTCCTAATTTTCCCAAAGATGAGCTAATAACAACCGATCCGCAGTATTAAGCAAGATGGTTTTTCATATCGTTGTCTCTTTGAATCCATATGGTTAACCAAGATAAGTTAGAATGGGACAGATAGTACGATTATTTTTGGCTGTTAACGAATTTTCTCCATTTAAAAGCACACCAATATGTCAAATCCCATATAATCCAAAACTGTCACAAACGTCAGTTCATTTCAGTTTGCACTCAGAGTACCCAGAGTAGACGTCAAATAATAATACCGCTAAGAGCGAGAAGATCATATACTAAATTTAATAAGAGCGACAGAGAAGGATATATCATTTGTTGTCCTTGTCATAGTTCCGCTTTTCTTTATTTGCCTCAGTGTCATCTAAACGTCAAGTCGAATGGTATGGTAACGTATGGTACCTGGACGACGGCACCCTGGGAGGTGAAGCGAATAATGTAAAGAATGACTTTGTCGCTATTAGATCAAAATTCGAAAGCATTGGCCTACAACTAAATTCCAGTAAATGCGAACTGTACGTCGACCAAGACGATGACAAAAAAACGGAAACTATTAGATCCTTCGAAAACCTTTGTCCAGGAATAAAAATTATCTCAAAAGAATCTCTTCACCTCCTTGGGGCTCCGATTTTTGATGAGGCTATCCCAGGATTTGTTAATAAAAATATTGACCACTTTAATTCATTTTCGGACCGGCTTCTCCATATAAATTCTCACATGGCTATTTTTATCCTCCGGTACTGTCATTTTGTCCCAAAATTCACATACGTCATGCGATGCAGCCCCTTTTGGAAACTTCTAAATTTATGTGAAAAACTTGACAATATTATTTGGACACATTTAGAAAAAATTATTAACATTAAAATTGATAACAGAATGTTTCTACTTGCGTCCCTGCCGGTTAAGTTCGGTGGTCTTGGTATTAGACAAATTTCTAGCGTCGCCCTTCCGGCGTTTCTGTCCTCGGTACACAGTACGCTACCTCTAACAGGTAAAATTCTAAATCCGTCACACCGTGACTGTGAGATAGCGTGCTTGTCCGAGGCCAGAGACGCATGGAAGATGGCCTGCCCAGGCAAAGACCTTCCCGTCCGCCCGGAACTTCAGAAGCTCTGGGACCTGCCCATCTGCCGGCGGGTGCATGATCACCTTGTGGAAACCTCCACATTGGCGTCAGATAGGGCTCGTATGTTGGCCATTTCAGAGAGAGAGTCTAGCCACTGGCTTCACGCTTACCCCTCTGCCAACTACGGGAACCTTTTAGACTCCAACAGTTTTCGACTGGCTGTTGGTCTTCGACTCGGGGCCAATATTGTGGAACAACATCGCTGCCACTGCGGCACAATGGTTGATAAGACGGGTCACCACGGCCTCGCTTGCCCAAAAAGCGCCGGCCGCATGTCCCGCCACTCCTGCCTCAACGACATCATTCGTCGGGCTCTTGTCAGCGTCAACGTGCCGGCCACACTAGAGCCTAGTGGTCTAGCACGTGATGATGGCAAGAGACCCGACGGGATGACTCTCGTGCCCTGGCAACAGGGTCGGCCCTTAGTTTGGGATGCCACATGTGTGGACACCCTAGCTCCGTCCCACCTGGGCACGACGTCGTTGAGGGCTGGCGGAGCGGCCGCCGTAGCCGAGGCTGCAAAGCGCCGCAAATATGCAACTCTCGGCGATAGTTACATATTTGCGGCTTTTGCCGTGGAGACCCTGGGTCCGTGGGGACCGGATGCAATAAAACTTTTTAAAAAATTAAGTTTCATGCTTATCCGGTCCTCAGGTGACCGTAGGGCTGGCTCGTTCCTCGCACAGCGAATTGGCATTGCCATTCAGCGAGGCAACGCGGCCAGCCTTATGGGCACCCTGCCCAGTGGCATCGATTTAGGCGAAATATGTACATATAGGTTAGGTTCAAATAATTTAAGTTAGGTTTAGTTGGTTAGTTTTGTTTGTTTGTAAATTGTATTGTGTTTGTCATAAATAAATCACATTCAGTCGAATAGTTTGAGGCAAATAAACGATTACCCGGCCAAATTAAAGAGGTTGTTTATTGTAAGCCGCCAGACGTTTAAGACTAGTTCTCAATTTAGATGCATAAGAGCTTTTGTGTCCCCCTTGGTGAAACTCGTATAGGATCTTTATAGAAATCCTTACTCTGAGAGTTTGCAGTTATGAAAACGGAGACACTGACAGGTGAAGACCTGTCAGATATCACTTATCTGTCTCTCTCAAACGTACTGATTTGTGCATTAATGAGAATAGATGTTATGTACAAAAATCGTTCAACTTAAATGAGCGGATCTGCTTTACTCTGATAACTGTCTGTGCACCATACCAAACTGTGCTTTTGCAGTGCAAAAAACGCGTTTTTCGGCACGCTGCGCGTCCGGAAAAATCCACTTTTTGGCCAAGTGGTGACGTAAAATTGTGTACAAAACACGGGTCGTAAAACAGAAAGCCCTCTCTCGCATATTTATGACCCTCGCCTGCAGCTCGGGCCTCAAACATCTGCGATATCGGCCTTTCTTTATTTTACAACCCTTGTATCGTAAATAGCTATTTATGATTACTTTAATAAACGAATAATCTGGTTTGTGCGTGAATGCCATGCTGTCGCTGGCCGGTGGTGTCAGCCGCGTGCGGGTTAAAAACACCCCGATGGTGAGTGAGCGAGTTTAGCTGACGTGGTACAAACGGTATTAGGGTGAGGACCAAATTTTTGGACCATCGTGAAAGAGTTCTCTCCAATAAAATCCAGGATATGTTGTTATTACAGTAATTTATTATTCTTTACAACAATACGAACAATAAGATTATATTCGGTTCCGTTCTGTCAAGTTCTGTGTACGTCAAAATCGCTGTCAATCTCGCCATTTTTTTTTAATATCTAAAATGGCGCCAACACATTCAGGATATAGCTATCGAAAGGTTTTATACAATTTTAAGAAGTTTTACAAGTCATAGAATATTTGAATAATTTCGTTATCTTAATTAATAAACATGTTTATCTAAATTCATTAAAGTTCCTTTTCTATAGTGAACTCGAATACAACATTAATAGCTCTTAACATTGGATTAATGTTGTCAAAAATAGTACATGATACCTTAAGGGCGTAGTTTTATCATCCAATTATTTACACAACTCTTACAATCGTTAAGGCATTTAATTCGCCTACAATTTAATTGATTCCGTTGTGACACGAAAATTTGTCATCCAATTTATATGGGTAACTTGCGTGTCACAACGGAATCAATTAAATTGTAGGCGAATTAAATGCCTTAACGATGGTCCAAAAATTTGGTCCTTACCCATTATTGCACGGACTATAGATAATAACCTTGATCTGCTCGATCCTTGCCGAATCTGTCTGTACTGGGCTCAACCTAGCCGTGTACCTTGAGCTGTATGCATTAATTATATACCAATCCCTTTCGACGCGAATAAAATCGACACGTTAGTGCAAACTGCATCATACCTGACCAGAAATGTAGTTTCTTAGTTTACTGCCTTTTGTAGGGCTGTTTAGCCTAGTTGGTAGTGTCACTACTTCCGAAGCTATAGGTCCCGGGTTCGAATCCCGCGGTAAGGGCATTTGTTTCTGTGGTGAGCCCAACACACAACATTTATTCCTGAGACTTGGATGTTTTCTATGTATTTAAGTATATGTCTATTAAATATATCGTCGTCTAGTACCCATAACACAAGCCTTATTGAGCTTACTATGGGACTAGGTCGATTTGCTTAGAAAAAATGTCCCCTAATATTTATTTATTATTATTACTACGATAAGATGGACAGGGAGACGCGACCGTGGTAGAGATGTATTTTTTTAGTACCACGTCGGTGGCAAACAAGCGTACGGCCCGCCTAGTGGTAAGCGATCACCGCAGCCTATGGACGCCTGTAACTGCAGGAATGTTACGTGCGCGTTGCCGACTCTTTAAAAAATTATACACTCCTTTCTTGAAGAACGCAAAGCGTGCCAAACAATTAATACATACATACATACTCTCGAAAAACATAACCCTCCTTCTGGCGCAGTCGGGTAAAAAGTATGACGACAATGCATTATTGTTTATCGTGGTATTCAAAAGCTGATACATGCAATATTAGAGACCGAAGGTTTGATATAAGTATTTATTTTATTGAAATAATAGGCGTTACGCGAGTCCGTAGCAAAGACCTGGGAAAATACGAAACCGTTATTAAGCTTGTCCCTGAAATGTTTTCTTTTATCAGAATCTTATTAAATGTGAATGTAACTTGACACCCACAGCGGTGACTTACTCGTCAATACCATGTGTAAGCGAAATGGAAAACGCTGATTAATAATGGTTAAGGAGAAGCTATGTGTTAATCGTTTTTTACGCAAAGCAATTGCCTGAAGATAAGCAGACAATAAATAGTTCTCGAGTTGCAACCCTTGTACCATATCCTCGCCGTTCTAGTGCTCTTACACGGGCAATATTTTGAGCAATTATTGCCCGTCAACAGTACACGCGTCCTTCTCTGGCCTGTAAGTAAAAGTGAGACAACCGTATATTTATTCTCCTAGCAGGGCTGGTAACCCATGGAGTCTCATTACCATCCCTCCTTCTTCACCGAAGGAGAGGTAATTTAAAATAAAAATAAGCATTAAATATTTTAATAAATCATGATTAATAACGTATTTTAATTTTATTGTATAATTTTTAATAAATTGAAACCTATTTTAATACTAGTGTTGTAATAATGTACTTTAATCAATAAATGGCTTTTCTATTCTATTCTATAAGAGCACCTTTATTAGGACTGGGATATATCACATATCATCATCTTCTGGGTGAGCTCGCTTCATCGTCGGCCTCATCTTTGCCTCCTGGCTAGATGCGGGCCAAGAGCAATCCCATTTTTAATTAAAAAAAAGACTATTTTTACCATTACAAATCTGGTCATTTTTACTTTCGGAACATTGTCAGTTCGTCTTCTCTGCTTGTCGACATTTTTATACTCCGTCAATTTTTAATTTCGACTTTTTTATTTCTTGACAACAAACATCAGTTCGACATTTTTATACCCTGTCATTTTTCCTTACCGACAATAGTTGAATAATCGGATTTACAGTACATATGGTGCTACATTACCGCACGAGTGCGGTAATCAGCAGATTACGTGCATATGTCGAAACTTTAAAGAGCCATATGTACTGTAAAACGTTGTACGATGCACGTGCGAACAGATAATTCGCAACTCGAGTCGATTTAAAACACTCCCTTCGGTCGTGTTTCAATTTATCACCACTCGTTGCGAATTTCCTGTTCTTTGCACTTGTATCGTAATGTACTATTGACATTCTTGTGTGCTTTCAAATGGAGAGGATGTCTGTCGCATTCTAACTCATTTTGGTGCACCATAATATACCTACATAAGGATTCAACGAGACAACCATGTATATGAAAAATCACCTGGCTTAATGCTGCTTTACTCTGATGTCTGTCATTGTTTAACATCTTTCATGTCAAATGACAAAATACTACCAGTTTTCATTCTGACATTTGACACTGACTAATAAAGTTTCACATTAACAGACATTAACTTGTCAATCATTTAATACGTTAATTGATAGCCACTTTATAAAGCGCTACGAGTATTCACTGCATATTGTACTAAAATGAATCGTTCGCCTTAACATCGCCCTTATGCGGTGCGACTGCATAACATTACTAACGACATTTGAACTTACACCGGCGCGCGAGTCGGCCGCGCATACATATTTATAATTACAGTTCCATTTTTAAATTCACTTTTTAAGAACACTTTTTCTACCCTGCCAGTGCTGTGCTACCAACACAAATTTGATTCCAGCCGGCAATTACTTTTAAATTTCGAACGTTTTCTAACCGGCTATTCTAGTTTAAAATTTTCTTTTTAAATTGATATCCAGCCAGTTAAAATGGGTTTTTTGGAAGAAAGGGACTTTGATCGAGTGCCAACGATACCTGAGTTTTATAAAGGGAAGACTATTTTGATCACAGGCGGTTCAGGTAAGTTTTTGTCATTTTTTGTGTTGCTAAAAGTACCAACTTTTCCATAGATGTCTTAAGAGCAGACTATGGGAGGGTTGAAGTGTGTTAAAGCTAGGCTAGGACCTATCACTGCATAATCACATGTTTCCCCGTGTGTTGCAGTGTTAGAATATCACCACCCTTCTTAATTTCTTTCCTTGAGTGTCGTAAGAGTCATTTATGTGAACCCGGTTGACGTGTGTTGTCGGCGATGGGCTAGCAACCTGTCACTACAATATCACATTTTCTCCATCTATAAACCTAAGCACTGAAATAAGTTTACGTGTGCTCTGCCTACGCCTTTCGGGAATATAGGCGTGAGTTTATGTATGTAAGTATGGATGTCCCACATTTTCTCCATCTTTAAAGCTACAATTGCTAAGTGACACTGAAATTAAACTTCATGTGATCTGCCTACCCCAGTTAGGAATACAGGCGTGACATTATTAATATTAACCCAGTACTCAACACTTTTAATCATAACAGGTTCTATTTTTAAAATGTTTTCAACTCAAATTATGGCCAAACGCTGGTAATTCCAATAAACTTGTTAAACGACGACGTTTTACATACCTATAGTAACAGGAGCCATTTTTGCTATCATTGTGCGAAATAAAAAGACAATTTTAGCTTAAATTATGTCAAAGTGGCGTGAAACGATATTTCTTAATGAAAAATGTAAAACGTACGTGTAGAATCTATTGTATTTGGCTGCAATATTCCTTCACTAGATAGTGTCAAAATATATGTGCGTTTAACTGCTAAGTACTAACTAAGACTCTACCACCACCTCCATATCAGCCGAAGGACGTCCACTCCTGGACATAGGCCTCCCCTAATTTCATAGGGGGGTAAATGCCATTAAAGCCACGCTTGGCATGCGGGCTAAGAACCCTTAAGAGGGCGCAGTACGCTTGGTTCTCCATACAAACGTATTTATGCTCTCATTTTAAAACGCCATGCTAGAATAACATGAAACTTTGTATACACAATGGGATCCGGCATATCTAGGTAGAATTAGTTTCTGTTGCTAGAAATTGTAAAAGAAAAAAAATACAGCGGTTTTCTTGAGTTTTTTACGGCTTGTATGAAAACCTTAATAATCGCTGTATTTTTTCTCCATTATAATTTCAAGCAACAGAAACTAATTTCCGATCTAGATATGCTGAATCCCATTGTGTATACAAAGTTTCACGTTATTCTAGCATGGCGTTTTAAAATGAGAGCGTAAATACGTTTGTATGGAGAACCGAGCGTACTGCGCCCTCTTAAGACAAAACAATAGAGGCAAATATTGGGTATCAGGTACTACAAGACCAGGATTAGTTGACGATCATACTAGCATTTCCATACACTTTGACGAACAGGTAAATAAATTACTTTCGAGACGTTTTTTCATTTGTAGCTGTGACCTCTGTTGCCAGCCTTACACACACGTTTTTTTTTATTAAAAATGGGATTGCTCTTGGCCAGCATCTAGCCAGGGGGCAAAGATGAGGCCGACGATGAAGCGAGCTCACCCAGAAGATGCCTATTCACTCGTGCCTTAAAAAGGTCTAGGTTATATGAACCTGGAAATACAGACGCCGGCAGAGAATTCCAAATCTTAGAAGTGCGCATTATGAAAGATGAAGCAAAGCGCTTGTTTCGAATTAGAGGAATTTCGACCAGGTAAGGTTTGTAGCCAGCCGTACGTCTGGATGTCCGATGGAAGAAGGGGGAAGGCGGTATGAGCTCATGGAGCTCCTGAGCACACTTATCAAAGTACAATTTGGAGAAGACGCACAGACATGCTACTTTGCGTCTATGTGCTAAGCTCTGCAGCTTATTTCCCACTACCGTACTGCCGCCAATGAGCCTCCTGGCTCTGCGGTCCACCGAGTCGAGTGCGGCAAGTTGGTACTTAGCCGAGCCATCCCAAAGGTGACTACAATACTCCATGCAAGATCAGACTATGGCTTTGTATAATAAGAAAGTGACGTATACGTGTGTCTGTATACGTCAACGTGTACGTGTGTCCCTGTGAATATACAAATCCTACTACAGATGCAAAAAGTCTCGAAAGTAATTTACCTGTAAGTATATGGAAAAACTGCCACCTCTAATCGTGTTCTAATTGCAGCTAAGTAATATTCAGTTGTTAAACTTTGGGACGTTTACTTTATAGAGGCAGAATTAATTAAGAATATAATTAAGGTCCAGATACGGGTGAGGACCAAATTTTTGGACCATCGTTAAGGCATTTAATTCGCCTACAATTTAATTTATTCCGCTGTGACACGAAAGCTACCCATATAAATTGTACGACAAATTTTCGTGCCACAACGGAATCCATTAAATTTTAGGATAATTAAATGCCTTAACGATGGTCCAAAAATTTGGTCCTCACCCATACCACAACAGTTTAGGTCACCGTAGATGTAGAGGCAAACATTAATAGAGATGTTTGGGAATCATTTGTTAAATCCCAATTTATTTTATCATTACAAAATTCATTAATTAATGATAAATAATTACGTCACTAAGTTGCGTAAATGTGAATAACTCTAATCGGTTAATAAACTAACGACTGCATATAAGTAATCAGTCTTCTATATCCTACTTACAACAGCAAAAGTAGATGATCATTGTAGTACCTTGTTACTTTCACTACTTTGACGCATCCCAACTGTCGCAGTATTGTTATGTTAGTGCGACAAAGCACTAAAACGATCATCTACATTTGCTGTAGACTGTACAACTTGTAAGTATATGTATACACGGTAAGTTATAGGTAAATGCAGGTGATCATAAACCACAACAACTAATTCAGCAATCGATCGCAATCACTTTGAAATTGTAGTTACCAGAAACAAACGTACTTTTTTCTGGAACGAATTTCTAATGGGAATCATCGTTTAGTTAGAAATCTTTGTCACCCTATCCGTGGTTTATATTAATTATATTATAAACTATGAACTCGTTTTGTAAACCAACCTAAATATCATCAATCATCATCATCCTCCTAGCGTTACTCCCAGTACAGTTGCATCCTGAAAGATGCCTGGGGTCCGCTACCTAATCCCAAGAATTGGCGTAGGCACTAGTTTTTACGGAAGCGACTCCCAGCTGACCTTCCAACCCGAAAGGAACCAGACCTTATTGGGATTAGGCTTGTCAAGTGAGTGGGCAACTTGACTGTTAGAAGTTCTCAAGCCGCCCGGTGGCCTCTAACTTGGCTTAACGACTGCTATCATAGACAGCAACCGGAATCAATGGCTTAACGTGCCTTCCAAAGCACGGGAGCGCTCAGTTAGTAACCACTCAAAGCGGTCACCCATCCAAGGTCTGACCTCGCCCGACATTGCTTAACCTCGCATACCGCACGCGGGCGCCGCTGGACCACGAGCGCTCTTATACCTAATCCAACCTAAATATACTTGTGTCAAATAATTAATTTATGGAGAATGAGTTGTCAATCGGACCCGGGTATGTCCTTAAACTACGACTAAGACCACCGGGGAATGGGCAGCAGCATTCATTCCTAGAGTACGGTGGAGATACTGCGATCGCTGACCTGCATGCCAAGCGTGGCGATTATGGCATTTGCCCCCCATGAAATTTGGGGAGGCCTATGTTCAGCAGTGGACGTCCTAGGGCTGATATGGTGGGTATGGAGTTGTCAATCATCACATTCATCACATGTATAGTCCTCGCGGGGGTTCTTGAGTCCTATGACACTGACAGTGACATGTTCGATAGTGTTGTGCAAGTTTCGATTCTTCAATTTTTTTTGGATTTTATTTCTTTTGCACCCTTGTCACACATGTTTATTAATTTTATTGTATCTAATACACACTTCTAACGGCGTTCGATATGTTTCCTCATCCAAATCTAAATATATAAAAGAAGAAACTGACTGACTGACTGACTGACTGACTGACTGACTGACTGACTGACTGACTGACATATCAACGCACAGCCCAAACCGCTGGTCCTAGAGATTCCAAATTTGGCACGTAGGTTCCTTATAAGGTCTAGGGGTGCACTAAGAAAGGATTTTTCAAAATTCAACCCCTAAGGGGGTGAAATGGGGGTCCGAAGTTTGTATGGGGAAACAAGATTAGTTGGACTATTTTATTCTAAACTTCACAGGAGTATTTCTAACGATAGATGAGTAAATACGTGTTTCAAGTTTTTTGAGAAATCAACCCCTAAAAGGGGGAAAGGTGGTGACAAATTCTGAAAATCGACATGGGTATTGTTTTTATGATATACCGGGTCGCTGATAACGAAAACAACAACGATTTTAAAATCTCACGTGGAGGACGTGAAATACCATCCCCAAATCATCAAATACCATGTTGGGGTGCGAGGGGGATGAAATGTCTAAATATTAATATGGGTGTCGTTTTTATGGTTTTTTGGGACGTTGATTACGAAAATGGCATTGGTTTTGAAATTTAATATTGTGGACATGAAAACTTATGAAAGTTTGTGCCTAATTTCAAGATATAATGATATAACTGACTGACTGAGTGACTGACATATCAACGCACAGAGCAAACTGCTGGTTCCAGAGATTCCAAATTTAGTATGTAGGTTCCATATAAGGTCTTTAGGTGCATTAAGAAAGAATATTTCAAAATTCAACCTCTTAGGGGGTGAAATGGGGGTCCGAAGTTTGTAAGGGGAATCAAGATTAGTTGGATTATTTTATTCGAAACTTCACAGTAGTATTTCTGACGATAAATGAGTAAACATGTGTTTCAGGTTTTTTGAGAAATCAACCCCTAAAAGGGGGAAATCTGGTGACAAATTCTGAAAATCGACATGGGTGTTGTTTCTATGGTTTATCGGGTCGCTGATTACGAAACCACCAATGATTTTAAAATCTCACGTGGAGGACGTGAAATATCATTCCCCCTGTTGGGGTCCGAGGGGGTTGGAATGTCTAAATATTAATATGGGTGTCATTTTTATGGATTTTTGGGTCGTTAATTTCGAAAATGGCATTGTTTTTGAAATTTAATATTGCGGACATGAAAACTTTTAGAACTGCCAAATTGCAAGAAGAAACTGACTGACTGAGTGAGTGACATATTAACGCACAACCCAAACTGCTGGTTTGAGAGATACCAAATGTGGCATGTAAGTTCCTAATAAGGTCTAAAGGTGCATGAAGTGCCGTGAGTTCCCTAAGTAGATACGACCTTTTTGATTCAATACCGTATTGTAAGTGGTTTTATTAATCAGTGCCGTCCGATACGATTTCGACATAAATCGATATTTGAGCGTCCGAGGGGACTCTTAATAGGAATCCGAGGTACCAAAACTTAGAATAAAGTAACGGCCATATTGATTTTCTTCATTTCCGTCCCGATTTCGTTAAAAATCGATATCTGAGCGTCCGAGAGGTCCCCTAATACGACTCCGAGGTAAAATTTGGAAAAAGTGGCGGCCATATTGATTTCCTTCATTTTCGTTCAAAATCGATATCTGAGCGTCCGAGAGCTTGGAGCTTAATACGAAACCGAGGTAAAATTTGGAAAAAGTCGCAGTCATATTGATATTTTTTTTCGTCCCGATTTCGTTCAATATCGATATAGTGAGCGTCAGAGAGGTCTCATATTACGAATCTGAGGTAAATTTTGCCACTCCATACATGCCTGTATGCAAAAAGTTTAATGTTACTATATAGGATTTGCTTTTAAAAACGACATAGAGGTTTCGATATTTTTTCCATTTAAATCAACCTTTAGATTTTTTTTAATCGTATGGCATTTATTTACGAATCGTGAGATTTTCGAGAAGACAAGTACGGTTGCCAGTTTTTGTTGCACTTTTAGCACCACCCAGGGGTCACGTGTAGGGTAAGGGTGGGTACTCCCTACTGACGTGGTGCAACCTCGACCCCACTTTGTCAAGTGAGTGGGCAACTTGACTATTAGAAGTTCGCAAGCCGCTCGAAGGCCTCTAACTTGGCTTAACGATTGGAGCCGGGATCAACGGCTTAGCGTGCCTTCCAAAGCACGAGAGTCAGTTAGTAACCACTCAAAGCGATCACCCATCCAAGAACTGACCTACGCCCACATTGCTTAACATCGCATACCGCACGCGGTAGGCGGGTGCCGCTGGGCCACGAGCGCTCTAAATTCTTGATAGCTTGTGCCAAATTGCAATTCAATCGGTCCAGTGAAAGCAACTTGGTTGTAACAGACGGACTGACAGTAAAGAGTGCGAATGGAAGTGAGGCCAAATTTTTTTTTTGGATGCTCCAATGGGAACTGGCAAAACCTACCTAATAAATTTAATTTTAGGAAAAATAAATGTTACACTGTAACACGATCATAGTAACGCCACAGAACACCAATGGTTGCACCGCGCAAGTGACGACCTACATATGCATCGACGCACACATGCACAGCCGCAGCGTATATAAGGCCACCGCGCGCGCCGCAGCATCATTCCTTAGAGTATTCCAGTGTTTAAACCGCCCACGCGGTCGTGTCGGAGGTTTTCCCCTGGATTTTCCCCAGGCAACTCTCCCACCGCGTATTCCTATCGCTTTAATGGGCTCGGCCTATAAAGCCACAGTCAGGTCAAAAAAAAAACAAAAAAAAAAAAAAAAAAAAAAAAAAAAAAAAAAAAAAAAAAAAAAAAACGCAGCATCATTCACTCGCTAGACGGCGACGAGTGCGATAGTCCCGCAGTCCACTCGAAGTCGTAGTAAGTACTTGCCCTGACCGATAGCCCCGCAGTCATCAGGTGTCAAGTAAGCTAGGACGGATAAAGGGGTGCAATAGCCACGCAGTCCACCCCACGATCCTTCAATAGGGATATATGCTATTTTTAATGTAACCCCAGTTGTATGATAACTTGTAAGTTTCGTAAAGAATAAATAAACAACCAACAATTGGGCTTTTTCTCACCTGGCAACCCTACATCTGGCGCCCAACGGAAATACAAACGTACTGCCAAGTGTCAAATCCACTTAAAACTGTCTTCATAAACAAAAGATATCTGCTGCCCTCAACTTTCAACAAATTGAAGACTACCGCGGAAATGGCAGTAACGTTTAGTCAAAACAGTTCGCCGAGCTAATGAAAACGTTGTCTACCTCATCACTGCACTGACAACAGCACCAGTATTGAAACAAGCAGAAGGTAACGATGCCTTCAAAACCAAAACAGATGCAAACCAATACGCGATTGGCGCAGCTCTGGTGCAGGGGGAGGGTGACAAAAAACATCTTGTCTCCTGAGCCTGGTTACAAAGAAGGTGGTATGATCCTGATCACAACACATCCATTAAGTAATCAAGAAAAATATTTTACTGCAAAATTTGCACCTAGACGAGATGGACAAAACCAGATCATAGGAAAACATGGATCAACTATCTACGAAGTAGCACATCCAAGCAATCCTCATCAAGCAATCGGGAAGTTCCACACATCTGCAATTACAAAATATGAAACAAGGGACGATGTTATCCCAGCAGGCCAAAAAGGGAGGTTATCCATAAGGTTATCTGTTACTGGTCGCTTCTGCTGACCAAACAGGACAAAAAAAAAAAAGCAGCATCATTCACTCGCTAGACGGCGACGAGTGCGATAGCCCCGCAGTCCACTCGAAGTCGTAGTAAGTACTTGCCCTGACTGATAGCCCCGCAGTCATCAGGTGTCAAGTAAGCTAGGACGGATAAAGGGGTGCAATAGCCACGCAGTCCACCCCACGATCCTTCAATAGGGATATATGCTATTTTGAATGTAACCCCAGTTGTATGATAACTTGTAAGTTTCGTAAAGAATAAATAAACAACCAACAATTGGGCTTTTTCTCACCTGGCAACCCTACAACACGAGATATTGAATTAGCCGTCACTTAGCCGTATTTCTGTACTTCAAAGGACCAGAGTTTATGACCGCTACGCGCTGCTTGGTCGTTATCAGACCTATTGGTGTTACTGTAGTACACAGATACTTTTACTAAGGGCCATTTAAGACATACTTTTATTTCATCGGCCCTTTCCCCTTCGGCCTCTCGGAAATGTATGATAATAGATTTCGATCCTTATTTTTGCCAAAATCAAATGAAATTCAACAGTTTGCCGGTTCTCAGAATGTATACTGACTTTTCATCTGTTCATCTGTTAATGAATCACAATCACCAAACTTCGTATACCGAAACCCCCAGAATGTAATAACTACTTTTCTGGAGACCGCATCTAAATCGGTTCAGGCAAACGCGAGATAATCGTGGACAAACATACGAACCTGTTTTTTGTAGACGGTTAAAAATTTCGCGTAGTCCGCGGGCGAAGCCGCGGGCAAATGCTAGTAACAAATAATAATGCGCAAAAAAACGAAGTACATAGCGCATTTTATTACCGACTTCAATAGAAGGAAGAGTACCTCCCTACTCAATTCGTCTCCGTGATTGCTTGTTTTTTAACCGACTTCAAGATTTCAAAAGAGGAGGTTCTCAATTCGGTTGTATGTTTTTTTTTTAATGTTTGTTACTCCATAACTCCGTCATTTCTTAACCGATTTGGAAAATATTTTTTTTTATTGTAAGTATATATATCTAAGTTGGTCCTGTTTTTGTCAAAACGCAGTTCTGATGATGGGATCCATGAGGAATTGAGGGAACTCCTCAAATCTTTAAGGCAATCATATAGTGATTTTTGTGTTTTTATCAACAAGTCAAGCATTTGCATCCAAAAATGTGACATTGGATGAAGTGGAACTGCTGATGATGATCAGAACAGAACTCTTCAACGACGAAAAGTTACACGTTTGGTGATTTGTCCTCCTAGCTGTGTTTGTTAAAAAAGTTCTATTTTCACGATAGATTTTTGTTATGCTCGAGTTCTGATGATGGGATCCATTAGGAATCGAGGGAACTCCTCAAATGTGAAAGGCACACAAATAGTGATTTTAGTATTTTCATGAACTAATCAAGCATTTTCATTCATAAAAGTGACATTTGATGAAGTGGAACTGCTGATGATGATCAGAATGGAACTTTTCAACGACGTGTAGTTCACGTTTGGCGATTTGTTATCTTCGTTTTGTTTGTCAAGCAAGCAAGGTTTTTCATGAGGAATTGAGGGTACTTAGTCTTCTACCATTATAAACATACTTATAGCCATTTTAGTTTAGCCATTTACATTAGCCAGCTATAGTAATACGCATAATAAAAAAATCGATCCAAAATCTTCCAAAATCACCTTTGTATGAAAAACTCTCTCACCCCAAATACGAGGCACTACGGGGTGAGGTGGGTTTTCCTCTTTGTCGTCAAAGTTATGAAATGGAACTACCCAAAATAAAATAGAAACGTCCGAACCACTTATTATATACACCATTCAGTTTTCAAATGAAAAATAAAATTTTATCGAGGTATGAAAGTCAAATTTCACCCAACTCAGCACATTTTACGGTGTGCCAAGTCGATGGATGAGTTTGTTGACGTAAGACCTATCAAATTTCCCGCTAAAGCACTGAAATCATACATTTAGTGGACAATTGAAAAAAAAAAAAAAAAAATTTAGTGGATATTAATTTTAATTAACTAAACAGCGATGCAATTGCATGATACCTTGCCAATTAGGATCTGTTTCGGTTGGTTATTAATATTTTTCTACTCCTGATCACCACTTAAAATCACCGTGTATTCAACTTACCATTCGTCTAGTTTAACTTGAACTCATAATCAACTGGGCAAGTACATAAACCTTACCAAAAACCATAGCCATAAAGCAAGTTAGGCGTCCATAGGCTGCGGTAACCGCTTACCATCAGGCGGGCCGTACGCTTGTATCCCACCGACGTGGTATAAAAATGGTTGTGGGTATGTGGTGTTGTGTTCCTGGTGGTGAGTAAGGTCGCCAGAGCTCCCGAGGATGCGCCATGTTAAGAGCGAGGGACCTCTTACATCTAATACGCAAACCAATAGCCTAGTTGGTAGTGCCACTGCCTCCGAAGCTAAAGGTCCCGGGTTCGAATCCCGGTAAGGGCATTTGTTTCTGTGGTGAGCAGAGACATTTGTTCCTGTGAGACTTGGATGTTTTCTATGTATTTAAGTATATATCTATTAAATATATCGTCGTCTAGTACCCATAACACAAGCCTTATTGTGCTTACTATGGGACTAGTTCGATTTGTGTAAAAATTGTCCCATAATATTTATTTATTAAAAATAAAGATATGTTGTAAACAAGCATACAACCTGATGGTATTAGGCGGATACCGAAGCCTATAGACGCCTGAGATTACAGAACAATGATGAGAGGTTTTGTTTTATTGATAGAGTCAAAATGCACTTTCAACACAGCGCATCCTCGGGAGCTCTGGAGACCTTATACTCACCACCAGTAACACAGCACATACTTACTCTATAATGTAGATTCTTCCCCGGTTGGAACATGATCAATCAATCTTTGTGTTTTATGGCCCCATCGATATTGTCGATGATTCCGCCAACGTCAAGGTTTAAAAAGGCACGTGTTTTTTAAGAATTTGACCGGTGACTTCAGATTGCCAGGTTCACTTAGAAGAGTATCTAAAACAAAGGACAACACAAACATTTATTGTTAACCTAACTACTACAAAAACAAGTTGTTAGTTTTAATAAATTTACATAAGACATACACAAAGGGGGAGTGCATCAGGGTTAAAAGGAATTTAATGTTGATGGGCCGGGGAATTTCCGGGGGTAGGATATCATACAAAGGAGTGACGGTTTAGGATTGCTAAGTTCAGTAATATTTTTTAGAATTTTAGTGCAGAATTTGATACAATTTCCCAATAACGTATTAATTTAAATTTATTTCGCTTAAATTCTGAACGCGGTAATTTTTTTCAAGTATTCCAATGATTTTCAATTACCCACTCAAGGCATACGTTAATTTTTTTATAGTGGCAACTCTCAATTGTTTATATTTTTGATCTCTAAATCTATTACCGAATTTAGGCTTACAGTGTGCAATCAGGCGAGTAAAACAAAGTTCTGAATAGCAAATTTAATGAGTCTATTCACTAAGGTTATATTACTTACTTTAACGTGAGTTTGCAGTTATTCTATGCAGTATTGAGCGGCCTTGTGCTATACTTATGTACTTGTAAATAATGTAAACACAGTATAGTGTTGGGTTTCACTTAAGTTTGCTTTGTATTTTGATATTATTTTATTGACCCGGGTAGGTCCTGGATCCGGGTATGTCCTAATACTACGACCAAGACCACCGGGGGTTGGGCAGCAGCATCCCTGGAGTGCGGTGGAGATACTGCGATCGCCAACCTGCATGCCAAGCGTGGCGATTACGGCATTTAGCCCACATAAAATAAAAAAATGGGAAATTTACAGAACATAAAATAAGCAAAAATATTGTTCTCCTCTACAGTTCGCATTTCTCAACCGATTCTTGTGAAATTTTGTGAGCAGGTTCGATAATTATATGGATACTTTTGGCGAGTCCGTTTTTGGAAAACTTGAAAAATGCCGGAGCCTGGGGAGATGTAGGAGGGCGGGAGGCCACTGGATGCGTAAGGCAGAGGACCAGGCTTGGTTGTGAGAGGCATATGTCCAGCAGTGGACTGCAGTGGGCTGAGATGGTGATGACGAATATTTACTGTATTAATTATTGCATGTGACACTGAGTTACAAAGAATCGAAGAATCAAAAACTAGTAAAAAAACTCTAATTCAAATTCAAATAATTTATTTCAGAAACATATAAATGACATAAAGATGTTAGTAACAATTATTCTTACGAACACTATGTTAGTAAAGAAGTAAAATTTGACAGAAATATTTTAAGTTGCCCTAATGCCCTTAGTTTGCTTTTAAATATTAATTATTTAACCTAAATGAATCTTAATTAATTTGATACAATGCATAAATCGTGATGGAAGTTTTTCACTTTTGTCTCTTAACTGCAAAACAATGTAGATATGCAAATATATCGGTGTCGTGACGTGATTGTAGCATTATTTTTTTTTTGTTGATAAATTCAAAGATATTAGTTGTGTGTTGCATTCGTGTTGATGTTATTGAATTATTAACTTAACTGTAGGTATTTAAGTTTAATGAAAAATATATCTATTCTAAATGACGGGCGATAGAGAGATATGGGAGATAGAAAACATGCTGCGCTGACCCCAAGTAAATGGGAAAAAGGCACGCAAATGATGATATCTATTCTAAAAACCGGCCAAGTGCGAGTCGGACTCGCGCACGAAGGGTTCCGGACCAGAAAAAAAAACGCCAACAACTAGTCTGTTGTATGGGAGCCCCCCTTAATTATTATTATTATTTTAATTTCAGTATTTGTTCTTGTAGCCACAATAAAAATACATAATCTGTGCAAATTTCAACTGTCTAGCTATTACGCTTCTTGAGATCTAGGTTGGCGAGTGGTAGCCATGAAAAAGGGCTAAAATATTTATTTATTTATTTTTTTTTGTAAAGGGAAACAAACAGCTTAAAAATTATCTATACATATAATAAAGCTGAAGAGGGTCGAAAGTCTGTACATGGAAGATATTGGAAAAGAAGTTGGCTGGGGATACTTAGAATCGATAACAGAACACGTTCCAACAGTTTTTAGAATTTTTGTCTGTTTGTCTGTTTATCTGTTTGTCTGTTTATATGAACGCGCATCACGTGAAAACGGCTGAACGGATTTTGATGAAAACTTTACTAATCTGTCGAATAAATACCCGGTCAGGATTTAGGCTATAAAAATTGTGCAGATTTGGGTTGAAAAGGGGTAAAAAGAGGGGTTGAATTTTGTATGGGAACTCCTATAATCCATGAGTTGTAGGTTTGAAATTTGGTAAGTATATACTTGACAACAAAAAAAAAAAAATCATTTTAGGACATTTTTTAATCATCGGCCTAAGAAGCCCGCTCTGTGCGATTATTCTCGCATGCCTACCCGCTCTGCTTCCGGCCTTCGGTCATCGTACTTACATGAAGAACCCGCTCTGTTGGGACAACGTTTTCCGGCAGAACTGCGTAGCGAGACTTTTATCATTGTACATGTAATGTTTTTGACGAGATTCATTCGGACAGTTTGATGGTACCGGTAGAACCGGTACAGTTTGATGTTCCGAAATAAGCACGTAATCATTCGTTTTGACACTAGGGTTTCCAGGGAATGCCATATTGACTGTAATCATTTCTTAAGGGGGTGTAAAGAAGGGTGAAAGATTGTATCATCATCATCTGAGGCGTTATAGCCGCGGGTGGGCCCTAGCCTGGTCAAGCAAATATCTCCAGTCCGATCTATTCGTGGCTTTCCTTCTCTAACACCTAAGGTCCTGGTGTCTTTTTCGACGCCTTCCAGAGCTTGAGAAAGATTGTATGGGAAAACAAATCATTCTAAGGCGAGAACGAGTTATGCGCGGACGAAGTCGCGGGCAGAAGCTAGTACATAATATAAACTCAATGAAATACACGAGCCAAAACAGTTTCCACTAATGGAATTAGAACAAAAAATGCTCAAAGGGAACTATGAATAAAAATGCAAATGAGGAAAAACAAACATAAACGTAAAATGAAGAAAAATAAAATAAAAAATACTGAAGTTAAACAACAACAACAACGATAGCCGATAACAACAACAATAACGAAGCGATATCACGTTTTTTGTATAGGAGCCCCCCTTAATTATTATTATTATTTTGTTTTTAGTATTTGTTGTTATAGCGGCAACAGAAATACAGAATCTGTGAAAATTTCAACTGTCCAACTATTACGGTTCTTGAGATACAGTCTGGTGACAGTCGGACGGACAGCGAAGTCTTAGTAATAGGGTCCCGTTTTTACCCTTTGGGTACGGAACCCTGAAAAAGTATAAAAGGGAAAATTATTCGTTTTATCCGGATATCCGGATATCAAGAACGGCCAAATATTGCAAGCCCTACTAGTTAGCGATTTACTCGCGGACTGTTTACTCGTAAGGGAAACTTCGTTAATATTACAACCCTCTATGTCTCGGCAATCCCTCGACCGACTCCACCAATTCTGTACGGTCTGTTATGTGGTAGTTGGAGGCTATTAGACCGTAACCTGGAATTCTCTGCCGGCGTCTGTATATCCGAGTTCATATAACCTAGACCTTTTTAAGGCACGAGTGAATAGGCATCTTCTGGGTGAGCTCGCTTCATCGTCGGCCTCACCTTTGCCCCCTGGCTAGATGCTGGTCAAGAGCAATCCCATTTTTAATAATAAAAAAACCTTCGATGCGGGAGCGGGATCAAACCGAGGCTATACCGTAGTAAAGCATTCGTGTTCCCACATATGAAACAAAATATTTTAGTCTTATTAATTAGACTACCGCATTTCACGAGGTTCCGATCAACGGAGTTTGCGTGATCGTCAGACAAACGTCTATACGATATATTGTATGTATATACTACCGCTGGATTGTTTTTAGTACCTAGAGTCGAAAAACTTAACTTACTTGTTCAAAAATCGGTTTCATTTCATTTTTTTTTAATTGATCGAGCCTCTAATGTATGGAAAACTAGAGTATAACTACAAAACTAAATAAGTATTAAGGAAAACATTTAACCAGCTATTGACCTTCACTGCTCCCGACTATAATAACTAACAAGATGGACGTCCGCGGCATACTAATGGTATAGGTAGGCATGTCTTTGTTTAAAGCAAAATCAGAATAGTGACACGGTAAATATACCGGGTGATCAAATAAATATACCGGACCCGGGTATGTCCTAAAACTACGACCAAGACCACCGGGGAATGGGCAGCAGCATTCCTAGAGTGCGGTGGAAATACTGCGATCGCCAACCCGCATGCCAAGCGTGGCGATTATGGCATTTACCCCCCATGAAATTGGGGGAGGCCTATGTCCAGCAGTGGACGTCCTAGGGCTGATGTGGTGGATCAATCCAAATGGGTCAGTAGGGAGAAATCAGAAACTATAACAGACAAGGAAATCTCTTCTTAGGAATCATGGTGTCGATCTTACTGACAAGAAAAACTACATTTATATATTAAAAAAAAAACTTGTACTCAGTTCAAGAATCATTCCTGGTCGTCTTGAAGAAAACAATTAATTTTTTTTTTGATATCGATTATGTAGATCATAAGCAGTATACGTTACGATGAATTATCTACAATGAATAAAATGCACAATCGAAATAGAAATACTGTAACTTTTATTTCTTCAATAAGACCGGGTTCCATTCCTGAATTTGAGTAGTTACAAGTTTTTTTTAAATGTATGAATGCAGTTTTTCGTGTCACTAAAATTGACACCATGGTTCCTAAGAACACAGATTTCGCTATCTCTCCTAGTTTCTGACTTCTCCCCACGGACCCAATTGGATTGATCACCCTGTATAGCTAAAACAGTATCTTAAAAAGAGTCGCTTAAGAGCATTGTTTATCAGAGTATTTCATTAAAAAATCGGCAAAGATTTTCACCCCCAAATCTTGAACCGATTTGCATGATTTTTGGAAATGTTGTAGATATCATTAAATACAAGGTTTTTAGGTTTTGATTCCATTTGAATTACATAGGATTGAAAGTATGGACCCAGATTAGTTTTTTTTTTTTAATGAAGATTTCCTCCTGTTTTTGTTATTATTTCATAAATGAACAAGAACTATCGAAAAAGCAAGACGTTCAAACCTAGCTAAGGATGTAACGAATTGATTAATGCCAACATCTTTCATTTAATTTAAGTTTAAGGGGTGAAAAACGTTCCGCCAGAAGCACAAATTCCGCGAGAAATGTATTGTAGACTCCAAACGGCCGGCCGGCGGCGACGAATCTCTATCGCATGCGCGCGGCGTCCTCGATTAAGTAACCAATTAAATATTAGGAATTCCATTAGGTATGTTTCATTTTTGCAGCGGACTCTAAATCTGTAATAACTACAAGACTTCTTATTTTAAGCAATTGATACCTCATTTTAAAGATAATGCAATTCTCTATTCTTGATATTTCTACGTCGATTTTCGGCAGAATATGTTGAACTAACACAGTCTACTAACCATCATTGTACCATATTCTCAGAAATAAATATTATCTTATCTTATCTTATTGTTTCCTTAATTGGAATTGTCTGAGGAAAATAAAAGTTCTGCTAGTAGGTAATCTGACTAATCTTGAGTGAAAGTATCTATTTGTCCATAAGTATTATCTTATGAACAAAATCCCTTATTTATTCTTAGGTGACAGAAGTATTGCATCTGAGTTCGTCCTCCTCATAGACGCTTAACCCGATCACGCTCACATTTTGCATGTGACATCATGACGATGGTTTAGATAAAAAAATTGAAACCCACAGACAATTTTTTTTATATGTACGTATTCCGTATATCTTAATGTAAAAAATCGTGCAAAATTGATGTAAACAACGGAAAATGGACATAGTTTGAGACCGGGTTGACGCGCTCAGCTCAAAATTTGCAACTAGCAAACTGCATTGCATACCTATAGTTTTATTCTGTCATTCCGTAATGGGACGCAAGACTATGATTTGTGTCTACAAGATAATTCAAGAGAATCTTAATATATCACTATTTCTGTACTAATTAAAGAATTATATTAGAGTGGTGCAATGGATGCATATTGGTTCAGTTATGCATCTAACTGTATTGCGCAAATCAAGTCACGGACAAATCATGTCGTCATTATAATACAAAGTAGTCATCGATTATTTTATAATTGCAGTATTTTCTACAGCCCTCGGTTTTTATCTCCCTCGCTCTTACGGTTAACGTCTTCTGTCCCGTTCCCTCTAATAATGCACTACAGTGCAATTTTCCCACGCTGTTACGTGAATTGAGATCTTTTATGCAACGCGTGAGGCATGATATTCTTACGTTTTTAACTTTATCCGACTACAGAGATTGCGGTATTGACTGATCAATACTATATTCTATGTAAGATTTCAAGCTATAGATGGTCATGATTCATGAACTATCTAACATACATTTATATACGTACCATTAAAAAATATATATTTAAATAAAATAAATACTTATAATTAAAATTAGCTTAAATCTAAAATAGGCGCTTGAGACATTGTACCGAGGATGTAGGAGTATGATGCCAAAAGGTACAAAATCGTACTCTCTGCCTAGGCTCTTGTATTTATTACGTTTTACAATTTTCCGCCGCTGCACCCGCTTTTATTGTAGTCTGGGACGGTGCCAGTGTGTCTACCAACATCCGTCCCAAGCTCCAAGGAACTAAGGACACTCCATCAGGTCCCTCACCATCGTCAGTCGGCTCAAGAAGAGCAGGCACATTGACGGTGGCAAGAGACCGGCGGATTATGTAAATAAGCCTCACATGTCTTGAAAAACGGCCTGCACTTTTTTGACAACACAATCCATGGTGTCCCAGTCCCAGGTCCACGTCTGTGATGCCACAAGAGCAGGTATTCGTTTTGGTAAAGACTTGAGTCTTTGGAGTCTTCATTCCGAAGACTCGACTTAGTTTTTAAGACTAATCGAAGCTCGAGTGTTTTGTAGAGACTCGAGTCCTCTAAAAAGACTCGAGTCTTCTATAGAGACTTGAGAGTTTTATTTACTAAGTGTAAACAAAAGGCTTTTAACTCATAATGATTAGAACTCAACTGTACTTGTAGAAACAAGTAAGGTTATGCGGCCTACTCAGTGAAGTTGGTACTGTAGAAATCTGTTCTTTGGATAGAAACTTCAAAAGTGAGTAAAGACTCACTTTTGAAGTTTCTATATAGCAAAGGCAATTAGATTCAAGTATTTTGAGGCACGCATAAAGTAAAAAAAAAGATACTATAAAAAATACAATCGTTCGAGTTTTTTCTAAAGCTCGAATTCTGACTACAGGACTCGATAAGACTCGAAAAAGGACTCGACTTATGACTCAAAAAACTCGGAAGTCTTTTAAGCTTGGAGTCTCGTAAGTATGAGGCAAGTTCTTGAATTCGACACTTGAGTCTTTACCAACACTAGCAGGTACGTGGGGTCATACCGCGACCCCGAGTCGCAGTCCATTTGCCAGTCTAAGGGTTATCATGGTCATTAACAATAGAATTACTGTTAAAAACGGGGTATTTACAATAATTATTACTTTTTGTGATTCCCGATATTTCGGCACTGTTCGATCGATCTTTACAAGCTTTATTTTTTTATTTACTTTCACCTGTCCCGTTGTCTGTAATCAAATCTTGCAAGTTAAATTTGATCCACTTCCCGGTTTCCGATTGAGCTGACAATGCAATATTATTATGACGTAGAGCTGATCTGATGATGGAGACAGAAGGTGGTCATAGCAATTCCTAAACTACACAAGATAAACCCATCGTGTTTGGGCTCATTCGAACCGACTCAACAAGTAGTTTATGATTGTCGAAAAAAGTACCCGGGTATGTCCTTAAACTACGACCAAGACCACCGGGGAATGGGCAGCAGCATTCCTAGAGTGCGGTGGAGATACTGCGATCGCCAACCCGCATGCTAAGCGTAGCGATTATGGCATTCACCCCCCATGAAATTGGGGGAGGCCTATTTCCAGCAGTGGACGTCCTAGGGCTGATATGGTGGATGGTTACTATCCAGCGGGACAGTTAAATGCCAACGTCAAGGTTTGGAAGCTACAAGAAATTATTAAAAACAATCCAAAACTTGAAGATACGTGTTCGGTTTTAAAGTCTAAAGTCTAAAGTGACAACACAATATTTGACTAACTACAACGTAGACATGGTCACCTAGTTTTTTTTATACGGCACTGTTGCAAGCACAGACATCGAAGAAAAGCAGACTCGCAGTGTTAAGCCAGATGATTTTTCATATAAAGACTGTATCATTAAGTATGAAGACAATTTTACCCAGCCGTATTCCTCTCTTATGTTATTTTTTAGATTGATTTGCACATGCGTTTGATTAGTGCCATGATAACGTACACATTTCACCCCGAGAGCTCGACGTGAATCATCTGGTTTAGTCAAAATCTACCAAATACATCGAAGTAACGATAACGAACGTGGACAAATCATCATCATCATCATCATTTCAGCCGAATGACGTCCACTGCTGGACATAGGCCTCCCCCAAAGATTTCCACAATGACCGGTCCTGCGCCACCCGCATCCAGCGGACACCCGCCCTTCGAATCGCTAAACTTAAGTGGCAGTGGGCCGGGCACATAGCACGCAGAACAGTGGACAAATACAAAAAAAAAATGTACTGTTTGCGAACAAGACGACGTTGCGCAAAAAATATTATAGTACGCATTGTGCCTTGGTCTCAGGCTGATACCTTTGGCTAATGTCCTTCCTCCCGGCGCTTGCACCTGAAATTGATGGGAACCCAAAACATTACGTAAAAAGTCGCTTATACGTTAAAGTATTTATTCTGAGGTGGTTCAATTGGGCAATCATGAAGAGGCCACTTAGAGAACAAGTTTAGGCAGCATATTAACCTGTTGTATTTTAAAATTGCACACGGAGTCGCTGAAATAGTCTCAAATTGAGTTCAATAGGCTTGTCCGAACTATATTTTCTGCTCAATTTTGAAATCGTCATACTGTTTGTAAAATACCATAGTTAATCACATTATATCAGATAAAATGGTTAAAAAACACCCCCCGATCATACCCTCAGAACATTGCATAAAAAATAATACGCATGCCAACTGTCAGACTAGGTTTTGTCTGTCTCTATAATTAACGATACAGTGTTTAGTTGTCTCGTTAAATCCCTATGGTGCACCAAAATGAGTTAGAATGCGACAGATAGTATGATTTATTTCGACTGTTAACGAATTGTCTCCATTTGATTTAGTGAGCATAGATCAGCCCGTCTAGTATGATAGCTTATACCGTCACGTTTTATGTGACGTTTCAGTACATTTTGGCCATATAACGTGACGGTATAAGCTATCATACTAGCCGGGCTGATGTACAGAAATCGTTGAACTAAAATGATGAGCGGATCTGCTTTATCTGTGGTTGCACCATATACAAGGATTTCTTTTTTTTTTATACTGACCAACGATTAGCCTTAATCGCACCTGATGGAAAACGATGACAAGGCCTAAGATGTTGCTCGCTTCTTCAGTAATAGCGTATTAACTCACGTGCTGCGTTCTACCCTCTTCTTGGTTCGCTTTTTTTGATCGTTATGGAGTGTGGGTAGGCCACATCTAAAACTCGCAACACGTTAGTTTATCTTTGAAATTGGTGCTTGCGACGGTGCCGAAATATCGGGAACCCATGAAAAGTAATATACATCGTAAATACTCCGTTTTTAGGGTTCCGTACCTCGAAAGGAAAAAACGGAACCCTTATAGGAGCACTTTGTAGTCCGTCCGTCCGTCCATCTGTCTGTCTGTCAAGACCCCCTTTTCTCAGCAACGCGTGGAGGTATCAAACTGGAATTTATATCAAATACTCAAGTCTACTGTCCCTTGGAGCTGTGAAAAAATCAAACTTCTAAGTCAATGCAATCAAAAGATACAGCCGTTTAAACAGCAAATTTTCGACACTCACAAGGGAATCAAAACGTACGGGGTACTTCCCGTGAACTCAGAATCTTGAAATTTGGTACGAAGTAACGTCTTATAGCGCAGATAAAGGAAAAATTGCGAATACCGTAAATTTTTTGTTACATCACATAATAAATATATTTTTTTGGAACCTTCGGTGCGCGAGTCCGACTCGTACTCGGCCGGTTTTTTTAACAATAATTCGAATGATATATTCTACTTTATTAACCCGTGCTTTGGAAGGCACGTTAAAGCCGTTGATCCCGGTTGCTGTCTTTGATAGCAGTCGTTAAGCCAAGTTAGAGGCCTCCGGGCGGCTTGAGAACTTCTAACAGTCAAGTTGCCCACTCACTTGACAAGCCTATTCCCAATAAGGTCGGTTTCCCCCTCGGGTTGGAAGGTCAGATGGCAGTCGCTTCCGTAAAAACTAGTGCCTACGCCAACTCTTGGGATTAGGTAGCGGACCTCAGGCATTCTTCAGGATGCAACTGTACTGGGAATAACGCTAGGAGGATGATGATATTCTACTTTATTAAAAAAAAGACTGGATTCGATCAAGTTAATGATGATTTCGTCAATATATCCTTGTAAAGCGATGTTGTACGGTAGTTCAATCAGATTCGTCAATCATGCGCATCATAATGGGCAAAAAAATGCCTCAATTAGAAGCATAATCCATTACAGTTCCATACAATGTAAGCTGACCAGTTTGATAGAGTTCTGCAAGGCACTAGATAACGGGGCTAATAAACCCTCAGTCTGGGCGGGTTCATTAAATAAATAAATTATTTTTTATTAATATATATAACAAATCTCTAAAATTCCTGCCAGTATCTTAGGAGACGATTTTGTATCCCGAAAGATCTCAGGATCCGCTGAACCGATTTGAACAATTTTTGTTGTATAGGTAGATTATAATAGTGGCCTTGTCATAGGGTACTTTAAATTTGTTGGCGAAATTTAATTAATTTTCTGAAATATGCGTCCTTTTTGGTTTTTTTTTTATTTTTCTTGAAGTCTGCCGCCGTCAATGCTGTCAGTGTCAGTCACTGCTGCTCTGTCAGTGGGAGCTAACGTCAAAAAAAACTCTTTCTATGTTCCTGAGAAAAAGGGGTCTTGACAGACAGACAGACAGACGGACGGACGGACGGACAACAAGTGATCCTATAAGGGTTCCGTTTTTTCCTTTCGAGGTAAGGAACCCTAAAATATCATATCTACATTTGCTGTTGAGTACTTAATAAATAAATACGTGTAAATCATACTAGGTAAATTATCCGACTAATGCAGTGCAGTGTTGCAGGCATCCATAGGCTGCGGTGACCGCTTACCATCAGGCGGGCCGTACGCTTGTTTGCCACCGACGTGGTATAAAATATCCCATAGCATGCATTTTAACGCCTACTACTGCTCGGCTGGGTAAGGTTCGGGAATCTAGCCTCTGTGCGGAAAGAGAAGCGACGTGAAATGCAAGAGAGCCCATACGTTCTACGATTCTTCTCTTTCCGCACAGACTTTACGGCATATGTTTTCGTTCAATATTCCGCTGTGTCTCAAGATGAAAGTCTTTGACGAGTGTGTGTTGCCAGTGACGACATATGGCACCAAAACGTGATCGCTTACTATGGGTCTTAAAAAAGGCTCAAAGTCATCAAAAGAGGAATGGAGAGGGCTATGCTGGGACTGGGAGTTTCTCTGCGTGATCGCACCAGGAATGAGGCCATCCGATTCTCAGCAGACCCAAAGTAACCGATATAGCCCTCCGAATCGCTAAGCTTAAGTGGCAATGGGCGGGGCACATAGCACGTAGAACTGATAGTCGTTGGGGCGAAATGCTTCTCAAGTGGTGACCGCGTATCGGAAGGCGTAGCGTTGGCACGCAAGGTGGATTGATGACCTGGTACAAGGACGCGGGTGGCGCAGGACCGGTCCTTGTCTTGTCTTGCGTGTGTCTTGGGGGGCGGCCTACATCCAGCAGTGGACGTCCTTCGGCTGACATGATGATGATGAGTTGATGACCTACTACGGCAGTGGCCAATAAGTGTACCTACGGTATGCCTGATGGCAATAAAAATAGATCAGGTGCCTTGTTCCATGTAATGTTCAAGAGAAGAAATGTATGAATTTATATTCACGCGAACAAAGTCGCGGGTACAGCTAGTTAATTAATAAGGCTAACATAGGATACATATACTTGAGGCGTTTGAAATGTGGTGTTGGAGGTGAATGGAGAGGATTAGCTGGACTGAGAGAGTGACTAATGAAGAAGTGCTGAAAAGAGTAGAGGAAAAGAGGCAGCTGTTAGATAACATAGAGTCAAGAAGAGGGAAGATGATGGGCCACCTCATACGATATGAGAACTTCATATGGAAGATAGTTGAAGGAAAAATAGAAGGAAGGCGAGGAAGGGGAAGACTTAGAATTAATTATATAGACCGAATTAAAAATAATGTTAACGTCATGTCGTACCAAAAGATCAAGGAGGCGGCCTGGGACCGAAGCAAATGGAGAGCCCACTTTGAGTTGCACCGACAAGAGAGTCCCCAGTACGCTTGACTAAATTCAATTCTCCGTACAAACGTAGTATCGTTCTCATTTTAAAACGCCATGCTGAAATAACATGAAACTTTGTATACACAATGAGATCCGCCATAGCTATAGGTCGGAAATTAGTTTCTGTTGCTAGAAAATGGAATGAAAAAAAAAAATACAAGGAGTTTTGAATTTTTTAGATCTTGTATGAAAACCTTAATAATCGCTGTATTTTTTCTCCATTATAATTTCAAGCAACAGAAACTAATCTCCGACCTAGATATACCGGATCCCCTTGTGTATACAAAGTTTCAAATTCCAGCGTGCCATTTTAAAATGAGAGCGAAACTACGTTTGTATGGAGAACCGAGCTTACTGCGGACTCTTAAGTGATTGACGATTTCATGTCTGTTAATGTGAAACTTTCATTAGTCAATGTAATTCAGAATGAAAACTTTTGCCATTTGACCATACCCAAGGTTCATTCTGACATTTTGACATTGACTAAGTAAATAAAGTTTCACACTTGTCAATCATTTAAGAGGGTGCAGCTATGTTATTCACAAAACAAGCCAGAGGTGGGGTGCACGTCCAAGACCAATGACGGCACAGCCCACCCCTAATATATATTGACGCCGGGGCTCATAATAACAATACGTAATCGGGGGTTTAACGCATTGGTCCGCTCGAGTCATCACCAGACGTCCGTCTATTTGACATTGCACCTAATTCACATGCTTCTGACATTGACAGTCTGCGACGGGTGCAAGAAGAGACGAACGACCGAGACATTGGCGTGGTAGGGATTGACTCATCCGCATTGGTATTATTTTATCGATAATATTGTCTAGGTATATCATATCATGTTTTAGGTAGTACATACGTAAGGTCTGCGGCATACTTTAGCTTCACGGTTTGTCGGAGTCAATTTTTACCCGACTTTGACGATAAAGCGTGACCATAAAATCTGCCATTGTGCTATCATGCTAGCTGGATAGGCGGTCTCACGTAGTTCTGCAGTCATCCTATAAGATAGACTAAGATCTATAGCAGTAAAGTAAAAAGTATTGTCTCGGTCTATTTTAAAGCTTGAAGAATGTTGCGCATATTGCTATGTAATTCGGGGTTAACAGCTTGAGATTTTTCAAATTAGTCGCATTTTGCAGCTGGATACTTCTTTGATTGTAAACTTGTATGAAAAAGCAGTTCAAAAATATGTGCGCTTCATGGTTCTTTTATGGCTTCATAGTTTAATATGTATTCCAATCGTTCTGAAGATATGACTTATTCATGGTCGTTTATGATCGTCATTATAAGGCCATTACATATTACACATCTTGCAGTTTGTCACAAAAACCGATAGAGTTTTAGGTTTAGTTAAAATGAGACAGCAATTCATTTCAGCCATTTCAGGCTGTCATGACAAATTGCATCGTTTGTATTGTGCTATGAGTAAGTATACTCAAATGACGCCCATGATTTCCTATGTAATTTATTTATAAACAATTCCCCAAACTTAAAGGATTGAAAATGACCACAGTCAATTCCGACTATACGAAGAAAAAACCGGACAAGTGCGTGTCGGATCACGCACAAAGAAGGGTTCCGTACCGACACCTAATCTACATTTAAAAGCACAATACAATATATTGAATCAAAAAAGGTTGCATTTTCATAGGAAATTCTCGGCACTTAAGCCCTTTTGTTTGAGTAAGACATTTTTTCAGCAAAAACTCAAAACAGTTAGATCTATCTTGTTCAAACCAAAAATTGTTGAAAGTAGATATTAATGTACATCATCTTGATTTTTTTCTGAATTTTAAACTTCATTGCTTGGAAATTATCCAGCCAGCTAATATCTCACCAACAACGGTAGAAATGGTTTTTTTTAGCATCCTCTGGAATTTTTGAAGACCTGTCTATACGTAATGCTTGGGAAGCACATAATAATAATAATATAATAATATAAGCCTTTTATTCAATCAATTGTTTACAAATTTTTTTTTCTTATGATTTATATTCTATTGACGGCATCGGCTCTGTCTGTTTGCCGTTTGGCAAAGGCCTCCTCCATCCCTTTCCATCTATCTTTGTGTCTCGCTAGCCTTGTCTATTGTCTACCCGCCACTTTTATTATTTCGTCGTCCCATCTTATTTTTTGTCTACCTCTTTTCCTTGTTTTGTCTCTGGGGTACCACCATATTATTCTTTTGCTCCACTTCTCTTTATTCCTTATTATGTGTCCTGTCCATCGCCATTTGAGTGTTTTCACCTTAACAGCTACATCTTCCACTCCAGTTTTACGTCTTATTGTTTCGATTCGGATTTTGTCTTTCCGTTTCACACCTATCATACTTCTTTCCATTGACCTTTGGCATACTTGTAATTTGTTCAGGTTGCTAATGCCCAAGTTTGGCTGCCATAGGTTAACACGGGCAACACACATGCATTAAATAGCTTTTTCTTTGTGGAAAGCCTTGTTTCCTTGTTTTTCATGACTTCCTTCAGTGACCAGTACCTTTTCCAAGCATTGGTTGTTCGCCTGTCGATCTCTTTTCCATTTGATTGTTCATGGATATTGTTTGTCCTAAGTATATGTACTCATCTACATACTCAACAATTCCCTGATTGACTTCTATTGGTATCTTCTTGGAATTAGTCATTGTTTTCGTTTTTTCCATATTTATTCGCAAACCCATTACTTCACTCTCGTTAACTAGTTTGTAGAGCATCGGCTGTGTTCGAGATTAAGACTAGGTCATCTGCGAAACGTAGATGAGTAAGTATGGTGCCATCTATTTTAAATCCGTAATTAGGGTTCCTTTCCCAGTTAATGTTTCTAAATATTGCCTGAAGTACTGCAGAGAAGATCTTTGGGGAAAGTAGGTCTCCTTGTCTTACTCCTTTGTTTATTTTGATTGTTTCTCCCTTACTTTCTAGCATGCACAAGTGCATTGAAAAAAAAAATATGACCCTACTGTTAAATACATGGCGTGCCCCCAGTTTAAATATTTTTTCGTAATTTCACATCACATTTCTATATCGGTTCATAGAATACACCTTCCTACCAAATTTCGTAATTGTAGTGCTCATATAATAATAATAAATTGTGTTGCTGTCTCTGCGTGCGTCCCATGATACGGGCAGGGACAGCATCCGCTCGGTGTACCCCTTGCATTTCATTAAATTGTCAAAAGGGCCTCTTCGTGTTGGCTATGTGGTACTCGGTTGTTACTTGGTACCTCGGTACTTTGGCTCCGCGCACGCCTTCCAAAGGTCCAGGACACCATTTTTTATTTCAGGCATTGCCCATAAAGTGTTAATAATTATTACAAAAGTCTTACAAAACTACTGTTAGTTAGTACAGAATACAAACACAATAATCTAAAAACCGGATGAGCATTCAAGTTAAATCAAAATATATAACATATGTATAGTCCCTGACTAAATCGGCTGTGACATATTCGGACGGACGGACAGACATGACGAATCTATAAGGGTTCCGATTTTGCCATTTTGGCTACGGAACCCTAAAAATCAGACGTGTATTACCGCTCTTTGTAAATTGAGTATAGATTTGTTATTACATTTTCTCTAATTCATACGGAATGATTAGAAGTGAAAATTAAGACTTAAGTAATATTTACTCATACATAATTCATGGTTGGATCTCCGTTACAACCCGCTGCCTTTTCTGACTCGACTTGCTACTTACTAAACCTCTTTACAAGAAAATCAACTCATCGATTGTCAATTTTGACAGCAAATGCCTAAACCGGTATCATAGATGTACAAAATACTAAATAAAAGGAGAGACTACTGTAGTAGCGGGCCGAAGGAAATTTATTTACTATTTTGATCAAAATTTACGTATATAACTTGAGAGATATGTTACAAATAAAAATGGACTATGTATTAAATAAACCACAAGACTGTTGATAGTACCTACTCATTGGAATAAAACTTATGTTATGGAGGTCTTCAATCAACAGAGTGAAAGAACAATTTTTTAACATGATGCCGACGGCCGCTTTCTATCATCGCACTGCTCGCCGTTGGCAGGGCATTCATCCTCACACCTTAGAACCTAAACGGTCGCGTATGGTACGGTCTCAGAGGAACTCCCTCCCTCGGACGCTCTGGTTGTGGAATGAGCTCCCTGCCGAGGTTCTCCCGAGTAACCACAGTATGGGATTCTTCAAGAAAGGAGTTTATACATTTTTAAAGGGTCGGCAACGCGCATGTGACACCCCTGGAGTTGCAGGTGTCCATAGGCTGCGGTGACTGCTTACCATCAGGCCGTACGCTTGTTTGCCACCGACGTGGTATAAAAAGAAATAAAACAATCTTTAACTTAAAAGTTGTTATTCACAAGTTAAGGAATTATATAGGTCGATTCACAAGAGCTGGCGCGAAAAATGTATGTAACTGTCATTAATTTCATAGACATTCCGCGCCAGCTCTTGTGAATCGACCTATATATACATCTTGAATGAAACCAAAATTTTAAATACTCAGAAGTATAAATAGGTAAAGGTCCAATTTGTTAGAGAAAAAATATACGAGCGCTGGAAAGGGCCCTGAAATCCTGTCGGTCGGGGCGTATAAGATTATACTGTATTTTACTGATAGTCAAATCAGCAACTTTTTACGAAGCGTCAAAAACGCTCGCTGAAACGCTCGTTGTAAGCAAATTTACCTAATGACGTCACAATTTTCTATGGTCAAACTGCGCCCTAATTTGAAATATTATTAAAATTGTATACAGAAAGCTCCCGTGAGTTTCAAACATATTAAAATATGATGAAACGGGACATTCACGTTGATGTATCGCTCGACATGTTTCAGCAGCATTGATAACTTCAAGCACTAGCACTACATCTGTGAATAATTTAAAAACAGTCTTGTGACTTTAGACATAAAGTTTAATTTTAACTGTCAAGGTTTTAAAAGATAGCGGTCTCGTATAGTTCTATACAATGTCTTTGATGAGAATATTTTCCCGGCTTACACAGCGCTCGGTCGCATCGCATAGCAACGATAGGCAAATTATAATGAATAAATGATTTTATTTTTATTTTATTTGATTTAATATAATTTTAATTCTATGCTCTTAATTTTCTGTAATTTTGTACATGATATAATGGTAATCATATACGGCCACAAGCGCGCAGCATATGCACTAACAAACACGACCTGCAAAGGACGATACGAAGCATGCAGCAAGCCGGGTCTAATGCTGCAGCTGTCATGATGGAGTAACGGCTTCCGATCACCGAGAAACCGAGAACTGAATGAAAAATTAAAACAACTGGCAGCAGTGATAAGATGTCGTACGAGTATATGACTGATCGAGAACATACAACGCAAAAGAACAAACATAAAAATTATCGATATCCTGCATTGTCATACTTGTTGATTATATTTTAGAGAAATGGGCGACCTGTACTATAATTAAAGAGTACCTGTACTATACATAATTACTTATAATAACTTGCATTTTATTTATTTATTTATTTATTAAAGGAGTTTCAACAGCTTTTTAAACATGTTGACATTTTAAATAGAAATATGGAACCAATAACAGAAACTCACCAAAAGAAACAAGATATGAACTAAGGTTACACACTATGTTACAGTATCTTAAAATTAAAAATCAAAGGCTATAAGAGAACACAACAAGAGATGTCCATCGCTCACCGGACGCTCAGAAGATACACGATACCACTTGTATTACATACATACATTCTCTTACTTACTCATAAGCTACAGGAGATCTAGTACCCAGGGCCCACATAAGGGCCACAGGTGATGTTGGAGCCATCACGGTCAGGGAATGATATAATAATATGTGTATATAAGTGCGTATGTCTAAAATTGTTTATATAACAATTATACATATAACGGGAACAATAGTTACTAACATACAAGCCTGTTTTTAATCAAAAATTTAAAAGCGAGACAAATATATAGGGTGCTGGGAGCCTGACGCTTTAGCCTTCATAAATGAAGGAAGGTGACGAAACTAGGAGAGGGTTTGATGCTCTGATTCTTGTCTGGTGCAAAGGTTGTCCATCGCCATCCAACTGATCCAAAGTGGTAACGCAGCAAGTGTGATGGGTACCTTTTCGCCCAGTACAACACAGGGGTTTTCTTGTTTGACTAGGCTCTCTTTTTGTGTTGGTGTTTTTATAATGTATTAATAAAAAAAAAAAATATTCTTAATTTTATTCTAAAATATAATATCTACAACAAATGCTATCCTATGAAGAAAGAGTAAATAATGAATAAGCATTGAAAGGGTCCTTATACTGTCATTAACTTCTGGTTCTTCATTTTACTAATTTACTAAGCCGGAATATATTTATCATTATGAATGGTTGAAATATTTTTCCTTGTACTGCTTACAGCTGTATTTGTTTCATTTTGCAGCTGACATTGCATGATCACCAAGTAGAATTTCTCCATAATCCTGCAATAAAAAAACACTTAACATGCTTTCGGCAACTAGTACTTGGTACTTAAATCATCGGCAAACCTCTCCCAGCTAACATGAAATAAATATTTAGGTAGGTGGACATTAAATAGATTCATCAAAGTGGTGTAAATAGATTCATCACATTTTCTTTCCAATTTACATGTTAATTTTCATAAACACTCGGCAAAACAAATTCACATAATAGGTTACCTGTCCGTCACATCACTGGAATTTACAATAGAAGACATCTATTCTATGTGGAGAACCAAAGGCATGGTTAAATAATGATCCCCAACAAAAGGAAATTAATTTTTCAGACTGAAATACTGATTTCTTGTTACATTATAGATGTCTATTTTAAACATCTTAGCACATGAAATATATTACTGACACCAAATGTCAATTGCCTTAGCAACGACCATAGCAACTACGCCCGCGACGGCCACCCACCATAGCAACTACACCTACATTGCTAGAGGTGTAAGGTGGGGACAACGTTTTTGACATTAACGTGTCGTGGCGTGCGTCCCCACCTTTTCAAAAATACTTTGCGAATACGTGTAACTGTCAAACCATCTCACCTCTAGTGATGTTCTAGTTATCGACGTACTAATCGATGGATTTATGCATTAAAACTATCCTGATTCAAGTAATATAAACCGCTTATTGATTAAAAAAACACTACGAATGAAAGAGAAAATGATTTTTACAAAATTTTTGAATGAAATATCAAGTGCACACACCATGTTACGTATATAGGAGTTAGACTGTACTGGCTGACATATGACAGATGGAGCGAGCGTTTAAGGTGGGGCGAGCGTTGAGGTGATAACTAGAGGTGGAGACGTACGTCTTTACGCCACAAGCCAATACTTTTACAAGAATACCACTTCAGTACGGTCGGTTCTCGACAAAAACACGACACAATTGCCGATCCAAGGACTGACCTTTTTGTTTTTTTTTGTTTAGGACGGGAAAATGCTTTACGCATACCACTCGGGTGCAGGGGGTGACCCGAGTGGTTATGTGGGACTCCCGTATAGGCTGATGAGACCCACGGTATACCCACTAAAAACCCCCCCATCTGCCGCCTCGTCGCCTTGTGGCGAGGTCACGGGAACGCTTGCGCACACATCCGCGACCCCGCCGGCGACAGCCGCTCCCAAGCGGCTCCATTGCGGATGCCCGGAGGCCCTCCACGTCAGGCACGCCAGATGTTTTGGCGTGCCTTCCTCCTCGACCTCCAGCTTGTACAGTAGCGGATCCCCCTGAGTCCGCTACGAGGAGATCATGGGTGCCGAAAAAACTTCCGGCACCCGATGGCGGAGCAGGTCGGTGGTTCCGCCATGAACCACACCTCGGCCGCAGAGGATAGGGAAAGCATTTCTCTTCCTCTGCGGCCACACCGTTTCCGCGGAACGGCCCCGCCAAGTTCGCAGGGGGTAGGGAGAGTGGCGCACCGAAATACCAACACGCCTCTCCCCCTGCGATCCCGCCTCGGCCATAGAAGAGAGGGAGAACGGCGAACCGCAATACCGGCACTCTTCTTCTGCGGCCCCTCCTCAACGCATCCTCAGCGGGCTTCCCAAACAGGCCGGCCCTGGGTGCCTCTTAGCTTCACCGTGGATGACCAGTCCACGGTTACTAAGCCCCCCCGCCCTGACAAGGCGGACACCCTCGAGGGGGATCCAAGGACTGACCTCGCCCGACATTGCTTAACCTCGCATACCGCACGCGGTACGCTGGCGCCGCTGGGCCACGAACGCTCCTATCAATAAGTAAACTATAGAGGTTTTATTTCTTGTAACAAAGCAATTTTTACGATTTTTACGAAGAAACGAGACCGGTTCGGCGACTGCCGGGTACCTAGTCCATTAACGTAAAGGGACCTTTATGCTTCAAAATAATACAAATTTAATAAAAGCGGCCAAGTGCGAGTCGGACTCGTGCACGAAGGGTTCCGTACCGCATGATCTATGAAAAGAGTCCGACTCGCACTCGGCAGGTTTTTAATATTTGTTGTTATAGCGGCAATAGTGCACATTTCAAATGTCTGTTACGGTTCTTGAGATCTAACTCGGCGAGTGGTAGCCATGAAAAAGGGCTAAAATATCACGTTTTTTGTATGGGAATAGATAGAAATAGACAATCTGTGAAAATTCAACTGTCTAGCTATTATGGTTCTTGAGATACAGCCTGTTGACAGACGGACGGACGGACGGACGGACAGCGAAGTCTTAGTAATAGGGTTCCGTTTTTACCCTTTGGGTACGGAACCCTAAAAACCAGCTGGTTGTATCGTGGATACAACCATAAAATTAACATTTGTGGGTAAATACTTCTTTCGTTGCCTAATTATTTTCGTCACTAACAACATCAATGAAAAATAAACCGAAACATTAAAAAAACCGGCCAAGTGCGATTCAGACTCGCGCACCGAGGGTTCCGTAAAAATATTTTTGACCGAGCGAGCGAAGTGAGCGAAGCGTCTCCGTTTCAGCTATCGACAAAAATTCTTTCATGTCTGTCTGTCTGTCCGGGTTTGTTCTCCTCTACAGGTCACATTTCTCAACCGATTCTCGTGAAATTTTGTGAACAGGTTCGATAATTATATAGAATTTTTTGTAGCAAGTTTTTGGAAATTTTTAAATAAAAAAAAATTGCGAGGTCATCTAGTTATTATATGATGTAACTAAAATTTTACGGTTTTCGATTTTATTTCTTTATCTGTGCTATAATACGTTGCTTCGTACCAAATTCCAAGATCCTGAGTTCACGGAAAGTACCTACCCTGTAGGGTTTGATTCCCTTGCGAGTGTCGAATATTTGCGGCATAAACGGCTGTATCTTTTGATTGCGTTGGCTTAGAAGTTTAATTTTTTCACAGCTCCAAGGGACAGTTGACCTGAGTATTTGATATAAATTCCAGCTTGATACCTCCACGCCGGGTTCTTGAGAAAAAGGATCTTGACAGACAGGCGGACGGACAACAATGTGATCCTATAAGGGTTCCGTTTTTTCGAGGTACGGAACCCTAATTATGCTTTAGTATTTGGTTGAAATCACCGATTCCATTGATTTTATTTTAGCTTGATCTAGCGTTAGTAACTGAACTACAATTTAGAAAATACCGAGATCGGCATATGCGTGCCTATCAAATTCGAGGAGTTCCCTCGATTCCTCCTAGATTTCATCATCAGACCTTCACCTAATTTATATGGGACCAATGTCGGGGTACCTGCTTTGAAACAAAAAAAGAATTATCAAAATCGGCCAACGTGTTCAAGAGTTATCGGGGAACATACACGTATAAAAAAAAAACAAGCAAACATGCAGATGATCTGAGTACCTCCTTCTTTCTATTGAAGTCAGTAAAAAAGCTAATGCTTACAAGCTGAAAAAGTATCCATTTTTATGCGCCTGCGAGATTATAATTAGCAAGCAACATCTGGCAACGTTGAAAACAATTGCTGCTTTGATGTTATAATTACAAACCTACCAACGTTACTAACAGCTTAAATAAGCAGCTGTAAGATGGGTAGAGACAGTAATTCATTCCTCTCAAGACGATTGTTACGACAAATATATAATTTACGCATGTATTTGTTAGAGAGGGCGCAGTACGATCGGTTTAAAAATGGCACCCGTGACAGAGAAAATGAGGAGCAGTAGGTTAGCATGGTATGGGCATGTAATGAGGAGGGATGAATGTCATATTGATAAAAGAATATTAGGGTTGGATGTAGAAGGACGAAGAGCGATTGGAAGGCCCAAAAAGCGATGGATGGATTGTGTGAGAGAGTATATGAGAAAGAAAGGAGTAAGCGCTGAAGTGACGAATAATAGAGAGGAATGGAAGAAGAAAACATGTTGCGCCGACCCTGCATAAGCGGGATAAGGGCAGGGAGATGATGAGTACGATCGGTGTGGATCGATTCTCCATACAAACATATTTAGGCTCTCATTTTAAAACGCCATGCTAGAATAACATGAAACTTTGTATACACAATGGTATCCGGCATACCTAGGTCGAAAATTAGTTTCTGTTGCTAGAAATTGAAAAAGAAAAAAAATACAGGGGTTTTTCGAGTTTTTTACGGCTTGTATGAAAACCTTAATAATCGCTGTATTTTTTCGCCATTATGATTTCAAGCAACAGAAACTAATTTCCGCCCTAGACAAGCTGGATCCCATTGTGTATACAAAGTTTCATTTTATTCTAGCATGGCGTTTTAAAATGAGAGCATAAATACGTTTGTATGGAGAACCAAACGTACTGCGCCCTCTTAAAGGTCGCCGGAGTCCGCTGGATGCGGGCGGCGCAGGACCGGTCATTGTGGCACTCTACGGGGGAGGCCTATGTCCAGCAGTGGACGTACGTCGGTTGATATGGCTGATATTTATCGGCCTGTTTAGCGTAATTGGTAGTGACGATGCCTCCTAACCTAGAGGTCCGGGGTTCGAATCCCGGTAAGGGCATTTGTTTCTGTGGTGAGCAGAAACATTTGTTCTTGAGAATTGTATGTTTTCTAAAGTATATATTTATTAAATATATCGTCGTCGTATCCATAACACAAGCCTTATTGAGCTTATTATGGGCCTTGTTCGATTTGTGTAAAAAATGTCCCCTGATATTTATTTTAATTTCATTTATATGATGATGATGATGATGATGATGATAATCTGTATACGAATACTTAACCAAAGTAACTTAAACTTGCTCTGTGAGCTGAAAAAACACACCGAAAAGCAAAAAAAAAGTTTCTTTTTTCATATTTCATTATTTTTTAAATTCACTGAACAAAAAAAGCTATATTGTTATCGAGCATTTTTGCCGAAACTGAAACGGAGAAGTCGTTTCATTCGGTCAATATTATAAATAATACTTAAGCCCTTAAGGCATTGTACGGAAGGTGCTGGCGGCATTTCCTCGCTGTATCGCAATGCTGATACTTTGTGCGAAGAAGTCGCCAGCTCTTCGGTCACCAGTTAGGTACGTCAACCAGACATTTGGCAATATCAGGAAATACCTGTGCGCACTGATGAAACTAGAGTTTCGTTTCGACGCCAAAAGGTACAAGATTGTACCCTCTGCCGAGGCCTGGCTCACACGTGGGTTATCAAATTGTTCCAGGTTTCATGGGCAAGGTGCTGATTGAAAAGCTGCTGTATTCCTGTACAGACCTGGACCGCATCTACTTACTGATGAGAGCCAAGAAGGGAGTCAAGTCGGAGGACCGTTTAGCAGCGCTGTACTCAACACAAGTGAGTTAATTACTGATCTTTAATAACCGTCTCACAATATCGAGTATGATTAAAAAAATCGGCCAAGAGCATGTCGGGCCATGCTCAGTGTAGGGTTCCGTAGTTGCCCAATGAAAATACTCTAAAAAAATCAATAACAAAGGGAATACTTTCGCAGCGTTTCATTCATACGTCTTTTACTAAGAAGGGAAGGCTTTTTACGATAACTCAAAAACGGCTTTACTGGTCATGTCCGCTATAGTTTTCGTTGAAAGCTTTACTTTCTTGATTTTTTACATATTTTTTGGACCCATAGTTCAAAAGCTAGAGGACATTTTTTTTTTGTTTTGGAGTGACTATTTCCGAAAATATCCTCTTTATCAAAAATACGTTATGAAAACCTTTATTCATTTTGAAAGACCTATCCAAAAACTTACGTGTAGGGCGTCCTTAATTTTTTGTATCACTGTCATATTTATTGATTTATATATCCATGCCAAATTGCAGCTTTCTAGCACTAACAATCACAGAGCAAAGCCTGTAATTGTTTGTGCTAGAAAGACAGACAGACGGACATGGCGAAACTATAAGGGTTCCTAATTGACTACGGAATCCTAAAAATATCGTTATTTCCACCTGGTTTTAATTTTTATAATAAATCTTCACGGAATACAGTTACTTATTAGTAAATGCAAGCATCCTGAAACAACGTCCATTGAGTGTTGTAGTTCATACGAGTATAGGTATACAGGGTGGGCCCTGTAACAGGAGCAATAAATTGAACGCTCAACTACTGAGCGAGCCAGCAATCATTTCAGTGGATTTTTTTCTTGTATATCTTCAAAATTAGCTTACGCGTATATTTTTATTTTTCTGGATTGCTAATATTGACTATTTATTAAATAAAAAAACAAACATCAAAAATTTCCTTGAGAAAAAAATTGCAAAATACTCATACCTAGGGTAGGTATGAGTATTTTGCAATGCTACCATATGCTACCATAAAAACTGCATTGATTGACGCGATGTGATCTCGTGGTGTCAAGATCCAATACTTGGACGTCATACATTCAGACCAAAATTTCTCCTGATTGAAAAAAAAAATAGACACAAGGAGTTACTGCAGATGCTCTAAGGAAGCGTCCTTTTAAATATTTATTATTATTATTATTTTATTTTAGACAGGCAGCTGTCGCTGATACGTCTACATCAGAGTTCACTTAGCACACGATCATACTACTTATTTTATAGATTCTCAAGTTTGTTTTTAGTCATGTTAACACTTCTGGCGTTCACTATTTCTGAGAGTAATTTGTTCCATGCCTTTACTATTAGAGATTAAGGCTGGGTTGCACCGACTTACGATCACAGACTGATCAACGTTAAATATGGCGCCGGCAGCTGTCATCCCATAGAAACTTGTCAAACTTTCCATACATTCAAATTTTAACGAACACCGCTTACGATTACAGACGGTTTGGTGCAACCCAGCCTTAGTTTTTGCCAATATTTGTTTTAGATTTGCTTGCTGATAATTTAAAGTTGTGTCGTGTGTTTTCTCCTATTGTATATTATATGACCTGGTAAAGGTCGCGGGACCGGTCATTGTGGCACTCTTTGGGGGAGACCTATGTCTGCAGTGGACATCCCTCGGCTCATAAGATGATGATAATGATGATATATTAGATATCATCATCTCAATCATGATTAGGATTATTCTAGTTGTTCAAGACGTGTCTTCAGAGAAAGAGTTTTCTAACTGTGATACTTACTGCGGGCCAAATATCTATGACAAATTGCACAAAGGAAAGAGGTCCCTTACAGGGATGTATTCGCCTTTGTAATATACAGGGTGGGCCCTGTATCTGGAGCAAAAAATTAAGCGGTGGACTATTTAGCGGGACAGCAATTATTTCAAAGTGATCTCAGTTGAATTTCTTTCTTAATTTCTTTTTCTTCAAAGATGGCTTACGTGTATTGTTTTTTTTTTTCTGAAGTGAGATTAATGTCAATTCATTTTAAATAGTCAATTGAAAACAAAAAATTTAAAAACAATTATGACTCATAACTTGATACTACCTCAAATACTACATTGACTGATGTGCTATAATCTCGTGGTGTCAAGATCCATTACTCGGAGTTCATAACTTTAGATCAAAATTTCTCCGAAACGAAAATTTTTGAACAAAAATCGTACACCAGGTGTTACTGCAGATGATCTAAGGAAGCGCCCTTTTAAATATTTGCTCCAGTTACAGGGCCCACCATTCTCACCAGGGCCATATTTACCCGAGTCACAGATTTTATAATACGTTTAGCCTGTGTCTCAAGATTTCATTTCATTTGTTTTCAGTTCGTCTTCGATCGTTTGAAGAGGGAGAGAACCGGTGTGTTCGAGTCAAAAGTGCACGTGGTCGCGGGAGACATCTTGGAAAATGGTTTAGGTAAGAAATTACGCAACATCAAGATGCAGGTCATCACCATAGTAAATATCCTATAAAAATCTACAGCACGTTTTATCCATCTTTCATCAATAATCCATATCATACTCATAAAAGTCATAAATCATAATATATTATGTTGTATTGACAAGATGTTTTTAAAATGTAGCCGATAGATTTTTTTTTCAAGTAGACCTTATAATACCGCACTGTTGAAAAGTCGATACACATATACAACAAAAAAAAGAACAAATCATTACACAAAGCAAATAATACATGTCAAGTTTATATGAGAATAAAGTCAAATTGTGTAATAAGTAATAATAATATTATGTCAAGAAAAATACCCAAAATTAATAAATGATAACAACACAAATGAAAACAATAAAATTAAGTACTAATCGTACGAGAAGAATATAATATAATGTCATTGATATGCAAATTGATTATAGAACTAAAACTAACAGGTCGATAGTTAATTATTATGCTACCACAGGAATTGGAGCAATTCAGTCCCATGCATTTTATCACTAAGGTAGGCCTTGGTGCTGTAATAAGCTTTAGAATTTAGCTTAAGATTGACCTGTTTTTTAACTTTATTGACTGGAAGTTCCGTCATAAACATGGACCGTACTAAATTATAATAAAAAAACATGTGATAAATACTAAGAATAAAATCTAATAAACACAAAGCTTAACAAGCTTCTCTGTATCAAACATATATATTTACTTATAACCTTGAAACGCACAGAGCGCGGCGCAGCGTCGTTGCGGGGCGGAGGCGGGTGTGCGAAGCAAACACGGTCCGGGCATCCTCTTTGGTCCGGGGCACGTCGCACCTAAAAACCGCGCGGTATTCGGTAGCAACTGTGCTACCGAATACCGCGAAGAGCGGAGGCGGTGTGTGTGACATGTGAAGCAGTAATCGACAGTCGACAGATTTGGAAAAAATAAAAATTAAAAATCGCCTCAGCCTCCGCCTTCGCCGCGCCCGCTCTGTGCGTTGCGAGCTTTAATAGTATTTTAGTCCAATAATTGACAAAAAGATCAAAACTAAATAAATAAACCGACATAGCAGGATTTGAACGTTCATTAATTTTTAGGTTTGGACAAATTTTTTGGACCATAGTTAATTATAATTCGTCTACAATTTAATTGGTTCTTTTATGACACGAAAATTTGTCATACATACAATTTACACAGGTTGTGGCCTGTAATAGGAGCATACAATTAAACGGTACACTATTGAGCTCTCCAGAAACTATTTCCAAATGGTTTCAATGGAAAAAAAGTTGTTTTGGTTTTTTTTAATGCACATATAGTGTACTTTTTTACTCTACTGGAGTAATATCAATAACTATCTATTTATTTTAAAAACACTCAAAAAAAATTAAAATACCCCAAAAATATCGTTTATAACCAAATAATGCAACAAAGATAAAAAGTCATAACTAGATGTTGCTGTCCTAAGGCACCTCGGAGGTGCAAAGGGCCGTCGATAAATCGCGCCACGCCTTCCTGTCTTCAGCCACGCTTCTGGCCTCGCTCCAGCTCAGTCCGACGGCTCGCAGCTCACTCTCGACGGTCCACCGCCATGTATGCACCGGACGTCCTCGGTTACGCCTACCGCCCGGCGGCTGCCATTCGAAAGCAACGTTATTAGTTCCCCCTCTTCGAATAGTGTGGCCGATCCATTTCCACTTGCGCATCGCGATCACTACGCTAATAGGGGATTGATGACATATGTTCCAAAGGTCTTCGTTCCGTATCTTTCTTGGCCAGAACAAGCGTAAGATCGTCCTCAGGGACTTGTTGACGAAAACCTGTAATTTGTTCGTCAGGCCCTTCGTCACTCTCCACGTTTCACAACCAAAAAGCAGTACTGACTTTACGATAGATTCAAAGAAGGATAACATTACACCTCGTGTGAGCACAATCGATTCCCAAAATTATAACTAGATGCTACCTCACGATCAGCAGTGAATGCCGCGCTATAATCACGTGGTGCCAAGATCCATTACTTTTAGGTCATCCATTACGTTTACATCAAAATTTCTCCCAATTGAAAACGGATTTTTTTGGTCATAAGAGGATACTGCATTTGTTCAAAGGATCCTTATTTTTTTCCTCCTATTACAGGCCACATCCTGTATATGTAACTTTCATATTACAACGTAGTCAATTAAAGAGAAGTCATTTTAAAACCCTTACCTAACTATGGTGTAAAAATTTAGTCCTCACTTTTTCTTTCCGGCCCAATACGCCCAGTTGCTAATCTTATACGAACTTTTAAACGAACATATGTAACATTTGTTAAATATTTCAGGATTATCTGAGGAAGATCGCACCCTGCTTGTAAATCGAGTCAACATTATATTTCACGTAGCAGCCAGTGTGAGGTGAGTTTTCAGGTCCAATAATTGAATAAAAGATTTAAATACATTGTTGTGTGTGGTGTGTGTGTTGTGTTTGTTGTTACATTATTAATGAAAGTATGCGACGTTAAGCAACGTCGGCTGAGGGCAAATCTTGGATGGGTGACCGCTACTTCTGAGCGCTCCCGTGCTTTGGATAGGAAGGCACGCTAAGCCGTTGATGCCGGCTGCAGTCTATGACAACAGTCGTTAAGCCAAGTTAGAGGCTTTCGGGCGGCTTGCGAACTTCTAACAGTCTAGTTGCCCACTCGCTTGACAAGCCTAATCTCAATTAATGCGAATCGTGGACGATCCCAAACTCACAAGCGATATTGAACCGTTAAGTTTAAGGAGAAACTTTGCCTCCTTTGTTTTTTTTTTGCTTTGTGCGTGTTCTATCGCTTGTATAATGGGTTGTGCTCCGAAGAACTGTTCGATATGATGCCCACGGCCGCTTTCTATCATCGCACTGCTCGCCGTCGGCAGGGCATTCATCCTCACACCTTTGAACCTAAATGGTCGCGTACGGTACGGTTTCTGAGGAACTTCCTCCCTCGGACGCTCCGGTTGTGGAATGAGCTCCCTGCCGAGGTTTTCCCGAGGAACTACAGTATGAAATTCTTCAAGAAAAGAGTGTATAAATTTTTAAAGGGTCGGCAACGCGCATGTGACACGCGAGTGACCGCTTACCATCAGGCGGGCCGTACTCTTGTTAGCTACCGACGTAGTATAAAAATAATAATTATGTCTAGTTTTCCCCTTGAGTTGAAAGGTCAGATGGCAGTCGCTTCTCCAATCTCCAATCTTCGCTACGCCAATTGTTGGAGTTAGATAATGCACCCCGGGCATCCTTCAGGATGCAACTGTACCGGAATAATGCTAGCATCATCTGATCAAGTATCCTGACTATCAGTGTCAACCGATTTGAATTGGCAAGGATATATCCACCTTCGATTAAATCCACCTTTAATAAAAATCATAAAGTCATCTTTTTTTGCAGATTTGACGATCCTTTGACGTTTGCCAGCAAGTTGAACCTCAAAGGAACGAAAGAGATCGTCGATTTGGCGAGAGAGATAACCGATTTAAAGGTAAGGTTTCTCTGATCGTAAATCGAACATCGATTACAAAGTCGATTTGAAAACATTCGTGCTTGATCATTGTCCTATCTTGTCGCACTGGGTCGGGCAAATTAAGGCCGTCGCGCGGTTTGCGTCAAAGTAAATACATAATATTAAGTTGTATTTGCTTTGATGTGAACTGTAGCGATAATTTATTATAAGTAATGTAATATACTGTGTACTCTACTAATACCTAGGTTAAGCAAAATACTAACAAGTATGGATGATGTAATGTCCGAAATAAAGATTTATTATTATTATTATTGGGGCTAGCTGTCAAAATGAAGTTAAACGTTGACCGTATCTCAAGAAATAGGAACTACTGTTTATGAGAATTTCTTTTGACTATGGTTCTTACCGACTTCGGTCAGTTTGGCCATTCGATAGTAACCTAATAATGGACCTAATAAAATATACTCGACTTTTATTGCTCAAATTTAGTAAATTTGAATGTGCGTGCGTTGATTGTTGTAGTGTGCGTGCGTAATTATTTTATATGTGTGTTACCTCGCCCCCTCAAAAAATGGTAATATATTTTGTTCGGTAAGATGCGCTGATGGTTTCTCCTGTCTAAATTCTCTAAGATGGCCTCCTGTTTTATCGTTTAGCAGGTGATCTTTTGCCTAGTAAAATGCTACCACTAGACAAGGTGGCCTGATGATTTGGTAAAGGTCGCGGGAGTGCGCTGGATGCGGGTGGCACATGACCGGTCATTGTGGCTCTTTGGGGGAGGCCTTTTTTTTTTTTTTTTTATTTATTAAGGATCACCAACGGCTAATACATCATTCATGCTTAAATAACTAATTAATATTTTCAGTTGATGCTTATCCAATTAAAGGTAACCACATCTTATTCCAGTATCTTTGAACATTCTAATATAAGTTTAGTATAAAGAGAAAAAAGAAAGTGTGTACATTTGGATAAAAAATATTAAAAATAAGAAAACAAAACTAATTCCGTGACTAATATAAACAAAAGGAACAAGAAGACAGAAAATAAAATTTTATTAGCTATGGTGCGAAATCCTGGGAGCTGAAATGCTTAAGTACCTTTCGTTTAAAGCTTCTAAGGCTGTCGCAAAGCATATCTGCGCCCAAGGAGTTTGGGAGATGGTTAAATATGTGGAACATTCTCGAGAGTGCAGAGTTACGTCCCAGGTTTGTTCTATTAAAGCGATCTTTTAACAGCTTGTAGACTCCCGGGCGCGGCAATCTCGCGGGTACGGCAATATTAATCCTAGCTAGTAATTCCGAGCAAACCACCCCTTTAGAATTAATAAGCTTGTAAAGAAACATTAAGTCTAGCATTTTTCTTCTACTATTTAAAGACGTGAACCGGAAAAACCTCATCCTCTTTTGGTATGAATGTAGTTTTTTGCGAGATACATACCCCAAGTATCTCAAAAACCGCTTTTGTACCATTTCTATCCGATTTTTGTGGACTTCATAAAAAGGTGACCAGACTTGGGAACAATACTCCAAATTGCTTCTAACCAACGCAACATAAAGCAAAATCATAGCGTGAGGACGCTTAAACTGTTTGGAGTTTTTTATTAAGAACCCCAACATTCGAGACGCTTTCTTAATCATGCTGTCGAGATGGGCATTAAAATTTAGTCTACTGTCCATTATTACCCCTAAATCGCGTATTGTGTCTACCTTTTCCAGCCGCCTTCCGTTAATACTATACTTGGTATTTATAATTTGTTTATTTCGCGTAAAGCACACGTGATAACATTTACTAATGTTCAATGTCATTTTATTTTGCACGCACCAGTCGTTCAGTCTGTCAATGTCGGATTGAAGTAGCAATGGATCTATGTCAGTCTTAATAGGCCGAACAAATTTCAAATCATCTGCATAAAGATATGGTTCAGAGTATCGACAGCAATCCACTATGCTGTTTATAAAAATTAAAAACAGCAAGGGTCCAAGGTGTGAACCTTGCGGAACACCAGATGTCGCGTAAAACAATTTAGATTGCTCCCCATGAACAGTAACATATAGTTTTCGGTTTGTGAGATATGAGTTTAACCAGGACAGCAAAGGTTCACCAACCCCACATTCCGAGAGTCTGCTTATCAGAATCGCATGGTCGACCCTGTCGAAAGCTTTACTAAGATCAGTGTACACAGCGTCGACCTGCACTCGGTTATCCATGTGTTCTGACAGCACTTCGACAAAGGCTACCAAGTTAGAGTTAGTCGACCTTGCCTTTATGAAACCATGTTGTTTATCTGTAAGCTGTTGTTTTTTTGTTTGCTTTGATCAGCAGTGGACGTCCCTCGGCAGATGTGATGATGATGATCGGGCGTTAAGGTGTTGTTCGTGCAATTTACCTTACTTTTAACGGCTGGCGCTCGCGCGAATGCGAGATCAAGAATCAGAGACCGAGTGATAGACTCGACACGGGCACTGAATAGTGTACCATAGTTAACTGACCAAGTGACCATTATAATAAGGGTCACGAATGGTCTGTTAACCGTGATGACGTTTGTCCCGTCAATCATCCCTTACTCTTCCCCTCTTTGGAGTTTGGACGTATAATGAAATATTTGGTCACCAAATGCTGGATATCAAATATTTTTCTTAAGTCTATTTTGCCTTCGAATGATACCTGATCCTACCCTTTTTTTATCTCATTTGAGAGCAACAATGACTCTTTTCTGAATAGCAAGTGAGAAAAGCAGCATGTACAGTCAATAGCAAATGTAGATGATCATTTTGTACTTTGTCGCACTGACGTAACAATACAGCGACGGTTGGGATGCGTCAAAGTAGTGAAAGTGACAAAGTACTAAAATGATCATCTACTTTGACTGTACTGTGTCTGTACCACTTGATAGCAAAATTCTTTCCGTCTTGGATGTAAACACTTGCAACAGCAAGATAAGACTTTACTTTATAATCCCTCGTTACGCTCGGGTTTCTATTGTAGAAACTTTCAGAATTCAGTATACCGCCCTAGCTGTAATACATAATTTTGCTACCTATGTGCATAAATTTACACATATTTATATGATTTCCAGGCTCTAGTCCATGTGTCCACATCGTATTCCAACACCAACAGAGACCCCATCGAGGAGGTGATGTACCCTCCTCACGCTAACTGGCGAGATACCCTCACAGTTTGCGAGAATATGGACGAGCACACATTAAGGATCGTTACACCGAAGTGAGTATAGCAGAGCCACTTTAAGGCCGAGCCACACCGAATGCGTGCGCAGCACGTGCGCGTGTGCGTGTGCGTGGCGTGCGCGTTGTATCGTATGAAATGTCATAGTAGATGACAAACCGCTTGCGTGCGCAGCACGCGTGCACGCCACGTAAGGGGTGTGTCATCTACTATGACATTTCATACGATACAACGCGCACGCCACGCACACGCACACGCGCACGTGCTGCGCACGCATTCGGTGTGGCTCGGCTTTTAAGTACAGGTAGGTACCTCACGTGAAATGGATTGATATCGGCACAGCCTATGGGAACATTGTCATCAACACATACATGCAAATGCGCATGTGACACCCCTAGAGTTGCAGGCGTCCATAGGCTGCGGTGACCACTTACTCTCAGGTAGGCCGTACGCTTGTTTGCCACCGACGTGGTATAAAAAAAAACTGGATTATTACACCGAAGTGAATATAGCAGTGGCCACTTTTAGGAGAAGTAACCTCTTAAGCTCGGAACGCACAGAGCGGGCGCGGTGCGAGACGGAGGCGGCTTTGAGTTTTTGATCCTTCTGAAACTGTTGAATGTCGATGGTGTCCATTGCTGCTTCATATGTCACACACACCGCCTCCGCTCCGCATTCCCGCGCGGTTTTTGCTGCGACGTCCACCGGACCGCGTTCGCTTTGCCACAAACCCGCCTCCGCCACGCAACGACGCTGTGCCGCTAACTGGCATGATAACATCTGCGAGAATCGATGAGCACGCGCTACAGGTTGTTACACAAAAGTGATTATAACAGGTACCTGTTTAACTGCCTGCAAGAATATCGGCGACCGCTCGCTAAGGATTGTTACACCGAAATGAGTATAACAGAGGCCATTTTACAAGAAGTAACCCATTAACGCTGATGACCTGGTCCTCTTTTCAAGATCATCACAACAATTGGAAGGAATGATAACAGAGTTATGCCACGTAAGCAACCGTATAGGATTACAACTTAATACATCCAAAACAAAGCTAATGACTAATGCCCATCGTACGCCTATACTAGTTGAAAATTCACAGAATTTAGAATATGTAGAGAGTTATATATATCTAGGAAAGCGTATTTCATTGAACTCTATCAGAAACAAAGAAGAGATTGATAGGAGAATGAATATGTCATGGAACAGGTTTTGGAGTCTAAAAGAAATATTAAAATCAAAACTACCCTTAAAACTTAAAAAGATAGTCCTAGATGGGTGTATTCTCCCCTGTATGTCTTACGGATGCCAAACCTGGATATATAACAACTATGCAAAAGATAGAATACAGAAGACACAACGTGCCATGGAAAGAAGTATCTTAAATATTAGGCTTAAAGATAGACAAAAGTCTGAAAACATTCGCAATAAAACGAATATAATAGACGCTCTCCGGCATATGAAACGCCTGAAGTGGAAATGGGCGGGCCACGTAGCTAGATTTACAGATGAAAGATGGACACAAATGGTTACTAATTGGTCAGGCCCGAGTGGCAAAAGAGCCAGAGGACGCCCTAGAGATCGTTGGGTAGACGAAATTAAAAAAATAGCTGGTATAGAATGGACCATGAAAGCAAACACAAGAGCAACTTGGAAAGTGTTGGAGGAGGCCTTTACCCGTCAGGGGCCTTAACTATCGAACTTTATTAGTTATAATACTCGTACGCAATAGTTAGTAATAAATCTGTGCATGATAGGTTAAGGAAAACATAATAAAAGGCTTTATTATTATTATTATTATTAACCCATTAACGCTAACTGGCATGATAAACATACATAATGTTCTGTGCGAGTATTTGGCTGTCACCCACAGGGATCAGACTGAATCAGCGCTGCAGCCGACAGGCGGTAGCATCATGCTGATCTTGATCCTTGTTGCTGGCACACAACTTAATTTTTTTCTTTTTATTCTTGTATTGTGTGCCTATGGAAATAAATAATTTCTATTAAATAAATAATAACCTGCGAGGTGCGGGATTCGATCAGCACACGCTGTAGTGGTAGGTGTACACAAAAAAACCCGGCCAAGAGCGTGTCGGGCCACGCTCAGTGTAGGGTTCCGTAGTTTTCCGTCCGTCACATTAAGTTGACATATTATAATTCTTTATTGCGTGAACCGATTTTCACCGGTTTTACTTTATTTGAAAGCACGTCATTTCATTGTGATTTTGTAGAAATGACAGGTACAATAAACACCTGTTTATACGGTTAAATTACAAACATAGTTCAGAAATTATTTTTGTAATTTTTTCAAAAACTATTCAACCTATCAAGTTCAAAATAATTTTCCTACAAAGTTTTTATAAAGTTCTACTTTTGAGATTTTTTTCATATTTTTAAAACTTATGGTTCAAAAGTTAGAGGGGGGGGGGGACACATTTTTTTTACTTCTGGAGCGATTATTTCCGAAAATATTAACATTATCAAAAATGATTTTAGTAAACCCCTATTTATTTTTAAATACCTATCTAACAATATATCACACGTTAGGGTTAAAATGAAAAAAAAAATCACTCCCCACTTTACGTATAGGGGAGGTACCCTAATAAAATATTTTTTTCCACTTTTTATTTTACCACTTTGTCGGCGTAATTGATATACATATTAGTACCAAATTTCAGCTTTCTAGTGCTAACGGTCACTGAGATTATCCGCGGACGGACGGACAGACGGACGGACAGACGGACGGACAGACATGGCGAAACTATAAGGGTTCCTAGTTGACTACGGAACCCTAAAAAACCCACAAATCAATGTACAGTTTGGCACACGCATACTAGAGGTCAAAACAAATATTTTGGCCCGCAGTTCTTGAAAAAATCCCCGTAGGAGGGATTTTCAAAATTGCATTGGGTTAGATATGAGGATATCACAAAATATTTGTGGTATATTGTACAAAAAAAAACAGCCATATCGTATCTGGAGGAGCCCAAACTTGGTATGTTTTGAAAATTATTTTTGTGTTAATTTTAAAAATATGGCTGTAATGTAATGATGTGGTATATTTTTAGAATCGCTTAAAAAGCCCTTTCATTTAATAGCACACACAATAAATTTCTGAAAGAAAAATATTTTTTCTAATACAAAAAAATACTGACTCAGCACTCCCCTCCTGTACGGTCTTGTCTTGTACGTAAATTGTCTTATGATGTCGCCGCTGTGTACGGCTGTCGCGACGTGGTCGGTGGTCTCGTCTTGTCCGCTGTCTGAGTCGTACTGTCGAAGTCTTCTGTTTTGTCAAGTCATGTCAGGTCTTTGAATTTAGAATTAGTCGTTCGAAATGGGCTGTCAGTAAGTCTGCCAGTCGTAGTCTTGTCAGTCGGCCAGCAAAGAGGTTAGACGCCCCGACACCTCCTAAAGGATTTTTTTTCAAGAACTGCGGGTAGTATTTTTTTTTTGCCTCTAGTATGTGTGTGCCAAATGCTTAGAGCATACATAACGGGATACGCCATTAGTACACTTAACCCTCTGCCAAAAAATAGGCGCAATGTGCAAAAAAATATTAAAAAATCTACTTCATTAATCGATTATACATAAGTCAGTCTCGAAATCGTTTTCGGCGTGTGAAGAGCTCCGTGAAAATACCCTTTTCTGCTGTTTAGGGTAATAAAACGTTGTACTTTATCAAATTTACAAAAAGATTGATGATAATTTCACATACTGTAAGCATATTTTTGCTTTATAAATAATTTTATGCGCAATTCAAGTTTTATTTCAGATCGTAAATCGAGCATCGATTATAAAATCGATTTAAAAACATTCGTGCTTGACCATTACGGCTGGCTACCAAACGTCACTTTGACGTCACCGTATTTAAAGAAATAAGGACTACTGTTTATGAGAATTTCTTTAAAACAGGTCCTTATTGACTTTGGTCAATTTGGCCATCCGATAGTAACCCAATAATGGATCTAACGTTAACGAGAATAAGGTTGACTTTTATTGCTCAACTTTAGTATTTTGAATGGTCGTGAGTTGATTGTTTTAGCACATGAGTAAAGGTTTTAGTGTGGGTGCGTAGTAATGGAACAATATATTGTAAGTGTGCGTAGTTTTTTTATATGTGTGTTACCTCGCCCCCTGCAAAAAAATGGTATAATATTTTGTTTGGTAAGATGCGCTGATGGTTACTCCAGTTATGTATGCTCTAAGGCCAAACTGAACATTGATTTGCGGTTTTTATTCGGAATTGGCCTCGTGTACGCCGTCCAGTGTCCACTACCTACTATATTATATTGTTACACTAAGCTGAGTATAACAATCATTTTAGTACTTTGTCGCACTACCACCACCACCACATCAGCCCTAGGACGTCCACTGCTGGACATAGGCCTCCCCCAATTTCATGGGGGGTAAATGCCATAATCGCCACGCTTGGCATGCGGGTTGGCGATCGCAGTATCTCCACTGCACTCTAGGAACGCTGCTGCCCATTCCCCGGTGGTCTTGGTCGTAGTTTAAGGACATACCCGGGTCCAGGACATACCCTTTGTCGCACTAAAGTTACATAACTGCGACAGTTGGGATGCATTAAAGTAGCGAAAGTGATAAGGTACTAAAATGATCATCTACTTTTGCTGTTGACTGTACCAAAGACATGTATCCCTCCCACGCTTCCAGTCGTGACACACTCGCAGATCGCGGGAATATATAATATAATAATAATATATAATATAATAACGACGAGCGTACCCTGAGGATTGTGACTTTTACGATTTGAATAGGTTTTTTTTTAATGCAACGTCGGTGAATATCTGTCGTTTGGCCTACTTGATGGTTAGCGGTCACCGCAGCCCATAGACGCTTGCAATTTAGGAGTCTAACATGTACGTGGTCGACTATTTAAAAAATATACACTCCTTCCTTAAATATCCCATGCTGTAGTCTCTCGGGAAAACCTCGGCAGGGAGTGACAGGGAGCTCATTCCACAACCGGAGCGTCCGTGGGAGGAAAATCTTCTGAAACCGTACCGTATGGGACCATTTAAAATTTAAATTCGAGGCCTAAAACCCATGCCTGTTTTGTGCCTGATGCGTCCTTGAATATTAATAATATTAAACAGGTGTTTTCACTACTATGATACTTGGCATTACCTACCTATTTATTCTTCATTGATATGCGTAGTTATGGAATTTATTAAGCACATTTTTCTTTTCGAACAAGTTAACACTTTTAGTGCCTTAGGGCTGCTGGTCTCGTACGATATAATATAACTAAATCAGAGGAATAAACCATCGAAACGGGATAAAAAAACCGGCCAAGTGCGTGTCGGGGACCACGCACAAAGAAGGGTTCCGTACCGACACCTCCTAATCTACATTTAAAACCACTAATACATTGAATCAAAAAGGTCGTATCTTCATAGGACACTGACGGCATTTACGCCCTTTTGTTTGGGCAAGACAGTTTTTCAGCAAAAACTTAAAAACCGTTAGACCCTTGTTCAAACCAAAAATCGTTGAAAGCGTTTATCAGTGTACATAATCTTGATTTTTTCAGAATTTTCAACATCATAGTTTGGAAATTAGAGGGGGTGGGGGGGCACTTTTTACGACTTTGACGGCCAATAACTCACCAACTGTTAACTTAAATGGAAAAGTTTCTTAAAAACCTCTATGTCATTTTTTAAGGCCTATCCATAGATACATCACACGCCACCACTTGCCTATGTGTATTGAAAAAAAAAATGATCTCCCTATTACATGTATGGAGTGCCCCGCCAGTTTAATATTTTTTTCTTAATTTCACATCATATTTCTATAGCGGTTCATAGCATACACCTTCCTACCAAATTTCATAATTGTAGTGCTCATAGTCTCCGAGTAAATCGGCTGTGACATACGGACGGACGGACGGACAGACATGACGAATCTACAAGGGTTCCGTTTTCGCCATTTTGGCTACGGAACCCTAAAAAAGTGCCTTACAAGCCTAGTATTTCAATGCATCACTAGCCTATATATGTATATTTATTTAATCGAACCATGAGATCTTCGAGAAGACAAGTACGGTTGCCAATTTTTGTTGCACTTTTAGCACCACCCAGGGGTCACGTGTAGGGTAACGGTGGGTACTCCCTACGGACGTGGTGCAACTTCGACCCCCCTTTGTCAAGTGAGTGGGAAACTTGACTGTTAGAAGTTCTCAAGCCGCCCGAAGGCCTCTAGCTTGGCTTAACGACTGCTGTGGTAGACAGCAGCCGGGATCAACAGCTTAGCGTGCCTTCCAAAGCACGAGAGCGCTCAGTTAGTAACCACTCAAAGCGGTCACCCATCCAAGAACTGACCTGCGCCCACATTGCTTAACCTCGCATACCGCACGCGGTACGCGGGTGCCGCTGGGCCACGAGCTCTCTAAAATATATGTATAGCCAACATTAAAAGTAGATGATCATTTAGTACCTTGTCACTTTCACTACTTTGACGCATCCCAACTGTCGTAGTGTTGATACGTTAGTGCGACAAAGTACTAAAATGATCATCTACATTTGCTGTCGACTGTACATACGTCCTACTTCCACCACAGGTCTCCTTTCAGGATCGGAAAGCAGTTCATGATGCCCTGGCCACGTAAACTGAAGGCAGTTTTTAGGGTTCCGTACCTCAACATTTGATTGAGTTGAAATTTGGTATACATATGTATGTTGGTGATACAAAGACGGACGACTTACTTGTATAAATTAATTTTAAACAGGGGGGCACTTTTTGGGGGTAAATCAACAAAATTAAAAACAGGTTACCAAACTACATCGTGTAAAATATCAATTATTAAAAGGGCTTCTTAATTGTGAGTACTTCAAATATATTTTTACTATAATTATGAGATAAATAGCTTTGAACTTATTTGAGAAAATAGACGAAAATTTACCATTCCCTTATCTCCGAAACTAGGTACTGGACCTTAATTTTGAAAATAGTGCATAAATAGTTCTTTATCCATAGAAAACAGGAAAGCCTATTAGAAGTCTAGAGGTCCAATGTTTTTTTAATTATCGCTGAGAAACTGCCTTGCCTCAATAAAAGGACGTAAGCGCTGAGTGTTTCTTTTGAAGATACGATCTTTTTAAAATAAAAGTACAGGTGGAGGTTTTCAAATGTAATTATGGAACGGAACTCTCATTGCGCGTGGCTCAACACGCACATGGCCGGTTTTTTGTTTTAAAATTATTGTTGACAGTTGTATTTAGTTAAATTATAAGCAATTTTATAAAACAAATTCACTCTACGATGTAACTTTTTGTTTAACGCTTGAAGGCTTGATTAAAGTGTCCCAGAAATATATCATGTGTGCAATGGAGGTGTTAAGATACAGCGGCTTGGTATAAATTGTTCAACCCAGTTCAATTTTCGAAGTTTCAAAAATGAAGACTCTCCTTATCGTTATAGCAGTATTAAGCAAGATATCGAGCTACCTTTGCGAACCAGATTATTCACCATTACTTACGAAAATATCAGAAATCACCCTCTCTGAAGATGGAAAACTCAATTTTACTCAGCTGGTGACCAAATATGGGCACACTGTAGAACAATATGATGTCACTACTGAAGACGGATATATTCTCACGATGTTCCATATTCCTGGTGAAAAGTCTCCAGTGCTTCTGACCCATGGCCTGATTGCAAACGGTTATGTATGGGTCATCAGGGGCCATGGCTCACTGGGAATTGCCCTTGCAGACGCTGGATACGACGTCTGGGTTATCAACAACAGAGGCACTGGACTCAGCAGGCGGCATGTGCAGCTTGATCCTAACACGGACAAAAAGTTCTGGGACTTCAGCTTCCATGAGATGTCCTATGACCTGGCTGCAGCTATAGACTTCGTTCGAGATCAGACGGGCGTGGAAAAAATCTTATCCATCGGTCATTCTCAGGGAGCTTCACAACATTTTTCACTATTGTCGTTACGACCGGAGTACAATGAGAAGGTAGGATTGTTTATTGCATTGGCGCCGGGTGCTTATTTCAATAATATGCCGCCAGTCTTCAGGTTGCTTGCTGATGTTGGTCCTATATTCACGGGGCTGTTAGGGACTCTTGGGTTTGAGGAGCTTTTCAAAGATCGCGGAGCGCTTTCTGATCTGATCCGAACAGTTTGCACTAAAGGCATTGTGAGTTATGCTGTGTGCGTCGAAGGTGCAATTTTCCCATTTGTGGGCTTTAACCCTGCCGGATTTGAGGTTGATTTCCTACCAACTCTCTTTGGGCACTTCCCCAGTGGCATCTCGAGGAAGTCTCTTGTACACTACGATCAACTTTATTTGCGCAAAATATTTAGCCAGTTCGACTATGGGGTGACAGAAAATCTGCGTAGATACGGACGTGTGAATCCTCCTGAATATGATTTGAGAAAAGTGACCGTCGACGTTGCCTTGATGGCTGGGACGATAGATGAAGTGGCACTCATGGAGAACGTAAAACTATTAAAAAAGAATTTACCAAATGTGGTACATTACGAGGAAATCGCAGCCACGACACACAATGACTTCGTCCTTGGTAAGGAGGCATACAAATACCTGTTTCCATCTGTTATGAAACTTGTACAGAATTATGATGATGCTAATCATGCACTGTAAATTACTTTTTAAAAATAAATCTTATTTCCATTGCAATGTGTTTTATTTTCACCGCGATATCGCAGCTTTTAGATTCATGATAATTGTGAATGTCCATGTTACAATTATTTTAAATAAAATGTTCAGTCACGGTAATAAAAAGGTATACACAATTTACCTTTTATCCGATGGCGTAAGATAATTAAAAATACATACAATGTTAGGGTCGTGCCTGGAGACACTCGTGTTTTATACTATACTTTGGTTACAGTCGGGGCTCTTCAGAATAAGAAAATGCAATAAAAGTGCCCCCGATTGCAACCAAAGTATAGTATATAACATTGCCTAATAAAACTGTCTCACATTTTTATCTCAGGCAGATGGTGACTCGCCCTCTACTAGATGGGCCACTATAAATAGCGACACAATGATATTTTGTAGCGACATTAAAAATGGCCTAAGGCAACACCGGTGCAGGGGTAGAGAGGTGGCACTGGACTTTAAACATATAGCCAACTCGCCACTTAGGTGACCACATCCAATTCGACCTCTTTAAACCTAGATTTGATTAAACCAATCCTGTCAAATATTACAATTAGCTGTTCAGACATAATCAAGAAAATTAAATCTTTGGATGTTAGTAAGGGGGCAGGTCCGGATGGGATACCAGCTTCGTTTGTCAAGGAATGTGGTGAAGAATTAGGTGTCCCCCTCTGTCTACTATTTAATCAATCTCTGCGTTCTGGTGTATTTCCTAAACCATGGCACATATATTGCCCATATTCAAATCTGGTAATAAATCGTGCTGCGAAAATTATAGACCTATAAGCATATGTACTGTCCTGTATGGCTAAACTCTTTGAATCCGTGTTCTATATACAAGGATTCCTGTATAACCATGTTAAACCATTCTTATCCTATCAGCAGCACGGTTTCGTAAGCAATAGGTCCACAGTCTCTACCCTTCTTGAGTATAAGCATTATTTGTGTAACGTTTTCACTTCGCGAGGTCACGTAGTTCTTGTTCTGTCAAAATAAGTTGGACTGCGTACATTTCTGCCCGGTCGGATTAAAAAAAAACGTTACACCTAATTAATAAAACTATTTAACAAAATTATTATCCTATATGAGTCGTATCAATTGATACTATAGGTGGAAAAAGTACAAGCCCGTATAAAATTTACACGCTGTATGTCTGTATGTCTCGAAAGCGTTCGATAAGGTAGATCATTAGCATTACATTATCTGTCACAAAATTGAGGCTTATTATGGTGTAGTAACTAGGTGTGGTTATTACACGTTGTGTTGTCTTGCAAAGCAGGGGCGATAGCAGAGAAGCGAAGAATAATATGCAGACTCCAAATTAATACTTACATAATGAAATTAATGAATAAAAACTTATCAAATGCTTAAGCGTAAGCGGCAGCTATATAAATTGCAAGTACAGGGGTGTATGCGCGAGCGGCGGTATAGCGAGAGTCGCGTGAGTTGTCCATCGGGGGACCCGGTCGCGGTGCATGCGCAGCGGGGGAATGCGCGCAGCGCCTTCGTCTTAGGACCGGTGGTGTGATTTCGCTGCGTGGTCCAATTATCATAAGCTGAGCGGAGCGGGTAGCGGATTGGCCGCTACAATGGTATTCATGGTAGTCTTCTGTGTTGGGTCCACTCCTATCTTCAAAACAGAAGCCAGCTTGTTGCCATCAATGGGTTCAATCAGAAGGCTGTTAGATCAGATGGAGTCCCCTTCGAAGCCTGAAAAGTAATGTGGTCTACTAGTGTGAGCATCCTAACCAACCTTTTCAGCCGCATACTGCTCACTCGTACAATTCCTAACCAATCATGTCCCACACCATGAATCTTTTTGAGCGGATAGTTGACTCCCGTATCCGACAGGAGTGTACGGTATCGGAGGGTCAATATGGGTTTCGCCCTGGTCGAGGGACGATGGATCCTCTTTGCCCTAAGGATCATCATGAAGAAATACAGGAAGAAGAACACGCCTCTGCACTTCTTGTTCCTGGACATGCAGAAGGCCTTCGACTGTGTTCCCCGAGTAATGATCTGGTGGGCACTAAGATCTAAAAGGGTACCGGAAGCCTATATTGTCATTATTCGTGACATGTACTGCGATTCCGATTGTGTAGTAAGGACTGCCGTTGGCGATACCAAACCTTTCCCCATCACTGTCGGAGTCCACCAAGGCTCTGTCCTCGGCCTCTTTATTTTCAGCACGATATTAGATGAAGTTTTGGACAGCATCAGAGACACACACGAGCAACCCCCCTGGTTAGATATTGCGCTGCGGATGCGGTAGATAGAGGTAGACTGGTGCGACGTGTGAATGTGTGAAAGGAGTCGCTTGAGAACGGTGGTCTGATAAAGCTCAATGTGGCGAAGACTGAATATGTGGCCTGTAATGTAACGGGTCCCTTGTCAGTACGCATAGGCAACGTGGTCGAGCGTACGGACCAGTTTTAATACTTGGGATCCGTGCTTCACGCGTCCGGCATCATCGATTTCGACGTTAAGGCTCGCATTTCTGCAGCCTGGGCGAAATGGCGTGAGGTAACTGGTGTCGTTTGCGACCCCAAAATGCCGGTTAAGCTTAAAGGACAGGTCTATAAAACCATCATCAGACCTGTCCTCATGTATGGCTTTGAGGCGTGGCCAGTGCTTAAGCGACATAAGCAGGAGCTGCGGGTCACGGAAATGAACATGCTGTGCTGCATGTGCGGAGTAACGTGAAATGACCGCATAAGGAACTCTCGCATTCGCGGCAACCTTCATGTTCGTGACGTGACATAGCAGATAAACTGCAAGAGCATCGCCTCCGCTGGTACGGCCACTTCCTGCGAAAACCGGCAAGTTACGTGGGTAACAAATGTCTGGCTATGCCGCCTCCGCCTGGACCCGGGAAACGGGGAAAGCCCTGGAGGTGCTGACTGGACGTTGTGAGAGATGACATGCGTGGTAATGGTTTCACAAAAGAGGATTCCAAAGACCGTGCGAAGTGGAGAAGAAACAGTAGGAAAGCGGACCCTGGACTCCGAAGCAGCAGCTGAGGATGCAACCGGGATAAACGCTCAGATGAGAGAGAGAGAGAGAGAGACAGAGAGAGATCTTGTGGATTGTATATCATGTCCCTGCTTAGTCTATGCTGACGATCTCAAAATTTTCAAATCTATTAATGATATGAGCGACTGTATGCTGTTACAAAAAGATCTTTGACAAATATCTGATTCTAAATGTTAGAAAATGCCACGTAATATCATTGTCGTATAAGCAGAGTAAGATCATCTATAACTATTAACTGTAAGGACAGAGTCTTGACAGGAAATCTGTCGTCAAGGATCTTGGAATACTATTTGACGATCAGCTCAGCTTTAGGCCACACTATGATTATATAGTGAGTAGGGGAAGGCAACTGTTGAGTTTCATCTTTAGAATAACCAAGGGCTTCAGGAACCCAAAAAGTATGCTTACATTTTTCTTTAGCCTGGTGAGAAGTGTTCTCGAGTATTGTTCCCCTATATGGACCCCGCTTTACTCTGTACACAGTGTTGATATAGAGGCGCTTGCGTTTAAATATGATCTGGGACGTACATACAGATCGTATACTAGTCGACTAATTAGGTTCAAAATCTCTACATTGGATGCTCGTCGTAAAATGTTTCACATTTTATATTTATACAAAATTATACACTCTAGAATTGATTCAGCATCTCTTCTATCATCTATTACCTTTAACACACCTAGATTTAGAGGTCATACCACTAAACTTTTCGCACTTAAGAGTATATAACCTCGTTCTATAATCCAATTACAAGAATGTGCCGCCAATATAACGATTTAGTGGCCGGTAGTAGTCGTGTTGATGGAATTGATATTAATATTTCTGACCCTCACAATGCTAGGTTCAAGAAAAGCTTGGCTGACACCCTCCTCTCTCATTAAGTCCTGACATAGATGTCAGCAGATGCTTCGATCTTTATTCAGGTTTGATTCACTTAAAGTTTGTCTCTTACAAAATGTAACGTTTATCACTCCTTTACATTGTAATGTTTAATGGTTTAGTTCCATGTAAAAGTAAATAGTTATTTGTTATACAAGGGTGCAAAGTTGTATTTTACCCGCGAGTGTGGAATTGAAACACGAGCCAGCGAAAGGATTCTATAGTTGAACCACGAGCGAAGCGAGTGGTTCTAAAATAGAATCCTGAGCGTAGCGAGTGTTTCAACACACGAGAAGTAAAATACAACTTTGCACCCGTGTGTAACACAAAATTTTTCTCCTCACTATAGCGAGGAAAGTGCAACATGCAAAAAAATACAGTTCCACAGGCATGATTTTCATCACTGGAATCACTGATTTTTTTCGATATTATAACAGAAAACTCTGAAAGTTGTGTATAATATTTACGCCTATCGGAGTCGGTGACAAGTTGTGTATATTTTAGTTGACATTGACAAGATGACATTTCTGACGATGCGTTTTGATTTTGCATCGACTTAACTTGTGCGTTTACTATTATACTCAAAGTCATTATAAAAAAATGTTACTTATAGAATTTTAAGGTTTACGACTTAAATCATTAAATAAAGCTAAATTTGATATTTTTTATTAAATTCTCAAACCATTTATTTAATGATAATTGATATCAAACGAACCATTAATATGAGCGTTTTACGTTTTGTTATCTGTCAAAAGCTACTCAAACACGCTCCAAGGTCAAATTACTTTCCCCACTTGTGGATAAAATGCGTTTTTACCCGCTTGTTTCAAAGGATAAAAGACGGCTTTCCGAGCTAGTGAGGGGAAAAGTAATTTATTCTTCAAATTAGGCATAATTACATCCACCTATGAACGTTAATAAACTACCACCGGTTCGGAAAAATAAACCTCTGCCACGAGAAGAACCGGCGTAAGAAACTTGGCGAGGTGTCATTTTTTCAAAACAACATACATTGTATAGTTAAAAATAAAATTACAGTGTCAGCTACCACTAAACTACAGTGCCACAGTGGAAAAAGTATTTTCGCGATAGATTATCTGTGCAGGACTCTATCACTGCCAAACATCCCTATCCATTGTGTAATCGTTAACCATATAATATGCTTTTGAAATAAGTGTTCGTTTTACTACAGATTTGACTTTTGAATTGCTAAGTTCAGTAATGTGTTTTATTGTAGAACTTGATACAATTTTCCAAGAACGACTTTTTCGCCTTTACTAATCTATAGAAGGTTATTTTGAGTTTCCCAGTGTTTCTGGTGGCTATTGGTTTATCAACGTTCGTTGGAAAATAGCACAAATTCTTCCTAACATACATTATTACTTTAAATACGTATAAGGACGGCAGGGTTTGAATATATATTTCCTTGAAAAATTCTCTTAATGACTCACGCGACCCCAATAAATTGCTCGTATGGCCCTGTTTTGCAAAATAAAAACAGTTTCAATATCTGCAGCTGATCCCCACAAGATAAGACCATAAGTAATTATACTATTCAAATAAGCAAAGTAAACTAACCGCGTCATTGCCACATTGGTAAGCTGCCTTATTCTCCTGACTGCAAATGCAGCAGAGCTCAACCTACTTCCTATCGCTGTTATATGGGAACCCCACTGTAAATTGAGTCCAATGTAATACCTAAGAATACAGTTGTCTTAACAAATTCTAACGTTTGACCATTAAGTTTAATATTTGTGTCTAAGTTTCTATTTGATGAGTTCGCTAGAGAGAATTTCGTACATTTAGTTTTTTTCGGATTCAATACTAAGTTATTGGCAGCAAACCAGTCAGATATCATGGACAGGGTATTATTTGGTTCAATGAGTTCAGTATTTCTCCTATTTACATTGAACAGTAATGAGGTGCCGTCTGCGAATGTCATGTTTTGCACTGTATCTGCGTTATTGTTTTATTATTTTAACGTTTGCGCTTAATTGTAAAACATACTGTGTAAACTTGTTTTGGATCTCGTCCTAGTTCATAAGTGATAATATGCATATTATCGCTTATGAACTAGCACGAGATCCAATGAATGTGCACATGTTTGTTATACATGATCAGTGATCGGAATTAGGTGGGCTAAAATACCTATTCTTCGCGAGAGGACATAATATAGAGTGCTTACAACCGGGTAGAGAAATGTTCTTTTTTTCTTGAATACCGGGTATTCGACAATTATCCGGGTACTAGTTCTAGTTAAATGCATAATTAGGTTTAGAAGGTCCCTTTTTAAAAAGTGTGACGAAAATGTTATTGAGTATAACTAGGAATAGTTATAACTTTTAGATTGAAATAAAACTTCCCATTCCCGTAAAAACATGTATGTTTACCATTACAACTAGTACCCGGATAAATATTGAATACTTTGTATTCAACAAACGAAATATTTATAGGGTTCTGTAGCTAAAACGGAACCCTTATAGATTCTTCATGTTTGTAGGTCCGTCCGTCCGTCCGTCCGTCCGTCCGTATGTCACAGCCGATTTACTCGAAAACTATGACCACTACAATTATGAAATTTGGTAGGAAGGTGTATGCTATGAACCGCTATAGAAATATGATGTGAAATTAAACTGGGAGGGCACCCCATACATGTAACAGGGGGTAATGTTTTTTAAATGCACATAGGCGTGTATCTATCTTTGGATAGGTCTTCGAAAAAGACATAGAGGTTTCTAAAAAATCTTTTCCATTTAAGTCAACTTTTGGCGAGATATTAGCTGTCATAGTCGTAAAAAGTGTGTCCCTCCCCTCTAATTTCCAAACTATAAAGTTTAAAATTCTGAAATAAATCATGGCGATGAAAATTAATAAATCCTTTCAACGATTTTTAGTTTGAATAAGATAAATTTAACAGTTTCTAAGTTATCGCTGAAAACCTGTCTTGCCCAAACAAAAGGGCGTAAGTGCCGTGAGCTTCATATAAAGATACGACCTTTTTTATTCAATGTATTGTATAGTGGTTTTAAATGTAGATTAGGAGGTGTCAGTACAGAACCCTTCTTTGTGCGTGGTCCGACACGCACTTGGCCGATTTTTTTTTCTATCTGGTTGTAACCACTCTATATTACGTCCTCTTGCGAAGAATAGGTATTTTAGTTCACCTAATTCCGATCACTGTACATGATATTGTACGAAGTCTGTTTAGTGTACCAAATAAAATAAAAATCCACCCCAAGCATCAGCTCCAGCGACTCCACTCTGGACAGCCGATTAAGGCAAGCCAGAGGCGGGGGGCCTGGGCACCTACCACCAGCTCTTAATTCCAGGCAGTTTACGGCGTAAACTAAACTGCCTGGTTTAGCTGCCTGGAATTAAGAGCTGGTGGTAGGTACCCAGTTCACTCTTTAATTAAGCCTTTGGGAGACTTGTAGCGACATCTACCGTCAAAGTTACTACAACTCTTTGAAACGGCACCAATGTCTCAAGTTACATTGAGAATCATTAGTAACAATGTGCTACCCCATCCTAATCCTAAATGTTAATATTTTGAAACGTCCACTTAGCGGAATTATAATTTCCAATCGAAAATGAAAAATTGATCACCCCGGGCGGGATTTGAACCCGCGACCTCTGGAACCCGTCCATCACTCTTTCCAACTGAGCTACCGCGGGTTATCCCGAGGCGACGAATCTTTCAATCAGTTCACTCTTTAATTACGAGCTCAGGGAGACTTGTACCGACATCTACCCTCAAAGTTACTACAACTTTTTGAAACGGCATGGCTTGTTTTTATATTACCTACTTATCTCTAGCATGCAGTACAGAGTGCGGCATAAAACTAGTAGCGGTTCAATTTTGGTATCCGCACTAGGCGTGCCTATATCGCGGGGACCAATAACATGTGGTATGTCAAAATATGATAAGGCCGGTTACCAGACTATAATAGTTTTACATGTTTAATCAAAACAACTGCAGCTAAATCTTAAAACAATGCAATAAACTAACTTACATGATTTTTTTTTCCCATACTGTAGTCCCTCGGGAAATCACCCGGGGGTCCGAGAGAGGAAATTATTCTGAAACCGTGCCGTACGGGACCAATTACGTTCTAAACTCGATGGGGAAAATGCAAAAAAAACAGTCCTGTTTTTGTTATTTCTAAAATAAATTTCCTTCAATATTACTATTTGTATTAAGCAGGTGTTTTCAATAATATGATATATGGTAATACCTGTGTTCAATGCAATTAGTGTACTTACAATTACTAAGTTTATTTGCACATTTTTATTGTTGCTTCAGTTAACACTTTCGGTGCCTTGCAGCTGCTGGTTCTGTACGATATGTCTAAATCAGTAGAAAAAAACCATCGACACGGGATGAAGAAAAAGTGCCTTACAAGCCTAGTATTTCAATGCATCACCAATCTACGTATGTACATACGCCCCACTTCCAGCACAGGTTTCCTCTCACGAGAGGACCCTGCAGTTTCACTTTTAAACCAACTTAAAAAAAGGAGGAGTTTCTCAATTCGTCGGTTTTTTTTTCTATGTATGTTTACCGATTACTCGGAGACTAGTGGACCGATTTCATAAATTCTTTCTTTGTTTGAAAGGGTATGTTTCCTAGTTGGTCCCATTGTCACCATTACAACACCTACTACCCACACCGACTGTTCTAATGTCGCGAACAGGCTTACGGCCTTCCTGATGTTAAGCAGACACCGCCTATGGACGCTTGCGACTCCGAAAGGTCAAGCGCGTTAGCGACCCTTTGTTGGCTTGAGGATTCATTGCGTTCATAGCAACATACTTATGCAGGTTCCACACTTAATACGGCGCACCCTCGGGAGCTCTGGCGGCCTTATTCACCACCAAGGAACACAACACCACATCGCCACCGCTCGTGTTATTGACTGTGTCCTTAGGTTTCTGTGGTCCATTTTGAAAACAACGATACTCCCCGCCTGCTTTATTATAGTCTAAAATAATCTCCTACTCTGTGTTGAAACTATCAGAGAAGTGGCAGCTTGTAAAGACGTCTGAATTGTCGTTTATTGCGTGTTATTGTTTAGTGTTATGCTTTCACACAGTGTCTTTCCCCAAAGGTCTCGATTGTCAGAATGCTTTAAAATCCCAGTTTATGGGGTGCCCCAGTAAGTGACGTAAGTAGTTTAAAATCTTGATTACTATTTTGGTTTTGTGATGTAACTAACGCATTTGCTGTCGGAAAGTATAGTTCATCCCCCTTGCTACGTAATTGAAGGCAGTTGTTTGTTTTTAAATTATTGTTGACAAATGTATATAGTAAAATTATTAACCATTTTATGAAACCACTTCACTCTACCATGTAACTTTTTGTTTTACTGTTTGAAACTTGATTACAGAGTGCCCGTGAAATATATATCATGTGTGCAATGAACGTGTTAAGATACGGCGCCGAGGTATAAATTGCTTTACCCGGTTCAAATTTCGAAGATTCAAAAATGAAGACTCTGCTTATCGTTTTAGCAGTATTAAGCAAGTTATCGAACTGCGTTTGCGAACTAGATTATTCAGCACTACTGAAAAATATAACAGACCTTACCCTCTCTGAAGATGGAAAACTCAATTTTACTCAGCTGGTGACCAAATATGGGCACACTGCGGAACAATATGATGTCACTACTGAAGACGGATATATTCTCACGATGTTCCATATTCCTGGTAAAAAGTGTCCAGTGCTTCTGACCCATGGCCTGCTTACAGACGGCTATGTATGGGTCATTAGGGGCCATGGATCATTGGGGATTGCCCTTGCAGACGCTGGTTACGACGTCTGGGTACTCAATAACAGAGGCACTGGACTCAGCAGACGGCATGTGCGGCTTAATCCTGACACGGACAAAAAATTCTGGGACTTCAGCTTCCATGAGATGGCCTATGACCTGGCTGCGGGTATTGACTTCGTTCGAGATCATACGGGCGTGAAAAAAGTCTTGTCCATCGGCTATTCTCAAGGAGGTTCACAACATTTTCCACTATTGACGTTACGTCCGGAGTACAATGAGAAGGTAGGATTGTTTATTGCATTGGCGCCGGGTGTCTATTTCAAAAATATGCCGCCAGTCTTCAGGTTGCTTGCTGACGTGGGTCCTATATTCTCGGATCTGTTAGGGACTCTTGGGTTTGAAGAACTTTTCAGAGATCGCGGAGCGCTTTCTGATCTGATCCGAATAGTTTGCACCAAAGGCATTGTGAGTTATGTTGTGTGCGTCGAAGGTGCAATTTTCCCTATTGTGGGCTTTAACCCTGCCGGACTTGAGGTCGATTTCCTACCAACTCTCTTTGGGCACTTCCCCAGTGGCATCTCGAGGAAGTCTATAATACATATGGATCAACTTTATTCGCGCGCATTATTTAGCCAGTTCGACTATGGCGTGAAAAAAAATCAGGAAATATACGGTCGTGATAATCCTCCTGATTATAATTTGACCAAAGTGACCGTCGACGTTGCCTTGATGGCTGGCACGCTAGATGAAGTGGTGCTCGTGGAGAACGTAAAGCTATTAAAGGGAAATTTACCAAATGTGGTACATTACGAGGAAATCGCAGCCACGACCCACAATGACTTCGTCCTCGGTAAGGAGTCATACAAGTACCTGTTTCCATCTGTTATAAAGCTTGTACAGAATTATAATGACGCTAATCATGCGCTGTAAATTATTGTATTAAAATAAATCTTATTTCCATTGAAATGTGTTTTTTTTTCACCGCGATATCGCAGCTCTTAGATTTATTAAGTATAATGATTGTAAATATCTTACTGGTGAAATAAACTATTGTATTTGTATTTATTTTCACGTGGTGGCAAGCAGGCGTACCACTAGGAAAGTTTTAGCCACATGCGGAGATTTTTCCGCTCCATGAAATTCATCCGTTATTTAGTATCAGCTCATTCTACTACTGTGATGAATCCTGAATATGGTGAATGTGGTAAAATGTCATTGTAAATTGTGTGTGTACAGTTGAGAATTTTAATTTCTGAACCACTTCTTCGTACTTTGTCACAGTGACATGAATATGAGATTTCTAGTAGCTTTCATATTGATTTCCACTGTGTCAAGGCTTGACTACGAAGTGGCACAGAAATCAAATTCCTCGACTGTACCATTGTAAATAGCAAGAGAAGTTTTGGTGAAATTGGTCCTAAATACTAATGTAATACCCACTGAAAATAGGTGAAGATTCATAACAAAAATGTTCACATTTGGATTGTTTTTTTATTGTGTATGGTGTGTATGGTTTATCATTTCCTCTCGAACCTCTGATACAGATCAACGCATATTGGACCAGCGTTCCCCACTGCCCCGTCCCTCTCACGAGAAGATACCCAGTAGTAAAAAGTACATTAGGTGATGAATGATGATGATATGATGACTTCGTTATCCGTCTGAAAGTATTTATTAATCTGAAATTAATAAGCGTTTATATATTACCGCACTCGCCACGGTATCAAAACCCATAGAGCATTTCCTGGTTACCTAAAGTCATGAAAAGATCGAATCAGGAAACTTTGAATTTATTATCATATTTATGATATTTCATAAATATACTGTTTCAGTATAATCAGCGTAATGGGACACTCAGATGCATTTCTCTCTCGAGAGAGTCTGCAGACTCGGAGGTATAATACTTAAGCCACGTGTGCGACTCGCACTTAGCTGGTTTTTAATGAAATTAAACAGTATTTGATGAAAATATAGGCTTGAATAATTCAAAAGACAGTAGAGTTTATGTAGAGTTTTGGTTTTAACCTACCTAATTGAAGTGCTACATGCTGAGTTGAGACATGAAATACGTGCCATTTTTGTGTGTCATGTCATGACACCCAAGCACAGACGAAACCGAGACGTGCTCTGCTGTGCTAATCGTGGACAATCCCAAACTCACGAGTGATATTGAAACGTTAAGTTTAAGCAGAAACTTTGCATCCTTGTGCGTGTTCCATTGCTTGTATAATGGGTTGTGCTCCGAAGAACTGTTCGACATGATGCGCACGGCCGCTTTCTACAATCGCACCGCTCGCTGTCGGCAAGGCATTCATCCTTACACCTTAGTACTTAAATGGTCGAGTACGGTACGGTTTCAGTTTCCTCCCCCGGGCGCTCCGATTGTGGAATGAGCTCCCTGCCAAGGTATTACCGAAGGACTACATATGGGGTTCCTCAAGAAAGGAGTGTATAAACTTTATAAAAGGGTTGGCAATGCGCATGTGACACCCCTGGAGTTGCAGGCGTCCATAGAATGCTGTGACCGCTTACCATCAGGTGGGCCGTACGCTTGTTTGCCAAAGACATGGTTTAAAAAAATTAACATAGACTTATAATAGCCCTGTCTTTGGAACAGCCCCTGCGGGCGCGATTTAGGGGTCAGAAATGTGGTACCAGTGGTATGAATGCAAGGTAAGAACTTGAACCTTCTACTGAGTCTTCTAAGAGCTGTCGCAAGCGCACGTTGCAGCGCAGCGGTGAAGGGGTAGGCAAGCTCTTTCCATACAAACTTTGTGTACGTTTTTCTTCGTTTGTGTTTGCGCTACAGTTATTATTTTTGGTCAATATGCTTATTTTTCTGTTAGTTATGACTTGATATTTTTCTTTTTTAATTTTAATTATTATTTGTATTTTTATTTTTGTATTTTTGAAATAAACCAAAATTTCAACATCAAGTTCTGCGTATATCCAATATGTACGAACAAAAAATAAAATTAAATGCTGTAGTGCCAAAACTAATGAAAAAAAACTAGCACAACCTCTGTATGGAGCATACCTCGCCCTACCCTTCGCCTTAAATATGGAATATAACTGCGTAAAAGGATCACATCCCTTTGAATCTGGCCGTTTGATGTGAATCCTACATAACAGATAGTGTAACCTGTTTCGGGGAGAACAAATGACAGTCAAAGATGTTCGTACGGGCCTATCCTTTCTATTGAAATCAATAAGAATAAGTGTTTTTCTATTTCTTTTCTAGATATCTCGGCGAGCTGCCAAACACCTATGTATTCACCAAGCAGTTAGCAGAGCATGTTGTCTATGACCAGAGGGGGCAGTTACCGGCAGTCATTATCAGGCCTTCCATTGGTACCTATTTAACTTATTTTTACTAGTCTTAGGGAAATATCCTAGGTATGGTTTCAAATTGTAACAACTGTTGTACGAAAATAACTGAATTCTGTTTAATTGGCAATTCAGTTTGATAGTTCCGGTTTCAAGTTTTAGAAGTAAAATCAGTTTTATTAATTTAAGTATGTGTGTACAGTAGGTAGGAGGTTATATTCCCTATAAAATAAGGTTCTTTACCTACGATGTGTGGGAGAGCAAACCATCGTCGACACTTCAATAGCAGGCTTATACGTGGAACGTGTTAAATTGTTGTAGCTACACCAATTCTTCCATTCTTTAGCCAGCCCAATATGGTGATTAGGGAGCAATTCCAGCGTTCAGATATGGTTTCTCCCATGAGTTTTATGAAGAACAAAATTTGGGAAACAAAGTCAACCGATGTTACAAGTGGGGAGAAATTTGCATGTCGCATTTCGCAGGCGTTAGAGTATTTTCTTAACTTCCCTCTTCGGCTGATCTTAGGACATATGTGACTGAACTTGAGAGTTAAGAAAAAGCTCCGGTATCAACAAATCCGTGTTGTCCTCCAAGTAACGCCTCCCTCTGAGCATCCCATACGCCACGGCAGGATGGGTCTTGAAGAAGTCCACAATCATTTTTGGTTCTTTTTTTACGGTGCCCCAGGCGTGTTAACAAAGTTCACAAATGATAATTATATGGGCTTCTGGGTCTATTCAGTTTTTGAAAAATTGCAAAATGGCGGAGCCGTGGGGGTTAAAAACGCAAAAAATATCTTGCGAAGTTTACAGCTGTTGGTAGTAGCAAATTATTGTATTGTACATTGCACGAACATACTCGTATTCGTACTTGCAAAGCTTCAATCCAATACGCCTCTGAAGTCGGCTTTAAAAATTTTTTTTTGATAATTTGTCATTGATTATTTTATACATATACGTATATATATAGTTTTAAAGTATTCATATTCATAATCATATATTTATTGCGATCATGTTCATTACATTGGTATGTTAGTGTTCTTGTGGTTAGTAGGTACATGATACCCCAATAGGGCACTGCAATTATCTTACTAACTAGGCAAGGGTGTAGCATATTCATTTCAAGAAGGAAAAGAAATCTTACAGCCTTCTTAGAATGAAATCGCCAACCTAAACAAAATTATTAATTACATTATATAATAATATTATTATCATCTGACCAATCGACTTACATACAATAGTGGAATTTATGTGAAATGTATAATTCGATGACAAGAACTATAAACTAAAAATTTCCTCATAAGTAAATGTTAAGTCAAGTTTTAAGATTTATGTTAACAGCTTATTCAATGCGATGTTAGGAATTAATAACTAAAAATATGAAAGTAATGTCAAAAAAACTTAAATCATACAATATAATTTTAATATAAAAATAGAAATAGAAAATGAATGTCTATCCGCTTTTTACTGTAATGTCGGGAATTATTTACCTCAACATTAATAAACCTCAAATAATCAAAACATGTTCACAGTGATCTCAAGCGTCAAGGAGCCAATGGCTGGCTGGATCGAGAACTTCAACGGCCCTGTCGGAATACTTGTTGCTTGCGGAAAAGGTACCACTCTGAATATAATTAAATTCCTGTAATTAGGGCCACCTTCGCTTTTGACCACCAGATTTGCCTACTTTGGTTATTAAAACACGCTAAAAAAGACCCTAATCTAACAATCTCAAATGGATTGTGGGTGTACTTAGTTTAAATAGGGTCGAAAATGTACGTAAGTATAAGTATATGTCGTTATTTCCCTGGAGTAACCGCTTACCTTTAGGCGGGCCGTACGCTTCGCCACCAACTTGGTATTTTTTTTTATAAAGAAGTTATTTTAGACTACCTTTTTTAAATCCCAAAGCATGTGAGTGGATATTGTATCATTTATTGTTATTGTACAATAAAATAAATGTCGTGCGATCTTCTAAGCATTTATTTTAAATCTTCTTATTAATATTATATCTTGTAATACAGTCATGATGTTGTTCGTAGCTAGAGGCTAGAACAAGATGTAAGCTTAACTATCTGCCTACCTTTAAAGAAATTAAAGAGAAATGGTGCAAATTGGCTAACATCACTCCTTGCTCTGTAGGTCTGAAGGTATGTGTTGTTGTGTTCCTGTTGGTGAGTAAGGTCGCCAGAGCTCCCGAGGATGCGCTGTGTTGGGAGTGAGGGACCTGCATGTCTCTATCTGTCAACACAACGAATCCTCAAGCCAATAAAGGCTCGGCAACGCGCGTGTGATTTTTTTGCAAGATTCCACAGGCTTCGGCATCTGCTTGCCATTAGGCCCGTTTGCCACCGTCGTTTTAAATATTACATTTCCTCCATCTTTAAAACCAAAAATACATAATAGAATTGCGCTGATAAATAAATTTCATGTGTCCGCGTAGCCTTTTTGGAAACATGGGCGTGAAGTTATCAATGTTATCATCATATCATATAAGTCGAAGGTCCACTGCTGGACATAGGTTTCCTTCAATTAGTGCAATAATGGCCGGTCCTGCGTCCTATCTTTTCCAGGTCATCAGTCTACAACTCCACATATAGTCTCGTCTTGAATTTGCATGAAATTGTTATTTTGTTATTTCGATCTGAGCAACAGATGTTATTGATTAGTAGTGGAAACTATTTGGCTTATGAACTTGTGTCATGATTAATTATGTGTGTTATATTTGCCTGTTTGTTTCCCAAAGGATTAAATAAATAAATAAATAAATAAATATAGTATGGTGAAGATTTATTATTTTTATGTTTTCAGGTATCATGCGCAGTTTATACTCGGACCCATCTCTCATCGCCGATTACATTCCGGTTGATGTGTCCATTAAGAATATCATCTCGGCCGCTTGGGCCAGGGGAACTAAGCCGTAAGTGAGCCTTTACACGCTACTATTTTTTATGAAATAAGGAGGTAAACGAGCAGGTGAATTGCCTAATGGTAAGCGATTATCGCCGCTCATGCGCAATACCACAGGGGTTTTACCTTCAAGTAAGCTCTTTTCTGTAGGGTTTGAAGGGGAAATACCGCAGGCGACAGTTCATTCCACAGTTTAACTCTGGACAAACGCATAGTTGAGGACTGTCAACCATTTAAGTGGTAAGGATAGAAAAGATGTCGGGTTGGGCGATGGCGGAATGAAGTGGCAGGGATTAATCAGAACAATTCCTCGGAGCACTCCCCGTGATACCTACATGCGATAGAAAATGCAGAACGCTGCTGCCGTCAAAAAGTTTAGGACCAAACACAATTTTTAGTTTAATTTTTCATAAACTATTACGCAAACCAAACAAGACAGAAAGATTGCAATGGGCTACTTCTCCCAAGGATTGGACTTTTGCAAACTGGTTGAGAATACTACGGACAGATGAATCAAAATTGAGTGGATAATCAATCAATGTTGATTACTTGCATATTTTGTGTTTGGTCTTAAACTTTCAGACGGTAGTGTATTTACGCAGCGCTAAGGAGCCAAACCGATCCGAAACACGCTGGCAGCCGACAATTCGAGTCGCTCTCCGTTGGATGCGGTCTAGACGGAGAAACTGGTACTGTGGTCCCCTGCCCGCAGATGAGAACAGTATTCCATATGTGGCCGGACCTGGGCCTTATAAAGCTGCGTGAAATTCTATCTCGATCTGTTAAGCACACCAATCTTTTTCGAGACTAATTTGGCTTACCCTCTAATTTGTACAAATATTACATTTATAACTAGATTTTTCCCGCGCCTTCGTCTGCGTGGAATTAGGCAGAGAGTTAGGGCACAGTGAAACGTCATTTCATTATATTTGGAGCAGCCCAACTGGAGAAGTACCTCCTATGACCACAGCCATTTCCGGTTCCACATTTTCAATTAAATCAAATAATTATTTGGTGGTATGCATTATTTTGTTTACGAATAAAGTAAATCCAATTTAGTTATATGTAGGTATAGAAAATGTGGTGCTACTTGAGAATTACGTGTCGATTGGCGATAAACTAGAATGTCCAACCCCTCTTGACGGTTGACATTTCGTATTACAATTCCGCTGCTTATTGATGACCACTTATATTTAACTTTTTCCCATCCCTATAGTCTCGAGCCAACAGATGACGTCGAGATCTACAACTCCTGCGCAGGCAAACTAAATAACATCACTATGGGAGACCTGGTGGAGACCGGGAGGAGAATGGCGGCGGATATGCCTCTTAACGACATGTTGTGGAACGTTGGAGGTTCCATTACTACGTCCAAGACCTTGCATTATATCAAGGTGAGGATCCATCTCAACACTCAACATCAGACAAGACATACTGTGGAATGTAGAAGGTTCAATTATTTCGTAGAAGACCTTGCATTATATCAAGGTCAGGGTTCGTCTCAACACATAAAATCTGACACGACATACTGTGGAATGTAGGAGGTTACATTACCAGTCCAAGTCCTTGCATTATATCAAGGTTAGGGTCCGTCTCAACACTTAACATCTAATACGACATACTGTGGAATATAGGTGGTTCCATTACTACGGCCAAGTTCTTGCATTATATCGAGATTAGGGTCCGTCTCAGCATTTAAGATCTGACACGACATACTGTGGAATGTAGGAGGTTACATTACCAGTCCAAGTCCTTGCATTATATCAAGGTCAGGGTCCGTCTCAACACTCACACCGACACATCTGACACGATAAATCTTATATAAAGCAGTATTAAGCATTATTAAGTTCTTAAGAAATTACAGACATGCGTCAGAATTTACTATAGGTAGTTGCTAGTGGCATCTAAAATAATAAAAATAAGTTGAATTTTGATGTTTTCCGAGTATTTTTGTAGACAATAGCTTATTTTTTACTGTTGTCAATTGTATGTTGTTTATTGGACAATAAAGGTTGATTCTAGACAATTATGACGGTTCGTTTCAACCAATATGAGGGTTAAGAGGGTAGAACGAGTCGAGAAAATTGTGATTATTTAATTTTAACGACAGATATTTTAAAAAAGGGACTGTTGTGTACTTTATTTTGTATTTTACTACCTTTTGAATACATTGAAACAGTTATTACGTTGCTAGATTCGTTAATTTTGAACTCAAAGATCGACAGATCTTGCAACGTAATAACTAGTTTGATGTATTCAAAAGGTACTTAAATACAGAATACAGTACATAGCAGTCCCCTTTTTTAAATATGTATCCGTTGGATCCGTTGATACCCTCTTAAACTCAACATCTTAAACTCTTAAACTCATCAAAATTCAAATCAGCAATAGTCCTTGACGGGGCGTGAAAGGTTGTTGTTTCAACATGAAATCTTTGTTAACGTATTGTTTTTTCTTTCAGGTTTTGTTCCTGCATTTATTGCCAGCTGTGTTTGTTGACCTTATACTGTGGATACTTGGGAAGAGGACAATGTAAGTATGAAATCTAATTTTAAAAATTATTACTACATCACTAAAACGGTTCAGACTCACGCCAATCCCGGCGACGTGTTCCGAACTTTTCAGGATTTATTTTTCATTTTTACAAGCTTTTATTTAACTTGCACTGTTCATATGTAAATATGTAAGTTATCATCAAAATTTGCAATCCTCTTTTCAGTCCCTTGCCGGTATCCGATTGAGCTGAAATTTGGCATACTTATGTAAGTTCGGTGACAATACATTATTATGCCACCACCGAGCTGATCTAATGATGGAGACAGAAGGTGGTCATAGCAATACCTTAACTACACGAGATAAACTCATCGTGTTTGGGCTCATTCGAACTGTCTCAACGAGTAGTTTGTGATTGTGGATAAGTACAGTCGGCAATAAAAGTAACCAAAAAATAAAATTTTGACAACTTATATTTTCTACGATTAGTCAAAAAACATTGTATACCTTTGCCATTTGATTACAGGTATATATTAAAGATAAATAATAATAATCTATTATTACAGGTTAGTGAAACTACAAAGAAGAATCTACATAGCCAATCTAGCTCTTCGATACTATGTCACCAAGCAGTGGACTTTCGCTAACGATAACTTTGTTCTGCTGAGGTCCAGGTAACTTCAAACAACCACCACCGCCACCACCATATCAGCCGAAGGACGTCCACTGCTGTACATGGACCTCCCCCAATTTCATGGGGGGTAAATGCCATAATCGCCACGCTTGACATGCGAATTGTAGATCGCAGTACCTCCACCGCACTCCAAGGATGCTGCTGCCCATCCCCCGGGGGTATTGGTCGTAGTTTTAGGACATAACCGGGTCCCAACTTCAAACAACAGTAAAAATAAATTAGTTTTACATTAGCAATAAGAAACCTTACGATATACAGAATAAGGCGACATTCCGACTTGTCAAGTTTAACAAAAGGTTTTTTTTTTTTAAAAGTGCTCTGAATAGAACCTGCAACGTAGTACAGTGGTGGAGTTTAGTATGGGGTGGCGCATCGTTTCGTTACTGGAGATTTCTCAAGAACAGTATACGACTAATACAATAGACAACATAGATGGTATAAATATAGAAAACAGGTGGAGTAATGTAAGAGACATACTTACTAGTAAATTTTTAACAAAAAAAAAACACCGACTCCAAACGTTGCCAGACCCCATCCTCCTGCTATATAATTTGAGGAGTTCCTTCGATGTAGCCTTACTTACCCCATCCTCTTGGTATATAATTTGAGGAGTTCCCTCGATTTTTCCAAGATCCCGTCACCAGATCCAGACTTAGTGACAATGGGAACAACTAGAAAACACAGCCTTTCAAACAAAAAAAGAATTTTTGAAATCGGTCCACTAGTCTCCTAGTAATCGGTGAACATACATACATACATACATACATATAATCACGCCTGTTTCCCATAGGGGTAGGCAGAGATCACGGATTTCCACTTGCTACGATCCTGACATACAACTTTCGCTTCATGAACTTTCATAACATTCTTCATGCATGCGCGCCGATTTAGGGTACTCCTGACCTGGCCTTTCTGCAGAATGTCTCCGATTTGGTCGGAGTACGTTCGCCGAGGTCTTCCCCTTCCAACTTTTCCATCCACTCTTCCTTCATACACTCGTTTTGTCAATCTTCTTTCATCCATCCTCTCTACATGTCCAAACCATCTTAGCATACCTTTCTCAATTTTCGTCACTATATCTTCATTCACTCCACACCTCCGTCTTATAACGGTGTTTCTCACTCTATCTCTCAAAGTAACGCTACACATACTTCTCAGCGCTCTCATTTCGGTGAACATACATAAAAAAAAAACCGACGAATTGAGAACCTCCTCCTTTTTTTGAAGTCGGTTAAAAAGTAGTGCTAAAGAAAAATTGGGAAAAGGAAAAGTAAAACCAAGAAATAATTGGCTGACTGCATAAATAATATACTTAATAATAGAAAGAAGGGGAAGGAAGGAACTTAGAAATATAATAGATCATACAAATGTGGAATCAGTTGATAAATGTAGAGATTTAGTTTCCTAGGTTCTAGGTATTTTTAACACAAGTTAAGAATGAAAATAATCTCATTGAATGTTGATGCTGGCCGTACGCCGGTTTGCCACCTACGTGGTATAAAAACAAGGCAAATTAATTAAAAAACTAAAAAACCCAACTGCGTTTCTGTGTAATTTGGAATTTGGCGCCATAAATACGCCATTTTGTTTTATTTTGATATACTCAGGGTCACTCTCACGGTAAATACGAATCTAACGACACCTCTCATCCTAAAATCCATCGAGCCGTTCAGGCTGCAGAGCGTGCCAAACAATTATACATAAATAAATACATACATACTCTCGAAAAACATAACCCTCCTTGTGGCGCAGTCGTGTAAAAAGTTATGTAAGAATGTAAGTAAATTGTCATCAAAATTTGCAATTTGTTTTGTCTGCCACTTGCCGATATCCGATTGAGTTGTAATTTGGCATACTTATGCAAGTTTGGTGGCAATACAATATTATGATACCATTGAGCTGATCTGATGATGGAGACAGAAGGTGGCCATAGCAACTCCTAAACTACACAAGATAAACCCCTCGTGTTTGGACTCATTCGAACCGTCTCAACGAGTATAGGTAGTTGATGATTGTGGAAAAGTAGTCTGTAATAAAGGTTTGTATAGAAAATTTATTTTTTGACCGAATCTTATTCGAAATAATTTTGATTTATAGAATAAAGAAAGAGGATCGAGAGCAGTTCTACTACGACTTGGAAAACGTGGACAAATATGATTATTTCATGAAATGTATCATCGGTGGCCGCAAGTATCTGCTGAAAGAAAAAGACGAAGACTTACCCAAAGCCAAGGCTCACTACAGGAGGTATTTTGAACAATTAAACTTACTACCTAACTGAAATCGTCAACAGAAAGTAACTTCTTTTTAAATACTGACTCACTGTCGTGAAACACATCTAACGTCGGTAGTCTACTAGCGATTTTGTTGTACAGGCGATTATATCGTACTTAAAATCTAGATACCAACTTCTGCCCCCTATTTCACCCCCTTAGCTGATGTTTATAAGATAAAACCTACCTATAATATCTCTAAATCAAATTTATTATATTTCGTCCTTTTTCTAATACATTTTTGTGTTTCATTTCAGGATCTACTTCCTAGACAAGTTCGTCAACTGCGTGTTCTACGGATACATATTCTGGTGGATTATAAATACTAGTTTCATCCAAGAAGCAGCTCTTGGCCTTAAGGGACTATTTTAAGCTGGTGTCGTTACATAAAAATATTTTATGTTACTACGTTTTACGTCACGCTTTTATGTTATGTTACAAACATGGGTCTAGACTTAATTGTATTAATTTTTGTTGTGATAATTTTATTTAGTTGTGATACGATACCATTTGGTATATTTGAATACTTAGTAAAATAAACTGCTGGGTTTTTGTTATTGTGATCAAATTGTTATATGTGTTATAGGTCGATTCACAAGAGGTGGCGCGGAATTTCTATGAAATTAATGAAAGTTTCATACATTTTCCGCGCCAGCTCTTGTGAATCGACCTATACAGTGTGTGTATTCCATTCGAACTTATATTTTACGAACTGAAGGTATAAATCAATTAAAAAAAATTGTGGACAAACAAACAAAACATCCTAATCCCAAATTAAGAAAAGCTAAGCTCTTATCAACATAATTTTATAATAAAAACGTCACGAAATGTCAAGTGTGAAACAAATGGTATCTTTATTGCATTACATTGCTGCCAAAAAAGACGCCTTTATAAAGGGTAGGTAATTTGTAATAGTTTTATTTTTTAATAGAATGTTAATATCAATTAACTTTAACCATCGTTTGTTATTCCTATTAATATAGATTCGCATTGAATATAATATACACACTGTATACCACCATATCAGCCCTAGGACGTCCACTGCTGGACATAGGCGTCCCCCAATTTCATGGGGGGTAAATGCCATAATCGCCACGCTTGGCATGCGGGTTGGCGATCGCAGTATCTCCACCGCACTCTAGGAATGCTGCTGTCCATTCCCCGGTGGTCTTGGTCGTAGTTTACGGACATACCCGGGTCCACACTGTATATTGTGTATTTAAACTTAGTTAGACTAATATTGAAATACCAACCGGACAATAACCTCGTATAAAATGAGTAAAAGTTACAATTTTTTTACCAAATAAGCCGACTTACCGAATAATTTATATAAGGGTCCCCCCAATGCTCGACTGATCTAGATTCTCCATAGTAACATAGTTTCGTTTTCATTTAATAACGCCGTGCTAAAATAACATGACACAGCAGATATACAATGATATCTGCCATATCTAGGCATGAAAATAGTTTCTATTACTAGAAATTGTAACAGAAAATTATGGCATTTACCCCCCATGAAATTGGGGGAGGCCTATGTCCAGCAGTGGACGTACTAGGGCTGATATGGTAACAGAAAAAAGATACAGGGAGTTTTTGACTTTTTTAGGTCTCGCATGAAAACCTTGATAAGCGCTGTATTTTTGCTCCATTATAATTTCAATAAACTGAAACTAATTTCCGGCCTAGATATGCCCGATCCGATTGTGTATACAAAGTTTCATGTTATTCCAGCATGCCGTTTCAAAATGAGAGTGAAACTACGTTTGTATGGAGAACCGAGCTTCCTTGACTATTAAATAGTTATCTACCAAATGCTTACCAAAGTTACCAAATATTTCAAACTGGTTTAGTTGTAATATTTATAATATATGCATAAATGTTGTGGAGAATGTACAATGAATTATGATATTAATAATAAAATATGTATTTTTTGAACGAACATTTTTTGAAATGAACATTTTGTTATTTTTTTTCATAACGTTAAGAGGGCTTTAACGGGTCCACTAGCGCCACTCGTAAATAATTGAAAGTACTTAAATTTAACGTTTGTATTCTGTATTTAAGTACAACACTTTTAATTACATTATACTACGTTGCTGGATTCGTCAATCTATGCGTCAAAGTAAAAACGGGAGTTTCATTTTTGAGCTCAATATCGACGGATCTAAACGCAATGACTAGTTTGATGTATTCAAAAGGTGCTTACATACAAAATAGGTACAGTACATAGCTATAATCACGATGATTTCTGAGTACCTACCGCTAGTGGACACGTTAAAGCGTTATGTGCATACGAGGCACACGCCACAAATTCAAACCTGCAGCGAAACTGTTGGGGTTTGACGACGGAGCAGCCATTCCAAGCACTACCTAACTAAACTTCACCAGACTGTGCATTGCAGAGACGTGATTTATTATTACTTTTATTTGTCATATATTATTATTATTATTTGTAATAAAAATAATTTTATCGTTAAAGCGTTAAGCGCTCCAACGTGTCCAACGCACATAGCGGTGGGGAGCGGAGACGCTTTTTCATTTTTAATCTTTCCGAAATTGTCGACTGGTGTTTACTGCTTCATACACACCGCCATACACGTACATACACACGCCTCTACTCTACCGAATAAGGTAAAAGTACTAGTGCTCGTCACTGACCCAATACTTGGCACCTTTCAATCTAATGCCATTACAATAGAGGTGACACATCGGTGTCATGTATTGGGCATTGAGGTGTCGGGCATTGGTACGTTTACCTTACCGCGCGGTTTTTTGCTGCGACGTCCCCCGGACCGCGTTTGCTTTACCGCAAAACCGCCCACGCCCCGCAACGACGCTGCGCCGCGCTCTGAGCGTTTCAAACTACAAACATACATTTTAGGACCACCAAGTAAATAAAATGAACACAAGTAATTTCATAAAATTCATTTATTATTTCAAATTGTTTTTTATGACAACAGCCAATTAGCAAATACGGAATAATTATTTAATAGGCATTCATGTGCAACAACCACTCCAATTATTCAGTATTAATAATGATAAAATATCACATTGAGCAGTTTTAAAATTAGGGTAGGTAAAATGGATTGCACCAATGCATGGGTCTGAATCGTAAACTGCATTTGTTATAATCTGATTGTATGGAAAGTTTGACAAGTTTCTGTGGGATGACAGCTGCCGGCGCCATATTTAACATTATTCGGTCTGTAATCGTAAGTTGGTACAACCCGCCCCTAATATTATGTATATCTATTTACAATCACCCTTAACTATATGTACATGACATTATGATATTAACACATGATAATTTAAGACATTCAGTGAATAAATCAATAATTCGAATAGTTATAACTATTAGGACGAATTTATCAGGTATTCAAACTATTTTTGTACTATGAAGAATGAAAATATATGTAAGCTGAAATGGTCCAGGGTACCCTTTTCTGGGCAAATTAAAAAATAATTGAGTACAAGGCTCATTTGCACTATTTAGAACAAAAAAAATGCAAAAAAAAGCAAGAAAAAACATCAAAAAGTATGTATCTTATAAGAGTTATAAGATACACTGTCAAGAAAAGGGTTAAAAAAGATTTCAGACGGAAACCTAAGATTGCTGAATTTAAATAAAGATTTCAGATGATAACCTACGATGAATGGTGATGTAGTCATTAAAATAAACACTAACTTAATACTTGAAGCAACTTACGCTAAAGTAGTCTTTTCATTATTTGTACATAAAAAAAATGATTGCCAGAAAATCTGCAATTAAAAAAAACATGAAGACGAGTAAACTTGGTTGTGAATTAATATTTTGTAATAAACGGAACCGCTTTCATTACTCTTGACTGTATATTAGCGATATGTACCTACATATTTTAAAATATACACCGTGGTCTCTCATAACTAGAAAGATTTTAACAACATATTTTTGACGACATCGACACTACGAGTAAATAATGTTATATCAACATGGGTCCAATTATTTGTCTTAATTAAACTACTACTTAAGTTCACGTCTTTAGGGTGTGTTAGACACTTGAGATTTTGCAACTTGTGATTTGTTTTAAATAATTAATATTCCATAAATTATGAGTTTTTGGTCTACATGTTTTACTACATTATAGAGGCTCTAGAATCATCGGTTTAAATTTTTCGGATTATTTGGGCCCACGGTGTATATATTATATAAGTCTTTCAGTAACAATGGGTCACAACTTTTCAAGCGTTTAAAAATACTAAGTATACAGTCAAACAGAAAACCATATATTAATTCATAAATATATGAGTACAGTAAAAATAATTTCAGAGGTTTAAAGTATACATGACGATAAAAAATAAATTTTCATAATGTCACTGGCATAAACAAACATATTTTATCGACCTGGTTGCTAAAAATCTACCTTATAAATAAGTAGTATCTATCTACCTTATAAATAAGTAGTATCTATTTAATAATACTTTTTATTTACAATATTTACACAACGTACTTCTAAGTTCAAAATTGAGCAATTTCAGTCATTCTCGTAATGATAAAAAAGGGCAAATGTATCTGTATTACTTATATTTCATACAGTACCAATCGAGGCAAGATATTTTTTTTTAAATCTACTTGGAATATTCATTCAATTTAGCACAAACATCTTGAATAACCAAAAAGGGTAGGCAAAGGAAATGAAATTTACTATTCACGTTGCCACCATATCTAGTAATTATTCTATTGGGTTTAAAGTTGTAGATAATGGGGTACTGCAGTAATAGGTTTCTCAGTCATCTACGATACACTCTTATCCTATTACTATAGTAAACTTATGTATAAGATTTGATCAAATAAATATTTAAGCAGACTTCATAAATATTCGCGATCAAAATATAACACAATAATTTATCATCGGAAAACGACTCGTCATTCTTTACCGAAAGGTAACTCGAATCATTTATATTTGACTGGCACATGTCTCTTGCTGACCTACCAAGACTCCCCTAGTCTCCCTCTAGTCCTGTCTTTCATTCAATTCTCAGAAACATCAACATCACTGATGTCTCTCTCAAACTAATCAGAAATCTGTACCATAACTTCATCTTTCCCATCATCTTTACGTTGTCGTTTTAAATGAATCTTATGTACAGGCTCATCAAATTCGCTGCCATCGTCTAACACTTCTAAATACCTACAGTCATCATCGCTGTCAGATTGTCTCACTGCTTCATAATTATTACCAGTTCTCTCGTCACCAGAAGAATCACTCTTAAAACCATCATTAGTTAAAGATTCATCTTTATTAATCAGCGAATCCTTTCTATTATCAAAAATTTTCTGCACATGAATGATTTCACTAACTCTATCTTTAACACTGCCAACAGAATCATACACTTTATCTCCTAATCTATGACTAAGTTCTTTTAATCTATCACTGTGGGTTTTGAAGAAGGAAGGTCGTCGTTCTTCATCGAATTGTGGATCTGAATTATCAGATTCCGTGTCGTTGAGATCTATTTCGCAAGGAGCGTAAATATTTTGATGCTTCTTACTTTTATCCTTCTGGTTTGACGCTATGACGTAGTTTCGTTGTTTCTTCTTTCCGTCAAAGTTCTTGAACATGATCTTGAAGGCGAGTCGGTATATGGAGAGGAGGATCAATAGAGCACCAGTTGGAAAGAGGATGTACAATGCTGCTTGTTCTACTATTGGAAGGACGTTGAGATACATCCTGAAGCGTTCCTCCAGGGTTTGCGGAAGAGAGTACATTCTCTGAAACAAAAAGGGACACAGAATTAGTGAATACCTGCATTAGCAATTTAGTACTTACTTTAGAAAAACCGAAAAAGGAAAGGGTTTTAGAGTCGCCACCATGCTAAGATGAGGGCGCGACAGCAGCAACAGTCTTCTTATGGTGTTGCACGGAAGTCTCGACTGCCCGATAATAAGATTTTGGGTAGATGTGGCCATTGGGAGAGCCGAGTAGACCGTGCTACATACTCTCTCAAGGACTAACCTTTGCAGGACTTTTGTGAGCTACCCCATTATTTTTTGTTTTATTACTAAATATCCACTAACATAGTACTAAATATTTCCCTAACTAACAATAATATGGATCAGTATGATTTTTTTAATTTTTTTTAGCTGTCTATTAAAAGTCAGTATAATTTATCAATCACGAAATAGACTTTAACTATTCTTAAAATGAATGCCTCAGAGTTTTACACAAATTAGCATTTGTCCTTGCGCCCGCCGGCAAACGGTGGCACCCGTATTTCTTAGAGTAAAAGCAATTTTTAAATGAACACCCTACTCCTAGTAACTAGGCTTTATTTTAAAGTCGAAGTTTTTGTATAGGTTCTGTTTTATGGAGGAAAGAAGGAGGAGTATGGAGAACCGAACGTACTGCGCCCTCTTAAATACAGCAATATGCTGAGCTGGGTCCATTTCGTGGCACGGCCCTTTTTTGCTTGTCTTTCCTTCTCTTTATTATTATGTACCGTGTGTGTCACGAATAAACGTTTTTGTTTTTTTTTTTTTTTTTTTGAATAATTGTTAGCCACATCGGGTCTAGTCCTATTGTGAGTTTAGCCCATGGGAAAACACTATTTATTACATCTGTACTTAGGTTTAACAATAGCAATGTTTATTAGTGGATTGCGTGTGATGATGGTGATGATGATGATAGTGATACTTACAATATCGAACCACAGCATCGGCAGGTAGAGGTTGGCGAAGCGGTTAGCGTTGGTGATCTTGCTGATGTCACCGAGCGCCATGTTGATCTGGATCTTGGCGCTGACGTCGAGGGGAAGACCGGATTCGGGCTGGATCCAGAATCTGTAGAAAAATAGACATACATTATCAATGAGTCAAGTTACAAGCAGTAAGAGAAAGGAAATATCTCTTTTGAAATCGTTTGAGTACTTAGAGAAAGGGCACAGCTAATCTTCATCTCATTCATATTTGGAGCCGCCCAACTGGAGAAGTAAATATACCTTAAGGATGACCGCAACCATAATTACACCGGTAATAGCTCTTTAAGTACAGTCAATAGCAAATGTAGATGATCATTTTAGTACTTTATCGCATTAACGTAAAAATACTGCGACTGGGTTGCGTCAAAGTAGTGGAAGTGACGAGGTACTAAAATGATCATCCACTTTCGCTGTTGCCTATACGTGGTTTTGTGTTCCTGGTGGAGAGAAAGGTTCTCGCGAGCACTCTCAAGGATGCGCTGTGTTGAGAGTAAGGAACCAACTTATATCTTTAGCTGTCAACACCACAAATCCTAACGCCAATGAAATGATTCTTCTGGCATCGCTAGCGTTGGTGGTCTAAGCTATTGGCCTACCATAAGACAAGCCGTAAAACTAGTTTTTTTAAATATCACGTCGGTGGTAAACAAGCGTACGGCCCACCTGATGGTAAGCGGTCACCGCAGGCTATGGGCGCCTGCAACTCCAGGGGTGTCACACGCGCGTTGCCGACCATTTAAAAATGTATACACTCCTTTCTTGAAGAACCTCATACTGTAGTCCCTCGGGAAAACCTCGGCAGGGAGCTCATTCCACAACTGGAGCTTCCGAGGGACGAAATTCCTCTGAAACTATACCGTACGCGACCATTTAGATTTAAGGTGTGAGGATGAATGCCCTGCCGACGGTAGCAGTGCGATGGTAGAAAGCGGCCATCAACACATTAAATAAAGTTCCAGAGCTCACTTCTTACATATAAGCACTCATACAAAGCTGTAACTCGTTACTTCGTCTATGCCGCCTTTGACTGGTTTAATTTTCATACAACGGTGATGCTGGGTGCTTTCAAATCCCGTTATTACTTCGCGTCGCGTACTGTTACTGCCTACGCCTTGAATTGAAAGTTGGCGTGGTGGTAGTCGTTGGCGAAGAGGCATTATATTTAGGCGAAATGACGAGTTCCAATACTTATAATTTTTATATGGATCGTACCTAGTCTCATGCTTTTCTTTGTTCGGATTAAGGCCCTCCACCTTCTCAAAAAGCACATCGTCCCCCTTGTAAAAGTGGGGGTAGGACAGCGCTATGGGGAACCCATAGTAGCACTCGGTCACGTCGATCAAGCCTTCCGGCAGACAGTGTCCTGGAACAATACAATTAACAATACAATCAAACAAATACAAGGTTTTTAGTAGAACTAGTGCCTATGCCATATCTTGGGATTAGTTGCGATTGCGAACCCCGGGCTCCTCTAGGACACAACCGGGAAAAGGAGGATAAATCAAATACAAATCCTCAAGTTAATAACGGGTCGCTTGAATTCTTCTGCGAGCGTATGATGGTTGACGTTTTATCACTTATGTAGGTATGTATGTATGTATTTATTGCTTTATTGTACATTAAACACGGAAAAATGACAAACAAACAATCAGTGGAAGTACAAAGGCGAGCTTATTCCTTTTAGGGATCTCTTCCAGCTAACCTTTGAGCAAATGATTGATAGAATCAGGCGTTACTTTGCGGAAATCCATGACAAGCTTCTTGAACAATATTTCTTTGCTATTCCGCTAAAACTTAGCTAGCGCTAGTTAGCGTTTCTTTGCTAGTTAGCGGAATAGCAAAAAAATATTGTTCTAGAAGTTTGAGCAAATGAGTTGAAAGAAAACAATAGAAGATGAAGATAAACAACCTCTGAATTATGCACTGAAGCAGAAATTCGTCGTTCGAAATTTATCGTTGTGGATAAGACACCCGTAACTCTCACACTAATATACTTGTCAGCACGTGACTTTGTGGATAAGACGGCGTTCACTCTCACACTCGCATACTTGTCAGAACGTGACGAACGTCTTATCCACGACGATGAGGTCGATGAGTGATAAAATGGCAACCATCATACGCCTGCTAGTGATGACGGTGTCTGCTTACCAACAGCCAACAAGCTTGTTTGTTATATAAATATAACGCCTGTCCCTACTGAGACCTAAACTCGGGTCTCATGCTGACAGTGAAACTTATCATACCGCGGTCAGAATTGTGCTGTGAAGCTGTGACGGTGGGATGATGATGTAAATGATAGCCCTATATAACTAAATAAAAGGGCACGTGTTACATGCCGTTCCCACTTGTCGGCTTTCGCACCCGGATTTTTATGGGGTGTCAGCGCCTCAATACATCGGTCGGCGTAGAAAAAAAAGAAAAAAGAAGAAAATGAAATGAAATATAAAATATTCTGCCACTAGAACATCCGATTACAATCCCGACTCCGTTCCCGCTTGTTAGCCGACTGCCAACAAGTGGGAACGGAGGATTCAGTGGTGAAACGGGATGCCATTTGAATTCAGTAGGTGTCAAATATCGGTTTTGAAAGCAGAGTGTACCTTCTGTACTTTTATTAATTGTGTACAAATTATACTCGTCATAAATATAGCAGGTACAATCTTAAAAACCGCTTGTTATTTTACCCCCGTTTTCCTGTGAACACAAATCAATAAAGGCTTGGCAGCGTGGTTGGTTTCGGCGTCTGCTTATCATCAGATAGGCCATATGATTTTTCACCAACGACCGCAGAATAAAAAAATCTTAAACCGAGCATTAGCGTGCTGCGTTGGCCAAGACTAATTTTGGGTCATCATGCCAACCCAGTTAGTTAGTTTGCTAAAATGTTTTCATTGATAGCAGAGCCAGTGACTTTTCCTTCCAAGTTAGCTAGTGATTTTTCTGTAGCATTATGTGGTATAACATTCCAGGACCTACCGTTTCTGCAGAAGCACTTGTTCTCAGGAATATGCTTGCCGTTATCTAAGAGATGATCAGGAAACGTGTACATGTAGGCTTTGAGACCACTCTTCACTCCTTCCTCCACAGGTATCTGGAAAGAAGCATTCAATTATTACGTATATTAAAGGAGACAAGGGATACGTTGATATCAAGAAATGTAAAATGACAAGTGATTTTTAAAAGGGATTAGATAAAAACCCGATAACTTCAAAAGACAAAACTCATAATGATGACAATTTCACATATTCATCATCATATTATCACCTGAAAGACGTCCACTGCTGGACATATACCTCCCCCAAAGAGTGCTACAATTGTAGCACTCTTTATTACCGGTTCTGCACCACCAACATCCAGCTGACTCGCGCGACCTTTACCAGGCCATCAGCCCGGCCATTACTACTATTACACATAAACTTTAGGCGGCCAAATACATCAGAGAATAATAATTAATTAAGACGTTTTACCGGAGGCTTAAAAGAACACAGACTCTAAAGAATAGAAGTGCATGACTACCATTAACGCCGTTGAACTTAGTAGTGCAGTGGCTCTTACAGATCAAGGCCTAATCTAACTTTCTTCGTATCGTCATTCCTGGAGGTCAGACCCAATTCTTCCAGACACTATTATATGCCATCCGCAAGCAAGACTGGGCGCTGGATTCTACTCTAGCCTTACTGAGTATATAAGTTTGTTATAGTACAAAAATGCTTACTAAAGGCGCTGCCCGGCAAAGACTCTTCCTAAAGAACAGCAGTGACTCGTTCCTTGTGACTCCACCCCTGAACTTCGTTCCGTCTGAGGCGCCTTGCACGTTGGAACAATGGCTGCCGTGCCATTGAGGGAGGTCCGTCGAACCACGGTAGGTATCGATGAGGCCGGAGTCCCGAACGTCAGCCTCGCCTGTGTAGATGGTCTCGTAGTCCCCTTCGAAGTCGTACATCTGGAAATAAACTTTGATTTCAAACTTACTGTGTGTAAGTAAATGGTATCTAGTCCTGATTTGAGGAACTCCGTAAGATTTTTCGAGGGTTGGTTTGAATAGCAATAGTAGCAGTCGGTTTCAATAGCGAAGAGTACAAGACGGAACTCGAAATTCCTCCGGAATTTATTGACCTGGTCAAATCAGTTAAGAATCGCTAAAATTGTATTCGCATTAATGAAAAAACCCGGAAACATAAATACTTTCATACTTTTTATGCCTCTATATTTGCAAACAACCGCTCACCATAGCTTGTAAACGAAGCTCAAATTTTACATACCGACTCATTACGACCAAAACGATCACGCAATCCGGTTTTTTTAATACCACAATGGTGGCTACCAAGAGTACGGGCTGCCTGATGGTAAGCGGCCACCGCAGCCATATGGTTGGATCATAATCATCACTGTATCATCACCATCATATCATCCGAAGGATGTCGACTGCTGGATCTGTTGGCCTTCCCCAAAGAGTTCCACAATGACCGGTCCTGCGGACTCCCGCAACATTTACCAGTTCTTCAGTCCACCTTGTGTGGACCTACCCACGCTTCCAATACGTGGTCGCCACTCGAGAACCTTTCCACCCCAACGGCCATCGATTCTACTTGCTATGTGCCCCGCCCACTGCCACTTAAATTTAGCGGTTCGGTTGTGCTGCGGATGGCCTCATTCCTGATGCGATCTCGCAGTGAAATTCCCAGATAGCGTTCTCCATTGCTCTTTGGGTGACTTAGAGCCTTTTCATGAGGCCCATAGTAAGCGACCACGTTTCAGTGCCATATGTCATCACTGGCAACACTGTATGGAATGATAATATTACTTACCCTGTCAATAAGGCCCAGCTTGTCAAAGTAAATCCACCCCGGCATAAATGTGTTCCCCAGGGTCATTAGATTTGACTTGTATCCCATCATGAACTCCTTAGCAGTCATCTGGACCAGTGGCTGGATGTCACCGATAGAGATCAGGTTGTTCAGCCCGAAGCGGGTGATGATTGATTGCTTCGCTACGACTTCCGCTATGCTCTGGGAAATAATAATTAAAAAAATGAAAACCCCCACATTTTCATTTCAAAGCTCAATATCTCAAAAACGGCTGAACAGATTTTCATGAAACATGGCTAAGAACACTCGGGATAAAATTATCTATGACACAAAAAAACTAAACGAAAATCGGTTCATCATCCGTTTGGAGATACACAGATACACAGACAGACACGTTAAACATAACACACCTCTCTTTTTGCGTCGGAGGTTATAAACTTTACTTAAAGAGCAATGTCAATATAAAAACGGTAATAAAAGTTACGTTAACGACCAAAATCGTTGTATTTATTTCCGTTTACCAACACTATAGGTGTCGCTGTAAAACTTGATACATACGACTGGACCCGAAGTGGTTATCAATTATAGTATTAAATGAATGACAAGTACATGTCTGTTAATGTTAAACTTTATCAGTCAATGTCAAATGTCAGAATGAAAACTGGCAGTATTTTGCCATTTGATATGATATGACAGATGTTAAATGACACGGTAATTAATCGACACTTCTACGGGTCTAGTTGTATTCCGCATTTAGCTCGTAACGTTTAGAGCGGGGGCGGCGCGGTGCGGGCGGAGGACGTTTTGCATTTATTTATTTATTTATTTAGGATTACCAAAAGATAAAAAGATTATACATCTTACTATATCTAAGTTCTATTTCTAATTCTAACTAGATGCTTATCTAATTATAGGTAACCATTGTAACATTGTTGATCTTTCCGAAACTGTCGACTGTCGATTACTGCTTCATATGTCACACACGTCGCTGGCTCTACCGCGCTAGTGAATACCGCGCGGTTTTTTTAGTTGGCTTTACCGCAAAACCGCCTCCGCCCCGGAACGACGCTACGCCTCGCTCTGTGCGTTTCAAGCTTTATTTACTACATCCGTATACATATAGGTATGACAGCCTTGGTAAATTGAGCTCAAGTCTTTGACACAACTTTGTATCCGTGTGTCATATTTGATTAATTCAGGCAGGCTTTTATAATGATTCCTTACATAGCTTAGACCAAATGTCAGATCAACATAACAACACTCAGAGTACCAAGAGTAGACGACAAATAATAATACCGCAAAGAGCGAGAAGATCATTGATTAAGAGCGACAGAGAGGGATATATCATTTGTTGTCTTTGTCATAGTTCCGCTTTTCTTTATTTGCCTCAATGTCATCTAAACGTCAACTCAAATAGAGGCAAATAAACGAATACCCGGCCAAATTACAGAGGTTGTTTATTGTAAGCCGCCAGACGTTTAAGACTAGTTCTCAATTTAGCTGCATAAGAGCTTTTCTGTCCCCCTCGGTGAAACTCGTATCCTATACGAGTCTCTCTATAGAAATCCTTACTCTGAGTAACAACATATACAGGGTGTGGCCTGTAATAGGAGCAATAAATTTAAAGGACGCTTCCTGAGAGCATCTGCAGTAACCTCTTGTGTCCAAAAAATATTTATCTTTTTTCAATTGGGAGAAATTTTGATCTAAAGTTATGACCTCCAAGTAATGGATCTTGGCACCCAGAGATTATAGCGCGGCAGTCAATGCTGATTTTGAGGTTGCTTCAAGTTATGACTCATAATCTTTTTCGCATTTTTGGTATAAAAGAATATGTTGGGAATTTTTTATTTTTTTAAATAAATTTTTAGTTTTTTTTAATAAATTGTTATTAATATCACTCCAGTAGAGTAAAAAAGTACATATAAGCTACATTTTCGAAAAATAAAATCCAAAAAATATTTTTTTTTTCCAATTAAAATCATTTGGAAATAATTGCTGGAGAGCTCAATAGTGTACCGTTTAATTTTTTGCTCCTATTACAGGCCACACCCTGTATAACTTTTGAAATAACTAACGGACACAATACTTTTCATAAAATCGGACCTAAGGGTAGGTTGCACGAAACTGCCAGTATCCGTAAGGGCTGCTCCAAATCTGAGCGGGAATTCTATTTGCCTTCTCTTTAAAACTTGAAACGCACAGAGCGCGGCGCAGCGTCGTTGCGGGGCGGAGGCGGTTTTACGGTAAAGCGAACGCGGTCCGGGGGACGTCGCACCATAGAATTTCACCATTCTTGCGTGGAATCCCGGCACGGCCGCCGGGATATTGCGCAGTAGAGTGGCTTCGCTTATGCGTAGGGTGATGGGTAGCCCTAAGTTCCTAACAGCATCCTGTGCGCCCTTGTTGAACGGGTGGACTGCCCGATAATGCGGTATTGGTATGAGGTACATGCTCCGGTGCGTGCCCCCGCCCGCCGATATTAGCTATTAAGGCTGGGTTGCACCAAACCGTCTGTGATCGTAACCTGTTTTCGTTAAAATCTAATTGTATAGAATGTTTGACAAGTTTCTATGGGATGACAGCTGCCGGCGCCATATTTGACGTTGATCGGCCTGTGATCGTAGGTTGGTACAACCGACCCTAAGGCTGGGTTGCACCAAACCGTCTGTAATGGTAAGCGGTGTTCGTTAAAATTTCAATGTATGGAAAGTTTGACAAGTTTCTATGGGATGACAGCTGCCGGCGCCATATTTAACATTTAGCGGTCTGTCATCGTAATTTGGTGCAACCCAGCCTAAGTCTCTATTTTTGCCAACATTAGATTTAAGTTTGTAATTGTTACTAGCAAATTATGGATTCCGTGTCTGAAATAAATAATATTTAATTTAATTTATAAAACCACGCGGTATTCGGTAGCGCGGTCGAGCGGAGGCGGCGTGTGTGACATATGAAGCAGTAATCGACTGTCGACAGTTTCGGAAAGATCAAAAATGCAAAACCACCTCCGCCCCGCACCGCGCCACGCCCGCTCTATGCGTTTCGAGCTTAAATTAGTACGGAGTAAAACGTAGGCCTTTGACCACGAAATTGACGTCTCTTAGCGTTCGTACATGACCATACATGATTTAGCAATATTAAGCATACTAGAATTTTCCATAGATAATGCCATTCACCTTAATGTTGCAACTATGTAAAGGTCACTTGGTGTGCAATGCAATTCAAACATAATAATAATCTATGTCATTGATCAGTTTGTCCCCCTATTTGGGGACTTCATTTGGGTCGATCATCTTCATCCTAGCGTTGTTCCCAGTACAGTTGCATCCTGAAGGATGCCTGGGGTTCGCTATCTAATCCCAAAGTATAGGAGTAGGCACTAGTTTTTACGGAAGCGACAGCCATCTGACCTTCCAACCCAAGGGGGAAACTAGACCTTACTGGGATTTGGTTTGTCAAGTGAACGGGCAATTTTGAAATTTGGGTCCAATAAGGTAAAAGGCCCCCGGCCCCGACCCTGGCCCGTTGGACCCCGGTATGTCCTAAAACTATGACCAAGACCACCGTAGGATGGGCAGCAGCATCCCAGGAGTGCGGTGGAGATACTGTGATCGCCAACCCGCATGCCAAACTTGGCGATTATGGCATTTAGCCCTTAATTGGGCTGATATGGTGGTGGTGATGGTGGAAAGTAAAAATACCAAAAAATAAGCTAAAGGTTGTCTGGAAGAGATTGTTCTTTAGCGATAAGACCGCCTGTTGTTGACCCCTGCTTGTATCTCACTATTCAGAAATTAGTCATAGTTGCTCTCAAATGTTCAAAGTGGTAATTTTCTTCCCTTAGTTGAGGGCAACGCTGACTCAGCTAAAAGCAGTATGTAAAGTGGTAACAATAGTTATTTGTTCAACAAGAGAGCAAAGTAGATTTTTGCTGCGAGTGTTGACGTTGAGTCCCGAGCAAGTGAAATCATCATAGCGAGTGATTCAAAATTAGAATCTTGAGCGTAGCGAGGGACTCAAAGACACGAGATGCAAACATCTTTGCTCTCGTGTGATACATACAACTTTTCACCTCAGTGGCGAGAAAATATAACGCAAAGGAATAGTGATAGAGAAAATGAAGTTACTTAAATTAACCTACGATATGAAAAATTAAAAAGTACGTTTTTTTATTTATTTTTTATTTATTTAAACTTTATTGCACAGTAACACCCGGGTATGTCCTAAAACTACGACCAAGACCACCGGGGGATGGGCAGCAGCATCCCTGGAGTGCGGTGGAGATACTGCGATCGCCAACCCGCATGCCAAGCGTGGCGATTATGGCATATACCCTCCGTGAATTTGGGGGAGGCCCATGTCCAGCAGTGGACGACTTTTGGCTGATATGGTGGTGGTGGTGGTGGCACAGTAACAAGTTACAGATACAAAAGGCGAATTGCATTTTGCTCACTGGTTTCAAGCAGGAAAAGTCGTTTTCACGCTCGCAGCAAAATTGCATTTTGCTCACTGGTTTCAAGCAGGAAAAGTCGTTTTCACGCTCGCAGCAAAATTGCATTTTGCTCACTGGTTTCAAGCAGGAAAAGTCGTTTTCACGCTCGCAGCAAAATTGCATTTTGCTCACTGGTTTCAAGCAGGAAAAGTCGTTTTCACGCTCGCAGCAAAATTGCATTTTGCTCACTGGTTTCAAGCAGGAAAAGTCGTTTTCACGCTCGCAGCAAAATTGCATTTTGCTCACTGGTTTCAAGCAGCAAACCCGCCACTTTCGAGCTGCTGAGGTGAAAAATAATTTCCGCCGTCAACACTTGAACCCCCCGTTTTGCACAGGCTCCCCCCTTGCGGTAATATAGTTTTGCTTCCTTGAGTATCATCGACTATTATGTCAAATTCCCGCCGGCATCCCGTCATGCCGTGGTCAGGGTACTCAGCCTCACAGCGTAGAACCTAAATGGTCGCGTACGGTACGGTTTCAGAGGAACTTCCTTCCTCGGACGCTCAGGTTGTCGAATGAGCTCCCTGCTGAGGTTTTCCCGACTACAGTATGTTATTATTCAAGAAAGGAGTGTTTAATTTTTTGCGCATGTGACACCCTTGGAGTGGCAGGGTGTTGCCGGGCAGTACGCTCGTTTGCCACCGACGTGGTATAAAAAAACTTACCAGCAATGCTATATTAGGCAGGAACAGGATGTCGTCCTCTTTGTTTCCCTCGGAGAGTTCATCGACCCAGGTGAGGGGATGCCGCGGGATGGCGGAAATCGTGCCGTTCTCGTTGAACTTCACTATCTTGTGCTCCAATCCCTCTCTGAAAAAGAAAACTACATTAAAAAAATATTAAAACCCGCGACAAACGGAAAGCTATGAACCATCTCCAAGACGGTCCGAACGAGGCCAAACACGACGGGTTTATATAGTGTAGTTGGAGTGTCTATTGCCACCTTCTGTCTCCATCATTAGATCAGCTCGGTGGTACCATTATATTGCATCACCGAACTTACATATGTATGCCAAATTTCAGCTCAATCGGATACCGGCAAGAGGCTGAAAAAGGGATGTCATATAAGGTATGTATTTATCTTTATAAGTATGTATATCGTCGTCTAGTACCCATAGTACAAGCTTTGCTTAGTTTGGGACTAGGTCGATTTGTGTAAGATTGTCCCCCAATATTATTATTATTATTATTATATTATGACGGCAACTTATGAACATACCCACTGTACGTACCTACGAACAAAAAGTTGAAAAATCCCTTACTTTCATTTCAAAGCTCATTATCTCAAAACCAGCTAAACCGATTTCGATAAAACACAGAGCAATCTAAGAACCATCGCTAGTGAACATGCAATTGCATTCTAATAAAGAGATTTTTATTAAGATTGACTATGAAAATACCTATATGTCCGTATGTTACGTTTAGGTTTTGTCGGCTATTAGGTATGTAACCTAAAAATAGTTTTGTTTACGATAACACACCGATATTTGAGACTAAATTAAAACAACTGAGATATGTTTATAAATCATCATCATCATATCAGCCGAAGGACATCCACTTCTGGACATAGGCCTCCCCTAAAGGGTGCCACAATGACCGGTCCTTTGTTCCCGGTTCCGGACCGGGTTGGCGTTCGCAGTACGTCATTACACCAAAAAACCATAATATATATAAGATACATTAAACAAATAAAATAAAAATGTGCAGTCATGTCGTATAAGGAAATCAAGGAGATGGCCCTATATAGACTCAGATGGAGAGAGCTAAAAAAAGTAAAAGTAATTTATTCTTCTCTTAAATTTATGAAGATATAAAACGGTGAGACTGATCTAGATGTACGGGTGCGAAGCCTGGACCTTAACACAGAAAGAGAGACACGCGTTTTGGTGGTGGAAATTCGAATCTACCACAAAATTATGGAACCCACTCAAAGAAAGAACTTGGAGAATCCTTAAAAATCAAAAAGTCGAAGATCTGGTCTCCGAGCCAAACATCATATGAGAATTGACATCCGCAAGACTTCGAAGGCTCGGGCATGTAGTCCGAATCGTGCAGTCCGGAGAGCGTATTCGGGCAGTTCAACTGATGGAAGATCTGTTGGGCGTCCTAGGTATCGATGGCGCAATAATCTGCGAGGTAACTGAGCTCCAAGCCGTTGCTGACTGTACGGAAACAGCCATGGACAGGGAAGCCTGGCGGCCTTTGGTGTCGGAGGCCAAGATTCCGGGTCGTTGCGCCACAGCATCTTGTATTATTACTTGAAGCAGTAAGTATTAATGGGGCAATGAACTGCAGAGGTACCTAACTGAGCTGCAAGCCGTTTCTGACTGGACGAAAACAGCCATGGGCAGGGAAGCCATGGCTGAGTGGTGATGATGACTAGGGGAGGGAGGGGGGCCTTTGGTGTCGGAGGCCTAGATTCTGGATCGTTGCGCCACAGTAGCTTGTACTATTACTTATTCTGTGACAGCAGTAAGTTAGTATGTCCTGTATGGGAACGATGTCCAGCAATGGGACATTTAATAATCTAATTATAACCTGCACTTTGTTGACAATAATGATTGTAGACAATTTCCCAACGATGCGGAATATATCAATTACAATTATTACTCCTCATTTATCTCCGCATATATTATGTCATTTAATTGCGTATAATAATAGCAGACGAGATAAGACAAGTTGTCAAGACAAAGAAGTTACTTAACATTATATGAAGGTGTTTTGTATGTATGAATAGTCATTAATGACAGTTGTTCATTCATTTTAAGGGTCAAGTGTCAATCGTCATAATAAAGTCACACTTAGGGTTAATACCCTAAGTGTGAGTGTGTGTAGTGTGGGTATGTTAGGGTTATTGTTGGTTTCCGTTTGGCATATCTATCATCTCCTGTTTATTTGCTTCACTTTTGAGTTTGTTTTGTACTTTAGGTGGTCGTTCATGCCATTTATATCTGTGACGAGCCCGAGTCTTGGGTGTTTTCTATGCGTGTACCGTAAAATGGGGTGAGTTGGGTGAAATTTGACTTTTAAACCTCGATAAAATTTTATTTTTACATGTGAAAACTGAATGGTGTATTTAATAATTGGTTCGGATGTTTGTATTTTATTTTGGGTAGTTCCGTTTCATAGCTTTGACGATAAAGAGGAAAACCCACCTCACCCCGTAGTGTCTCTCTCGTATTTGGGGTGAGAGGGTTTTTCATACAAAGGTGATTTTGGAAGATTGTTGGATCGATTTTTTATAATTATACGTATTACTATAGCCCCTTTTTTAAATTGGAATAGATTATTTTTGTAGCAGTAGCCTTAAAATCCCTTCTCAGACCTTCTCTCCCCATTCATAACCGAACTCTCCCCGCGAAACCTACTCATCCCGTTTTACGGTAATATATATCTAAATACATTAGTTTTGTATATCTTCGCCTACCTATACGAGTAGTAAAAGTTTTGCTTAGTTTGGGTCTAGGTCAATTTGTGTAGGATTGTCCACAAATATTATTTATTTCTTTTATTTATTTAAGAGTGTCTGATCATGAGATATTTCACTGAAAATATTACCATTCTCGGCAATATTTTCTATTTCTGTACGCCTCAAAGACCTATTATAGCCCGACATCGAGGTTAGTACTTGTTAGTAGTAGTGAGTAAGTTATAGAGGCCGTCTAGTACGAGGCAGGCAATCCCTATCCCAGCCGAGGTATGTGAAAATGCGAAGAAAATTTTATAATTCATAATTCAGTCATATAAATCATGGAATTTTAAAAATTAAACAAATATTCTAGCCGCAGCGCGGTACCACATATACAAATCCCATCGTGGACCTGTAAGTTTGCGAGGAAACGATGACTTTTGCAGTCTATTATAGCGTACGTGAATTCTAGTTTTTAAGGAATGTTTTAGAAAACTTACTTGTAAACATACGGGCCCACTTCCTTGACCACGATCTTCTCTGCCCGCCCCGCCATGAAGTCCTCTGCATTCGTGACATTGAACAGAAATATCCGCACGTACAGATCAACTTCCGGCTTCTTCCACATCTCGAAGATCTCGCCGCCATCTTGTAGAACTACTTTCTGTTGAAAGGAGATTCAAAATTATATTATGATATATCATGTAGATATAGATAGAATACAGTACCGGCCTTTTAACCCTTGAACTTCGTTTAAACAAAATTGTTTAAGAAGCAAATTTATTAAAAAAATAATATGTTGGTTTTCTATTTTATAGTGTACGCGAGAAAGTCTACGTTTTAATGACAGCTATTGCAAGTTTACCGTTCATTTCAAATGATTATGGGCCACTTTATCTAATTGTTAATCGTAGATGGTAAATCGGTAATTGAACATTTCAAACTTTGATAGTATGTTTTCTTCTTAAAGCTTTTGTATTTGGAAAGCGTGTCGTTCGGTTTTAAATGTTTATTTAACAACACAACAGCAATCATAATGAAATTACGACCCGACCCAGTGACGGGCTTTAGTTGTGTTTTTTCTTAAAAGAAAATGCGGTTAATAATTATACACCACCACCACCATATCAGCCGACAGACGTCCACTGCTGGACATAAGCCTCCCCTAATTCCATGGGGGGTAAATGCCATAATCGCCACGCTTGGCATGCGGGTTGGCGATCGCAGTATCTCCACCGCACTTCAGGGATGCTGCTGCCCATCCCCCGGTGGTCTTGTAATAATAATTATACAGTCCGCTTGTAATAATAGGGGAAACCGTAGCTTATGAACGTAATCAACTCCAGAGTGATATACTTATTACCGAACATTCAATGGTTTGAGAATTTATAGAAAGTGACTTGCAGGTCCACCCCTGTTAACACGGTAGATCCTCGGGAGCTTTGACCTACTCAGCACCACAAGCATAACAGCACACAACATCACTATATATTAAGTACTTACAGAGCACGTAGTGGTGTTAATATGGCTGCGGTCTTCTGTAAGTTGAAGGTAATCGGGCTGATGCATGAGTTCGGCACACCTACCCTGAGAAACTCGGAACCTATTGAACCTAACCTAACCATGCACACGCGGGGGTTCAGATCGGACCCAAATTGTGCCTGCGGCCAGATCCAGTCGATGTCCCATATTACCGAGGACTGCCCACAGCTTGCCATCGAGGGTGGTATCGCCCAGATCCACCAAGCTGACTCAGAGGTTTCAAACTGGTTGGACCGACTGCCTTTTACATTGTAGCAAAACTGTGCACTTGCCATACGCAAAATAAATAAATCGGGCTGAGCATGATCAACATACGTGCGAGATGATGATTCCTTAATCTGTGATCAATATCATGCTTAATAATTGGGGCCATTTTGTAGAATCTGTACCATTATTATGTTATCTTTATGTATTTTCGTTCTTCCTTTCTTTTAAAATATGAGAAGAATAACTGACCTGCTTAAATAGGAAGTCGTAAGGATGCGATATTAGGATGAAACAGCCAGCTCCAAGAGCGAAGAAGCCCAGCATCAGCAATATAAACAGACCTGCAACAAAACAAATAAAGGATAAGTCAAGTAAAATAACTTATGTATTTCGCAGATGGCAATATTTACAACCTGTGTTCCTGGGAACGTCAACGAATATTTCGGCAATATTACCGATACGGTTGGCAATATTGCATTAAACTGTCAATTATTTAAACAGTAATATCCGTAATGTAATATGATAAATAATAAAAAAATACGTAAGAAAAAAATACGAGTATAAACATAACACCTTAAGATTCGTAATAATAGGAATAAATCGTTCCTGACGCTGAAATTGCAACCAAAAAGGCATCATGTTTATTTGCGTCCATTGTGGATACAAACACGAGTAACTCCTTGTACAATTAAATAATTAAAAACGACTTAATAGGCACTAGTTCAAGATAGACACTCGTTAATTGTGTAGGTCGCGGTTAGATCCTTAGAGAGCATGGGTCAGTCCTTCACAGAGTAGCAAGGTAAAGGTATATTTTATAAAATTGCCTTTATTGCAATATTATGATACATAATAACTGTAAGTAGTTAATCGTAATAATAAAATGGGAAATCCCCGTAATTCAGAACTTTTATAATACAGACCTACCTGTCCATGCGAAAAAAAGGGATGTGATTCAATATAGTTCAATCGTCTGACCACACTTTTGTGAGCAGATTTGATAATTATGTAGACATGTTTAGGAAATTTTGAGATTTGAAAACAAAAATTCGCGGTGTTAAATAAATTAATAAAATATTGCGCATAAACTGCTGACAACAAAGGCAATATTATTTTCCCAATATTCGTAGGAATAGCTCATTACATTCACATACATGCTCTTTTTCCAGAGCGATATTTGAGATATATACGGATGTAGTCCTACATACAGGAAGTCAGACAAATGACGTCATTAGGTAATGATGGTTTAAATGATCTTGACCAGGGTAATTGGCATACAAATACGGGTTGAGAAGGTACAGTTTGCAATATTTATTTTTAGGGTTCCGTATCCGAAGGGTCCAAATGGAGCCTTATTGCTGTCACTCGCGTTTCCGTCTGTCGTCTGCACCAATTTTGTTCCGAAGAATTTTTTAACTTCTTATTGACCTATGAACTTTAAATTTGTTGAAAATGTTTATTATTACCTATAAATGTATTGATTAAAACACATTTGCTTTTAGGTGCTTGGCCCTCGGTAGGTGAGTCCGACTCGCACTTGGCCGGTTTTTTTATATTTAGAAACTGGCAATCAAGCCTGTTTGATGGTAAGCATACACCATAGCCTGCGGATGTTTATGGCGCCAAAAAAATACAACCACGACGCTTTTTTGGTTTTAAGATTTGTTGTATTGACAGATAGAGAGAAATGTGGATTTCTCACTCTCAACACAGCGTATCCTCGTAAGCTCCGACGAACTTACTCGCCGCAAAGAACACAACATTACATACGAGTATATAAAGCACAAGTAGTGGCTCGAAATGTTTAAAACCACAATGAAATACAAAAAATACTTGTTATGCTTAGATGTAAGATTGTACACGATAAATTTTTAATAAATTTCATCCGTAACTCAGGTGGTACAAAATATATAGATTTTCATTTCATTAGAAGAAGAAGAAATACATTTATTTAGCAATTGGATGATAAAAAAAAGTAATAATATAAGTACAGAGCGATAAATGCTACTAAATAAGGTCGTTACTCAGCTTGATGTCACCATGCACGACGCTGATTTTGCTTATTTACATGGTTGACAAGTTTAACACAAAAAAAAACATTAATACAATTGCAAAATTACAATTACATTATAATATGAAGATGTGAATAAGTTAGCACTAATAAATAATATTGCAGTCGATTGTACGTATAAAAAGTGATCTAGTTTTTCTCAGTTTGCCTTCAATACTTCCATACCCATATGGGAGTATATTTAAATGGATTCCGCATTTTATCTCATTGAACAACTTGTAAGCTGATTAATTCAATTGAAAGATTGTATGCGAAATATTTTGAATTATTGATCTGTTCAATTAGTTATAAAGAGAGTGCTAGTAGGTTTATATATAACTAGCTTTTGCCCGCGACTCCGTTCGCATACAAGTCGTTAAAAAAGTGAAACTAGTTTATTCTTCAAATTAGGCATTTTACATGCATCTATGAACGTCAATAAACTACCACCGGCTCGGAAAAATAAACCTCTGCCACGAGAAGAACTCGGCGAGGTGTCATTTTTTCCAAACACTTGTATCATAAAAATAATTTATATGAAATTGTTAATATTGCTCGCCTATACAAACTTCTACCCCCCTTCTCACCCCCTAAGGAATGATTTACGGAATAAAAAATATCATATGTCCTTTCCCGGGACTCAAAAAATCTCTATATCAAATTTCATCTAAAACGATTTAGCGGTTTAAGGATGATTCACAGTACGTTCCGTGTCCGGGCCGGCCCGTTTTCTATGACAGCAAACGCAACGGCCGGCGTATTTCTCTAGAAGAAAACGGGCCGGCCTGGACACGGGCCTACTGTGAATCATCCTTTAAGCGTGAAGAGGCAACAGACAGACGTGGACCCGGCAGCAGCATCCCTGGAGTGCGGTGGAGATACTGCGATCGGCAACCCGCATGCCAAGCGTGGCGATTATGGCATATACCCACCGTGAATTTGGGGGAGGCCTATGTCTAGCAGTGGACGTCCTTTGTCTGACATGGTAGGAGCTGTCACTAAGGAAAATATCCCAGTCTTTGACACCTTACCTAATAGTTGCTACCAGAGAACAGCACAATGGAACGTCATATCACTCATATTTGAAACAGCCCGACTGGGGAAGTCTCTCCACCTTTCATAGGGAAGTCTCTCCACCTTAATAACACCACTACTTGCTCCTTAGGTATGCGCTGTTGTTTTCCCGGTATTGAGTAAGGTGGCCCGAGCTTCCGAGGATACGTTGTGTTGAGAGTGAGGGGCCTGCAGATGTGTATAGCTGTCAACACACCGAATCCTCAAGTTATAAAGACTACTAAGTAACAGATAAGTATTTAGTAGTAAGATACCAGGTTTCTAAGAGTAAGGAGAGATTGAAGCACTAACGCAGCGTAAACGCAGTGACGAGCATCATGCGTGGCGTTTTAACTCATAAGTTTCTCCCTCTCGCTCACAGCGATTCCGTACCATCAACGTATTTTGAGCACCAGTGTGGCCGATGTGCTGTTGAAAACTAGTGCCTACGCCAATTCTGCGGATCAGGTAGCGGACCCCAGGCATCCTGCAGGATGCAACTGTACTGGGAATAACGCTAGGAGGATGATGATGAGTGTGGCCGATGTGCTGTTGCCAATATTTCCATTTCCGGGAATGCAGCCACCGGAAATATTGCCACAAAAATTGCCTGTCACGAAATATTAAATTGTTTTCCTTTTAAAACTAGAGCGTTACTACCAACGTCTTTATCTGCACGATATCTATTGCAAGCGTTCCCAGTCTCGGAAATTTAAAATTAAAACATCACTTTTCACAAAATTCAGCAGCAAACCGCAGTCGGTGTAAAAGTTATAAATAAATATTGGGGCACAATCTTACGCAAATCGACCTAATCCCAAACTAAGCAAAGCATACTTATATAGTAGACGACATACATACTTATATAGATAAATACAAATACATACTTAAATACATAGAAAACATCCATGACCCAAGAACAAAATAAATATCAGTGATAAATGCACAAATAATGACCTGGCCGGGATTTGAGCCCGGGACTTCCAGCTTCGGAGGCAGTGTCACTTCCAACTAGGCTAAACAGGCAGTAAGCAGTAACAATGACATTATTTTTAAATTTTCGAAAGAGAGTTGAAAAAGATCCTAAAATTCCTAAAGAACGTAAAATAAGTAGAAACTTATTATTAAACGATAATTTCAGGTCTATATTGTATGCATTTATACAATTATAGTGATTCAACCTTTACATAAGTAGAAGTAAACTAGAACACGTTGTTTTTGTACCGATAGCCTATGTTTACAATTAACATTATTTTAGTAAACATAATATAATTAGAACGTGACCTTATCAAGGTTTGGTTCGGGACACGTGGCTATTGATAGTTAAAATAATTAATTATTAGAAAATATTTGGTTACTTAATCTGTCTAACCATTGGTATTGGAACATTAGATATAATATGATTGTAGAAAGTCGACGTTTGCGTACAGCACTCTTAATGAAACTGGCAACCGTACTTGTCTTCTCGAAGAACTCACGGTTCGAAAATAAATGCCATACGATTAATAATAAAATACTCTTAATAAGTGGAGTTATTTGGTGGGCATTTCGTGGAAGATATTTTCTCTTTATTCTGGGGGAAAAGTGTAGTTATTTATGAAAAGTGAAATAGAACACTAAATTGCTGTTTGACGACCTGTTCCATAATATAGGCAATTGTCCAATGTAGATATAATACTTATTAATATTTTTTAATATAAGAAAACGCTACTGAGAAATATTGTATCATTTGAAACCATTTTTTGTATCAGCAATATGCTTAGGAATATGTACTGAATATGTGCAGAATATAATCTCAATACCAATTTTGATATTGTGAAATATTGACAAAAAGTATTGTAAAAACTAGTGGCATTGCAAAACATAGCAAGTCAAGCCACAAATTATTTAGTTGCAATACCACTTACATGACTAGAATCACGTCTCATCCCTTGAACTCAATTTTACATGACATCGTTTTTAAATGACATAATTCATTATCAATAAATGTTATTGGACATAAAGCGTACTTAGGTCAATACACAGAAGGTTATGAATTAATATGTGATAATTAGAAGATAATAAACAATAACTTCACTCCGCGTGAATGTCAAATTATAATTAGTTGGATTCAAAAATTAACGTTGTACTCGCACCTACATTTCATTTTGTTTAATAACCTTAACGACTTTCGTGCACACTTTAAATTCTCCGCAATAATCCACGGAACAACAAGTCTACTCCTTGTTTTGCAAAGTGTTCTTGATGGCGAGTAAGGTCGCGAGAGCTCCCGAGAATGCACTGTGTTGAGTAAGCGACCTGCACTTATCTTAGCTATCGGCACCATTAACTCTCACAATAACGTAGGGTCGGCAACCTATTTGTGACGCCGCTGATATAGCAAACGTTGGGTGCAAAACTTAGTGGAATAGAACAACTGTAAAAACAACCATCAGGAACTTTTACGGATGTAAGTATAGTGTCATCAATAGTTTTTTGCAGTGGTCGGCAATATTTCTATTTTCTACTTATAGGTATATTGGTGAATATTGCCGAGCTTAGAATATAATCTTAGCAAATCGTCGACCCCGTGAATACGAGTATATTAACATACTTAATTCGTACGCAGTACAAATTACATTGTAAACAAGGTTCAAGGGGATTATTTTATGTTTCTATCGAGAGGTATGTAAGTTACCTACATATAAAATAGCATGTAAGATATTTATCAAATAAACATGGAAATTTTGTGCTAGATTAACGTTGATATAATACGTACCTATACACGCCTATACCTATAACGCTCTGATTATTGCCTTCTGTTTAGAAAAACAACTAATATTTGCCATTGTAGGATTTTTTAATGGTATTCTTACGTATTATTTATTCTTGTCAGGACTAATTCCTGTAAAATTATATCTATACATTCGCCTTAACGTAATGAGCGTAAAATCCTTGTATTTAAGAGAACAAAGATATTGTAACAAGTTCGAATCCTCAAAGTAAATAAGTACTAGTATACACGAATAGGTAAGTCCCAATTTTTTTGTAAAAAATATTTATGATATTGGTAATTGTGAAAGAGAAATAAGTATTTAGGATTTATCGAGTTTGTTTCGTCGTTTCTTCTCGCAGTGGTCTTCTTTTTCAGAAACGCTAGTAGATTTTGACTCGTAAAAGTGCCATTGCGGCTTACTTGCACAATAAAGTTCATTTATTTCATTTTATTTATTTATTCCATATGTACTCCCTAATCATGAGGCATTTTATATATATATTTTTTTTTTATTAAAAATGGGATTGCTCTTGGCCAGCATTTAGCCAGGGGGCAATGAGGCTAATTTTATATATTATAAGAATGTTTAAAACGGTTAAAATCTCGGTGCCGGTACTATAGATGACATGTTTCAAACCCCTCGGGATTTCTTCAGGGGGAGTGTGTTCTAGCGCCGTAATGCCATACGCAATGATTATTTATAGCTACCCAATTGGCGTAGGCATAAGTTTCTGTTGCCTTTATTATAAGTGCACAACTCAACTGTAAGTAGCCCACATGCCTCTAACTTGGCTTAACGACTACTCACCTACAATACAACAGCAATAGCTAAACGTGTTTCCAAAGCCACGAAGCGCTATTGATAACCTTTAATCGGCCACCTACACAGAAAATGGTGTTGATGAGCTCATTACTGATTTATGAGCGTTTTTAGATTATTTTATTGTTACTAATAGCTGTCCGTACGGCACTACGCACGTATAGCAAGGAACACAGAAAGTCCCGCAGGATTAAATATAGGCAATGTCTATCCTGAAATTCCGTTCTGTATACTTTTGAAAGAAATTTTTAAATCGGATGATTAGTTGCTACGTTAGACTCAAATAGTAGCTGCAATGAGTAACCTTAAGTATCGAGAAAATGGATTGGGCTTGGAAAATATTACATTCAGGGGCGTTCTGCGTCAAATTGGAGCACAAAGGTTGGACAAGAATAATATTTTTTTAATGATTCCTTTCTCCTAGTAGTAGTTACTGTTTATTGCACATTTATGTACACTCCAGATGAGCGGAAAAACAATGGAGAGCCAATTAGTTTAAAAAAGTGCTAACTCCAATATTATTCTCATAACTTTATACCACATAAAATCTAAAAGGCCATGGCAATAACGACTTTTAGACCTGTACAATTATAACTAACAGGTTTTGATTCACGGAGGTTAAACATTCTATTTTAATCATTAGTCCGTATACATTTAGGATTACAGGTTTCAAAAATTAAAATTTCGCGTGGATCTAGGATCCAAACGGGTTATTCGTTAATATTGATAATGTCATTTCTTGTTGTACTTAAGAACACAAATATAGGTGCTTACAATGTCGACCAATTAATGGTTAGGTACATAATTTAAGAGCGGTTTAATTTAATACATATTTATGCACTTGACTGTATTCCACGTGATTTCAATTGGACCAAAGATAAGCATAGATAGTATTGTTTACTACAGAAAAAAATTGTGTCTTTGCCGTGATAATTGAAAATTTCCCGGTGAAATTCCCGACAAACAAGACAGGCCTGTCGGACGGCCGAGTTATCGCTGGAGCGACATGATCGAGGCGGATCTGCGCGAATTCCAAATCAGCAATTGGCAAGAGTTAGCGCAGAGCCGAGAAAAGTGGCGCACTCTCGTGTCGGAAGCCAAGATTTATTTTGGGTCGTTGAGTCAACGGAGTGAGTGAGTGTAAGACATTAATACCAGTAACTTTGAGACTGACAGCTGCTTGTTATAGCTATTGAGCTTGGAAGTTTGGGCAACGGGCGTATACGCTGTCTTACAATACTTCTCGACTGAAATCACGACAATATCACATTTACTTTACATGTACTGGCAATATTTCCGGCAGTAAAGATGAAATTTTCGGTAATATTCCCAGGGATGGAAACATTGGGAATGACTTATCAGATACATATTTTTGTACCTACGTGTATGTATAACGGAAACCATGTAAAAATTTTCACGACCGCTTTAGCTTGATGGTTGTGGTCTTGGGTTCCCATCGCGGTAAGGGCTGTTATACAATACAATTATTCTTTATTGTCCACCAAAAACAAAAACAGTTAAACAGTAATTAAATAATTAAATAACGATTAATGTTACGATTAATGTTATGTGTGTGATAAGCATATAAATATTTGTTAGTAAGCCATGGATAATTTCTAATTTAATATGTAATGAATATTTATTTATTATTATTTATTTGAAGTGAGGCAGGCAAGAATTGCCGGTCGCTATTGGTATTCAACACCTGGAAAGCGCTGTAATGACGTCACATCATCACTTTGACCGTGTCACATCTATCACGGAGATCCATTATGTCAAAATAAATCATTGCTTTATTATAGGCAGTTTACGATTGAATAAGGTAAGTATAAGTATGATATTATCGATTTAATAAAATCTGGTTTTTTAAGCACGAAGTGCTTGGCCAAGTCTTCTAAAATATTTGCATTTGGGGACAATAATGCCCAAATCGAACAAGTAGTAAAATTAGGTTCCAAATGAAACAAATCTCGTTCCGTGGGTACTAGTGGACGACATTTATTTGAAAGATACATACATATTTAAATACATTAAATAAATATAAATAAAATGAAATAAGTATAGTAGTAGTAGTAGGATGTAAGTTGAAATGACATGTTCATATGTGTATAATGTATAATTGAATTCTTGACGTATAAAATCTTGTTCTACCAATAAATGATTGAAATTGAATAAATGTATTATAGGGACATTCGTTACACAAAACGTAGGAATCGTACCTATTCGTTTTATTAAAAACTGGAATGAGAGAGTCCGCTGAATGTGGTCCTTCGGCTAATATGATTATGATGATTAAAAAATATTCAAGATTCATGAAAATTAATTTGTGCTCTCACTCTCTGTGTGTGAGAGACTTTGTCAAACTGAGTCACAATTCTCAATTGACTTGACTTAGATTTGATTTTAATTTCAGTCATTTCAGAAATAAATTATATCATTTTTGATACGGCGTAATTATGGCTCTATCAATATTAAATACTTGGCAAATATTTTAACCTTGCCACTTTTGTGTAACCACGCAATAATGAAAGAAAACAGGTATTTAACTACCAATATCGTTCGATATGAGTCATATTATAAACGAGTTAATAATTAATACTAAAGTAAACAATATTAAACGAGTTTCTTAGAAATTTTGTAGTTTTAAATATTGAATTCACCCAGAATTTTTTACGCTACTATTGATTGATGTGACGTTGCCAGTTTCCAGGAATAATGCCAACGAAAATATTGCCAGGAACTTTGTTTGACTTGAGTATTTCCTTGATTTTAATGGCATAATATTGTTAATAAGTTTATGCACTAATATATTTTAGGTGACTTCCTGATTTGGGTAGGATCGGTACAAGTAGTATTTTGTCCGTTGACGTAATTTTACTGATGTCGCACATATTTCCTCTTCGACGGAATATTGTTAGTATTAAATTTGCGCGGAATCGGAGTAGTAATGCATTCGAATCGTCCCACTTCCGCGCATCTTGCGCTAATCAGGAAGCACCCATTGAAATGTACGGGCGGGGCGCCGCAGTAGACATCTTGACAGCTGTCAATTTCCGATATCGTATCGCCACCGCATCGACAAATCAGGAAACACCGTTTGACCTCACAGTTAAAAAAATAAACCATATTTGCTCCTCGGGTATGATTAACTGTGTATCTTCAATTGAAAACCTGTTTAAACTTAATCCAAAGGTCAGTTTAGCTTGCTGTTATAACATAATTTGTATGAATTTATATCTACCACTTGAGTATGTGACTTGTTAAATCTTTTGTGCGATCATAGCGGTCAAACTGATAACGCCCGTCTTTTTCGTTAAGGGATTAAAAATGTTAAGATGCGTGTCAATTAACAGAAAAAACCTAAATAGATACACTCACCCACATACATACCCTCACGCCTATATTCCCAAGAGTGGATAGGACGAGCACGCAATAAAATAATTTTCAGTGCCACTTTTTTCTATTGTAGCTAAACTAATAACTACAACTTAGTAAAGTTTAAAAACCCCCGACATTTTAATTTCAAAGCTCCATATCTCAAATACGGCTGAACAGATTTTCATGAAACATGGCTAAGAACACTCGAGATAAAATTATCTATGACACAAAGAAAACGAAACGAAAATCGGTTCATCCTTTTGGGAGATACACAGACACACTGATACACAGACAGACACGTTAAACTTATAACACCCCTCTTTTGCTTCGGGGGTTAAAAATGAAGAAAATGTGATATTGCAGTAATGGGCAGCAGCTTTCCTAGAGTGCGGTGGAGATACTGCGATCGCCAACCCGCATGCCAAGCGTGGCGATTATGGCATTTACCCCCCATGAAATTGGGGGAGGCCTATGTCCTGCAGTGGACATCCTAGGGCTGATGTGGTGCTGGTGGTGATATTGCAATGACAGGTTGCTAGCCCATCGCCCACAACACACCCTGAATATGAGCGTTTAAAACTGATACGGACCATTATGCTTTGTCAAACAAGTTTAATTTTCTTTGTTTTGCCAAAAGTAAATGACCAATTTAATGCGCAGGTAAACCAGTTTCGAAACAGAGGTCAATTTTCGCAAAACCGACGTTAGGAAGTACCTTGAAACCATTTATTTTCGCATGCCTTCATTTTCCGTTACTATTTATAATTGTAGACGTTACACATGATTAATTATAGCCGTGATAGACCCCCACAAGGTGGACTGATGACCTGGTAAAGGTCGCGGGAGTCCGCTGGATGCGGATGGCGCCGGACCTGTCTTTGGGGGAGGCCTAAGCTACTAATAAGCTGGAAGGAGCACAGGACCAACGCTTCCCTCTTAAAGGCATTCAACATCAAGACCCGTCTGTCAACTATCTGCATGCAGCGGCTCCTCCAGTACTTCGGACACGTGGCCCGACGTGAGCCAGATAATCTGGAGAAACTTATTGTTGTCGGACATATGGAAGGAAAAAGGAGCCGTGGAAGATCACCCACCCGATGGACCGACGCGGTGAAGGAAGCCTGCCAAACTAACCTTCAGGCATGTATCCGAAAAGCTGAGGATAGGACTACATGGAGAGCTTTGGTGAAGAAAGCTACCGGCTCAGATCATAGAAAGAAATAGATGTGAAACGGGGGCGTGGCGCATGTCGCCGCGACATGGTCAAAAAGTAGTGTAAATGATAGCATATGAAAAAGCGTTATATTTTCTGCGAGTTGTACATTGAACGTTTTGTACAATAATCACACCGTACCGTGCTAAGCCACGGCGCAATGTATCATGCCGCTGTAGCTTTTGTCGCTGCGTGAATTATTTAGTAGTGCGCAGGCGCTGGCCCCCTGTTTGGCTCTGCCTACTAGAGTGGTGCCGGTTAAAATTGCAGTTTACGCGTCATCGATAAAATAGGAATAGAACGTTGAATTAGTAATTTCATATCAAAGGTAAATTCACAAATCAATATTTAATAAACATAACTTTGTTCCGAGAGACTGCAGAGTGCAGACCAACTTCCAACTTGATCTTATTAACCGACTTCGATAAAAGAAAGAAGGTTCTCACTGTTCTCAGTTCGTCTTCGTGTTTTTTTTTATGTATGTACCGCTATAATGCTTTACTATGTTATACAACTTTGGTGAATATATGAACACCATATAAACTAGCTATTTCAATAGTCATCAATATCTTAACATAATAATTTAAAGATCGATGTCGATTTAACATCATTTAACGTTTGTCTCCCTCTAGTGTTCATTGCCATTTTTGAGGGGTGCGTAAAGCCAATCGCAGCGCTTGTTTGCATGAGTCGTAAACACGGCGGCTCCGCCCAAACTTTTGTTTTTACACGGTTCAATGTGTATGTGTGGACTTGGTGGGAGAAAACTGGAGACATTGGTTTTCGTTGAAAGGAAGCAGAAGGGCACTTCTCCCTTTTTTTATGTTCTAAGGCTACCGGCGATTGCTGTCGCGACCCTCAGTCATGAGGAAACGAGGAAGAAGAAGAAGCTACTAATTAAGCTAAGTTACTACGGGTTCGGCTACGCAGGTGCTTAAAATACGGTGACGGTGCGGAATTGCAGTGAACGAGAGGGAGAACCCTATGAGTTAAAAACGTCACGCATGAGGCACGTCACTATGTTTACGGTTCTTCATTGGGTTTTAAGCAGCGGTGTGGCCGGACCTTAATTAAGTCCGTATAATAATTGTCCCGTTCAAAAAAGGACTTTACCAACCAAGCAAGAAAGCTCAAAATGGAATGGCATTTTTTTTAAAGTCCGTACAACTTTGCTGCCACGTTTTTGCACATGTTATCGATAATTTTAGCTTCGGCAAAAAAATGTTTACAGATACGTAATAACATTAATTATTCTGCTCATCTGCAGAATCAATGAACGTTCGAGAATTTAAGGTTCAATCGTAAAATAGATTTAAGGCGAAGGGGTGGGCAAGCTCTTTCCATACAAACTTTGTGCAAGATTTTCTTCGTTTGTGTTTGCACTCCAGTTACTATTTTTGGTCCATATATGCTTATTTTTTGTTGTTTTTGTTAGTTGTCTTGATGTTTTTCTTTTTTAATATTAATTATTTTTTGTATTTTTTTTAAATAATGCAAAGATTCAACAACAAGTTCTGCGTATATCCAATAGGTACCAACAAAAAATAAAATTAAATGCTGTAGTGCCAAAACTCATGCAAAAAACTTGCACAACCTTTGTATGGAGCATTCTCCATACAAAGGTTGCGCCCTACCCTGGGATATTCAGCGTTTATACAGCGTTTTTTTTCGTCATTGTCGTCTCCATAGATTTTGTTAAAAGAGAATGATATCCAGGGTTAACTTTTATTAAAAACTAAAACCAATATCGGTCTGAGTCTTAGTTGATCAAAATCCTCGCGGTTTGTTCTACCCATTGAATATATTATCTTGTACCCGACAATGACGTTAGAAATGAGCGTTTTAAACGCCGGAGATTCGCCCGTTAAAATTTTGATTGATAGGTGGATTGGATTTGATTTTGCTAGTGGATTTTGCGGTGATCGGTTGCTAGCCGATTGTCCGCAACACACTTCATCAGTCGAGGATTTTGATTTCTGGACCACTTCATACCTTGTTAAAGTGACAAGTATATAAGATCTGTAGCAGCTTTCATATTCATTTTCACTGTGACAAGGTACGAAGTGGCCCAGTAATCAAATTTCTCGAACGTGCATTGGGTAGAGATAAGTAAGTCTGGCCACCTTTACTTTGCGTTTTTTCTTTAATTGTAAGGCGAAAATTTTCAAATTGGAAAAATAGTGGAGACAGAACATGTAGGGGTTCGATTCGGCTCAAGACAAGCCGACAAGAGCTAAATTGGCTTCACAATTTAACAGTATTTCAAGAAAAACTATTTAATTTTGCGAAGCGAGAAAAAAATCATTAAAGGTTATGAAAAAGTTTGCTGTCTATATAAGACGATTTCAAATAATTTATACCAAAAAAAAACCAAATCCAATTTTGTACTTCCTATGCCACAATTTGTGGTTTCCGTGAGCCAATGCTTGGTTACCTACAGAAAATACCGAAATCGGCATATGCGTGCCTATCATATTCGAGGAGTTCGTTCGATTCCTCCTAGATCCCATCATCAGACCAGACTCAGCCAACGTGATCAAGAGTTATCGGAGAACATACATACATAAAAAAAAACAAGCAAACATGCAGACGGACTGAGTAACTTCCTTCCTATTCCTTCTATTGATGTCGGTAAAAATGGATTCGATATAAAATGCGAGGTTACGTCTGAAATTCTCTTTGGACAGTTCTGTCTTAATTTTTTTAAACTAAGGTGAAAACTATTAATAGCACAATTATTATCACGATCATAGTTAGAAGTTTGCTGATTTATATTATATGTACTTGTATATGTTTATTTATTTTAATCATCAGTTTTCTGATTTATGATTTGAAGAACGTTCGCAGGCGGAGAGCATGGCATGTTGAGCTACCACTTATGAACGAACCAGACAAAAATGTAAGTCTCATTAGCGTCTTAAAGATTCATCCTGTATACGGAGCCCTCCTCACTGACTTTTCGCAAACAACCTCTTTTTGCTGCAACTAAAAATAGTCAATACCTACACTTAAACTAGCCTATAAATAACCCAATGGAAAGTTTGAAGAACAAACCCGTTCCGTTGAACAAAAAGTTGTATGTTAATGTTATTGGTATCATATTTAACTGTTATGCTGACCTTCTGTACCCGGATGTAAAGGGAATGTAGGGTCATTGCGCCGGTTTGTGACCACCTAACTTAAGTGTGTCGGTTCGCGAATAATTAGTTGAGTTGCTGTACTGAAGGGATAGAAGGGTTCGTGGCTCATCGGCGCCCGCGTGCGGTATGTGAGGGTAAGCAACGTAGACGACGGTCACATTTTGGATGGGTGACCGCTTTGAATGAGGACTTCCGTGCTTTGAAAGACACGTTAAGCCATTTATCCCGGCTGCTATCTATGACAGCAGTCGTTAAGGGGAGGTCGTCAAGCGAGTTAGCGTTTTCGAGTTTTCTAAAAACAACCCGAAACGTAGAAAAAGGGTTTTAAAAATTTGAAAAAATTCTATGTTTTACTTAAGGATCTAGTCTAGTCAAAGTTGCACTCAGATACACGATCTAATGAACTTCGCTCGATAGAAAGAGACCCCAAAGTTACTCCTTTTTGTAAAGCATTTACAATCTGACGACTAAACTATTGATGTTTTAAATAAAGTTTTTGAACTAAACTAAAGCCATTCAGTATTTCTAGACATTTTTGCAGAATTTAAAAAGATAAAATGATTGTATGAATTAATATGTTTAAATACCTACGAAATGCGCGAGCGCGGAGGCTCGGCAGGCCCGATCAGTCGCGCGCTGGCGCTTACAGACAACGGACCTGTGTCAGTTTTATCCGCGACAGTTTCGTGCACCAAACAAGCAGTTTTTGACGAATTTATATAATGGTTGCAAATTATTTAAGAAGGGCAATAAAAACCCGAATGAAAAAAGGCGTAATTATTAACAAATAAATTATGGTCATAGTGCCACAGTATAAAAATGACAGTATAACAACTGAACTGAACCCCTCCAGAAATGTAACCAAAGTTGTTAAAATTATAAATGAAATGTTTATTACCAGAAATTGTAGATATAGTAAGAGATCTACGAGTACTGCTTTACACTTGAATATTTTTTTAAGCTGTGAGCTTCAACACATTAATTCCGGCCGTCTTTTTTTTAATACCACGTCAGTGGCAAACAAGCGTACGGCCCGCCTGATGGTAAGCGGTCACCGCAGCCTATGGACGCCTGCAACTCCAGAGGTGTCACATGCGCGTTGCCGACCCTTTTAAAATTTATACACTTTCTATCTTTCTAGCTAACCTTCTTTTATAAGATCTACCCATTTCCAGGTAGCTACCGTGGCAAGTTTGGTATCATTTTATATACCATATTGATTCTTTTGTCATCTTTATGTAAAAATCATTTCTGGTATTTATTTTTTAAAAATACGGTAACCTTTCGCATAAATAGTAAAAAAGTAAAAACTTCGCAATGTTTTTTATGCTTTGAGAGCTAATAACTTTTGATGAATAAATTAAACCACCAAAAAATATTCTGTCTGTATTTTATGTGGCACTCTTTAGGGGAGGCCTATGTCCAGCAGTGGTCGTCCATCAGCTGATATGATGATGATGACGATGACACGCACACGACAAATAAATATAACACCCTGTATAAATATAACACAAATAGATAAAAAATTGCATGACCTATTAAACAAATCGAGTAGAGAGGTATAAGACATATTTCTTAGGACCTCTTATCTAAGAAAGGTTTCATAGATTAAATAACGAATTTCAGGGTTGTACTATGAATTCTGTTTTTTTTCATTATAATGGATCCTACCGTAAGTTCGACTTTCAATTATTTATTTACTACCTATTTATTAAAAAATGATATCAATGACATACTAAAGTTTAATCATAATTAATGCATTTCTTAAGTCAAAATACAGTTATATTTCTATACTGTGACCAGTATGAAGGTAGCGGGGTCATCCGAGTTCACAGTCGCTTCGTCCGCGCGGGCTTGTTCACGCACCGCCAGGACAGCGCTAAATACCTACTCTCGCAGGACTAGAGGGCCTTAAGCCAAGTTTTAGGCCTTCAGGCGGCGTGAGAACTTCTAACAGTCAAGTTGCCCTCTCACTTGACAAGCCTAATCCCCCTGAAGGTCTAGTTTCCCCCTTGGGTTGGAAGGTCAGATGGCAGTCGCTTCCGTATAAACCAGTGGCTATGCCAATTGTTAGGATTAGGTAGCAGACCCCGGGCATCCTTTAGGATGCAACAGTACTGGGATAACGCTAGGATGATGATGGAACTGAACTGAAAATACTTTGGACTTTAAAATTAGTATTAGCACATTATCTCTATCCACTCACGTGCTCTCCGCAACTAGGGTTGCGACTTGGGAAAACGTACAGTGCTCTCGCAACACTAGTTGCGAGTTGGAGTTCCAACGGTTTTTAAATTGTTGCTATGCGGAACATGCAAAGAACGCTTTTTAATTGAGTTATATAGGTAGAGTATGAATGTGGCAACATTAAAAAAAATTGAAACCGCAGTCTAAGGAACAATTTTTATAAAATATAAAAGTTGTTTTCATGACCATCGAAGTTCGGTACGTCAGCGAGAGAGCTCGCGATTAAAAAATGCTGTGAGCAATCAATTGTGCATTTTTTAATTGGTATTATATACCAAATTAATGCTGGTTTACTGCTTCATAAGACGAAGCATATATTTCGATACTAATTAAAATGGAATGTAATAAATTCTTCCAACAAAGTACGTTGAGTGATGAAAATTTTGAGAGGTTAATTTTAAATCGTACATTATTATGTGATTATGCTATATTTCTGTACTAGGCTATTAAAATCAATAAATGCGTCTATTCAAATCAACATAAATCCACTTTTAATGAACAATTAGGTATGTTCTATGCAGGATTAGGTGAATGAACTTGTGACGTCTATAAATACTATTGTACGCAACTGTGGTTGCACAAGGCACTTCCGCCGATTCGCGTCGGATCCACGTATTATGTCATAAGGCGTGGTGCACACTGGGCTATTGTCGCAGAATGGTTTAATTTAGTTTATTCATTTTTGATAGGTTCTTTTACGCATACTAAGTGGCGGCCCATTACCAATGTAACTGCTTACCTTTTATTTATGAATGTATGAAGTAGAGGTAGGGTTCACTTTTACTTGTTCAACTGATCATATAAATTTATAAAATTCACATATTCCATGTAATGGTTCAAATAAGAATGTATGGTTTTCTTTTTTCTAAAAACCAGTTCTGATTTTGTCTCGTATTGACCGTTATCTCAGTTATTTGTAGCTCGCATATAAACTATTGTATAGTCGTTTTAACTTAACACCCAAAAATTTGCAGTGAAAACCACGTACCAATAAAAAATACTTACCTCACAAAATAAGTGTATGAATTTTGTTGTTACTTGTGATGTATTTTTTTTCAAATATTAATTTAATTTAATTTCTTAAATTTTCATTGTAATTTTACTCGTTAGTGGTTATGGGATGTGTCAGACAAGGATTCAATAATTATTTGTGCAATAAGAGAGCAGTCGTTTTTTTACGACGAGTAATAATTTCGAATCCCGAGGTAGCGAAGGATGCCTTAGTCGAATCACTAGGGAGCGTGGCAAGTGATTCTATGATAGATTTTATAGCGTATCAAGGGATTCGAATACACGATATGCATATAGGTAACTTTGCTCTCGTGTACCACACACATACCACATCACATAAAACTTATCACCTCAGCAATGAGAACCTGTTAGAGTTAAAAAAAACTTGTTGGGGTGCCAAATAAATATATGTCCTATGTCCAGCAGTGGACGTCCTTCGGCTGACATGATGAAATTACAATATAGTCAGTTCTGGTACCGTACCTACTACTACTATACTACGCAACGCAAAAGAGGGGGGTTATAAGTTTAATGTGTATATCTGTCTATGGCATCGTAGCTTTTATTTAAACTGGTGAACTATTTGGTTGTCTTTTTTTCAGAGCAGGATTTCCAAGAGAAATTTAGTAGTATCTTATAGCCGTGGATCAATATGACTGAAGCAACTATAAATGCCTAGACACGTAAACACGAGGTCATTGAGATCTGATATGTCGAGCCAAAAAGTTGCAACTATTATGGTGTGTATATAAAAAATACTACATTTTTAACTCCTCGAATTTATAATAAGTTAATAACATAACTTTTCTCTCGGGAAACGATAATATTAGTAAAACATGTTTTATCAAAATCGGTTCAGCCTTTGTTGAGATATATAACTTTGAAATGAAAATATCGGCCGTTTTCCAACTTTTCTACTTTGTCAGTTATTCTATATCACGACAGCCAATGATATTTAAAATAAAATGCCAAACGTTATTATTACTTCAAGAATATATAATTAAAGTCACCATGAGTGTACCGCTGTTAATTTCGTATTAGCATTGTATAAGTCATAAGTTAAGGATCTGTAACTATTCGTAATTGATTTAATAAGAAATGTAAATTTCGTAATTTCAATATTGACGATCACTGCGTGAACTGTGGTTTCGTTGCGCACCAGTGTATCCCGTCCTATATCGCCGCCATGATTAAATTTTGACAGCGCAGGTCCGCCGGAGTATGTCCGTTAGTTTGAGTTGGGACCTTCGCGTGGGTTTTTGTATACTTTTGAAATGAGAACAAAAATATAAATCGAGTTGTAATCGGTCGAATATCTATTAAGTTGTGAAGTGTAACATGTGTAGTATATGTGTTAAGAGTTTTATGTGGTTTGAAGTGTATGGAATTATTTTTAATCGGGCGTCAAAAGCGGCACTCATTACGTTAGGTATGTAAGGCTATTTTTTGTTATTGATAATTTGTGACAGAAATTGTTGCGATTTTGACAAAATTGGCACTTGTTATTTAAAGATTTATAGTGTCTCTATCTACGTCTGACAATATTTTTGTACTCGTTTGCCTAAATTATTCATACAAAAATCACAAACAAACTACACTGTTTTGCGGCGAATTGAAAAACTGACAATGTAAACATTGCAAATGAAAAAGGTTTTATGCAAAATATTTCCCCGGGATCATATACTTTATTTGGTATCAATCGAAGCGTAAACTATTACAGTTTTAAATAAACATAACATTTACATATGTTATCGATTTAGATTTTAAAATAAAAATATATTTATTGCAAAAGATCTCATTCGAAACGGTATGTAAAATTTGTGACTTTTTAAAAAAATATTTTACTATGGTGACATATGTAATTAATTATATAAACAAATTGCCTGTTCCTTTAGCTTTATAACATAAAAAGAATCATAGCATAAAGTTTAGACGAAGCCGGGCAACCGATTTATTAACAACACAAGACAATGCGCTGCTAATGCTCGGTGAATCTTGAGCACTTTAGACCACCTTTTTTTTTAACGCGAGCACTTGAGTGGCTATCTGGACTTAAAAAAGCTCGGGCGTCTTTACTTGCGATGCTCGCCGAGGCTCGCATCGTAACCCACGCCACTCGCGTCTCTAGACCCTTCTTACACAACAGGACGGCTAGTATGACTTGGCGCGCGAGCTATCTCACGCGCGAGATAGACTATCCGCCTCTTTTTAATTGGTACACACAGAAAGAGACGGATTGTCTATCTCGCGTGTGAGATAGCTCGCGCGCCCAGTTGTGCTAGCCGGGCAGCTGCATAAAATACTATTGGGTGCTCAATGAGTCTCATCGCGTAATTGGCGCAGTTGCCCTATTACCGTTTCCGGTCCAGAAAATGTGAATCAAAGGATATTTACCTGTGGAAAAAAACGCTGAATCACGTGTTGGCAAGTTAAGAACGAAGTTTTAGTGACGTATGTATGGGCTCTAGGATGCAACCAGAACAGCGATAAGATGGGGATTCTCCGGAAGCTTATTAAAATCATCCTTAAAATACCACACAGATATACTCATTAAATCTTATGTCTACGGCCTTCCTTTTGACAAATCATAATTATGCTTTCGGCCATAACTGTTGAAAAGACATATTAATGTATGCATAAATTGCAATTAGCTGTACATTTTAAAGTTCTTTATATGTCTTTCTGTCTGTTGTTATCTCCTAATTTGGATTTATCTTGATCTCCGTCCTTGTTCGAGGTGTTATAATCCTTTTTTAGCAATGTACGATAACAGTTCAGTGTGATTGTTAATCACCAATGATTTAAATGAACGCGCCTCTCCTAATATTTATTGCTTCGTAATATAAATAAATGGCGGCAATCCGTTTAAGGCGCTAATTGATATTGGATTTTGATTGGAAATAAATGAAATATTATTTTTTAATGATACTCATTATGTATTTGATAATTTCATAGGCTACGGCGTCTATCAGACAGTATGCTTATTTACCACCAATATTTTTTGATTACATAAATGCTTTTATTGCCAACAGTACTTTTTTCGTTAAGAAGGTTCCCATGAGCCCAAATATGACGGCTTTATCCTGTGTGGTTTAGGAGTCTGCATTATCAAACCCTCCATGGTTCTATATCATCATTTTACTATCATCGAAGTAACGTAGATTCAACAAATTCAACTGTATTGGCTATGTGCGAAGTAGGTGGTGGGGGTGAGCTAGGCGATCGTAGCGCACACCATGGCAGAAATGTGTACTTACCGGGGACCACCAATGGGGACCACTGTCAAATTTACTTTCACGTTTTCTATTGGTTTCTTTCTTACGATTCGTTTCGTTTGTATGTATTTATTTATTCTCTTATTTATTTCTGTAAAATTTCCAATACGGGGTCTTTCTCGTTTACTAAAGTAAATAAAATATTCATGTGTCATTATTTGACATCTCTGAGTTTTGACATTGTCTTGGGACCTTTGACGTTTGACGTTTCAGACGTGCACATAGCCAATACCTATGACTTTTCAATGCCATTACAACAACAACAACGAAACAAGACAATGAAATTGCATTGGTTGCTTCATTAATTATTAATGTAATTAAAATGCTTGTTTTTATGCAGCTTTCACGCGAACTCGTTAATTGGTCTATTAAGCTAAATGATACTAGAAATATTGTCTATTGTAACTAATCGTGGTATAACAATACTTTAATGACAATTTGTCATAAACATTAATTTTAAAGATGGATTCGCTCTATCTGTTCTCATTGAAAAATTCCAATGGTTAGTGTGAGCGAAGCCTTTCCATTTCAGTAGGGGTATAAATGCTTTAGTATGTCTGTTCGGATTTCCGGCTGATCTCCTCTACAAGTCGCATTTCTCAAACCGATTCTCGAGATATTTTATAAGCAGGTTTGATTATTTTATGTTATGTTTTGGTTGAGTAGGAAAACTGAATCGATAAAACACATATATATTTAGTAGCTTTTGCCCGCGACTCCGTCCGCGTGCAACTCGCCCCGCTTTTCACCCTCTAAGGAACGATTTCCGGAATAAAAACTATCCTATGTCCTTTCTCGGGACTCAAAATATCTCTATACCAAATTTCATAGAATTCGGTTTAGAGGTTTAAGAGTGCGAAGTACGCTCGGTTTCCCCATACAAACGTATTTATGCTCTCATTTTAAAAAGCCATGCTAGAATAACATGAAACTTTGTATACACAATGGGATCCGGCATATCTAGATCGGAAATTAGTTTCTATTGCTTGGAATTATAATGGAGAAAAAAATAAAACAATTATTAAGGTTTTCATACAAGCCGTAAAAAAGTCCAAAAACCGCTGTATTTTTTTTTTTTACAATTTCTAGCAACAGAAACTAATTTCCGACCTAGATATGCTGGATCCCATTGTGTATACAAAGTTTCATGTTATTCTAGAATGGCGTTTTAAAATGAGAGCATAAATACGTTTGTATGGAGAACCGAGCGTACTGCGCCCTCTTAAGCGTGAAGAGGTACCTAACAGACAGACAGACAGACAGACGGGTGACTTTCGCATTTATAATATTTGTATGGATATGGATTAGTATGGCTTTGTTTGATCTTTATTGCACAAAAATAAATCTTAACATACAAAAGGCGGACTCAATGCCACGAGGCATTCTCTATCAGTCAACCTTCAGACAAAACAGAAAGACTGTACAGTATGCGGTGCAAGTAATACCAAACTATTACTAAAATGTCGACTCAAGAGGTCTACTGCTCACAAATTCACTAGTATTATTAAAATAGGCCATTAGAATATGGCTACGGTACCCATGTCTGTCTTACGTAGCCAAGTTAGAGGCCTCCGGGCGGCTTGAGAACTTCTAACAGTCAAGTTGCCCACTCACTTGACAAGCCTAATCCCAATAAGGTCTAATTTCCCCCTCGGGTTGGAAGGTCAGATGGCAGTCGCTTCCGTAAAAACTAGTGCCTACGCCAATTCTTGGGATTAGGTAGCGGACCCCAGGCATCCTTCAGGATGCAACTGTACTGGGAATAACGCTAGGAGGATGATGACCCATGTCTGTCTTACAAGACGACTAAAACGGGTGCTCGGGGTCGAACATCGTCGCAGTCACCATGGCATGGTATGGCTGTGAATATGGAAAATGATGGTGGAACCAAGACCAGTGAGACCTAGGTCCGTAGGAGATACCAGAGCCGTCCGAAATACGATTTTGTTTGACCTAACTGTGGCTAGGCCGGGACCGTCAAAGCGATAAGAGTGCGCGGTTGGAGAGTCGCCGCGGGAAAATCCAGGGAGATCCTCATCCGACACCACCAGGGTGGCTTAAACACTGGGATACTCTAAGAGTTTGCGCTTCTGTGAGACTGGTTGAACGGCTTTCAACCGAACCAGGGGTTAAGTGAAATCGAGCTACAGGAGTTTTATCGCTGATTCACTAAACATAGCCTAGCTGAGATGAATCCAGCAAAGAAACTCAGCAACAACGGTACAGAACTCGCTGGGGTAGGCAAAAGAAAAATTTTCGCGACCCCTTAAAGACATATAAAAAATATTTTTTGTCAATTTTTATGTTTATGGATCAACAAGATGCTTGTCATCATCATGTTCCTAGACAGTTGCATCCTGAAGGATGCCTGGGGTCCGCTACCTAATCCCAAGAATTGGCGTAGGCACTAGTTTTTACGGAAGCGACTGCCATCTCACCTTTCAACCCGAGGGAGAAAACAGACCTTATTAAGATATGATATCATTTTTTGTCAAAACTGTGTACATAAAATGTCATAAGATAGGTAATAAGGCTCAACAGTCTGCCCATTTCGGACTTACAATATAAATAATACATTTAAAATATAGATGAAATATGAGATTAACATTACAAGAAATATTCATTCAGATCATAAAAACATTTGCAAATTAACCAGTTCTTCAGTATTCTCTTGAATTTTGTCCCATCTAACGACTTAATAACTTATTGTATATTTTGATTCCAGTGACATATGTGCTCTTCTTGAGTATATAACTAGTAGGCCTAACTGTACACAAGTCATATTAATATTGAGAACTTAGATTTTTCTTTGAATCACATTCTTTTGAAAATAACTCCCTGCGTTCTTTGATAAATAAACAAATTTCCAGTATATACACGTCAGGGTTAATATTCTGTGGTGTTTAAACACAGGTCTGAGAGATTCTCTATTTTTAACATTAAATTATTGTTGGGAATAGGCTTGTCACGTGAGTGGGCAACTTGACTGTTAAAAGTTCTCAAACCGCCCGAACGCCTCTAACTTGTCTTAACGACTGCTATCATAGACAGCAACCGGAATCAACGGCTTGACGTGCCTTCCAAAGCACGGAGCGCTCAGTTAGTAACCACTCAAAGCGGTCACCCATCCAAGGACTGACCTCGCCCGACATTGCTTAACCTCGCATACCGCACGCGGTACGCGGGCGCCGCCGGGCCACGAGCGCTCTCCATCAACAAGATGCTTGTACTGTGTAAATTTGAGGACTATAGATCCAACCGTTTGGTTGTAAAACCCTTGTGACAGACGAGAGACAGGAGCCGGGTATGTCCTAAACTAAAACTTCGACCAAGACCACCGTGGGATGGGCAGCAGCATCCCTGGAGTGCGGTGGAAATACTGCGATCGCCAAGCGTGGCGATTATGGCAGTTACCCCCCATGAAATTGGGGGAGGCCTATGTCCAGCAGTGGACGTCTTTCGGCTGATATAGTGGTGGTACACGACAGACCGACACGCAAGTGACAGCAATAGGACTCCGTTTGGACCCTTCGGGTACGGAACCCTAAAAAGGAAAACTGTTAACACAGTTATGACGTTTTATTGATTGGCGTTTTCTAATGCGCGGATTGAACCCCACTGGCAGCTATATATAATAATGGTATAAATACCCTAGTATAACTGTATTATTGTAGCTAGTTATAACAAAGAGGAAGTATATAGTTGAACACAGTAATTGCTAAATTCTAGACCTAGGCACATAGTTGTGTGGACTGACATAATAATATAGTAGTTCTCGCAAATTACTGATGCAATTGACATTGTCAAGGTTCTACCATAGAAATCTTCCGTATGAAAAAACGGCACGAGGCATTCTTTACCCATATTTAAAAAAAAAACGGTCAAGTGCGAGTTGGACTCGTGCACCGAGGGTTCCGTAGAACGATCGTGTGCCTGCCCCGGCCCTATTAATACAAGAGAAATCGAACGCCATATCATTATACAATCTTAGTTTAGAAAGCTTCTTTGTAAGTAAGACAGACTGTAATTTTATATTTAACTATACAATTATATTGTTTTGATAAAATGACACCTCGCCGAGTTTCTTACGCCGCGGTGGTAGTCTATTGACGTTCATAGGTGCATGTAATATGCCTAATTTGAAGAATAAACTATATTAACTTTTACTTTTACTTTTGATAATAAATAAATATATAATCTATAGATATAGAATTATATTTTTCCTGTAATATTTATATTCAATCAATCAATCAAAATATTTTGTTTGTCAAACACAGGTACAAAGGTGTAAACATTATATGTAAATAAGGTCGAACTGTGTATATATGATATATTGCTAGTGATACGTTATGTTAATATAGAGGTTATGTAATAATGTCATATTTTTTATTAGTAAACTTCGGAGATAAGGGCAAGGTACCGGTATTTTTTAAATTTTTCTTCTTAATTCAAAATTTATCCACCGCAAAAAAAAACTGCTTTAGAATTGTACAATTCTAGCCCTTTCATGCTAACATACCCCCCTCTTGTATCGTTAAATTTTCACAGAAATGTTAATTCTTTTTGTAATATATTTTCTTTGCACCTGGATTATTTTTTCTTTATAACTAACTATTCCAAATTTTAATTTGATAGCATAAGTAGTTCTTGAGATATTTAGCAATATGACAGACAGACAGACAAACAGAGCGGGACCATAAGGGCCCATTTATAACCATCTTGGTACGGAACCCTAAAAATTAGTAAAATAGGTACAGTCAACAGCAAATGTAGATGATCATTTTAGTACTTTGTCGCACTAACGTAGCAATACTGCGATAGTTGGGATGCGTCAAAGTAGTGAAAGTGACAAAGTACTAAAATTATTATCTACTTTTGCTGTTCACTATATTTATGTACATTTCGAGGTTACGATTCGGATTGAAACACTAGTTAGGATCAGCTTTCTGCAAAGTTGCAAACAAGAAACAATTGAAACAAAAGCCACTTTTTAAACTTGTTAAAAATAATTTCATTTGCTTGTTAACAAAAACTTGTAAAGTGAACAATTAACATATTTACCAGTTCGTTATACGCTGAAAGGTAGAACCTTCGGACTAATTGTATAGGCAATTGTATACTCACCGGTTTTTAGAGATGCTCAGAGAAAAAATAAAATATTCTCGAATACTCTACATAATCCACCACTACTTGTTCTGTAGTGTATGTGGTGTTGTGTTCCTGGTGGTGAGTAAGGTCGCCAGAGCTCCCGAGGATGCGCTGTGTCGAGTGTGAGGGACTTGTATATGTCTTTAGTTGTCGACACAATCCTCATGTCAATAAAGAGCCAGCAATGACTAAGGTATCGGCTCGAACAAAAGAACTGTCCATTCCTAAACGTCCACCACTACCACCACCATATCAGCCAAACGACATCCAATGCTGGACATAGGTCTCCCTCAAATTCACGGGGGTTATATGCCATAACCGCCACGCTTGGCATGCGGGTTGGCGAACGCAGTATCTCCACCGCACTCCAGGCATGCTGCTGCCCATCCCCCGGTGGTCTTGGTCGTAGTTTTAGGACATACCCGGGTCCGTTCCAATAAATCCATCCATTCCTAAATGTCCATTCAATAATAATGGTAAAAGAATCTTGACTTAATTCCGCCTTCCCGTTACATCACCGGACGTCCAGACGTGGAGAGCGGTTACATCCTTACTTTGTCAGTCTACCATTTATTTACACAAAACGATTTGTGCCAATAAATTTAGGCACAAAAGCTACATTCCATTAACTTTTCATTATTACATAATTAATATACGATCGCACTTGGCAAACTTGATGATGTGTACAATTATTTGTTTATCTTAGTAAATAAAGCAGAAAACTCATAATATGTTAAGAGTTGTGTAAGCATGTTTACTCAATTGTTTATATAGGTTTGTATAAGTGAGAAACGGCCATTAGTTATAGTCTTAAAGAGTAGATTCTATGACTAGGGTCTAAAATAAACCATATTATATTACCACGAAATGCTTATTTTAAAGTAGTTAGTTCTTTTAGATCAGAGTTATACAATTCTTTTCACTTCGATTGCGAGAAAATAAAAATTAAAAACATTATCCTCCCAAAAACAACAAATTCCACAGCGAACATGTACAATTTGGTGGCAATACTGGCAATGGCGGCATGTTTTTTTCATAAACTGCTTTGACACGTACCTACAAAATATAGACACCTCTTTAAGTCCCTAGATAAAGACACCATTGCCACCACCATGCCATTGAGCGCTTGAAAGCGTTGCTCAAACGATTGAATCCGTTTTGTAATTATTATAAAAATAGGGACTAAGAAAACTTAACGTTTTAAGAGCTGAAATCTCTTACCTCTTGAAACGTCGTTGAACGTTGAAACCTCTTACTAGATTTTAGATTTTATTCTGGTTAGTTGATATCAAATACGTTTTTTTTAAAGAGTTAAATTAGTGAATTGATATTGGTGGATTTAATTTGGTGAAGTGCTTGGTTAAATTAAAATCTTTTGTAAATGTACTTCTAGCCCTGCCTGGGGTGCTACCGCGAACTCCGAAAATCGAACTTCGTATCGTACCGTCCCTTTCCGTCATGTAGAGTATAACACGAGAGTGAAAGGGACGGCCCGACACGAAGTTCGATTTTCGAAGTTCGCGGTAGCACTGCTACACAGCCTAATATGACACACATTTCGAGCATGAGAAATGAAAATTCCTGTTTTAATAATGCCATACAATTCATAAATCCTCCCGAAGAGGTTTTATATATCATGCGTATTCGTCTACAAAATAACTTGAAACTTTTAATGTGTTTAAAAATAGACCCTGTTTTATATTTACTTTAAATGTTTTGGACCCATTTATTAAGTTAAACTTAGGTTTGAAGGCACTATGTATGGTTGCGAAATTATCACACATTTTACAGCTCTATCAAAATAAAATGGCGACGTAAATTATTTCGAAACCCCGATTTCATATACATTAAGCTAGCTAAATCTAAATAAATAGCAACGAGCAACGAGACAGTTATTGAAGCACATTGAGATATCACGAATCTAATATACATGTTATTTTGTTTGCCTAGTTACGCCTTGTTATTACGCTATTCATTTTATGAATTAATATTTCGGTTGGGCACATTGCACTTAGAACGGTTGGGGCGGGAAGGTTCTCGAGTTGCGAACACGTACCGCGACGTGGGTAGACCCCCTACAAGGAGGACTGATGACCTGGTAAAGGTCGCGGGAGTCCGCTAGATGCGGGCGACACGGGACCGGTCACTTTGGCACTCTTTGGGTAAGGATTATGTGCCACAGTGGACGTCCTTCGCCTGATATGATGACGTTTCGGCTTGTTCCTTATAATGAAACGAAACGAAAACGAAAGCGAATATATCAACCCCTTGATGTCGTTGGTAATATTGCCATTCCCGGGAATGCTCTCCACGGTAATATTGCCTAACATCTGTATGTGTTACAGATATCGTTTCTGGTGTCGTAACGGTAATAAATAATGATATTTTCTTCATTATTAAAAGAATGCGACTCGTGACAGTTAATCTTTAACTAGCTGTTGCCCGCGACTTCGTCCGCGTCTTCGCTCCTATTGGTCGCATCGTGATGTTATATAGCCTAAAGCCTTCCTCGATAAATGGACTATCCAACACAAAAACACTTTTTCAATTCGAACCAGTAGTTCCTGAGATGAGCGCGTTCAAACAAACAAACAAACTCTTCAGTTTTATAATATTAATAAAGTAGGTAAGCATTTGACCACTATCTTACCTGAAATAAATCTTTTCCATATTGTATTTAGCACATTTGCAATTTAAGGAAACTGTAGGTCTTATGTTAATAACAACCATTTCTGTACATATTTTTGTATATGACCGTTTGTTTCTTATAATAAAAAATAAAAATAAAAAAAATAGTGAAAGTTTTTAACATGAGCTACATCATCTAAAGAGTTGTCAAGATAAAGGAGGTTGTAACGATATGTTTGGTATGTAACCGATGGCCGTTGGGGAAGAAGGGTTCTTCAGTGGTGACCAAGCACCGGAAGATACAGCAAAAGCCCTCAACAAGGGGGACTGACGAACTGGTCAAGATCGCGGGAAGGCGTTGGATGAGATCATTGGGGGAGGCCTTTTATCAGCAGTACACGTATTTCGGCTGATATGATGATGGTGATTAATATGTTGGAAACGTGGTACACGAGATGGGTAACAGATGGCGTTGGACGCATCCACGAGTACATCGCGAGTTCACAGTTCGAAGCGAACCACAAGTGGTTACTAAGTCATTTGATTTTTTATAGGTACTATTTATTAAGTAGCGAAAATTATCGCTTTTGTTCTCAATAAATTAATTAACACATAATTGAAGATTTTTAAAAATATAACTGCTAATTTGCGTTTAAATAACTCTGCTAATCGTGAAAGAAAATTATCACAATTTGACGCGGTTCTTTACGTCATATTTTGACATGGCAATTTCAAACAATTCTTTTCTTTTTTATTAAAAAAATAAAAATATTGGGTGACAATCTTACACAAATCGACTTAGTCCCAAACTAAGCAAAGCTTGTACTAACTAGGCGACGATATACATACTTATATAGATAAATACATACTTAAATACATAGAGAACATCCAAGACCCAAGAACAAAATCCGTGCTAAATGCACAAATAATGCCCTGGCCGGGATTCGAACCCGGGACCCCTAGCTTCGGAGGCAGTGTCACTACCAACTAAGCTAAACAGGTCGTCTATTCTCATGCATTTGTAAATTAGTCGGTTTCAAAGTCCATCTACTATGTCTTGCATCCACCATACCACCATATCAGCCCTAGGACGTCCACTGCTGGACATAGGCCTCCCCCAATTTCATGGGGGGTAAATGCCATAATCGCCACGCTTGGCATGCGGGTTGGCGATCGCAGAATCTCCACCGCACTCAAGAAATGCTGCTGCCTATTCCCCGGTGGTCTTGGTCGTAGTTTTAGGACATACCCGGGTCCCTTGCCCTTGCATACGAGTAGGTATACGAGCTCGTATGTAAAGCGAGTAAGTTACGTTGTATAACCAAAAAATCTTTTTAGACGTAACTTTTGTAACATGCCTTTTATAATTCCCAAAACAATAAAGAGTCGGCAGTACTTCTGCGCTTGTTATGGTGTTGCAAGCGTCCACAGTCTACGGTGTTTGTATACCATCAGGCATGCTTATTTACCACCGTCGTAGTATATAAGGGCAAGGATCAAAAGCGTGTCACCGGCTGTACTTTTATGTAACAAATTTATTCAAAGCTTGTATAGTTTGTATAGTTTTTGTCGGCCTCTTTAGCCTAGTTTGTAGTGTCATTGCCTTCGAAGCTAGAGGTCCCGGGTTCGATTCCCGGTAAGGGCATTTGTTTCTGTGGTGAGCAGAGACATTTGTTCCTATGACTTGGATGTTTTCTATGTATTTAAGTATATATCTATTAAATATATCGTCGCCTAGTACCCATAACACAAGCCTTATTGAGCTTACTGTGGGACTAGTTCAATTTGTGTAAAAAATGTCCCCTAATATTTATTTATTATTATTTATTTATATAGTTGGGACACATTCATGAAGCTTGAAATTGAATAAGATGATGATTTCTCCCTATTCACACTCAAACTTTACGAATGTTCCTAAGTATACTTGAATCAGCATCATCATCCCACAGTCGTTCACTGCTGGACATAGGCCGTCGCTGATTCGCGCCACAACACTCGGTCCTCTGCCTTCCGCTTCCAACCACTTCTCTCTCAGTCTTAACACTTGAATAAATTAGTTACATAAAAGTGCAGCGGCTGAAACATGGCCTTTACCCAAAAAACAACTTAACAACAGATAGATGAAATAAAAAATAGCAACAGTTCACGTGCCTAAAGATCACTGCTGACACGGTGGCTCACCCGTATTTGTATTCAATGTAAAAATACCTAATAACATTGATTTTGACATATGAAGTCCGTGACTTACAGTATAAAGTCTCACAAGGACAATGACAGGTCAACGAACTGATAAGATCATAGCCGTAGAACAGTTACTACGCAACAAATGCTGGATGAGCGTTCGTGGCCCAGTGGCACCCGCGTACTGCGAGAGGTATGCCAAGTTAAGCAGCGTTGACAGCGGTCAACTCTTGGATGGGTGAACGCTTTGAGTGGTTACTAACTGAACGCTTCCGCGCTTTGGAAGGCACGTTAAGACGTTGATCCCAGCTGCTGTCTATGACGTCAAGCCAAGTTAGAGATCTTCGGGCGGCTTGAGAACTTCCAACAGTCAAGTTGCCCACTCACTTGAGAAGTCTAGTTTCCCCATTGGGTTGGAAGGTTAGATGACAGTCGCTTCCGTAAAACCTATTCCCTACGCCGATTCCTGGGAATAGGTAACGGACCCCGGGCATCTAAACCTGTAAATCTGACCTGCCTCATTCCCATTATACAAATAGGATGTACTTATGTCTGGACATTCCAAATTATCGAACATGTGTAAATAACTATGACACAGTGGTTTTATAGTTAGCATAGAGCATAGATAAGCAAATAAACAGACATGTAATGAAGAATAATGGTAACATAAATGTAAATGTTTTACAAGTGGAAACGTCCACTTAACGGAATTATAATTTCCGATTGAAAATGAAACCCCGCTCGGGGTGATCAATTTTTCATTTTCAATTGGAAATTAATGGTAACATGTTGGGACCCGCGACATTTACATTCACCGAAATGCTACTGTCACATATTAAATGATATTTCGTATCTACCATAGTTTTTTATAACCTGTCCAAAGTGGTACGAGCAGGGAAGTTACTATACAGTACCTAAAAAAAATTTTTACTTCCAAGTTACATCCCCGCCGGGGCCTATCGTCTATCAATATCATAAAGATATTGACAGGAGGAAATATTATCCTACTTTATGTATGCACACTGTTTACGTGACGAGAATGGATCGGATTAGGAATGAGTATGTAAGAAAAGCCAAGCACTCATATTTTGATATGCTGAGAGCAGGTCGCTTACAGTAGTATGGATTACGGGATATGAATCTGGAGGGATGCAAAAGAAGGGGTAGACCAAGCAAAAGGTGAAAGGATTGCGTGAGAACGTTATCAACAGGAAGGACTGATGATATGACGGGTGATAGAAGGGTATGGAAGAAAAACAACACGCTGCGCCGACCCCAAGTAAATGCGATTGCAATGCGAGTGATGAATTAATGAGCGAAGTTGCTTGTCTATTCGTTCTATTATCTATGTTATAAGTGATGTGGATATAACTTTTTCTATTCTTCTACTAAATCAAAGTGATTTAAACATGCCGTTTTTATTATATCATAATTATTTTTGTAATATTATGTGTGGGTTTTCAAACCAAGATGTGAAAAACTTTATTTGCTGACATGGTGAGTGGTACAAAAAAGATAAAAAAATGTCATGTTAAAGTTTGATAATGCTCAATTAGTGGCATACTCGTATTATTTACTCAATAGTTAGAAGCGACTGTTGCCGAGCGGTAAGGCAGCTGATTTGCAATCTGGAGGTCGTAGGTTCGAATCCCAGTTCGTACCACTAAGTTTCATCAAGATGTAAAAAATATGATTTGATATTTAACAGTACCTTGTTGTCCCGTATGTCGACATAATACGACGACATACGGTACTGAAACGTGGTCGCTTACTATGGGCCTCATAAGAAGGCTCAAAGTCACCCAAAGAGCAATGGAGAGGGCTATGTTGGGAGTTTCTCTGCGTGATCGCATCAGGAATTTCAGGAATGAGGCCATCCGCAGCAGTACCAAAGTGACCGATATAGCCCTTCGAATCGCTAAACTTAAGTGGCAGTGGGCGGGGCACATAGTACGTAGAACCGATGGCTGTTGGGGCGGAAAGGTTCTCGAGTGGCGACCACGTACCTGAAAGCGTAGCGTGGACAGGCCCCTCACACGGTGGACTGATGACCTGGTAAGGGTCGCGGGTGTCCGCTGAATGCGGGTGGCGCAGGACCGGTCACTGTGGAAGTCTTTTGGGGAGGCCTATGTCCAACAGTGGACGTCATTCGGCTGACATGATAATGATGATGAGTACCTTATTGGTGAAGGAATACAAGGGACTTCTCGCTGCCGACCATTGTATCGAAAATGGGCCCTGCGAAGCAATGGCCTGCTTCTGCAAGTCCATGGCTCAGAAAGAGGCCGCAGAAAGAGAGCGGGAGATCGATCCATCCGCTCCCTATATCGGGTAGCATACTGAAGGATGCCCAGGGTCCCACCACCTTATCCCAAGAATTGGCGTACCTACTACTAATAGTTTTTATGGAAGCGACTGCCACCTGACCTCCCAGCCCAAGACGAAAACTAGACCTTATTGGGATTAAGCTTGTCAAGTGAGTGGGCAACTTGAGTGTAAGAAGTTCTCAAGCAGCCCGAAGGCCTCGACTGAAGCAGCAGAAGCAGACAGCAGCCGGGATTAACGGCTTAGCGTGCCTTCTAAAACACGGGAACGCTCAAGTTAGTCCCATCCAAAAGATAACATCAGTCGACTTTGCTTAACCTCGCTTACCATACGCGGTGCGCCGGCGCCGCTGGGCCACGAATGCTCGAAGTGCCCTTACAGTATATTGCCCTAATAATAATACACATAAACAAAATACATAAGCACTAAAACAGATACCTATAGGTACTAAACAAAGGGAAATTTCCCTAGGACTGCTGCGTCAATATTGTTGTTGTTTATAAGTTGATACGTCATTTACAAATAACCTGTAATTTGACGCGTTTCCATTATTCAATATCGTTTCTGTCTTAGTTCGATCATCGTTTAAGAAAAATGTTTTTTTACGGGATCTATAAATAAACTGTTCTTATTTCACAAAAATAGCATCACGATATATGTTATAGACATACACTTATACTAAAATAACTTTAAGTTTTGTAGACACGCTCTCAATCGTATCTATTTACAGGAAAAAATAAGGAAATATATTTGTAGGTTTTTTTCTACATCACTTTGGTGGCGAACAAGTAAAGTGATTACCGTGGCCTATGGACGACTGCACCTTCAGGGAGCTCGCATGTGCGTTGCCCACCGTTCAAAACTTGTAAGTAATTGCTTGCTTGTAGATAACTTTACGAACCAAGACTTGGCATTGTCAAATTTAATGGAGGACTAAAAAGAAAACGTTTTTTTTCCTCCCATGAGAAATTGATCTTTACAACAATTGATACTTTGAAAACTAGATAAATATGAATACACGTAGAAAGTTTACTTGCCTTGACGGATTGATTTCAATGTAATTAGAGAAATGTACGCCAAAGCGTGAAGCTAACTATTATCGATTACGCATGGGAATCGATAACTACTAAACTATTTGTATTCGTTAATAATCTGATTGTAAGGAAACTTTGACGGGTTTCTATGGGATGACAACTCCCGGTGCCATATTTAACATGATTCAGTCTGTAATTGTAAGTTGGTGCAACCCACCTTAATTAATTATTTGTTCCAGAATCCTCAATCATCATCATCAATGTTTTATTTATATGTAGGGTGACAGCACCAGTAATGGACAAGGACCAATGATGCACCTTGAAGAAAATTAGAGTTATACATTTTTTATTCAATAATCAATTTACTATCATATGATCATTGAATTAGGAATAAAGTGTCCATTACTGGTGCTTGTCAGCTTAAAGTGTCCAACACTGGTGGCGTCACCCTATGTCATAGTCTAGGAGAATTAAATCATTCTTAAAATGAACGCCTTTTTTAGTGTATTTGGCGTAAACATACTCACAATAACTCACAATGCACGGGAGAAGCGTCCATTGTAAAACTAGTTCTATAGTACCAATAAATCTTTACTTGGTTTTGGACTAGATTGTTATGGTCCCCTTATCTTCAAATATTTGTGTGATGAGCATCGACTAGTACCTATAACACAAGCCTTATTGAGCTTGCTATGGGGCTAGTTCGATTTGTATATATTTATTAATCTTATTTATATGATTCAGCAGTAATTTTAGATATTCCATAATATAATGAGTTCAAAAGGTTCTTTTAGATTATGGTAATTTAAGAACGAGCAGAATGTTTATCTTGTACTATTTATGAAATCTAACTTATAATAACAATATGGAAAAACGTTAACCCACTGGAAACGTAAAAACATGTCACGTGGTATTTTTTAAACTCAACAAAACAGCGTTGCTCTGCATTATGGTGGGTAAGGAATCCTTTAATCTATGAAAAGGTTGGTAACGCGCTTTTGATTTCTGGAACCGCAAGAGTTTATACGCTACGGTATTTGCTTACTTATACTCTTTTTTGCCACGGTCATGGTATAAAATACGCGCTTCATCCGTTTGACTTTGACGTCTCGTGTTACAATGGAAACGCGACCTCGATTATCCGACTACGCTCGACAACGGAATCTCGTGACGTGCGAATCTAGTCTCGATCCTCCTATTAAGAACAAAGACTTGAATAACCATACTCGTATATGACAAAGTATTAAAACCCCATTTTCCAGAGGATCTACAGTATGGGGTTCTTCAAGAAAGGAGTATCCCATCAAAAACATAAATGTGAAAATGGGAGCCAAGTTCAATATTAAGAATATTCGATACGTGGTTGTCGTCTTCACCGACAAAAGAATTGAGATCTAAATTGGGTGCCAAGTTCCATAGATTATCTGAGAAGGTGCCAAGTCTGGCACTAGATTGTGTACGGTAAAACTAATTTACTGCGGCTTAATGCATTTTTCATCAGCTTGCAGCTAATGGTATTATAACATATTGCATAGAGTAGAGAGCAGTGCAAGAGACAAACTTGGTTAGCAAACAAAGTGTAATGTCTATTTTTCTAAGAAGTTTTCATTTAGGCCTTTGTCTTATAATGGTACTAAAAGCGGAAATATTGCCAAAAATCGTATCTATGGATTGTTTTCAAATAAATAAATAAAATTAAAAGTAACACATCAATATTGAGCCATACACATTTTATCGGTTATAAGTATTAGGTAACAATATTTGAAAACAACTAAACATGTATGTAAATATTGGTATCGTAACAAAAAAACTTCCACTATCGATCGTTAAATTTAAAGACGTTAATTTATGACGAAAATGATACAAAAAAAATATAGAATCATTATCAATAAACGACGGAAGACATATTTTAGTTTGGTTAACACGATCAAACGACTTAAAATATAAAAAATGTTAAAACGTCTACTTCCTTTTTGCACGATCAATTGATCCCACTGTGTGGTCAATGACCTTAACCTCTGCATATTGTTACAGTGTTACCATCCTACCAGGAAATAGTTTAGATCTACCGTAAACCACGTCATTACGTGCGACACATAACTAATATGGTATTATGACGATTAAACAAAGTATCGTTGCATAAAATAATTATGTACGATGTGTTCACTCATGTATAAAAAAGTGATTATATAGGCGTAAAAACGTATTCGAATGGGAACTTTTCGGCAATATTTTCTTGAACAATTATTTCGGTAATAGGGATTCGAAATAAACCCTTATAGTTTCACCATGTCCGTCCGTCCGTCCATCCGTCTGTTCACGGTTTAGCTGAGTAACCGTTACTACTAGAAAGCTGTAATTTAGCCCCATCCAAATGGTAGTGTTGAGATATTTATGAGCATTTTGTTCACTTAAATATATTTGATGACTCAATCTAAATCAATTATAGTAGTTACTAAATGTTGCCTCTTAATCACATGCCAATCTAATGCAATAATAGTTGTTTTTAATGCAATTAATGACGAGTATTTTTCCTGATATCATTTAGGTACCAAAAAGTTTCCATGTTTATAGAACAGCATCACATTATGCAAGTAGTTCAGCTATTTGTGTACTTTGTCATTAATTCCATCTATTCTTATAACCTGCATGACTTGCTATTCAAGTTGGATAAAACCGTTGTATACGTCAACTAAGTACTGACAACCGGCTAGAATAACTGACAACCTTGCTTATGTGTCATAAAACGTATTTACAGTATATTAAAAACTCTCAACACAATTAAAGTCAGTCTCGAGTAAAATTCACTTGCTTAAAACCTAGTGGTCAAATTATACTTTGTGATATTAATGTGGACCCGGGTATGTCCTTAAACTACGACCAAGACCACCGGGGAATGGGCAGCAGCATTCCTGGAGTTCGGTGGAGATTCTGCGATCGCCAACCCGCATGCCAAGCGTGGCGATTATGGCATTTACCCCCCATGAAATTGGGGGAGGCCTATGTCCAGCAGTGGACGTCCTAGGGCTGATATGGTGGTGGTGGATATTAATGTAACACGACACTTTGTAAAAAACATAAGTATTAAATTTTGTTTCTGCTAAATGTTTCGGCAATATTTTCCATGGTAGAATTTATTAAAGACAGATCATTTATTAAAATGATATTTTAAAAAATCAACAATACCAGGCATCAAGTTTTTTTGCGCTCTTCATTGGCAATAATATCGTTTTTTTTTATTATAATTTATGACGTCATACGGATTAGAAATCATAACACGCGGATGTTTTTAATATTTTTTTTATGATTTATATTCATAACCATAACACACGTAGAAGATACAGGTATATTTTGTAAACATCAATGATTATTGTTTTGTTTATCGGTAATATAAAATTGTATCTCTAATTTTACGATCCCGTGTTCAAGTTCCCGGGAATATTGGCATGGGAAATATTGCCCGATCGAGAGCTTTCTAAAATATTTCTCGAAACGGCACATGACTCCAACTGCATTAAAAAGACCTTTTGGGAATAGATAACGGCTTGAGTAAGTATGTGTGTTTGGCTAACCCCATTCCAAATAACCTAAAGGTCTATTTACATCCGTGCGAAAATCGCATACAAGTTTAACTTCATTGCGCTGTTGGATAAAACGTTTGAATTTATGTTAATATCTCGGTATCTTGCGTGCACTCCAAGTGACTATATAATATGTATATTATAAAGGCTATGTTTTTTTGGTTTACCAAAAAAAGCTCTTTAATATTAACATCGCCTGTTGCATACTCGTACACTCTGTGTTGTATGTTTTGTACTTTTATTGGGATGTGTAATAAAAATCATTTGTACAGTTATCACTCCTTTACTGCTGCTACACCTGCTTGCCGTGATATAATTATATGACATAATACCTAACAATTAGAGGCCATACATCACACATTACATGTTACTATACTATAATATATATTTTACACGTTTCGGTCGACATTGGTTGTAAACTGGTCTACAAGGTGCGCGGGCCCAGTGAATTTTGCAATAGCTGTGTCGTAAGGCTATCGAAGATCATGGTCGATGTTAATTTCTAATAAAATAAAATTTAAAAAGCGTCGTTTTAATACAAACAGGGCGGTAAACCAAAAGACTAATCAGTGATGTTAATTTCTAATAAAATAAAAATGGAAAAGCGTCGTTTTAATACACAATTCAAACTGTTCATAGAAAACCCGCACGTTTAATGATTATAATTCTGTGTAATTCCATTAAATAACAATTAAGATAAAGTTGTACTAAAAGTATGTCATAATCGTTTAGATGGCTGCTGTCTTATAATCCAATTTCAATTATCTACTACTATTACACATTATAATTCAATGTCTAATATTTTGTTTTTACTATCAAGCAAGTATGTGTTTTTTCAAAGTGATTAAAAGTTACCTAGTGTACTTATACAACAAATTGCTAATGCGGTATTTGACATCTCTAAAAATAAACAAATCAGGTATCTTCATTCATTATCAATAAATAAAATACCTACTCGGAAACAATATATCTCAACGTCGCCGTTGTTCGATGTTGTTCGACCTAAACAAAGTCGTGACGTACCTAATTTATTACAATTTTACTAGAACATAATTTGCACTAACAGAGTGTTTTATTATTAAGGTCTTAAAAATGTCGCTCATTTGCCTATACCAACATAAAATTTGCACTTGGTAAATAAAATAATATTTTTATCGTAAAAACTCTTTAGAATATACATTCCAATTCACGTAAAGATGTTTTTGCGAGAGCAGAGATTCCTTATGTTATGTTAGTCGGATCAGCACCGCTGCTTTGGCGTACAAACGAACACTCGTGTTATATTTACGCACAGATTTTGACTTTGACATTGATATACTCGTATTTATAAGGAAAGTAGTCTGGGTCAATTTTTCTTCATGCATTACATACTATTTTCAACGATAGTACCTAAAAGGAAATTAGAATGGAAAATTGGAAGTGTGCCAATGTCCATTTTTTATTTCGAAAATTATCTTAGTTTAATATTTATAATGTGTTATTTTCCTTTACACAACCATATTTTCGTATAGCGCACCAACTAGTTCCAATTAATTAAGCTATAAAATGTTAATAACCATTAATTTAAATAATACTCACATTTCGGCTGCCTGGTGATCTGTCCTTTTCTCCGCCTCTCGAACAATCGATTAATAATAGCATCTTTACGTTCATTAAATTCAAAGTCCTCAAACTTATTATTCAGACCCTCGCATTCGGCGAGATTCGATTCGAAAGTCGATGTGTCAAAATCGTTCTTCTGCAATCGATTGTTACCGATCTCTTTCAATTCGCGATCTGTGTTGACACCTGAGTACCGCCGACCAGCTACTCGGCCCCAGATTTGACCAAAGTCTTTCATTTTAAAAACTTACTGTCTATAACACTTAAAAAGGCGGCAAAAGTTTCATTCACTTTGTTACAAATGGAAAATATACACATAAATACCAGTATTGTTTAATTGTTTCTCAATTACACTGGATTAAAGTATAAAATATTTTTTTATATTCAATGTCACAAACTCGAGCAATGTCAGTTTCGCAACGTAGACAGGAAATTCGCCCGTACAAATATCACGTAAACATAATAAAGGCATGTAATCACATAATAAAACACTGCACTCTTCTCCTCACATGATGATAATACATTTTCAAATTAAACAGACACTATATTTAAAAAAATCCATTGTCTGTTCACAAGAAAACTGTAAAACTTGTCAATTGACTAAAACGGCGAAAATCTTTCAAACGTATGGCGCGAATCGGACCGTGCGCGCGTTTTTTTTTTCTAAGCATACAGTCGAAGGCTCGCCTCAATCAGCTGTCAAGTTACTAGTGAGGCGGCAGCACTATTACTTGTTCTTATATAAAATTTCGCAATCGCACGCACACAGGTGCATTCCAAGTGCGTAAGCACGACGTCACTACCTTTGTGTGAGTCGAGCTTTAATTTTTTAAAAACGTAAATGTACATTCTAGAATCCTGCAGTATCCTTCGTTTTGAAATAAATGCAATGCTTTTATGTTTATACCGGTTTTGATACGGTTAATAGCCTGGCAAGTCCTCGGGTGACGTCAATGCTTAAATGCCCTCCCTAGATTTATTTAGGAAATATATACTTACACTTAAATTTTATGTAAAGGCAGTTTCATATAAGCATGTTCGGCAGCATATTCGCAGTTTCAAATAATGACTTTTTTTAAATTCCTTATTTCGTTAATATTTGATCCCTACAGTTGTCGTGGCGTTATCAACACTATATTCTCATTCCCAGGAATATGCCCATTAGTGGCAATATTGTCGGAGATATTTCCTGTGAATACGGCAGGTGGCAATATTGTCGGCCTGTGTTGAATTTAATCACAAACTTAAAGAAACGTTTAAGTGCGTTCGCGTACACCTATTTTCAACTTTTTTTTAGACTAAATGAAAAAAATATTAAGAAGCATTTTTTTTTAAATTAATGGCTCATAGCCGACTGTTTGTTTCAAAGTTTCCGGAAACATAGGACGCTGATGTCCTCTTTCGGGAATGTTCCTAATAAGTTTCAGACCACTTATATATATTTCGTAACGTGTAAACGCTAGTTTTCTAGTTTTTATTTTGTATTTATATTTTTCTCTAAATATAATACATATATATAATGTATATATTTACCGATTACATTTATGCATATATAATAAGTTTTATTTTTCATATGTATATATATATATATATATATATATGTATATATGTATATATATATATATATATATTTGTATTGTATGTACATGGTTTAAGTTTGTCTATCTTATTCCACCTACCTTCCACTCAATTGCTCAAAGGTTAGCTGGAAGAGATCCCTTATGGGGATAAGCTCGCCTTTGTACTTTAACGCTTTGTGACCTCTTTATGTTTCAACCTGTAATAGTGTACAATAAAGTTCTTACATACATACATACATATACCTAAGTGTTTCATCGAATTTGTTAACCGGTTCTTCTCGTGGCAGAGGTTATACTACCGGTTCCGAACCGGCGGTGGTTTAATTGGTGCATATAATATGCCCAATTTGAAAAAAAAAAACTTTTGTTTCCCAATTAGGCATATTTTTGCTTCTACTTTTTTTACTTTTATATACTATACTATAATACTCTTCTGTGCAAAAGTGGTCATCGTATATATGCATTTGTTGCCTGAATCAAACTAGATATTCAATTAATGCAATGCACTTTGCTGGTTGCGAATGTTGAGCTGAGCACGTCAACCCGGTCTTAAACTCCCTCTATTTTTTTACCATTGTTTACATCAATTTTGCGCATGCATGACTTTTTACATTGAGTTATACGGAAATTCAGTTTTTCGGTGATTATTCCTACGTGGTAAGTCAAAATTTCAATTTTTTTAAAATCTAAACTATTGTCATCATTTCACCTATCGACATGTGAATGTGAGCGTGATCGGTTAAAGCGTCTAGGAGGAGTAAAAACTCAAACGAAATACATCTGTCGCCAAAGAAAGAGCGAATAAATAAAGGGTGAAAGGTGGGCGGTGGTTTTAGTAGTTCTAAGCAACTGGCTTGATAGTGGACCAATTAATTACCCAGTCCATAAAAACTTGAACTTCATCGCTTCGCTTCATTATCGGAACAACTTCATTTGTGAAGCAAATCCCGCCACGAATGCACTGGGGCGTTTACGATGCGTCGGTGAAGTGTATACCAAGCCGCCCAAGTTGTTCTGAACTAAAATCGCTGTCGCGGCGAGAATCTTTCAGTCAGTGCGCCTTCTCTTTTATACAACGACGGTGGCAAACAAGCTTACGGCGTGCCTGATGGTAAGCAGACACCGTCGCCTATGGACGCTTGCGAATCCAGAAATTTAACACGCGCGATGCCGACCCTTTATTAACTTGAGCAGATACATATACAGCGGACGTATGATTGGTTGCCATTTTATCACTAATCGTCGTGGACAAGACGCCCGTCACTTGCATACTTGTCAGAACGTGGCGAATGTCTTATCCACTACGGTACCTAAGTGATACAAGTAAATTTCTATCAAAAAAACACCGACTCCAAACTTTTCCATACTCACACTCGGCCGTTCCTGCTATATAATTTGAGGAGTTCCCTCGATTTTTCCAAGATCCCGTCATCAGACTTGGTGACAATGGGACCAACTAGAAAACATACCCTTTCAAACCAAAAAATAATAATTTATAAAATCTGTCCACTAGTCTCCGAGTAATCGGTGAATAAACATAAAAAAAATATATATAGATATTACGACGAATTGAAAACCTCCTCCTTTTTTTGAAGTCGGTTAAAAATGGCAACCATCATACGCCCACAGGCAATCCCACAGGTCCCTCATTCTCAACACAGCGAATCCTCGGGAGCTCTTCACCGCCAGTCATCTAGTCGTGAAAACCAATCGAATGCCTCACACGCCACGGTCATAAATACATGACCGTAATGTATGTATGTATGTATGTAATGTACAGTCAGCATCAAAAGTAGCTACGCATTTAAAAAGTTCAAAATTCCTTATTACAAGGGAAGAAGAGCCGTTGGGGCGGAAAGGTTCTCGAGTGGCGACCACGTACCGGAAGGCGTAAATTTCACAGGAGTACTCCTAACGATAAAAGAGTAAACACGTGTTTCAGGTTTTTTTAAAGAATTCAACCCCTCCATCCTCCTAGCGTTATTCCCAGTACAGTTGCATCCTAAAGGATGCCTGGGGTCCGCTACCTAATCCCAGGAATTGGCGTAGGCACCACCGCACCAATTTTTACGGGAGCGACTGCCATCTGACCTTCCAACCCGAGGGGAAACCAGACCTTATTGGGATTAGGCTTGTCAAGTGAGTGTTAGAAGGGCAACTTGACTGTTAGAAGTTCTCAAGCCGGCCGGAGGCCTCTAACTTGGCTTAACGACTGCTATCATAGACAGAAACCGGGATCAACTGTTTAAAGTGCCTTCCAAAGCACGGGAGCGCTCAGTTAGTAACCACTCAAGCGGTCACCCATCCAAGGACTGACCTCACCCGACATTGCTTAACTTCGCATACCGCACGCGGTACGCGAGCGCCGCTGGGCCACGAGCGCTCCTCAAGAAAGAGAATTCAACCCCTAAAAGGGGGATATGTGGTGAAAAGTTTGAGAATCAATATGGGTATTGTTTCTATGGTTTATTGGGTCGCTGATTACGAAAACAATAATGATTTTAAAATCCAACGTGGCGGACGTAAAATACCATCTCCCCTGTTGGGGTGAGATGGTGTTGAAATGTCTAAATAACAATGTTGGTGTCGTTTTTATGGTTTTTTGGGTCATTACTTACGAAAATAGCATCGATTTTGAAATTTAATATTGTGGACATGAAAATTCTTGAGAGTACGTATGCCAAATTGCAATTCAATCGGTCCAGTAGTCGGAGCAAATCGGTTGGAACAGACGGACTGACAGACAGCCACACGTGATCCTATAAGGGTTCTATTTTTGCTTTTGAGGTATGGAACGAGTTTTCTTATGCTAGGTCTATATACACGAGATGTTTCTATTTTAAATAAATATACATTTGCTCCTCAAACAAACTTTAAACACCTTTTTCACCCCATTAAGAGGCCGAATTTTCCAAAACGCTGAAAGTGTTTTCTTATATACTGTTTTCTTATATAGTATACTTTAATCTCACTTTAATGCTAGGCCTATAGAGGAAATGTAAAGTTTCTCTTTTAAACCATATTTGCACCCAAAACAAAGTTTTACTTAACCCCTTTTTCACTCTTTCAGAAGGCGAATTTTCAAAAACGCTGACCTCATTTTTCTCAATTTTAATGCTTAGTGTATATATTAGAGAAGTTTCAATCTGTTCCTCATTTAAACCCCCGAAGGGAATGTATATTATATTAGGATTAGGATACTGAATTTCTTGCATTACGTTCGATATTAGGATAAAACGAGTCGTTTGGCGTATATTTTATAAAAAGTCATTAGAAATTTCCTGTCAGGAAGAGCTCAAACTTGGTGTGTGTTGATTTTTATTTTTATTTTACGAAACAACTGGCTGTAATGAAATGGAGTGGTATATTTTTGGAATCAGCTTACGGAGTCCTTTCATTTGATATACGCCCTACTCGATATTACTCGATAGGTTTTTGAAGAAAATAATTATTTTTTTTATACAAAAAATTGATGTCATTACTGGAAAATGCGTCACGTGGCGGATATCCATCCAAGTTTCGGGTTAAAGAACTTTATTTTCTCAAAAGAAATTTACATTTCACTTATTGAGAAACATACTTGAATATTATAAACAAAAATATCTTTTAGTGAGCACCGCGAAACACTATACTTAAATATAATCAAGTTAAGGTAAGTAAGATTAATACTTAAAATAGGTAGGTAGGTTAACTAAGTATATAGCAAGGAGTATATTGAATATAGTCCCGCTGTGGTCTCGGATATGTGTAGAAACATCCTGCATTATAGGTGATTACCGTCTCAAATATGTGTAGAAACACCGTGCATATGTACGCACAAATACCTATTGAATATTCCCAGCATCAAATCTGATGTGGTGTTATTGTTGTTTCTCGAGTACAAAGGTGATCCATATGCCGAGCCAAAACGACACTATACGCAATCTTCATAAATAGGTACCTTAAAAAAGTTTAAAATATTTACAAAGAATCCTTCTAAAGTTACCTGATAAAAATGAGAGAAGAGAGACCATATGAGAATATTCCTAAAAGACTGCAGTGAAATCCAAGACTAAAAAAAAATTTAAATATTTTTTTTTTATTATTTTAAATTTTTTTTTTAAGAAAATATGTTATATTTTATGTATATTTCTTAATTTCCTTAACAAATAGCCGCATGTTAGTGTTAATATTTGATGAAATTACATAATTATGTTTAGTTGAATAACTCAGGAAAAGGATAACAAATTTCAGTCCAGGGGCCCCGATTCTCCATAGGTACGTAACCAGCTATGAGTATACCCTTTTTACTTGCGCCTTGGTTTGTGCCCTACATGTAATTACCGATGCCCTTTCTTCAATTCAACTCTGGCTACGGCCCTGGTCCGAAGGAGGAAATTCCTCTGAAATCGTACCGTTAGCGACCATTGAGGTTCTAAGGCGTGAGAATGACTGCCCTGCTGACGACGAGTGCGATGGTAGTAAGCGGCCGTGGGTGTCATGTCGAACAGTTCCTCGGAGCACAACCCATCATACAAGCGATAGAACACGCACAAGGATGCAAAGTTTCTCCTTAAACTTAACGGTTCAATATCGTCTGTATACCTTTGTCAATCCTGTGTATGCATACCGGAAAATGGTCGAAGATACAAAAAATATACCTATTTAGTATGTACTCGTAGGTTCGCTTTTCCTAGAACTTTACGGTTATTATATACTCAAAGGTTAAGCTAAGCACATAGTCATTACAAATATTGCATATCGCTGCATAGTGCATACATTTTCTTGGAATTATTTACTAGGATGACCTCTAAACATATGTAATGAGATATGAAAAAAAAACCGGCCAAGTGCGAGTCGGATCACGCACAAAGAAGAGTTCCGTACCACTATACAATACATTAAATTCAAAAAGGTCGTATCTTCATATGGAACTCATGGCATGGTCCTTTTGTTTGAGCAAGACAGTTTTTCAACGATTACTCAAAAACCGTTAGACCTATCTTGTTCAAACCAAAAATCGTGGAAAGTATTTATTAATGTACATAACGTCATATTTTTTCTAAATTTTACACTTTATAGTTTAGAAATAAAAGGGGGGGGGGGGGCACACTTTTAACGAATTTGACAGCTCGCCAACGGTTGACTGAAATGGAAAGGTGTTTTAGAAACCTATAAATAACTTTTAAAGGTCTATCCACAGATATCCCACACGCCTATGTGCATTGATTTTTTTTCATCCCCCGGTTACATTATGTATGGGGGTGCCTCCCCTAATTTAATATTTATTCGTAATTTCACATGATTTTTTGTAGCGGTTTATAGAATAAATGAAATGAAATGAAATGAAGACACCTTTCTACCAAATTCCATAATTATAGTGCTTATGGTCTCCGAGTAAATGAATTCGGAATCTGATATCGGCCGTGACATACGGACGAACGTACGGACAGACGGGCGGACGGAAAGACACACGACACATGGCATAGAGACAGGACGAAACTATGGGTACCGTTTCCGCCATTTTGGCAAGGGAACCCTAAAAACGAGGAAATATCAGTTAATCAACTCATCAAGGTGGTCGCAAAACGGTACACACGGTACAACATCGACCCTATCTATAGATTTCTTCAATAATGATCCCTGAGTCATTCTTACGCACGTCAATTGAACGTTGCGAATAAAAAAGGACACGCACGAATTCCGGAAAAAATAAAGATACATGTACTCAAATATGCACTTTAACATATTAAAATAAGGTTAAAAATTGAATTGCTTTATTCGACTGACCCGGTTCTTTCCGTTGTGTTCTATGGAAATTTTTGAATTTCGTCCTGCAAACCGCAAAGAGACTATAAATATAAATACCAACCTTTTCCATGACCTCGCGAACGAGTTCTAAATTTAAAAATAATGTCAGTGGTGTTGTGGGTTCCACGAAGCCGTAACGGACTGTAAAACTTAAGCGATGCTCGGCATGTTTGCCGAAGCGCACACTGATGGCTTCCATGCCATCATACGCAAGAGAGTCGCCTCACTGCTGAGACGAGTGAGAGGCAGTCCGAATAGTATCCTGAGGATGTTGGAAGGACGGCTGGACAGCCCATTGTTGAGGCACTGGGTTGGCATTGTGACGGGGAGGATCTACAACTGCCTATAAAGTTGAACATTTTTTAATAATTTTATAATACTAACACGTACTACTTAATTGTTTCTCTGTAAGTCTGTAATATACTAACAAATATGGATTCTCTGAGTCTGAAATAAATGGGTTTATTTATTTATTTATTAAAAGCTAGTATACGAGTTCCACCAAGGGGGGCAGAAAAGCTAATTAAAAGTTAATTGAGAACTAGTTCTCAATTAACCTGCGTAAGAGCTTTTCTTAAACGTCTGGCGGCTTACCAAAAACAACCTATTTAATTTGGGCGGATAATCGTTTATTTGCCTCAATCTATTTGACATGACATTGAGGCAAATGAAGATAAGCGGGACTACGAGTTTAGTATATGAAAATCTCGCTCGGTATATAGCGGTATTATTATTTGACGTCTTCTCTGGGGTACTCTGAGATAAAAGATTATGCGGGAAGTTTGAAAAGATGCTGTGGGATGACAGTTGCCTGCGCCATATTAAATATTGACTGGATTTTTTTTGTCTACATTTGAAGGTAAGTATCCACTTTGTTGGCAGCATGTAAGTTAGCTATCCTAACAGATATCAGAGTACGAGTAAAGCAGATCCGCTCATTTAAGTAGAACTTTTTCTGTACATATAATATATTCTCACTAATGCACAAATCAGAAAGTTTGAGAGAGATAGACTAGTGACATCTGACAGGTCTTCACCTGTCAGTGTCTCCGTCTTCATAACTGGAAACTGTACTGAACTGACGTTGTGGTGTGTTAAGTTTATATGAAATTTAACATCTTGGTGTTGTGGCACTTCGTTAACAGCCGAAAATGATCGTACTATCTGTCGCATTCTAACTCATTTTGGTGCACCATAAGGATTTAACGAGACAACTATATGAAAATCATCTGGCCTAATACTGCGAGTCTGCTTTGCGCTGATGTCTGTGGCTGCCCTACAAACAAGGTTTTTTATTTTAGTTCCGTTACCTATCGCTAGATGGCGCTTTTGTCGGCGTGATTGATATGTATCTATGCCAAATCATCTTTCTAGTAGTAACGGTTACGTTTGAAACTATAAAGGACTAAGAAAGGAAAGGAATTATTTACCACGGAACCCTAAAATAGGCGCCTACGCAATTAAAGATAAGTTCTAACCAAAAATTAATCAATCATCGTCAATCAACATCATTTATAAATAACTTTACCTATTAAGTACTAAGTACTATAGGTACGGTCGGCCTCATAAGGGGCTGAACACCTTTGAACCTTGTTGCTTTAACGTCTTGTTTAAACTGTCATACTAAATGTCTAGGGGGTAAAAGCGACTAAGTCCCAAAGTTTATAGCTACTTATGAGACTGACTGTACTATTGTAGCACCGATCTTGTTTAATTTAGTTGTAATTATTTGATACTAGCGGGTGCCCACGACTTCGTCTGCGCCAGTGAATGAAAAAAACATAGAAGCACAACTAGCGTCGCAAAATGACACCATCAAAGTTGTGTCCACTAAGGCGGGGCGTCAAAGTTGTGTCCAACGGATGTCTAGTTTGAGCATGGCGGCGCAACGTAACAGTTGTATTAACTGAAATCTCAAAAATAAATAATATGCTTTTTTGTGCAGTGAAGTGGTGCGTTAATCACTCTAGAAAACCTAAAACAAAGATGGAATCACTTTTCATATCTAAGTAAAGCCGTAAACATATTTGTTTAATTTTTTTAGTCGGAACTGATTTTGTATAGGGATGGTGTTATGCAACTTTACATCATCAAAATGTTAATAGGTGAATGAAAAGGTACAGTCGAGTTTTTTAATTTGTGACCCATTGCGTAACATTTTGCTTTGAATGTGTATACCGTTTGACAGGACTGTCAACCTTAAGGGGGTTCTAAATTAAAGTGCTCGACTGTACCTAAGATACCTATAAAACATTTGAATTTGTTGATTTGATACATGCTTTCATGCACATAACTAATTTGTGTAGTGTTCGAAAAAGGTAGACGAATTCCATAATAAATATTAATAATAAATAAATATTAGGGGACATTTACTTTATTTACAACTAGACTATTGATTCTAATAATACTATATAACTATATGAGAGAAGCAAGAAATAAATATATACATACAATATATGCAATTATTATCAACTACTCAAAGAGTGGATTTAAAGAGCCCAAACTCGGTACGATTGTGTTAACTTATTACAGAGTTCCCATGACCACTTTCCAGTTCCATCATCAGATCAGCTCGATAATAATATTATCATAATATTGCATTGTCACTGAATTTACATATATGTCGTTAAGAGTCCGCAGTAAACTCGGTCTTCCATACCAACGTAGTTTCGCTCTCATTTTAAAACGCCATTCTAGAATAACATGAAACTTTGTATACACAATGGAATCCGGAATGTCTAGGTCGGAAATTGGTTTCTGTTGCTTGAAATTATAATAGAGAAATAATACAGCGATTATTAAGGTTTTCATATAAGACGTAAAAAACTCAAAAACTCGCTGTATTTTTTTCTATTACAATTTCTAGCAACAGTAATTAATTTACGATCTAGATATGGCGGCTCCCATAGTGTATACAAAGTTTCATGTTCTTTCAGCAAGCCCACACAAACAAAAAAGACAAGTTACGTACACGAAAAGTTAAATAAAAGCTTGTAAAAAAGGAGTTAACGTACGTATGTTAAATGTTTGCGTTGTCTGAATACACCGTACAAGTTTCGATTACGAGAGGTTACTGTTCTCTATGTGTAACAGTGTTTAGCAAGCTATAAATTATGTACATGGTCGTCCAATATGCTTAGTATAAGTCTGGTACAGCTTAATTAACGACTAGCTAGATTTTCGTAAGGTTATCCTATGATTTTTAAAAATAAAATAAAGCTTAAAATCAAATTTAAATAATACGGCGGTTTTGCGTATGAAGATGACTTTTATTGCATGCAACCATCCACACGCTAAGCGTTGTCGTTATCGTCGCCATTTTGACACATAAAACATCAGCGCTAGGATACCAAACACAGCCAGTCATTTTGAAATTTACCAATCATGTTTATTTGTTTTGGGTAATAGAAAACCGGCTGATATTTTTGGCAATTCTTATTGGTACAACCCCGCGCGTGCGTATTTAGAATAAATGCCTCGTTTTAAAGTGTACTTTTGTAGGAAGCTCGCGTTCTATGCTTTTTTCGTTCACTGTGTAAACAATGGACAATAGACGGAGTTTGAGACCGGGTTGACGCGCTCAGCTCAACATGTGCAACCAGCAAACTGCATTGCATACTTAGTTTATTTTATTAATAAGTCTCCAACTACGCTGCGGCTGTCAAATAAACACTTATACCTAGGCCTATTTTAAGATCACAAAATGCTGATTAGAATTACGTCAAGATATAACATTAATGAGACCTTAGAGAATGAAACCTTAAGCCGCAGTGTTAGAGATCAAAATCAATGGAACCTTAGGCTATAAGGATGAAATAGCATTTGATACAAAATAAATTGGCCTCATGTCACGTGAATTCTAAATTCGGTATCCAAGTTATTTAAATAACATCGTCTCAATTTAGCTACATACACAAAAACTAGTCAATAGACCTGCTAGCCGATTACGTAACTATATAAATGTTATATAGAATCTAACTGTAATTTTCCCATACAAAAAAATACAATTAAGGTAAATGCTTGACATCACATTCTATTGATCAGGTCCCCCGCACGTTTCTACAAACGTAGTTTCGTTCTCATCTTAAAACGCCGTGCGGAAATAACATGAAACTTTATACACACAATGAAATCCACCTAGGCTGGAAAGTAGTTTATGTTGCTAGAAATTGTAATAGTAATATTATTTATGAAAAAAAAACCGACTTCAATGGGGGAGGCCAGTGAAAGATTATTATACTTAGATGGTGCACTCTTAGATTCCATACAATAAAATAAAAATGGCTATAAGTATGTTTATAATGGTAGAAGACTAAGTACCCTCAATTCCTCATGGAATCATGGAAAAACCTTGCTTGCTCGACAAACAAAACGAAGAGAACAAATCGCCAAACGTAAACTACGCGTCGTTGAAGAGTTCCATTCTGATCATCATCAGCAGTTACAATTCATCAAATGTCACTTTTATGAATGAAAATGCTTGATTAGTTCATGAAAATACTAAAATCACTATTTGTGTGCCTTTCACATTTGAGGAGTTCCCTCGATTCCTAATGGATCCCATCATCAGAACTCGAGCATGACAAAAATCAATCGTGAAAATAGAACTTGCTCAACAAACACAGCTAGAAGGACAAATTGCCAAACGTGAACTTTTCGTCGTTGAAGAGTTCTGTTCTGATCATCATCAGCAGTTCCACTTCATCCAATGTTACATTTTTGGATGCAAATGCTTGATTTGTTGATAAAAACACAAAAATCACTATATGTTTGCCTTAAAGATTTGAAGAGTTCCCTCAATTCCTTGTGGATCCCATCATCAGAACTGCGTTTTGACATAAACGGGACCAACTTGGATATATATACTTACTATCAAAGAAGAATTTTCCAAATCGGTTAAGAAATGACGGAGTTATGGAGTAACAAACATAAAAAAAAAAAAAAAAAAAAACAAAACAAAAAAAAACATACAACCGAATTGATAACCTCCTCTTTTGAAATTTTGAAGTCGATTAAAAAATACAGCGAGTTTTTGTGTTTTTTAGGTCTTGTATGAAACAACATTATATTACATACACATACATTCCTCCACGGGACAGGCTTTGCCTAGTGTGGAGGTCAGTAAATATTTGTGCCACCTCTAATGTAACTTTAAGTGGAAATAAACGATTTGTATTTTTGTATTTGTCCGTACCGAGCTTTCTGCAGAATTTTATTTATTTATTTAAGAAAAACATGTAACATTACAGGAAACATCCTAAGTCATTACATTTTTTACATAACTAATAAAAACACAATAGAGAAGTTAGAAATAGAGAAATATGACAAAAATAATGTTAAACATAATAACCTAGGTCATGATCTCACACAGTTTCAGGCATCCTCGCTCGATTACAGCCCAGCCATCCGCAAACACATCGCAGGAGAGTTGCACAGTGTCGAGCTTGTTAAGCGCCTGAAGGGATCGGCAAATGGGAGAGTTGCGACGCGATATAGTGCGGGCAGGTGGCACGGCAAAGAGACGCAACCGGTCCACGCGAAACCGAGTACGATCATCGGGAACAAAGAAACGGCAAGCCTCATTGACTAGGCCGGGGCAGTCAAGACGACCTCGGAGGACACGAAGTACCGTGATCAGTTGGTCGAACAGTCTTCTCGTGGCCAGGGAGTTATATCCAAGAGTTCCCTGCAGATAGGCAGTAGGGTACATAAATGGGTAGTAACCGTACAGCTTTTTATAGAGGGTGCGAAGGAAACATTTCTGTATCTTTTCCAGCATTGGTCGTTTCATATGGGTTCCAGACACATGAACTTGCCTCTAATTTGGACCTTACGAGCGCAGAATAAAGCAACCTAACAACGCCCGCCTGAGTAAAGTCCTTACAGTTACGGGTAACAAAGCCTAAACGTTTAAAACCCTCCTTTACCAACGAGCGCAAATGGTCATGGAAAGTGAGTCCTGAATCAAATACCGCTCCTAGATCCTTCATAGATTTGGTACGAATGAGAGCTTCGCTGTCAATTAAATAATTTGAATCTTAATGTCCAGACTACACATATTGATCACCTCTGCCAATGATAGTGCCAAGTTTGAAAGTGCCATGGCCAATGTCGAGCACTAGGACCGTTATCTTAGTACGTTTTCGCAATACCCCTCTGGTTTCAACATATTTAAAATGTCAAAGGACCTATTTGAAGACGCTACTAATAGAAGTTTTCAATTGGAATTCAACTTCTATTGGTAGCGGGACGTCCCGACAAAATGAAGATTTTTTCTCCGTAGAGTCGATTTAAAGGTGCCTTTGGCCGCATGTCGTAAAAATGAGTTGATGACGTATGCCTAATGCGTGGGGCACACATGGTAACATCTGCGACGAGACCCACGATATGCCGGCATGCCGAAATCGGCTTACATCATCATCATCTCAAATGATGTCCACTGCTGGACATAGGCTTCCCCCAAAGATTTCCACAATGACCCTCACCAGGTCATCAGTACACCTACACACGCTACGCCTTCCGGTACGTAGTCGCCACTCGAGTGCCTTTCCTCTCCAACGGCCATCGGTTCTACGTGCTATGTGCCCCACTGCCACTTAAGTGTAGCGATTCGGAGGGCTATATGGCTATATTCGGCTTACAAGGTTTATACGCTATGTTTGTTTTATTCGCTATGTTTGTTTTATTCGCTATGTTTGTTTTATTCGCATGCATAACGAATAAGCGGGAGTAGCGAATACTCGTATCCGTCGTCTTGCAGGTTTTCGTCGACACGAATTAGTTGAATGGGCATATTGGGCATACCGGCACCAAGTCTAAAAAAAAAACCGGCCAAGTGCAAGCCGGACTCGCGCACTGAAGGTAAAGATATTTTTATTATGTTATGTAACTAAAAATTTACAATTTTCGCAATTTTTCCTTTATCTGTGCTATAAGACGTTGCTTCGTACCAAATTTCAAGATTCTGCGTTCACGGGAAGTAGCCTGTAGGTTTTAATTTTAATTCCCTTGCGAGTGTCGAAAATTTGCGAAAATTTGCGGCATAAATGGCTGTATCTTTTGATTGTGTTGGCTTAGAAGTTTGATTTTTTTCACAGGTCCAAGGGACAGTAGATCTGAGTATTTGATATAAATTCTAGCTTGATACCTTCACGCGTTCCTGTGAAAAAGGATCTTGACAGATAGACAGACAGATCGACGGACAACAAAGTGATCCTATAAGGGTTTCAGTTTTTTCCTTTCGAGGTACGGAACCCTAAAAATAAATAAAAAGAAAGTCGGAAATGAAGGTCGAAGTACTTTTGGAGTCGACAGCGTCTAGACTTTGCCATCGTGGTTGTATAAAAAAAAGTGTGGATAGGCATGTTTGTTGTTTACGCCCATAACAAATATTTTCACAAATATCATCTTTGAGATGTAACTAAATAATATGGTGATATCCTTGGCCTGTGGGTTCCCAGTGCACGTCAAATCTACAAGAGCTGTCCAAAATGCTCGTAGACTACATAGGGAACCGAAGAGCTGGCAGCTTCCTCGTTCAACGCTTAGCGTTGTTCAGTGAGGAAATGCTGCCAGCATTTTTGGGGACCATGCCGGCTCAGTTTTTTGTTTGTTTGTTTGCATTTGGAATGATAATAAAAAACGAAATTTTCTAAAAAAAGTATATTTTATGTTTTATCTAAAAGATAAAAAGGCTACCAATAGAATCTACATGTTGTAAGAGAACTATGTACTTAAGGTGCTGTGAGGGCAGCCAATAGACTTTTCGAAAATTCATAACGCGCTTGTGGAAGATAATATGGCTTCCAAAAATTATGCTCAACAATCTTGAGGACTTTCTCTATGGATTTTTGTGATTCAAAACATAATTCAGCAATTTTCGTTCGATAGGAATAAATCGCAAACTTGGGTCCAATCCGCACCTTAAAAAAATTGTAACAATTTGTTTACATCGGCTATTAACATGAAAAGTATATGTAATTATGCACAATTGTATATTTAAGGGATTTTTGTGATTACTTTTTTTAATGAGAACCACAAAAAAAAAATTAAATAATAATAAATAATACTGATTTCTCCGACCGCGCTCGTGCGCGGCCGCCAGTCAGTGCTCAGCGAGCTGCGATCGAGGTAGGACCTGTGTCGCTCCAACTTCGCGCCGATAAGTATAATATTAATACCATATTTATTGATTACCTCGGTCATTATGGGTAACAAAAAGAAAAAAGAAACGTATTTCCCGATTAAAATTGCAAATTTCTTGTTTTTCTATACAACGTTAGTACGGGTTTCGTGCGTTGTGAAGTCATAATTTTCTGTCAATAACTATGGAACGTTTTTGGTGTCTGGGAACAATATCCACCTTTGACAATATCTATAAGTATGTATATCATTATCTAGTACCTATTGTACCTACACGCTCAATTTGTGTAGGAGTGTCCCCAAATACTTATTTAATCATATAAAATCAATGCACTAACAATAAAATGTATATAAAGATATAATTTTGACATTAATTATAGCCATTCAAAGCTATATTTGTCGAAACAAATGTAAATGAATATGCAGAATTAAGTCCAAGTATTTTATGCGTTGGCAAAGTAGGACATAAGTTAGATACAATATGGAGGTAAACAGTAGTAAACCTAGACGGGTTGAGTTTGTGTAACTTCTATTTTAAACTAAGCCGAACACACAAACAACACACGGTCGACGGTTAGTACAAACGTCTAAAATTAAGTTTTATTTGGGTTCGAATCCCGGCCAGGGCATTTATCACGGATTTCTTGGGTCTTGGATGTTTTCTATGTATTTAAGTATGTATTTATCTATATAAGTATGTATATCGTCGTCTAGTACCCATAGTACAAGCTTTTCTTAGTTTGGGACTAGGTCAATTTGTGTAAGATTGTCCCGCAATATTTATTTATTTATGTATGTACCGTAAAATGGGGTGAGTTGAGTAGGGTCAAACTGAAATTCAAACCTTGATAACATTTTATTTTTACATATTAAAACTGAATGGTGTATGTAATAAGTGTTCCGGATGTTTGTATTTTAGTTTTTATTTTATTTTGGGTAGTTCCATTTCATAACTTTGACGATAAAGAGGAATACCCACCTCACCCCGTAGTGCCTCGTATGTGGGGTGGGAGGGGTTTTCATACAAAGGTGATTTTGGAAGATTGTTGGATCGATTTTTTTTATTTTGCTTATTACTATAGCTCCATTTTAAATTGGAATACATTATTTTTGTAGCAGTAGCCTTAAAATCCCTTCTCACCTCCCTCTCAAACCTTCTCTCCCCATTCATAACCCACCTCTCCACGCGAAACCTACTAACCCCGTTTTACGGTACTTGATTTGTGCAAAAGTTTTTACTACTACTACTAAGCAAGTATTCATACTTATTTCGCTCTGAGGCTGGTTCTACGAGTACAGTAATGTATGATACCTAATTAAACAATTGACAGCATTCCCAATTTTAGCCCGAGAAAGATACGGTTTTTTTGGAAATAATTCAATAACTGGCTAATTTTTGTTATACGGTCCTATTATGTGATTTTAAGAACCTATATTTTTAAAATTTCCGGATCTGAAGACCGGAAGTTGGAAAAAAAAAGATGTGCCCGAAAACTGGTGAATTTGTGCAGCAAACAGGGTATCAGTATTTTTATGATGAGTACTTCTATGTTTATGTCTATTTTAATACTTACAACCAGAATCGAACAATATGTGCAACGGGAAATGAGAAAAAAAATCTAATAGGTAGTAGTAGTAGTCAATTAGACCTTCATGAATAGTCTACAGAGTGCATTTGGCTGCCACATTAATTCCAAAAGTTATTACAGCTTTAGGTATTTTGGGTTGATTCAGTATAAAAAGTGTCAAGAAATATAATAAAGGCATATAAAAACCCTAACTGTAATGATACCTTATATGCCATTAGCGTAATACATTTTTATGTTTTACGATATTAATAATTGATTGTATTATTAAGTTACCGTAACAAAAATAAGTTGATTTTCATATATTACAAAGAACATAAGTAGAAGTAGTATATCATAAAGAAAATAATTCTTATAGTGTTTTCGCTAGATTTTTACGGATTTTTTATAGAATTGTTTTTAATATTTTCTAGCGTCGCGTTAATAAATGTAGGTGTATTATTAAAGAATACTTAGTATAATTACTTAACCTATTTTGAGATGCACAAAATTTGCTGATACCGATATATTGTTGTTTTTTCATACAGTGAAACCGTATAGCTCTCGGGCTATTTCCAAGTAGTATGAAATCTTGACTAATTTCAATCATTTGGTAACAAGAAACCCGAAAAATATATTTTTCTAAATTTTTATAGTTCTCAAGACATTCACGAAAATGTGAAGAAAGCCTAACATCGTCTATATGACGTCAGAAAGCTGAATTAATGTGACAGTCACAACGCACAAAAGAACAGCAGGTAGTGCTTCTGTATGATTTTGTACGCAATAACGCCTTACTTGTTGCTTACTCTCTTTTAGAATGAGGAACTTATGTCATGAAACTGATTATTGTATATGAAATTGAAATATTTGGCATAGCCATCCAGCTGGGGAATGCAGCCAGCCTTATACCCTCCCCCAAGGTTCCGATCTGGGATCTAATTTATATATTTTTTATTTTTATTTGTATTCTTTTACTAACATTAAAAATACAGTGTATGAACTAAATCTAATAATTTAAATATATTTGAGACTATAAAAATTGATTATAATTAATTTCCCATTCCTTATTTGATTTAATCGGATAAGAGCCCGGTTAAAAAAAATGAAATTTTGTCAATAGAAAAAATTACATACTTTACATTAATTAAATTATTGTTAAAGTTAGTTAGTTTTTGTATATGGAAACTGTCAAAGCTTCTGTCGCCTTTATGAAATACTGACCCTGCAATACCAGAGTGCTTGTACCATGGTCAGGCTGTGTCAATCGTGCGGTGGGTGGGTTAGACCCCCCACCCACCTCTGGCTCATCATCTCGCTTGTCATTTGTCAAATTTTGCCAGTTTCCATATAAAAATGGGTGAGGTGAGAGGTGAGGTCGAATCGGTTTTTGAATAACACCCCAGTATACAACAAGACAATGCGGCGAGCGTTCTAGGAATGCCCTATCTTTCCATATAAAAACGAGTGAGTTGTGTGGTGACAGGTGAGGACGAGCAATCATTCGCAATTCGCAATCAATTGAGCAATCGCTGAAAAACTGTCTAGGATATACCTTTTGTTTGGGCAAGACAGTTGCTTTTTGACTACACAGTGCTGTGAGTTTCCTCTGAAGATAAGACCATTTTGGATTTAATGTATTGTATAGTAGTTTAATTTTTTTAAATATGTACCATGTAGGTGTCGGTACGGAACCCTTCTATGTGCGTGACCCGACACGTACTTGGCCGGTTATTATTTGTTAATTTGGTTAATTTATGAGTTTCATTTTTCCTAGCTTAGTTTATTTTTTATTGTTATTTTCGTAGAAATAAATCGTAGACGGAATTTAATTCTATGAAATTTAATGTATGGGTCTTTAAAATTGTTTAATATAGCATAAATAAATGAAGGTTTGATGTTTTTCGCAGATTTTCGTAAGCCTATGTTTATTGGTAACGTATTTTTTACCGTTGTTTAATACGGTATTAAAAACATCGAGTGAAAATGACTAACACACTTCTCACCTTTATGGAAAAATACAATAATTATACAAAATTTACGACTATTCACGGCAAATCCGCATAATACTACTAGTTAACCGCAATTACATTGATTTCAAGTAATTCTAAATAGTCCCAAGTCTAACAAGTATCAGTACTATATTAGTCATTTTGTTTCAAAGAGATAATGAGTCAGATTAGCCGTCTTTGTTCAACATAAAAGGAAATGAGCGAGATGATATGGGAATACCAGATGCTATTCATAACTTCTCTTGCTTCGTTTCACTCCTACTTAGTTAAACTTGAACCCGTGAGTACTACTTCAACGTATTCTCAATTAAGGACTAATATTCAATATTCAATGATTTATTGCGTTTCATGTTAAGTAATACAATAAGATCTTAAAGTTAGGTACAGTTCAAACATGAGCTCTGTTGAACATAACAATTTGTAATCATTAAATTTAAAATGTCCTAATACAAAATAATAAAAACTAAAAATTATCACTGTTTCAAAATGTATAGAAAGAAAGGGTACAAAATATTAAAAATAATATATCAAAATTTGTAATAAATTATCAAATAGCACATGCAAAACAAAAAAAAAAACAAAAAGTCATTGCATTATTTGTAAAAATCATTTAAATAACTAAGTTAAGGACTTCATCATGTCTAAATTTTAATTGATTCCATTGTGTTACGAAACTTACTCGTACAGGATGGGCCCTGTAATAGGAGCAAAAAAATAAACAGTGGACTATTTAGCGGGCCAGTAATTATTCCCAAGTGGTCTGAATTGAAAAAAAAAGTTATTAAAATTTTTTTTCTTCAAAAATAGCTTACGTGTATTTTTATTACCCTTCTGAAGTGATATTAATGTCAATTTATTTTAAAAACTCAATAATATTATAAAATATATTAAAGAATACCAAAAATATCCATGAAACCAAAAAATGCAAAAACAATGATGACTCATAACATGATACTACCTCAAACACTGCATTGACTGATGCGTTATAATCTCGTGGTGTCAAGATCCATTATTCGGAGGTCATAACTTTAGATCAAAATTTCTCCGAATTAAAAAAATATGATACTTTTCGGACACAAGGAAATTACTGCAGATGCTCCAAGGAAGCGTCCTTTTAAATGTTTGCTCCAGTTACAGGGCCCACCTTGAATAAATTGTTTGACAAATCATAATCATATATCTGAAAATCGATCAGAACGGCATTTCAAAGAATGCGATATTATTGCTTGCGCGCTCTTCAACGGGGCGCCACCAATTTTATTTCATTCAGTCATAACTTATTCACAAACCGACGCGTCTTCAGCTGTCACATCACACCTCACACCTCCCCCTTTTTTATATGGAAACTGTCAAATATCATTTGTAAAATTTTGACAATTTCCATATAAAAACGAGTGAGGTGTGAGAGGAGTCGGTTGGTGAATAACACCCCTGTATACTGGTTTAATTAAAGCGAGTAAACACTGTACGTCTTAATACCATTTGCGGTTTTCGATCTGTATTTATAAATGTTTGTATGGAAAATTAACAGTTAATAATGATTAATATTAATAGTTAATAGGGTAATGAATACTATGTGCGTCAGAGGCGCCTGCGCAGAAGGTACTAGACCGCACGCAACGACTAGTTGTCTGTATTTCGCGGTCATTGTAATACTTATACTTATGTACAGATGTAGATGTTTTCCCTTCGGCCAAACTCTGTATACGACTAGATCCGAAGTGGCTAACAATTATCTTATTAAATGATTGACAAGTTCTGGTTAGTTTCAACGCCACCAAAACGCAAGCGTATCTGTTTACCGCAAAAAGGAGCTCATTCAATCTGGCTCCTACTTTCCGTGGTACAACCGTGTCTGTAGCCAACGATCTCGAGCTGCTTGGCATGACGTTAAGCTCAAACCTTAACTTCGGCACTACCATCGAGTCCAAAGCCGGAACAGCGGCTAAAAAGCTGAGCATCCTAAATAAGGTCAAGCGATACTTCACCCCTGGGCAGCTTCTATCTTTATATAAAGCCCAAGTCCGGTCTTGCATGGAGTATTGTAGTCACCTTTGGGATGGCTCGGCTAAGTACCAACTTGCCGCACTCGACTCGGTGGACCGCAGCGCTAGGAGGCTCATTGGCGGCAGTACGGTAGTGGGAAATAAGCTGCAGAGCTTAGCACATCGACGCAAAGTAGCATGTCTGTGCGTCTTCTACAAACTGTACTTCGGTGAGTGTGCTCAGGAGCTCCATGAGCTCATACCGCCTTCCCCCTTCTTCCATCGGACATCCAAACGTACGGCTGGGTACCATCCTTACCTGGTCGAAATTCCTCTAATTCAAACCAAGCGCTTTGCATCTTCTTTTATAATGCGCACTTCTAAGGTTTGGAATTCTCTGCCGGCGTCTGTATTTCCGAGTTCATATAACCTGGACCTTTTTAAGGCACGAGTGAATAGGCATCTTCTGGGTGAGGTCGCTTCATTGTCGGCCTCATCTTTGCCCCCTGGCTAGATGCTGGACAAGAGCAATCCCATTTTTAATAAAAAAAAATGTCTGTTAATGTGAAACTTTATTAGTAAATGTCATTAAGGCAGCTGGTAGTATTTTGCCATTTGACATGCCAGATGTTAAATAATACGGCAATTTATTGACAACAGCGGCCGGCCCCGGCTTCGCCCGGTTATAAAATTTAAGAAAAATTTCATAATAAAATTATAATACACACTAGCGGCCCGCCCCGGCTTCGCACGGGTATTTAACAAAAAAATAAAAATTATAATACACACACAAACCCCTCTATTTGCGTCAGGTTACTAATAAAAGATAATTATAAAGAAAGTTGGAATATTATTATTTTTTCTAGTCACGGAGCCTATTCAATGCAAACAAATATTCAAATCTTTCCTAGTTATAATAAGTATTAGTATAGATATAGCCTATGTCACCCGGGGATAGTGTAGCTTCCCAACAGTAAAATAATTTTTCAAAAGTAGTTTCGGAGCCTATTCAATGCAAACAATTTTTTTACACCTTGTGTTACATTATTGGAGTTTTGGTAAGGATTCCAGATTTTTTGAAAATATAATAATATAGCCTATGTCACCCGTGGATAGTGTAGCTTCTCAACAGTGTAAGAATTTTTCAAAACGGTTCAGTAGTTTTGGAGCCTATTTAATGCAAATGAACATTCAAATATTTTCTATTTATAATATTAGTATAGATACCACCGGTTGTCACCGGACGTCCAGACGCGGTGAGCGGTTGCATCCTTACGTTGTCAGCCTACCATTTATTCGCACGAAGCGATTTGCTTCTTCTTTCTTAATGCGAACAGCTAAGGACTGGAATTTGCTGCCGCCGTCTGTATTTCCTGATACATACAATCTGGGTCTCTTCAAGACAAGAGTACTTCAGGCTATTACTGAATCAGTGAGCAAAATCTTAGGCCTTGTCATCGTTTTCCATCAGGTAAGACTAAGGCCAATCGCTGGTCAGTCTATCGTAAAATAATAATAATAATAATAAACTCACGCGTATATTTAACTTTTTGACATTGAAAATGTCTTTTCGTTCGCTCCAGTATAGGGTCCCATTTCACGAAATAGTGCGATCCCCTTATATTTCAGAGATTTGTGAAGGTATGATATTCAAACTAGGCTAAAAAGACGCGTATTTACGAGATGTGTAAGATGCAAAGAGAATTATTTGAGAAAGTCCAGAACAAAAAAAGTTTCGGCCGAAATAGTGAAAAAAAAATTCAATTTCCTCCGATTTTTTCATTTTGGCACTCGATATTTTGGAAACGAAGAATGATATCAAAATTTTGATCAAAACTCCTCTGGACAATTTAGTCGGCTACAATTTGAGCCTAAAACAAAGACGATCGGGTCAAGGGTTTGCGCTGGAGCCTAACCTTTTTGAAAGAAGTCAAAAAGTCAGAACGACTATTAGTAGGTAATATATATTTTTTTAAATCAACACAATTGTACAATTGTAGTTAGTTTTAGTTTTATATTTCAAATTGTTTAAATTAAACATGTATTGTTTCTCTAGTAAATTATTATCTATCTATCTATATATATATTACGCGAAGCCGATCCTTACAACGTCCATCAGATCTACAGTTATGGACCGATTTTGATAAATTATATACCATAGGATTCGTCCCATGCTGCAGATTTGCAATAAGGTCTTAGTTTTTTGATTTTTAACCTGAAAAATTTATTAAATTGATATTTACGAAAAATCCTGGATGCCCCGTCAAATACAAGCCTCAAAATCGTGGTCGATGACGCCGCATACAAGCGACGGGTCAGCTTACCTTGGTAGAATTGTACGAGGTGTCAAAATTTAGCTTGGTTAACACGTGACTTGGGAACTGGATTGTATGATTCCGGATGACATTAAATCAAATATGAATTAAAATGTTCCTGTAAGAAATATCTGGTACAGCATTACAAAATAAAATCTTTTGAGTTGAGTAATACTCAATATTATTAACTCTAAACGAAAGTAAAATTACTAATTTGTTTACAAGACAATACATAATATTCGGTGTATTCTGTCTAAGTATTTACAGTTTACATGAATGCCAGACGTTTTGTGTCAACATTTAACTTATTTTTTATTGTGGCCCTTTACACGATTTTTATTTTCACAATACTGAGGTGTCAATATTATTGCGGTCTATAAAGACAATACAAATTTTAGTGATCTGTTAATTTCATGGGGCCTTTTACACGGTGATTATTATCCCGTGATACACTCATATCACCATACGATTTACGTGAATATTGATGCATATTGAACCAAAACACGAACTATTTGGAAAAACGCGATAATATTGACATCTCAGTTTTGTCATTATATTAATCGTGTAAAGGGCCCCATTCATTTCCCAACTTAAGACCCTGTTCACATTATCCGATTTGATGAAGGTTTCGGCTCCGACAAATGTATGGAAATGTGACCGATATCGTGTCGTGCAATGTGAACAGTGACCAGTTTTCGTAATTAATAATACTAACAGATCCGCAGTGTTAAGCAAGACGATTTTTCTAAGACAATACAAATTTTAGTGATCTGTTAATTTCATGGGGCCTTTTACACGGTGATTATTATCCCGTGATACACTCATATCACCATACGATTTACGTGAATATTGATGCATATTGAACCAAAACACGAACTATTTGGAAAAACGCGATAATATTGACATCTCAGTTTTGTCATTATATTAATCGTGTAAAGGGCCCCATTCATTTCCCAACTTAAGACCCTGTTCACATTATCCGATTTGATGAAGGTTTCGGCTCCGACAAATGTATGGAAATGTGACCGATATCGTGTCGTGCAATGTGAACAGTGACCTGTTTTCGTAATTAATAATACTAACAGATCCGCAGTGTTAAGCAAGACGATTTTTCTTATAGTTGTCTCTTTGGATCCTTATGGTTAAGCAAGATGAATTAGACCGGGACAGATAGAACGATCATTTTCGGCTGCTAACGAATTGTCTCCACTTAAAAGCACACCAAAATTTCAAATCCCATATAATCCAAAACGTCACAAACGTCAGTTCAGTACAATTTGCATATAAACAAATATATTTGAAAGCAGATGCACTGACAGGTGAACACCTGTCAGATATCACTTATCTGTCTCTCTCAAACTTACTGATTTGTGCATTAGAGAGAAGAGATCAGATGTTCAGAAATTGTTCAACTTAAATGAGCGGATTCGATTTCTGTGGCAGTTTTCTATACATATAGGGATAAGCTAGCCTTTTTACTTCCACTTTCTGTCAGTTTGTCATTTTGCCGTGTTTTATGTACAATAAAGCCAAACATACATACATACATAACCGTGTTGGCTCCAACGCCGATATCGGATCGGATAATGTGAACAGGGCCTGTTCAGTTCTGTCGAATAAAGCAGAAAATAAATGAAATGTTTACATAAATGACATACGTATTGTGTCACTTTTTTTTATTGTGTTCTATTATGTCAATATTATATTGTCATGGTTTAAACAAAGAAGTTGGTATACAAACCAATGACGCTTCAAATATACGTTCCGTATATCTTGACTGATATTGATACCTGCCAAAACAATGACAAACCAAATTAAACTTTACATTGTGAGTTACAGAACTGTTTCTGAGTTAATCATAAATAAGCTGCAAAACATTTTGAAAGAGAAGAGATTCGCTGTGTCTAAGTGTGTCTCTCTTCCACCTATTGCCATACCAGTAGGGTGATCAAGAGATCATAAGCAAAGAACTTCTCATTGGAGTAGACGTTACTTATTGGTGGATTTAGATCAAACGAACGAGAAAACAATGTTGCACTAATTAACCTTTACGACGCCAACAACGCATTTGAAGTATATGCGCACCATCGATTCAATACAACGACGAATATATCCGTCATGGCGACGGCATCCAATGCGATATTAACCTACCTGCATTTCTATAGATAATGCGCTTAAAAGGTTAAAAAAATAATTACAACCTTTAATTGCCGAGAACGTAGGTGTTATGATATATGAAAATTACATTCGTACTTTATACTATGTACTATTACTTATTCTGCGATACTATGGTTTATATTCTATCTCTTATGAAAAATTAGTTGGCGTGTAAGTGTCACTGTGGTTCATAAAGTATGGCGTTCAAAAGGTTAATTTGCTATTTTTTTTCAATGTTTGTCTGAGGATGTCAAACCCTACAAAGTTGAACCCTACAGAAATGCATGTAGGTTGATATCTCATTAGCCCATCATGGCCCACGTACAAGGCCCAGTTGTTATGCGGTGGATCGGGGTGCAAATATGTTTTTTTATGATTGACTGTGACACAAATGTTTTTAAATCAACTTTGTAATCGAGAGCGTAGCCACGGGATAGAATATAGATAGGCTATATTTTATCCCGCGGCTTCGCTTGCATTCTTCGTAGTACGTCGACGCGGCGGAGCCGCGCGGGTAACTAGTTAATTATAGTTCGAGTCAACAATAGCACATTATTGCAGTGCCCGGGAAATAGCAATTCGTGGATAAGTCAATGATGTTTTGGAAGACCAATATCTTCCAAAACCTTGGCAAATAAAATAGTTGATTGAGATTGTTTAGAACAAGCCATTTTATCCGAGACAATTTAAGTAAAATCGATATAAAGTAGAGGATAAAATGAGATTAATACATGAGTTATACATTTGCTTTTCACTTCGATTGCGAGAAAATTAAACAAATAATCAAGGTTATGATATCATATAATTTATCCTTCTCCTGGGGCCTAGGGTGTCATGTTGAATTCGACTTTGAAAATTCTTGTTATAGTTATAGTCGGAGTTTGGAGGTCGAGTTAATTTGAAGTCGCCGTTATCTTGCGTGAATATTAGTAAAGTGGTAAATGCCTTTTTATGTAGTTACCGTAACTTGGCTGCGCTTTAAAAAATTGCCAATTTAATAGGATTTTTTTTATGTGAGCTTAGTTTATATATTATATATCAACCAAATTGGCATAACGTTAGCAAATATAATGCATTTTTTTATTTTGTTGAGTTCATTTTCAATGTACCTTGATGGTCGTGTAGTGCACGAGATCTGTGATTTTTTTTCCACAAAAAGGGGTAGGCAGACAAGGGACTTAGAAAATTGGTGAAGAAAATAGTTGCAGTAATTTTACATTCTGTTAAACCTGGCTTATTCCATTCACGCTTTGGGGAGAAATGAAACTAGTCTGTAGATAAAACATCATCATCATCATCATCGTGCAAAATGTACAATGACAAATATTCAGATATTGATATATTCCATTTGCCAATTAAACAATTTGTTCCTGGAATAAAACGAAAATCTAACAAAAAAAATAATTAAAAAGAAAAAATTAACAATATAGGTTTTTGCCTTTATAAATGAGCTGTAGGTTCTTAATTCATTAATTATTATGTATAATTTTCTCGAATCACATTTTCAATGTAATTAGTTTTAAATTCTTAGCATGATTTAGTGTTAATGTATTTCATTCAGAGTTTTGTTATCTTGTTCTGAGCAACAGAATTGTTATTTAACCAGTAGTGGAAACTGTTTGGCTTATGCATGTTTATTAATATTAACTAAATGAATTGTTCAATGCCTGTCTGTTTCCCGAATAAATAAATAAATCATCAGTCCACAGTCGTCCACTGCTGGACATAGGCCTTCCCCAATTCCCGCCACCAAACAAATGGAAGCCTGGAAATAAAGGGGAAGGCAGAGTACATGTAAGTCAGTTTCAAATTCTATAAACTTAATTATCGAACACAATCACACAAAATCACACAAGCTCACAAAATTTCACGAGAATCGGTTTGAAATGCGACCTGTAGAGGAGAACAACCAGAAATCCGGACATGCGGACCACCATATCAGCCCAAGGACGTCCACTGCTGGATACAGGCCTCCTCCATTTTCATGGGGGGTAAATGCCACCGCCACGCTTGGCATGCGGGTTGACGATCGCAGGACATCCGGACATACGAAAGCAATTTTTCGAAGCAGAAGCGGAAACCTTCGTTTGACTCGGTCAACAATTATAATAGAATGTTGACTATTGTGTAACAATAATACACAACACAATGTGATGTCATTAATGAATCATTAAAATGACATTAAGTAGATTAAAAGAATGTGCTGACCCAGTTTAAGTTAATTTGATAGAATACCCGGAATTACCTAGACTCCGTCTCCATTTTTTTTATACATCGAAATTGGCAAACATAAGTTTACGGTAATGATAAGGACACACCGTCGCCTATGGACGCTTGCGACGACTAAGAATTCCATGTGGAAGATTCCATGTGTTGACAGCTAGAGATATACAAGGTGGGACCTGTAACTGGAGCAAATATTTAGATCATCTGGAGTAGGGCATGCAATTTCCCGGGAAATCCCGGGAATTCCCGGGATTTTGAATAGAAATCGGTACCGGGACTGCAAACCCTAATCTGGAGTAACACGTAGTGTATTTTTTTTTTCAAAAACTTTCGATTGGGAGAAATGTTGATCTAAAGCTATGACCTCCGAGTAACGGATCTTGACTAGCAATGCACCGAGGAGAAGTTTCATAAGTTGCGAAACTTCTATGGAGAATATTCTCTGGAACTTAAATTTAATAAACAATCTTATCGTGTCAGGACCGACGTAGACACACGCCATTTATGCCTGCCTGGTTTACTGATATGTGGCGTGTAATATTTTATATTACACAAAATGTTAAAGTTCTCATGGGAACATTCTCACAGAGAACTTTCTAAGTTTCTTTCATGTAATTTCTCGGAAATTTCCGAGAATATTTCTGCAATTTCTGCAATTTGTACATTGCTAATCTTGACACCACGAGATTATAGCACATCAGTGAATGTAGTGTTTGAAGTAGTACCTATCAAATTAAGAGTCAGTTTTTTAAGTTTTATTGTATTTTTTAAATAAATTGACAGTAATAATTTTAGCTATACTTGAAGAAATAACATTTTTTTTTCAACTGAGACCACTTGGATATATGTAATTGACAACATTTCAAATTTTCAAGTAGTATGAAATCTTAACACATTTCGTTGATTTGTTAACAAGAAACCCCATAATATGTTTATAGCTATTACTTTTCTAAATATTCATGAAAATGTGAAGAAAGCCTACCATCGTCGTAATGGCGTCACTACTATGAAATTGTGACAGTCACAGCTATGATTTGTAACGCTGTGACGCCCTACATGTCACTTACTCTCTTTTAGAATGAGGAACTTTTGAAATTGATATATTTATATGAAATTTGAATATTTTCGAGAATTTAATAATGTTCTTTTTATCCTCTATTTGATTTCGTCGGAGAAAAGCCTGCTTAAAAAAATTAAATGTTGTCAATTGCTGGCCAGCTAAGTCCAACGTTTAATTTTTTGCTCCCGTTACAGGGCGCACCCTGTATATGCAGGCGACCTTACCGCCACCACACAACACACACCTAAGCTCCAAACCTGAGAGAGATGACATTCGCTACCTCTCTATATAGACGAATGTAGATGAATCAATATCTGACCCTGGCAACATGGCGTAAATGTAGATGAATCAATATCTGACCCTGGCAACATGGCGTAAATGCATGGCTCAAGAGTGCATTAAACTCTCGGAGAATGCAATTTGACCTTCGTTGAACTTCTTATTGATACCTTTTAAATTTGCGGCGATCACAGTGTAGGGGAAGGCCCAGTGTTTGACATTGGCCCTTTACTAAAAATTCGCTGTGGTGCAACTTCTGTTCGAATTTCGAATATTTATTTAAGACAAGGACTGTTAACATACGAGTAGGGCCGGTTCTAACGGTTGGTTATTTTAATTCCGCACGGACGTTCCATTAGAATTTGACTAGAAATACAGGAAGTTCGTGAGAATCGTGACTGTGGAGTTCTTCAAGGAATTAATGCCACCGGTTTTCTGCAGAACTTTTTTACTTCCCATTGACCCATGAACTTGAAGTTAGAACGTTTATTATTAAGTAAGAACGTTTATTATTACGTAAATTTTATTAAAAGTTAAGTTAGTAGTTTAAGTTTTAGTATTAATTTACATATTGATAATTTGGTACGGAACCCTAAATGTACGAAGTCCGAAACGCACTTGGCCGGTTTTTTGGTTCATGGCCAGCTGATGCTGATTACGACTGGCGAAATGTAACTAAGGCTCGGTTGCACCAAACCGTCTAATTGTAAGTATTCGTTAAAATCTACTTTTTTATACCACGTCAGTGGCAAACAAGCGTACGGCCCGCCTGATGGTAATTCTTCACTGCAGCCTATTGACGCCTGTATAACTTCAGGGATGTCTCATGCGCGTGGCCGACCCTTTAACAATTATAACACTCTTTTCTTGAAGAACCCCATACTGTACCTAGTTCCTTGGGAAAGTCCGTCCGAGGAAGGAAATTCCTCTGAAACCGTACCGTACACGACCATTTAGGTTCTAAGGTGTGAGGGTGAATGCCCTGCCGACGGCAAGCGGTGCGATGGTAGAAAGCGACTGTGGGCATCATGTCGAAGTCGAACAGTTCTTCGGAGCACAACCCATTATAAAAGCGATAGAAGGCAAAAAGAGGCAAAGTTACTCCCTAAACTTCACGGTTCAATATCGCTCGCGTTTGCGATTCGTACAGCACGTCTCTGAAGCGAAACAAAGGGCCCAAGCTGGTATCCAGGTGCTCCCGCCCAGAGGTAACCAGCAATACTCGATATGGGGACGGACTTGTGACTTATCCCGGGCTGAAATATCGCTTCGCTCTATTGAGCACACCTAGCTTTTTGGATGCCACCTTCGCTTTGCCATGTAAGTAGCTCCGAAACTGGACGTCGCTGGAAATGTCGACAGCAAGGATCCCAATACTCTCTAAGATGGAAAGGGCTGTCTCTAGGAACCATGAGGCTGTACTTATATGGAAATTTTGACAAGTTTTTATGGGATGACAATCACAGTTATCGGCGCCATATTTAACGTTTTCTCGTCTGTAATCGTAATTTAGTGCAACCCTGGGACAGGGGCCTTTCAGCTCGAAGTACGAATTTTTCTATGGAAATGTTAGTTTAACTTGTTTGTACCAGATGTCACTGGGTGTTATCTCTATCGCACTTGCATATTGAAGTGACAGAGATGCAGCGGTCGTGCGGTTAGTTCTTACTAAATACACAACGGCGCTACGATCTATATGGAGTATTTCACTGGTATCTCTATCTCAGTATATATATTGTACTTTGTGCCCTGGGATTACGAGTAATATTATTAGTTTTGAAGACACATTTTTATTAAGTTTTATGATCTAATCACGTTTCATTTATAAATTAGCAATAAATTAGTGAACTACGGCATCGATAGAAGTAAATTAATTTAAAAATAACGTTTCAACTTGTTATATCTACGTGTATTTAACTAAAATAAATGTAAATCGTAAATACGCATAGCTCACTGGATAACTTGTCAAATTTGTATTTTATGATATTCATTAGCATTTAAAATAATGACATTCAAAGGTCTATGCTGTGATTTATGTTTTAAACCAGTTAAATTATTTATTCATTGTATTAAAGTGTATTATAGTTGTTGGATAAGTATTTCAAAATGAATAGATATCTATTTTTAACCGACTTCAAGATTTCAAAAGAGGAGGTTATCAATTCGGTTGTATGTTTTTTTCTTTTCATGTTTGTTACTCCGTAACTCCGTCATTTCTTAACCGATTTGGAAAATTCTTTTTTTGATTGTAAGTATATATATCCAAGTTGGTCCCGTTTTTATCGAAGCGCAGTTCTGATGATCGGATCCATGAGAAATTGAGGAAACTCCTCAAATCTTAAAGGCAAACATATAGTGATTTTTGTGTTTTTATCAACAAGTCAAGCATTTTCATCCAAAAATGTTACATTGGATGAAGTGGAACTGCTGATGATGATCAGAACAGAACTCTTCAACAAGGAAAAGTTCACGTTTGGCGATTTGTCCTCCTAGCTGTGTGTGTTAAGAAAGTTCTATCTTCACGATTAATTTTTGTCATGCTCGATTTCTGATGATGGGATCCATGAGGAATTGAGCGAACTCCTCAAATCTTAAAGGCAAACATATAGTGATTTTTATGTTTTTATCAACACGTCGAGCATTTTCATCCAAAAATGTGACATTTGATGAAGTGGAACTGCTGATGATGATCAGAACAGAACTCTTCAACGACGAAAAGTTCACGTTTGGCGATTTGTCCTTCTCGCTGTGTTTGTTAAGCAAGTTCTATTTTCGTCATGCTCGAGTTCTGATGATGGAATCCATTAGGAATCGAGGGAACTCCTCATATGTGAAAGGCACACAAATAGTAATTTTAGTATTTTCATGAACTAATCAAGCATTTTTTTCATAAAAGTGACATTTGATGAAGTGGAACTGCTGATGATGATCAGAACAGAACTCTTCAACGACGCGTAGTTCAAGTTTGGTCATTTGTTCTCTTCGTTTTGTTTGTCAAGCAAGCAAGGTTTTTCCATGATTCCATGAGGAATTGAGGGTACTTAGTCTTCTGCCATTATAAACATACTTATAGCAATTTTTATTTTATTGTATGAAATCTAAGAATGCACCATCTAAGTATAATAATCTTTCACCGGCCTCCCCCATTGAAGTCGGTTTTTTTTTCTTAAAAATTATATTTATATTGTTTTTGTTAACAATTCTTGTATATAATTTCTTAGTACATAAATAAATTATGTTATCGTATAAAAAAAAAAAAAAAAACAAAAAAATCTAAAATTCAAAAAAACTTCAAAAATTGTTTTTAAAAAAAAATGATATAGTGGTTATTTTAGTGTGTAAGTAGCTAGTTATTAGGTTATTGAAATGTAAAAATAATTTGATATAGTTAATATTTTCGGAAATACCTAATCACTCTAAAAGAAAAAAAATATTATGTACGAGTATACCCTCTAACTTTTGAATTATGGCTCCAAAAATATGAAGAAATCATGAAAGTAAAGCTCAATAAAGATTTTCAATTTGAAGCTATCGTAAAAAGTATTCTCTTCTTAGTAACAGACGTAATGAAACGCTGCGAAGGTTTTACTCCCTATTACTTGTTATTGATTTTTTAAATTAAGTTAATTGGGCGACTACTGAACCCTACACTGAGCATGGCCCGACATCCTCTTGGCCGATTTCATATTTTAAATTAAGTTCATTGGGCAACTACGGATCCCTATACTGAGCATGCTCCGACAGCTTGGCTGATTTTTAGGGTTCCGTATACCTAGAAAGGAAAAAACGGAACCCATAGGATCACTTTGTTGTCCGTCCGTCCGTCTGTCTGTCTGTCAAGACCCTTTTTCTCAGGAAAGCGTGGAGGTATCAAGCTAGAATTTATATCGAATACTCAGATCTACTATCCCTTGGAGTTGTGAACAAAATCAAACTTCTAAGCTAACGCAATCAAAACTAAAGCAGTTTATGCCGCAATTTTTCGACACTCGCAAGGGAATCAAAACCTACAGGGTACTTCCCGTGAACTCAGAACCTTAAAATTTGGTATGAAGCCTCGTCTTATAGCACAGATAAAGGAAAAATTACCGAAACCGTATTTTTTTAGTTACATCATATAATACAAATATTTTTACGGAACCCTCGGTGCGCGAGTCCGACTCGCACTTAAGTGGTTTTTTTCTTCCATACCTCTCTATCATTCCGCCTCCTCGCCTTCCTCGCCTGTCATCTCGTCACTCACGTCCTTTCTCTTCATATCGTCTCTCACGCAATCCACTCGCCTTTTCCTTGGCCTACCCCTCCTTTTACATAAATGCCATCCCTCCGCATAACATGTTCATGATGCCCATATCACCGTAGGCGATTAACTCTCAACTTATCAACTACGGCAAATACGGGTGCTACTTTCAGACTTTCTTTTATATACTTATTTCTTATTCGATCCATTCTCGTTACGCCACTCTGCCATAAAGTTAAGGCAGTACATAATTTGTGGATAATGTCGTAGGCTATACATAAAGTAACTGTAATTGTAAGTTAATACTGTATGGTTGTTTAAATAAATAAGGTGCTTCCAATTTGACAATATTTCAAATTTATTATTAGGATTCTTGTTGACAAGTTAACGATGAGTTAACATTTCATACTACTTGAACTATGAAATGTTAACTCAAATCGTTGACTTGTCAACAAGAATCCTATAAATATTTTTTTTATATTTTTATAGCTATTCGTTTCCAAAATATTCACGAAAATGTGAAGTAAGCCTACCGTCGACTACATGACGTCACACGGTGTCACGAGGCTGAATTGTGACAGTCACAGCGCGCAAAGAGAACAGCAGGACACTTCTTTTAGTAAATCCGCTTTATTAATAGTGCTTCTGTACGATTTTTCCCGCTGTGACGCCTTGTCACTTACGAGGGTACACCGGCAGCCTGATTGCGTAACTTATTGTTCTAACGTTAGGCATATTTTAATGTCACTTTTGAAGTAAAAATCTATTAGCTTATGTCATATTTTTTCTACCTAACGTTAGGTAATATTTGAGCCGAACTGAATGAACGACTGAATGGAAATCCCATACTAAAATGAGAAAATGATGAAATTATTGGAAACGCGTAACTTTTTGACGGTTAGATTGGACGGTACAAAATGTCAATTACTGTGTGACAAAGTCATAATGTCTGTCATGCCAAAACATGAATTGAACAAAGATTATAGTTGTTGTTTATTCATTAAAATGGGAAAATTTCCCAACTATTTCATTGTCAAGTCGCTAGAACACACGATAGAGTACAAAATATCAATATCACTTTGTAAAAAATCGAAAAGTAAGTAGGTAACAATAAATGTTATGTTATGTCATGTGGTATTTACTTCTTTATTCACATTCGTCATTGATAATTCATTTAATTTTTAGTATTGTGTGCTTCGTTTCAGGATGTAAACCGGAATATCCATCTCTGTGATGATGATGCCATGCTCTATTAAGATGATGAGATTGAGTAGCAAAATGAAATGAAGGAATGTAAAAAACATGTACCCAGCGAAAGAGATCTCTTCTGTGGTATACGTGCCATATTATTAAACAATATATGATGAAATATAGAAGTGTTCTCCTATAAGCATGTATTTTTTCATACACGCGCCCCACACGTTGATGCCAATGCTGCTTGTCGATTTATGGTAGGTACTAAGAATTGATGAAATGACGTGATGAATAAATATCATAATATCATATCATTCTGAATGATTGACACTAGTGTCTACATTCATTTTCAGTAACCGTGAATTTATTGATTCCACTTACTGGTGGGTCTGAATCCTTTCTTTTTACTAGTCTCTTAAAATAAACCTGTGGTATGGATAATGGATATGAGCTATATTTTATCTCGCGGTTTTACCTTTATTACTAAGTAATAATACTCGGGCAGAGTCGCGCAGACAGCTAGTAAATACACAAAACTGCATACAACAGTTATATACTAATGTAAAATGTTTTAGGTGATACAAAGGAGATTGCGGAGACGTGGGTGGTGCCGCATGGATTTTCTGGCAAGAAAGGAGTCATCTTTGTACGGCGCCGAGATCACACACTACGGGCAATGGTCGCCTTGTTGATCTACATTATCTACAACGATCATTAAAGCTTGAAACGCACAGAGCGCGGCGCAGCGGGGCGGAGGCGGTTTTGCGGTAAAGCGAACGCAATTCGGGGTATGTCGCACCACAAAAACCGCGCGGAGGCAGCGTATGTGATATATGAAGCAGTAATTGACACTATCAGTCACTATCAGTCTACCAACAGCCGACAGTTTCGAAACGACCATGTTAAACTGCCTCCGCCCCGCACCGCGCCGTGCCCGCTCTGTGCGTGATGAGGCTCTTGTCAAGATTTTATGCAGTATCGACCGGTTTAAGACGTAAAATTACAAAAAATCAAATTATGAATTATACTATACTTTTATTTTATCGCTTTGAATATAATAAAACAGTAGCAAAGTACGGACAGATCTATGAACCATGAAGATATAGATACGAAGACTGTCAATGCGCATATATATCGCGCCCAAAGCGGACTCTACGCTACAAGCATAACTTTACTATATACCTATACCTACGTTTAAGCTTTGAAAAATCTTAGTAAGAACAAAAAGGTGCAACCATGCTGCTCGTCAATAACGATCATATAGTTGAGTTTAATGAATCATACATGAATCAAGATTTTATACCTAGAATTATATTGGTGGGGTGTAGTAATGTAATCCATTTATGATGAAAACCATAGTTAACTTTTCATAGGTACATTATATAGAATGTGTCGACCCAGGTTGGTCTAAATACAACAAATGGCAGCTGAGGGAATAAGGACAGCATTCTGGTCTTATTGAAAACTCAAGGGTACACATATCTACCAATTTTCTCATGTGTGGTTTAGCGTGTTGTGATACGAAAATATTATTATTGAACGTTTTAAAGTATCCCACTGGGTTGATGCGAATCCAATAAGGGGTTTCTAACAAGAGAAATAATTCTCTTTACCTACATGTAAAGTAAGTACATTTTGATTTTACTTATTTACCATATTTCTATGTCTCCTGCCAAATGTGCCGATATAAAATAAAAGGACTAAAGTCAACAGCAAACGTAGATGATCATTTTAGTACTTTATCGCACTAACGCAACAATACTGCGACAGTTGGGATGCATCAATGTAGTGAAAGTGACAAGGTACTTGTAATAATACGTTAATTGTAATAACTTATTCTACTTGACACTAGATGTCTATTGCTGTAAACAACAGTGTACATTATCACTCTTGATTCCAATTTATTAACAACAGTCAGCTAAAATCCGGCAGTCTTCCTCTAACACAAAGAGGCTGATGACTTAAAACCTCCTTGAAACATAAAATTCTGACACGTCATAACAATCAAAATGTAGGTCGCATGTAGGTGTTATTTTGAAATTAATGTCGTGTTGTCAAAGAATTAAAAGTAATTGTTATTGGGAAATTATAATCGCAAGAATATGAGACGAGTAAAACATTAACAAGGAAGGTATTTTGGTATGTTATAAAGGATTTATATACACAAATATGCAAACAAGTTGTGTAATGTTTTTATAATTTCAAGTTGTACTCATATTGTCTTTCATGTTGTGCTTCTGATCTTTCACGCCGTGATCGGCGACGGCCATCCTAGTTAGTTGCAGACGTGCGCAGCTGAACTTACTCGGAATACTCAGTCGCATGAGCATGAAGCACAGTCAAACTGATGGAGCTGTTAAATGTATTAGTTGTATGAAGGCTTAGGGCGATTTCGTATATACCTAACGTCGCATATCAAACTTGATGAGACGAGCATCTTTGAAAGCTTGAAGCTCATTTTAATACCACAACGCCATTTTGAGCCCAATTAGGCCCTCCCACTTATGCGTTTGTACCATTTTGCAGGCAGTTAGGGAAAATGGCGCACTTAGTTAAGCACCCTTATATAAGTATTTACTGAATTGCTTAAGATTTTTATTTAAGTAGTTTCTTTTTTTCGTTGAAACGATAACTTAAACATTCCGTTTTTAGGGTTCCGTAGTCAACTAGGAACCCTTATAGTTTCGCCATGTCTGTCTGTCTGTCTGTCCCTCTGTCTGTCCCAGGCTTTGCTCTGGGACTGTTAGTGCTAGAAAGCTGCAATTTGGTATGTATATATAAATCAATAATTTTTGCTGTAACCCTTGTATTGTGTGGAGTGCTGTTGGTAAGGTTTTCAAAATGAATAGAAGTCTTTATCAAACAATTTTGATAAATTTAATATTTTCTGAAATATTCAGTCAAAAATACAAAAAAAATGTGTCCCTCTAACTTTTGAACTATATGGGTCTAAAAAATATAAAAAAAACACGAAAGTAAAGCTTAATAAATAATTTCAACGAAAACTGTAGCGGCCATGATCAGTGAAGCTGTTTCTGAGTTATCGTAAGAAGTCTTCCCTTCGTAGTAAAAGACGTATGAAATGTTGCGAAAGTATTCTCTTTTGCTTATGGATTTTTTTAGAGTAAGTTCATTGAGCAACTACGGAACATTTACAGCCTACCTGATGGTAAGCAGACACCGTAGCTGGCAGGCGGACGGACAATACGTCCCACTGCTGGGCATGGGCTTTCTCACTAATGAGAGGGATAGAGCAATAATCCCCACGCTGGCCCATTGCGGGTTGGAGACTTCACATACTCCTTGGAATTTATTGGCAGATGTATGTAGTTTTCCCCAAGATGTTTTCCTTCACTAAAAAGCTAACGGTATAAAATGATATCCCGCTGGTACGAGTCGGGATTGGAACCCACGACCACTTTTTATCCGACTACGGCAAAGCCCAAAAGGAGTAGAGGGTTTGTGTTTGGTCTGTATGTATGTATGTCTGTTCCTATGTCCACTCGTAATTACTTAACAGCTTAACCGATTTTGATGAATGATACGTCATTAGATTCCTCTCAATGGCGCGAAATGGTGGATTTGAGAATCCTCTTTTCACTAACACGCGGTTTTCTTCGCCATTTAGCAGGAGGGTGGAGCGTTGTATTAATATCGCTGACTGGACTAATAATAGTTATTAGTTTTATTACTAACCACGTTAACTTTGCCAATGGTACCCGTTGGTGTCTCTCAACTCATCGCAGCGCGCATACTCGGGAGCTCTGGTGTCTTTATGCTTTGAGGGTATCTTCAGGAATATAACACCACGTACTTACAGAGTTGAATAAGTTCTGCTATCCTCAGTTGCGTTGTTCCAAATATGAGTAAGACTACAATTTGCTGTGTTCTACCTCTCCAAGAAGTAAATATATATCTACATTTTAATGATTGAGATACCTATCGTTTCACCAGACACTGCATTAAAGAATTTTTTGTTTCTATAATTATGTAGAATACGAGCAGATCAAACTCACAGAGATGCCAAAACTAATGTTGACACTCGCTCGAATGCTGATTTACCGACCGAACGACACATACGGTCATGCCATGAACGAATTGGTTGTTTCATACCTAGCGTGAAACAGATTACTAAGTTCAATATTTAATTGCATTTTGTTTTTCAGGTACCTAATCAACCCATACCTTTTTTTAAGTATCGTATATCGACGATCCTGAGTAACAAGAAAAAAATAACCGGCCAAGTGAAGCACTACAATTATGAAATTTGGTAGTAAGGTGTATGCTACAAACCGCTATAAAAATATGATGTGAAATTACGAAAGTAAACTAGGGGGGGGGGGGGCACCCCATACATGTAACAGGGAGGTAAACATTTTTTTTTTCAATGCACTTAGGCGTGTGGGGTATTTATGGATAGGCCTTCAAAAATGACATAGAGGTTTCTTCTTTTTTTATTTAAGTCAACGGTTGGTGAGATAATTAGCTGTCGAAGTCGTAAAAAGTGTGCCCCCACCCCTCTAATTTCCAAACTATGAAGTTCAAAATTCTGAAAAAATCATGTTGATGTACATTAATAAATCATTTTGATAATTTTTGGTTTGAACAAGATAGGTGTAACGGTTTTTGAGTTATTACTGAAAGACTGTCTTGCCAAAACAAAAGAGCGTAAGTGTCGTAAGTTTCCTATAAAGATACGACCTTTTGTGATTAAATGTATTGAATAGGACCCGGGTATGTCCTAAAACTACGACCAAGACCACCGGAGGATGGGCAGCAGCATCCCTGGAGTGCGGTGGAGATACTGCGATCGCCAACCCGCATGCCAAGCGTGGCGATTATGGCAATTACCCCTCATGACATACACAAACAGGCCACGGCTCCGAAGTTCCGGCGACCCCCGGTACCCTGGTTCTGGTAGCGGCCAGGGTACTAGCGAGGTCAGGGGTGCGAAGATTCTCCGGTTAAGATCCGGCTACCACCACCGACGACTTCTGGCCCTGGCAACATACAACACACGAACACTGCGGACCGACGAAAAGATAGCGGAACTGGAGGAAGGATTGAGCAAGTTGCGTTGGGATCGTAGGGTTATCTGAAGTCCGAAGAGAGGACACGATAACCCTGAAGTCCGGCAACTTGCTCTATTTCCGGGAGGGCGACCAACAGTCCCAGGGAGGTGTCGGGTTTATCGTCCACAAATCCCTCGTGAACAACGTGGTGAAGATCGAGAGTGTGTCGGCAAGGGTGGCGTACCTTATACTCAGAGTATCCGAGAGGTACTCGTTGACGGTCATACAGGTGTACGCGCGGACCTCGGCACACTCCGACGACGAGGTGGAGGCTATGTATGAGGATACATCAAAGGTCATGCACAGTTCCAAAACCTACTTCACCGTTGTTATGGGGGATTTCAACGCGAAACTGGGCAAGAGAGACGGCAAAGAGCCGAGAGTGGGGCAATTTGGAGTTGGAAGTCGGAACCACCGGGGCCAACTACTGGCTGATTTCTTGGAGAAGGAGGGACTCTACATGATGAACTCCTTCTTCAAGAAACGCGAGCACAGGAAGTGGACCTGGATGAGTCCCGACGGTGCAACAAAAAACGAGATTGACTTCATCATGTCGACGAAGAGGCATATATTCAATGATGTCTCTGTGATCAATACGGTTAAGACCGGAAGTGATCATCGTTTGGTAAGAGGCACATTGAATATATGATAGAGAGCTATCGACTGATGAAGTCAACGCTCCGTCCGAGTTCTCGAGTGGCGACCACGTACCGGAAGGCGTAGCGTGGGCAGGCCCCCCACACGGTGGACTGATGACCTGGTGAAGGTCACGGGTGTCCGCTGGGTGCGGGTGGCGCAGGACCGGTCATTGTGGAAGTCTTTGGGGGAGGCCTATGTCCAGCAGTGGACGTCTTTCGGCTGACATGATGATGATGATGATGATGTATTGTATAGTGGTTTTAAATGTAGATAAGGAGGTGTCGGTACGGAACCCTTCGTGCGCGAGTCCGACTCGCACTTGGCCGGTTTTTTAAATACTTGACAAAAAATTTAAGTATACTATTACATAGTTTATTAGTCTACGAGCTTAGTCAATGTACGTACGTTCATAGTCTCATATTGAAAGCTGAGCGTTTAGTTAAGTGAGTAGAGTAGATGCTCCTCTCCTGACCCGCAGCTGTGGCTCAGCAGGTTTTTATTTATTGCTAATTCGGAGAACCTCCTTGGTTTTGTAGTAGGAACAGCAATTTCTTTGTACAAAACCGGGTCATGTAGGAAGAATATTTACTTCTTTGTACATAAATGCCAATGTGAGTGGTAATGTGCAAGGAACGAAGGTTTCTTGGTACATTACCCGGCTTTGTACGAAGAATATTTTTTCTTTATACATAGCTAGTAATGTAACTCGGTTATGTACGAAGAACAAGGGTAATAATCGTATGACATTTATTTTTGAACCGTGAGATCTTCGAGAAGATAAGTACGGTTGCCAGTTTTTGTTGCACTTTTAGCACCACCCAGGGGTCACGTGTAGGGTAACGGAGGGCACTCCCTACGGACGTGGTGCAACTTCGACTCCCCTATGTCAAGTGAGTGGGAAAATTGACTGTTAGAAGTTCTCAAGCCGCCCGAAGGCCTCTAACTTGGCTTAACGACAATTGTCATAGACAACAGCCGGGATCAACGGCTTAACGTGCCTTCCAAAGCACGGGAACGCTCAGTTAGTAACCTCTCAAAGCGGTCACCCATCCAAGAACTGACCTGCGCCCACATTGCTTAACCTCGCATACCGCACGCGATTCGCGGGCGCCGCTGAGCCACGAGCGCTCGGAGGAATAAAAATGTCGAAATAGAATTTAGTCGAAGTATTGAAATTATTAACTTCACTCTGCCTTAAAATTGACGCAGCCCCGCGGAGCTCCTATTTCTGCGCAGTTTGCCTTTCGGGCATCTGATAATACCTAACGAACCTAACCTGCCTTATCTGATGACGGTAATGGGTATTTTGGGACAACAATATGATAAAAATATTAGTTCCCCTTGTCCCGTGGGACTGCTGGCATGTAATCGTCTCAGTTGTCCCATGATGGGACAACTTAATGGAACTAGTGGGATAGACGTAGTTTTACACACAAGGCTTATCATACAATTTCGTGTCCAGAATAATAACACTATGAGGATGCTTTTGAGGTTGCCGAAGCACTGTAGCGCGTCGGATATGGTCGCGGAGGCGCAAACAAACACTTCTATGCGATAGGGAGGAAGAGAATAGCCTCATTATTAAGGAGAGTACGATGTAGCTGCAAAAGCCTCATCAGGGAGTTGGCAGAGCGACTTGACTGTCCATTCGCTAAATACTGGATAGAGGTTACAATAGGGAGAGCAATATAATTGTTAGTGTCGATAGACTTATGTTGCTGTCCATTATAATTAAAATTTAAATATAAATTAACATAGTAAATAAGATATTATTGTTAACTAACCCACTATGGATCGATTAGGTCTGAAATAAACGCTTTATCTTTTTATTTATTTTAAGGTAGCTTGTGGTTCTACTCCGAGCGTACGCGTGGCACGCAACATATCTGTAGACCGCTAACTACGCGTTTGCGACTACTACACGCGCTGAAGCGGCGGCAGTTTTCTATGCTGTATATTATAATACCATGAAAGCTGTTGGAAATTTAAGAAAACTGGCAAGTTAAAGCTCAAAATGCATTACGCCGCAGTAAATTAGCTCTATGGTAAACAGTTTAGTGCCAGACTTGGCACCTTTTCAGATAATCTACGGAACTTGGCACCCATTTATGTTTTGTATTGTTTTGTGTTTGTATTTTCGTGTGAATGGGTACACTAAAAATCAGTGTCGTAACACTTTGTGCTGCGTGTTATCCTATTCTGAAACACTTGCAGCATTTTAACCTTTGTTGCCATATTTTGTAGTATATGTTAATGTTATTGTGTCTGTGTTTCGAATAAATGCCTCATTCATTTATTCTGTCATTCATTTAGATATCAATGTTTTTACCAGTGAAGACGACAACCACGCATCGCATATTGATCTTAACTGCCATTTTCACTGTTATGTTTTTGATGGGATTTATTTTAAGGTAGCATGTTTTTCTACTCCGAGCTTACGCGTGGCACGCAACATATCTGTATTTAGACTAACTTTTCTACAACTACATGCGTTTGAGCGGCGCCGTTTTATATGGATACATTGCTATATGCATAGCAAATATTCGAAATCCATTTACGCACAACGCCGCGGTGAGCAGTACCAAAATAGTTCATATCTATTGCGCTACAAAGCAGCAGCTGCTATCACTTCTACATCCATTTTCAGATGATGAAAATGTATAGGAACGCAAACCATGATCGCGCCGAAAATGATTTTACAGACCAATGAAGAAGAGCCGGCAAACAATAACTGGGCACAGTTACACACAATTTGAACTTCGATTCTTCGGAAGTTTGTCAGATCCTTGCCAATAATATAGATACAGTTGTACGTATAACACAGATATCAGAGTAAAGCAGATCCGCTCATTTAAGTTGAACGATTTCTGTCCATCTGATCTATTCTCACTAATGCACAAATCAGAAAGTTTGAGAGAGACAGATAATTGACGTCTGACCCGTCTTCATCTGTCAGTGTCTCCGTCTTCATAACTGAAAATTGTACTGAACTGACGTTGTGGTGTGTTAAGTTTATATGGGATTTAACACCCTGGTGTGCTTTCAAATGGAGACATTTCGTTAACAGCCGACAGTGATCGTACTATCTGTCGCAATCTAACTCATTTTGGTGCACCATAAGGATTAAAGAGACAACTGTATGAAAATGTATCTGGCTTAATACTGCGAGTCTGCTTTTCTCTGATGTCTGTGACGTATAATAATATCTGATCTGACTGAATTATAGAGAACATTCAAAACTGTGTGGATACTTTTTGATTAAATTATTAAAAAATAAGATGCTTGTTTTATTTTTTTGGGGGAAAGTTTAGGACATTTTTATATTATTTTCCCCGAAACGAAGAGAATTTGGATCGACAAATATTTTTCAATCCAATTTCTCTTCCAAGCCGAGGTAATAGTGGTAATTCCTATAAACCGCTGTAAGAATAATAGGTCGGACAACTATCCACTTCACAGTGTCCATATACAAGGTGTGGCCTGTAATAGGAACAAAAAATTAAACGGTACACTATTGAGCTCCCTAGCAATTATTTCCATCACCACCACCCACCACCATATCAGCCGAAGGACGTCCACTGCTGGACATAGGCCTCCCCCAATTCCATGGGGGGTAAATGCCATAATCGCCACGCTTGGCATGCGGGTTGGCGATCGCAGTAGGACCCGGGTATGTCCTAAAACTACGACCAAGACCACCGGGGGATGGGCAGCAGCATCCCTGGAGTGCGGTGGAGATACCTACTGCAATTATTTCCAAATGGTTTTAATTGAAAAAAAAAAGTTTTTTTTTTTCGCAAATGTATCCTATATTTACTTTGATTCTGATTCTGTATCTGAAAAAAAATGCCAAAAATATCGTTTTAAACCAAAAATGACACGAGTATGAGTCATAACTAGATGCTACCTCAATATCAGCAGTGACTGCTGCACTATAATCTCATGGTGCCAAGATCCATTACTTGGAGGTCATAACTTTAGCTCAACGTTTCTACCAAGTGAAAAAGATATTTATTTTTTTGCACAAGAGGTTACTGCAGATGCTATACATTTTTTGCTCCTGTTAAAGGCCACATCCTTTGTAGTTTGGCAAAAAAGTTTTGATATTAAAAAGTGGCAACACTGTAGTATCGTCCCATTTTTCTTAGATTGATCTGAAAGGGAAGACACTACAGTGTTGCCACTTTTTAATTTCAAGACTTTTGTCAGACTGCTAAACTTATGTCTAACCCTTTTATTTTGGCTTTGCCGTCATCAAAGATTGTCTCAGTTTGTAGTGCAGAGTGGTGAGCTATACTAACTCCCGTCGAAGAAGTTCCGTGGTGAGACTTATTTTCCCAGTAGTTCCGTCAACGATACAAAGGGGTAGCTAGTACGACATCAAGCGAATCTAGGAGGAATGTTAGTAGAACTGCGACTATACGGCGTCAGAACCAAACATTCGGAACGACGGAACTGTTTGCAATAAGTCTCACTAGTTCCACCACGGTACTTCTTCCACGAGACTTCTGGAATAAACGGAAACAAGAACGGTAAAACAAGGATTACCATACATACAATTAATTAATTTCTCCCCTTTTTGGGCTGACATGAAATTCTTGCCAGGTTATACGCTGATATAAGAACAGTTCAATCATAATATATTGATGAATGTACAATTTCAACATTAATTTACAATATCCAATTATACGCTGTATTTTAAAATTACAGTTCTCAAATTGTAATTCTGCGAGGGTTTAGCCTTCAGTGTAGAGCCAACATTATTTTTTGTCAAAAAGTTTTCCTACTGCATACTAGATGTCGATATTATGAGATTCAAGCGCATTAATTTTCATAAAGTTCTGCTATTCCATACTAGATGGCATTTAATCATTAAATGATATATTATTATTGATGCAATATAACTGGTAAATTTAATTTTATATTATTTATATACTATCACAAAATGAATATAATTTAAAATGATAAGTACTATATAAATTACTTTCACCAAAATTTACAATTGTCTTTGATTCATATGCTGCTTTTAATAGTGCGTTTTGTGATTTTTGGTTGCATGGTTAATTTATTTCTTTAAACATACTAGCGTGTGTTTATTTATCAACATCATTTTTCCCAGAAATGAAACAAAATGCTTTGATTTGGTGTATTACTATAGCAAATTTGTGCAACACATTGTAAGAATAAACCATTCGTTCATTTTATCACTTTGGCAATAACGAAACGGCGAGTCTCATTCACCTTGTGAACGGTACTCATCTCAAACCGTACGGACGGAGTTACGCGGTGCGAATTTTTGACAAGCTGCCGTCGGGTCAAAAAATGACATTAAAATATGCCTAACGTTAGAACAATAAGTTACGCAATCAGGCTGCGGGTAAGGACACTCCATACAAAAGGTACATCCGCGGCTCACGCACACATACACGCGGCGATGTGTGCGCGGCCGCTTGTGCTACGCGCTAAATGATTGAAGTGTCGGCCGGTCTCCGCCGTTCTCAGTCGGGGCCGCCTCGCCGTCGCGGCAACACGTTTAACGTAAAGTCAGGCCGGCAATTACTTCGCGCGACAAATTAAGTCAAGTTACGACCGTCATTGTTATGTTTATGGATGTTTCAATTCATAAATATTGCCGACCACTTGAGTCTATCTAAAATAGTGTGTAATATTAGGTATGAATTACATAGGAACGGATCAAGTAAGAGCACGTTGTACCTTGAATACCTAAAACACTTAGTACTTATTTTTAAAATAGAAATTAATGATAATAATATTTTTCATTATGAAAAATATATACTTACTTAATAATGAAGTTCGTAATATATAAGTAGTAGTTCATTATTTTATGTCTTTATCATTTAAATACTATTTATGGAATAATATGCTTTCTTAACTAGAAAATTAAACAACTCTTTCTTGAATAGAATATATGTACTTAGATCATGAATGTTTGGGATGAGGAGGAATTGAATTCATTATTTTATGTCGTAATCATTTAAATACTATTTTATGGAATAATATGCTTTCTTAACTAGAAAATTAAACCACTCTTTCTTGAATAGAATATATGTACTTAGATCATGAAGGTTTGGGATGTGGAGAAATTGGAGCCCTATTGCACTCGCGTGTCCGTCTGTCAAACATTTTGTTCCGAAGATTTTTTTTGAATTCCGGTGACGGTGAACTTGAAATTTAGTGATTTGTTTATCATTACGTATATTTTACCAGAAAATACCAGTACATTAATAAATCAGATTTTTTTTACTTGTACAGAACACTCGGTGCGCGAGACCGACTCGCACTTGGTCGGTTTTTTTTCCATTAATTTACTTAGACACGCATTTTTATCTATCTATTCAAACGAATAATAAAGGAATGATGCTAATCACATGTCAAAACAAAGAAAGACGTTTTGTACAACCATGCGTCCGAACTCTCCATTTTTTTTTATATACTTTTTTTTTTTTGACGGCCTGTTTAGCCTAGTTGGTAGTGACTCTGCCTCCGAAGCTAGAGGTCCCGGGTTCGAATCCCGGCCAGGGCATTTATTTGTGCATTTTTCACGGATATTTGTTCTTGGGTCTTGGATGTTTTCTATGTATTTAAGTATGTATTTATCTATATAAGTATGTATATCGTCGTCTAGTACCCATAGTACAAGCTTTGCTTAGTTTGGGACTAGGTCGATTTGTGTAAGATTGTCCCCCAATATTATTATGTGTGTTTCATTAATTTTTCTCCTTTTTACAAGGGTAATATGTTCATTATGCGGGCCGGAGCCAAGCGTAATGAAACATTCACGGTTCAATATGTACTTACTGTGTATATGTAGTGTTTGCAGATATAGTAGATGACGATAAGAATTTCCTAGTCAAACGGCAGGTATTCAAGATTGTAGCTTTTTGTAGGGTTTCTATCATGTAAGCTGGAATTTGCAGTGTTTGTAGACTGCTGCATAGTGTTTAGGGACTACTCCTGTTGTGGATATGACTATGGGAACTATGTGTACTGTCTTGGCTTTCCATTGGCGTCTAAGTTCGATGGCTAGATCTTTGTATTTCGTCAATTTTTCAGTTACTGTAGATTGGATATTGTGCGTATTTGGAATAGCTATATCAATGATGTAAATGGTTTCTGTGGTTTTATCAAAAAATTGTGATGTCGGGCCTGTTGAAATGTATGGTTCTGTCAGTTATAATTGTCCGGTCCCAGTAAAGTTTGTGTTGGTTATTTTCATGAACTACAGATGGGGCGTATTTGTAATAAGGCAATAGTTTGGGGGTGAACTTGTGTTTGTGTGCTAAGTACTGATGGATAACAGAGGCAACCTGATCATGGCGGTGCTTATAGTCAGTTTGTACGATGGTTTTACAAGCTCCGGTTATATGTTGGATGGTCTCTGGTGCACTATTGCAATGTCTACATGAGTCAGTCGGTCGGTCTAAGTCTTTAGTAATATGTTTTCTGTAGTTTCGGGTGGCGATGACCTGATCCTGTACTGCTAACATAAAAGCTTCCGTCTCCGGGAATAGATCTCCTCGCTTAAGCCATGCGTTTGATAACTCTTTGTTTCATGCAACGATTTCTGTGTCCATTCAGTTATTTTTTGTTGCGTGCTTACAATTCGTTCATTGGGCTGCGTAGTTTTATCTTTTAGGTTAAGTGGAGTGTAGCGGTTATCCAGTTCAACAGCGTATTTGTGTAGTGATGAATCTTCGGATTTTACCTGGAAGTAGTGCCTGAGCGTGGTTATTTGTTTGTTGTGTAAGTTTTGTACGTCTATTAAACCTCTCCCTCCTTCTTGTCGCGGCAAAGTAAGTCATTGTGTACAGGATTTTGGGTGGTGCTTTCTGTGTTTTGTTAGATTCGTGTTTATAATGCGTTGATTTTTTATTTTTATTTATTTTGTACATAATGCAAAATTTCAACATCACGTTCTGCGTATATCGAATATGTACCAGTAAAAAATAAAATTAAATGCTGAAGTGCCAAAACTAACGCAAAAAACTTGCACAACCTTTGTATGGAGAATGGCTTGCCCTACCCTGCGCCTTAATAAGGAGCGCTCGTGGCCCTGCGGCGCCCGCGCACCGCGTGCAGTATACGAGGTTAAGCAATGTCGGGCGAGGTCAGTCCTTGGATGGGTAACCGCTTTGAGTGTTTACTAACTGAGCGCTCCCGTGCTTTGGAAGATACGTTAAGCCGTTGATCCCGGTTGCTATGTATGATAGCAGTCGTTAAGCCAAGTGAGAGGGCTCCGGGCGGCTTGAGAATTTCTAACAGTCAAGTTGCCCACTCACTTGACAAGCCTAATCTCAATAAGGTCTGGTTTCCCCCTCGGGTTGGTAGGTCAGATGGCAATCGCATCCGTAAAAACTAGTGCCTACGCCGATTCTTGGGATTAGGTAGCGGACCCCAGGCATCCTTCAGGATGCAACTGTACTGGGAATAACGCTAGGAGGATGATGATGATGATGAAAATTTTAATTTAATTATTGTGTTCGAAAAATGGAATCAATTTCTATTTAAAGTAAATTATTTTGATTATTAAACATCTCTTAAAGTATTGGCATCTAATTTAGAAGCACCCACTTATTTCTTATTGTATTTTGCATTCTGGATTCCTTTCTCGTTACGCTACTTCGCACTCATCCATATCAACTCATTCACATCTCCGTAACATGCAATATTCGTGTCATACACGACAGGCCTTACGATGGTTTTGTAAAAAAATATGGGTGCATATGTACAATTACCTCAAAAACATATTGCATGTCGAACCGGCGCATTCAGGTTTCGGTACAGTCAAGGCTATAAATATGTATACATTTATGGAACTCATTTTATTCTAATTTGTCGCAATTATTATTATTATTTTGTTAGAGCCTAAGTCGCATGCTCTTCATCTTAATTGTCATTAAAATTCCATGTATATTGTGAGTACTGAATAAAGTTCTATCTATCTATCTATAAATATTTTTAAATTGACTGTACTTGTTAATACATTAGTTTCTGGAAGTCAATTAGAGTTTCCATAACCTTGTCATTACTAAACTATTTTATGATACAATAGTTATTTAATAGGTTTTATGGTGGCAGGTTATGATACTTATGGTCGTAATTGCGTTATTTATGGTATTGGGTATCCTTGTTATAATCTTAGTTCAAGTACGAAGACTTGTGTAATATTAATGTTAGGTACTAGCTGTTGCCCGCGACTTCCTCTGCGTCTTCGCTCATAGAGAGAATAACAATCCATATAGTAAATATTAGGATTCAAAATTGTTAACACAACAATACTATTGCACTCTTACTTACTTGTTGTTGTTATACTTTAGACAGTAACACGTACAAAATATCCACCAACTAGAATTAAATATTATTCTTTACTAATAACGATAAATTGTTTGGCAGTACAATAAAATTTGTTAAGAGAGCAAAATTTTGTTTAGTAAACATTCTCATAGATAGTTGTAATTATTTTTCCGCGCGGTAAGCAACACATTACCTGTGTTGGCTGGCACCGCCCTACCTCCAAGTTAAGAAACTAATTACAATTATTCTATGGTATATTATTTACATGCTAAACATTATGTTGCTTATTGTAATCAAATATTAAATTGGCTCATATCTTGTGATGCGGCCCAGCGTTGCCATTCAGCGCGGCAACGCTGCCTGCCTTCTCGGCACGCTCCCAGCTGGAGATGAATTAAATCAAATATTCTATTTATAGTTTAGATTTTAATTTTAGGTTTTATTAGTAGACTAGCTGTTGCCCGCGACTTCGTCCACGTCTTCGGTTCTATTGGTCGCAGCGTGATGTTATATAGCCTAAAGCCTTCCTCGATAAATGGACTATCCAACACAAAAATAATTTTTCAATTTGAACCAGTAGTTTCTGAGATTAGCGCGTTCAAACACACAAATAAACAAACAAACAATCAAACAAACAAACTCTTCAGCTTTATAATATTAAGTATAGATACATGTTTAAGGTTTCATCATATTTATACTTGTTATAGGAGGGTTTCGGCCGAGATTTACGTGTACCTTTACCATGAGTTTACAGTGACCGCACTCGCTAGCGACTGCGTAAACGATTTGTATGAAGAATAGTACAGCGCCCCTGGCGGTCACTCATTGAACTAAAGATTTGCACTCGTACCATGAGTCTATTACTGGTTTACTACATTCGCTAACGTTAACTCGATTCATCGAGTAGTTAACGTTACTACACGGAGGGACGTGCCTAACTTCACAGCATACAAAGCTATCTCTTTTTAACTATACTGAAAAGACAGAGTGCGGACGATATTGGCTACAAAGCTAAGTATCCAAGCCTTCTTTTTAAAATTATAAAAATAACCCTGCTAATTTAAAGTGTCATAAAACAGTATCACGATGTTAGTGTTAGAGAACTTTGTATTTGCTTTGGTTATTTTGTCAATCTGACACTGACAGTGATCGTGGTCCGTTAGTCCGTTCATAATACGTCTTGGATTGTTTGTTTTTATTTGTGTTTTAAAGTGTGGAATTCTTAAAAATGCGTACAAGTTCATCGCAGTTCCAATTACTGGTGGATTATATGCAGAAGTAAGTAGCTACTTTGAGTGAACATTTTGATAACGTTTATTTATACCATACCTAAACTGAGTGATTAGTGTCCACACTACAGTTTGTATGATGATATTTTAGTTTCAAGTGTTAAGATAAAGTTTAAGAATGTGGATTAAAGTACCCTTTCATAACAGGAATGGCGACCTTAGTAAGCCTAGTGAGGGGCCCCACGGCAAGGCTACCAATTTGCGGCGTTGGACGGAATTAGCAAATATTCTCAACGCCGATGCTACTGGGGACACTAAAACAGTGGAAAAGTGGAGAAAGGTGTGTAGACCTTTTTATTTTCCCTTTGATTCATGTTTTGTTTTTCATTTTCATAACCATTTCTAATCATTTTTTTCTTTGCATGTACATTTGCTTCACTCTTCTTGATTGGTTTTGTGTGTATGTGCGTGCTGGATGTAATAGGTATGGAGTGACCTAAAAAATAACACAAAAAAAAAATCTGCACGTATACACCGTGCAGCAAAAGGCACTGGTGGGGGGGGGGGTCCTGCGTGTCTAATCAAATTAAGCGACTTGGAACAAAGAGTGCTTAATATTATAGGCACTCGAGCAGCTACGGGTAATGAAGATATTCCAGAGGTTGGCCTGGAGGTAGGGTAATAAGTACCTACTGCTAAATTTCAAGCTTTTATTTAACTTGCAAATATTTGTATGTTCGAGTCAAATCTTGCAAGTGAATTGAGCTGAAATTTGGCATAGGTATTTACATAAGTTTGAAGATAATTCAATATGTATATTTTATAAATATTATTTAGTAAAACAATGTGACTTAACAATTAATTAAATTAGCCTTAAAGTTTAGTGGACACGTGAATTTGCTTTACTAATAAATTAATATGAGTATGGTTCCACCAAGCTTATCTGATGATGGAGACAGCAACTCCTAAAGTACACAAGATAAATGTGTTGTATTCATTTTCTTATGTACTCTTTCAACCAGTAGTTTATGACTGTGTAAAAAAGGTACAGTCGGCGATAAAAGCTAGTAATAAATTTTAACATAATCTTATAATAATTTAATTTTTTAGGTACTTTATGTGCTAAGCCTTTAACTGGTATTTGTGAATATACATAAGTTAAATGTTACAGGAAGAAGTCACTGAACTTACAGTGGTACCAACATTCCACCAGACAATTGTAACTGATGACAGCCCTACTATTTTTAGACTTCATGAACAACTTGCTGAGCAAACTTGTTCCGGTGAGTTTCAGTGTCATTGTTACTTAAAAATGGGATATAAAATTCATTCAAATTTATAATATTATCTGTATAAGAATGTGAATGATGTTTATTTTAATCATGTTTTTTGTATTATTTCATTGTTTTTATTTTTCATTGCAGATGTTGAAGATTGGAATCAGCCAGGGACGTCAGCTCAACCCCCAGTTTTTCCACCCTTATCCAGAAATAATCGAGACTTGGTGGTCAGAGAGGAAGCAGAAATTGTTAACAGCCCAGGTCTCTGCACTCAATTTCCATTACTTTGTTAAGACGGCGCAGTACGATCGGTGTGGATCGGTTCTCCATACAAACGTATTTAGGCTCTCAGTTTAAAACGCCATGCTAGAATAACAATGGGATCCCTAGATCGGAAATTAGTTTCTGTTGCTAGAAATTGAAAAAGAAAAAAAAATACAGCGGTTTTTTGAGTTTTTTACGGCTTGTATGAAAACCTTAATAATCACTGTATTTTTTCGCCATTATAATTTCAAGCAACAGAAACTAATTTCCGCCCTAGACAAGCTGGATCCCATAGTGTATACAAAGTTTCATGTTATTCTAGCATGGCGTTTTAAAATGAGAGCATAAATACGTTTGGATGGAGAACCAAACGTACTGCGCCCTCTTAAAAACAGATCACACACACACAGACACAGATGACAGAGACAGATGTTAGATTACATTCAATATTGTACTTATTGAAATACTAGCTTTTGCCCGCGAGAGTTAAATGAAATGATTTTGTATTTGTATTTATATGAATAGGTAGTAGTTTTCATCATCATCATCAGTCATTCCCTCAATGCTGAGGATCGTGACATCATGTCCTTTTATTGCTGACCAGACTTCTCCATAGGCTCCTATCACCAGGCGAGCCAGGTAGTAGTTTTAGTGCTTATTAAAACTGTGCTGATTTTTCTTTTATTTGTATACTTTGTAGAGAGGATTGAGACCGAGCTGACACACGGTGACGAGCCTGCGGCTCAGCTTCCAAGAATGTCATCAGTTGGTACCAGGCAGCGCGTGCCACAGAGTCCCACACCGTTACCACCCACGCCGCGTCGTCGTCGAAGACGTCCAGCACATAACCACTCGTCTCCAGCCCATAGAAGGACTCGCACCCAAACACAGTCAGATTTGGCAAGGCAAGCCTTTGTCAGATCTGATTGTGAATGGCGTAATTTTCAAATGGAAGCAGAGCGGGAGAGAAATAGATTAAGAGAAGTAGAACTGAGAATGCAAGAAAGATGGTTAAATTTATTTGGAGAATTTTTAGCATTAGGAAATAGAATTGTAGACATATTGGAAAAAAAATAAAGATTTTGTTATTATGTATGCATACTTTTTATTTTACCTACATGTTCGATAAAATACAGAAAAGATGGTATTTTCAACAATAATATACTATGGCCATCATGATGCTAGTCTTCTAGCTAATTGATCCCGTAGTGCTCTCCCCATCAATAAGTCACTGGCTCCTTCATTTTCCAGCACCAACTCCTGTCGATGAAATTCTGAAAATAGTAAGAACAAATGATATATTTATAAAGAGATAAGTTTAATTGTCACCAATTCGATTTCATAAATCCTTTAACCAGTATATAGAATGGACCAATCTGATAGACATAATAAGCTACATACATCTTATCCCATGGGTCCTCCTATTACGTTATGTGTACCTACTATGGGGGTGCAGCCGGGAGGGCAGCTAGTTCTTTATTTTTTACTATTAAATACCTAGATTTTGTTCAGGTGCCTCTTCTTCCGGATCCGGAACATTGTACTTTAAGGCAATGTTGTGTAACACAGAACATGCTATTATAATTCGAGAACACTTTTCTGGCCCATAATGTAATGTTCTGTCTCTATGCACACAACGCCAACGGTTCTTCAACCGCCCAAATGTATTTTCCATTAAAACTCTTGCAGAAGTGTGTGCTGCATTGAAAGCTTCTTCAATAGAGTTGGGAGTTGGGTTTAAATATGGTGTCATCAGCCATGGCCGTTGAGGATAACCAGAATCACCTGTGGAAATAAGATTGCTTGATTAAATGATTATGTAATGATCAACTTTATGGGTAATTAATTAATTATTAATAATAATATTGGGGAACAATCTTACACAAATCGACCTAGTCCCAAACTAAGCAAAGCTTGTACTATGGGTACTAGACGACGATAACCATACTTAAATACATAGAAAACATCCAAGACCCAGGAACAAATATCCGAGCTAAACGCACAAATATTCAAAGCCTATAATATAAATAGCCTAGCTTCGGAGGCATTGTCACTAAGAACTAGGCTAAAGAGGCCGACACAAACACACAATTATAGATGAAATAGGCAATTATAGATAAAATATACTGTCTTACCCAAAAGCCAGACAATTTCTTGGTGCCTGTGCAAAGATTGCATGTAATTATTTACATTGCTATTTTCCCATATGAAAGAATCATGGGCTGCTCCTCCAAACTTTGCATTAAGAGATAATATTTTACAGTTGTGGTCACATATCTGAAAAAAATATTACAACATATTAAGGCACTTTTAGATAAGCATGTAAATTTAAATGGATTAATGAGTGCATATAATAAAACATACCATTTGAACATTCATTGAGTGATAATGCTTCCTACAGAAATATAGGTGTTCTTCCTCTTTTTTAGGAGTAAATATTTTAAAGTGGCTGCAGTCAATGCATCCTATCACCCCTGGAATTCCATATTTATTGTAGAAACTGAAATGTGAAGATTAGTTTGTATACTGGTCTTTTGAGGAAATAAGATACATAGTAAAGGTAAATTTAAGTGATAGATTATATTTTAGTTTCTTAATTTATTACTTATATTTTATGTAACCTTTGTTTAATGGCATCTCTTTCTTGTTGTGTGGTTGGGAAATTGACATATTTTTTTAAAATAATGGGTTGGTTCAAAGCCATTGTTACTTCTTCAATATATTCACTGATAGCTTCTTGGGAAAAATGGTTTGCCTTTCCAGTGACACGTTGGTAAGTACCTTGTGCATAAAACAGTAATGCACATAAAACCTGCAACAGTTGTTTCATTGTTGGTTAATTATATGTAAAAAAAATACCGATCACATGCGTGTCCGACCACAGTTCCGTGTCTAATACTACTAGTTCACATTTAAAACCACTAGGTACTTATCCTTAATTATATTAAGTTAGTTACCCACGTACCTTTGATTCCAACGGCACTCTTTGTGTGGGTTTCAAATCCGTATGGTTTTTTAACAAATCGCACAAATCCTGAAAAGCTTCCTTGCTGCCTATATTCTTTTATAAAATTATTCTCACTTATATGTTCAAGTGGATGTTTTAATATATTTCGCATATCAGCTTGAAATTTTGCTTGTTCACGTCGTTCATCTTCATACGCAGCCTTCGCTAACATATCCCACGCTAAATAATGCCTTGCCGACATTATTTAAATACATATGATTAAAATAATTTATTACACAAGAATTCTAATAAGTTTTCACTATCGAATTTGCTAGTGAAATAGTTTACTACTGTCGACACGGTATTTTTCGATAGCGTCTGTCAAATTTGTGACTCATGGTACCGATGCGGTACTATGAGTCCAACGGTAAATTACCTATCGAAAAGTAATCGCTAGCGACTAACGTTTCGTACCTAATGTAACTTTCAATAGCATCTCATGGTAGCGGTACGTTTCCGTAGAAATCGAAATCTATTCGAAACGCGTTTACTCGATAGCGAGTGTAGTAACGTAATGTAACTTTTCGATAGAATCTCATGGTAGCGGTACGACGTTTCGCATCAAGATCAGTGAGACGAGCGTCTTCAAAGTTCTTTACGCTCGTTTTGACACGAGAACGTCATTCTGGCCGTGGAGAAGCATACACCTCCCATAATTACACCTATATTATGTCTGGTCAACTTTACTGCCCCACCTGCGATAAAAATTTTGAAAGTAAGTTCGGCTTTGCAAGCCACATTCGAGTTCAGCTAGGGTCGCCGTTGCCGATCACGATAGATAGATAGATAGATATATATGGATAGATATATATCTTCTTATTTATAACTTCGGTCCGAACCAAATAATGTTTGTGAATGGACTGTATGCGAAATTTTACGAAACGAATTTAACGCCGCTAATTACATACACCCACGATGAGCCAGACACTCACCTCTGCCTGTGGATGCTGCTGTGTTCCTTTGTCAGGTGTAGGGCCCTCGGGGACTGGCTCGTACTGTACAGACTTACCCGCCGTCCAAAGGTTACCTGCCACCTGATTGCACGCGGCTGCTGTGAGATCCCCTTGACTCCTCCAGGCACCGGTGTATTCAAGCGACCCTCGATACACTTCTAAGGTTTGGAATTCTCTGCCGGCGTCTGTATTTCCGAGTTCATATAACCTGGACCTTTTTAAGGCACGAGTGAATAGGCATCTTCTGGGTGAGCTCGCTTCATCGTCGGCCTCATCTTTGCCCCCTGGCTAGATGCTGGCCAAGAGCAATCCCATTTTTAATAAAAAAAAAAAAACGATTGTAATGGGAATAACCACCCACGAACGGTACAGTCACCGGCACTAATATCTGCCACAATAAAGCGCGCATAAATATCTGACATGGCTCTATTTATAGGGCCGTTAGGACGTGTCAGATATTTTTGCCGCCTTGTTTTGGTAGATATTAATGCTGGTGACTGTACTTGTTAATTTTTCACTCAATGTAATATAATAATAATGACGACCACTTTGGCTTAGTTCAGGTGTTCCCAAACTTTTTTTTCTCATAGACCACTTTCAAAAGTTAACTGGTTCTGGTAGACCCCCTACACCACATTTCTACCATATTCCCAAAACCCCCATTTTTTTGTCACGCCAACGTAGACCCCCGTCGAGTCTCCTGTGGACCCCTGGGGGTCCACCTGGACCACTTTGGGAACCCCTGGCTTAGTTGGTAGTAACTCTGCCTGCAAAGCCGGAGCGGAGGTCCCGGGTTCGAATCCCGGTCAGGGCATCATTTTTGTATATTTACCACAAATATTTGTTCCTGGGTCTTGGATGTTTTCTTTGTATTTTAAGTATGTATTTATCTATATAAGTATGTATATCGTCGTCTACTACTTACTACCCATAGTACGGTCACGGACTTTAATTGATACTATATATAATATAATCGTATGGCATTTATTTACGAACCGTGAGATCTTCGAGAAGACAAGTACGGTTGCCAGTTTTTGTTGCACTTTTAGCACCATCCAGGGGTCACGTGTCACGTGTAGGGTAACGGTGGGTACTCCCTACGGACGTAGTGCAACTTCGACCCCCCTTTGTCAAATGAGTGGGCAAGTTGACTGCTAGAAGTTCTCAAGCCGCCCGAAGGCCTCTAACTTGACTTAACGACTGATGTCGTAGACAGCAGCCAGGATCAACGGCTTAACGTGCCTTCCAAAGCACGAGAGCGCCCAGTTAGTAACCACTCAAAGCGGTCACCCATCCAAGAACTGACCTGCGCCCACATTGCTTAACCGAGCATATCGCACGCGGTACGCGGGCGCCGCTGGGCCACGAGAGCTCATTCACTGGATACTTTATAGCTAACTATGATGACCAGTCTGAAGGGGAACAATTAAAGTCTGTGAGTGTACAAGCTTTGCTTAGTTTGGGATTAGCAGCGTTGCCAGATGGGTACGCAATAGTACGCACCGCGTAGGTACTATTTAATGGTCTTGCGTACTCGCGTACTCATCCGTCGATTTGCGTACTATTTTTATATGTATATAATTATGTGGTACCCCCAGAACATCCGCCAAACTATCTCCCAGCTCCTTCGGACACGCCAAGGCTCCTTCCATATTATTCCATTTCTACGTCAAGAAATGTTGAACTGCGTACTCAAACTTGAATTTGCGTACTATTTCTAAGAGCTGCGCGTAACGGAACGTAAAACCCATCTGGCAACACTGGATTAGGTAGATTTGTGTAAGATTATTATTATACTCTTTATTTATCTTACAACTTATTATTATTATTCATAACAATATGAAATTTAAAAATATAAAGGCAGGGGTGACGTTGCCAGAGTTCAGCGTTCATCAGCTATTGTTGTTCTTCATTCAATACAATTAATACATTTAATACAATAAATTATGCTCAAGCTAAAGAGTACTGTACGACGGAGTCAAGAAGGCTCAATTTCCTTACTAATCCAATTAAATATCCTCCTTATAGACATGGACAGTATTATGCGAGTTGAGTGAATGACCTTCATGCTACCTATGCTGACCTACCGATAGCTTGATGACCAGTTTTATTTACATTAGATAATTACTATTGTTAAAAGTGCATTTTAACCGCGAATAGTTTTAGGTCGTAAGTCCGAGTTTTAGTGCGTCTATTTTCGAGTATACAAAACTAGCTTATTTCCAGAGGGCCGTTCATAAATTACGTCATTTAAATTTCAGTGATGGCGGCGAGGGGAGGCCATTGGATGATGGATATTATTAGGGTTTCGTACCCAAAGGGTAAAAACGTGACCCTATTACTAAGACTCCGCTGTCCGTCTGTCTGTCTGTCTGTCTGTCCGTCTGTCGCCAGGCTGTATCTCATGAACCGTGATAGTTAGACATTTGAAATTTTCACAGATGATGTATTTCTGTTGCCGCTATAACAACAAATACTAAAAACAAAATAAAATAAATACTTAAGGGAGCTCCCATACAAAAAACTTTTAAAAAGTTGCTCGTTGTGCTCATCAGGCTCTGAGTCTCAAAATGTATGGGAAAACTAAAACCCGACTCGCACTTGACCAAAATTCTACTTGATATTATTCAAAGTACTATTTACTAATAAAAAAATACTATTACTTTTTAAATTACTTAATTAAAAAAGATATTAATAAATTGTTTGATGTTGTATATAGATAACAGTACGGAAACCTTCGTGCGCGAGTCCGACTCGCTATAGAAATATGGTGTGAAGTTATGAAAAAAATATTAAACTGGGGGGCACCCCTTACATGTAACAGGGGGTCCATTTTTTTTTAATGCACATAGGCGTTTGGGTTATCTGTAGGTCTTCAAAAATGACATAAAGATTTCTAGAAAACTTTTCCATTTAAGTCAACCGTTGGCGAGATATTAGCTGTCAAAGTGATGAAAACAATATGTTTATAGGCATATATAAAAAAAAACTAAATAATTATGAAAAAATCAAGTATTTAGCCGTCTCAAAACTTATGAACACACGAAGTTGATAGATTATATCCGTAGTAGTTGGGAAGCCCAGATTGCTAATGCTTGAAACGCACAGAGCGAGGCGCAGCGTCGTTGCGGGGCGGAGGCGGTTTTGCGATAAAGCGAACACGGTCCGGGGGACGTCGCACCAAAAAATCGCACGGGATAGCAGAGTGGAGGTGGCGTGTGTGACATATGGACCAGTAATCGACACTATCGACAGTCGACAGAGTCGGAAAGATCAAAAATGGAATCTGTGCGTTTTGAGCTAAAATGTGGACTTACTCGAGCGTCGTTGAGACTTGAGACCTATTGGATTTTGAAGATTGGATGGTAGAAAGAACCGGCCACGAGCATATCTGGGCATGCTCAGTATAGGATTCCGTAGTTCCCGACCATTACATAGGTCTCGTGGTCCTATATCCCAACTATGGCCACAGTCAACTCTTTTTACAAGCTATTATGCAATGTTTGTTTAATGTACGTGTGTTAGTTCGGCTTAAATCTTGAACCTGAAATTTAAGCAGGTACTTTCAACCTATCGAGCTGATTTAGCATACAGAGTGAACCGGTTTTTACTAGGTAAGCGCGCTCCATCCTAGACCACAATATCGCTTACCATCAGGTGATTTGTGGTCAAACGCAAACCTGTCCAGAGTATAAAAAAAAACTTATGTAAGTTCGATGACAATGCAAAATTATGGTACCATGTTCTGATGACGAAGACAGGTGGCCACAGCAACTCCTAAACTACACAAGATAAACCCATCGTGTTTGAGCTCATTAGAACCGTCTTAACGAGTAGTTGATGACTGTGGAATATAAATGGGCAGTCGGCAATAAAATATTGCACCAAAAATTATAAATTTGTCAGAAATTTATTGATACAATGATTCGTTTTACCAATTTTCGCAAAGTTTCCGCTTTTGGACGACGAGTACCGCATACCCACGATACAATAATACAAGGTAATTAATCGACACTGTGGAAAATTAGTTGTGCGTCTACGTCATCACCACGGGTCGGAATTCTCGTAGCACTTTTGAGCTGTAATAGGGACTTCTCATTCATATTAATAATAATAATAATAGGCGTAGGGATGTGACGACCCCATCGCCCACTGGATTTCCAGTGCAGTCAGTCAACATAGGGCAGCTTGTGGCGAGCTGTTAGGGAGCAGCGACCCTATGTACCTGAGTGCTCCTTGGGGTGTCCTGTGGGTTGGTTGTATGAAAGGCCCCCCGCCTCTGGCTTGCCTTAACCGGCTGTCCAGAGTGGAGTCGCTAGAGCTGTTGCTCAGGGGTGGATGTGGTCACCTAAGTGGTGAGTTGGCTATATGTTTAAAGTCCAGTGCCACCTCTCTACCCCCAGCCCTCTGCACCGGTGTTGCCCTTAGGCCATTTTTTAATGTCGCTATTTATAGGGGGCCATCTAGCAGATGGCGAGTCACCGTCTGCCTGAGATAAAAATGTGAGACAGTTTTATTAGGCAGACGTCCGTTGTCTCACTCATTAGCCCAGCCATTAATCCATCATATTCACCCAATAGTCCGGTTCATTTAGGTTCCATCAATCAGCAATAGTTCCTGTACACCCTGGCGGGTGCTGTCTCTGTGTGCGTCCCATGACACGGGCAGGGACAGCATCCGCTCGGTGTATGCCTTGCATTTCATTAAATTGTCAAAAGGGCCTCTACGTGTTGGCTATGTGGTACTCGGTTGGTACTTCGGTACCTCGGTACTTCGGCTCCGCGCACGCCTTCCAAAGGTCCGGGACACCATTGTCCCGTGAGCGGAAAAGACATACAATAATAATAATAATAAATAAATAAATATTGGGGGACAATCTTACACAAATCGACCTAGGCCCAAACTAAGCAAAGCTTGTACTATGGGTACTAGACGACGATATACATACTTATATAGATAAATACATACTTAAATACATAGAAAACATCCAAGACACAAGAACAAATATCCGTGCTAAATGCACAAATAATGCCCTGGCCGGGATTCGAACCCGGGACCTCTAGCTTCGGAGGCAGTGTCACTACCAACTAGGCTAAACAGGCCGTCAATATTATATCGATACATTATAGAACACAGCATGTTGATAAAGATTAACAGTAGAGGTAAACAACAGGCGGTCTTATCGCTAAAGAGCGATGTCTTTCAGATAACTTGAGTAGTTGAAAATGTAAAATAGAGATATTCAATGAAAACAATGAAAAGTTAATAGTTAACAATTTCACATTTAATTAGTTCAGTGTTTGTGTTTGTTTGTTTGCATATGTCTATAAAACTACTAATCAAAGGTCATCAGACTGGCCGTACCTACATACGAGTAACATGATATCGTTAGGTACGATTGCAATTCTTGTTTTGAAAAAATGTCTAAAATTAAAGCCTCGTAATAAGAAATCCACAAATTATTTATAAGGAACAATAAAATATGATTATAATAATTCCTATTTAAAATTTCCAAAAAGTTGTCATCCAAAGGATATCTCGAAGAGATCGCTCATTCGCGATAAGACTGCCTGTTGTTTACTTTACTTATTTTATTTTTAATATTCAGTACTTATCGACATATATTTGTATATCGTAAGTCGATAAATGAGTAACTAGTCCCTCAAAAGTGCTACGAGAGTTCTGACCCCTGGTCATCACTGCTATCGAGCCTATCGGTGGTCGGCGGTCGTAGTGTCAGTTCGTGTGTGTACAGGCTGTACAGTGACGTAGGCTTGTGTCACGATCCGGAGTAACAGACTTGTGTTCTTAGAGCATGCCGCATACCGAGTTAATACTCATCATCATTCAGCCGAATGACATCCACTGCTGGACATAGGCCTCCCCTAAAGACTTCCACAATGACCGGTCCTGCGTCACCCGCATCCAGCGGACACCCGCGACCCTTACCTGGTCATCAGTCCACCGTGTGGGGGGCCTGCCCACGCTACGCCTTCCGGTAGGTGGTCGCCACTCGAGAACCTTTCCGCCCCAACGGCCATCGGTTCTGCGTGCTATGTGCTCCGCCCACTGCCACTTAAGTTTAGCGATTCGAAGGGCTATATCGGTCACTTTGGTTCTGCTGCGGATGGCCTCATTTCTGATGCGATCACGCAGAGAAACTCCCAGCATAGCCCTCTCCATTGCTCTTTGGGTGACTTTGAGCCTTCTTATGAGGCCCATAGTAAGCGACCATGTTTCAGGGTTAATACTAGCCAATTGAAAAGATCGTATCAAAGAAAATAAATACTGTTATGTAACGAAGAATTACGTCTTACATCATAGATAATTACATAATTATTAAGGATAATAGGTATATTATGCGAGTGAATTCTGTTTCTTTAAGGTACTGCTTATAATTTTCTTTCATTATAACTGGGATAAATTAATTTTATGATTACATATGTAGGTTTTTTTACCTAACGTACGATTTCAGAGGCATTTGCTCCCTCGGAGGCTCCGTTTTTAGAATGAGCTCCCTGCCGAGGTTTTCCCGAAGTACTACAGTATGGGGTTCTAAGGAGTGTATAATTTTTTTGAGTCGGTAATGCGCATGTGACTCCCTTGGAATTCAGACGTCCATAGGTTGCGGTGACCGCTTACCATCGGGCGGACCGTATGTTAGTTTGCCACCGAAGTGGTATTTAAAAAATATAAAAAGTCAAGTTAAATAGCCTTGTTTAAGTTTATATCTATTCCAAATTTCAAATCGATAGTAGTTCTTAAGATATTTACCGATGTGAAAGACAAACAGACAGTCGGACCTTATAGTGTTCCTTTTTACCCGACTGCGCCAGAAGGACGGTTATGTTTTTCGGGAGTATATATGTATGTATGTATATCTGTTTGGCGCGGTCTGCAGCCTGAACGGCTCGATGAATTTTAGCTTAAGCTTAGATTCGTATTTACTGTGAGACTGACACTGGGTACCTATATCGAAATACTTAAAAATGGCAGATTTTTGGCGCTAACATCCAAATTACACATATAAACAAAGTCGGATTTTTTTAGTTTTTTAATTAATTAGTTTTGTACCTTTTTGTTACGGAACCCTAAAAACATCCCCTGTCCGTGGTGCCAAACCTCCCGTCCCGTGGTCTTTATTTTATCCACGTGAACTCCAGGCGAACTTATCAGTTTTCATTCCCAATCCGATCGCTTTAGGGACCATTTCAGGATAAGAAATGTCGTAAGTTTTAATTTTTAATCGAGGGCACACATTTATTCCAAATATCACCAAAATCCGCGAAGTTGTATTTGCGTCATTCAGCAAGAAAATATCTAAAAATTTGCATTTATAATATAAGTAGTATATACTTTGTTGTTTAATAGAAGCCAAAACACGATTAGTCAGCAATTTTATGATTGAAAAATATAAATACATAATGACAGTATTTTACCTCATCTAAAGATTCGTAGATGCGAATATGAATACAACAAGAATCAGAGCTTGCGTCACGCCTCGCGCAGGAACCGTCGTAGGTAAGTGGTAGGCATATAATAAACGTCCACTGCTGGACCTATGTCTATGCCTTTTTGGTGGAGGCCTATGCCTGGCATATCGACGGCCTGTTTAGCCTAGTGCGTATTAGTGACACTGCCCGAATGCCTCGAATCCCGGCCAGGACAATTATTTGTGCATTTAGCACGGATATTTGTTCTTGGGTCTTGGATGTTTTCTATGTATTTAAGTATGTATTTATCTATATAAGTATGTATATCGTCGTCTAGTACCCATAGTACAAGCTTTGCTTAGTTTGGGACTAGATCGATTTGTGTAAGGTTGTCTCACTATATTTATATTTATATAAGTATTAAACAGAAAACGTTTCTCATGGAGGGCAGTCTATAATCTATAAACTATGGAGTCTGTTTACTAATAATATATGTAGGTCATACGCTACTTCACCGCCTTACCAAGGTGCCACTAATATCCCGAAAATATAACCATTTCATATTAAAACTGGCAACCGTACTTGTCTTCTCGAAGATCTCATGGTTCGTAAATAAATGCCATACGATTAAATAAATAAATTAAAAAGCCAATTTCAAAAGTTTCTCATTCTAAGGCGCCTTAGAATCGACAAGTCAGCGATGCGGGGGCGGTACGATATGAGAAAACTGTCAGCTGTCAGTGTCAACCGATACTAATGCAGTACTGCCCCACTTCTACGCATGGTATTACTATTGCGCAAACGTATTACTGACAGTATTTCGTCAAGTGAGGAAATCTCACATCGGTAAATTCACGTCAAAGAGCAAAATACCTATGAAATATCGCTCCCTCCCCGCCAAATCAGGAAGTCGGCTTAGTGACAAATAAAGCATGTCACAAACTGGCGCGGCCTGTCAATAGTAAACTCGTCATTAGCTGTCAAATTTATTAAGCTTAAGGCGTCACAGCGTAAAAAATCGTACAGAATCACTATTAACTACTAAGGTAGATTTACTAAAGAAAGTGTCCTGCTGTTCTCTTTGTGCACAATTCATCAGCCTTGTGACGTCATATAGTCGAAGGTACGCTTTCTTCAAATTTTCGTGAATTTCTTGAAAACGAATAGCTATAAAAATATTTAAAAAATATTTGGGTTTCTTGTTGACAAGTTAACGAAATGAGTTAATATTACACAATCCATACTGTTTTTAATTTTTCTTTAATATCCACTAACATAGTATGTAAGATTTCTCTAACTAACAATAATATGGATCAGTATGTTCAGAAATAACCTCGTCCTGCCCAATGTTCTCAATTAAGAACACTTTTGATTTAGTGGTTCCTGTCCGACAGTTTTTAAATAAACTTCTAGATTCTACCCAATGTGCTCAATTAATCATATATTCAAATTTGCCGCCTAGTGTTCGAACGTTTCACTTTTTGCGATTTGTGCTGCTTGTATGTGGTTGGTTGGAATATTGGCCAATAGGTAAATAAGGGTTCGTGCTGAACTTGCTTGGACTGGCCGATCAGCGTCACGCCACGTGTCGACAATGGCGAAACATAGCGGGAGAGGTGAGTTTAATCCCTATTTTTCGTGGCAATCATACATGTTTTTTATGTGAATGTTATTGTAAGTAATGTACACTAATATTATAAAGCTGAAGGGTTTATTTGTTTGTTTGAACGAGCTAATCTCAGGAACTACTGGTGCGTATTGATAAATTATTTTTGTGTTGGATAGTCCGTTTATCGAGAAAGGCTTTAGGCTATATAACATCACGCTGCGACTAATAGGAGCGAAGACGCGGACGACGTCGCGGGCAATAGCTAGTGCTAAATAGTTCTAACTTGTAATAAATTCTTTGTTTTTGAAGCAATGGTAAATTTCGATTTTCCATGGCTACTTATCAAAAAGCTTTCTTTATTAATCACACTGGGCAGAAATGACTACAGTAATGTTCTATTATTACTTAACAGACTAAGGAAAGATAGTGATATTTTGCAAACGTAAGTATGTTCATTTACCAGTTTGTAAGTATGTTTGTGTGTATGTTGGTTGTTGGTATTTTTTGGTATGCCCTGGAGCCCAAATGGCTTGACGGAATTTAATATATGAGGTGTCGTATTTTTTTTTACTCGTGACAGTGTCGTGTTATTTAAAGAATTATAAAGTCATATTTGCCACCAGCGATTAACAATAAGATGCTGTTTTCGTTGATCTAATTATTTTTTAATTTAAAATGTAACGGTGATAGTTGTTTCCACGATGCATATTTTTAAGTTATTTTATGAAGAAAGAGGATATATGATTATGTTATACATTAAATTGTGGTCTTCTGCGGGAAAAAATAAGTTTTTAGTTAATGTTGTCTTTAATCTCGAACTTTTTTGATATAAAAATTCGATAGCAACTATATTTGTTTAATTTATTTTCCCGCCGCTGACCAATTTTTTATAAATTATAATCGTGAAGATTGTGCCTAATGTTCTCAATAAATGCCAAAAAAATTTAGGCAACTTTAGCAATTCTGCCCAATGTGCTCAAAAAAGAACAAAAGATATCGACTCAAAAACGACCTCATCTTATTAAGACCTTGCACCCTTAAAAAAGATCTAAAAATTACTACTTGTCTTAAACATGTTTATTTAGACAAAAATTGTGTTGGGCAGGACCCACTAAAATAAAAAAGGGCTTAATTGAGAACATTGGGCAGAATCTGGAAGTTTCTTTAAAACTACTGGGGCAGGACGAGGATAAATATTTTTATTGGTTTTCTCAAGGGTTAGGCTGGTTAGGTCCATACTTGGCATTCATCAAGCGTCAAGTCAAGCGGACCTCAGTATCCGGCTTACACGGATTAAGTGCTTAAAAAGGAGTTCATAACCATAACCATGGGTTTTCTTACAGAAAGAGTGTAAAAGTATACTTTTTTTTTAGGTTTGGCAACCCTTGAAGTTGCAAGTGTCTATAGGCTGTGATGTGACCGCTTACCAGGCGGACAACAGTTTGCCAAAGACGTGGTTTTAAAAAAAGAGACACAGTAAACCTGTTTCTCCTGCTTCAACAGACACGCCTTCGTACAATATAGAAACTCATATTGTATCAAATACATGATTATATGTATGTGACCTCCAATTGGCTCGAGTTCTGACGTCAAACGCCTACTTGCTATGGGTGATTCCATAGAAAACAGTGAGATTCATATATCTCTGACGTAACGTGTTGTAACGGAACAGTACGATATGAATAAATACTTTAAATGTATGTAAAATAAAACGTTACAGTTAATGTCCCTTTTGTAAAATACAAAAGTTATTTTCTGTAATAACCGCCTTGTAGATAATTTATTTATTTAAGGTTCACCAACGATTATTGATGCACATTCTAAATCTATAAACTAAGTACATGGGATAGGTCTCACAATCAAAATTTCAAATTAAAGGGAATAATTGAAAAATGTTATGCTCCGAGCAGGATTCGAATCTGCGACATTTGGCATACGCGGCCAATCGCTAGCCACTGAGCTATCGGAACCAATCAAGATCGGGCACGAAATCCTTCACTAGTTCCCTCTTACAACGCCTTTAGGGAGGCGTACAGCGACATCCTACTCGAAGGACTAAATTTTTCCCTTTAATTTCATATTTGACGGCCTGTTTAGTCTAGTTGGTATTGATTCTGCCTCCGAAGCTAGAGGTCCCGGGTTCGAATCCCGGCTAGGGCATTTATTTATGTATTTATCACGGGTTCTTGGGTCTTGAATGTTTTCTATGTATTTAAGTATCTATTTATCTGTATAGTATGTATATCGTCGTCTAGTACCCATAGTACAAGCTTTGCTTAGTTTGGTACCAGGTCGATTTGTGTAAGATTGTCCCCTAATATTTATTTATTTATTTATATTTAGATTTTTCGTTAGCAGCGTTACCGTGTCACAATCTCTTATTGGCTATGTGCACGTCTGAAACGTCAAACGTCAAAGGTCCCGAGACAATATCAAAACTCACAGATGTCAAATAATGACACATGAATATTTTATTTACTTTTGTAAACGAGAAAGACCCCGTATTGGAATTTTTACTGAAATAAATAAGAGAATAAATAAATACATACAAACGAAACGAATCGTAGGAAACCGTTAAGAAACCAATAGAAAACGTGAAAGTAAATTTGACAGTGGTCCCCGGTAAGTACACATTTCTGCCATGGTGTGCGCTACGATCGCCTAGCTTACCCCCACCACCTACTTCGCACATAGCCAATAGGTAAACACCATCATCATCACCCTGCCCTAATCCCGCTTATGCAGGGTTGCCGCGACATGTTTTCTTCTTCCATTCCTCTCTGTTATTCGTCACTTCAGTGCTTACTTCTTTATCTTAGGTAAACACCACATGCGAAAAAAACTTGGATATGGAGTGATAAATAAGGTAAAAGAAAACTACTACTAAGACTACAAACTATTAGGTAAAAAAATCATTTATGGGCCCTTGTTTTATAGTGGCCATTTCTTGGTCATTTACCGTTAATCACAGGGTAGATAGCTTTGAGTTGACGTGTTTGTTGCTAAATTTATTTTTTATTGATACAAATTTTATCTATAACGATAATAACTATTATAATAGTCATTAAGTATCAATATTGATGTATTTTATGATTCTCGTATAATACGTGGTTCTCGTTATTATATACATTTTCCTCGAAAGGTAAATAAGCTGTTATCTTGTTATGTCCCCACATTTACGAGTATTTAAGTACGAAGAAAATTTATACAAGAATACTTAACCAAAATAATGTACATATAATTGAAATGAACTTAAATCTAAACCATCTATCTGAGAAGATGGGAGAGGATCGCGCTGCCAAAAGAGCGTACCTGGGACATGACATCCAAATGGTCGACGCCCGATCGGCTGACCAAGGTATCGTTGGATAGACGAAGTCCAAAAAATATCTCTGGCAGCTTCAAACAACCGACTCTGATTGGCGACAAGCTGTCCAGGACGGAGCACAGTGGCGTGTCTTAGTGTCTGAGGCCAAGATCCACTTTGGGTCGCTGGACCATCGTAGTAAGTAAGTAAATCTAAAACAGGCCCTTGAGGCATTGTACCGAGGATGCTGGCGGCATTCCTTTTATTGACTATCGACGACTCTGTAGTGACGCACACAAGCTCGCGTATCCAACGCGTCTCATAAAGATAAAGATAAAGATAAAATCATTTATTTGTCCAACATAGGTCAGAGAATGTTACAGGTTCATAGTCAGTTTCTCTATGTGGCGCCTTACGGCTGTTGAGCATGCATGTCAAATTCTTTATCATTTATAAATCCAGCTTTTATGAGCAAGAACGTTTTTCAAGACTGCTTTAAACTTATGTTGTTGTTCTATTGAATTTAATCATTTAGGTAATTTATTAAATATCTTCGGAGCCATTCCGACTACATTCTTCTGTAATAACATTGTTTTGGGTGTCATCGGGTTTTTTTTATTTGATTACCTAAACGTGTACTTTTGAAGCTTAGAAACTAATGGGACTTACGTTTCACGAAAACAAGTGTCAAAGTTCTTAATTTTTGAAAATAGGGTTTACAAGTTTCCAAAGAACTGATACCACATAATGATCTAGGACACCTCTTCAGCTCGAAATGCAATTTCTCGATCAGTGGAATCAACTACTCGACTCGGCCTCACCTTTCATCTACATAACAGAATAAACGAAAGCAAAATACATTTGTACAAAACTAAACTTATCTCTTTAAGGGATGTCTTCCATTTAACCTTTAAGCAACTGAGTAAAAATGCGATAGTCTGTAGATATTCCAACATCATGTTCTTTATTATGTTAATAATATATTTATGAGTCTGCGATTTATTTCCTGTGAATGAGCTAGCACATATTGACGTAAACATCTTCTATAAATCAGAGTCCATATGCCATACGAACACTGGCCAAAATAAATAAATTAATCAGTAAAAAATCGGTCAAAGTTTCATTTCAAATTTATGGTTTCTTGTGACGTGTCGGGCTATAAATCAACCAGTATACCACAGTAATACTCCAAAATCTAGCTTTCCACATTGTGACGAGCCATATACAATGTATGAAATGATGTCACAAAATTGAATAAAAGCGATGTACGAGTATGTATGTATGTAGATGTACGTTTGTATTTTTTTATGGGACACAAGACAAATGTAAACATTCTGTCATATTCTTTGTGAATTTTATTATATACAGGTGCAGTCAACATCAAATAGTCTGTAGCATCCAAAGCGCCAAATATATCGCAACACATTATTTCTTACACGCATTACTTCACATTATTACATTTATTCTTATAGGCATAATCATGAGTGACGATATATTTGGCGCTTTAGGCCGCTACAGACTATTTCACGCTGACTGTACACAGGTGAACTTTTTCTCAGTATGAGAGCGCCTCCAGTTAATCTGTGAGCAGTAGCAAATTATATCCCAATCTGATCTGATTCTGCATAAGTAGTTATATTGTGCCGAATACTCCAAAATCCCAAAATCCAGTGCGTACTTTCCGTTATGACCTATGGAGCCGAGACCTGGTCACTGACTGTGGGGCTAGTCCACAAACTGAAAGTAGCTCAGCGCGCTATGGAGAGAGCTATGCTTGGGGTCTCTCTCAGGGATAAAATACGGAACGAAGTAATCCAGAGAACTAAAGTAACCGACATAGCTTTTAAAATTAGCAAGCTGAAGTGGCAGTGGGCTGGCCACACTTGTCGTAGATCTGACAACCGCTGGTGTAAGCGTGTCCTAGAGTGGAGGCCGCGCCTAGGCAAGCGTAGTGTGGGTCGCCCGCCGGCTAGGTGGCGAGACGACGTATGTCGGAGGGCGGGAAGCGACTGGATGCGTAAAGCAGAGGACCGCACTTTGTGGCGCGCCTTGGGAGAGGCCTATGTTCAGCAGTGGACTGCAGTGGGCTGATGATGATGATGGTGATGATGACTCCAAAATCTAGCTTTCCACATTGTGACGAGCCATACACAATGTATGAAATGATGTCACAAAATTGAATAAAAGCGAATACGTTTTTTTATCACAATAGGGTGATGCGACCAGTGTTGGACACTTTAAGCTGACAAGCACCAGTTATGGACACTTCATTCCTAATTCAACGATACGGTTTTAAATTGATTGTTGTATAAAAAATAAATAACTCTTATTTTCTTTTAAATAAGAGTCAAGGTGCATCATTGGTCCTTGTCCATTACTGGTGCCATCACCCTATGTCAATGTCAAAATATACAAACGTGACCGTATGAATTCCATACTATAACACATCCACGCAGATTCTCACGCAGCTTCTCACGCAAATGTTGTATATATGTTGTATGTTGTTTATTTTATGTTTATTTTTGTCAAAAAAATATTTTGTCAAAAAATTATTATGTTAATGTAATTTTAGTGTTAGTGTAAATGCATTGTTTGCGCAGTTGTGTGGATCGGTCGCACAACTCATTTTTTTGTCGGGACCCACAGAAAACCAGCGTCGGGACACCTTTTGTGACCCGACACATGCTGAGTGGGCCCCATTTTCGCAACTTTAGTATTAAGTTATTTTAAATTGTATATTTTTTTAGCATGGTTGTCGAAATAAAGTTTTTTCTATTCTATTCATTCTATTCTATTCAAATTGTACGCATACGGAGCCATAGTGTAAACCAGATATTCCCTATATTTAGGTGTTTTTGAAAATCGGATAAGCAGCGCAAGAAACTAATAGTAAAACAGAATCTTCTTCAAAGTCACAAACTATATTAGTATAGATGACGTCTTTGCGAACATAAATAACATTTTGACATACTTGTATAATATCCAATCATGTTAATTTTTTAATCCTAAACGTGTTATTAAACTTTGATTATCTTCACTACGCAATACGATAATGATTATGGTGTCTGTTTATGAACTGTTTGTTTCTTAAATAAATTAATATACCGGGTGTACAATCCAAATGGGTTAGTATGGAGAAGTCGGAAACTATGAGAGATAGCGAGATCTGTTCTTAGGAACCATGACGTCGATTTTAGATTTAATAATTACATTCAAACTTTTTTATTAACTCTCATACATAACCGGGAATCGAACCTGGTCAAAATCAATGTGTATAAATTTTAAATGAATTGGTACGCCCGCTGAACAAATGCGTCCTAATTTTAAATAAACGCTATTTGTAATGCATAATACCGATGCAGATAAGATATGCATAAGTGGTCTCTTCAGATAATTGATGATCGATTCATATGATTCACGACTTTTTGCAAATTAATAAAACTGTGGGCATTTTAGTCTAATTTACTGTCAGTTATGTTTACACAAGATTTCATAGCCAAATTTGGTCCTTTTTACTTAACGCGGTTACAAAAATATTGACCAGGTTCGATTCCCGGTTATGTATGAGAGTTAATAAAAAAGTTTGAATGTAATTATTATTAAATCTAAAATCGACGTCATGGTTCCTAAGAACAGATCTCGCTATCTCTCATAGTTTCCGACTTCTCCATACTGACCCATTTGGATTGTACACCCGGTATACTTATCCCTTGGCATGTGGATTGGCGCTCGCAGTATCTCCACCGCCCCTATCCGGACCCGGGTATTCCGGGTATGTCCTAAAACTACGACCAAGACCACCGTGAAATGGGCTGCATCCCTGGAGTGTCGTGTACTGCGATCGCCAGTCTGAGGGAACTCGTTCCCACAATTTGATCTTGTTTGCTCACTAGTTTTAGCTTGATATGCCGATGTTCCATGTTCTTCACCAGCGCACGGACTAACTTGCGAAATTTGAACAGAAAATCATATTGTGAAAACAAACTATTATTTAAAAATATCTAACTTTTAAATCCTAGATAAAATAATTAGCAATCTTGATTTTAATAGGAACCGTGTTTTGGTTTTGCTGTAGTAGTAAATTTTACGTTGAGAATCCCCTTTTTGTGGACATAGTAAGTATTAAATGTTCTACAAGATAATTATAAGCAGTGTGAACCTGTATTAAGTGAACAATGATTTAGACGCATCACCAGTGAGAGCTGCCAGTCTTAAAAAAACATTTTTTTAGATCATTAATAAAATACTGACGTATACCATAATATATTTTTACGGGAAAATAGATCACCTGGGGTTATTGTTGCTCAGCATATTTTTTATCAATTACCATGAGCGAAATAGACAATTTTTTTTATTTGGAGTTTTTGGAGTTACAGGCGTCTCAAAGCATCCCACCCATCGACGGTGAAATAGCTTAGTCTGTTAAAAAAAGACCATATCATTCCGACAGGAATAAAAACAACTTGTTTTTTCTGTTGGACACGACATGTCTAAACGAACATTAACGGCAATCGAAGGTGAACTAACTGAATCTGTGCCGTGTCATTCCGACAGAAATATACAAAAATAATTATTTTTTCCCCTCACTAGCTCGGAAAGCCGTCTTTTATCCTTTGAAACAAGCGGGTAAAAACGCATTTTATCCACAAGTGGGGAAAGTAATTTGACCTTGGAGCGTGTTTGAGTAGCTTTTGACAGATAACAAAACGTAAAACGCTCATATTAATGGTTCGTTTGATATCAATTATCATTGAACAAATGGTTTGAGAATTTAATAAAAAATACCAAATTTAGCTTTATTTAATGATTAAAGTCGTAAACCTTAAAATTCTATAAGTAAAATTTTTTTTATAATGACTTTGAGTATACTTGTAAACGCACAAGTTGAGTCGATGCAATTTCAAAACGCATCGTCAGAAATGTCATCTTGTCAATGTCAACTAAAATATACAAAACTTGTCACTGACTCCGACTCGCGTAAATATTATACACAACTTTCAGAGTTTTCTGTTATAATATCGTAAAAAAATCAGTGATTCCAGTGATGAAAATCATGCCTGTGGAACTGTGTTCTTTTGCATGTTGCACTTTCCTCGCTATAGTGAGGAGAAAAGTTTTGTGTTACACACGGGTGCAAAGTTGTATTTTACTTCTCGTGTGTTGAAACACTCGCTACGCTCAGGATTCTATTTTAGAACCACTCGCTTCGCTCGTGGTTCAACTATAGAATCCTTTCGCTGGCTCGTGTTTCAATTTCGCACTTGTGGGTAAAATACAACTTTGCACCCTTGTATAACAAATAACTATTCTGTTGGCCGTGACACTTCTAAATGAGCATTATCGACAATCGAAGGCAAAGTAACTGAATCTTAATGAAGTTGACATATTCTGTTGCTCCCGTTCTCAGTTTAAAGCCATAGTTAACAAAATGTATAGTACTACGTAATTAGCGTTAAGTTTCAAGTTGCGATTGATTTGATTTGCAATTTTGCTTTGATTTCTTAAGCTGTACTGGAAATTTGAAGCGCGTCAATTGTGCATCTAGCAGACTGCATAATTGACCCGCCGAAAAGTAGGTAGTGTCAACATATTTTTAGCGTTATTCGTGTTCACAGTGTGTTCGTGTTCGTGTTCGTGTAAAATGTTTGTGTTCACAGTGAGATATGTATAAGGAAACGTCTATACCTAAGTAATTTTACCAACATACCTATACGCTGTATTCTCTTGACTGTTTCTGTTTTTATCTCCTAATAAATAAATAAATAAATAAATCTGCGTAAAAATGGCCGTGTCATTACGACAGAAATATACAAAAATAATTATTTTTCTGTTGGATGTGACACGTCGAAATGAGCATTAACGACAATCGAAGGCAAAGTAACAGAATTTGTACAAGAATGGCGTCATACTGACAGGAATATACATAAATTATTATTTTTCTGTCGGACATGGCACATGAAGTAACTGAATCTGTGCAAAAATGGCCGTCTCATTCCGACAGAAATGTACTTATACAAACGAAAAAAAATTTTTTTCTATTGGACGTGCCATGTCTAAATGAGCATTAACGGCAATCGAAGGCGAAGTAACTGAATCTGTGCACGAATGGCCGTGTCATTCCGAAAGAAATATACAAAAATGATTATTTTTCTGTCGGACGTGCCACATCTAAATGAGAATTAAGGACAATCGAAGGTGAAAAGGTGAAGTAACTGGATCTGTGCAAGAATGGCCGTGTCATTCTGACAAGAATATACAGAAATTACGTCGCACGCCTAACAAACGGGTGGATTTTCACCGCAACAGTGCGCAAGAGCAAGAGACATCATCATTCGTGTGCCCTTTTCCCATTTACTTAGGGTGGACGCAGCATGTTTTTAGGATTCCGTATACCTCGAAAGGAAAAAAACGGAACCCTTATAGGATCACTTTGTTGTCCGTCCGTTCGTCTGTCTGTCTGTCAATACCCTTTTTCTCAGGAAAGCGAGGAGGTATCAAGCTGAAATTTATATTAAATACTCAAGTCTACTGTCCAAAGATACAGCCGTTTATGCCGAAAATTTTGGACACTCGCAAGGGAATCAAAACTTCCCGTGAACTCAGTCTTGAAATTTGGTACGAAGCAACGTCTTATAGCACAGATAAAGGAAAAATTGCGAAAACCGTAAATTATTAGTTACATCATATAATAAAAATATTTTTTACGGAACCCTCGGTGCGCGAGTTCGACTCGCACTTGGCCGGTTTACATACCTCTCTATTGCCCGTCATTTCATCACTTACATCCTTCCTCTTCATATCGTCTCTCACGCAATCCATCCAAGAACGCAAGCGTTTAGACAAAGTGAGGAATGCAACAGCCTGCTAAATTTTTCAAGTTATTAACATAAAAGAGATTACCATATACAAAAGCCTAGATATAGGGTCAAGGTAAATGTAGGTATATGGTCAGTAGGTAATATAAGCGAGCTTATCACAAAATATCTCAAATCAAAATACAAATATTAATATTATTGTTTATATAAACATAATTACTTCACACACATAACTTTTTATTTTATTTTCGACTGTAAGTATTTTATTTTATAATACCCAAAATATTTTGTGTTATTTTCTATTGATATATATACCGATTCGCGTTTTTTATATTTTGTTTGGTATTCAGGTAATGTGTATTCAAAATGAATTTGTTTTGTTTTAAATTTCTGTTTCAGTGCATAATTCACAGTTTGTTTATCTTCATCTTCCATTGTTTTCTTTCAACTCATTTGCTCAAAGGTTAGCTGGAAGAGATCCCTTAAAGGGATAAGCTCGCCTTTGTACTTCCAATTTATGTTTGTTTGTCATTTTACCGTGTTTTATGTACAATAAAGCAATACATACATACATACATACAAATATACAGATATTACTGGATCCTACATTGCAAAAAATTGTTTTGTTGTTTGTTGGTTGCATGAATATAAGATATCGTTAGTTTTATTATACGTGTACATTTCAGTATATTACATGTAACGCGCGCTTATCCCATCTGTACTTGCCCCGACTGACTATGTTGTGTTTTTTCGTGTAAACCTATTATTACATTATTTGCACACTAATTATGGATTGTCACGATACCCTTGTGGTGTGGGGCAGCAGATTGGGTTGTATTATCTTACGCACGGACATTAAATACATATAATTTTCAACCTTATTCACAAGACACAAGTTCCAGTATAGCGTAGGTACAGTAGATTTCAAAATTAAGAACATGTTTATAAATATAAATGTCAGACAAACTCGTGTTTGCGATTATGAGTACAGTATATATAACAAAATCCATACTTGTATGTAAAAAACGGAACTTCTGTGTCTCGGTTAGTTTTTTTTTTAATTTATATTTGGGCAACGCCCACGCAGAGGTTATTTTACCACTTTAGATACCGGTACCCCTCCCCGCCGAACCCGCCTGTCAGGTAGTTTAAAATGTTTAAATAAGCCAAAAAAGTGATTTAACACTTTTCGATTCTATATTTGTGCATTAAGGTCCAAATTCGGTATCCCACTTTTTTGTCTGATTGAAGATATATGTTCGCCAGCTTTTTTTCTGACACTAATTTTTGTAGAAAACTTTTTAACTTACAATTTAAAACAGGGATTCTTATGACGTAAATAATCCTTAACCTTTTGCGCCATATTTAGCATAGAGCACTTTATGACATGCTCAAAATGTTCATTATCATACGATCTTTTATGCATACAAGTATCAGAGGAATTATTCAACCAGCTTACGCAGGAGGACAGAGGAAATTGGTTATGTCCGTGCTGTAAGTCCACCCGTCCCAAAGGAGATAATAGCCGCACCCCAATTCGGGGACGTGACTCCATTGCTAGCCTGAATAGTAGCTACAGGCCAACCGATAATGTTACATTATTCAGAGGATCCCGCGTGCCGCAGAGAGAGGAGAGCAGTGAAGATTTGGATGTGTCAGAGTTGGTATTAGAGGTCCGTGAACTGCGACGAGAAGTGCGCGACCTCTCAAGTTTGGGACATCAAATTCAGGAGCTTAAAGCACAAATTACGACAATGTCATCTTTGCAGCGTAAGTTAGAAGAGTACGAGAAGACAATTGCTGCCCAAAACCGCGAGATTGACAACCTTCAGAAGAATATTTTGGCGCTTAAACCATGTCCTAAGAAAAGTGGAAAGCAGAATGAAAAAGCTCTAGAAGACGTTATAGAACATGTCGACGACAAAGTTACTGTAACTTGTGAACTAGAGGCACCCGGAAAGTTAGATCCGTGTCTACCAGAAAATTTAACGGCCCCCGAAGCAATGAAGACTGTGTCGGAAATACTGACATACAGTCAAGTAACTCAGCGTATACCCCAAGGCGGCGCCCAAAGTCACGAAAAAGGCTCAATTCTACCTAGAGATGACTCAGAAGTTGGAAAAACAGAGAAGACAAAAAGACGTGTGTCAGTGCGAGGAACTGCCGGCCCGCAAATTACAGCTCTTAAGGCCGTGGAGGAACGGAAATTCCTGCACCTTTGGAACATGCGGTCTGGAACTGAAGAGATCTTTGAATATGTGAAAAGCTTGTGCCCTGAGGGATCTTGTACAATTGAGGAACTGAAGGCAAGAGGCGACTACAGATCCTTTAAAATTGGGGTGCCTGCGGATTATTTTAGCAAATGCTTATCTGCTAATTTATGGCCGCGTAACGCTAGGATTAAAGAGTGGTTTTTTCGTCGACCATCAGGGAACAGCAAACAATAGATCAGATCCTGAGCATACATCGCAACCAAAGTCGAAGCAGTGCATCCACCTCGTCTATCAAAACGTCAGGGGACTAAACACCAAACTGAAGCATTTTCGACACAGTGTTGCCAGTTCGGATAGCGACATTATTGCCATCACTGAAAGCTTCTTAACAGAGGCCGTCGACGATTCTGAGGTCATACAAGGCGATTGGAAACTAATTCGACGAGACCGAGCAACTGGTTCACGTGGTGGAGGAGTTTTGCTCGCCTGTAGGCCGGGCATCACCATAACGAGACGCAAAGACTTAGAAACGCCAGCCGGTGAAGATCTTTGGGCAACAGTGACCACGGAAAAGTCGACCTTTCACATGTGCGTAGTCTACATTCATCCAAGAGCAACTGACCAAGTGTATATGCAATGGTTTCAAAAATTGGAGTCTATTATCGATTCATTGAAGCAAACTGTAATTGTAGTAGGAGATCTAAATTTGAATCCAACATATACTGCTCAGACTGTACTTAACTACTATAGCTATTTTTTAACTGTTTGCGGCCTTACAGAAATGAATGAAATTGTTAATGGGTACGGAAGTAAGTTAGATGTTGTGCTGGTGTCGGAACGTATTGTGATGTCGGGTGTTTCCGAAGTTAGGGGAAGTGGCTTAGTTCCCAACCGAGATTTGTACCACCCACCATTAGATATCGTATTTTCTTTAGATCGCAATCGGGATAGTTACGAGAACACAATTGACCCCAGTAATGTAAACTCTCAACAAGATTGGAATTTTGCTAAGGGGGATTACGAGTGTCTTCATAAGTTCTTAACCGAAGCATCGTGGCAGGAAGTACTTCAAGCACGAGATGTTGATGAAGCTGTTGAGGTATTTTACAACATTATATATACTGCTTTCGACACTGCGATACCGAAAAAACGTCGTTCTCTTAAAAAAAGTAGAAGGTACCCAGTTTGGTTTAGTGCAGACATTATTAAAGATTTGGGTCAAAAAGCTAGATTCCACCGGGAGTGGAAAAAGACCAAGGATATGACCAAGTATACTTGCTTCTCGGAATTGAGGATTGACATTAAGCATCGAATAGCTAGCGCTTATGATAGTTATATGATGCGACTTGAAGCAAGAATAAAAAGTGATCCTCGTGCATTCTGGCAGCATATTGGCACACTAAAAACGAAAGGTGGATTCGAGGCCGGCATTCGGTATAGGGGGGAGGAGCGCACTGGTATCGAGGCTGCAAACGCTTTTGCGGAGTTCTTCTCTGGTGTGTTTTTGTCCAATGTACCATGCCTGGATTATAATGCTGCAAATAATCGAGATCAAACGAAGGCCGCGAATTACGTACATGTTCATGCGATCGAGCCACATGATGTCGATTCAGCCATCAGACGATTAAAACCGAGAAGTTCGGTGGGTCCCGACAACGTACCAGCTTATGTCATAAAGGGTTGTAAAGATTGTTTAATTCTTCCTCTTTATCACATCTTTAACCTCTCCTTAGTCACTGGAAAGTACCCCGAACGCTGGAAAATTACTAGGGTCACTCCCATACCAAAGACAAGCGATACTTTGTGTGTCGAAAACTATAGACCTATCGCAATACTGTCGGCCCTAGCAAAATTGTTTGAGTCTGTTCTGCACAAACTTATATCTCCGCAACTTTCCCCCTTCTTGTGCGACGCGCAACATGGTTTTCGGACAAATCGGTCGGTTGACTCGAACCTTTTTACCCTAGTTGACATCATCTCCAGTCACTTAGACAGGGGAGAACAGGTCGATGTCCTCTATCTTGATTTTAAAAAGGCATTCGACCGTGTAGATAACGCCGTACTGTTGGATAAACTGTGCCGCATAGGGTGCTCACCTACGCTTCTTAAATTATTTGCTAGCTACATGTGTGATAGAAAGCAGTACGTTAAGCATGGCTGTTTTATCTCCAAGCATTATTCAACACGTTCAGGTGTTAGTCAGGGTTCGATCCTGGGACCTCTTCTCTTTGGCATTATGGTCAACGATCTTGAGGCAACCGTCAGACATGCCAAATGTCTTCTCTATGCGGACGACTTAAAGCTTATCCTTGGAGTGCGGGATGCGCGCGATTGTGGAAAACTGCAGGATGATGTAAATTCTGTATTTTATTGGAGTACTATCAACAAACTACATTTAAATGTGGACAAGTGCTCCGTAATCACTTTCAGCCGTGCGAGAAACCCGATCCATACTATCTATCAGTTGGGCTTGGAGAGAGTATCTCGGGTCACAGCCGTCAAGGACTTAGGGATCCTCTTTGACGAAAAGTTTACCTTCCACGACCACATTAAGGAGCTAGCCACTGACTGTTTCAAAAGGCTTGGTTTTGTTATTAGGAACGCGCGCGAGTTTCAAAATCCAAGTGCCATCCGACTGCTGTACACTTCCCTAGTGCGTAGTAAGCTGGAGTCGGCGGCAATCGTATGGAGTCCGTATGAGAGTTCTTATGCTTTACTTCTAGAGAAAGTACAAAAAGCCTTTTTAAGATTTTTGTACAAAAAAAAATATGGATATTACCCATTTAAATATCCTACAAAATTTTTGCTAGGCGTACTTGGGTTTAACTCTCTGGAAGTAAGGCGTAATTACAAACTTCTGACCACAATGCTTAAAATCCTAAGGGGAAGCAGTGATTGTCCGGATTTGGTATCCAGGTTCGTAAAACTTGCTGTACCTTTTGTACCTAAGAACCAGCTAAGACCGCGAACCCCTAATCTCCTAGCTGTTCCACAGGCGCGCACTGTTTCTCATAGAAACTCTCCAGCACTTCGAGCAACCAACATGCTTAATGCGCTTCTGACATCAGCAGCTGATTGTGACTTGTTTGCGAGCAGATGGGTACAAGTCTGTCGTGAGTGTTTAAACTATTGTGAGTTGATGGATAATCGGTAGGGCCTCGTTATAATTTGTATTGTGATGTTTAGCATTATTCTATAGCTGCATAGGTATTTATTAATTCTGTTGCTTATAGTTAACTAAATTTTCCAGCGCCTTGGTGTATACTGTAATGCTGTGTAAATGTATTTTTACAATAAATAAATATTTATTGCAAAAACACTTTCGACAGGTACAATTGCATCTATTTATTTAATATTGATAAGTATATTAGTCTAGTTTGGTTCAATTTAAATTAAAAATAAAATAAAATAGGAGGCAAACGAGCAGAGGAATCGCCTGATGGTAACCGATTAGCGCCGCCCATTGGGCACTCGGAACATCAGAGGGGTGACTTGTCTTACTGTATTAATGAAAAATGTATTGAAACCACCCTAATTTGATATTTCTACATCATCATTTGAAAGTATATTTCCCTTTTATTCGATATTAGAAAATTATGACTTGTTCATTCATAATCACACGTACAAACGCTTAAATCAATTAACTAGCTGACCATTCATGACCCTTATTACAATGAAAATAAAGTGCAAGGATGGTTAGTTAACTGTGTTGGCGATGGTACTATTAATTGTGTTAGAAGAAAAAGCCCACAAAACGAGTCAGTTTTGTGACGCTATTTTTATTCAGTTTATTCGGCTCGTCACAAAACTGACATACTGAATGGGGAAAATTGAGTACTACCGTACTAAAAAATTTCATTTCTAAACGTGAAAATTAGAACATGTAAAATAATAAACCTTTGTTTGAATGTCATTTGAGAGAAAATACCTAAAGGGTGTGGTCACTCAATCGTAATTTTGTGAATTGTAAGCGTCGTAATTTCAGTCGTCGCCATACTGGTGACATATATACAAAAAGTTTCGGTGATAGTTGTCACTATAGACACAAAAATCGTGCCAACCGAAATTACGCCGCTCACAACTCATCCCATCGCTTCATAGTTCATTATGCTACAGAAAAAGCTAAGTATCAAATTACGAACCTTCGAAATATCAATGCACATGCATATTATGTACTGACAGTAACGAGTAATAGAGGTATTGAAAACCTAACGATCGGCTCATACACAGGTTTAGGTTGATATCTCTCCTGTGTCTCTTCAGGAACACTCCTGTGTATGTGAACATAGCTAAAAGTTAAAGGTTAGAACACATTTTTTGATGGTTTCCCTAATATCCCTAAGAAAAACTCCGAGCACAGCTCTCTCTATAGCTCGCTGAGACAAGACGCACCGTGAGTTGGTAGGTAAATGAATTGAAATAAAAAAATGTACTTACGTCCAAGCGAAATCATGGCTTCCAGGCGAGTTCTTGATTATCACCAAAATGAATATATTTGATTTAATCACTTTGAACTTCAGAAATACAGTATTATCCAAATAAAAAAACTGTATACCAGATTTTACTTTTAGGTACTCGCCATATATATAGACGAATCTTTTTTAATTGGATGCAATACGAAATTTTGTGTTATTTATCAATAAATGATCAATGTTATTTATTTTAATTTTAACCACAGCTTTGTAAATCTGAAACAATAGAAAATATTATCATTAATCCATACTGAAATTATAAAGGTGAACTTGTCTATTACCTTTTCACGCTCAATTAACTGAACCGATTTAGATGAAGTTTTGGTGTGAATCTAGTTCGAGTCCCAAAGAAGGACTTAAGATAGTTGTTTTGGACAATTTTACACTAACCAACCTGGTCCCAAATTATCAAAGCTTACTTATTATTCTATTTCAATTTTTATTTGGCGACTTAGGACAAATTTTTATATTTAAGTTTTTTTTTATAGGTTATTTTAATGTTTTAAAATTTTAAAATCTGGTTTTACTTAAGTTTTTGTCCTCCATTTGATTGCATCGGAAAAAAGCCTGCTTAAAAAATGAAATGTTGTCAATTAAGGCGACCGCGAGCTTATTCTTAAGTACTTACATTAAATTTCCAGTTTTTTTACGGTCACGAGACATTTTTCATTCAGCTGAGCGAGTTTTAGTTAGTTGAAAAACTGTACCACTACGTCTACACTCATTTCTGTCATATTCTCGTATATCATTTACACATGGTTTTTGTGATAATTCAACATTTTTTTGGCTAAGCTGCAAATGTATAACTGTTATACAGTGTGTTAATTTTATACGGGCGTATATTGTAATGGACATTAAGATTGGACCTATTTACATTAATTTCTTTAGCAAATTGGGTTACGTTTTTTCATTCATAATAATTAAGCACGCAATGTATTGCATCCATAATAATTTACGTACCGATGCGTCATGTCAGTATTTAAATTAGTTTGCTTCATTAATTTAGTCAAGTTGCAAAGTCCTGATTGTTCCTATCAAACGACAAACATCATGGGAAAAAGATAGTTTCTAAAAGTTATAACAGATAAAGTAAACAAACTTGTTATGTCAAAATAAGTTGGACTGCGTACATTGTTGCTGGGTCGGATTTAAAAAAATCGTTACACCATATTAATAACATTAAGAAAATTATTATCCTATATGAGTCGTATTAATTAATACGTATTGATTAGTATTTATTTATTTATTTTTATTTTATATGTATGTAGGTATTAGTTTAATTTTTTAATATTTCATGCCTATACATTATGATGGATTCCCATGTGACATGTATATTGTTTTAGCCTGTTATTGTGTACTATGGATGCTTATATGTTCGTATTCGAATCCTTAAAAAGAGCGAAAAAAGACAATGAAAAATAAAATAATAATAATAATAATAGCCACCGGTAGCTTAGGCCCTGCCTCGCTGCCGGCGGCTCCCTAGGTTAGGTTTTTATAATGATTTTATGTTTAGTATTTATAGTTATATATTTTACTTTTATAGAAATATTGTAAAAACCAACCTAAGACGAGAAATAAATAAAAAGATAATAATAGTATAGGTGGAAAAAGTATACGCCCGTATAAATTTTACACGCTGTATGCTCCTAAGGTATAATTAGATTCCAACCTAATAATTCGATTTTAGCAAAATAAATAAATAAATATTGGGGGACAATCTTACACAAATCGACCTAGTCCCAAACTAAGCAAAGCTTGTACTATGGGTACTAGACGACGATATAAATACTTATATAGATAAATACATACTTAAATACATAGAAAACATCCAAGACCCAAGAACCCGTGAAAAATGCACAAATAAATGCCCTGGCCGGGATTCGAACCCGGGACCTCTAGCTTCGGAGGCAGAGTCACTACCAACTAGGCTAAACAGGTCGTCCTATAAATTAAACCCACTATAATTAATGTAGTTTGAAGTGTTGATAAGTAAACGAAATTACTTGTACCAAAAACTTCATCATTCATGACCCAATTTAGATTTTTACAATATGCTCGCACTTGGCTTTTTTAAATTTGTTGTTATAGTTTAAATTTGTTGTAATTTGTTGTTACAGGAATACATCATCTGTGAAAATTTCAACTGTCTAACATTACATATTGTTTTACATTTAATTTTATCCATGTAACTGTCTAACTATCGCGGTTCTTGAGATACAGCCTGGTGACGGAAAGACGGACGGACAGACAGCGAAGTCTTAGTAACAGGGTCCCATTTTTACCCTTTGGGTACGGAACCCTAAAAACTGTCAATTTTTTACTGTTAGTTAAATAAAGTAAATTTAAACGTATTTTCACATTAATATTTCTACAATAACCATATTAATTTATTTGTAAGCTTCTTTTCGCAATCGAAAAACTGATAAGTTGCCGAAATTTACTCAAACTGGTTTTAGATCGCGCATACCATAGATAAAAACAAAATCTCATCATAAAGGTCAATCCAGTCAGCTTGCGTCAGAAAATTGCAAAGCAATTTATTATTCGCCTTTGTACGTTAATCTAATGTGACATGTATATTGTTTTAAACTGTTATTGTGTACAATAAAGTCATAACGTACATACATACGATGTGATGGTCGGGATTAAATCCAGTCAGCGGGTGGATGGAAACTGAACACCTTAAGTTCAATGGAATTAAGAGTTGGTGGTAGGTGCCCTGACCGGGTTCGAACCAGGGACCTTCAACTTCACTGCCAACCTAGGCAGGGTTACTGCCAACTCTCAATCCCAAAAATCATCCCTCCATACCCGCGCCGAGCAACCGAGCGGATAGGGCCACGGGCACGCAGTGCTAAGAAAACCGCCGCCGCGATTGGTGCTCATGATTAAGGACCGCGAACCGGTCTGAAACATGTCGAGCGATATTCGACCTTTAAGACGTGAGTGACCCGTTTCATTATATTTAACTCACGGGAGTTTTCTATATAAAATCATCCCTGAAGCTTGAAACGCACAGAGCGCGGCGCGGCGTCGTTGCGGGGCGGAGGCGGTATTGCGGTAAAGCGAAGCAGTCCGGGGCACGTCGCACCAAAACAACCGCGAGGAATTTGGTAGCGCGGTATAGCGGGGGCGGCGTGTGTGACATATGAAGCAGTAATCGACAGTCGAAAGTTCCGGAAAGATCAAATATGCAAAACCGCCTCCGGCCCGCACCACGCCGTGCCTTTATATGCGTTTCGAGCTTTAAAGTAGCTTGTATGAGCTAGCAACAACTAAGCTACCGCCTGAAAAAATTGAATAGCAATCATCCTCTTAGGCTATTAGATCTTCTTAGTAGTCTGTGGCTATTAGCGAGTTGTTGCGCAGCTGCGGGAAGATGCTAGTTGTAAATAATTTCCGGGATGCGGTGTACCGATAAATAAAAAAGCGTTCTATTAAAGAGGTCCGTTCAACACAATTTATCTACTGGAGGGGGGTTAAATAATAACCCATTTATGGAGTTAATCAGTTATTGGCAACTTATTTGAAAATCGAGCTGCTTAGGTATAAAATGGCTTAGGTATACAATAATGGATTATTTTATAACTTAAACCTGCCTTCAACAATAAGTAGGTATTGATATACTCGTAAATTTACATACAATTGACAATATTTCAAATTTCCAAGTATTCCAATTCATATATGAATCCTTGACTCATTTCGTTCATTTGTTAACAAGAAACCCAAATCTTTTTAAATATTTTAGCTATTTATTAGTTTTCAAGATATTCACGAAAATGTGAAGAAAGCCTACCATACCATTGTCTACATTATTATGACGTGAAAAGGCTGAAGTGACAGTCACAACTCACAAAAAGAGCAGCAGTACAGTTTCGTTAGTAAATAAATCCGCCTGAGTAGTGCTTCTGTATGATTTGTTACGCTGTGACGCCTTACTTGTCACTAACTTTCTTTTAGAATGAGGAACTTTTGAAAAATGCTCTTAAACTTTATAAGTTATTTCAAAACGCCTTGTCGACGCTTCTGGTGACCAGAGGGCTGGCTCATACCTAGCCCAACGTATTAGCATTGCTATACAACGTGGCAACGCGGCCAGCCTCCTGGGCACCTTACCGCCTGGTGCCGATTTGGCTCAAGCTTTTTATTTATAGTATTACTGTTTTTTTTATTTTTTATTTATTTATCTAGCCTTAGTTTTGTATAATAAAGAATATACTTTTGAAATTGATTTTTGTATATGTAATTGGGATATATTTGAGATTTTAAAAATTTATTTTTTCATCCTCTATTTGATTTAATCGGAAAAAATGCCGCTTAAAAAAATGAAATGATGTAAGTTAGAAAAATCAATAGTAGTATTGATCACGATATTCTTAAAGGAAGCGAATTCAACACGCGAATATAATTACAAAAAATCGCCCAAGTGCGTATCGGCCACCCCTAGCGTAGAATTCTGTAATCGTTCCAGTTATCCGTCTGTTAAAGTTTGCATAGTAAATACATATTGGGAAACAAACTTACACACTTAAATACATAGAAAACATCCAAGACTCAGGAACAAAAAATCGTGCTTTTTTATAATCGCTTGCGGTATTCCCACGTTGGATATATTGGTTAGATTTAAAGTCTACCTTGAACTTTATGAGCTGTATTGTATTTATATTGTGTCGAACACAGGGATATTTACCCTACTAACTAAAAAAAAGGACAATAATACTCACCACGTTCGCTCAAATCCATCGCCAATTTCGCACTCGAAAAAAAACGTCACAATTCATACGAAACGAAACGTGTGTCCGTAACAGAAATTGTTATATTACTAATTATAAGTAAACACTGTATTGGACACGCGATATCACTCGCAAGACATAATATGTAGACAATATGATAAGAATTCGACATATATTGTGCCCACGTTTATACTAGATTCATACAATAAAAAAATCGGTCAGTCACACCTGGCACTACATTTTCCCTCATAAAGCATAAGCATAAAGATAGCATAAAACTTAAAAGTAGAAGGAACTACCTGCACCTTAGCTATTAAGGACTTAATTATCTCTTCATTTTAATTAATTCCATTTTGTTAAGAAACTTGCCCAGGATGTAAATTTTATGACTAATTTTCGTAACTTAATTATTATAATAATTAAATTTTAATTTAATTCTAACTATTCAACACTATATTCTTATTTAAAAAAAACAATAACATATTAAAATAAAATAAGGCTTAATTCTATAAACTTAAAATAAACTAAAACTAAACTAAATCTAGAAATGGCCCCTGCGGCATTGTGCCGAAAACGCTGCTAGTATAATTTCCTCGCTGAATGGCTAAGCTTATTATATAAAGCTGTAAATACAATATTTACTTAATGGAATTTGATAATTATCCGCATAGATTTGTACGTACTTTTATTATAATTTACTTTTTAATTCTGAATTCGTATTACTTGACGATCTCAGTTTCTCAGTAATGTGTGCATGTATTTATTCTAATACTAGCTTTTGCCCGCGACTACGTCCGCGTATAATTCGTTCTCGCCTTAGAATGATTTGTTTTCCCATACAATCTTTCTCAAGCTCCGGTGGACACCAGGAACTTAGGTGTGACATGTTGGAGTGTACGCGACAGCACAATTAATGCCCTGGCCGGGATTCGAACCCGGGACCTCTAACTTCGAACTCTTCGAAGGCAGTGTCACTACCAACTAGGCTAAACAGGCTGTCAAGTTTAAAAATTATAATATCCATAATCCGAGCCACAATTTATATGTGTATTCGCGTAATGTCGTATGTGTATGAAAAGAAATTTTTTAACAACTGGGGTTACATTAATGGAATTTTATTCAGGATCCCTATTTTTTTTGTAAATATAATATCTCTAATGTCACCGTGGATAGTGTAGCTTCCCAAAAGTGAAATAATTTTTTAAATCGGCTTAGGAGTTTCGGAGCCTATTCAACGCAAACAAACAATTAAATATATTCTTATTATTATTAGTGCAGATTTATTGGAAATATAGCCTATGTCACCCGGGGATAGTATAGCTTCCCAACAGTGAAATAATATTTCGAATCGTTTCAGTAGTTTCGTAGCCTATTCAATGCTAACAATTTATTTTTACACCTTGGGTTACATTATTGGTATTTTAGTAAGGATCCCTAATTTTTTTATATATATAGGGGATACTGTTAGCTTTCCAACAGTGAAAGAATTTTTTCAAAACGGTTCTGTAGTTTCGGAGGGGTTGCATTTGAATTACGCATTATAGGGAGGGGGTGTTAGGAACCCCCTGACCCCTCCTCAAAGTTAGGAAATGAATAGTTAACACGAAAAATTTAATTTTAATTTTTTAAGGTTATGTTCAATGAAACAAACTTTCCGCCCTTGCGAGTCTGTCAAAACACGGTCCCCCGTGTCCAAAAAAAGAGAGTAACCGTTAAAAAAGTCGGTTCTGGCGCTGTAGGGTCGCAGTACACCTAACACTCCTCCTCGCTTCGCTCCTCGTCGTACCTACACGCAAGGGGCCCTGTTTTTTTGGAAATATAACCTATGTCAACCGGGGATAGTGTTAGCTTTCCAACAGTGAAATATTTTTTCAAATCGGTTCAGTAGTTTCGGAGCCTATTCAATGCAAATATTTTTGTTTACACCTTAGGTTACATTATTGGAATTTTAGTAAGGATCCCTATTTTTTTTTGAAATATATTATAGTCTATGTCACTCGGCGATAGTGTAGCTTTCCAACAGTGAAAGAATTTTTCAAATCGGTTCAATAGTTTCGGAGCCACTTCAATGCAAACAAACAAACAATCAAATCTTTCCTCTTTATAATATTAGTATAGATAATATTCTAGCTGTTTGCCCTCAACTTCGTCCGCGTCTTCGCTCCTATTGGTCGTTGCGTGATGTTATATGTATAGCCTACAGCCTTCCTCGATAAATGGACGATGCATCACAAAAAGATTTTTTCATTTCGAACCAGTAGTTCCTGAGATTAGCGCGTTCAAACAAACAAACTCTTCAGCTTTATAATATTAGTATAGATGGGTATGGATGTTATAATGTCCATCAAATAAAAAGGAGAAGATTTTACATATACAGGGTGTTTGGTAGCTAGCTGCAAAGACTTTCAGGGATGATAGAAGAGTTCATTTTAAATATTAAAGACAAATCCGTTATTTTTTAGACGAACTTCGAAAGTCCCAGTTTTGAACCTAGCGATCACTGAGACATCTCTGAATATGCGCCTCTTATCCACCATGATGAAGTCAATCTCATTTTTACTTTACCATCGGGGCTTTGCCACGTCCACCTTCATTGGGGCTGTTTTTTGAAGAAAGAGTTTATCATAAACAGTCCCTCTTTTTCGAGAATGTTGACGAGCATTTGCCCCCTGTCGTTCCTGCTGCCATAGCCATATGGTCCCACTGAGGATTCACTGCCGGTTTTTCCTCCTACTTTGGCGTTAAAATCCCCCATGATAACGCTGTAGTGTGCCCTATAGGTATTATGTAGGGCTTTAGAAATATCCTCATAGAGCATCTCTATGTCGTCGTCCGTGTGTGCCGAAGTCGGTGCATAAACCTGCACGACCTTGAGGGTGTATCTCTCGGTCAGCTTAATTATCAGGTATGCTACCCTTGTCGACACACTGGACAGTTCTACAACGTTATCAGTTAAGGTTCTATGGACCAGAAACCCGACGCCACCCTGGGAAAGTTGGTCTCCCTCTCTGTAAAACAAAAGATGGCCAGAATCTAGAGTTATGTTTTCCTCTCCCTCTCTTCGGATTTCACATAATCCCAGAATGTGCCATCTTAAGCATTTCAGTTCTTCTTCCAGCTGTAGAAGATGCTCATCAAGTCGCAGCGTGCGTCCATTATACGTAGCCAGGGTCAGTTCTTGTTTACGAGGTTGGTGGCCTACCGTAGCCCGGGGATTCTTCGCACCCCCTGCCCCGCTGGAACCGTGACCGCCGCCGTGGTTAGGAATAGCGGGCCGACCGGGAACTGGAGGCCGTGGTATATAATGACTTGCCATGAAGGTTTTGCCCAGGATTAGCCGCAGTTTTCCGTTGTTTTGTTGATGCTTTGTGAATGCATATGCAGCCCTAAGTATTCCTCAAACCTCTCTCTCGCGTCCGGATCACTCAAACTCCCTTCCGCGCTCGTCGTTCCCTGCTCGTTAGCCGTTGCTGTACCCGGCCTCCCACAAGCGGGTCTCACCGGGGAAAGCCCTGGCGAAGCGAGAAAGGACGACAGCGCCGTAGCGATCGCGCAAAACTGCGCACGATAAAACACCTCTCGTGCATGAAGCTGCCGACTTTATAATCGGCAAAACGAGAACCCCCTCCTCCCCCCGCCTTTGAGAAATCAAAGGTGGGGGTAGAGTGAGAAAAACCGGGAGAGTTCAACCTCCCGGTTTCTGATCTCCGTGCAACATGCCACCACCGCCACCGTCGACTTCCAACGACCCAACGGCCCGAGCTCCGACCCGGCCGAGATACTTCCGCCGTTCAAGGGGCCTTGAAGACGCCGCCAGAGCCGCCCGCGACCCGCGCATACAGAATGCATTTAGGAATGCATTGCGCGCAACCGCGGCGGCTATGCGCTCCTTGACCTCCGCCAGCCCAAGTACTCCGGGGACGCCAACCAGCGAAGGACCTAGGGAGGCGCCTTTCCCCAAGCCAGCTGACGTGATAAAGGCGATAATGGGTCAACTCACCCCGGTCGCCCTTAATATCACCGCCACCACATCAACCGCCACTGCACCGGCCGCCGGCGCCCGCGCCCTTGCCGCGCCGAATGCTGCCGCAAACACTACTACCGTAGAAGGCACCACTGCCTCCGGCGCTCGTCCGACAGCAAAAGCGAGTACCTCCGCAGCCATGCCGCCCGCATTGGCCGCCGATACTCGCACCAAACCATACGCCGACGCCGCAGCCAACAGAGCTGCAACACCGCTGCCGCAGCGCGCGCCCGCAGCGCCGCGCCCGAAAACGGCCCCGAAGACCGCACCGCGACCGCCGCCCGCCCCCGGAGCGGGTAAGGCCGCGCCCCGCAAGGCGCCCGCGCCCACGTTGCCCCGCGTGGCAACGCTACCACCAACACCCGCGCCGCGAACCCCGCCAAAAGGAGCTGCAACCAAGCCGCAGCCCCCCGCGATCCGGCCCAAAGGGACAAGGCTCCCGCAGGCCAGCCGGACTTCACCGCGAAATACAATCCCGACTTACCACATGCCTAGCGCATCACCACCCTTAGTGCAGACACCTGTACTGACAGCCCCGCCTAGCACTGCTATACCGCCGCCCGGCAAGCGGAGAATTTCTTCGCCGCCCGAAATGCCGCAATCACAGAGCCTCCCTCGACTGCAGCTGTCCCCGATGGACACTGCAGAAGAGGTCGAGAGCGACAACTCGGCTGAGGAAGACCCTGACACCGGAGCCCCCACCGACGCCGTCGCGCCAGACACACCCCCACCACTGGGCCAGCCGCAGCAACGCACTAAACGCCCGCGGCCGATTACCGTAGACCACTTCCCCGACTGGCCACAACACTTCCAACAGTTGAAGAGCCAGCTGGTACGAAACCCAAATGCCAAGCCCTACGGTAATGGCATACGATTCCTTCCTGCGGACGACCAGGAATACCGGGAAATTCAAAAGTACCTCGAAGGCCTTGAAAAGGAACTTGCCGCCCAGGGTGTGGTGCTGGCGTGGCATGTATACTCGCTCGAAGCGGAGATCCCCCTCAAGATCTGTGTTAGGGGCCTCCCAGCAAACACGCCTCCCCAGCTTATTACTGAGGAACTAAGGGTGAAGGGCTTCGACGCAAACTACACACGGCACGTCAAAGCTCGCCAAGGAAGACCGGGTTGTATTTTCTACACCCAAACACAACGCACACACAATACCATCCCGGCTATCTACCAAGTAAGGGAATTGCTTGGCATGCCGGGTGTAACAATTGAAGCCTGGCGTGGAAGAAAGGGACCAGCACAGTGTCATCGCTGCCAGGGTTTCCGCCACGCTTCTATAGGATGCCACCGCCCACCAAAATGTGTCAGATGTGCGGGCCCCCACTTTGCAGGCCAGTGTGACCGGCCCCGGGACGAGCCGGGAACCTGCGGGAACTGCGGCGGTCCGCACACTGCAAACAATATGAGCTGCCCCGTCTACCGTAGGGAGGCGAGGAACAAGAAGGCAGGAACGGCCCCCCTCACCACTCGGCAAGGACAATCTATCGTCCAACCGAACGTCGTGGAGGAAAATGAGAACGCCACAGGTTCCCTGATGGCGAAAGCCAACGACGCCGCGCCACAACGCCGGCGTCAGAGGGGAAGAGGAAGCAGGCGCAAAAAGCAGCCACCGGACGATCCGCCCCAGCCGCCACCACCGGCCGCAAGCGAAGCCCCACACCCCAGAACAAAACCGCCGCCGAAAGAAGTCGGCGCCAGAGAGAAGGTGATCGCAGAATGCGTCATCATTCTAAAAAATGTGCTCGCCGCAGTACAAAGCGGCGAAAACCCCGTCCTCATTATACTAAGAGGACTAGCCGATCTATACCAAGACGGCTAGCCCACGGAACAAGATAGGAAGTACCTGCAGTGCCGCCGGCTCGAGTGTCGCTCGCTGGGCCTCCCCTAATGGGGACTCACCCGGCAGGGCTCGACCTCGCCGGCGGACGAAGCGGACGACCCCAACACCGGACTCTACGAGCTATAAGCTCACAAAAGCTACCCGTCCGTAGTAGCGGACGGCGCCCGACCCCGCTAAAAGCGGCCCAGCCGCGCAAAGCTTCCCCGGGCCCCACAAAGGCCTGAGAGATGACTCGAACGGTTTTGCCCATAATCGCCACGCTGGGCATGCGGGTTGGCGATAGCAGGGCGTAACATCTTGTAGCAGTGACGCTGCTGCCCGTCACCGCTCTATTTTAGATTTTGCTACGCCATTTTGAATGGTTATACCGCCATTGTTCGGTCGTCAGAGCCTCGTTTGTTGATCGGCAGGATGCACCGCGGGCAGTAGAGGTTGACTTGGGGAGCGAAGATTTTAGGTGTCCCCCTTGCATCCCGGAATGAAGTTATTCGTCAGAGAACTAAGATTACCGACATAGCTCAGCGAATTAGTACGCTGAAGTGGCAGTGGGCAGGTCACATATGTCGCAGAACCGATGGCCGTTGGGGCAGACTGGTTCTTGAGTGGAGACCGCGTGTCGGCAAACGTAGTGTAGGACGCCCTGTAGCTAGGTGGGGAGACGACATCCGTAAGGCAGGAGGCAGGGATTGGAGGAGAAGAGCTGAAGACCGAGCTCGGTGGCGTGCCATGGGAGAGGCCTATGTCCAGCAGTGGACTGACACAGGCTGATGATGATGACAAGCAGCAAAAAGTCGTTAGTCCCAATTCAATTGATATCAAAAACTTCCTTAGTTCCTACATCTACTGAAAAATTACGATAACCCAGAAAAAAAAACAGAACATGAAAAATCACAACCGAATGCATGGTACGAGTAGTATAGAAAACGTACAATTTTCGGAACACCCGGTATATGTAATTAAATTCATACAGTATTTGACTACCTAAGTCAAAAAAAAGTAAAAGATCGCAGCTAAAGGCACGGAACCTTAAGATGCATATTTTCTTGATCCTATTTCCGTTTTTTTTACGTAATCATGCAGTTCATTGACACGTTTAGGTACTATCAGTAATCAAAATGCGCAAGCGCCGAAATAGTGGGCCGATTATAAAACCGTATAACGATGAACTTAATCGATGTTATCAATAAAATATTAGCTGCAATATTTTGGAAATAAAATTGGATGGGGTTGGATTTCGATTCTTTAGTCTTGAAATTTATTTTACACCACACCTTGCCAAAAAGCGGCTTTTTCCGCACGCTGCGCGTCAGGAAAAACCCACTTTTTGGCCATGGTGACGTAAAATTGTGTACAAAACACGGGTCGTAAAACAGAAAGCCCTCTCTCGCATATTTGTGACCCTCGCCTGCGGCTCGGACCTCAAACTTCTGCGATATCGGCCTTTCTTTGTTTTTCAACCCTTGTATCGTAAATAGCTATTCCACTCTGGGTCCACGGAAGATCAGCGTCGCGGCGCTCAATATCTCAATACCTATCATTTTTGCTATCATTTTTACTTTAGTCTCTAAGTTAAGTTTAAGTTTACCAGTATTAATGGTTTGCAATTTTTTTACACAAATTGAATGAGTCCCATAGTAAGCTCAATAAGGCTTGTGTGTTGTGTTTTTACTGTTTTTATTTTCGTTATTTTATTTTGTGTCAGTGTTTACTTTAGCTTGTCTATACCGATTTTTTGCGCTAATAAACTATTTTCTTCTTCTTCTCTTCTTCTTCTTGTTATGGGTACTAGACGACGATATATTTAATAGATATATAAATGTCTCTGCTCACCACAGAAACAAATGCCCTTACCGGAATTCGAAACCGGGACCTCTAGCTTCGGAGTCAGTGACGCTACCAACTAGGCTAAACAGGCCGAGTCGGTATCTGGTTGAACGGACTAGGTATCTGTAGAGATGTTATTACTATAACACCATAAGCGCGTCGCCTGCCTTTGTCGACAAAGAATTCCCATATCCAATAAAGTAAAGGAACATGTCAACACAATGAATCTTCTAGCCAGTAGTCGCCACGCGAACCTCTTCCTTGTAGCCCGCAAGCCCCCTGGCTGTTTTATATGTAACAAAAATATGGTATCTTTTGTCTGATATAGTAACAAAATTTAAGCAGTGCAGCCTGCGTCAATCATTTTTTTGCTACTATGGCCGTGTTCCGCTAAAAGGTTGCCGACCCCACTCGAGCCAATAAAAGGTCCGCAACGCGATTGTGATAATGTGAGTCGTAGTTTTTAATTTGTTACTGTAATTTTAATTAAATAATAATAATTATCCCTTATTACACTTTTGAAACTGTACTTTTTTATACAGGGTGATTCGGGAGACGTGAGCAAGATCAACACTACAGATTCAGTATATCATAAGCTACTGCTTCGTGCCACTATTAGTGAAATTAACGTACATTTATCTTTGGTGTTGAAAACAAAATGTTTTAAATTATTTACGAAATTCATGGTCACTCTACAATCAGAATACTTCAGTCAAGTGATACGAGTCAAATTGAATGTCAGATTACTTTTGAAATATCGTATCTCACTCAATGTGACAATTTACTTTCTTCGTAATCAAAGTGCTGTCATAACAGTTAGAGGTTTAATCTTTATAAACCAGTTGTTGTAGGGTGACCATGATTGTAGAGAATTAAACTTTAACTTAACAAAAATTAAAATACAGGAAAAAGGTATGGGTGTTTCACTTAAATACAATGGCGAACGATTCATTGTCATTTCCTATGTATGTAGTATTGGTCCTGCTCACGTCTCCTGAATCACCCTGTATAAAATATTATGTACTTTAGCGCGTAATTGCGCTCTCTCGGAAGGGTCTCCACGGAAGACCAGCGTCGAGATCCTTAAGTGGTATCTTGACATTAAGCTCAGTGGAGACCCTTACAGTGACGCTTAATAATAAATTATTTGTATTGTATATGTAACACCTAAATTTAAGCGTTTTCTGAATAAATATATTCTATTCTATTCTATTCAAATTCCTACTTGCTATTATTAAACGTTCTTATTAATGATAAATAAATAAAAAGAAAATTAAAAAGGTCATAATAAAGTGTCTAAATCTTGTACGGAATCGTTAGTGCGCGAGTCCGACTTGAACTTGGCCGGTTTTTTATACTACTCTAGAAGAATCACAAGCAAGTAACCGACCCTTTATTGATTTGCGGATTCTGTGTACAGTCAGCATCAAAAGTAGCGTAGTATATGAAATTGCCATGATCATTTATTATGAAATGAACAACTAAAATTTGCTTGTCCTTAGTAACAGAGGAGTGTGAAATCATACCTACATTAGATAAAAATACTCGCTCCAGTAAATTACGTACCTTAGATTATCTACCTTCATATACAACTCCCAAAAGTAACAATGTATACGGTAAGAGAGTAACTGAGTTTCTACTCCCATATATATTAAATACCTTGCCTAAAAACTTACTGTGTGATCTAATCAAAATCGTTGGAAACCACGGCAAATGTATGCCAATACTAAAAAAATACTATTTAAGTCTATATTAATGTATAAAACTGATACATAGATGTGATGTTTATAGATTAATTTAAGTGTACTGAAAATCACAACCAAGCGTGTAATAATAGTTATAAGTTAACGCGGATCGGACAGCGCGATCTCGCCAACTATTACATAAACCCTAGAGAGGTTTTCAATAGTGGCATGCTTGTAAAAAGATTTGTGTTTATATCTAAAGTGAATAAATAAAAAATAAAAAAAAAGATAATTCTGAATTGTTAAATGATGTGTATCTCAGGGACGCGACTCGTTTGCGGATTATTGAATAAAAGCAATCCGCTCGAGCCTCCGCAAACATGCCTGATGCTGAACAACACTTCCTCAGTCCCAACAGCACCCTGAAAGCATTGTTGTATTGGACCCGGAGAGCCCTGTACGACCTCTGCGTGTATCTCCAGGTCCACAGGCCACACGTGTACATGGACTGTCAGTAAGCTCTGAACAACGTCACTTTGACCTCTCTAGTACACTGTGCGAACCTGCGAGCCAGCATATTGCAGCGGACGGCCAGGACTCTCCGCTCCCTTTCCATGTCTAGGTCATCCGTAAGATCATCTGTGACCCAGTGAACCAAGTATTTATTTAATAATAATAAATAAATAATAATAAATATTGGGGGACAGATAGCCTCCTAGCGACAACGGGGACAGATAACCTCAGTAAAGCCTCCGAGCGAGTTGGTCTACGGATGAACATGGACAAGACGAAGATCATGTCAAATGCCCATGTCGCACCAACTCCCGTAACAATCGGACACTTTACGCTCGAAGTTGTAGACGATTACATATACCTAGGACAGACTGTCCAGTTAGGTAGGTCCAACTTCGAGAAAGAGGTTTATCGTCTGCTATTTAGCACGTAGAACCGATGGCCGTTGGGGCGGAAAGGTTCTCGAGTGGCGACCACGTACCGGAAGGCGTAGCGTGGGCAGGCCCCCCACACGGTGGACCGATGACCTGGTGAAGGTCGCGGGGTCCGCTGGATGCGGGTGGCGCAGGACCGGTCATCGTGGAAGTCTTTGGGGGAGGCCTATGTCCAGCAGTGGACGTCTTTCGGCTGACATGATGATGATGATGATGATTGGGGGACAATCTTACACAAATCGACGTAGTCCCAAACTAAGCAAAGCTTGTACTATGGGTACTAGACGACGATATACATACTTATATAGATAAATACATAGAAAACATCCAAGACCCAAGAACAAATATCGGTGATAAATGCACAAATAAATGCCCTGGCTGGGATTCGAACCCGGGACCTCTAGCTTCGGAGGCAGAGTCACTACCAACTAGGCTAAACAGGCCGTCATCATTTATATACAATATCCTAATCTTTTGGCATACTCTACGCCCCACGGTGTCATTATGTCGGTTAATTAGCGACCGGCTAATTTAGTGTGCACTGTAGGATGCTAACTAGGAGGAGGTACCTAGCTGAGCTCCACGCCGTTAGACAAGACGAACAGGGAAGCCTGGCGGTCTTTCGTGTCGGAGGCCAAGATCCGATCGGGGTGGTTGCGAGGGGCGAGGTTCAGCGACGTAGGCCCAGGTCAGCAGCAGCAGGCAGGTGAACCCTAGCTGGTGCTAAAAGTGCAACAAACTGGCAACCATACTTGTTTTCTCGAAGATCTCACAGTTCGAAAATAAATGCCATACGATTATTATTATCAGTAAGAGACTGAAACAATATTTTCTCGATGTTTTGTACTTCCAATTCAAAAACTAATAAATTAAATTCAACGAAATGGATTCAGTTTCGCTTTTAGGGGTCTTTATTATTAGAAATATTAATATCTGAATTGAAAAAACAGTGTAATTCAGGAGGTCGCAAACTGATGCAGGTCGCGTACAGTCAACATCAAAAGTACTGGTCAATGATAATGCTGTTGTGTTTTTATTACTAAGAATAAATACTTTAGTTACGCATTACCAATATATTGATAATTTGAAACGAAACCCTAATGTGTGAAGTCCAACACGCACATGCCCGGTTTTTTTTAATTATCTTCAAAATAATTAATTTTAATCGGCTATTTTAGCCTGAAACTGTGGATTTGTGTCATCGCCCTCGTGCATTACCTACTTTTGGGTATGTCGCGATATAGTGAAATTACGATAAGATATGTGTGCCATGTTATCTATCACAATTTTGCTCTAATAACTTTCGACCTGTTTGCTTACTATCACTTCCTATAAGCACATCTATACACATGGTATACTAGAATAGTCTGTATCACAGAATACGTAGGTATAGTAAGTCTACGCTTTTGATCGCTAATTCAAACTACGAAGAGACGGCGGGTAACAGATAAGATAATTCCCCGTAGCGCTTCACTATCTATAACTACAACTTAGAAAAGTTGAAAAACCGCGACATTTTCATTTCAACGCTCAATATGTCAAAAACGGCTGAACAGATTTACATGAAACATGGCTAAGAACACCCGGGATAAAATTATCTATGACACAAAAAAACTAAACGAAAATCGGTTTATCCGTTTGGGAGCTACAACACCACAGACATACACGTTAAACTTACCCTCTCTTTTTGCGTCGGGGGTTAAAAAAGGTAGCGAGGCGGGCGTGGGTGGCGAGCATTGTTAATGTTAAAAATCAGGAAAATAGTATATAAGTTGTAAAAAAACACGAAAAGAGTATAAAAGTTGTTAAAAATCACGAAAAGTGTATAAAAGTTTTATTCAGTAAAAAAAAATGTAATTTGTTCTCAGGCAACAAAGACCCATAATAAATACCTTATAGCTAACAAAATACCTTTACAGTACATATGGTGCTACTTTACTGCACGACTGCGATAATCAGCAGATTACGTGCATATGTCGAAACTTTAAAGAGCCATATGTACTGTAAAACGTTGTACGATACACGTGCGAACAGGTAATTCGCAACTCGTGTTGATTTAAAACACTCCCTTCGGTCGTGTTTCAATGTATCACCACTCGTTGCGAATTTCCTGTTCTCTGCACTTGTATCGTAATGTACTATTACACCACAGCTTGCCAAAAAGCGCGTTTTTGGCCAAGTGGTGACGTGACATTGTGTACAAAACACGGGTCGTAAATAGCTATTACGTGCTGTTTTTGGGTCATAAAACGTTGGTTTTTTTATCAAATTTACAAATAGAATAAATACAATTACACACTGTAAGTATATTTTTGCTTTTTTATAATTTTATGCGCAATTAAATAATAAATAAATAAATATTTGAGGAATATATTTACACAAATCGACCTACTCCCAAACTAAGCAAAGCTTGTACTATGGGTACTAGACGACGATGTACATACTTATATAGATAAATACATACTTAAATACATAGAAAACATCCAAGACCCAGGAATCCGTGCTAAATGCACAAATAATGCCCTGGCCGGGATTCGAACCCGGGACCTCTAGCTTCGGAGGCAGTGTTACTACCAGCTAAGCAAAACAGGCCGTAATTAATAGTACATTACGATACAAGTGCAGAAAACAGGAAATTCGCAACGAGTGGTGATAAATTCAAACACGACCGAAGGGAGTATTTTAAATCGACACGAGTTGCGAATTACCTGTTCGCGCGTGTATCGTATAACGTTTTACAGTACATAGCGCTCTTTAAACTTTCGACATATGCACGTAATCTGCTGATTGCCGCACTCGTGCGGTAATATAGCACCATATGTACTGTAATAGTACATTATTTAACGAGGGACGTAAGTGGGAAATTGCGAACGAGAGTCTATCAGAAGCCCGACGCCGAAGGCGGATGGCTTTTGATGACTCGAGTTTGCAATTTTCTTACTCCTCGAGGTAATCACAATGTTTTATCACATTTGCTGAAGGCTTCTCCAGTCTAAATGCTCTAAGCTACCTGATTATTACAGTGAGAACAAAAAAGAACAATTCTGGGCTCAAACGTAACGCCCCAATGTTAAATCACGTGCAAAAGTACTTAATTATTTTATTTTTCTAAATAAAATTGACTGCTTTCGTAAACATAAGGTCAGGGATCTAATGTCGAACAATTATAACAGGTTAATATAGGTTAAGCAATCTTTTTAATTGTAAACGATGACCCCAAGGTTAGTTGTGATCATTTCTGGTATACGTCACGAAACACGAGACGTTTACGAGTAGATACTGTTTACGACGCGTCTCCATGCGGCTTAATATTTTTCATCATACTTCCTCGTAAAGGGTCTTATTGCACGCAGGCGTATAGAGAAATTATAGCCGATTTACCTCCCGTGGGAGTTATGGATTTTCATAACTCCCGGGGAGTTATGAGTTTTAGTTTTTCGATAGAAGCGTTACTCATCATATCAACCGAAAGACGTCCACTGCTGGACATAGGCCTCCCCCAAAGACTTCCAGAATGACCGGTCCTGCGCCACCCGCATCCAGCGGACACCCGCGACCTTCACCAGGTCATCAGTCCACCGTGTGTCCTGCCCACGCTACGCCTTCCGGTACGTGGTCGCCACACGAGAACCTTTCCACCCCAACGGCCATCGGTTCTACATGCTATGTGCCCCGCCCACTGCCACTTAAGTTTAGCGATTCGGAGGGCTATATCGGTAACTTTGGTTCTGCTGCGGATGGCCTCATTCCTGATGCGATCACGCAGAGAAACTCCCAACATAGCTCTCTCCATACGCGAAGCGTTACTGCTTGATACAAAATGTATTTAACTATTTATTGACCGAGCGAGCGAAGAGAGCGAAGCGTCTCCGTTTCAGCTTTCGACAAAAATTCATTCGTATGTTTGTCTGTCTGTCTTTCTGTCCGGATGTTCTCCTCTACAGGTCGCATTTCTCAATCGATTCTCATGACATTTTGTGAGCAGGTTCGATAATTATATAGATTTTTTCTATCGAGACAGCCTGGAAATTTTAAAAATATTTTTTTTGCGAGATCAGCAGCTTACAGAGCCACTAGTATTTTGACCGAGAGAAAGAAATGTCTCCGCTTCAGCTTCGACAAAAATGATTTCATACATATGTTCGGAGGTACGGATTTCCGGTTGTTCTCCTCTACAGGTCACATTTCTAAACCGATTCTCATGAAATTTTATGAGCAGATTTGATAGTTATATAGTTTTTTTTTAAGTCACTTTTTGGAAAGATTGATATTTGAAAAAAAATCCGTGCGGTCGCGATTTAGTGGTGAGGACTTTAAGGTGTATAAATATTTTTCTAATTTCAAAAATTTCAAAAAAATATGTACTTAAAAATTCTATATAATCATCAAATCTGCTCACAAAATTTCACGACAATCGGTTGAGAAATGCGACCTGTAGAGGAGAACAGCCGGAAATACGAAAGCATTTTACCGAAGCATACCTTCGTGTAATTAAATTAAATATTTTTTTGTATAAATAGTTCTGGAGCGACTGGCGGAGTCTACGATGAGATAACACCGGGGTAGGAAGCCGTTAGGGCTAGTAATACGGTCTTCACCACCTGTTGTAAAGTGACTCAAGGCATTGGGTTCGCGATACGCGTTGTCTGAAGGCACCTCAGTCAAAACAACTACAAAAAAAATGAAAAGACATGATATCGAAAACTTCGGTGTGTTAATTACGGAATATAATCGCGTTTAATTAAATTTGCTTACCTCTTACAGGCCACCTGACGTTTAGGTTATGTATCCTTGGTTGCAAACTAACTTCCATTAGCGGGTAGTTTAAAAAACCCGTGCGGCTAGTACCAGTTGATACCCGCTTACGCCTACTTTTAGGTGTTATGTTCTCTGTCCATCCCTTTTTAAATACAGGCGTGAGACTATAACAGTATTTAACAAATTACTATACCAATATTCTTCCCATTAATTATAACCGCACGTCACGTTTCTCTACACGTTTATACATAGTAATAAATGTATCTTTTCGTCAACTCACGTGGTGGGGGTCACGACTGAAATTCACCATATAAAACCAGCGTAAATGTTAACTCCGGTTGCATATAGTTATTATGCATATAAAGGTCCGATTAGACTGGGGACAATGTCGTGAATCGCACAGGGCATACTACGGTTAAAAGAGCGTAGGTGATATGTAGTTGAAGTTGATATAAGTGTTTTATCAGTACAAGTTGCCATAAACAACATGCTTTGCCGCGTGTAAATTTGTTTCAGAGGTTTATACAGGAGAACCCACCAACGGACCGACATACAACGCTCTTAACCCTTTGAACGCCATAATATTTGAATGAAGTGATCACTCAGACGCTAATGTATCAAAAATACTTGTATCGTTTGACCCAATAAAAACAAATAAAAACAATTCATAATAGATTTTTTTCATGATCAAAGTACACCTTCACGCCGACCTTTTAGTGGTTGTTGGCATGGTGGGCACGACGACCCACGACCAGTTTATAGGTTCCTGGCGTTCAAAGGGTTGACCGGGGGTTCTGGGGTTGCAAACGGAAAAATACAACGAGGTCTACAGGACTCATACTACCGATACTTAGTTCTATGAGTGACCGCCAGGGCGCTGTGCTCCATACAGATCGTTTACGCAGTCACTGTAAACTCACGGTAAATGCTACTGAACAAAGAAAGAAGAAGAAATACATTTAGTTAGCATTTGGGAGAAATACAATAATAGACATAATACATAGCGATAAATGCTAAAAAGGTCGCCACTCAGCTTGATGTCACCATGCAAACCGTGGTTTACATCGTGACGCTGATTTTCAGTGACGCCAGTGCTTGCAGTCACTAGTTTTACACGTATTTAAAAAGTCGTCAATCAGCTTGATGCCACCATGCAAACCGTTGTTTACATCGTGACGCTGACTTTCAGTGACTAATTTTACACGTATTCACCATCAGGATCGACAGTCGTTCTTCCTCTTCTCTGCTCACACTGAAACCGCTTAACCTTCAATTCTTTGTTGACCGATTGAAACTAAGGTCCCGGTTCAACTTCGGCATAAATAATTTTGTCCGGCGGATATCCGGCTGTTCTCCTAGCCGGATATCGCATTTCTCAACCGATTTTAGTGAAATTTTGTAAGCCGGTTTGATAATTATATAGTTTTTTGTCCAATCAACTTTTGGAAATCAAGAAATCTAAAAAAAAAACACGCTTACAGTAGGTACCACTATTTTATTTACAGGGTGAAACGAAGGTCTCCGTTTCGGCTTCGGCAAAAATGCTTTCGTATGTCCGACGGATATCCAGCTGTTCTCCTCTACAGGTCGCATAGAAATCCACATCCATTGCGGCATACTTGTAAAATAAAGTTCATTTATTTATAAGTATTATTTATTTATAAGCCACTGAATAAATGGGAATGAACTGTATCATGTATTGTACGACGTCTTGTAAATCATTCTAATAAATCATTTATTTATTCATTTTTTTAATCACATCGTATCATATCATGTCATGACGTCAGTCATTAAAACGGGCGTGTGGCATCGATTAATTGTGACGTAGGCATTAAAGAAAACCCAATCCATTTGAACAGGACTCAAAATTAATGACCAAGCCACAACGTCATTACTGTTATTAGGTATACGATTAACCTCACATTACTATACTGAGCTAGTATTTCTTGAACCCCAAATTCGTAACAAATATGAGTGGCCAGAGGTCAAACGCTGACTGGTTCGTTCGTAGGTAGAGGTTTTGAATGTCAGATGCTTTTTCTTATCTGTACTAAGTACTGGGGATCGGGGATTTTCGTGTTTTAAATTGATTTTAAGAGACTAATTATAGTAATTATAAGTATTTACACTGGCTTAGGAACCCGCAAAATTTCAAGTGTAGCCTTGCCGGCATTCCTGTCTTCAATCCACAGCACGCTAGATCTCGCAGGTAGAATACTAAAAGCTCCACCGGGCATTGACTGCGAGATTGCATGCTTGAACGAGGCCACGAATGCCTGGCTAGCTGGACCAAGTCCAAATCTCCCGTCCAAACCACATAGGCAAAGGGCCTGGGATACCATAGCCTCCGTCGCCACCTTACAAAATTTAATAGAGCGCTCAACAGGCCGGGACCGTGCCAGGCTGCTAGCTGTGTCCAAGCCAGAATCTGGATACTGGCTTCATGCATATCCCTCACCCAATACTGGAACTTTCATCGACCCAGACACTTTACGAATAGCTAGTCGGTCTCCGGCTGGGAGCTGGGATCTGCACAGGTCACACCTGTGTTTCTTGTGGGGCTCCAGTGGACCGACTCGGCCACCATGGCCTCTCCTGCTCCTCGGGCGCCGGCCGTCTATCCCACCACGCCGCTCTCAACGACATTATCAGAAGGGCGCTCGTCAGTGCCAACGTTCCCGCTGCTCTGGAGCCTCAGATTGTGCGGAGCGATGGCAAGCGCCCTGACGGTATGTCGTTGATACCCTGGAAGACGGGCCGTGCGTTGGTGTGGGACGCCACCTGGACAGACACCCTGGCGGCGTCCTACCTGCCAGCAACTACCAAACGTGCGGGGGCGGCGGCAGACGCCCGGGAACGCCTGAAGGTCTCGAAATACAGCTGTCTCGGCGCCCAATATCATTTCTTTGCTTTCGGCGTCGAGACACTGGGTCCTTGGGGTAAGGGTGCGCTGGAGCTCCACAGGGAAGTCAGCAGAAGGTTGAGGGAGACGACAGGCGACCCTCGCGCCGGTGGCTTTCTCGCGCAAAGAATCGCGATAGCAGTTCAGCGCGGGAATGCTGCCTGCGTGATGGGCACACTGCCAAGAGGCCCAGGTCTCATATTTAATTAATTATTTTATTTATATTTTTTAAGTTTAAGGTTTAGTTTTAGTTATTTTAATTTAATAGTAGTTTTATTATAAGTATATGTTTTTATCAGACTATACGTAATTAAATGATCAAATTGTGTATACAAAATGTAAAACTTTAAAGTATTTACACTGATTTCTTCAATTCCGATAATTTCAGCTTATTGTTTCGTAGGAAAAAATTACTTGCTTTTTTTAAAATAAAATTAAACCTTTTTCTTATTTTTCATATATAAAACCCGGACCCGGGTATGTCCTAAAACTACGACCAAACCACCGGGGGATGGGCAGCAGCATCCCTGGAGTGCGGTGGAGATACTGCGGTCGCCAACCCGCATGCCAAGCGTGGCGATTATGGCATATACCCCCCATGAATTTGGTATATTAACAAGCTTTATTCCACGTGTTGTCTGGGTGATTGCTATTTTTTTTCGCCAGTATATGAATGGTCCTTGAGTAGCAACTAGGTTATGTTTATTCCCGCTGCTGCTCTACGAGTTTTTCTGGTTAGTTGTTAAGTTAGCTTGCTAGTAAAAAATAAAATAAAAATTACATATATCATTTATTGTACACATTAAATTTTACATAAAGCTAACGTAACGTAACGTATTTATTTTACTAACAATTAATACACAATAATGATAATACTGTGATACATGTTTGAAATTATTCTAGAACATCCTTAAAAATACTATATAATAAGGTGCGGCCTGTAATAGGCGCGAAAAAATCAATGGTACACTATTGAGCTCTCCAGAAATAATTTTCAATTAGATAACAAGAAAAGAAAAGTTTTTTTGTAACTTTATTTGCAAGTATAGCTTACGTGTATTTTAACTAAATACAATCTGAAAAACCCCTATTATGAGTCATAAGGGATTATACCTCAAAATCAACATTGACTGCCGCACTATAATCAACACTGAAAAAAAAAAGATTTGTTAACAGTAGCCCAAATGTTAGCTGCTAGTAACTATTTTTTTTTTTAAAATTTATTATAATAAATAATTTCGTATACTAATAAGCACAATTTGGCTATTTCTCAAGTAGCCAAACTAGTTGAGCTATCCTTTTTTTTCAGTGTAATGGTATCAAGATCCATTTTTTCGGAAGTCACAATTTCAGATTAAAAATTTCTCCGAAATAATAAATATTTCTGGTCCTATTACAGGCACATCGTGTATACTATAGATAGTTAGATCCTGCAGAGTTGTGCAGTGCGGGTGACAGTGACCCGGACCAAACAGGACTACAAGACTTCAACTAACCTATTCAAAGCCAACGACCAACATATGAATCATAACTACTAGTAACTTCCGCAATAACAACGAATAACAACAATTAAATTTAAAAAAAGAACCTCAGTTCATTACGGAATCTTTCGTGTACCAGGCAGTTACGCATTAGGCCGGTTCTATTTTGTCTGTACCGCGAGCTTTTTTACTCAAATACAATATTGACACGCTGTATAGACAGCCAAACTTATATAAATTATAAATTTAATAATTAAATATGAAAAAGGTAACTTATTCAATTCTTTGGCATTAACCTTTTACTGTAAGGCATTTCTTATATTACTTAATATATATAAGTTAGAACATACATACATACAGTGACACACTTAAAGTTCAAAGTACACTACCGTCAGAAAGATTAGGACCACACACAATTTTTAGTTTCATTTTACGCAAACCAAACGAGAGAAAAAGATTGCAATGGGCTGTTTCTCACAAGGATTGGACTTTTGCAAACTGGTCGAGAGTACTACGGACAGATGAATCAAGGTTGAATGAATAAACAATAAATGTTGATTATTTGCATATTTTGTGTTTGATCTTCATTTTTTTGACGGTAGTGTATGTTTAATTAAATAGCTAAAAGTACTCCTTGATGTTTTTTTAAACATCTGCAATAATAATAAAATAAAAAAACTTTGTGAGCAGGTTCGATAATTATACAGAATATTTTCGTCGAGACAGTTTTTAAAAAATTTTAAATTTGAAAAAAAAATTGCGAGGTTTACAGCTCACAGAGCCACTAGTCTCTAAGAAGTGTCAAACAAATAATACGTGTGTTGCATTACATTGCTGCTCGAAAATACTTTAAAATTTAATCACGTACTACTATCGAGGGCGATCCTTATCATTTTTAACAAAACTACTTTAACTGCAGAAATAGCAGGTGAACTCATTTGAATGCGGTTGTTTTCTTTGAAAACAGGTTTTCCCGCGATGGTTCTTAGACATGTTTAATCGATATCGGTTGAGCTGTTTTTGGGATATTAAAGTTTGGAATGAAAATTCCGTAGGCTTTTCAACTTTTCGAAGTGTCAGTTATTACAATTTTGAACACGACTACAATTTTGACAAAAAAATTAGATTGAACAAAAAATCATTTAAAGCGTCTTTTCAATGAATGGGCATTTTTTTACACCCCCGGTCATATTATATTAATCTGTGCCGCAGTTGCCTGCCCTTTTACCTATTCTCATACCGACTCGTCCTCGCCTGTCACCTCGCACCTCACCCGTTTTTATAGAGACAATGTCAAATTTCAGTTGTCAAATTTTGACAGTAACCATATAATAAAATCAGCCAAGAACGTAGGGCCATGCTCAGTGTGGAGTTCCGTAGTAGCCCAATGAAGTTACTTTAAAAAAAATCTATAAAAAGCAAAAGGGAATACTTTCGCAGCGTTTCATACACTCATACACCGACAAAGAGTTTAGGACCAAACAAATTTATTAGTTTCATTATCATAAATTATTACGCAAACCAAACAAAGGAAAAAGATTGCAATGGGCTGTTTCTCACAAGTATTGGACTTTTGCAAACTGGTCGAGAGTACTACGGACAGATGAATCAAGGTTGAATGAGTAATCAACCAATGTTGATCATTTGCATATTTTGTGTTTGGTCTTAAACTTTCTGACGGTAGTGTACGTCGTTTACTAAAAAGGGAAGACTTTTTACGATAACTCCAAAGCGGCTTAACTGGTCATGTCCGCTATAGTTTTAGTTGAAAGTCTTTATTAAGCTTTAGTTTCATGATTTTTTTCATATTTTTTGGACCCGTAGTTTAAAAGTTAGAGAGGGACACTTTTTTTTTCTTTTGGAGTAAGTATTTCCGAAAATATTTACTTTATCAAAAAATTATCCATGAAGACCTTTATTCATTTTTAAAGACCTATCCAAAAACACCTTACACCATAGGGTTGAAGCAAAAAAGTCATTCCCACTTTACGTGTAGAGGGGGTACCCTTTTTTTACAATTGTCAGTTTTATTGCTTTATATATCAAATTACAGCCTTCTAGCACTAACAATCACAGAGCAAAGCCTCGGACAGACAGACGGACATGGCGACACTATTTTAAGGGTTCATAGTTGATTACGGAACCCTAAAAACGGGTGAGTTGTGAGGTGAGGACGAGTCCGTTTGTGAATAACACCCCTGAGGGCCTACCGCGAACCAGAAACGATTTTTTTTATCTCTGTCGCTTTTACGAATTCGTACGTAAGTGCGACAGGGAGGGAAATTTCGTTTGTAGTACGCGGTACGCCCTCTGATCATTTTTATCATCACGTTCATTTTTGTCCGTGATGATGAAAATGATCAGTGACTAAAATCATCTCACAACACAATCCGCATATATGTCGAGGACGTCCATGTAGGGACACGCGCACATGTAACAAAACAAGTAAACTCGGCCCTTCCTGCTATATAATTTGAGGAGTACCCTCGATTTTTCCAAGACCCCGTCATCAGATCCAGACTTGGTGACAATGGGTCTAACAAGAAAACATACCCTTTCAAATAATATAAAAATTGAAATCGGTCGTCTAGTCTCCGAGTAATTGGTGAACATACATAAAAAAAAAAACAGACGAAATGAGAACCTCCTCCTTTTTTGAAGTCGGTTAATAAGGACATGGTTTGGCTTTGAGTCGACTTGCACATACATACAAATATTGTTATAAACAGAACTGTCACTTACAGATTAAAGAGGTTCCTACACTCATAATGGTATTCAGAATAAAAAATGTCGGCACTTGTATTGTTTTCGCTTATACTTTAGAGTTTTCTCAATTATCCAGTTTTGTTCATCCAGGTTAGACTGTATACTCGTATGTATAAATTAAATAATGTTATTACTCACCTCACGAACATTTGACCTTATGCGATCCCAAAATAACTACTCGTACGTAAACTTCTTTTTTTAGTATTCATCACGTTTTTAGTCGTTTTAAAATCACCATAACTCGTTAAATGAGGACTTAATATTACACCGGCCCATATTTAATGAATTTAGCCTTTTTTAACCAGTAAATTGACAAAAAAACATGGGTTCAAGCCTCCCGTTTGCTGCGCTTTATAAATATTTGTGGAAAATCTTACGCAAATCGACCTAGTCCCAAATAATAAAAGCTTGTACTATGGCTACTAGGCGACGGTATACATAAATACCTAAAAACCAGTCGTTCCCAAAAGAACTACTCGTTGACCTGCCAGTTGGCCTATTAGGTATTTTTTCCCAACCTGGACCTACTATCAAATATTACCAATGTTGGATCGTCATGATGATGATGATGACGGACAAAAAATCGCGCGTTCTTTCACCGAGATGGACCGATCAAGTAAAAGTCTCGTAGTTCTCCAAATTCTACACGTTTGTAAGAGACCGCTAAACAGAAACCGATGGAGGCAAATCCACTTCAGAGGCAACCTGATGATGACCATCATCCTCATAAATGAGTGAGCAACCCAGCGAAACACAGTCTAAATCATTATCATCATCATATCATCTGAAGGCCGTCCATTGCTGGATATAGGCCTCCCCCAAAGAGTGGCACAATGACTGGTCCTGCGCCACCCGCATCCAGCGGACTCCCGCGACCTTTACCTGGTCATCAGTTTACCTTTTGGAGGCCTACCCACCTTCCGGTACGTGATTCTCAATGTTGTATATAAATATAAGCGAGTAATCGTGTAGGTACATTTTTAGTGGAGAAAACCTGTTAACCAGGTTCCCAGTCATAGTAATCATAAAAATCCACGACTGCCGCAATCTGCGCTCTCATGCGGTGAACTGTTGTGACCACATACTGAACGCACTGGTGCCATCCTCTCGCTTCCCTACGTTTGGCTCATCTCAGCGCGATATGGCCTCCGCGCCTTCCCTAGGGTTGTTAGGAGACCCTCAGCGCCATAGGAGGCCAGGTAGGCGGCGAGGGGCCTTTGCAGGCCGCATGCAGCCGCCATAACGGGGACTTGCGGGTGATAGGCCAAGAGTTCCTTCACCCGCCTAGCAGAGGTCCCGAACTTGTAGGCCCCCATTGTGTTCTGGGGTTGACATAGGTAGGGTATAACTCCAACTACCACCTCGGTGGGCCCGCGAGGGCAACGCTAACGGAGTTACGGATGTGTGCAATAGCGTTCCCGGGTTCTGTCCATATGCGAGCGTGGAACACCCCAGGGTTTTTAGTCCGTACGAGTCGGACATACCCACTCTGCTTCTCTCGGAACAGGTGGGATCCATGACGGATTTCCCCTGGTTGAACAAAAAGGGTCGTTAGGAGAGTGCCGCCCCCCACATACATATGAAGCACTCGCAACCCCGATGACCCCCTTTAGTTGCATTTTGTGGCTGGCGGTAGACCGTAGACCTATTCTTGTCTAAGCGTACGATGGATCTTAAGTGGCTTATCAACTTTGTACTATGTCACTTTAACGTCATTTTAAACTTTTATACTAAATTTCCAACGAGTAAAAGCGACAAAGTATTAAAGTGCTCAGCACCTCAGTTACTTAGGAGCTCGACGTAGATACCTAGCGATTTTATGTTTAATCTTTCGAGATTGTATCTTTTTATGTCTATGATTGTATCTTTCGCGCGTATTTAATATTTGAACTACCATCCACGTATTTCAAGAATGCATTAAAATAAAACAAAGTTTTTTTATTTACTGTGGATAGGTTTGCGGGTACTCTGGATATTGCGGTCTAGGATGGAGCGCGCTTATCTAGTAAAAACCGGTTCACTCTCGTCTTGAAGACCGTAAGGTTGTAGTTTTCAGGGAACAGAGATTCCGGCAAGGAGTTCCACAGCTTGGCTGTTCTCACAATAAAAGAGGAAGCGAAACGCTTCGTGCGAGTTTTTGGAACTGCCACCGTAAAACGATGTCGCCTTGCCGTATCCCTGGTCGTCCGATTGTAGAAGGGGGCGAGGGGGTATTATACTGTGCAGTTCCTCAGCACACTCCTTGTCAAACGTGACTATTTTAGGGTTAACTCTGATAAAGAGCCCCAAGGCAATGCTCAACTATCGGTTATGAAACGCATTATTTCTACTACAGTGGCCAACTAACATACGGCCTTCCTGATGGTAAGCTAACCTGTGATTTGGAGTCTGAATGGACGCACTGAGTCCTTCTAATTGAGTATTAGTTGTGATTCCAGCTGGAGACATGGAGATTGCAATGGGTGGCGCGCGACGCGTTTGAAACCTATCGCTCGCGTGCCCCGGGGTCGCCAGTCAGCCGAGGGCTGTCGCCGAGCGAACAAGCAAGTATGCCTAGAGACAAAAGCAGGTCCCTCGCTCTCCACACAGTGCATTCTCGGGAGCTCTCGTGACTTTAACACCGGGAATAAATTCCCTCATACCTACAGAGCTAGTAGTGATGTTATTATGGTTTTCTGTGTACCCTAAAGATGTACGCACAAAGCGTAGCGCAGCGTCGTTGCGGGCGGAGGTGGTTTTGCGATAAAGCGAATACGATCCGGGGCACGTCGCACCAAAAAACCGCGTGGTATTCGGTAGCGCGGTAGAGTAAGGCGGCGTGTGTGTCATATGAAGTAGTAATCGACAGTCGACAGTTTCGGAAAGATCAAAAATGCAAAACCGCCTCCGCCCCCGCGGCCGCTGTGTGCGTTTTAAGCTAAAGCTTGGGTTTTATAGTGTGGAACCCTTTTTTTTAATCCTTTTTATACTTGATCGGTTTTTTTAAATGGAATGTTTAGACCTTAGACCTTTGCTGTCACATTGTCTCGAGACGTTATAACGACAATATTTACATGCTTTTTAACATTCTTTTCCATAAAACACAACGTTATACATATTTTTAAAGAAGCAGGACACAATTAAAAGGAATATTCTGATCTTACACCTTCGCTGTCACATTGTTGTCTCGAGACATTAAATATGACAATACATACAACAAGGTTATACATATTTTTAGAGAAGGGCACATCGGAATGTCATACACTTCATACACTTTTGACTTGTAACATAAAGCTCCTGTTTGGTCGTATAGTGTAGCGAAGGCTCCCCTTCCATCTAGCTATTCACTTCTTTTTTTAACCGACTTCAAGATTTCAAAAGGGGAGGTTATCAATTCGGTTATGTGTTTTTTTTTTTTCAAACTGAGCTGTGAATTAGGTGCAGGCTGAAAATCAGCGCTGTACAGCCTCGCAGCAAACGCTGGGCCCGAACCTATTATCGCACTGTTAATTTTAATTATTTGTGCTGCTCCTTTGTGTATTTGTAATCTTTGCTTTTTGCTACATTAAATTTTTTAGGGTTCCGTACCCAAAGGGTAAAAACGGGACCCTATTACTAAGACTTCGCTGTCTGTCCGTCTGTCTGCTGTATCTCAAGAACCGCGATAGTTAGACAGTTGAAATTTTCACAGATGATGTATTTCTGTTGCCGCTATAACAACAAATATGTTATAACCGGCCAAATGCGAGTCGGACTCTTTGCCGTTTTGTATCGATAATGTTATAGAACCCTTCGTGCGCGAGTCAGACTCGCACTTGGCCGGTTTTTTTTTTGTAAATGTCCTCTCGCTCATATTTTGAGTAGTCCAATCGGAAAATACCTCCAACTTACGCATCCCAGCTATAATAACACCACTACTTGCGGTGATCTGTTCCTAATGGGAGTTTTTTTTATACCACGTCGGTGGCAAACAAGCGTACGGCCCGCCTGATGGTAAGCGGTCACCGCAGCCTATGGACGCCTGCAACTCCAGGGGTGTCACATGCGCGTTGCCAACCCTTTAAAAATGTATACACTCTTTTCTTGAAGAATCCCATACTGTAGTTCCTCGGGAAAACCTCGGCTCATTCCACTAGAGTAGCATTTGTCACTAGCTATCGGCACAACGACTCCCCAAATCTAAAAATAGTCGGCAACGGGCTGTTGACTCCTTCAAAGCATTCTTAGGCTACGGTATCCGTTTGCAATTAGTATCGCCATTTGTTGTTTGCTTCTGTCGTAATATTGCAATACCCAAGCGGTACCTATTATAATAAAAATTGGTAGATATGGGTCAATCTACGTATTTTGTTGTTATTTTGTCCATCAGCTAGGAAAACAAAACAGAATCACTAAGAAAAGTGTTACAACATTGACTTCTTACGGGCGTAAAAGATGACACAGCTAAATGGGCCTTAAAATCTCAACAAAAATCTATACTAGGTGATTTTAAATCAATATAATTACAGTTTTCGAAACTTAGGAAACGTATTCATGGCAATTACCGACAGAAAAAAGATTATTGTCTTATCTTACTGGTTACCCAATGTTAGGACACTTAGTACGGCACTATGATCTAATTATAGATCTAAATAAAAGATAAAAGGGGGGAAGATTGAGGTAAGAAGAGGTAGAGGACGGCCACGAATCAGTTACTTGGATCAGATCAACGTGAAGGTAGACATCGTGTCGTATCGAGAGGTGAAAGAACTTGCTGGGAGAAGAGCGGACTGGAGAGAACACAGATCTAATATTTAGATCTGTGGCAGAGAACTGTACCGACAAGAGACTAACTCTTAAATACGAATGAATGAACTGATTACCTGGATTTCTGCGATCTTTTCCCTTCAGCTCGTAGTAACGTAGAAACGAGCAGCCCCGTACGTCAAGGTACATTTGTGATAAGTGATAATTCATTCGATTGTGGCCTAGGATTGTGGATGACAATGACACTCAACGAGGATGACGTCCTTACATGACGCCTTAACTAAACAACAAAGCACCTGTCAAGAGTTGAAAGGTGGTTGAAAGCGGGACGACAAGAATTGAGTTTTTCTAGCTGTCGTATGTATAACGGTTTTGTGACACAGTGACGTTCTGTACGTATACGTAACGTAAGTAACATTATTTATTTTGTGACATTGTAATGTTTTTTCGCGCCGGATATGAAATGAGCACTCGTGAATGTTACCCTGATAATGTAGACGTGGATTAGGTACTAATTTATGATTTCCGTTTGAATATTATTTGAGTATGACATCAACATTTTCGCAAACTGACGTGAGAGTTTTTTTTTCTTCTGATTGTATTGTAGGACATTTGTAGAAGGCCCAGTGAAAACACTTGACAGAAACGGAGCAAGAGTAAGACAGACAGAAAAAGCGGAAATAGTAAGAAAGTGTGTGTGTCTGAGACCAACTGTATAATTGCCGTATAGGTCGATTCACAAGAGCTGGCGCCGAAAAGGTATGAAACTGACAATAATTTCATAGGCTTTGTGAATTGACCTATAATAATTTTCGCAGTTTTCCGATTTTGAACTGACTTCAAATAAGGTTCTCAATATGTCGGAATCTTTTTTAATATATGTTCACCGTTTAGTATTAGACTGATTTCAATAAAATATTTTTTGTAAATGATATCCTTTCTAGTTGATATCATAGTCATCAAGCCAGGATCTGATGGCGAGACCCTAAAGAAATCGAAAGAACTCCTTAAATTTTGTAGAGATACTTATAGCGATTTCAGTATCATATAAATAAATACGTGAATTTGTTTATAATAGGAGTTTAGAGTCGGTTTTTTGAACTGGATACCTATTTGTAGGCAGCGTATTGTGTCTTCTGGTATGACAGCGCCTACTAAAATCATAACAGCAATGTTGCTAAAAAATGTTGCTCACAATATTTTCACAGGCGTTTAACTTAAAATGCGGTGTCCCAAAGCGCTGGCGGTTCGTTTAATCCAGTCGATGTAAGCGGCGACTCTGGTGTAGACGCCGGGGCGCGCGCGCCGCCCGCAGCCGGAGCCCCACGACACGACCCCGTGCAGCTGCCAGCGTCCCGCCTCCGTGCAGGCTAAAGGGCCTCCGGAGTCCCCTTTACACGCGTCGACTCCGCCGGAAAGGATGCCTGGAAGTTAAGGAATAGAGGGTTAGGGCAGAGCGCAATGTCTTGATCATATTTTTAACCTCCACTATTTATTTATAACCTCCACTTTTAGGTTTTCCGGAGAGACTACAGTATGGGGCTCTTCAAGAAAGGAGTGCATAAAGTTTTAAAGGATTGGCAACGCGCATGTGACACCCCTAGACTTGCCGGCGTCCATAGGCTGCGGCGACGTCTTACCATCAGGCGGGCCGCTTGTTTGCCACCGACGTGGTATTAAAAAACCATCTCCATAAATAAGAATTTAGAATTTAAAATCACATTCACATCGCTTCATTATTTAAGAGATATGATGGCATAAACAGACACACATATACAGATACATGTTAAACTTATAACACATCCTCTGCGTCGGGGGTTAACAAAGTGAACTTTTAACAAAAAAAACCGATTCCATATTTTACTATCTTACTCGGCGTTTCTACTATATAATTTGAGGATTTCCCTCGATTTCTCCAAGATCCCGTCATCAGATACAGACTTGATAACAATGGGACCAACTAAGAAAACATACCCTTTTTAAACAAAAAAAGAATCTTTGAAAAGGTTTGAAATAGTCTCAGGAAATCGGTGAACATACATAAAAAAAAAATATCTGACGAATTGAGAACCTCGTCCTTTTTTGAAGTTGGTTCATGAAGTCGGTTAAAAAACCGTGGCAAACAAGCTTACAAAGTCGTACAAGCTTCAGGCAGGTGCCTGATGGTAAGCAGACGTCGTAGCCTATGAACACTTGCGACTCCAGATGAATCGAAAGCGCGTTGCCAACCTTATATCGATTTGAGGATTGGTTGTGTTGGCAGCTAGAGACATATGTACTTAATGCAGGTCCCACTTTCTCCGGCCCTGCACACTCTTAAAGAGAGCTCCTGCTGGGCCGTGGAGCGCCGCGAATTAAGTGCGCTCCTAGAGACGGAAGATCTCTCGCTGCACAGCGTAGTAGTCTGCATGCTGCGCAGCGAGAGATCCTGGAACACAGTCGCTAATTTCTGCGAAAGAGTGATGACGCGGAAAGAGGAAGCGGAACAGGAGCGCGAAGAGAGAGCCGATGCACACCCGCTCCGGCGCAGACGGGGGGGAAGAAGGCGACAACAGTTTATCAATTGCCTGATTCCCAAGTAGGACCGTGGGTTGGGGACCCACACAACTAAGCCCAACACGTCTGGGGGAGGGATTGGAGCGTTACCAATCCTTCCCTCCATAGGCGCGAGGGTGTTCCCGGTCCACTGGCCAGGGCAGCCGGGGGGGGGGGCATCGTGGTAGGATGCTAGCGATCCCATGGTGCCCCCTACACGGCAGAGCGGGATAACGCCGCAGAGGTTTTAGTGGGTATTCCCTTCCTCGGATAGGGTGAGTCCCACATACCCCAATGGGCCGTCCCCACAGTCCACGGGGGGATGCATAAACGCATTTCCTCTGCGATAAAAAAAGGTCCCACTTTCTCAACACAGCGCATCCTCGCGGGAGATCTGGGGATCTTACATATCACCTTGGACACAACACCACCATATACATATAATTATAGGTAAGTACTCCTAAAATTCTGTAAATTAAGACTACTTATTTACCTGCGTCCAGTAATGAACCCTATTTTGACCTAAAATAGGTGGTAGGCTGCGCCAACTGGTGACGATCCGTTCAGCGCAAGCCGAGCGGCGTAGGTATGTTCTCAGTTACTTAGCTAACGATAAGTAGTATCAACCATTGCGTCGAAATGGGGTTTATTGCAGGCAGCTGTGTGGTCAATATATTATTACTATTATTATTGTACCTACCTACCTAAGTACAGTTGTTGTTCTAGTTTAGTTGAGCGCATCGCCAACAAACTGTTTTGCAGTTTGGCGAAACTTTAACCATAGTACCTACTGTACATCACGTTTTCTTAAATAAATTTATATATATAGAAGACCGAGGCATAATAAATTTCTGTCAAATATTAATTTTTGTTGCAAGCTTTTATTGCCGACTGTACTTTTGTTTCCACAGTCATCAACTGATGCTGCGAGCTGATGTCGTGTGTAGCTGTAACAGCTGTATGTAGTGCTCTGTTCCATCTCTTTCTATAGCACGCAACGTGCTCTTTCGAGGCCCCGCCCTCAGCGCTAGGGTTACCACCAGCGAGAACCTATTTTAATATATCTACTTTATTATTAGTAGTGTTGTTTACAATACAATTACGAATAGTACTTTTAAGGTTCCGTAGCCAAAATGGTGAAAACGGAACCCGTCCGTCCGTCTTTTTGTCTGTATGTGACAGCCGATGTACCTAGTAGTAGTAGCAGTGCGTAACCTACACTCGTCTCTAAATGTCGACACAACGAATTCTCAAATCAATAAAATTTTGCAACGTTCTTGATTCTTCTGTCGTATTCAGGCAGTATTCTAGTTGGTCACATCACATACAAGCATTTGTTCATGCAAACATAATTCTTACCCGCGCATATCATAGAGTCTAAAATCGTCTGCTGTCTCCCTCCAAGGATCTGGTCTTTTCTGCAAGTAGCCAGGTCCAAAACCGGGACAGCCGCTGCTCGGAGGACAGGAGCGAAGCTTTCTGTGGTCTCTGTAGATAATATATAATAAGGTGGTTTTTAGTCTGAATAGAAAAATAAGACTTCGCTGACATCTACTGCAAAATTTTCTAGTTACGAGTACGGGTATGCTGCTAGTTATATAATTTTAGATTAACACATTCATTGGTCCGTTATTTCATTTACCCATCCATTCATCCAAGTATTAATAAATAAAACTGTAAGTTAATATTTTTTATTAATTGTTGATTTTACCATTCACTTATTCATTAATTTATTCAGCCACTAATACATTCTTTCTTCCATTCGTTCATTTCTTTAAAATGTACTCCATTGATTCCTTCATTCTTTTTCTCATGTACTTCTCATCGAATCGCTATTAAACTGCTGCCTGGCTTTCAAACTAACGTCGCTGTTCCAATTTCGCAATTAAAATACACTAATTCACCGGCCTGGTACATACCCCCGTTTTTTTGTGGAGAAAGCCTGCGATCCATGTACCCAGTCATCGGGGAATAACTAGGTTATGTGGTATTTCGTTCCACTAAAACTCCACGGTGACCGTCATCTGCGCTTTAAAACGGAGCACTCTATGATCTTAGTACTGAACGCACTGGAGCCTAAAGCGGGCCCCTCACACTTTACTCCTTTTGGCTCTTATTATTAATATCACCTTCCCAGGGGTCGATAGTCGGGTGCTGTGGTCCCCGCCACGCGGTGCACTCGTAACCCCGGTGATCCCCGTTAGTCGCCTTTTACGACAAGGCGAGGGGAGACCGTAGACCAATTTTTGCTCGAGTCTACACGGTCTGGTACCCCTAGCCAGTGACGACGCACCACCGGCCGACCCTCTCCGCCCCGGGCAGGCATATAGGGTGATTAGGGCGAACGTGCCCAAACTGGGGCCGGGCGAAGGCGCGGCCACCACCAGCACTATGGCGTTGTGCGAGCCAGTTCATTCACTCATCCATCCATTCCTCCGTTCTTTAATTCCCTCATTCTCCATTCCATTCATCTGTTGCTAACACATGCGGAGTGGGCTCCATTGTTAATATTTAATTGTAAACATAATTATAATTTTAACGTATTGTCGAAATAAAGTTTTATTGTCATTACTCAGCTGGAATATGGGGGAGACCTATGTCCAGCAGTGGACGTTCTTTGGCTGATATGGTGGTGGTGGTGGTGTCATTACTCAATTATTTCTTCAATTCACTTTTTCGGCCTTTGCGTGTTACGCCATTCATACATGCATTCATCCATCATTCACTCATTTATCGTTCATCATTCATTCTTTTGTAATTTATTATTTCATTCATTAATCAATCATCAATCGTTCATTCATGTTGTGCGTCCGTCCAATCCAACAGGCGTCTTCTAGTCTTGCAATCAGGCCACGGTACTCACCCGTCTGGTACCCCCATCCGGTGACGGCGCACCACCGGCCGGCGCTCTCAGCGCCCGCGTCGGGCAGGCATATCGGCCGCACGTGCGACCCAAACTGGGGCCCGGCCGAGCGCGCGGCGACAACCAGTGCTATATCATTGCTGTGAGGACCATCTGGAAATAACAAGCAGCTCTCAAAGACCTTTTTTTTCTTTTATGATAGGCTGACCAGCGATTGGCCTTAGTCTTACCTGATGAAAAAGCCTAAGATGTTGCTCGCTGGTTCAGTAATAGCCTATTCACTCTTGTCTTGATGAGACCCAGATTGTATGTATCAGGAAATACACACGGCGGCAGCATATTCCAGTCCTTAGCTGAGTAGAAAGGTCCATCCTGGTGCCTATTGCTTAACGAGCGGAATTTTTTCCAATGAAACTGGTTGAAAACAGGACCCTAGTCATGTCACTGTAAGGTATTAGGAACTAATGTGAACAGTGGTAAGTGTAGACTGTAGACCACAGAAAAGGTAACTGGACTACGTGAGAAACTGTATATGAATAAAGATGAGAGTTAAGAGAGGCACACCGGAAAGTCATATCGATCATATTTGGAGCAGTCCAACTGGAGAACACTCGAGACCGCAGCCATAATAACACGACACTAAGGGATGATTCACAGTAGACCGTTCCGTGTCCGGGCCGGCCCGTTTTCTATGACAGCAAGCGCAACGGCCGGCGCATTTCTCTAGAAGAAAACGGGCCGGCCCGGACACGGAACGGCCTACTGTGAATCATCCTTAAAGGTCAATAATTCTCAAATTCACAGTTTATTAGTAGATAAAAATTTGTATATCCTCTATCATACTTATGTCACTTGTGTTAAATCGAAACGTAGATTGTAGATGCATCATTGGGTCGACTTGGCCAAAATAGATTAGGACAAAGCTGTTATAGAATGTTGAACATGTATGATCTTAATCTAAAACCCTGAACTGTGTTGGTCGACTTGACACTAGTGTTGTACACATGGGCAAATATGCGCTAATTTACTGATCAAGCTGTGTGCACTTAGCTTTAGATATCATGCTAGCTTATAAGCTACTGAACACGCGCGAGCTAGCTGAACCATGTGTTGTATGATGTCTGTAAAGTGTACCTTCCTAATAAATAAATAAATAAACACTTGCTCTTTAGGGTGGGGTAGTCCTGTTCGTGAGTAAGGATACTGAGGTCCTGGCGCTCTGTGTTGCAAGTGTGGGGCCTGCAGCCTAAGAGCATGTCGGGCCATGCTCAGTGTAGGGTTCCTTTCAACCGTGTAGACTCGGGCAAGAATAGGTCTACGGTCTCCCCCGCCTATTTCTAGTTGTCAAACAGAGTATACAAGGGACACTTACTCTTCCTGAACTCTGGATGCGGAACCACCTTCTCAACCAGGAACCGATGTTCGTGTTTATCCTGTATATTCAGTCGGTGCTCGCCCATCACCAGCCGGATCCGGTCTACTTGAAGAGGATGCTGGAATAAAGGTTTTTTACCACCATTTATTAGACACTGTATGTGTACTGATGGTACCTTCACAAAACCACTAGTATAGATAAAACAAATATATTCCATACTAATATTATCCTCGAAAAGAGGTTGGTGTTTGGTAATTTCTGAAACGTCTCATCCGATTTGTTTATTATGAGTCCGCAGTAAGCTCGGTTGCCCATACAAACGTAGTTAAGCTCTCATTTTAAAACGTCATGCTAGAATTGCATGAAACTTTGTATACACTGGGATCCGGCATATCTAGGTCGGAAATTAATTTCTGTTGCTTGAAATTGTAATGGAGAAAAAATACAGCGATTATTTTTCAAATATTGTATGTTTAATTATAATTAAGGTGTAGAAACTACTGTTTTGTAAAATGTTTGCTACTACTTTCGTACACTGTTAAGATATTAACTTAAGATAATTCTGTATTTCTCTAGTTTAAGAGAATTGTAACATTCTTTTAGAGAAATAAATTCTTAAACCATTATTAAGGTTTTCATACAAGACGTAAAAAACTCAAAAACTCGCTGTATTTTTTTCTATTACAATTTCTAGCAACAGAAACTAATTTTCGACCTAGATAAGGCGGCTTCCGTTGTGTATACAAAGTTACATGTTATTTCAGCAAGGCGTTTTAAAATGAGAACGAAACTACGTTTGTATGGAGAATCGAGTTCAGCCGAGCTTACTCGGGACCCTTCATTTAATTAACTAAACGCATACTAAGAAATAATTTATGTTTAAAACTAAATGATACACATCAATGCATGCGCTTACTTTACGAAACTTATTACGAGGCGCTCAATAGCCAAATGAATGAACGTAGGTATGTCAAAATGTACGAATGAATGTGTGAATTGAACGAATGAGTGTACTTAATTAAAGTAGTGTGCTGCGGTGATGACGAGTCCTCAGTGACGTGCTCGGATGATTATATAGTGAATGAATGAATATGAATATGAGTATACTTTGTCGAAACAGTGTTTCACGCTAATGACGTGTCACTCAGCGGATGACAATAGTTATACAGTGTGTAATTTTTATACGGGCGTATACTTTTTCTAGCTATAGTATCAATTAATACGACTTATATAGGATAATAATTTTGTTAAATAGTTTTATTAATAAGTTGTAACAATTTTTGTAAATCCGACCGTGCAGCAATGTACGCAGTCCAACTTATTTTGACATAACAAATTTGTTTACTTTATCTGTTATAACTTTTAGAAACTGTATTTTTCCCATGATGTTTTTCGTTTGATAGGAACAATTAGGACTTAGCAACTTGACTTAATTAATTAAGCAAATTAATTTAAATACTGACATGACACATCGGTACATTAATTATTATGGATGCAATACATTGCGTGCTTAATTATTATGTATGTAAAATCCTACTTTCCTAAAGAAATTCATGTAAATAGGTTCCCTAGGTCCAATCATATATAATGTACTCTTTGATCTCCATTACAATATACGCCCGTATAAAATTTACATATTGTTCATATATAGAATGAATGAATAAATGAATGAATGAATGAGTATACTTTGTCGAAACAGTGTGCCGCGCTTATGACGAGGCGCTCAGCAATGACGGCTCCACCGCACTGGTGCTCGAATGACAGCTTGTCAGTATCAAGCATCTGGATTTCCACCTGAAAGAGAAAAAAAAAAAGAAATAATTAAACAGGACAGGACCTAGTTATTCAAGTATGCGGCTGTCAAACGGCTGTCATGAGTTAGCGTCCCAGTTCGCACTGATATTTACTAATTATTTAACAGTGAAGGAAACTTTAGTACATCTTTGAAAACATTTATTCGATATTAACACAATAACATTAAACAAAAACATAGACGACAAAGGCGAAGTCACAAAAGGGAGTCTACTCAAAATAGCTGGCCTTACAGTACAAAATAGCTGGCCTTAGTACAAAATAGCTGGCCTTACAGTACAAAATAGCTGGCCTTACAGTACAAAATAGCTGGCCTTAGAGTACAAAATAGCTGGCCTTACAGTACAAAATAGCTGGCCTTACACTACAAAAGTTCACAAGCGCGTTGTCTAGTAAAAAAAAACGACTTCAATTTTGTACTTGCTATGCCACAATTTGTGGTTTCCGTGAGCCAATGCTTGGTTACCTGCAGAAAATACCGAAATCGGCATATGCGTGCTGCGTGCCTATCAAATTCGAGGAGTTCCCTCGATTCCTCCTAGATCCCATCATCAGACCTTCACCAAATTTATATGGGACTAATGTTGGGGTACCTGCTTTAAAACAAAAAAGAATTATCATAATCGTCGCACGCGGTCAAGAGTTATGGGGTAACATACATACATTAAAAAAAAAGAACAAGCAAACATGCAGACGAACTGAGTACCTCCTTCCTGCTATTGAAGTCGGTAAAAAATAAGCTTTACTGTAATTTACCTGTAAGTGGCTAGTTCGATTTGTTAAAGATTGCCCTCATGTATTTATTGTTTTGCTCACTTTTTTTAGGGTTCCGTTACCAAAGGGTAAAAACGGGACCCTATTACTAAGACTTCGCTGTCTGGCCGTCCGTCTGTCACCAGGCTGTATCTCAAGAACCGCGATAGTTAGACAGTTGAAATTTTCACAGATGGTGTATTTCTGTTGCCGCTATAACAACAAATATTAAAAACCGGCCAAGTGCGAGTAGGACTTTGCCGTTTTTATAGATAATGGTACGGAACCCTTCGTGCGCGAGTCCGACTCGCCCTTGTCCAGTTTTTTTTATACCACGTCGGTGGCAAACAAGCGTACGGCCCACCTGATGGTATGCGGTGACCGCAGCCTGTGGACGCCTTCAACTCCAGGGGTGTCAGATGCGCGTAACCGACCCTTTAAAAATTCGTCATTCCACCTTATACGAGTACAGTCAGCATCATAAATATGTATACATTTCGGAACTAATGTCTGGGGAATAAGGTTCAAAATTGTATACATATTTATGATGCTGACTGTACAAGATCGCAGCCATAATAACACCACGACTTGCTCTTATAGGTATTTGGTGTCGTGTTCCTGTGTTGCTGGTGGTGATTATGGCTAAAGAGCTCCCGAGGATGCGCTGTGTTGAGTGACGAATCGGTCAATATAGCGAATCGTCATCCCAAAAAACCGGCCAAGTGCGTGTCGGACCACGCACAAAGAAGGGTTCCGTACCGACACCTAATCTGCATTTATAATCACTATACAATACATTAAATCAAAAAACGTCGTATCTTCATGGGTATATACTTAAGACACTTACGCCCTTTTGTTTTGGCAAGACAGTTTTTTAAGCAATAACTCAAAAACCGTTACACCTATCTTGTTCAAAATAAAAATCGTTGAAAGGATTTATTAATGCACATCAGCTTGATTTTTTTCAGAATTTTAAACTTCATAGTTTGGAAAGTAGAAGGGACTCACTTTTGGCGAATTTGACAGCTAATATATCACCAACGGTTAACTTAAATGAAAAAGTTTTTTATAAACCCTTATGGCGCAGGGTAGGGCAAGCCATTCTCCATACAAAAGTTGTGCAAGTTTTTTGCGTTAGTTTTGGCACTACAGCATTTTATTTTATTTTTTGTTGGTACATATTGGATATACGCAGAACTAGATGATGAAATTTTGCATTATTACAAAAAAAAAATTAAAAAAAAAAAGAAAAACATCAAGACATATAGCTAACAAAAATAAAAGCATATGGACCAAAAATAGTAAGTGGAGTCAGGGGTGGTTTACTACCGTGTCGTCATCGCGCCGCGCAAAGTACATGCGGCCGCGCCGGCTCACACGTCGTGTGACTATTCAATGGTTGCGGCGCAGCGTTACGGATCGCACGCGCACGCGCTGCTGTACCGCTGTACGATATTAAAATAATCCGTTTCGTGTTAAATAATAATTTCAAAACCACAGCATTATTGTATAAAAATAGTACATTACGATACAAGTGCAGAAATTAGGAAATTCGCAACGAGTGGTGATAAATTAAAACACGACCGAAGGGAGTGTTTTAAATCGACACGAGTTGCGAATTACCTGTTCGCACGTGAATCGTACAACGTTTTACAGTACATATGACTCTTTAAAGTTTCGACATATGCACGTAATCTGCTGATTACCGCACTCGTGCGGTAAAGTAGAACCATATGTACTGTAATTATCTTTATATAGTTACCCAAATTCTATGTCTTTCTTTATCTTAAAAAGTTGGAAAAACTGACAGTCTTTATCTTAAAATGTTGAAAAAACTGACAGTCATTGAGTTTAGTATTCACCAACTGTAACGGTTAACATAAAAGAAAACGAAAATGAAAACGTTAGTTCTAAGAAACTTATTTTTAAAAGCCTTTAAAAATTATATAAATCTTTGTATCCCCTGGTTACATATATGGATTGCTCCCCTCCCCCTACTTTAATATTTTTGCGTCATTTTACATCACTTTTACATAGCTATTCATACGAGTAGAAAACACCTTCCTGCTAAATGTTTTAATTGTATTTGTAGTGCTTATAGTCTCCGAGTAAGTACATCGGCTATCACATACAGCCGAAAAAACGGACGGATGGGTTCCGTTTTCACCATTTTGGCTACGGAACCTTAAAAGTACTATTCGTAATTGTACGAGTATTGTAAATAATACTACTAATAATAAAGTACATATATTAAAATAGGTTCTCGCTGGTGGTAACCCTAGCGCTGAGGGCGGGGCCTCGAAAGAGCGCGTTGCGTGCGATAGAAAGAGATGGCCACGTTTAGGCACGTTTGGCATACCTAAATGGGGGATTTGTTAACAGAGAAACTTCTGTACTTGTACTATTACTTATTCTGTGCTGGAGTGCAAACACAAGCGAAGAAAAACTTGCACAAAGTTTGTATGGAAAGAGCTTGCCTACCCCTTCGCCTTATGTATTTTTTGAAGGCTTATCCTAGATACCACACACGCCAATGTGCATTGAAAAAAAAATTTTTGACCCTCCTGTTACATGTATGGGGTCCCCCCCAGTTTAATAGTTTTCGTAATCGATCATTATATAGATATTTTTGTCGACTCAGTTCTTGGAAATTTTGAAATTAAACAAAAATGGTTTTATGCGAGGACTACAGCTCACAGAACCACTAGTGTGTTGTATGTGTGTGTAGCTGTGATAGTTTTCCATTTATACACTACTACTATGATTTTTTCCCATACCCAGTAGCCACTACGACGTAGGCTACGGTGTCTGCTTAGCATCCGGCTTATATTATCCGGTCATATGCTTTTGCCACTGTAGTACAAAGAATTTAAAGAGCGACTATTAAAACATCGACTACCTGAATACCCAGTTACCCACATATAAAATCATATTAAACGAACAATCTGAAATTAAATTCAGATAAAATTTAACCGGTGGTGCTCTGAATCTGGCCAATTATAACTGTGTACTAATATCCTTATGGTATTCCTTGTAAGGGTTCCGTAGTTTCATTTTATTGACCGAGTGAAAGGACTCCGCTTCAGCTACAACAAAAAATCTTTCGTATGTCCGGATTTCCGTTGGTTCTCCTCTACAGGTCGCACTTCTCAACCGATTCTAGTGAAATTTTGACTTATAAAAAATTTTTTTCGTGTATTTTTTTTGAAAATATTCTGTTTCAATTGTTTTCCATGATTTCATATGTTTCTGCGGGCGGATACGGGTTGTTCTCCTTTATAAGTCGCACTTCCCAACCGATTCTCGTGGGGTTTTGTGAACAGGTTCAATAATTATAAGGAATTTTTTAGTCGTCTCAGTTTTTTGGAAATATTCTTAATCAATTTTATGTCAATGATTTCGTATGTTTCTGCGTGCGGATTTCGGTTTGTTCTTCTCTACAAGTCGCATTTCTCAACCGATTCTCGTGAGATTATGTGAACAATTATATAGTTTTTTTTGTCGACTCAATTTCTGGAAATATTCTAAAACAATTTATTTTTAAATGTTTTCGTATGTTTCTGCGGGCGGATTTCGGTTTGCTCACCTCTACAGGTTGCATTTCTCAGCCGATTCTCGTGAAATTTTGTGAGCAGCTTCGATAATTATATAGATTTTATTGATCCAGTCTGTTTATGGAAATTTTCAATAACAATATTTTTTTCAATGATTTTGTATGTTTCTGCGGGCGGATTTTGATTTGCTCTCCTCTGCAAGTCGCATCACTTAACCAAAATATAAATTCCTCTTTGTCTATGTGTAATTTTAACTGACACTGTATATTTTGCTATAAATAAATCTAAATCCATCTATACATACACTTTAGTTTTTTCACTAAAACTTTTTTTTTCAGTTGTACGGTACCCCAAGAGCCGAGAACTTGCAATATCTCGGTTACGGCATTCACACTCGCGGGTTTACGTAACAACCAGTTCGGATGTCCTCTGTAGGGTGACCACGCTACTCTAACTATACGGGGGATTCCCATTCAGAATTATTTCTTTAAGTGGTTAATTTAGCCTCGCCCGGTGCAATTACTGGTTTTAAGTCATCAAAACTTATTTCTGCAGATTGGAGAGTAATGTTTTATCATAAATAATATGTATGTATTTTTCTTTGCTACGATATAGGTATACAAAACAACAATGGAATTTCACATATGAAGTACCATTTAATCTGTCTGGATTATCAAATCAAAAAATCTCAAATAATTGAATTATATTGTTAGTTATAATTTTATTTATATTATTTTGGTTATAGTAGTCTGCGGTTAAGAAGTCAATCCTGACACCTGACATTCCCATACAGTTTATAACCTAAAAGTCACTTTGAGGTTATAAACTGTATGGAAATGACAGGTGTCAGGATTGACTTCTTAACTGCCGACCACTATAAGTAGCTACTCTTGTATATATTTTCTTTGTACATAAATAAATTATTGATAAATTGAATTATTACAAAAAACAATAATATTGCATTTATTTTGTTATTCCTGAGAGTCCTTTTCACTTAGATTTTTTGTTAAAAATATTTTTTTTATCGACTTTAACTTAATTGAGCATGGTTACCCTACTTTAATTTAACAAATTAACGAAGTATGGGTTGCTTCGAGATAAAAGTATCTTGTATAAAACAATGCAACCGCAGCCTTTTGATATTCCTTGGATTGATAACAGCCCACTGAGTAGACAAGATCTCGTCCTTTTGTTGCGATTGCGTTCTGGACACATCCCAATGAATAAGTTTGGATATCTCATGCGTAAAGTAAATTCGCCGTTATGTAGTGCGTGTAATCGCGTAGAAGATGTTTATCATGTATTATTAATGGAATGTGTTCGGAACGACGCAGCTAGGCGACAAATATTTAGGGACAGTTCCACTGGATTATGCAATACCTATTTGAGCTATCCAATGTCTGATGTGGTTGGAAAGATTTTGGCCTTAGTAAAATATGCTCTTAAAGACAGATGATGTATTAGCGTTTAAGATAATTAAAACTCTGTTAATTAAGAGGTTTGTATCGAGCGATATGTTCGCCATGGCGAAAAAGCTCATAAATAATTTAAAAATAAAGTATGGGTTGCTTGGTGGCCAAATACTTTACTTATTTTCGGAATAGTAGCTTAGATTAAGATCTAAGCTACCATTCCAAAAATAAGTAAAGTATTTGATTTTGATATTTTTGATAATATCATAATACCTAGTAATTTATTTGCGCCACCAATGACAGGTGAACACAAATACAGAATCCATTATGTCACTTATTAACTTTACAGTTGTTATAAGTATTTGATTATTGTAATCATTAAATTTTTCCTCACATCCTTGTCTTAACCTGGCAACCCTAATGAGTACGTTGCATAAAAAAAAAAACAAAACAAATCGATTATGGCGGGAAAAGTGAAAGCGTGCTGGACAATTCCCGAACAAAACAAAAGAAGGCGGCCTCCTAATTACTTGAATACATACTTATATTTACAGCTAACAGAAACTTCAGTTTTATTTTAAGAAATATGTTATACTAGCTATTGCCCGCGACTCCGTCTGCGTGCAACTCGTTATATCATAGAAATAACAAATTTCACTCGCTAAGGAATGATTTCCGGAATAAAAACTATCCCATGTCCTTTCCAGGGACTTAAACTATTTTTATACCAAATTTCATCTAAATCGGTTTAGCGGTTTAAGCGTGATGAGGTAACAGACAGACAGTTACTTTCGCATTTATAATATTAGTATGGAATATGGATATAGATTAAAGTATTGTAAGGCGTACGATATGAGTCAATAATAATAATAATCATCAGCCTATACACGTCCTACTATTGGGCTCACGCCTCCCCTCATAGATGAGAGGGAATGGGCATAAATTCTCACACTAGCCCAGTTTGGATTAGGAACTTCACATAGGCCTTTGAATTTCATTGCAAAGTTGTACAGGTTTCCTCGCGATGTATTCGTTCAACGAAAAGCTAACGGGAAATATCAAATGATATTCCGTACATTAATTTCGAAAAACTCATTGGTTAGCCGGGATTCAAATCCACGACCGCCGTTTGACAGCCGTATAGGTATACTTGATTGATTTAGGATTAACGTGAGAGGCAAAACCCGATTAATACAAGATTCCTCTAATTCGAACCAAGCGCTTTGCATCTTCCTTTATAATGCGCACTTCTAAGGTTTGGAATTCTCTGCCGGCGTCTGTATTTCCGAGTTCATATAACCTGGACCTTTTTAAGGCACGAGTGAATAGGCATCTTCTGGGTGAACTCGCTTCATCGTCGGCCTCATCTTTGCCCCCTGGCTAGATGCTGGCCAAGAGCAATCCCATTTTTAATAAAAAAAAAGAAAGATGATTTCTTTTTGAAATAAGAATACAACATCCGTTACACATAGTTCTATTTTGAAAGAAAACCGTTTCTTCTAAGTTTACTCGCTCAACCCTTTGTATGTGGTTTTGGCAATATTTCCGGTCCCAAAAATATTGCCATGATTTAAATCACAAAATACTAATCTAAAAACATGTTATATTAAATGTAAACTTGAGTATAGATAATTTTGAAGTCAAGTGTTAAGTAAGATTAAAATTATAATACTTTTACATTTGTTAAAAAAAGATTTGTTGCAGCTATTCTGGAGCAAAGACGAATCCAAAAAAAATGATCATGAAGATCGGCCCAGCCGTTCTCTAATTATAAATGGTGTAACTAATACGACTTTGTTTAATATATCGTTAGCTGATAACAAAACTCACTAAAGTAAGAAATATCTACTCGTATCTCGGCAACGTTTTAGTACTGAGATAGGAGGTTTCTAGGAGTAAGACAGATTGTATAGTGACTATTGGCTGTCAGCCGGCGATTTATATATTTAAGGGGATGTCAAAGTATTATATACACAAGCCAATCATGCCATTGATATTATACATTAGTACACTATAAAATTCTATATCGTAAAATTATCCACACGCACAAATAACTTTGCCGAACGTAACGTTAATTTACACGCTCATTTGTCGAATGCTCAAGTTTTGTGTTGCCATTACGTAATTTATCTTTTGTACTGAAATGGTTTGTTTACTATTTGGGTTTTTCTGCATACATTTTGTTGGCCGCACGGCTAGCATGGTAATACTGACGTAAATATGTACACTGACATAAACCCGGTGTAAATTTACGTACGACAGACATTTGATGGTAAATTAGCTAACATTGTAACTTCGCAACGTAGGTTTAGCTCCATTATTGACCGAGTGAAACAAAGGTCTCCGTTTCAGCTTCGGCAAAATGCTTACGTATGTCCGGCCACCGGATTTCCGGATGTTCTTCTCTACAGGTCGCATTTCTCAACCGATTCTGTTGTTTAAATTTTTGTAATAATCATAAATATGTATACATATTTTCCCAAGGGGCTTAATGTAGTACTTTAGCCCCGCTTGATAAACATAATATGATGGTTTTCGAGCATGAGGAATGTTTTATTTTTATATCACTTAAGGGGCTACCCCTTGCCATGTTTGATGAAAAGATTGAGAAGCAATGATCTACGCAACTACCCATCATTCACCAATCGCAAACTTTTCTCATATAAGGTCCTTAATTTTAATTATTTTAACGAGACTAATTAATTAAAAAAGTAAAAAACCCGACTTCGATTCTGTGCAATTTGGAATTTGGCGCCAAAAATCCGTCATTATGTTTTTTTTATATTGTTATATACCCAGTGTCACTCTCACAGTAAATACGAATCTAACGACACCTCTCAAGCTAAAATCCATCGCGCCGTTCAGGCTGCAGAGCATGCCAAACAATTATATTTATATACATTTGCATGACTAGAAATATTTAATGATTTTGTACTGAAAATCATATGATCAAGTAATTTGAGAGTGAAATTGAAAGAAAACGTGTAATGGATACAATTACGAACCAAATGTTTTATGTAAAACTTGTTACCAGGAGTGTAAATTAAAAGAACATAAATATGTAATTAAAAACATTCCTGTTTGCTATTTCATTCGGTAAAATAGTCATACGTTTTTATTTCACTTAAATTATGTATGTGTTATTTTCTTATCAAGATTTTCAAGTATTCACTGTTCGTTCTATAAGTTATGGTTATGGTGTTTAACCCACATGTTTAATGTTTTGATTTTGGCTTCCATCTCTGCCATTAGATGCATATAAACTCCCTCCTATTTTCCCAGAAGGCGTAAGCATAGCACATGAATTTTATTTTTCTGTGCCGCAAAACGCGTGCATGCTAGGCTTTGCGCAACCTACACTACTACTACAATAATAGAACTCTCTGAATTATGTTTAAGTTATTGCTCGAGAGGAACTTGGTCAAAAAAATCTGTTGCTGGTTCCTGGACTATTCGTGATTCTTAAATTCAAATTAAAGGGAAATATTGAAAAAATATTATGCTCGGAGAAGTATTTAAACCTACGACTACTGTCATACGCAACCATCCACTCTAGCCACTGAGCTATCGGAACAATCAAGCTCAGGCCCGAAATCCTTCACTAGTTCCCTCTTACAACGCCTTAAGGAGGCTTACAGTGGCATCTACCTTAAAAGACTTAGGCTTCTTTTTAACAGCACTAACGTCTCCAATTACATTGAGAAATCCTCAGTAACGATGCGCCATCCTATTCTAGACTAATTGTGTATGCAGAAGTAACGCTGCTAACGAAAATTATATATTTCAAATTAAAGGGAAAAATTGAAAAATTCGTCATTGTTCCGTAGTTATAAACGTCCATAAGCTACAGTATCTGCTTACCACCAGGCTGACTACGCCACCGTCGTATTTTAAATTATAAAAATATTACTAACCTGCCATGGAAAAGCACCATACGGCGTCTCTGTCCCTCCGACAATCTTAGCCATTCTTCTAGGATTAAATTCAACAGTTCTAGTACCACATTGCACCTTATTCACCTTACTAGGCCTTTGCAACAAATTCTGGTTAAAATAATTACTAGAAAAACTAGAAAACGCTTTAGACGGCCGCGTTCTATTCTTGTAAAATTCCATGTGATTTATTCTATTCGCATAATAATCTGCGTTTGAAAAACTCGCGAAAACTAGTATTAATGTTAACGGCAACATTGTCACTCCGCTTTAAAGACGAATAAAAAGTATAAAGTTTTGTTTTTTCAATGTAGTTTTCGCGCGCTTCGGAAAATTTACATTCTTTTTTCAACCGTCCGCGCCTCACGACTTTCAAATTCAGAATGAAGGATGTCTTAATCGGACAAGATAGCTTTTTTAAAAACGAAGCCGATCGGCATACGGATCTGTGTCACTGGTGCGCGCTTTGTCTGATTAAAAAATAAACTATTGTCAACGCTAACGATCTAATTTGATTTTGAAAAAGGAATCCGATTTCTTTTTTATCTGTGCCGGGTCAAGGTGAATAAAACAAGTAAGAGTTGAAAGTGGATGTAAACATTGCAAGTGAATATGGTATTTAGATCTGGGAACTGGTAATGCGGATGTTTATTTATATTTACTTGTATATACTAAACTTGCTTTGGCATACGACTTCGTCCGCGTAGGAGTTCTGTATGTTTGGCGTTTCAGAGTGATTAAGGAAAATTTCATAAATTAGAAAAAAGAAAAATAATAACTCGATTTTTTCCGTTTAGTTTTTATTGCTTTAAATAATAAATGTATTGCTACTTAGGTACTTACTCCTATTAAATATATTGGAGCTATCCGGGGTGCCGTCCCGTGCGCGTGCAGTTTTCTATGCAGTATGTTATCTATATATATAAACGTCAAAGTCCTCCTGACTGACTGATTGACTGACTGACTGACTGACTCACTCACTCACTTAAATCAACGCCCAGCCCAAACCGTTGAACCTAGAAAGCAGATTTTTTCACAATATGTAGTTTATATAACAAAAGTACCCATTGAGAAGGGATTTTTGAAAATTCCACCCTCAAGGGGGTAAGAAGGGGGTCGAAAATGTGTATGGGGATAGAGTAACATTTTAAGCGAGAGACTTGATACTTTGTATACGGACATCTTATTAAAATACAAGAAAAGTAATTTGAGGGTTTAGGAAAATCTACCCCTAAGCGGGTAAAATACGAGTGCAAAGTTTGTATGGGGAAGGAGTAAAATTGTAGGTGAGAGACTTGACACTTTGTGTATAGACTCCTTATTATTGTACAGGATAAATAATTTCAGGGTTTTGGAAATACCAACCCCTAAGCGGGTTAAATAGGGGTGCAAAGTTCTGACTGACATAAATCAACGCCGAGCCCAAACCGTTGACCCTAGATCATCATCAGCGCCGGCTGTAAAGCCTGCATATGATGAGTGAGTTCCTTTTCGCAACTTAGCCTTTGTTGTGTATGTGTTTGTTTACTTTTGTTACAGTGCTTGTTGTGAATAAATATTTGAATCTGAATCTGAATCCTAGAGATCTTTTTTTTTTAACAATAGGTTGATTATATAACATAAATACCCACCAAGAATAAGATACTTTGGGTCCCTGGTCAGCCGACATGACAGCCGGCTTTGTCGTCTCGGCTGATGAACGCATCGGGGGATCGCAGGGCTGGTGGATACCTCTGCCAACGGATCGCTCTCGCGATCCAAAGGGGTAATACCGCTAGCGTCCTGGGATCCATGCCGCAAGAGGGAGAGCTAGACGCTGTTTTCTTTTTATAATTTATTTGTTTTATCTTAATATTTTATTATTCACCTTATTTATTTCTTTTTCTTGGGTTAGATTTTTTACAATAAATTTATCAAATGTAAAATATAAAAATACACGTACAAAGTATAAAATCATTATAAAAAACCTAACCTAGAGTGCCGCCGGCAGCGAGGCGGGCCTAAGCTACCGGTGGTTAGGGCGACAGAGAGAGGAACCTCCGGACTATCCGCGCCGTGTCCAGGAGTACCGCCTTCTGTATTTGACCCTTGATATTTTATTTATTTTTAAGTTAGTTTCATTAGTTTTTTAGGTTACCTTGTAAAATTATATAAATAAAGATTAAATAGATAAAATTTACCAAGAAGGGATTTATGAAAATTCTACCCTCAAAGGTGTAAAAAGGGGGTTGAAAGTTTGTATGGGGACGTAGTAAAACATTAATTAAGAGACTTGAAACTTTGTGTATGAACTCCTAATTACAATACAAAAAAAGTAGTTTTAGAATTTTTGAAAAATCCACCCCTAAGCGGCTTACATAGGCGTGCAAAATTTGTATGGGGTGGAGTAAAATTTTAAGTCAGACACTTAAAAATTTGTGTATAGACTCCTTATTACAATAAAAGAAATGTCATTTTAGGGTTTTGGAAAAATCCACCCCTAAGCGAGTTAAATAGGGGTGCAAATTTTCTATAGGGTTGGAGTAAAATTTTAGGTGAGAGACTTGAAACTTTGTTTATAGACAATATTAGAAAAGTAATTTCAGGGTTTTGGAAAAACCCACCTCAAAGCGGGTTAAATAGGGGTGCAAACTCCTAACTGACTCACTCACTTAAATAAACGCCGAGCCCAAATCGTTGAACCAAGGAAGCTGTTATTTTTTCACAATAGGTAGATTATATAACGTAAAGAAGAGATTTTTCAAAATTCTACTCTCAAGAGAGTAAAAAGTGAGTAGATATTTAGCCTACTTATTACAATACAAGAAAAGTAATTTTAGAGTTTTAGAAAAACCCACTCCTAGGCGGGTTGAATAAGGGTACTAATTTTGTATGGGGATGGAGTAAAATTTTAAGTGAGTGACTTGCAACTTTGTGTATTTACTCCTTATAACAATATAAGTTCAATAGGAATGTAAAGTTTGTATTGGGATGGAGTAAAATTATAAGTGAGAGAATTTAAAAAAATGTTTATGGACTCCGTATTACCCGCAAACTCATGACTGACTCACTCACTGAAATAAACGCCCAGCCCAAACCGTTTAACCTAGGAAGCTGTTTTTTTTTCACAAAAGGTAGTTTATATACCTACTCAAGGGCTTTCTATAGTTACCTGTATAGTTTAACTTTAGCCATAAGAAATTGTTACGCTCTGACAGGGTTACCATGTAATAGTGTGTAATACGGCCACTGGAAATATTTCCGGGAACTTTCTTCTATTAGTAGAGTCGTTGCCGTTAAGAATAAATAAATGTGATATTATTCAACTTTTATCGATTTAACTTTCGATTAACAGGTTTTTTTTGTAAAATGTAACAAGTTCAGAAATAATATATTTTACATAACATATATTTCTCTGATAGACATTTTACACACTTCTTCTTATCAGTTAATACTTTTACTCTAAATCTATGATATGATTAAAATTATAAGTGTAGTTAGTAATTTATTATGACCTTATTTTACGAGCGTCGGTTATTTAACCAAAAACATGATATATATTGCAGAAATAAGAAAATCTTATTTTTTACTGACTTTATGCAGTTTTAGCAACATTACTTCTAGTAAGTTTCACTGTTTTTAAACTTAAATGTAACTTATTTACCTTAATAAATTTATTCACCCTAGTGTCCACAAAATAAAAATTGTCTCTCTGTAGCCTATTATCCTGTTTATAAAGAGTGAAATGAATCATTACTATTTTAAAATGAATAGGTAAATAACCTTGGATATATTTAAATTCAAGACACGTAGGTATGGTTAAGAACGAAAGTTGACATTGAAAATATCATCTCATACATATAATTATATCGTTGAAACAATACAATAGGCCTTCAAATAGACCACATTATCTTAAACGTTTTCATTTCATCCACAATGAATGTGAAAGTAGTCATTAAGAATTGACGAGTAAATAACTTAGTAATGTTTTATAAAAATTCTATGCCATATTAATTGAAAATATTTCCAATGGTGTATATTACAATATTGCCACATATTTCAATTTTTTTTTTCAAAAAAAGTCCAAGCAATATTGCAAACTATATTTACATGAATAATAACTATGTAACATATAGGGTAGTAAAGGAAAAATCAAAAGCAATATTGATATCTCCAGATCTCTTAATTTATCACTAGAGCGGCATATTTCAAGTAGATACGTAACATATATTACTCGATTTACATAGATAGCCTGACAATATTTTTAGAGTTACTCAGTGAAAAAAATAGACTAGATTAATTTAAATGTTAATTATATTCTTTGATGTACATAGAATTTTACTACTTTTTCCAAATAAATATATCTTAAATGACCAAATAAAAGTCCAAATATATCTTAAATGACCTAAACCTAGGGTACCTACGGCCTAGCGGAGCGTGCATATAAAACAACATATTTTTTTATTCACTGTGCACTCAGGCGGTACACTCGTCGATTTATATTTTATAACACAATGGTGGCAAACAGGAGTAACGCGTGCTTCATGTTAACGCTTGCGACTCAAGTGGGTCTGTTAAAAAACCGGCGTAAGTTAAAACGGGAGGGCTCATGACAAATAAATTGATTTCAATACAAAATATTTGACACATTTGCGCTGTTTGTTAAAGATAAATGAGGTTTGGTAAATTCAAATACATATAGAAAATATTTTAATTTTAAAACATGGCAATTAAATGTTAATTGCGAAATTAGACTTTATGAGCTCTTTTAATCCATACACTACTATATTATTTTTTTATTTATTTTTACTACTATACTATTATTTTATTTTATTTTCTGTATTTTTTATTTTTTTCTGTATTTATTATTATTATATTTTTAAACACTAGCAGCTACAAACTGATACATGTACATATATGGCTGCGCTTGTTATTTAAAATAATGTTAAATTTTATTTTTAATAATTGTAGCATTAGTTTCCGCGCTTATATATAACATGCAACGTAGATCGTTCAATCCAATATTTCCATTGCCACTCGCAACTGCTGCTGACCACTTGTAATCAGCACAAGAAACATAAATGTGATATTTTCTTGATTTTAAATGCAAAACACTGTAATGGCACATTTGTGCGTTCTTCTACAACTATTGAGAACGTTTTAACAGGCTCTGTGACATTAAAAAAATATGCGGCCACAACTCCCTGTCAGATCCAAAGTTATAGGACTTTTTTTTTCAATGTTACCGGCGGCGGCAGATCAATTTAATAGGATGTTTCTTTGTGGATTTAAATATTCAGACCTTCATATGTAATTTGCAGAACCACGTTAGTTTATTTTCAACAAAACGCCTATAATTCATTAGTGACTCATATCCTCCTCATTAAAGGCCAGGTAGGAAAAATCCTCCTAATGGAAATATTGCCAAGATCGTAAATAGTATAAATCCAGGTAAAATTCTAAAGCAAGCCCTCATTGTCATACCTACATAATCAAGTGTTATTGCGCACTTCTGAAATCTAGTTTTTACCAGTTAACTAAGCTATAATCTAACATACTCATTTAAGTACACGGCATTTTGATAGATGTTTAAACATTACGAGCCTGGCATGCCAGTACAAAATTGAATGGTCACCGCTGTGATATGGAGGATTGGGCGGAAGGGTAGATAATACGTACAGCTTATGAACTCCACGTTATATGTTTCGATTAAAGTTGCTGGCAATATATACTACTAGTTACCCGCGCGGCTCCGCCGCGTCGACGTACTAAGCCGCGGGATAGAATATAGCCTATCTTTATTCTATCCCGTGGCTTCGCTCTCGATTACAAAGTTGATTTAAAAACATTTGTGTCACAGTCAATCATAAAAAAACATATTTGCACCCCGATCCACCGCATAACTGGGCCTTGTACGTGGGCCATGATGGGCTAATGAGATATCAACCTAAATGCATTTCTGTAGGGTTCAACTTTGTAGGGCTTGACATCCTCAGACAAATATTGAAAAAAAAAAGCATTTTAACCTTTTGAACGCCATACTTTATGAACCACAGTGACACTTACACGCCAACTCATTTTTCATAAGAGATAGAATATAAACCATAGTATCACAGAATAAGTAAATAGTACATAGTATAAAGTACGAAGGTAAATTTCATATATCATAACACCTATGATCTCGGCAATTAAAGGTTGTAATTATTTTTTTAACCTTTTGAGCGCATTATCTATAGAAATGCATGTAGGTTAATATCGCATTGGATGCCGTCGCCATGACGGATATATTTGTCGTTATATTGAATCGATGGTGCGCATATACTTCAAATGCGTTGTTGGTGTCGTAAAGGTTAATTAGTGCAACATTGTTTTCTCGTTCGTTTGATCTAAATCCACCAATAAGTAACGTCTACTCCAATGAGAACTTCTTTGCTTATGATCTCTTGATCACCCTACTGGTATGGCAATAGGTGGAAGAGAGACACACTTAGACACAGCGAATCTCTTCTCTTTCAAAATGTTTTGCAGCTTATCTATGATTAACTCAGAAACAGTTCTGTAACTCACAACGTAAAGTTTAATTTGGTTTGTCATTGTTTTGGCAGGTATCATAGCAGTCAAGATATACGGAACGTATATTTGAAGCGTCATTGGTTTGTATACCAACTTCTTTGTTTAAACCATGACAATATAATATTGACATAATAGAGCACAATAAAAAAAGTGACACAATACGTATGTCATTTATGTAAACATTTAATTTATTTTCTGCTCTATTCGACAGAACTGAACAGGCCCTGTTCACATTATCCGATCCGATATCGGCGTTGGAGCCGACACGGTTATGTATGTATGTATGTATGGCTTTATTGTACATAAAACACGGCAAAATGACAAACAGACAAAAAGTGGAAGTAAAAAGGCTAGCTTATCCCTATATGTATAGAAAACTGCCACAGATATCGAATCCGCTCATTTAAGTTGAACAATTTCTGAACATCTGATCTCTTCTCTCTAATGCACAAATCAGTAAGTTTGAGAGAGACAGATAAGTGATATCTGACAGGTGTTCACCTGTCAGTGCATCTGCTTTCAAATATATTTGTTTATATGCAAATTGTACTGAACTGACGTTTGTGACGTTTTGGATTATATGGGATTTGAAATTTTGGTGTGCTTTTAAGTGGAGACAATTCGTTAGCAGCCGAAAATGATCGTTCTATCTGTCCCGGTCTAATTCATCTTGCTTAACCATAAGGATCCAAAGAGACAACTATAAGAAAAATCGTCTTGCTTAACACTGCGGATCTGTTAGTATTATTAATTACGAAAACTGGTCACTTTTCACATTGCTCGACACGATATCGGTCACATTTCCATACATTTGTCGGAGCCGAAACCTTCATCAAATCGGATAATGTGAACAGGGTCTTAAGTTGGGAAATGAATGGGGCCCTTTACACGATTAATATAATGACAAAACTGAGATGTCAATATTATCGCGTTTTTCCAAATAGTTCGTGTTTTGGTTCAATAAGCATCAATATTCACGTAAATCGTATGGTGATATGAGTGTATCACGGGATAATAATCACCGTGTAAAAGGCCCCATCAAATTAACGGATCACTAAAATTTGTATTTTCTTTATAGACCGCAATAATATTGACACCTCAGTATTGTGAAAATAAAAATCGTGTAAAGGGCCACAATAAAAAATAAGTTAAATGTTGACACAAAACGTCTGGCATTCATGTAAACTGTAAATACTTAGACCGAATACACCGAATATTATGTATTGTCTTGTAAACAAATTAGTAATTTTACTTTCGTTTATAGTTAATAATATTGAGTATTTCTCGACTCAAAAGGTTTTATTTTTTAATGCTGTACCAGATATTTCTTACAGGAACATTTTAATTCATATTTGATTTTATGTCATCCGGAATCATACAATAGCCAGTTCCCAAGTCACGTGTTAACCAAGCTAAATTTTGACACCTCGTACAATTCTACCAAGGTAAGCTGACCCGTCGCTTGTATGCGGCGTCATCGAACACGATTTTGAGGCTTATATTTGTCGGGGCATCCAGGATTTTTCGTAAATATCAATTTAATAAATTTTCCAGGATAAAAATCAAAAAACTAAGACCTTATTGCAAATTTGCAGCATGGGACGAATCCTATGGTATATAATTTATTAAAATCGGTCCATAACTGTAGATCTGATGGGCGTGGTAAGGATCGGCTTCGCGTAATATATATATAGATAGATGTTGTCAGTACCATTCAGATCAACAGCCACTTGCTCTTGTAATATTTTGGTTACTCACGTCTGTAATATTTTGGTTACCTTGCCTGGGAAAAGTTTACTGTACGTTAAATCTATTGATAGAAGTGAATTGCACTGATATTTATTTTCACGTGCTCTGTCGAACCCTTTTGGAAACAAAAGCGTTATTAGATTACGTATATTTCAATAAAAAGTTACGATAGCCAAGTGGTATGCGACTGTCAAGCAGCGGTCCTGGGTTGAATTCCTGGCTGTACCTATGAGTTTTTTTGGACAATAACGTTTGATATAATATTTAGTTTTTATGGAATAACGTTTGATATTTATCGTTGGCTTTATGGTGGATGAAAATTCAAAGGTGTGTGTGAAATCTCCAATACGCACTGGACCAGCGTGGGGACTATTACCCGTTCCCTCTCATATATGAGAGGAGGCCTGCGCCCAGCACTGGGCACGTAGGCTGATGATGATTGATGATGATGATCGATGACCAACGGACCAACAAAATAATGAAATAGCTAATTATAAAACAGTAGGATGTTGATGCCCGCTTAAGTCCGCCCCAGTTTCAGTTCCATATTTACTCAATTTACATAATAATCTGTAACGTAACTTTGACCCACAATATAGAGGCCGTATTGAATGATACAGATAAATACCGTCTGCAAAACTATGTTTTACTTTTTTCCATGGGTGCAACACACAACACAAGCAATTATCTCGGCAATATTTCCGGTGGCGACATTCCTGGAAATGGGAATACTGCCAACTACCCATCAGTTATTGTGGCTTGATCGTGGCTGTAAAAAATCTAAATTGCATAAAATTACTGAATTACAATTTGTGTTCAAGAATCAAGTCCCGTTTTGCTGTAAATGTTAGGTAATTCCGCATCTAAAACAGTATTTTGGATGACTTGTGCTACAGCCCATGAAATAATTACGGTCATAAAGAATGCAGTAAGTACTAAGATGTGACTCCATTCTTAAACCCACATCAGTGTACTCGTATTTAAATTAGATTCTAATCGTATTGTTAGGTCTGTTCGCTCCCGCAACTTAGACTATGCAAAGGTGTTCGATATGGTTTAATTCCAATTTCGATACGTTAGTAATTTGATACGTTAGGAACTAACTCTCTGAAGTTCATATCAGTTATAAAAGTATCCTTAGTTATAAATAAATGTGAAAGTAACTCAGTCTGTTACCTTTTCGCGCTTAAACCGCTGAACGGATCTAGATGAAAATGTATATACATGTAAATAATCTAGGGAGAATATAAGATGGTTTTTTTTTTATTTAAAAATGGGATTGCTCTTGGCTGGCATCTAGCCAGGGGGCAAAGATGAGGCCGATGATGAAGCGAGCTCACCTAGAAGAAGCAAATTCACTCGTGCCTTAAAAAGGTCTAGGTTATATGAACTCGAAAATACAGAGCCGGCAGAGAATTCCAAACCTTAGAAGTGCGCATTTAGAAAGATGAAGCAAAGCGCTTGGTTCGAATTAGAGGAATTTCGACCAGGTAAGGATGGCAGCCAGTCGTACGTCTGGATGTCCGATGGAAGAGGGAGAAGGCGGTATGAGCTCATGGAGCTGCCCGAAGTACAATTTGTAGAAGACGCACAGACATGCTACTTAACATGGTTTTTAACCCGAACTTCCGTAGTAAATAAGGAACTCTTATAGTTTCACTATGTCCATCCATCCGTCCGTCTATCCAGCCGTGGCTTAGTTAAATAGCATTAAATTACTACTAGAAAGCTGTTATCTGGCATGTGTATCAATCACGTTGACAAAACGAGAAAATGTAACATTTAAAAAAAATGGTTACTGACCGTGTAGTTAAGTGGGGATGCAGTTTTTTTTCTTGCCATACATTTATTTATTTATTTATTATTACAAATGTACATGTGGGGTATTGTTGGATAGCGCTCATTCAAAAATGTTGTGGGTCTTTTAAATTCAGTCTTCCATAAAAGCGTCCCTTGATTTTCCGTTGAAAAAAGTGCGGCAATGGGGCAAAGCTGCTAGGAACATTGCCTATAGTTACAGCCCGCTGTCAGATAGAACTGCCGACTTTTTGAAGACTAAGGCTGGGTTGCACCACACCGTCTGTAATCGTAAGCTGCGTTCGTTAAAAGTTGAATGTATGGAAACTTTGACAACTTTCTATGGGATGACAGCTGCCGGCGCCATATTTAACGTTGATCAGTCTGTGATCGTAAGTCGGTGCAACCCAGCCTTAATATTTTTTCATCTCATCGGGCCTGATAACGATTTCGCAATAGATGTAGGCAAACGCCAATTCTTTAAAATACTTTTCGTTTAAATTCAAGAAAATACATTCATTTTTCTTGTACCCACAACGCGAGCACTTGTTTTTAGCTTCCTTCTGTGATCTTTCTGCAATTGACAAGGCACTTAGTTTTAAGTTGTATGTGTATATTATAATAAAATAAAAAAAATGCACTTATTGTTTATGATCCTAATAATTAAATAAATTTACCATCAAAAGACAAAAATCCTTTAAAATTTTTTTTTTTTACTAACCGTATCATAACAAATATGGCATACTGAAAATGCGTTCATATTTGTGTATTTTCTTTTCCCGCAATCCGAGGTCAGATTGCATCAGACATGTTACGCAGTTAGTTTAGTTGGTAAGGTAAATGGCCTAATGCTTGACACCCTCATGTCTATCTTTATTTCTTTCAACTCTTGATGGTATAACGTTGAAACACACAGGTGAGGAGAGCGTACTCAGGCGGACTGACTGGACAGCGATCTGTGGAACGTCCAAAGTATCGCTGGAAGGATTTGGTGGACGCGGACCTGCGTGTGCTCGGAGTCAGTGTGAGCTGGCAAGATGTGTTGGAAGCCAAGACTCATTTTGGGTTTCCGTGCCAGTCCAGTTATTTAGTTAGTTAAGGTTGAAAGTTTCAAGTATTGTGTTAGTATCAAGCACTGAGATGTTTACTTTCACACACAAAAACCACACATACCTAGAAAAATCTATTCTATTCAATATGAAAATACGTAAAAAAAGCAGTGGGTTGTGTCCAGGATAGAACCATAAATTATATTAAATGAACACTTCTTACGTTAGCTAATGCCTACCTATTAGTTTTTGTCACTAAGTAGACTTACCATTTTATAAATGTCTGTTTAGCTGTCTGTTACCTCTTAAACCGCTAAACCAATGTAGATGAAATTTGGTACAGAGTTATTATCCCGAAAATCATTAGGTACTTAGGGAGTGAAAAGGGCGGTGGAAGTTTGTATGGGAGGGCGAATATAAGGTCTGCGTCTACAATAATTTCATAGCAATTATTTCTCTAAGGCGATAACGAATTCCACGCGGACGGAGTCGCGGCAAGTCGCGTGCAAAAGCTAGTGTATAATAAACCGAAACATTATGAATTATACTGACAGTATTTGGTTGATAACTTTAATGAAACTGATAGGTGCTTTATTTGCCATCTATTTCTGTGAATAATCGCGGATACCATCACTTTTATTTTACCGGAATCTAGCGTAAGAACTAAAATTGAAAACGTTGAGTGTAGGCCAGCTAACTCAAAAAAGGTGCCAACAAAGAACAATCCACTTCAAAATAATTGTGGTGTTATGTTTTAGTTTAGTGGCGAATAAGGTCGCTACTCGCTAGACCTCCCGATGATGCGATGAAGCAATCCCACATTTGTCTCGCTGTACGCGCCGCAATATTTACTGTAAACGCACCCTGACATCAATAAATCTCCATAATCCCATTGACATAGTCATTACTAACCCAATTCTGGGTCATTCGTCATTAGTCTTTTACCCTTATGTTCTATTAATAAATTGTTATTATATACAAGCGTTGTTCATTCATGATTCGACATTGTCAACGCCATGCAAAGCGTTCCCGGGTACGAATTGGTATTTACTTATGTACCATTGCCAATATTGCCATTCCCACAAACGATTATTTTTTGTGAAGCCGGAAATATTGCCGAAAACATTTCTTGAGTAAAGGTTGTATTTACTTATTTAGAGCATCAAATCTAGGGAACCTCCACCTCACAGAAGATTGCAGTCATAATTGCCACTACTTGAGTAAGATCGCCAGAACTCCCGAAAACGCGCTGTGTTAAAATTGAGGAACCTGAATCTTTAGCTGTTAACACTATAAATCTTTGAATTATGGGTGTGTGAGTTTTCTAGAGTCGCAAATGTTCATATACAACGATTTATTTAGTAGATAATCATTCATTTATTTTCAATTTTGTTGGATTAGATACACCGATTTTAATCATCTCTGATTTGTTGTATTCGATCCGCCCCGCATAACATAAAAGCAAAAATTTCAATTGAAAGAAAAATTACCATTTTTTTTTATATTACGTATGGAACTCAATCAGGCGGTACGAAGTTCGCCGGGTCAGCTAGTAAATAGCTACATAGAAAACATCTGAAACTCTGAAACAAATATTATGCCCAGCTCATGACAAAAATATTTGCCATGACTGGGATTTCGGAACCAGGGCCGTTAGCTTCGTTGGCTAACTAACAAGTCATCCATATGAAGTAACACCAGTATTAAACTTAGCCCTTTCATATATAGGTCACACAGTGAATTGGAATGTTGATGGCACACTTTCGGTGTTGATTCATTCGGAGTGACATTTAGTGGGTGGTAACTGTACTGCGATCGCATCTCGTTGCATACAATACGGCAACGGCAGGTGTTGGCAACTGTTGGTCAAAAAGAAAAAAAGAAAAAAATAAAAAATACATTTATGAAGCTCGTTTTTGGTAACCCATCAATGTTTCGAAATATTTTCGCCGATTTGTTTTTATGTTTATGATTACAATTTTGGAGGTTGTGATAGGTAACGATAACCGTGACCGGTGACCGTTGTCAAATACACCTTCGCTCACTTAAACAATAATAGGTTTTTATATTTGTCATGTTCATGTTTAATGGTTTGAAGTTCGTCTTGTGTATATTTTTGTGGCGTAATGCTGCACAAGAAAATTAAAACTATTAGAAGAGAATGATCACAGTTAAATAGTTTTCCAAGCCATCATTATCATCCTAGTGTTATCCCGGTACAGTTGCATCCTGAGGGATGCCTGAGGTCCGCTACCTAATCCCAAGAATTAAATAGTATAGTTTTCCAAGTGAGTTAAAAAAACATCCTTTCGTGCTGCATGGAGGACTTATGGTCAAGGAAATTGACACATGAACTGCAATTGATAGCTTAGCACTGTGACAATAAAGTCCATGCAAAACCTTCTAAATGACATGACATAATTTCCTGAACAAATAAGAGTTTTTAATTCGTGTTTATTTAGACATGACTGCCTTTAAAAGAATAAGTTCTTATTTATAAGGATGATTTTTACTTACGCAGTTGCATCACCTATACAAGCAACACAAAAACCAATACAAGTTTAAATACAAGTGAAAATTCATAATTTATTCCAGGAGTTTTTTATAACCATATAATGCCCTAAATGATGATTATGATTATAAAGCCTATAAAAATGTAACCAAAGGTAGTCAACCACGGTGCGGAGCAGTTTTCCTGCCAGCTTGCTTCATTACGCACAGCGGCCAATTTTTTATGTAACCGATCTGCAATCAAACGTTTTGGACCGTACTTCTCAGAACGAGAGGTCAGTTCCGATTACTTTTTCACATATCAATTTGTTGCTCAACATATCAGCAAAACATGAATGACGCAAACCTATGCAAAATGTCGAACTGAATTGGCCTTACCGTTTCTACTCTGAATTTAATACAGTCGTAATAATATTTTTATAGTGGTTTTGAGGAGCTAGCGGTTTCAGGTTTGATATCCGGTTTGGAAATATTTAAAGTAATGAACTTAATTGTTTGTTTCCTCTAATATTTAGCAATATTTTCTAAAATAATATTTTAGGGGAATTGGGAAATATTGCCAATCATATTCTAATGGTTTGGGGAATCAGAGCACTATCGTCCCTTTTTGTGAAGTTTTATGAAATTTTGTAGATCACTGTCCATTTATTTATTTTTAAAGTGTGGATATAATGTGATAAAATAATTAAGTTCATAATTTCCTGGAACCACTACATAATTACGATTATTCGACTACATACGTACTTTACTCGCCATTTTTAAAAACAAACTGTTTTCTTTTGATTAAATTGTCCCAGTAATCTTGATGATTCATGTCAATTCAAACATCATTGTCCGATAGCAAATGCCACTGGGTTAGTGATGATATCGATCGTTAGTATTATAAAGTCGTAACAGCCGTGAAAATATTGCCGAGATACGTTCTTCTATTTGATGGGTTATGTGGGTGCTGTTTAGTTAAAGATCTTTAGTTTAGGGTGTACTACACGTTTGTTTTGAAGCAATGTGTGTTACGGTTAGACAATATGCCGTCCCAGGCAATATTTTGGGAAGTTCCTGATGTAAATACAAGGTGGGCCCTGTAACAGGAGCAAATATTTTAAAGGACGCTTCCATCCGCGGCAACTCCTTGTGTCCCAATATTTTTTTTTCTAATTGGAGATTTTTTTCGTTTAAAGTTATGACCTTCAAGTAATGTTTCTTGATACTATTAGGTTATAACGTGCAAGTCAATGCAAGTAATAAATTAATAGCTTTTTGAATTTTTTGTTTCAAAAGATGTTTATATATATATATATATATATATATATATGTTAATTTTTCAAAAGAAGAAAAGATGTATATATATATATATATATATGTTTTGTGTTTTTAAAATAAACAGTTATTAATATAACTCCAGAAGAGTATAAAAATACACGTAAGCTATCTTTGAAGAATTTTTTTTTAACTGGTACCACCAGCACCCCCATATGAGTCGAAGGACGTTCACTGCTGGACCTAGGCCTCCCCCAATTTCATGGGGGGTAAATGACAACTTAATAATACCACTTGCAAATACGAGTAATTCCTGGCTTGCTTAATAATGGTCCGTTTAATTTTTTGCTCCTGTTACAGGGCCCACCCTGTATATCCCGGAAAGAGGTTTGAATATTTATGTAATCATCTTATACGGGGACCGTGGTAACTCGCGCCGATATTATGCGTGGGCACTAGTTTTGTGAAAGCAACTGCCATTGCCAAACTAGGGGAAAAACGGTTTTCTTTCGATGTTTTCCTTCACCTGTGTATATACTTGTGATTATATATGTTTATGTAAATATTAATAGCACTCTCACAATAATAACATAATTTGTCGACCACTTTGGCTTAGTTGGTAGTGACCCTGCCTACGGAACCAAAGATCCCGGGTTCGAATCCCGGTCAGGGCATTATTTGTACATTTATCGCAAATATTGTTCCCGAGTCTTGGATGTTTCCTATGCATCCGGGGGATCTGGGGGATCTAATTTAGTTTTTTATTTGTATTCTTGTATTTTAATATAAATAAAAAACCATTCAAGAAAGTATGTATTTATCAATATAAGTATGTAAATCGTCGTCTAGTACTCATAGTAGGTACATGCTTTGCTTAGTTTGGGACTAGGTCGATGTTTCTTAAGATTGTCCCCCAATATTTATTTATAAATACAATTATATGTTAATTTTTCATTCTTAGCAATATTGTGTATTGTATACTATTACGTATTCAGAACGCGAGCGTTTATTAGCTTAGGTGTTAATAGGAACATATTTTAGTTTAATCCTTAAGAGTCCGCAGTAAGGTTCTCCATACAAACGTAGTTACGCTCTCATTTTAAAACGCCATGCTAGAATAGACACTGACACTGAAATTAGTTTTAATTGCTTGAAATTATACTGGAGAAAAAATACAGCGATTATTAAGGTTTTCATAAAAGACGTAAAAAACTAAAAAAAAATGCTGTATTTTTTTTCTATTACAATTTCTAGCTACAGAAACTAATATCCGACTTAGATATGGCGGCTCCCATTGTGTATACAAAGTTTCATGTTATTTCAGCAAGGCGTTTTAAAATGAGAATGAAACTACGTTTGTATGGAGAATCGAGCTTACTGCGGACTCTTAAGGATTAAACTAAAATATGTTCCTATTAACACCTAAGCTAATATACGCTCGCATTCTCAAAACGTAATAGTATACAATACACAATATTGCTAAGAATGAAAAATTAACATATAATTGTTTTTATAAATAAATAAAATAAATACTTATTGGGGGACAATCTTAAGAAACATCAACCTAGTCCCAAACTAAGCAAAACATGTACCTACTGTACTAGACGACGATTTACATACTTATATTGATAAATACATCATAGGTGCATGTAGTATGCCTAATTTGAAGAATAAACTACTTTTACTTTACTTTTTACTTTACTTACGTACTGGCGACTCTTAATATAATTTCCCTTATATTTGATGCAGGCGTGCAGCTTAACTGAGGAAGCACCTCCATCTTACAGCAGACCTCAGCCGTAATTAACATCAGTATATCTTGAAACGCACAGAGCGCGACGCACCATCGTTACAGGGCGGAGTTGGTTTTCGCGGTGAAGCGAACCTGGTCCGGGGGACGTTGTACCAAACACCCGCGCGGGATAGCGGAGCGGAGGCGGCGTGTGTCATATGAAGCAGTAATAGACACTATCGACAGTCAGTTTTGTAAAGATCAATCATGCAAAACCGCCTGCGACCCGCACCGCGCTGCGCCCGCTCTGTGCGTTTCAAGAATACTTGCTTTGCATGTATGGTGAGTATTGTTGCCAAAGCTACAGAGAGTGAGGGAAAACAAGTATAAGGTATGTATGTAAGCACTTTATTGTACACAATAACAGGTAATAAGGTACACGTGCCAACATCATTTGTCATTTAGATTATGATTATCTATTAACATAAGCGCGATGATCATGTTGAAGTCATCCGTGATTGATCTACGATCAACGTAGCGGCCGCAACGGTAATAAAGAGGTTCTGATTGTTTTTTTTTATACTATGGCAGTGGCAAACAAGCATACGGCCTGCCTGGTTGCTAAGCAGATACTGTTGCCTATGGACAGCTGCGACTCCAGAACAATCACAAGCGCTTTTAACCCCAAAAAAAGGAAAAGAAGAAAGAAGGGCGTTGTATGTTTAACATTTGTATCCGTGTATGTGTGTCTGCGCCCTCGCTGCTATTAAACGGATGAACCGATTCAAATGTGTTTTTTTTATTTGAAAGCAGGTTTTCCAGCGATGGTTTTTTTTTAGTTGTCATTTCCTTTTTATTTTAGAATTCAGTGTATTGACAGCTTGAGACAAACGGAGGTTCCTCAATGCAGTGCATGCTCGGGAGCTCTAACAACCTTACCTTTCACAAGGAACACAACTTCACATGCCTACAGAGCAAGTAGTCTGGAATTATGGCTGCGAACCACCGGAAGACCTGATCAACTTTGAACGACGGAGCTCATAAGTGGACGAATGTTCTGGAGTTGAATTTATTATTTTTATATGTGACTTTGGACTTGCGATTTAAAAAAAAAACCGGTTAAGTGCGAGTCGGACTCGCGCACCGAGGGTTCCGTAAAATATATTTTTATTATATGATGTAACTAAAAATTTGCGGCATAAACGGCTGTATCTATTGATTACGTTGGCTCAGAAGTTTCTCAGCTTCAAGAGACAGTAGACTTGAGTATTTGATATAAATTCTAGCTTGATACCTCCATGCATTCCTGAGCAAAAGGGTCTTGGCAGACAGACAGACGGACGGACGGACGGCCAACAAAGTGATCCTATAAGGGTTCCGTTTTTTCCTTTCGAGGTACGGAACCTTAAAAATGGCTGCTTCCGCAGTCAGGCTGCTCCAGACATGAACAAGATGGCAAGCCGTTATGGCCTACCTCTCCATGTAAACAATGAACTACACAAAGTAGATTTTGTACCCAGTACCCACTAGTGTGCCGTTATGTCTCGGACGATACAGATTACCGTGTAAGCCACATGTACTGAGAACCACCCACGGTTTTGTAACAATGCTACAGAGTCGATTATGATGTAGATGTATTCTATACAAAACCATGGAGATGACTTTACACTCATAGTTTTAATTTAGAGTGGGTAGTGACTTTGCCTAGAGCTATAGGCCTGGGTTCAAATCCCGTGAGTATTCTTGTGATACGCATATATATTTGTTGTCTTTGTCTTAAAGATAGTGTTGAAATATATCACCGTTTAGCACACAAATTTTATTGAGCTGGATGTAGGTATACGTAGTAACATTTGTGTACCTAATACGAGTATTCTTAATATTTATTTATTTATCTCTAACTGAATAGCAGATAATCTAATAAAGCTTATGTGGACTGTCTTGGAATAGCTATACTCAATTCAATAAAAGTCGGTTAATTTTAACTTAAAAAAAACATTTATTCAGTATTCTAAGTATTGTATATAAAAAGTAGGCTAAGAATGAAATCCAGCAAAAATAATTTCAAGCCCACTCCACAGTTTTGTTGTGTTGTAAAGGTGTGTATGGCACAGTGACCGATTTTTGTCGGTCGATGATTCGATTACTAACCAATATTACCATACTGCGATGATTCGTCACTAATATATGTGTCACTAGTTCGACCGTTCCGGAAATATTGCCATATGGAATAAAGTCGGCAATATTTTCCGGGTATTGTTATCGGTGCAAACTTGACGAAATGATGTGAATTACGTAATTTCTGTTTATGTACATATAGGGTGAAACTAGGTACTCATCCGATTTTTTTCCATAGTAACTTTCTTTGTATAGACCTGGGATGGACCTTTCGGGATCGACATAGAGTAACATATGAGTGGATCCGCACGAGAGCTAGTTTTACATTTTAAAAAATCGTGTCACATAAGCTTGTTCGCTCCATCGCTCCTTCCTAGGGTCCACGTAATTTGTTTTATGTGAGTTTCGCACGTAAGTACTAATTTATTCTAGACATACGAGTAGGTACCTTTTTCAACCGAGTTATTAAAAAACTACAATGAGTATTAATGTGACATCGATCTATTTATGTACTCTCTTAATGTTTTAAAAGAACGTACGAGATCCAAATTGGTATCGATAAAAAATACTTAGTATTGTAAAGTATTTAGAAATACCTTGTCGTTATGACGCTTTTGTACTTAATGTTTGCATTTATGAACCCCCAGGTCTGTTTTATATATAGGTATATGTAACTTACCTATATCATTTATGTATGTCAGTATGTGTTCTGAATGATAAAAAAGCTCATGTTATCCGGAAATATTCCCAAAAGGGATTAAATTAAGCGATAAATAAATTCCTGTTCTTTTTGTGTTTATGTAATATTGTAGATATTGGGCAGTTTTTTTTTTTATTAAAAATGGGATTGCTCTTGGCCAGCATCTAACCAGGGGGCAAAGATGAGGCCGACGATGAAGCGAGCTCACCCAGAAGATGCCTATTCACTCGTGCCTTAAAAAGGTCCAGGTTGTATGAACTCGGAAATAAAAAATAATTATGTAACAAACAATAAATGTTACACTAAAATTCAGTGTTTTATTAACAAAATAAAATAACCAACATTAACAACATGTATAGCAATAACGGCGACGTTCACCAATGTTCATAATTTAGTTCACGAGTTTAAACAGAGCTTTGGAAATGCTCCCGGTCTTCAAGTCATTCAGAGCTTGCTGGTACTCTGAAAGCTTGTACGTCTTTATACCTAAGTGTTCGTAGTTGAGGTATCTGAAAAGAAAAAAAAAACTATAATATCTGAAAAAGGGTAAGTAACAATTTATAAGGAAAATAGTTTGCAAGCCTGTTGCAGCAAGTTTACCTCAAAATCGTTGTTTAAGTATCTCTCGGCGCCCAATACGAATTTATGGCATTTGGCGTCGAGACACTGGGACCGTGGGGTAGAAGCGCACGGGAGCTCCACAAGACACTTGCCAAACGACTGAGGGAGGCAACGGGCGACCCTCGCGCGGGCAGCCAGAGGATTGCTATTGCAATCCAGCGCGGGAATGCTGCCTGCGTGATGGGTACGCTACCGAGGGGACCAAATTTGGATAGCCTTTTTAATATTTAGTTTTAGTTATTTTAATTCGTATTAGTGTTTTACTGTCTATGTTTTTTACTTGTGTATTTAGTTTAAGGTTTATTTCGCAAATAAATAATTTTACTGATGTCAATTGACAAATGACAATGTCAATTGTCAACTTGTCAAGTGACAAATAGCAATAGCTGTACTCAAGGTATGAACAAAAATTCGACACACCAGTAGCCTTTTTTACTACAACGGTGGCAAACAAGCTTACGGCCTGCATGATGGTAAGCAGACACCGTAGCCTATTGACATTGCGACTCCAGAGGAATCAAGAGTGCGTTGCCGACGCTTTATTGACTTGGGGATGCGCTGCAATAACGACACAACCAATCTAGGCTCGTTTGCAATAAAACCTCTTTTTTGCTGTAGGAGTACGGATGTCCAAAAAATAGCTACCATGTTGGTGCATGTGAATGTGGGCGACCCATCCAGGTAAAGTATGAAAATACTTGTGTTAGGATAAGCCGCTCCTCCCATCCGGAGGTACGAGCTGCCAACAAATTTATGAACTGCTAACAAACTTACGAACTGCCAACAAACTAATGAACTTCCAACAAACTTATTAACTGCCAACAAACTTGCGTACTGCCAATAAACTGTATATAAAAATAATTAATACATAATTTGAATGTGCTGTATTGCTCGTATATGTGACGATCATAATCATTATCAGTCGAAAGACGTCGACTGCTGGATATAGGCATCTCCCAGAGACTGCCAAAACGACCGGTTATAGGCTGCCTGCATCCAGCCGACTCCCACAACCTTAACCAGGTCATCAGTCCACCTTGTGTGTTACGTACCTACTTATAATATATTTGACTACTTTGCCTGTTATATTAATTATGCTGACTACGTACATTGAGAGAGTTGCATCCCAAAGGGGGACATTTTAGTAAAGCCTTTTACCTTTCTCCCATAGCCTTAAGCCATCCGATGGTCTTCGGAAAGGTGTATGGGTTGATCTTGACGCCAATCACAGTCAATTCCTTGTTGTAGATTTCGAACGGATTCAATCTGAAAAACACATTAATACAATTTAAATAAATGTCTAATATTTGAATCACTGCTAAGAATGATGTCGATCAAGTCATCCTTGCAAGCACAACAGTTTGATTTTTGTTGCTCCTTGAAAACTCATTAAAACTATGATTACTTAAGTATCAATAGTAAACCTAGTTAGGCCAATTTACATTCATAGTTCTAAGAATCATCGGTGTCGATAAATACGAACCGCTACGATACGTAACGCTATTAGCCCAAACCTATTGTCACAAAGATTTAGTTTTAATTTAGTTATGCTTCTACTCTGTGTATTTATTGTTTTATTTTCTTCTTTTTGCGACAATAAATCATTTTTTTAATCACTATTGACTCCCCGCTTAACAGAAAAAATAAGTAAATAAAAATAAATATTAGTTGGACGATAGTACCTTAACTAAGGCTTGTGTTATGTATGTGAAGAATAACAACAATAAAAACTTAATATATATTAACTTATTAAAACTTATTATATATTACTTATACAAAGAATTGTCTTGAATTGAATAAAATGCGACAATGCTGATCCTTACTTCACCGTAAAGATTAATTCATATGGAATCTCAAAAAAATATTAACGTTTTTAAATTAACCTGGTTTTAAATTGCCCCAAAAACAAAAATAAAATATATTTTGGTGTTATTAAGCGATATAAGAAAATTCTCATTTATTTAATTCATGACCACGGTGGGCCAAAATAAAACCTTTTAGAAAATATGGATCGCAAGTGGCAGCACAAGTGAAAAAGAATAAAAACCTAATTAAAAACTTACGAAGCTTGTTGAGTAGGGGGGCAGCAACCAAAGAGCACGTATTTACCACCGGGGTTCAAATAGTTGAAGTTTATTTCCATCACCTTAGCGACACCTGAACATTTAAAATAAAATCATATAAAATCGTAACTTAAATGTAAAATAAAAAAACTGTAATACGAATAAACATTATTCCTTTCATTGTTTTTGGTTTTGCCTCGTTCAGAATCGTTGATACTACTATATATTTTTACACAAGAACAAAAAATGACAATGTTACATTTTTCTTTCTTAACGTCCATATAATTAAAAAGACGCAGCAAAAATGTGATAATCTGTAAGTATTGGAATATTTGGAACACTTTCTTTTCTTTATGTCATACAGAAAAAAAACTACCGTGAGTTTCAGATATCCTTTTATTTTACTTTTTTCTTGTATAAGGACCGTGAGCATCAAAGACTCCGAGTATCAAGAATATAAAAAAAAAACAAAAGGTAAGTTCCTTTATAAAAACCTATGTGATGATTGTATGTAGATTGTGCAATGATTGGAATTTGAATACTATACGAGTATATTATTGTTTTTTTTACAAGCTATTGATTTTTTTTTATATTTTATACAATCTAGTTTTAATAATTATACTGTTTAAAAATTGTGTTTACCTGTAAATTAGCTTTACAAAATAAATGAGTATGAGTATGAGTTTTGGTCAAGTGGTCATCGAAGTTACCAGCAATATTTTCTCTGAGTGGCATGTGACGAGTGGGCTTGTATAACTTGTATTCGTGGCTTTTGATATTCAGTTTTGAAAGTAAACTGTTCATGTTAACTTTATTTTACCAAAGACCACTTGAATTTGCTGGTAATATCGGCCTATATTAGTTTTAATGAGTCAGTTGTGTAAGATAGTCCACAAATATTTTTAATTTTATATTATTTATTATAGAAAGAATTAGGGATTAAAAAAATACCTGTGCAGTCCACGATGACATCATAAAATTTGTCCTCTTTAGCCAGTACGTCGGGGCTGATAAGTCTATATCCAGTGTCTGAAAAAAAAAGTTTTGAGTACTGTGTGAGTTTTATCCCATTTCAATATAAGGTCATCAACCGGCAAAACAAACATAAAAGCTTAGGTACACTCTAAATTCATACATATATACTTATAATCACGCCTGTTTCCCAGCTAGAGATCGCGGATTTCCATTTGCTACTATCCTGACATACCTACAATAGTCGCTTCACGATCTCTCATAATCATAAGATTCTTCTTTCTGCAGAATGTCTCCGATTTGGTTGGAGTACGTTCGCCGAGGTCTTCCCCTTCCAACTTTTCCATCCACTCTTTCACCATACACTCGTTTTGTCAATTTTCTTTCATCCTCTCTACATGTCCAAACCACCTTAAGGCGCAGGGTAGGGCAAGCCATTCTCCATACAAAGGTTGTGCAAGTTTTTTCCGTTAGTTTTGGCACTGCAGCATCTAATTTTATTTTTTGTTGCTACATATTGGATATACGCAGAACTTGATGTTGAAATTCTGCATTAATAAAAAAAAAAAAAAACAAAAAAAAAATTAAAAAAGAAAAACATCAAGACATAGCTAACAAAAAAATAAGCATATGGACCAAAAATAGTAATTGAAGTGCAAACACAAACGAAGAAAAACTTGCACAAAGTTTGTATGGAAAGAGCTTGCCCACCCCTTCGCCTTAACATACCTTTCTCAATTTCCGTCACAACATCTTCATTCACTCCACACCTCCGTCTTATGATGGTGTTTTTCACTCTATCAAAGTCACACTTGTCAACGCTTTCATTTCCACTGCATTCATCATTCCATTACGACCCACTCGGTATATTAATAACAACTGCCCGTAAGTGCTAGTGTTTGGTAGTTAGTAATCTAAGTTGTCTTAATTGTATTTTTCTTTTTGTCACTGTTTATATCCAAATTTGTTTCGCATATGGTGTTTACCTATAAGTGATTGTGACACCTATCTCTAAATGTACCTACTTAGTTTATAGATTTCGCATGTGCTGATGTCAACAATCGTTGGTGAACCTTGAATAAAAAAAAATAAAAAAATAAAAATTCACTCGACTCTGATGTTTACTCTAAATTCAGTACCTAAGTAATAGCGAGTGAGGGATAGCTTTGAGCGGCTTGTCCTGTCAACTATGCCAGTATTTGCAGCTGACCATGCCAGTGAGTGATCTAAAGAAAGGAAAAATGACCTCGTTCGTGTGCATTGATCATGAGTCATTTAGGTTAGTACTTACTAAGCTTCTTGACTATTTCCAGCCTTGCCTTGTTCATTTCTGACACAGTGACTTCTCTGTGACCCTGGTGGTGTAAGGCTGTCACCCACAAGTTACCTGGAATGACAAACAAACAAATTACACTTCTAATAATTTAATTGTACTTTATCTTAATTTATATTTTAATTTTAAGTGTCTCTTCAAGACAAGAGCGAATAGGCTATTACTGAACCAGCGAGCAACATCTTAGGCCTTGTCATCGCTTTCCATCATCAGGCCAAACGCTGGTTTGGCCTTAAATAGTATTATCTACTTGTTTAATTAGTTTAAGGCTTATTGCTTGAATAAAGTTAAATTAATTATACTTTTTGACATCTTAGTTATGACAATGATATGATTAGTTTATTCGAGACAAATACGCCGTCCTCGCAAATTACTTGCTTGTTCCTCTTGCGGTTGAGATAACTGGCTGATGGGGCTTAGAGGCCAAAATTTTCCTCAGGGAGGTTGGGCAGCGTCTGCACGAAAGGGGTCATGACCCCCGCTCCGGCTCATTCCTGGTGCAAACTTGCAAAGGCTGTCCATTGCGATCCAACGCGGGAACGCGACAAGCGTGATGGGCACCTTTGGGTCAGGAATGACACGGGGCGGATTTAAGACCAATCGTTATGTTTAATTATCTTTAATCTACTTGTATAGCTCTGTATTTAAAGTTTTTATTGTTATGATATAAATAAAAGTTATATGTACATAATGTTTTTTTTTAATTATATTTTATCATTATTTTGACGTGTTTTAACGTACAGTGCGTACCAGCCAGCATGCGGGCTTTTCTCAAACCGTATAGTAAAGTATAGTAGTATGTTTCATTGCCAATTGTTTGTTACATACATTAGCAAATTATAATTATTATTATTTTTTTACACATAATTCTTTTAATCCGCACCTTCACGGCACTGCGTAAGATAACGTCGTATTTGTACTGTCTTGTTAATTTACTTTGCTGTAAATTGCTGGTTTTTTTTACGACTAAGGAGGCAAACGAGCAGGCGAATCGCCAGATGGTAAGCGATAAATAATAATCGTAAGGCATTTATTTTCCAACTGTGAGATCTTCGAGAAGACAAGTATGGTAAGCGATTAGCGCCGCCCATGGACACTCGCAACACCAGAGGGGTTGTAAGTACGTTGTTGGCCTGCTCGTTTTTAGGGTTCCGTAGTCAACTAGGAACCCTTATAGTTTCGCCATGTCTGTCCGTCCGTCTGTCCGTCCATCCGCGGATAATCTCAGTGACCGTTAGCACTAGAAAGCTGAAATTTGGTACTAATATGTATATCAATTACGCCGACAAAGTGGTAAAATAAAAAATGGAAAAAATATTTTATTAGGGTACCTCCCCTATACGTAAAGTGGGGAGTGTTTTTTTTTTCATTTTAACCCTAACGTGTGATATATTGTTAGATAGGTATTTAAAAATAAATAGGGGTTTACTAAAATCATTTTTTGATAATGTTAATATTTTCGGAAATAATCGCTCCAGAAGTAAAAAAAAATGTGTCCCCCCCTCTAACTTTTGAACCATAAGTTTTAAAAATATGAAAAAAATCTCATAAGTAGAACTTTATAAAAACTTTGTAGGAAAATTATTTTGAACTTGATAGGTTGAATAGTTTTTGAAAAAAATTCAAAAATAATTTCTGAACTAAGTTTGTAATTTAACCGCATAAACAGGTGTTTATTGTACCTGTCATTTCTACAAAATCACAATGAAATGACGTGCTTTTTAGGGTTTTGTGTTTCTGTACTTAATATGTCAACTTAATGTGACGGACGGAAAACTACGGAACCCTACACTGAGCGTGGCCCGACACGCTCTTGGTCGGTTTTTGAAGGTCTTATCGGTCCGGAAATACCGTACTCCCCGACCCCAAGTAAATGGGCACGCGAATGATGATGATGTTGATCATACACAGTAATAAAAATATAGCATCTGATAAAGATTCACACATGTTTTAGGAATAATTGTAAAATTTCCTTCATAGAGGTAGTGCTTGAAAACTGTTGATTGTAGTGAGCACACATTTTAGGTATTTACTATGTAAAATATAGCTAAACTGATCTGTAAAGTGTCCAAAATATTCATCTAAATACCTAATAAATAAGAAACATCTTCACTTACCAATAATACCAGCGCCTACGATCAGTATTTTCTCGCCGACCTGAATAGGCGAGGCGCGGTCGAAGCCGTGCGCCACGCAAGAGTACGGCTCGCACAAGCCACCTGGAATTAAATAAAATACTACTACAGGTGGTATTTCTCAACCGATTCTCGTAAAAATTTGTCAGCAGGTTCAATAATTATGATTTTTTTTGTTGAGTCGGTTTTTGGAAATTATGAAATTTAAAATAAAGTTGTGGGGCCGCAATGCCACTACTTTAAGTTTTATTTTTTAGTAGATTGCTTTAGTTTCATATTCTGTCAAGGTTACTACGTGTATATTTGTCATAGATTACATTAGGAAAATCATTAGTAAACTAATAAAAACTGTTTATGTACCTTGAAATTATAATGGAAAAAAAAATACAGCGAGTTTTTGAGTTTTTAGGAATTGTATGAAACCTTTATAATCGCTGTATTTTTCTGTATTGTAATTTCAAGTAATTTCAAGCAACAGAAACTAATTTCCGACGAATTGTGTATACAACGTTTCATGTTATTTCACACACCGTCAGCTTCGTAGGCAGGGTCAACCCCTAGGTAGTTATTGACATTCATAGGTGCATATGATATGCCTAAATTGAAGAATACCTAAATAACCTTTTACTTTTAGTTTTTTAGGTTAGTGGCTAAAGCAATCGTCAAAGCGTGTAGATATTATTAGAGTTTCCTTTTTCAGTAGCTACTTTAATTTTCGGGCTCAGGTTGATTTTATATTTGATAGGCACGCATATGCTTTCGGTATTTTCTGTAGGTATACCAGCATACTGCTCACGGAAACCACAAATTGTTGCATAGCGAAGTACAAAATTGGAGTCGGTTTTTTTTGGTATAAATTATTTAGTCTGTTTCGTCGAATAACCGGTATCTTATCTAACATTCTATTCATAGTGCAAAATGTACAACCATAAGCTTCTATATTATCGTAATATATAGTCATTATGATTTATCTTTTTGTTGTTAAATAACTGTGTGGTAAACATGATAAGCTAATCTGCCCATATACATAATCGTATGTCTTTGTAATCGTTTGTACGTCAGCATAATAATCAGCAAGGAGAAATATAGTTACCCATTATGTTATATATTTGACCTTGAATATTTAAAAAAAAAATGGCAATATTAACAGCATTTTTATTGTTGGTTCTTCTCATGTTTTAAATTTATATGTAAATAAAGCAACCGCATTTTATATTGTTGCATATTTTTGCCAAAACTTGATGATATCAATTTTAATAAGCAAACCTTCATAATTTCAGCAAAATTGCGTAAGTGTAGTACAGTCACGAACTGTTATTTGGGATCCCTTTAAGAGTCCGCAGGAAGCTCAATTCTCCATACAGACGTAGTTTCGCTCTCATTTTAAAACGGCATGCTGGAATAACATGAAACTTTGTTTACAGAATGGGATCCGGCATATCTAGACCGGAAATTAGTTTGCATATGTATACAAAGTTTCATGTTATTCAAGCACGTTTTTTGTATTTTCAATGTTATTATACAATAATATTAAAGCCATCGCAGAAAGTTACACCAAAATCTGGCAATATTTTCTAGCAATATTTCCACAAACGTAAATCAATTGTAAATGTAATAATTACCCTGTTCAGTGGTGATTTCATCCGGAAGAGCGAACACATTGGTCTCTGGGCACCTCACGTACTCGGCCCAGCCACCGTCTTGCCAGATACCGATGGTGCTGTTGATTCCGGCGATTAGGCAATAATGGTACTTGCCGCTGCGGCAGGAGTCGCATTTGTGGCAGGGGCTGCAATTTAGCAATACAGAGATATCGATACAGGCACGCGTAGTGTACAGTCAACAGCAAAAGTAGATGATCATTTTAGTACCTTGTCACTTTCACTACTTTGACGCATCCCAGCCATCGCAGTATTGTTACGTTAGTGCGAAGTATTAAAATGATCATCAACTTTTGCTGTTGACTGTACCAAAATTAATCCGCTGCTAGTTTTAAGCCGTACTGCATGCTAGATATAATTAGGTAGCACAAAAACTATTAACATAAACCACTATAATACAATGCTTGTAGTTAATAAATATTTTTGATTTTATTTTTTCATTTCATCGCAACGTTGATTTGAAAACTAGGTTATAATTTATTTCACTTTTGTGATTGGAGGGTTCCTGCGGGCAGATTAGAATGAGGGTCTTGATTAGAGATGCGCTGAATATGGGTTTCACCGAATATGAACATTCGGCCGAATATTCAGTCCATCTCTTGCCGAACCGAATTATTCGGTTCAAGAAAATGCCTTTATCAGCTGTTCTAAAACAATGATTACCTAACAATTTTGTTAATTTTAAAGTAAGACTATAGACAATAAAGTACGTTAAAGCTGAATAATAATCCGTTAAGAATGATAATTTGACAAGGCACAGGCAGTGATTGTATTACATTTTTGCAAGTTGTAGATAAATACCTCTAAAACTGTTCGGTAAATATTCGGCAGTTGAACCGAATAATTTGGCCGAATACATTAAAAAATACGCCGAATATGCCGAATACCGAATAATTGCCGAATATTCGGCGCATCTCTAGTTTTGATCTACCGGAGGACTCCTTTAGCCAATAACGTAGAGTATGATCACGTCACTAGATTTTTTTATACAAGGAGGCCGTCAAACAAGTGTATGGTCCGACGAATTGCAAGCAGCAACCGTGTTAGCAGCACACATGTTATTTTTTTATTCATTTATTTATATAAATTGTAATTAATAAATAAATTGCATAACAATTTACATATTAGTTAAAAAACTTGCATTGATGACATTAACTTGCAATTAGTTTGTCGCCTTTGTGTACTATATTTATTTTTCTCATTTTCTCGAAAGTTAGCTGGAAGAGATCCCTTATAGGGATAAGTTTGCCTTTGTACTTTTACATTTTGTTATTTTGTTTCGATTGTTATTGTTTTTTTGTGCAATAAAGTGTTATACTAACATACATTCCCTGTGTTTTTTGTTTTGGTAAAAAAAGCAGTGAAAGGGCGTACCTATTGTATACCTACATAGGAATTCCTTCTCACTGCATTTAAGTATACTAATAATAGTTACCTATGAGACATTATTATTTATGCTATTTATTTTCATGAAACAACTTCTATGGCAAGGTGTTATATGTTTTAGTAGCCAGATACTCAAATGTGCGTTCTTCATATTCGTCAGTTGCATCATACTTTTCGGTTAATAATTTTGCTTTTCTTCTTGACACCCAGTTATCATAAGGTAATTTGCAAATGAAAGGTTGTCTAAAATAACTAATCTGAGATTTCGTTCATTATCAAAAGGAGCACACTGAATAGTATTTCAAGCCTCAAATACCGTACCTGTTAGGGTCAACGACGACTTTCTGACCAACTTTGAACATGGTAGCTTTTCCGACCTCAGTGATGACGCCGCTGAACTCATGGCCCATGGGTAAAGGGCGGTCCTTACGAGCGGGGAACTCTCCCTGAAATTAATTAAATTTCCTGTCAAAAAAAATCTAATTTTACGGGAAATATTGCTCAGGTAGACATATTTCCGTTGACATTGGCCATTGGGGCGAAAAGGTTATCGAGTGGCGACCATGTACTGGAAGGCGCAGCGTGGGTAGACCACCCCACAAGGTGGACTGATGACCTGGTAAAGGAGTCCACTGGATGCGGGTGGCGTAGAATCGGTCATTATGGCACTCTTTTGGGGAGGCCTATGTCCAGCAGTGGACGTCTTTCGGCTGATATGATGATGATGAAACATATTACAGTTATAAATAGCTGACAAAATTTAAAAATTGATGAAGATAAAGTCAAAGGGAGAGAAAAATGTGGACAGCTAATTAATAATGTACCTGAATTATGTGAAGATCGGTGCCACAGATCCCGGAGTAGTGCACCTTGACGATGACATCAGTGTCATTGACGATCTTAGGTAGGGGATACTTCGGCTCATATTTCAGAGACAATTTTGCGCCGTCGAAAACTACAGCTTCCATGTTTAAGCTGCAATAAATATGTTATACAACATCACAGTGTATAGTCGAAATAAAAACATGCTAATAATGCTTACCCATCGGCTAAACTCCGTATACGACTAGACCCGAAGTGGTTATCAATTATCGTATTAAATTATTGACAAGTTCATGTCAATTAATGTGGAACATTGTTAGTCAATGTCAAATTCCGAGTTTAGCCTATGGGAAAGCATTATTTACTACATCTTTGATAAACAAACAAATTTTAAAGGACATTTTTTTAGACAAATCGAACTAGTCCCATAGTAAGCTCAATAAGGCTTGTGTTATGAGTACTAGACGAAGATATATTTAACAGTTAAAACAATACATAGAAAACATCCAAGTCTCAGGAACAAATGTCTCTGCTCACCACAGAAACAAATGCCCTTACCGGGATTCGAACCCAGGACCTCCAGCTTCGGAGGCAGTGTCACTACCAACTAGGCTAAACAAGCCGACAACCATTCCAAAATGATCCATTTGCAAAAACTGTAACTGACTTAACATTTATCCTATTACTTACCAGATGGTAGTCTGTTGTTTATCGCGTCACTACCTCGAATGAAAAATTATCCACTTCACTATAACGATACACGATAGTCTAAAAGCACTTATACACACTCATATTTTTATCATTATCGTGTGTATACACGGCACGGCACATTAACCGTGTATATACACGATAAAAACAATACAAGTCGAGTTGTTCGAATACAGACGTGCCGTACCCTTGCTTCGCAGACAATTTATGTTTCATAGAACGTATTATTGATCCTCATTTCATAGAAGACTTTTTTCATAGACCGTTCATTTTTTGGGTACAGCTAGAGCTTAGAACCCATTTAGGTCTACCAGAAAAGTAAATTAGGTCAGGTTAGAACTGCGACCCTATGTGAAAAAATACTTTCTATGAAATGAAAATTTTGGGAAGCATACATTCTATGAAACATTTTTCTGCGAAGCAGGGTACAACTGTGTTATTTCCATTATTTCCGTTCCCGGGAATACTGCAACTGTAAATGTTGCCGAGGATATAGTAATGGATAATTTCTTGATTTTAACTAAAAACTGAACAGAAAATTGCATTCAACTATTGTAGGGATTCTCGGCTACAGTGACTGCAAATCTGCTTCAAACAAAATTTTCAGTAACAACCGGACTTAATTCCCAAAGCTGCTGGTATAAATCGATATTTTGTATGTAACTTGCTTACTATGCTGGCTCGCTGACCCGAAGAGGATCTTGGCCTCCGACGCAAGAGAACGCCACTCTATTCTGCGCCTCCTCAGGCCAGTTGGGTACTCCGAGGTCGGCCAGGTCGTATTTTCTATTTTATACCACGTCAGTGGCAAACAAACGTGTGGCCCGCCTGATGATAAGCGGCCATCGCAGTCTATGGACGCCTGAAACACCAGGGATGTGACATGCGCGTTGCAGTATTATGTTGAACTATCAATTTTAGTATTCTGTTATTAGTAACAGTGCGGTGGAGATACTGCGATCGCCAACCCGCATGCCAAGCGTGGCGATTATGGCATTTACCCCCCATGAAATTGGGGGAGGCCTATGTCCAGCAGTGGACGTCCTAGGGCTGATATGGAGGTGGTGGTGGTTATTAGTTGCCCCCTTACAATCTTCTTCTTCAAATAGGTTTTCTACTGTATAGCATTGTTATTTTATTTTGTAGTAACTTAGAATGTAATTTTATATTTAACTGTACAATTATATTGTTTTGAAAAAAAAATACACCTCGCCGAGTTTCTTACGCCGGTTCTTCTCGTGGCAGAGGTTTACTTTTCCGAACCGGTGGTAGTTTATTGACGTTCATAGGTGCATGTAATATGCCTAATTTGAAGAATACACTACTTTTATTTATTTTTTACTTCTTTTCCTAAAGGTTGACTGGTAAAGAATGTCTCACTGAACAGTCTACTTTCGGTACATTATGATATATTTTTGTGCAATAAAGATGAATAAATAAATTAAATTGCATTTACTTTTGGCAATATTTCCCATCAGTGAAAAATGTTATACCGTACGTATTAAAAACCGTTACCGTGTATTAAACACTCGTTTTCGCCGTCGCTCTAAGACCGTCATTACTATAAATACTATTAAGTGTAATCTATGTAATACAGATAACATATTATTCACGTGTATCAACAATAAAGCGATAAGGAGCGCTCGTGGCCCAGCGGCGCCCGCGTACCGCGTTCGGTATGCGAGGTTATCAATGTCGGGCGAGGTCAGTCCTTGGATGGGTGACAGCTTTGAGTGGTTACTAACTGAGCGCTCCCGTGCTTTGGAAAGCACGTTAAGCCGTTGATCCCGGCTGCTGTCTACGACAGCAGTCGTTAAGCCAAGTTAGAGGCCTTCGGGCGGCTTGAGAACTTCTAACAGTCAAGTTGCCCACTCACTTGACAAAGGGGGGTCGAAGTTACACCATGTCCGTAGGGAGTACCCACCGTTACCCTACACGTGACCCCTGGGTGGTGCTAAAAGTGCAACAAAAACTGGCAACCGTACTTGTCTTCTCGGAGATCTCACGGTTCGTAAATAAATGCCATACGATTAAAAAATGGAATTTAACATCCTGGCGTGCTCTCAAATGGAGACATCGCATTATAACTCATATTGGTGCACCAAAAGGATTTTACGAGACAACTACCTATATGAAAAATCATCTGGCTTAATACTGCGAGTCTGCTTTTCTCTGATGTCTGTGGTGTTGACCTTATTTCAACCTTATTTCTTTCTGTAATTAAGTGTTTATATGTCTCACGTTCGTATAAATTTACGGATTACCTACTGCTCCCAACTTCCCAAGTATTTGTTCAAATAATCTGTGAATAATTGTCTCAAAAAGCATGTAATGAAATTATCAAGAAGTTACTAAGTTAAAGTTCAATACTGATAATTTAGTGAACAAATGTCATTTGTAGATAATATTGTAAGGGGTAGATAATATTGTACTTATGGTATGAAAAGTGGTACCTATATAAGTCGCTTGATAATTGCAACTTAGTGTTATAAACAATATAAAAACATGTATCGAAGTGCCAAGAAAATGTGCCTATCCTTGAACCCACAGGTTTGGCAAGACACGACGGCAAGCGACCTGATGGTGCCACTTTAGTGCCATGGAGGTTGGGTAGAGGCTTGGTGTGGGACCAAATGTGGGACGTAACGTGCGTATACGTTTGCTCGCAGTCCCACATCAAACCTAGTGAATAGGCATCTTCTGGGTGAGCTCGCTTCATCGTCGGCCTCATCTTTGCCCCCTGGCTAGATGCTGGCCAAGCAATCCCATTTCTAATAAAAAAAAAACCCTGCTAACAAAATTTCACGAGAATCGGAACAGAATTGCGATCAAGATCTGGATATACGAAAGCATTTTTGCCAAAGCTGAAACGGAGAAATACGTTTCATATCTTTTACTTTCGTTTACTCTAGTTTTAATATTTCTGAACTGGTCCATCAAATAAAATGTCACTTTTGACAGAGGAACCACGAATGAACAATTATTGTAGTTTGTGAAAAGTCAAAATTCACGTTATCAATTCAAAATTTATTGTGACTACAAAATTTTATCGTAATTATTCTGTAAATTATTGTCCTGTTAAGTTTACTTTTTTACGTTGTGTCAATAAACTCAAAACAATCAATGTTTAAATTGTTTAACAGTGATAAAAGACTACATATATGCCTATAAGTAGTTATTTTTGTATGCTCAGTCCATTTGTGTCTCGTTTTTCTTCTGTATATTGAAAGTGAGTACGTAAAGACTTCGATTACTGTGATAGAGCCTTGTATGGAGCAGCTGCGTTCGTAATCATCATCATCATCCGAGGCCGGAAGACGTCCACTGTTGAACATAGGCCCCGGCAGAGACTGCCACAACGACCGATCATAGGCTGCCCGCATCCGGCGGACTCCCGTGGCTTTAACAGGTCATCAGCCCAGCGGTCGGAAATTCATCATCATCATCGTCATCAGCCTTTATACGTCCTACTACTGCTCCTTTCATAGCCGAGAGGGAACGGGCAGTGCGGCTTGGGGACTTCACATACTCTTTTGAATTTCTTCGCAGATGTATGCAGGGTTCCAAGTTCCAACCAAGGTTATTCTTCATCGTAAAGCTAACGGTAAATACTAAATGATATTCCGTACATTAGTTCCAAAATCTCATTGCTTTGGCAGTTAAAGTTAGTAATTTGCTTCGTGAAAAACGAGTACCTATTCCTAACCGTATGACTACCACTGCTCTTTTACCAAGCAAAAGCCGCTAAAGAAATGTTTGTGATAAACTGGCAAACTGATGGTCAATTTATCTGTTCATTTAATTTATTCGGTCACATAATAAACTTACAGTCCAGTCAGAAACGATGTATGGTCATATAAAGACATGAATCCACGTTTAAACTTTATTTATTTATTTATTTTTTCTCATATACTTATAGGTATACAGAGATACACTTATGTCCGTCAGTAATTACAATGTTTCTGATCGCTAATCATTACCATTAATTAATACTAGTCAGTTACACAATTTTCCAAACATCCTTATCAGCTAAATAATCTGAGACTTTGTAGTAGGATTTCTGAATTAGTTTATCTTTAACAATCTTTTTAAATTTAAAGTCTGGTAAGTCAGTTACGTGTCTGGGAATTCTATTGTAAAAATGTATTGACTGCCCAATAAATGATTTCCTGGCTTTTGCTAATCTTAACCGACGCACTGCGAGTTTTTCTTTATTTCTAGTATTGAATTTGTGAAAATCACAATTTTTTGGGAGATCTGCGTAATGTTTTCTAGCGTACTTAATAACTTCGTAAATGTATAATGATGGCAGTGTTATGATATTCGCCTTTCTAAATATATTCTTCAAAGATGTACGTGGCTTTAAATTATAAATTGCTCGCACTGCCCTTTTCTGCAGAACGAATATGCTGTCAACATTAGCAGATCTACCCCAAATCAGGATTCCATAAGACATTAGAAATGTAATATATTAGTTTAGCTGTATTTATATCTGTAATCTGTCTTATTTTTCTAACCGCATAGGCAGCAGAACACAATTTACTACTTAAGATAGCTAAGTGCGAATCCCATTGCAACTTGCCATCTACAGTCAAACCAAGAAAAAGGGTGCTACCCGAAAATTCCAGAATAGTATCTCCCAGAACCAAGATGGGTTTATGTTTTATTTGAGTTTGATGGCAAGTTGAAAATCGAACACATTTTGTTTTTCATTGCAAACAAGGTCCAAGAGTGTAAACATCCCTTTCTAGTCAACTGTACTTGCTGACCTTAGAAAACAAGAACGAATGTATGATTACTAATATTATAAAGCTGAAAAGTTCGTTTGTTTGAACGCGCTAATCTCAGGAATTACTGGTTCGAATTGAAAAATTCTTTTCGCGTTGGATAGTCCATTTATCGAGGAAGGCTTTAGGCTATATAACATCACGCTGCGACTAATAGGAGCGAAGACGTGGACGAAGTTGCGGGCAACAGCTAGTTCACTATATACAGCTCGAAACGCACGGAGCGGGCGCGGCGCGGTGCGGGCCAGAGGCGGTTTTGAATTTATGACTTTTCGAAACTGTCGACTGCCGATTAGTAAACAAAACTCTCTTAGGAAGACTCGAGTATTTTTAGAGGACTCGAGTCTCTACAAAACACTCAAGCTTCGATTAGTCTAAAATCGGAATGAAGACTTCAAAGAATCAAGTCTTTACCAACACTATTTATCGGTAAAGCGAACGCTTCTTCTTTCTTTCTAATGGACACTATTAGAACGCTTCTTCTTTCTTTCTAATGGACACTATTAGAAAGAAAGAAGAAGCGTTCGCTTTACCGATAAATAGTGTTGGTTAAGACTTGATTCTTTGAAGTCTTCATTCCGATTTTAGACTAATCGAAGCTTGAGTGTTTTGTAGAGACTCGAGTCCTCTAAAAATACTCGAGTCTTCCTAAGAGAGTTTTGTTTACTAATTGTAAACACAAGGCTTTTAACTCATTATGATTAGAACTCAACTGTACTTGTAGAAACACGTAAAGTTACGCAGTCTACTCATTGAAGTAGGTACTGTAGAGGTTGGATGTTTAACCTCTACGATGCTGGCTGTACACTTGTACAGTATTATTCTAAATTTAAATCAAACTTTCTCGAGGGTTATAAATAGAAGAAAATATCTAGGTTCTTCACCCAATGGGCTGCGTTTCCACTTAATGATATGTAAACTCGAAGATGTGTTGACTCGTGTAATAATGCCATACGACTAAATAAATAAATAGAAGAAAATCCGAAGACGTCGAGCAGTCGCCCTCGACATATTACACATACTTCTCCATGGCCCTCGAGGCTTTGGCCTCTGGGCCACGCATCGCTGTACAATTCGTTAAAACAATATAGAATTCAAGTGTCTTAGTATGTGTTTTCCTCCACCTGACCTTCACCCCTATTACAGTACTGTAGAAATTCGTTCTTTGAATAGAAACTTCAAAAGTGAGTCTTTGCTATTAGATTCAAGTATTTTTAAGGCACGCCTAAATAAATATATAAAAAAAAATACTATAAGAGATACGATAGTTCCGAGTCTTTTCTAAGAGTTGTGACTACAGGACGGCTAGCATAACTTGGCGCGCGAGCTATCTCACGCGCGAGATAGACTATCCGCCTCTTTCTAATTGGTACACACAGAAAGAGACGGATTGTCTATCTCGCGCGTGAGATAGCTCGCGCGCCAAGTTGTGCTAGCCGGGCAGGACTCGATACGACTCGAAAAAGGACTCGACTCACGACTAAAAAGACTCGGAAGTCTTTTAAGCTTGGAGTCCCGTAAGTATGAGTCGAGTTCTTGAATTCGAGACTCCAAAAACTTGAGTCTTTACCGACACTACCGAAAAATCGCCTCAGACGCAACTACGCTGCACCACGCTCTGTTCGTTTCAATTCAAACTTATATGATTGCTTCTCTGAGTACAGCCGAAACAATATTGATTGTTTAAAAAAAAATATATATAAAAAAACCATTTTTTTTTCTTTTGTACCTTTGTGTCTAATTCAATAACCCATTATTAAAGGACAAAATGAGATTAAATTGATGGTATTTTAGGTCATCTAAATAGGAGGAAATATGAATAAAATGCCAATTATAGTAGTCGACGGTTAAGAAGTCAATCCTGACAACATTTCCATACATTTTATAACCTATAATTAAAAAAAAACCGACTTCAATGGGGGAGTCCGGTGAAAGATTATTAATCTTAGATGGTGCACTCTTAGATTCCATACAATAAAATAAAAATGGCTATAAGTATGTTTATAATGGTAGAAGACTAAGTACCCTCAATTCCTCATGAAATCATGGAAAAACATTGTTTGCTTGACAAACAAAACGAAGAGAACAAATCGCCAAACGTGAACTACGCGTCGTTGAAGAGTTCCGTTCTGATCATCATCAGCAGTTCCACTTTATCAAATGTCACTTTTATGAATGAAAATGCTTGATTAGTTCATGAAAATACTAAAATCACTATTTGTGTGCCTTTCACATTTGAGGAGTTTCCTCGATTCCTAATGGATCCCATCATCACAACTCGAGCATGACAAAAATCAATCGTGAAAATAGAACTTGCTTAACAAACACAGCTAGAAGGACAAATCGCTAAACGTGAACTTTTCGTCGTTGAAGAGTTCTGTTCTGATCATCATCAGCAGTTCCACTTCATCAAATGTCACATTTTTGTATGATAATGCTCGATTTGTTGATAAAAAACACAAAAATCACTATATGTTTGCCTTTAAGATTTAAGGAGTTCCCTCAATTCCTCATGGATCCCATCATCAGAACTCGAGCATGACAAAAATTAATCGTGAAAATAGAACTTGCTTAACAAACACAGCTAGGAGGACAAATCGCCAAACGTGAACTTTTCGTCGTTGAAGACTTCTGTTCTGATCATCATCAACAGTTCCACTTCATACAATGTCACATTTTTGGATGCAAATGCTTGACTTGTTGATAAAAACACAAAAATCACTATATGTTTGCCTTAAAGATTTGAGGAGTTCCCTCAATTCCTCATGGATCCCATCATCAGAACTGCCTTTTGACAAAAACGGGACCAACTTGGATATATATACTTATAATCAAAAAAAGAATTGTTCAAATCGGTTAAGAAATGACGGAGTTATGGAGTAACAAACATTAAAAAAAAACAAGAAAAAAACCATACAACCGAATTGATCCTCTTTTGAAATCTTGAAGTCGGTTAAAAAGTCTCTTTGAGGTTATAAACTGTATGGATATGACAGGTGTCAGGATTGACTTCTTAACCGCCGACCACTATAAAGTTAGATTATTTCGAAGTATGACAATAAAGCCGTCCCCAAAAACTGTTGCATATCATTTTCTCGAGCGCGGAACGCAAACATGTCTCTTTCATGGGGAGAAAATGACTGACTGTTGAGTTTGCTTCGGCATTTCTTCTCCACACAGGGTTAGCCTTTGAAAGTGGCGAGCAGGGCAACTATTCGGGGCCTCCGTCTTGCAGGGGCTTCGCTTACTCGAACAAATACCCGCGAACAATATTAGATACTAATATATAAGTAGTAGTCGGCAGTTAAGAAGTCAATCCTGACAGTTTATAACCTAAAAGTCACTTTGAGGTTATAAATTGTATGTATATGACAGGTGTCAGGATTGACTTTTTAACCGCCGACCACTATAGTACAAAAAAAAAGGAGTCTTGCAAAAATCTACCCACCCAGAACGTCGCAATGGCTGAGGCCGCCCATGTCTCGACAGTATGTTTTTTTTGTTTTCAGTTATGCTAGTGGATTTTGACTTGTAAATAATATTGCGGTCTACTAGCAGAATAATAGTAGATTGTACAAAAAGTGCATAAAACAAGCCATTTTAATCGAGATACTTAGTCGATCCGAGCCGCAAGCGAGGGTCGGGATAAAGTCGATGATGTAATAGGTTTTATACACAAGTTCTACACTCTGCTTTTCACTTAGATTGCAAGTAAATTAGACAAAAATAGAATAATTTCAAGGTTATGTTATCATATTTATACTCGATCATTCGACCTCTTGCAGCCCGTCGGCGTACGACGTCTAGCGAATCTCATTTTATACACTAGAGCATAAAAAGCGACTTTAAACTTGGGACACCTTATTCCGTATCCGTCTAGAAACCCCAGAACAGTTATAAGATTTTCTTTAAACTTCAAAGTCACGATTTAAGTAACCAATTTTTGCCATCGGCGTCTCGAGGGTTAAGTTATCTATGCACAACAAAAAGACGAATTTTAAAAGCATGAGTAGTGAAAAATTCGGATATTTCATATTCCAACAGGTTGAAATATGCCGCTCACTATTCCTTCAAATCTCCCTTTGCACAAAGAAGCTCACCAGAAGTGGCTGCGGGTCGTCCAAGAGACCAAATCCTTGATAGATAGGGATGAAGAACTTCAAGTAAGAAAACTACCGTCCGTTCTGTTTTTTTTATATACTAGGACGATGGCAAGCATACATAGCCTATGGACGCTTGAGAACCACAAGCAAGTTGTCGTGCCTTTTCATTTTTGAGGATTCGTTATCTGTCAAGCTAGAGACAAGTGGTCCGTCACTCTTAACACTGTTCATCATCGGGAGCTCTGGCGACCTTACCAACCTCCAGGAATAGTACACTACATACCAACGGTACAAATAGTGATTTTATGGTTTTACATTCGTATGTTTCGACATAGTCGACAAGTTTCCAACCTTCAGCAGTTCTTGCTCACGATTCACGATTTAATGTTTTTTTTTAGAAAAAAGCAGCGGAAGGACTTCGGTTGAAAGAGCGTCATGTGCCACCGGAAGTGCTCGGCGGGTTGTACGCAAAGTACTGTGATCTCGTCAACCGGATGTATCAGTCGTACCTGGACAGCGCGCAGCTACAGCGTGCCCCTTACATTCAGGACCTCGTCAGCGTGATGTTGAAAAGGTTTTTTTTGCTCTGGATAGGTTTGCGCTTGACCACAAATCACCTGATGGTAAGCGATATTGTGGTATAGTCCGGAGCGCGCTTACCTAGTAAAAACCGATTTACTCTTGCCTTCCGGCAAGGAGTTCCACAGCTTGACTGTTTTCACAATAAAAGAGGAAGCGAAACGCTTCGTACGAGTTTTTGGAACTGCCATCGCCTCGCCGTATCCCTGGTCGTCCGATGGTAGAAGGGGGCGAGGGTATTATACTGTGCAGTTCCTCAGCAGTACTCAGCACACTACCCGAAATGCAACCGATAGAAAGCCGAAAGACTAGCAACTTTGCGGCGATGTTCTAGACTGTGCAGTCTCGCATTGCAAAAAGAGTCTTTTCCTATGAGCTTCTTGGCACGTTTTCTCGATGGCTTCCAACGCCTCAAACTGCACAAATTGAAGACTCATGTTACAACATGAATACAATAAAGAATCTGAATCTGAAATTGCCATAAATGCGAACAGTAGGTACTCCATGCACGCTCGTACCTGTGCTTGATACAAAGTAAGCAACTCTTTCGGCTTGGTTGTACCGCGACGAGTCGGGGAGTATCGCCCCCCCCCCCCCCTAATATTATAATTATTCTTTGATTCGTACTGCCTGGAATTCTATTCCGGTGTCTGTAGTTGCAGAAACATACAACCTTCATGTTTGTAAGGTGCATCTTCTGGGTGAGTGTGATCCATCTTGGCCACGATCAGTACACTGATGGTTCACTGACTGGCTTGGTGGTGCTGACAACAGCAGTCGTAAACCGAAATCTGATGGTGGTGGTTGTTTAACAACTAACACATTGATGGTTCACTGACTGGCTTGGTGGTGCTGAAAACAGCAGTCGTAACCCGATATATCTGATGGTGATGGTTGTTTAACAACTAAGACATTGATGGTTCACTGACTGTTGTTTAACAACTAACACATTTGTAACATTATTGTCGTGTGATAGTGAATAAATTTTTATTCTACATGTTTTTGTTCTCAACAGTGTCTCATTCTAGATTGTTCGAGCTGCGAAAAGAATTAGTAAATCTAATAGTGAACGATTACATATATGTGGATATTGCGGTAATGCAGCAGTTTTTAACGCCACAGGATATTGAGGTACGATACGTGACAAGTTAACCAATTCTTGTGATTTTATGATGGTTACTATACTTACTATCTATATAGCGACATTGTGTTAAAAAAATTAACAAGCTCTCACGTCACGGCAGCACAAGACTGAAAGCTGAAAGCATAGGAGAATGGAGGGTAGAATCCATCGCAGGCGCCTGTCGCCAACAATACCCTTTAGTCTAATAATCATTAATACCCGTATTTATTCATCCACTATCCATACCAATTCCATTACCCTCAAATGGATGTTTAATCCCCACTTGTTTGAAGATTACGGTTTAAACGATCGACCGATTTGAGTTTTATCTGCGGCAGGTTGTAGTACCATGCCACTTCGCAATCGAAGCGCGGAAAGACTCGATAGAAGAGCTACTACAGGCGATGTGGGCAGAATCTATACAAAGGACGTCAGCACCGACTATGGTAAGGGGTCGAAGTTTTTACTTACATAACGACGGTGACAAACCATCTTAAGACCTCCGTGGTAATAGGCAGATTCCGTCCGACCGACCCTTAATTTACTTGATTCGTTGCGTTGGGCTGGTCACGTTAAGCGTAGAACCGACAACTGTTAGAGCAGACGAGTTCTGAAGTGGAGACCGCGGTTGGGCAAGCATAGTGTGGGATGTCCTCCAACTCGTTGGGCTTAAGAGGATTGCTGGCAGTGGCTAGATGGGGAAAGCCCAAAATCGATTGCGGCGCAAACTGATGGAGGCAGTGGACGGAGTATAGTCATAGCTGATGATGTAGATGTTGTGTTAACAGCTAGAGACATGCAGGATCACTCTTAACACAGCGCATCCTCGGGAGCTCTGGCCTTACTCATAACCAGGAATACAACACCACCAATTAGTGTGATTATGGCTGCGGTCTTCTGTAAGGTTGACTTTCGTTCAAAATGCTTCATTGGTTAGATACGTCACGTACGTGGCTCGTTAGATATTATGATGCTCGTTAAATTCACCAAAAAGCCATCTTTTCATTGCACACTTTTTCACTTACAAATCTCTGTTACCTACAATGTGTTTTGTCCCTTTCTCACCAACACAGTTACCAAAGTGACAGATAAAGGCAAACGAAAGTAAACGGAATTTTAGCTAAAATAGGTTAAAAAAACGTTTATGAATAAGAAAATTATTAGTGTTTTGTTCATACTGAAAATTCAACTTGTATCAAACGTGCTTGCTGGGTGAATGTGCATTGCGTATTTTTTCGTCATTGTCGTCTCCTTCAATTTACAAAGAGAATGATAACCAGTGTTAACTTTTGTTCGGTTATGAGCAAATATCTCGCGGTTTGTCCTGCATTTTGTGTAGATAACTCCGTCATTTCTTAACCGATTTGGAAAATTCTTTTTTTTATTGTAAGTATAGTATATATATCCAAGTTGGTCCCGTTTTTGTCAAAACGCAGTTTTGATGATGGGATCCATGAGAAATTGAGGGAACTCCTCAAATTTTTAAGGCAAATATATAGTAATTTTTGTGTTTTTATCAACAAATCAAGCATTTTCATCCAAAAATGTGACATTGGATGAAGTGGAACTGCTGATGATGATCAGAACAGAACTCTTCAACGACAAAAAGTTCACGTTTGGCGATTTGTCCTCCTAGCTGTGTTTGTTAAGCAAGTTCTATTTCACGATTAATTTTTGTTATACTTGATTTCTGATGATGGGATCCATGAGGAATTGAGGGAAATCCTCAAATCTTAAAGGCAAACACATAGTGATTTTTGTGTTTTTATCAACAAATCGAGCATTTTCATACAAAAATGTGACATTTGATGAAGTGGAACTGCTGATGATGATCAGAACAGAACTCTTCAACGATGAAAAGTTCACATTTGGCGATTTGTCCTCCTAGCTGCGTTTGTTAAGCAAGTTCTATTTTCACGATTAATTTTTGTCATGCTCGATTTTTGATGATGGGATCCATGAGGAATTGAGGGAACTCCTCAAATCTTAAAGGCAAACATATAGTGATTTTTATGTTTTTATCAACAAATCGAGCATTATCATACAAAACTGTGACATTTGATGAAGTGGAACTGCTGATGATGATCAGAACAGAACTCTTCAACGATGAAAAGTTCACGTTTGGTGATTTGTCCTTCTAGCTGTGTTTGTTAAGCAAGTTCTATTTTCACGATTGATTTTTGTCATGCTCAAGTTCTGATGATGGGGTCCATTAGGAATCGAGGGAACTCCTCAAATTTGAAAGGCACACAAATGGTGATTTTAGTGTTTTCATGAACTAATCAAGCATTTTCATTCATAAAAGTGACATTTGATGAAGTGGAACTGCTGGTGATGATCAGAACGGAACTCTTCAACGACGCGTAGTTCACTTTAGGCGATTTGTTCTCTTCGTTTTGTTTGTCAAGCAAGCAAGGTTTTTTCATGATTCCATGAGGAATTGAGGGTACTTAGTCTTCTAACATTATAAACATACATTATAGCCATTTTTATTTTATTGTATATCTATCTAAAAGTGCACCATCTAAGTATAATAATCTTTTACCGGCCTCCCCCGTTGAAGTCGGTTTTTTTTTCTTAAAAATTATTTTTAATCAACTTAAGAAGCTTGAGCGCCTTTAAAATGTCTGCATTCGGTTCATATTTGGGTTACGCAAATATGACCATGTTTCCATTTCCGTTGTCAGCTTAAGTGGCTCCCTATCCGTTTTCGTCGTAACTCTCACATCCTTTCTCTTTCCATGCTATATCAAAGAGCGTTTTAGTTTCCTTCTTTCTGCTAGGTCCTCGCGAAATTTGCTCCTCACTTTTCCGTCCTCCTCATCTAAATTTTATACTTTTTCCTTCACTTTCCAAGCTACTCGGCTTTGTAATTATTTGTCTCCTGATTTAAGGCGTGCTAAATTTCTTGCTGTCTTCAAAAAACAGCTTAAGGATTATTATTTGTCACTCCCATGACCGCCTTTTGTTTGCCCCTACTTATTGTTATTATGTACTGTACTGTGTCCTTTAATTGAGTTGTGCAATAAAGAGTATTGTATTGCATTGATGGTTTATCCCAAACTGCCTACCGCTTATAATTTAGACATTTCTGACGGTCCCCGCCTGATGCGCGGCGCACCGCACAGTAACTGTCTCAGTTACAATCACTACTACATTTTTCGTAAAACTTGATCATTATTCATTAAACAGGTACATAAATCGACCAGCGCGCTCTACAACCGGCAACTGAGTTCAGAAGAAGGTAAGAAACGCTGCTATTTAGAAAGAAAGAACCTATGTTGTTACCTACATATGTTTCGATCTACGGCCTGAACGGCTCGATGGATTTTAGCTGGAGAGTTGCGTTAGATTCGTATTTACTGTGAGAGTGACACTGGGTATATCAAAATAAAAATAAAAAACAAAATGGCGGATTTTTGGCGCTAAATTCAATTGTTTGGCACGCTCTGCAGGCTGAACGGCTCGATGGATTTTAGCTTCAAAGGTGTCGTTATGTAGATTCGTAGTCATTTTGTGTGTGTGTGTGTGTGTGTGTGTGATGGTAGTTTATTGGTATGGAACTCCACAAGCAGTCGGGTTTATTAAAAATTCTTTTAATTTCTCTTGTTTACTTTTCGATCGAGCGAGCGGTGCGAGCGAAGCGTCTCCATTTCTGGGCAAAAAAATAACGAAATACATCCGAATTTCCGGCATCTTCCCGGATGTTTTCCTCTACAGGTCGCATTTCTTAACGGATTTTCGTGAAATTTTGGAAAGAGTTTCTATTTTTGGTGTTTTTTTTGTTGATTCACTTGAAAAAAAAGCAAGAACTGAAGCGACAAAGGAATTTCATATAATTATAAGCTTGCAAGGTTTACTTACTGCTCATAGAACCAATTTAAGGTTCCGTACCTCAGAAGAAAAAACTGGTACCCTTATAGGATCACTGTGTCTATCTGTCCGTCCGTCTGTCACAGCCAATTCCCTCTGAAACTACTAAGCCGATTAAGTCGAAATTTTGCACACATATGTAAATCGGTCGTGGGTGTCCGCTGGATGCGGGTGGTGCAGGGCCGTTCCTTAGGGGGAGGCCTATATACAGCAGTGAACATCCTTCGGCTGACATGATGATGTAAGTTGATGACCTACAGACGGGCGTGTAACGTAAATAAATTGATGTTAACCTTTTCACCGCCATTAACTTTATTAACGTCAGTACATTTAGTGCCCCACACGCCATCTCTTAATATCAAGTCAATGTAAAGACAACCTACGTGCTACCAAGCAAGGTTCATTTTCAGTCTTTGCTTTGGACTTTGGCGTGTGAGACACAACTTACGGAATCTATGGCGGTGAAGAGGTAGGTCAAACACGGGGGCTACTTTTGGGGGGGCAATTATAAAATTAAAAATAAAAATACATACTTACTATATCGTGTGACATATCAAATGAAAGAGTTCTTTGTGGAAATTCAAATATATTATAAATATTAGGGGACAAAATTACACAAATCGAACTAGTCCCATAGTAAGCTCAATTAGACTTGTGTTATGGGTACTAGACGACGACATATTTAATAGAGATATACTTATTGTATATATGTTTTCTATGTATCTATATACATAGAAAACATCCAAGTCTCAGGATCAAATGTTTTTGCTCGCCACAGAAACAAATGCCCTCACCGGGATTCGAGCCCGGGACCTCTAGCTTCGTAGGCAGTGTCACTACCAGGCTGAACAGGCCGACAAACAAAAACTACGAAGCTTATAGGCTGTCTGATGATAGGCAGACACTGTACAGACGCTTTTGACTGCAGCACAATCACAAGCGAACTCGAGGGCAAAAGCTAGTTGTTTATAAAAAGCATCCTGTTTCAGTTATCGTCGAAAGTGAACCAATTGTCATATCTGAAGAGTTCATCAGGGCTTCCCTTATCCAGTCACATGAACGGTATAGGTAAGAAAATTAATAGCAAATAATGATCGTATGGCATTTATCATCGAACCGTAACATCATCGAGAAGACAAGTACGGTAACCAGTTTTGTTGCACTTTTAGTATTACCCAGAGGTCTAGTGTAGCGTTACGGTGGGTTCTCCCTACGAGAGGCGCTAGTCGGGTAACCTCCACGAGTGGCTGGGCTCTTCCAGTTCCTGTGGACCTTCGCGGGTCTGGGGAAAGGGGAAGGGTTCTGGCCGGTGCGCCCTGGAGGCAACGGTAAGGGATTCATCTTCGGAGGGATCGCTTACCGGTGCTAATAATAACCCGGAGACGGGGTCGCTCTGGGTCTTCCTCTATTTTAGCGGAGGACACTCTAGATGCGACCAACGGGGGGGATGGGGGATTCCGCATCAGGGAGTCGCAAGACTCCCCAGGTGCGGCGAGAGGGACAGGCCATGCCGTATGCCTGTAAAAATAACTACGGACCCGTAACCCTGGCTTCGGCAGAGGACCGCTATGGTCAGGAGTGGGGGCTGATACTGCCAGGCCGGGGCCGGGTGGTGGCTGCGAGGGTAAAAACCTCTATAAAAAGTCACAAGGGGACCTGAGGGGGTGAATCCGGGGTTTTTCACTCTCTCCCGGCGTGGAGGTCCTTTGGTCGGCAATTGTGTGGTGTCGCCCTGCACGCTTGCCGACGGGTGGAAGGCGCTTGCCTCAGCAGTGAGGGAACAGCTTCGGCTGTTGCAGCAGGCGGTGTTCGCGGTTGTGTGCCTTGGCGATCCCGTGTCACCGCCACTAATGCTGCGTGATGGGCATACCCTGGTGGTTTTAGACGGTAGTCCGGGCGCTCCTAGTTCCCCGGCTAGGCGGGATGCGTAAATGCATTTCCCCCAGGTAAAAAAAAGGGTTCTCCCTACGGACGTGGTGCAAACTGGGTGCAACGTCGACCCCCCTTGTCACTTGAAGTGTTGACTGCTAGAAGTTGTCAAGCCGAACGTCGCGCCGAGCCTCCACCTTCGGCGTCAGGGTTCCGATAGACTCTTGTTCGCAACTTTCGTACGCCCGAGTTAATCACAATGTTTTTCATCAAAACAGCAGTATTCTTGCGGAACGCGATCTACTGGATTTTCATAATCATAATCATCATAATATTTTATTTGTGAATCATAGATATACAGGTTGTTGAAAATGCATTGATAATGTTCAGCTTTGTTCTACCTTACGGCGTACAAAAGGTTTCTTAGTCTAACAATTGCACTAAATGACTTATATAAATATGCTTACGTATTAAATATCATTACATTACATTATAGTATGTATGTATGTATGTATGTATGTAAGCACTTTATTGTACACAATTACAGGTTGAAACATAAAGAGGAGGAGATATAGTCATTAGTCATATCAGTTAAATATTTATTTACCGAATAATAAGCCTTTTACAGCTTTAATATTTCAACCAATCACAGAGCACTATTCTTGTGGAGCGCGGTCAGCTAGTTTTTCTTAAGCTAATTAGATCACATACAAACATAACTCCCTCGGGAGTTATGAAGAAGTATAACTCCCGTGGGTGGTAGATCGGCTATAACTGCTCTATACTCCTGCGTACAATGAGAGCCTTTACAAGCAAGTGTGATGAAAAATAAGTTGCCTGCTGTAGATCATTCTGAACGTACTATTTAGCTTAGCCACTTCTGCTGTTGGCTCTGCATAAATATTTATGAACTCTGACTGTAATAAGACAATTAAATATAATTTGTTTTCAGGCAGTATTACATGGCAGACTTCAGGGCTAAATGTATTAAAAGACGTACCTTTTTCGCAAAGAAAGTGAAACCTGCGCCGAAATTCATGAGAACTACAGCAGCGATTACTATCCAAAGGGTTTACAGGTATCTGTCCAATTTTTTTTAATCAATGACGGTGATGACTGTCAGCCTAATGGTAAGCAGAAAATAGAAAACATTTAATCGTGACAATACAACCAAATAGTCACGAAATGGTTCTATCTTAGCGTGGTGCTGGCGCGGTTACCAGCGCTGGTCTTCCGATGGTACCATCAAGTGGTTTCCCAGCAGGTAACACATAAAAAATAAAATGAAAACAAAGGGATCCTTTACTCGAACCCTAGTCCATGGACGCTTGAGACCCCACAAGAATCACAAGCGCTTTGACAACCCCTTTACCACTTTGTCTGATTTATTGATTTATATTTCCATGCCAAATTGCAGCTTTCTAGTACTAACAATCACAGAGCAAAGCCTCGGACAGCCAGACGGAGAGACAGACAGACGGACATGGCGAAACTATAAGGGTTCCTAGAGTTCGTCCACGCTAACTCTGCAACAAATAATTTGGTAACACTGTGAATTATATGTCATATTTGTATAGAAATGTGACGTTTGAGGTGGTTGGTGTTGCCAAATTGTTTCAATGCAGACTTAGCGTGGACGGACTCTGGTTGACTATGGAACCCTACAAAGCAGGCCTGCCCACTCTCAACACAGCGCATCCTCGGGAGCTCTGGCGACCTTACTCACCAAATACAAATACAAACACTTTATTAATAACACCAAGGTACATGTCAGAGTTACGTTTCGTACTAATTCGTCGATCGATACATTGTTATTACGATTACGTTGCAGTAAATTATTAAATACATTTTATTAAAAATTTGATTTGACTAGTTATGTACATCAATGTATGTATATTGAAAACTCATTGAGTAGGGAGCTCATAGAACTCTTTTATTGTATAAAACCACTAACCGCACAACACCCCATACCTACACTACCGCTCATAAGTATTTAGGCACCCATACCTTTTTCAATACATCTGTATACAAAAATGACTTTCAGAAATACACCGCCACGTCAGAGTCCCTTGACAGTTATGCGTGCATTTTGCATTTTTTATTTAGCTGACTTATTGAGCCTTCAATTGGTGCCAGAGACCCCCCTTTTAAAATGGTAGTTTATTTTTGCAATGACTTAATTAACTAGTAATTGCTGGTTCATACAAACACACTACACTTTTCTATGAATCAGCAATTAGTAGTTATGTACCACCAGCAATTAGTGTATTATTTTTGAAAGTCATTTTTGTATACAGATCTATGGAAAAGGGTGCCAAAATAATTATGAGCGGTAGTGTATTTAAAGGCTGCGATCTTCTGCAAGGTACTTTCCCACATAAAATAATTATGTCTTAAAAGTATTTTCTGATATAAACTTCTCTATTGATATTTCAGGAAATTTATGGAGATAAAAAGGCAACGAGTGGAGAGTTATGAGAGAGACGTTTTGTTGGGGATAGTCCCGGACCCTTGGCCTGTGGCTCGATTGGACCTTAAAGAAGAGAACAAGAAGGTACACCCTCTATAGTTGGATTACTCGACTGAGACTGCGACTACTAAAAAATCAATAGTTCTTACGCACAGATGCCTCATCCTTATACTTATACTTAACAGTCCCACGTCGCAAGGAAGCTTGGTTTATTTGACGACCTGTTTAGTCTAGTTGGTAGTGACACTGCCTCCGAAGCTAGAGGTCCCGGGTTCGAATCCCGGCCAGGGCATTTTATTTGTTCATTTTTCACGGATATTTGTTCTTGGGTCTTGGATGTTTTCTATGTATTTATCTATATAAGTATGTTTATCGTCGTCTAGTACCCATAGTACAAGCTTTGCTTAGTTTGGGACTAGTACCCATAGTACAAGCTTTGCTTAGTTTGGGACTAGGTCGATTTGTGTAAGATTGTCCCCCAATATTATTATTATTATATAAAATATTAAATATTTGAATAGAACACAATGTACGTGTTTCTTTTTGCTTTCTAGGGTTTTTTATCTATGTATGCCACTATATTAAAAGAAGAAAATAAATCTAACGCACAAAGGCGACAGACAACTAATTATAGTAAATATGCACAAACACGAATACTTTAAAGAACTTGTTTTTTTGTGTCGGAAATTTTTCCTGTTTTTAATTTGATTTTTTACTTTATTGCATTGGCAATCGTTAAGCCAAGTTCAAGGCCTTCGGGCGGCTTGAGAACTTCTAACAGTCAAGTTGCCCACTCACTTGATAAGCCTAATCCCAATGAGGTCTAGTTTCCCCTTTGGGTTGGAAGGTCAGCGGGCCTATGATGGTTGCCATTTAATCACTTATCGTCATGGATAAGATATTCGTCACGTTCTGACAAGTATGCGAGTGCGAGAGTGACGGGCGTCTTATCCCCGACGATAAGTGATAAAATGACAACCATCATATCCCCGCTGATGGCAGTTGCTTCCGTAGAAACTAGTGCCTACGCCAATTCTTGCGATTAGGTAGCTGACCCCAGGCATCCTTCAGGATGCAACTGTACTGGCAATAACGCTATGATGATTATGACTTTAGCATTGGCGCCGTGAACTAAGTGCAGTTAGTTGCGCAGAAATCTGCATACACGTCTAGCAGGAAGGGGGGGGGGGGGGGTCACTTGTGCGTACCTACCGATACCGTCATCCACACTTGTTGCAGCTATATATGCTGCGACGACATATCAACGAGAGAACGAGACATTCGTACATGGAAGAGCTAGAGAGGGAGAACACCAGGCTGATCCTGTTGAAGAAGGATGTGCAGATTGAGGATATTACTGAACAAATTGTGGAGTGGTTCAAAGAATGGTGAATACTATACTCATAAGATAAACTTCGACACAGAACTTATAATAATAATAATAATAAGTGCCGTACTATAAGTACACACCTGCGCCAGTTCTCGAAAATGGTCGTGCCACGCTCTATTGGGATCGATCTGTCATCACGGACAGGACTATTATAGCCAACAAACCTGATATCGTGCTGACAGATCGATTGAAGCGCCAGGCAGTGCTCGTCGACATCACCATCCCCCATGATGAGAACCTCGTGAAGGCCGAGAAGGACAAGGTTAGTAAGTACCTAGACCTGGCACACGAGGTAACCGCTATGTGGGATGTTGATTCGACGATCATTGTCCCGATAGTCGTCTCTGCGAACGGTCTAATTGCGAAGAGTCTCGACCAACATCTTAAGAGACTCTTGCTAGATGGCTGGGTCAAGGGTCAGATGCAGAAGGCGGTACTCTTGGACACGGCGCGGATAGTCAGGAGGTTCCTCTCTCTGTCGCCCTAACCACCGGTAGCTTAGGCCCCGCCTCGCTGCCGGCGGCACTCTAGGTTAGGTTTTTTATAATGCTTTTATATTTTGTATGTATATTTTTATATTTTACATTTGATAAATTTATTGTAAAAAACCTAACATGTGAAAAAGAATAAATAAGGAGAATAATAATAATAATAATAATAATATATATTTACTGCCACAAACTTAACCTAAACATTACAATAAGGGATGTTTGAACTTAGCACTAAATTTAAAAAAATATATACACAAAAAGAAATAAAAAAGAAAACGAATCAATTTTGAGTTGAGGCAATGGGTCCCAATCTCAGCATATGCTGGGCATGGGGTACCCAGCGCTGGTTTTCAGATTGATCCCTGGGAAGAGGGAAGGAAGGGAGGAACGAAGGAATAAATGACACTTTCAATCATACATATGTCACGATAATAGGGTGTGAACAACAAGTGCAGGGCTTGTAACCGGTTACGAATTTAACGGTTTTAATTTGAGTTAAACCGGTTAATTATTTAGTTTATGTTCGAATCGGATGACTTGGATTGGGAATTTTTAACGGTCCTGGGTTCAATCCCGGTCAGAGCAAATATTTTTGTGGGATGATCATGAATATTCATTTTTGAATCTTGGATAGTATGTATATGCATGTCTATTAAATAATATTAATGTCCCACCAAACTTCACACCGGTCCCGACCCATTCCACATACAAAATGTATAGTATAGTTTTGTTTGGACGTTTTACCGATATTTTAATAGTTATTATTCTGCTATTCGAAGCGCAGATGACTCAAAAAATCAAAGATCATTAAAATTGGCCCACCCGTTCTCGAGATATAGATGGTGTGACTATCACAAATTTGATTTTCATACGAGTATTAGATATCGATGTCTCGTACAGTCGAGTTCATAAATATATAAGCAAATCCAAGCCTTCAAAAATAAATGTACATAGTAAGGTACAAATACATCTGAACGGATTTATCATTCGTAAATATATGTATAACTTGGGGTCGCGTGACTCATTAAGAGAATTTTTCAAAGAAATAGATATTCTAACCCTGCCGTCCCTATACGTATTTGAAATAATAATGTATGTTAGGAAGAATTTGTGCAATTTCCCAACGAACGCTGATAAACCAATAGCCACCAGAAACACTGGGAAACTGAAAATAACCTTCTATAGACTAGTAAAGGCGAAAAAGTCGTTCTTGGGAAATTGTATTAAATTCTAAAATAAAATTCCAAAACACATTACTGAACTTAGCAATTCTAAATTCAAATCTGTAGTAAAACAAACACTTATTTCAAAAGCATATTATAAGGTAAACGATTACATCATGGACAGGGATGTTTGGCAGTGATAGTGTCCCGCACGGCTAATCTATCGCGAAAATAGGTTTACTACTGTAGCTTGTTATTTTTGGTATAACTGAGACTGTAATTTTATATTTAACTATACAATGTAAATTGTTTTGAAAAAATGACACCTCGCCGAGTTTCTTACGCCGGTTCTTCTCGTGGCAGAGGTTTATTTTTCCGAACCGGTGGTAGTTTATTGACGTTCATAGGTGCATGTAATATGTCTAGTTTGAAGAATAAACTACTTTTACTTTTTTACTTTTATATACACGTGTCATCCGTCATATTCATCTGAGCAAGCCTCTTAATAATCTCTCTGAAAAATAATAAATATCTGTACTATCATTTTTACAAAATTATTTAAACAAGTGGAAGCACATATCTATTGGCACAAGGGTTATTTTCAAATATTTGTAAACAGGTAGTTGCACATAAATATATGTACTCACGTTTTCCAATTTGTTGTGAACAAGTAGGAGCTCATAAATATCTGTTCAGATAAAACATTTTGAATTTTCACAAATGACAATCACCGAAAAGAGTACCATACTGTCATATGATACATTTGTCTCTTTCAGTTTGAGTGGCACGTCATAGAACTGTCATTACTCTGCGTGCTGCTTCTTTTACTATTTTGTGATTTATACTCGGTTTAAAAGAGGTTTGATATCAACATTTATAACTAGTTTCTGAATATTTTTCTTTTTTCTTTCAGTTTTGTTCAGATGTTTATGAGTTTCTACTAGTTCACATAATTTTGGCAAACTTTATTGCAGAATTTGATATTTAAGTGAAATGTTTTATCTGTGCAGATATTTATGAGCTCCTACTTGTTCACAACAAATTGGAAAACGTTACTAGATTTATGTAACACTGTCTGTTTATAAATATTTGAAAATAACCCTTGTCTCAATAGTCATGTGCTTCCACTCGTTTAAATAATTTCGTAAATATCGTAGTACAGATATTTATTATGTTTCAGTTGTTTAAATATTATTGAGAGGCTTGCTCAGATGAATATGACGGATGACACGTGTATATATTTTCGAATGATCAATCTGTTTAGATGTATTTGTACGTTACTATGTACATTTATTTTTAAAGGCTTGGATTTGCTCATATATTAATGAACTCGACTGTACCTATAACATAAACAGTATATGGGGCTAGTTACATTTGTCTAAGATTGTCCCCATAAAATTTATTATAAAGTATTGAGTATAAATTAATGTCCAAAGGCTTCCCCCAAGCATCTCCTCTATGACCGGTCTTACTTGATCGCTTTTTGGGAGACCTTTGTCCAGCAGTGGACGTCTTTCGACTGTAATGATGATGATGATGTTTTTTATTCAGGTTTTACGGCTACGGTTTCCTGCCAGAATACCCGTATGATACTGAAGGTGGCACCATTATGGTGATACGAGGGGATTATCCCACCATTGCGGAAAAGTTCGATGCTGATGAAAAACTGGCGGCTGAAATGAAAGGGAAAACCAAGGAAATGGTACGGTGTATCTAGCTGTTTCTTTTTTGCAACTGTTAGAACCTACGTAGTAAGTACGTATAAACTACATGCTGCAGACAAATGCTGGCCCCTTCGCATCTTCGGGAGCTATGGCGACCTTACTCACCAATAGGATCACAACACCACATACAATCGAGTTCATTACTGCATGAACAGATGTCGACCGTGTCATAGAGAAAATAAGTAAGAATAGAGAGCTAACTCCATACATCATTTTTTACTTATTATTTCGTAGTCGACATCTAGCGTCAAATAGCGGAATTATCAGTACTGCTTTAAATATACTAGATGTCACGTATGTCGCTACTGTCGAAAAGTGTATTTCTCGACAATTTACTACTAATATTTAAAGCAGAATGAGTTCAAAACAGAGTTCCGGTTAATCCGGTTATAATATTAGCTAAAAATGGTTGAGCATTCGATTGTTCGTTCGTCACGGCGTCTATTGTCGAGTAGCAGTACTGATAATTCCGCTATTTGACGCTACATGTCGACTACGAAATAATAAGTAAAAAATTATGTATGAAGTCATATGGAGTTAGCTCTCTATTCTTACTTATTTTCTCTATGACCGTGTTGCTATAGTATTAGGGTTCAAACATGTCCATGCACTTTTGAACCTTTACTATACACAACACAAAGATAGAAGATAGTGGTGATCTGGTGATATTGTGGCTGCGATGTGTCCGGCTCCTGACGATACGCTCTGTTGGGAGTGCGGGACTGCATTGGTCTCAAACTGGCAATACAACTGATTGTTAAGGAGTTACCGGCTGTATTTTTTCCACAATTATAAATTACTCGTTGAGACGGTTCGAATGAGCCCAAACACGATTGAATCTTGTGTAGTTTACTAGTTGCTATGGCCACCTTTTGTCTCCATCATAAGCTCGGTGGTACGATAATATTCAAATTCAAATTGTTTATTGCATTCATCACATTACATATTATTAATAATAATATTTTTAGACACATCGCAGTTCTTCTAACACTCCTCCTCGCTCCGCTCGTCGTCGTACCTAATTTCAGTGAAAGATTCGGTGAAAACAAACATTTCAGTAAAAATTACGAACATGGACGAACCATGGTGGGACCATGGAAAAAAATAAATTACCCGTAGGCGAACACTGTTTAGAACGGTAGGGCAATGGGTAATAAAAAATGCCCGTGGACCCCCCAGGGGGACATGTTGGTGGAACCACGGGTAATACCTGAAAATTTGATGACAACTTACATATTTACATACGAACAGTGCAAATTAAATAAAAGCTTCTAAAAATATACAGACTGGACCCCATGCGGGCCACGATACAGCTCGTAAATAATTAAATGATTTCAGTTGAGAGCAGAGAAGAAGCAAGCGAAGCTAGATGCTATCCTCAAGGCGAAGACCCAGAAGGAGAATGAGAAGAAGTTAGCGGAACAAGAGTTCAAATTGAAGTGTAACCCTTTGAGCGATCCTGGGTACAAGATGGCGCTGTCGACCAACATGGAGGACTTGCGTCAGGTACAATTCTTCGTAACCACGAATGTGACCTACCACTTTTTTATGCCATGTTGGTGGCAAACAAGCTGACAGTCCACCTGATGGTAAGTGGTCATTGTCGCCTATGGACGTTTGCAACACCAGGGGCGTGAATCGCGCGTTGCCGAGCATTGAGAATACATAGGCAGGGAGCTCATTCTACGACCTAAGTGTTCTCGTTGTTAGTAATACAAGTAATAGAATCGAATAGTTGTAGATTGCATTTTTATCTGACTGTACACGATCAGTGACCAGCATTGTTATAATTTTTTTAAACCACTTCGGTGGCACACAAGCTTACGGCCCGCCTGATGGCAAGCGGTCACCGCAGCCTACATCATCATCTGAGGCGTTACAGCCGCGGGTGGGCCCTAGCCTGGTCAAGCAAATCTCTCCAGTCCGATCTATTTTTGGCTTTTTTTCTCCAACATGTCACTCCCAAGGTCCTGATATCCTTTTCGACACCGTCCAACCATCTGAGTTTGGGCCTGCCTCTACTTCTGCAGCCCTCTGGTCGGCCTTCTAGAAGGCATTTGGGTACTGGTCTCGTCCAATCGCAATACGTGCCCTGTCCAATGCAGGCGTCCGACCTTTATGGTCCTTTATGGCAGCCTATGGACGCATGCAACTCCAGAGGTGTCACATGCGCGTTACTGACCCCTAAAAATTATAAACTCCTTTCTTAAACAACCCCATACTGTGATCTTTCGGGAAAACCTCGGCAGAGACTCACTCCACAACCGGAGCGTCTGAGGGAGGAAATTCTTCTGAGACCGTACCGTTACTTGTTACTTGTTGTTTAGGGGACGCCCGGCCGGAAACAAGCGGGCTGTCGATCGTTTTTCGGGATCATTCAGCCCATTTCCCCAAAGACGGAGCTTAAGGTTGCTGTCCCGGCGGCATTCCCACATCAGCTTCTTCCAGTCTTCCTGTTTTCCTGCAGAACAGAAGGACATCTTTGAGGTTGACATCCTTCAATTCGTTCTCCTCTAACGTATCTCTACCGAATATATTATATCGCATTGCTGCATACATAACACACTCCGCTAATATATGTTTGCTAGTTTCTTCCTCCCCGCAATGTGGGCAGGAAGCGTCATTACTAATGCCTATTATCTTTAAATTTTTGTTAAGAGAGTTGTGCCAAGTGATTATACCAGTCATCAGTCTCAGATTACGCTTACCCAGTTTCAGCAGATACCTGGTCCTTCTGTGATAGATTCCTCCTGTCATCATCTTTGCCTATCTACATCCAGCTGTCTCCTTCCATTCTTTCTCTACCTCCCTTTCCTTTATTCTCTCTATAACCCCCTTTGTTACCTCAGCTGAGAAGGGAAGGACCGGTTCCGGGCCCATAAGTTCCCGTTCCTCCCCCTTCCTTGCCAGCTCGTCCGCTTTCTGAAACCGTACCGTACGTACAGTCAACCAATTTGTGTTCTGAGCCACTTCGTACCTTGTCACAGTGAAAATCAATATGTAAGCTGCTAGAGATTTGATATTATTGTCACTGTGACAAGATACGAAGTGGCCAAGAAATCAAATTGGTTATACTGTTTTTCACGTAAGAAGAGTCCGGTGACAGCTGTCAACCCAGTACAAATTATGTCATTATACGTCAAAAATGACATAATTTGTACTGGGTTGACAGCTGTCACCGGACTCTTCTTACGTGAAAAACAGTATAACTATCCGTACATACGTACCTGCCATAAAACGGGCGAAAGAAGTCACTGTAGTCAACCAAGACAAGCGATTTTCAATTGGAAGGTCGTGAGTTCAAACCCCTTCTCAGATGAAGGACATACATAGGTAGATACTACGTAACAGATACCGCACGAGCTAGGAACGATGCGAGCCGGCGTGGTTTTATACCAGTATCTGTCCACGGTCTTCCTGCCTATAGGGTAAGCAGACACCATAGCCTACTGGTGACTCCGGAAGAATCACTCGCGCACGCTGTTTTTTGAGGACTCGTTTCATTGATAACTAAAAACAAATGCAGGTCCATCATTCTCTACACAGTGCATCCTATGGAGCTCTAGCGACCTTACTCATCACCATGGACACAACACCACATCCCTACAGAGGAATCATCGGTATTATTATGGCGCGGTCTTCTGTAAGGTAGTACTGGCCCAGTTGGGCTGCTCCAAATATGAGATGACATTTCTAAGAGCGATGATACTTCCAGGTATTCCAGCGCTACTACGGTTGCTGGTCGGTGTACGACAGTTTTTCGCCCGAGCTCTGCGGCGAAGTCATATATGGCTATATAAAGCCGTTGCTCACTGAGGAGCTGATGTGCCAGCTCCATAAAGACTGCAGGCGATACGTGGATGAGCTCATGAGGTGGAGTACAATGTATCAATCATATAGAATAGAATAGATATTTTTCGGATACATTACAGTAATACAGTATGTACAACTTAAGAACTAAAAACACAGAGATGTGCTACCGAAAATGCTTCTACTCTGCAATGCAGTTGACACAGTACTGCCAACGGCGCTGGTTTTCAGTGGATCCAGTAAGTTGTGCGGGATAGCATACTTACGGCAAACTAATAAACATAAAAACATTATAAACACATTCAGTGACAAAATATGCGAACATAGCTTCAATGACAAGTAAGAGCGTATAAACTCCGCACAGTTCACTGACCTGACCATTCGTAATTCTTATTAAAATGCGCATATACTTCATATATGGTCAATTGTTCACAGTGTTTACGATGGTGCACATTTTTTCGTCAGTTGAGGAAAACGAATGTTTGTCACTTTTACCTATTTGCTCTAGATTCTAGGGCAAAAGGGCAAGAAAGATGGGTGTCAATGTCAACATGTTCTAGCCGCTAAAAGAGGTTGATACCCACTCACGTCAGGCACCGCGCGCCCAAGAATGTTAGAACACATCCGAAACTTCGGGCTGTGCTTCGGGTAACCTCAAAAAGGTGCAAATAGTTCGCTATTCCCGTCGAAGTTCCGTTTACTATTCATAATATGTCACTTGTGGACTCGATTTCTATTGAAATTTCCTCGATTGTATAGGTTGGAGCTGAAATTGCTCGTGGAAGCACACAAGGCCTACTACAAGACAATGGGAGTGAAGTTCCCAATAATAAAGCCAAGGAGAAGACCTCCTCCGCCCCGTGTGCGGAAGCCGTTCAAAGTGGATGGTGACATGGTAGATGGGTTCAAGGTAAATATATCAATCCTTCACCTTACCAAAGAGGATCTTGGCCTCTGACGCAAGGCTATGCCAGTTTTCTCTATTTTGCGTCACCTCACGCCAGTTCGGTACTGGTCATGGCTAGATTTTTGAGGGCTTCGTCATTCCAGCGGTATCTGGGACGACTGACTGAATTATTTGGGCGACATACGCTCTCTTCACTGCACGATCGTCTTCCATCCTCTCCAAGTGACCGAGAACTAAGCTAACGGAGTCGAGTTGCTTTCACTTCGCCAATCGTGTTCTGCATGGGCATGGGCATCAGCTGTCCCAGCCCCCTTTGCTTCCTCCGTCTTCAGTTCCCGCCATCACTCCTGATTGGTCCCATAATATTCCGCTAGATATTCCTCTCTGCCACTAAGAGCTCTTCTTTTTGTGTGAGTATCCAAGCCCCACACCCATAAATCAAGATTGACCTAGCAATAGTTTTTTGTAGACAAGAATCTTGGTAGGTCTGCTGATCAGTTCAGACACAAGCACTCAATGGAGTGCAGCTGAGCATCTTAGGGTATTCTGGGCTCGCACCCTAAAGCCTCGAAGCCTGCACCTAAAATAATTTAATGGCAATTATTTGTCTAAGACCATGACGTAGCGTTCTACGATGACGAAGTCGGGGTACAAGCTTGTATGTATGTATGTATGTATGTATGTATAACACTTTAATGCACAAAAAAACAATTACAATCGAAACGAACATTGAAAATTGCGTCCAAATTGCGGGGTAGAATTAACACGTCTCAAATTTATTAGGCTTCTATATTCATATGTACAATATCATAAATCGACCTCTCTTCAGGGCGGACTCGCTTAGTCTGACCCTTTCAACTATTATTCCACTAGACAGAGACAGTTGATATTCTAAATTTAATTTGAACTAACTGCCAGTCCCCGTCTCGGAAGGAGAACTGTAAAGGTGGTTATACAACCTTTACAATACACTATAACATAGCACACACACACCCAGCACATACATAGCTAGTATCACATGATCCTCGCAGTAAATGCATGGGCAATGAAAATACGCAAACTTGTAATACGTGTGACTATATTTTTAGGGACTTAATCAGAAAATTAAACTCCTTGGTATAAAAAAATAGTTCGCGTGCTCCTTTTTCAAACAAAATGCTACTTTTTCGAGTACCTATGTTTCAGAAAAATCTTTTTAATACAGTTGCTCAAAAAGTGCTACTTTACGTAGCTGTTTAGCGTGCGGAAAGTTGGTTTTCGCGCACTAGTGCTTTTCACTTTTCCAATTTTTTTTAATTTATGCTTGTTCCAATGCATGACTCCTTATTGCTGGGTGTTAAATATTAGTTTCCTTTAAACGTCGTAATCAACATAAAAACCTACTGTTAATATCAGAATACGAAAAATATACACATTTCATATTTTATTACTTACCTCTTCATCATTATAACACGTTTATTTTTTAATATTGAATATTGAAAAACCGTTCTTAATAAGTTGTCTGAGTGGAACGGAATAGCTGCCGAAACGCCTGTCAAAGAAGAGGCGTTTTTACTTACTGCAAGCATGTTTTAAGTTTCTAAAGGCAACGTTCGATTTTGTTTTTATAAATATTACTTGTTGTTTTTCTTATTTTTTCGCAACTGTATTAAAAAACGTCGTTCAATACACGTGCGGAAATGTCATTCTTCACTCGTCCCGAGTCTTGCCACTCGCCTGCGGCTCGTGGCATCCCTCGGTACTCGTGAAGAAATGACATACTTTCCGCACTAGCATCGAAATGTACTATTTCCAACGTGAGCTCGACGGAATAATAATGTGTACTGGAAAGAAATAAATTCTTATTTTAAGAATTATTTCAGTATCTATTCGACCTCGGAATCATTTCGAAGCCGTCATCGAAGATTAACGACATCATCGGAGACTCAAACTATGCGGCTTATGAACACAACATCGCAGATCCTGACTCCAAGTAATCTATTGCACAGCAAATATATTAGCTAAAGGGGTATCTTAACTAGAATGACCTTTTTAGACCAGCGCTCCATTGAAAAGCAGTTGTACGCATACGTTCACTGCATATAGGATATGACTGATGAAGGTACCGAAGTGTTGTTAAGTTTATTGTAGCGACGTATGTGAGTGCGTCAAACCGTACGTTAGTACGAATTTATTTTACTGTTATAAGCTAAATACTTACTGTGTGTCTGTATCGTCCTCTGTGTCATTAGTAACAGATGCCGCACAATCCTAGGAAAGGACCGTGGCGGCGCGGTGATATATCTGTTTTGCTCTAAGTTTCTCAAAGGTTTTCAAAGTATGAAAACACAGCTCAACACATCTCTGGTGGGTACTTACCCATGGCCTTCCGGCTATTAGCTATCTCGATTGCATCCTGAAGTAGACATGAATCTAACCTGTTCCCAGAAATTGGTGGAACTAGTTTTTGCGGTACCGACTGCCATCTTACCACCATCTGCCTTATATGCTGACGTCCCATTGCTGGGGAGCTGGACACAGTAAAATGTCTTTTTTTTTCTGCTGCCACAACTTGTAGTTATACGGCTACCGTCTGATTCAACCGTGGCACGCGTGGTGTACGACGCAAGAGGGGTGACAGAAGGTAGCGAACGGCGAACGGGCAGCAGAGACCTGTCCCACTCCCCCATTCACTTTAGGCGCACACGATGGTTAGGCAACGTTCGAGTTAAAAAGTCGACATATATCTGGAACACCTGACAGGCTACACGTTTTTTTTTTTTCAGTTTTCCTCCACCAGGCTACGGGGATGTGCGATCCCGACTGGTATTGTCGTGCGTGTTCGCGGCAGGCTTTGAGCCTGCGGCGGCGAGGAATCGGGCGGTACTGCTGCTCGGTCCGCCGCGGAACGGCAAGTCCTTCCTCGTAGACTGCGTCGCTGGGGAGATGAGTTAGTATATATGTTCAATTTATTAGCTTCTCTACCTACCAGAAGACCGCAGTAATGGTAACACCACTACTTGCTCTGTAGGTATGTGATCCTGGTGTTATGAGGTCGCCAGAGCTTTACAATTCACGGCGCGAAAGGAGAAAATCTACACCCTTTCTGATTTCTCTCAGTGCGAGTGAGACAGACCGAGTTCATAAATATATTTCCTATGGATTTTCCTAATTACGTTCCTAAGGATTAAACATATCTGAGCAACTTTATACTTTTAGAAAATAAAATGATTAAATTTTTGACCATTTTGTCGGTACACATATTTTCGAACTCAATTGTGCAGGGAATAAGATGTATACTTCTAAGGGGCTTCCTTGTGTCGATATCACAATGTCGAAACACGACGGCGACGTGTGTGTATGTGATATGGTCAAGACTCGTCAAAACATAAATTTCTCCTGGACAGGTCTGCTCTGATCTTCGGCAGCTTTTTTATGATTGACTGACCAGCGATTGGGCCTAATCTCACCTGATCGAAAGCTACGTACTCATATAACAAAGCATAAGATGTTACTCACTGGTTCAGTAATAGCCTATTCACTCTTGTCTTGAAAAGATCCAAATTGTATGTATCAAGAAATGCTTCTAGGGTTTTTGGAAGGGGTTCCTGATCTGTCCAAAATACATTAATATGATAATATTTCTTGGAACCTAGATGCGGTAAGGATAGACATTTCGCCAGAGATGTTTAGCTCGGTGGTGGATAGCCCCGGCAAGGCGCTGGAAGAGGTGTTCCTGGCGGCGCGGGTGTTCCAGCCCTGCGTGATCTACATGAGAGACGTGGAACGGGTCTTCATCAGCCCTGCCAAGGTAATCAAAATCAAAGGCTCTTTTAGAAATCATACGTAATATTATCGTAGTTGTGCTGGCCATGATAACTCATTTATCAATTTTATCATTCACTTGATTGTACATGGGACGCATATTAGTTAAACAAAGTTCCATCGATAGTTCTACATGCACTCAGTAATTGTATTTTTATTTTTAAGTTTTTGTTATATTTTTATTATGATGCTATGTTTGTTTTATTTTTCTGTTCGTGTTTATTTTTTGTTTACTGTGTGACTTGTGGCAATCAAATATTTTTTTTATCTATCTATCTACATTTTAACGGGGAATCCACGAGTCAACGAAAAAAACTGTAACTATGCGGCGAATATTTCCGGTACATCTCTGATTTTTTAGGGTTCCGTAGTCAACTAGGAACCCTTATAGTTTCGCCATGTCCGTCAGTCTGTCTGTTCGTCTTTCAGTCCGAGGCTTTGCTCTGTGATTGTTAGTGCTAGAAAGCTGCAACTTGACATGGATATATAAATCAATAAATCTGACAACGTGGTAAAATATAATAAAAATAAAAATTTAAGTGTTAGTGTAAGGTGGGTAAAGTGACGTAAAATGGGATGACTTTTTTTTTGCTTCAACCCTATGGTGTGGGTTGTTGGATAGGTCTTTCAAAATGAAAAGAGGTCTTCATCAAACATTTTTTGATAAAGTGAATATTCGTTCCAAAAGAAAAAAACGTTCTGTCCTTTAACTTTGGAACAATTGGTTCAAAAAATATGGAAAAAAACATGAAAGTAAAGCTTAAAAATATAGACTTTCAACGAAAACTATAGTGGACTTGATCAGTTAAGCTATTTTTGAGTTATCGATTAAAGTCTTCCCTTCTTAGAAAAAGACGTATGAGACGCTGCGAAGTATTTCCTTTTTTTTTATTAAGTTCATTGGGTACTACGGAGCCCTACACTAAGCATGGCCCCGGCATGCTCTTGGCCGGTTTTTTATGAGGCTGAGTCTTTGACGTAGAAGTCGCTACACGCCTCCCTAACTCGTGGCAAGAAGGAACTGCGCGCGTATAATGGTTGCCATTTTATCACTGTTTAAGTGTTTATATGGTCGTGGATAAGACACCCGTCTCTCTAGCAGTTAAGGATACTGCGTAATACTTTTTTTTGTAAATGTTCTTATCTTTTAGGTGCCTCCCGAGCAGAAGTACTTGAAAGCTGGTACTGTGAAAGCAGCGTTAATCAAATGTGTGAAAGGCATAGCAGCTGAAGACAAGGTTATTTTTATAGGTAAAAATGATACATATTACTTTTTTCTAGCGAGGCTTGATCTGTTTTATAAGATTTTTTGGCGGTTCTGACTGTATAGGTCGACCAATAGTAGCTAAGATTATAATAAAGAAAAACCAAGGACCATCGATTTAAAAAACCAGTCTCAAATCGGTTCATCCGTTTGGGAGCTACGATATCACAGCTACACATAGGTTTAACAACCTATATACCTATTACCAACATATCTATAAATAAAATTACTAAATATTTACCAAACTATTGTAACTAGGTCTAACGCTTCACCGAATTATTTGTAAACTTCCAGCGACCTGCACTACTCCATTCGGATTCCCAGCCGACCAGATGGTGGGGATGTTCGATGAGATGATCCTAGTGCCACGTACGGACTACAACAGTCTTCAGTTGTTCTTCTACAACAAGCTGCAAAGGTAGAATCTCAAGCGCGTTGACAAATGAATTCGAGGAATAGTTGTGTGGACAGCTAGATCAATATGCAGGTCACTCACTTTCAACACAGCGCAACCACGGGAGCTCTGGCGAACTTACACATCACTAGATATACAACACCATATACCTAAAAACCGCATCCTCGACAGCTCCTGCGACCTTAGACACCAGAATTTCTTTGCGTTATCGCATCAGAAAAGAGGCCATCTGGAGCACAACCCAAATAACCGATATAGCTCCGAATCGCTTAACTTAAGTGGTAGTGGGCGGGACACATTGCACATCGAACTAATGGCCGTTGGGATAGAAACGTTCTCGAGGATCAGGTACTGAAAGGCGCAGCGTGGGTAGACCCCACTGTGTGGCAGTCCGCTGGATGCGATGTGGGTGGATATATCAGATCTGTGTAAAAACACACCGGATAAACGTTCAGTTTCTACCCTATTTGCATTATGCCGTAGCAGTGCCGCTGCTGCTGCCGCGAGTTGGTCGGGAAATAATGGTGTGGCAGGAGTTGACGTCAAAATAGTTACAGCATCTGCGTTGTATCTAGGTAAGAAGTGAGCGACGGGTCTCAATTTAAACACGCACTGTCGCTTGTGCTGTTCTTCTTTTGACTTCCGCACAATATCGCTTATTTAGGGAGCGCTGGGCAGTGGTAATGGCAACAGCATGAGAAGTATCGAGTTGACATACTCTTCCTGCCTACTTCCCTGCCTTTTTCCTTGCTCACTGCCGCGGAAGTTAGCTGAATGTAAATGGGGTTTTAAGATCAAAACACACGGCAGCGTTTCGAGCAAAGGAACAGGCGATGCAGCAGCTGTATGTTATATTGACATTACTAATTACATGCTGTTGACTATTTTACTTACTAAGCTGAATCAGCGACCCGAAGTGGGTCTTGACCTCCAATACGCCACTGTGCTCTATCCTGGGCAGTTTCCTGGGAGTGTATAATTTTTTAAAGGGTCGGCAACGCGCATGTGACACCCCTGGAGTTGCAAGCGTCCATAGGCTGCGGTGACCGCTTACCATCAGGCGGGCAGTACGCTTGTTTGTCACCGACGTGGTATAAAAAAGTTTGTCGCCAGCCTTTGTCTATCCAGCGATACCTTGGCCTATCGGGCATCGACCAATTTAACGTCTCAGGTTGAGCAAGGGCTTGAATTGATATCCGCTCGGCTTTGCTGGCTCGACATGTGCGGATGAGATCGTGCTGCCAATAAAGCGTACCTGACTGTTTTCGAACAAAATTTACATTTATCTTTCTCCGAAAGGATATTCCTTGCTTCCCTTCTTTTGTTCTTTTCTTTCTTACAGTATAAGGAGCATGCAAAGAGACTACTGCGTCCAGCCAATAGCTCATCTCCTCCAGGGCTACGGGTTCGGAACCGTAATAGAGATGTTCAACCGGGTTATGTGTCCAGAAAGGATCGTCAGGTATAATCAGTGAGGTTCATATATTTCGTGTTTGCCGCCGCTGTAGAACGAAGTAAGAAAACCCAAACTTTCCAAATACTGAGATAAATATTTAAAGTAGGTAATTTTTGGAGTGGAAACGCCCTGCCTGATACCTGTGTCTGCCAACCATTTCCCCCGTGTAAGTGACGCACTTAATGCCTTCACACACGAGAAAACGAGGTGCAACAGTCCAAGGGAACGCTTTTTTTGACAAATGTCATTAACACCAGCCTTTGTGAAATTTATTCATATTTACTCTTGTAAATGTTTAGATATGGTAAAATAACGTCATATGAAGTTGATTGTGTCGTTTAATAATGCATAATATATTTTTTTAATAGGCAGAGGAAAAAAAGTAAAAGTCGACTCGCGATTTTTTTATATCGCGAAAATTTTAACCCTTATCAATGCAGAGGCGATTTAATAATAATAATAATAATATTGGGGGACAATCTTACACAAATCGACCTAGTCCCAAACTAAGCAAAGCTTTTACTATGGGTACTAGACGACGATATATATACTTATATAGATAAATACATACTTAAATACATAGAAAACATCCAAGACCCAAGTACAAATATCCGTGAAAAATGCACAAATAAATGCCCTGGCCGGGATTCGAACCCGGGACCTCTAGCTTCGGAGGCAGAGTCACTACCAACTAGGCTAAACAGGTCGTCAAATTAACCACAATAAATTTACCACATACGTGTCAAAGGAATTTCATTCTTAGCTCTGCGATTTAAGGTTCAAATTAAATTGTTTTCGTAAAAAGTTACTTGTCTTGAAATAAATCAAATGAATCACCAAAACGTAACTATTTCACCTATACACATATTTCGTTTTTTGTAAATCTTTTATAGATTGGTGCTACTTTGTATGGTGGTTAAGCAATCAGGTTTCGGCCATTGTTACAGAATTAATAAACAATAATAAATAAATAAATAAATATTAGGGGACATTTTTTTGCTCAAATCGTACTAGTCCCACAGTAAGCTCAATCAGGCTTGTGTTATGCTTATGGGTACTAGACGACGATATATTTAATAAATATATACTTAAATACATAGAAAACATCCCAGTCTCAGGAACAAATGTTACTCCTCACCACAGAAACAAATGCCCTTACCGGGATTCGAACCCAGGACCTCTAGCTTCGGAGGCAGTGTCACTACTAACTAGGCTAAACAGGGCGACTAACAGAAACAGACATATGTATAGTCAAAATATTTAAAAGTCTGTCGTATTTTTTAGGCTGAATGTGACGCCGCTTTCTCCATTAGAGTTTCTTGCTGGCATGGAGGACATCGAACAACTAAGTTTAGAGGTAAAGAAATTAAAATATTATTATGATGGAGAAAAGCGTACTTGGTTTGGATGACACATGGGGATCCAGGGGCCGCACAACTATAGAATAGAACGTAGACGCTGCTTATTAGTTATTACTTTTGTAGTCAAAAGTCAAAATTATTAAAGTGTATAAAGATATAAAGATATAGTGTGTAAAGACCTTGGCCGGAAACAGGAACCAGAGGAAGAAGAAGCCCTTGAAAGACAAAACAGGCCCGCTGATCGTGACGTCAGAGGGGCAGCTTCAACGCTGGAGGGAGCATTTCGAGGAGATCTTCTGAGTCCCAAACGACCCCGCTACTGCGACACCTGCTGTCAGCTTGCCCGCACAAAGCCTCGACATTGACGTGTCTCCCCCCACTGGAGAGGAAGTAGTGACAGCCATCCGATCACTCAATAACGGCAAAGCATCAGGAGTAGACCTCATCACGGCGGAAATGCTTAGAGCAGACCTACCAACCGCCGCGAACGTACTGACACCTCTTTTGCGGAACATCTGGTCAGCCGAAGAGCTACCTGATGACTGGAATAAAAACCTTCTAATCACCGTGCCCAAACAGGGAGACCTCGGTGAATGTGGCAATTGGAGAGGCATTACTTTGCTCTCGATCCCGTCTAAGGTGCTCTGCAAGATTATTCTAGACAGGTTGACGAGGGCCGTTGAACCTCTTCTTCGCAAAGAGCAGGCTGGTTTCCGACCTAATCGCTCATGCACGGACCAGATCAATACATTGCGCATAATCCTCGAACAGGCATCAGAATGGCAGAGGGACATGTATTTGGCCTTTGTGGATTTCGAAAAAGCCTTCGATACGCTAAGGTGGAGCTGCATCTGGGACCGATTGCGCGAAATTGGAGTCCCCGAGAAAATTACGTACGACGGGGGTGTCTTCTCTCACCTCTCCTATTTCTTGTTGTTCTCGATGGCATCATGAGCGATACAATAAGCAACAAGCGCCGCGGCATAGAGTGGGGATTATCCATCGTCTTGGAAGACCTGGATTATGCCGATGACCTATGCCTGCTGAGTCACACACGCGCCGACATGCAAGCCAAGCTGGACGACCTACAACGAGAGGCAAAGGAGACGGGACTGAAAATCAACACCCGGAAAACCCAGGAAATGAGGTGCGGGGCGACAAGCTCATTGCCGTTGCTCATTTGCACAGAGGCTGTGGAAAGGGTCCACAAATTTACTTACCTCGGTAGTGTAGTGTCGGAAACTGGAGGGACCGAAGAGGACATCGCTTCGAGAATCGCCAAGACAAAAGCAACCTTCGCATAGCTCCGTCCTATGTGGCAATCGCGGAAACTGACTAGGAGAGTTAAGCTCAAGATATTCCGGTCCAACGTAAAAACTGAGTTGCTGTACGGATATGAGACGTGGAAAGTTACTGACGACATCTCGCGCCGGCTTCAAGTCGCCATCGACGCTGTCTTCGCAGTATTCTCAGAGTTTACTGGCCCGAGAAAATCTCTAACATAGAACTGTGGGAACATTGCGGTGAGACTCCAATTGACCGGCAGATCAAACGCCGCAAGTGGAACTGGATCGGCCACACGCTCCGAAGGGACCCTGATCACATGCCGAGGCAAGCCCTAGACTGGAATCCCCAAAGGAAAGCGTAGGCGTGGCCGCCCTAAGCAAACCTGGCGGCGGACGATCATCGCAGAGGCGAAGAACATAGGGAAGACCTGGAGCGAGTTGAAGCGCAAAGCTCAAGACCGAACGGGATGGCGGTGCATTCAGGAAGCCCTTTGCCCCATCTAGGGGACACAGGAATATAAGTCAAGTAAATCAAGATATAAGTGTAAATACAGAGTAAATAAACATATTGAGAATCTGTTAATACTTCTTCATGGATACATTTTTAACCTTATTCTAGTCTAGCATTAGTGAAATATTCATTTATGGAATACAATGGCGTTGTTAAGAAATAATGCTTCAACTTGCTGTCGAAATTATTAATGACATTACAGTCTGTAATTTTTAAGTGATGATAAACTTTAATTGCATTATTATTTATTTTATTAATAAAACGAGTAAATTGTTGTTTGCACCATTTGTTTTTCTTAAATTGCGATTAGAATAATGATTAATGAAAAACACATCCCATGTGTCCCACAGCTGGGCAAAGGCCTCCCCTCTTCTTCCATCGATCCACGATTTTTGGCTACTTCTGGCCGGTCCTTAAAAAAAGGCATTCGTTCCGCCATCGTCGACGAGGTGTGCCGCATCACCTTTTCGAGTCCTGAAGCTTTCACTCCATAATGGTTTTTGCTTATATTTGCCATATACTTGTCTGGCCCATAATTGCTAATTATGACCATAAACTTGGCCGCTTTTCGAGCGATGATGATGATGATGATTGACAGGATTATAAGATGTACGAAGACTTCTTCATCGCATATTCGCCGCTGAAGAAGGCTCGCGCAGAACTGATGGATATTAACATGCATCGCGCCGATGTCTACCAGAAGTTAGCCAAGAAGAATATGGAGAAAGAGAAATGAATGCTGGTATTTGATGTTTATATTATAATATTAATTCACTAACAAAATATAAATACATCTACAATACACAACAACGTACAACAATACAGTGGTACAAGGATAGTTAACCAAATTAACTTAAATAATATTAAAAAAAATCTAAAACAGGCCCATGTACATTGCATTGTACCGAGGATGCCGGAGGTATTTCGGCAATGCTGATACGTTGTGAGAGGAAGCCGCCGGCTCTTCGGTCACCAGCGGGCCCTATGATGGTTGCCATTTTATCACTTATCGTCGTGGATAACACGCCCGTCAAAAAGTTTAACAAATTAGTTAATTATAGATTTAAAGGTATATTATTATTAACGCTTGAAACGCCCAGAGCGCGCAGCAGCGTCGTTGCGGGGCGGAGGCGGTTTTGCGGTAAAGCGAACTCGGGCCGGGGCACGTCGCACCGAAAAAACCGCGCGGTATTCGGTAGCGCGGTAGATCGGTAGCGGCGTGTGTGTCATATGAAGCAGTAATCGACAGTCGACAGTTTTGAAAAGATCAAAAATGCAAAACCGCCTCTACACCGCGCCGCGCCCGCTCTATGCGTTTCGAGTGCGGTACATATATTACCTAGTACTTCGTTAAACGTATTATTAATCATTTTACAGTTATATTTTTGCTTATAAATAAATAATAAACATTATCTAAACATGCTTTATTAGACTTTGCGCATGCGTTTGTAACTTTTCGATTGTATTATTATTATATATTATTTCCTAGCACAATGCATAGTAAAACCACAGTATTACAATATATTCCCTACAGTAGTGAAACGCCTTTGATGTCGGGCGACGCCGCCGCTCGTGTAAGTACTTACGCTGTCACGCGCGGATGTGCCAGGGTTGTCACAAAATGGAAAATAAAACAAAAGTTATTATTATGCAATGATTTATTTACCTACCTAGTTATGTATGCCTTAATTCATTACATTGTAAGGACAGAATGAACCTCTTTCCCTATCATATCAAATATTAATAAGCGTGTCACTCTACTTGATTTTTATGAAGTTCCACTAGTTAATATTTTACGACCGTTCCTATTCCACTTGTTCTGCATGATTTCACTTTTTAGATAAGCCTTCTCTTAGGAGGGAGAATCACGGTATATAAACCCATGATCTTCTTCAGGAGCTCAATCTGTTCTGTCCTCTGACTTCCATTCAGTTGTCTAAACTTTAATCTTGAATTAATAAATTCAGTATATTAAAATCCAAGTGTTAATTATTGGAGTAATTCCAAACTACGTCTGTTCCCGACATCACGACGGTACGAAGATCAAACCTCCCCTCGGTCGAGACTTTCACTGGCGCAGAAACCTTTCCTTCCTTACTAAACCTCAATATAGTCATTATACAGGATGTCCCAAGAAGTAGTGATATACTGAAGCTGGGAGGTAGAGGACCTAGAGGGCTATCTGAATCACCCCCATGTATGTTCCGCGATTTTTAGTATTTTCGGAGTTATGTTTTTTTTTTTAATTTTTCACCTATCGCCGCGTACGATGAGATTTTTATTTATGGTGACGTGAATTATTGCGGTAGATGCTTGATTTTTTTTGTTTGCTAAGCTGATAGATAGGCCGATTCAGTATGGTAACATTTACTATCGTTAGAATTGCATAAAAAAAAAAATTAAATGCCCAGAAAGATAAAATTACCCAGTATGTTCACAACTTCAAGGGCCCTTAAAAAAATAAAATCACATAAAAAATAATTACCGATTGGCTTTTATAAACTTGCTCTATCTATCAGGTAGCTACCCTGAAAATTTCATTTTATTATTAATAAGGCTTCAATCAAAAAATTGAAATCTAAATGTGGTAAGTGCACAATTTTAATTTACATACCGTCGTGTTTCGTATCTTCGCCTGGATTTTGACACTTTTCCCAAAAAATCTTTCAAATTTGAAAGCATTTTAGTCCGTTATGGGAAAAAAAGTTTTTTAGTACTCCTGACTATTAGTAAACACCATTAAAGCTTTGAATTTTATTGGTTAAGTTGGTAATAAATGGCCCCAAATGCAATAGGCGATGTATGGGTATTTTTCCCAATCTTCGCCTATGGCATGCCTTACCGCTAATAATAAACTTTTCTGTGACTTATACATGTTAAGGCTTATCTCCTTGGAATGTGCTAATATACTATGAACCTTCAGTACACCAGACTAGGCATATTTAAAAAAAACGGTATAGTAGGCGAAGTTTGGTAACAGTCTGAAGTTGTTTTCATACATTTTCTATAATGAAGCTAGGGCTGCCAAAAATTAACCAACATGCCTAATAAAGGAGAGTAATGGTTTATAAGTAAAAAAAAAATTATAACATTGTTTAATATTTAGGCAAAAACGAATCTCTTTTGGCTTATTATTATTATCGTAATTGAGATCACAATATCAAACTTATTATTCAAAGTGAGACATATAAAATACGTATTTGATACCTAATCGACATCGGTAAGAGTAAAAATAAACATTTTCATATAGCGTTAACTAAAATAATTGACTTCTTACTTTAAATGCTCATTATTTTGCGGTTGCACTACGAATAACAATAATAGTACCTACTTTGGCTTAGGCGTAAAACAAGTAATAACATATCAATTTAGCGATAGATACACAAGATATGGGCATATTGTAGGCATTAAATAGTATTTAATTAAATCAATCAGTCTAATCATGTTAAGTACTCAGGTCTTCAACAGGAACTTTAAAAAGGTATTTGAGATATATTCTTAAATAAAATTCCATTAACACCTACATAATAATTAAATCTTAAATCTCAGTCAGGTTTTCTTAGACATTAAATCAACACTTAGGCACTTAATAATTAAGTCTTAACTCACACTTTTTTTACATATTATATCAACACATAATAACTAAGTCTTAATTTTCAATCAGCTTGCACATAAAAACTAATAGGTACTTTTATTTAAGTACTACTGTAAATTGTATTTACTCAAATCGATATTATTGAATACAATTTGTCCCCGTCGAGAAATATTTGGTTCGGGCAATATGAGAAGAATGTCATCTAAATGCTTCATAGTACAGATGTCATCAACTCTTGGGTAAGTGAATACTAATCCTGTATTCAATTTCGATTCTTTCACTTTCCTCGCGAATTTTATGTCGGGAATATTACCTTTCATTGTTATTACCTTTCCTACAAAATGTTTTACACTCTTTTTAGTTACAAACTTTGCCAAAACCCAGGAGTCTGTATTTAATTTCTTATCATCCTCTGTGAGATATTGAATGTCAGAAATTCCGAAAGGTACCGACGGTTTTTTAATTTTCTTCATCTTGTAAATACTCCGCGATATAATCGTCCATTGTCCCATATTCGGAATCATCTGTATCAACAGTATACTTTTCAGGTTCAGAAATTATTGAGCTAGTTTTAGTACTATAAGATCTCCTATTCCTTTGTTGTAAAGCTTTACGTTTTTTGCTTACTTTTTTACTTTATTGGTTTCTTTACGTTTAATTTTTCTTTTTATACTTTCATCTATATGTTCCTTTTCTTCGTGATCGTTTTTTGGTTCTTGTATATAATCTGCCAGTACTTTGTTTTGTTTAGTTGCCTTTTCATGCTTTAATGGAACTATGTAAATAATATAGTTTCATATGTAAAGCGGATCGTGTAATTTAAGTCTTGTTATTATTAAAATTTATCTTTTTGTGCGTACTTTGAGATGATTTTGCTTGGATAGTAATATCAGAGCTAACTATTATTTTAGTTTTTTTAGTTTTCAGGCATTCTGGTAATTCTGCAATAAATGGCACATTTACTTTATCAGTCCTTAAAGTTTCAGTAAAACTACGAACACTGAGTTTCTCTGGGGTTTTTACAGGTTGGATTTAGTGATGATTGATAACCGTAATACACAATTGCTTAAGGCTGTTGGGACATTTCGACGTAAACGGTGGCTCAAATAACGAGTCCAAATTCACCTACTGAAGTGTAGAAATATCTTTCTTCTGTATTTTCTTTTGTTTGACTTTCTTTTCTTTTATTGGTTGAGGTGTCAACATTTTGAAATCGTCTGAGGAGACAGATTTACCCGGTGGGACATTTAGTTTCTTATTTCTTATTTTTTTATTTGGGTCTGGAGCACGTGTCTCTTTTAGCCAGTCTAACAGAGCATTGTCGACAGTTGTACAGGTCATCGATGACTGATTTGTATCGGGTAGTTTTCTGATTACTTTGTCGGGATTCAATGGAGCAATTTCAGTTGCTTTAAATGCACTGATTATGTTGTGTGTTTTCTCGTTAAGTGTCTCTAGTAGTTTTTTTAATAAATCCGGAAAATATCCTTTACGAATTGTCGCTTCTCTTGGGTTTTCTATTTTGTAGTTTAATAGAACTTGCCTCCAATTTTTTTTTTTTATGGTCCGAAATAACAAACATCTAAAGGTTGAGTTTGATGTGATGAGTTCGGTGGTAAAAAAACGAAACGTATATCATTTTGCTCACAATCTTTCACAATTTGGTGATTGATATGGGATGCCAAGTTATCACCAATCAAGAGTTTTGTACCAGTTTTAGTTTTAGCCCATGGCAAAATGATATTTTTGAACCAATCTTCAAATAAAATGCTGTCAAACCACCCAGATTTAGATCGATTAAACCTGCATCCTTTTGGTTCATTAAGGGTCCATTGGGTATACAAATGCTCCGCCTTATACACTACGTATGGTGGAAGACATTCCCCACCTGCAGTTATAGATATAGCCCCTTTCGTAAAGTTTAGCACCCTTTCTGGATATTTGACGCCTCTTCTAAATAAACATTTCTGGGCTCCAAGATTGTCCGACAAGTTTGTCTGATCATAATTTATAATATTTTCCTCGGGGACGCCTTCTAAAGATATTTTTAGATTTTTGAAATATTCGTTAATTTCATCCTGGGTTTTTTCTGCACGGCTTCTTTTTATGTTTTGTACCTCTCTTTTAGTTAATTTAGACTTATTTCTTTTTAGAAAAGAGTATACCCACTTTTTGCCAGACAATTTATTGTTAAAAATTGCAAGCTTTCCATTGGCCTCCAGGTATCTGAAAATTATACATATCACCCTGAGCTTCAAAGTAAAAAACAAATCAAATCATTGAGTATTGAATATTATTAGCATATGTAAAAAAGTCTTATCCGTGTGAAAAATAACATGATTGCTAGAACAAAAAGTCACCTTGCTTATATAACTTGAGTCCACATGCATAATACACAAAACCCAGAACAAACAAGACTATATTGTTAAAGTTGCATAAAAATATTTGAAATTATTACCTGTGTACGACTATTCGCAAGTCTAGAAGAGTTAGAGGACTGCCATAATCGGCGGCCGCCACTAACACCTTACACACATTTGCTTCCTCTTCCTCAGTAAGCCGAGTTGGGCATCCTGGAGTCTTAGGGTGCTTGTTGTGCAACCTGTCTAACAATGTTCTACGAGGGATGCCAAACGTCTTTTCAGCCTCATATGGCGACATCGTTTTGTTTTTTAGTGTCTCCACTGCTAGGTCTATCAAATCTTTGGAATGATTTACAGTATACGCTCGTTTTTTGCGTTTTTTCGGTATCTCTTTTGGTTTCGCCATGATAGCTATAAGGCAATTTAAGAAATTTAATTAATATAACAATTGGTAACTGATTTTTGCTCGCAAAAGCTGAGGTTGTTGATAATTTTGTAAGAAAAATCTTATCTTAAACATTACTTATTCATACTTATTATAACATACTTATTCACGATGTTCATTCCATGTTCTTGGATGAATTAAATCTACACATATCTTTAAGGCACAGCTTAATCTACTTATTGACATTCCTCCAAATCGTTAAACCCATTTCTAAAAAAACCAAACACACGAAAGTATTTAAATTTGGAAACAATTAATGTCATCCACCAATTAATATGGTATAACAAATTTGACAACCCTAAGGGTAGGCGAAATATGGCAAGAAGATGGACGTAAAGTACCCTCACCAATGTTTTATCCAATTGTGACTTCTTAACCGTAAAAATATACTAGGAATGGCCCCTAAAATTTATAATAAGGTTCCACGAGACAATGTAACTATAGAAGAAATGTCCGTGTTCAAACGAGAGTTATTTAATGTCTTAGTTACTAAAGCTTACTACACAATAAGTGAATTTATGTCAGACTGTAATTAATGGAGCATAACCTCCACACACTCCATTAATTACTTACAAATTTGTATGCCTAACGGCCCAGCATAGTGATACAAAAAGAAAAAGAAAAGACCTTTATGAACCTATGTTGAACAAATAAATGATTATTATTATTATTATTAACGTAAGCTAGCAATTAAATAATAGTTTCAAAAAGAAATAGTTATAGGATATAATCATGTAAAAAGTTTAACATTACCTGGTCCGTATCACTGTTTAAAACTGAAGTTAAAACACTGGCTTAAAAAAACGCGTGGTCGGTGTCGCGAAAAAATCTCACTGAACGTCTACTATGTGAAGTTAGCCGCAAATTGTTCGAAGAATGTTGACACCCGTAAAAATTACTATGTATTTAGTAGTTTTATGTAAGGCTTATATTAGAAACATTTTGTTAATGGCAACTTATATCAAACTAGGCGAAAATAGGTAGCACAGGCGAAGATACGAAACACGACGGTAATGATTAATGCAAGCAAAGCAAAACCTTTCTAAATAAATTTCGTTCTAAATCACGCACTGGCTATCAATAGAAAAAGAACAAAAAACAAAAGACGGTTGACGCATGAGAAAATTTTCACGTTGTTTGGTCATCGTTGTTATTTTTCAATAATTTAAAAATTGTGTTTTAATACTGCTAATTGTTCATTTCCCTAATCATTTTGGCTATTCATATGGACTTTGACTTGCATTACGATTTGGATTAGTGTTATTACCTGGAATCGACGAGTTGGCATCATTTAACTGGACTTGAGTTTGTCATGTATCATGTTTACTTCACGTGATTACGCAGAAATGCATTACTATTACGGTTATGCTAGGGGGAATGCGGCGGAAGCTTCAAGGCTGTACCGGGAACATGTGGAACGAAGAGGCGGGCCTCAACCTGAAACGTTTCCTGACAATCGCATGATCTTAAGAGTACATAATGCGTATTTGGAAGGTCACATACCGGGTACGAAATCAGGCCGTATGGCCACTATGCCGGATCTTGATGTAGTAGATGCAGTTGTTGAAGAAGTAGAAAGAGACCCGTCGACCAGTGTGAGAGTTACGGAACGTCGTACCGGACTTTCTAAATCTCAGGTACACCGTACACTACAGACCGTAGGATATCATCCGTTTCACATTAGAAAAGTGCAACAGTTGAAACCGGAAGATTACAATCGGCGAATTGAATTCTGTCAGGAAATGCAGAGGAGACAAGCTGAAAACGAAAAATATTTAACCAAATTTTGAGGACGGTTGAATCCCACTTTAGACGCAATGGGATTTTTAATATGCACAATTCTCACTCATGGGCAATTGAAAATCCGAATTTAAAAAAGGGAATCGACATTCCAAGAACACTTTAGTATTAACCTTTGGTCTGGCATACTTAACGGTAAGTTAATCGGGCCCTTTCAGCTGCCAGACCGCGAGGGCGGCAATCACTTTTTAAATTTTCTACGCGTCGATCTGCCCCTGCTGTTAGAAGATGTGGATTTGGAGACACGCAGAAACATAGTACTGCAGTGTGATGGTGCACCATGCCATTTTGCCTTGGACGTGAGAAACTATTTAAATCAAAGATACCCTGAAAGATGGATTGGTCGTTGCGGCCGGGGTGACGCCTGCCTTATACCCTGGCCTCCACGTTCCCCCGACCTAAACCCCATAGTTTTTTTTCTATGGGGATATTACAAAGACCTCGTCTACTCGAGAGAATGCCGCAATTTGGACGAGTTAACCCGGAAATTGAGAGTAGCAGAAGAAACCATTAAAAATAATAGAAGTGCTGTGAGCGACGTAATCAAAACACTTACCTTTTAGTTAATAAGATTCAAAATAGTTTGTCAAAGCCGAGGAGTGCGCGGGGAGAGCGAGATGCGCAGGCGCGGTGTGCCCGTGACTGTTAGCTTACCTTAGCGTTGCGAATTTAAAAACCAGTCGATAAGAGCTATTGCACTCGCCGCACGTTCCTTCAGCTTATTTTTTTATATGTGTACCGACCCTCTCAAAAATATAACGTTGTCGTGATTTTGGCTATTTTTCATACCTATAGTAAAACGAACCCCAATCGCTACAAGTGCATTCAGACGTTTAAAAGACAACTTTTTCCGGCGATGTCGCACTTGCATTGAGCAACAGGGGGGCCATTTTGAAAATTTATTGTAATTAAACACCTTGTAATTGGTTTTACTTTGCTCGCATTAATCATTATGTAAATAAAAATTGTGCACTTACCACAGTTAGATTTAAATTTTTTGATTGAAGCCTTATTAATAATAAAATGAAATTTTCAGGGTAGCTACCTGATAGATAGAGCAAGTTTTTAAAAGCCAATCGGTAATTATTTTTATGTGATTTTATTTTTTTAAGGGCCCGTGAAGTTGTGAACATACTGGGTAATTTTATCTTTCTTGGCATTTAATTTTTTTTTATGCCATTCAAAGATCTAACGATAGTAAATGTTACCATACTGAATTGGTCTATCTATCAGCTTAGCACACAAAAAAAATCAAGCATCTACCGCAATAATTTACGTCACCATAAATAAAAATCTCATCGTACGCGGCGATAGGTAAAAAATTATAAAAAAATTCATAACTCCGAAAATACTAAAAATCGCGGGACATACATGGGGGTGATTCAGATAGCCCTCTAGGTCCTCTACCTCCCAGCTTCAGTATATCACTACTTCTTGGGACACCCTGTATTACAGACATATTATATTATCGGCACCTTTTGTGTAATTTTGTATGACTGTATGATTCTATGTGTGTTATTTTAAAGGCGGCCGCGCAATGAAAGTGTATAATTAAAAAAAAAGGGATATTGAAAAAAAGGATATTAAATCTCTTATATATGAATAAACCCGTGAAAATTTTAAAGGGTATAAAATAAAATAAAATAAAAAGCTTGTGCGAAATTACCACTCGTAAGGCACAGGAGGTCAGATTACTCATGCATAAATACGAATAATCTCATCCTTGTTCCAAATGATTGGCATAAGTATATGCAACGAATGCAAAGAAATACCTATTACAAGTGAAAAGTGTATTAAAAGTGAAAAAAGGGCAATAAAGTGTTAAAGTGAACGTCAAAAGTGCGTGAAAATAGGATAAACAAAAAAAAAATTGTAATCTTTATTGTAAGAAATTTTTTATTTAGAATCTTACCCTATGAGTAACATTATCTTTCAGACGAGTCTTCGGATAATTTCACTTTAACGAGGGAGGAGTTATGTATGCCTAGCATAGCTATTTTTAATTCATTACATTGTAAGGACAGAATGAACCACTTTCCCTATCTTATCAAATATTAATAAACGTGTCACTCTACGTGATTTTTATGAAGTTCCACTAGTTAATATTTTACGACCGTTCCTAATTCACTTGTTCTGCATGATTTCACTTTTTAGATAAGCCTTCTCGCAGGAGGAAGGATCACGGTATATAAACCCATGATCTTCTTCAGGAGCTCATTCTGTTCTGTTCTCCGACTTCCATTCAGTTGTCTAAACTTTAATCTTGAAGTAATAAATTCAGTATATTAAAATCCAAGTGTTAATTATTGGAGAAATTCCAAACTACGTCTGTTCTCGACTTCACGACGGTACGAAGATCAAACCTCCCCTCGGTCGAGACTTTCACTACCTACATGTGTTGCACAGCCAGATATTTACGTGAGATTTTGTTTTTAAAAGTTTTAAGTTTTCTATTATTAAATTTAACTATGTAATTTATTCGCATGCCTATGAACAATTTGAGCATAAATGTTTGTGGGAAGCGGTAGGTTTAATGCCTACCTACAAGCTCACGCGGCGTTAGTTAGGTAACACTTGAACTTGAAACTACAAACTGCTTTATTCATCTCGCGCACGGCTTTTTACATTAAAGGGCTGTGACGTCACACAGCTATCTTGAAACGTTACAAAGTATAAACACAAAAATTATATTTACAGTCGCGGAATGAAAAGGTTAATCACTTTTCAACTCTATTTCAATGTCGTTAAGGTCGAAAAGTGACGAACCTTTTCATTCCCCGACTATACCCCAATCATTTGTGAGAATTTTGAATTGTTAACGTCTTTTTAAAATAACGATAGCAACAAGTGGGTTAGAACTTAGGCCCGTATGAACAAACAACACTAAAGTTCCGAGATTCCGCTTAAGATGCTGTTTCATATGAAAATTCAATAGCCACTGATTAATAAATCCATTTTTGTGAACAGATACGTAACTCTCTATAATATTAATAACTCTATAGGCCGTAAGTATAACATAAAAAACAAATGGCGCCGGAGCGCGATCAAAACTATTAAAAAAAATATGATTTCCACGGCAATTCAACGCTATTCCATCGCTTACAGCTTAGTTAGGTACCTACGTAATTAACGAAATTAAGTATACAAACTTACCTCTCTTCATACTATGAAATCTTAATTTAATATTGTTGTTGAGAATTAATAATAAAATCACAATCACTCAACTCAAAAACATGTACGCGCCTGCCTTGAATGTTAGAGGACGCAGACTGAATGAGTTTGCGTCGGCGGCCCGCGCTGCTCGCTCACCCGCGCTAGTCCCCTCAGTTGCTCTGCACAAGTACATAAAACGTTGAATGATACGCTCGCGTAAAGATGATTTTCGACTCGTGTCGCATTATACTCGTAAACTCGCTCGCTACACTCGCTCGCTAAGAATGACACTTGTTGAAAATCACAAACTTTCCGCACTTGTAGCATAATAGTACATTACGATACAAGGGTTGTAAAACAAAGGCCGATATCGCAGATGTTTGAGGCCCGAGCCGCAGGCGAGGGTCATAAATATGCGAGAGAGGGCTTTCTGTTTTACGACCCGTGTTTTGTATACAATTTTACGTCACCACTTTGCCAAAAAGTGGGTTTTTCTGGACGCGCAGCGCTTTTTGGCAAGATGTGGTGTAAATAACTATTATGCAAGCTTGTACCTTTTTTACACATTATTATTAAGTAGTAAACGTGACTTGATTGCGTGCAGTTAAATTGATTCGCCGTTTTGAGGTACTTTTCGGATGTGTCACATCATCCATGGTCGCGAAACTTTTATATCTTTGGGTAATGTTTTTTTATATACTATTTTAATTTCATATTTGACATTACCTAGGAATTTGTATACACGCCTATAACATTTCATTTTATTTAGGGTTCCGTACCTCGAAAGGAAAAAAGGAACCCTTATAGGATCACTTTGCTGTCCGTCCGTCCGTCTGTCTGTCTGTCAAGACCCTTTTCCTCAGGAACGCGTGGAGGTATCAAGCTGGGATTTATATCAAATACTCAGGTCTACTGTCCATTGGAGCTGTGAAAAAATCAAACTTCTAAGCCAATGCAATCACAAGATACAGCCGTTTATGCCGCAAATTTCCGCAAATTTTCGACACTCATAAGGGAATCAAAACTTACAGGGTACTTACTTCCCGTCAATTCAGAATCTTGAAATTTGGTACAGTCAGCGTCAAAAGTAACTGAACAAAAACAAGCTATCAAAAGTAATAGTCATGTGTAGTGTCTAAAGATACACATCTTTTAACAATTCAGAATTATCTGAGATTTTAAGTGTTCATAATAAATGATCATGGCAATGATGCAAAAGTAAAATACCAAGACATTTCCCAAAATAATCGAAAACAACGAAATTTCAAAATTAACGGATAGTGCACAAATTCACAATAGAATGAACGCATTTGACGCCTTCCAATATTTTCTTTTGAAATTTGACATTCATCGAGAAGAGATCAGTAATGTCATGGGATACATTCGTCCCTTTCATTTCGGCTCCGACGTCATGGAGTCTTCATTTGTTCATTTGGGAATCGCTTATTACACACATTTTTTATATGTTTTCACTTTACTAGACCAAGTGCAGAGCAAGTTGTGACAGATAATTCAATGTAGGTACCAAAATAGTTAAATATTCGCTGAATGTTATGTGACAAGATAGGCATAAAATGCGGCGGCAGCCCGAAGGTTGCCATAGAACCTCGGAAATTAATAAATAAAGCCCTGCTTTTCAGATAGACTGGTTTAAATTATCTTGTGTATTGAAATATCCAAAAAAATATACAAAGTCACACGCACAATCTACAATTTTTCACAGCTTACAGGTAAACAAAAATATTTCTTTTCTTGTTTATTTGACTGCTCTGTTATAAGCTGTGATAGTCTGTAGAACTAATTTGACTTGATAAATGTGCACATATTTCTCATCGAATTGGCGCACGCATATTTTTGGCTAATAGATCGTACATATATTTATGAACTCGACTGAACAAAAATGACTGCAGTTTCTACGAAGTTAGGAATTCGTGGTGACATGTCTATATATAAATATATATTTCGGAATTTAAGTGTAAGAGATAAGATACAAAAACACATACACATTTTTAAACGTGACGGTATCTTGTGTTTGGACCAGGGCTCGGAAACCGGTATTCTGTCCATACAAAAATACCGGTATTTTTTTAGTTCTTATCGTTCTTTTGTCTACTATTTCATGTTTAATCAGGCAATCCAACAATATGAAGTAATAACCCAAATACATTATTGAGTCCTACATAAAGAGCATAAACTAATTAAAAATTATTGGCTATTTCAGGATTTTGAGATTAACCGGTTCCGAGCCCTGGTTTGGACTTATAAAAAACCGGCCAAGTGCCTGTCGGACCACGCACATGTAATAAGGGTTCCGTACCGACACCTCCTAATCTACATTTAAAACCACTATACATTTAATCACAAACGATCGTATCTTCATTGGAAACTTACGATACTTTGTTTTGGTTTGGCAAGACAGTTTTTCTGCAATAACTCAAAAACCGTTAAACCTATCTTGTTCAAACCAAAAATAGTTGAAAGGATTTATTAATGTTAAATCATCATGATTCATGAATGGATTTTTTTTTTAGAAACCTCTATATCATTTTTGAGGGCCTATCCATAAATACCCAACACACCAATGTAAATTGAAAAAAATATATTTGACCCCCTGTTACATGTATGGGGTGCCCCCCCCCCCAGTTTACTATTATTTTCATAATTTTATATCATATTTTTATAGCGGTTCATAACTATTGTTCGATTCGGTACATAATTGGTGTGAAGGTGTATACTAGGGATGTCACGAATGTCATTTCGATCACATTTGCGAATACGAATGCGAATATTTAGGTTGCGAATGTTCGAATGCGAATGCGAATACGAATGTTAAGGCAACATACGTAATTAGTATAAAAACTGATTTTCAAAAAATACCGCCTTTTAAAACTAAAAAGCAAAAAATAAACGAGAGATTTCCAAGTTCCATCCCAATCTTTAGATACAATTTAAACGTACGATTTCATGACCTGAGATCTACTATACATACTCCAATTTTAATTAAACACTGATTTCACTAGTAGCTTCGGTTACTGTGTGCTGTGGACCTGGCGATTTCATTTTCAAATTACAAAATTTCCAAAAATTTACTTGACAAAAAATTCTATGTAATAATCAAATCTGCTCACAACATTTCACGAGAATTTAAGTTAAGGAAATGCAACCTGTAGACCATCGGGAATAGCCGAAAATCCGGACATACGAAAGGAGAAAGTATTTTTGTCGAATCTGAAAGGGAGACCTTCGTTGCACTAGGTCGGTCAACAATTTCGTACATTTTTATCACCTTTTGGGTCAGGTTTCTGGTACCATTATATCAGGACCATTGTAATTTTTTTTAGTTTATTTGTAGTTTTGGATGACCATCCATGATCTTCTTCATCAATTCCAGTTCACCAAATGCTACTTTTTGAATGAAAATACTAAAATCGCTATGTTTTGCTTGAATTTTTGAGCAGGTTCCTCAATTCCAGATGCTTTAAAAAAAGAAATAATTTTCCATTGCAGTCCACAAATGATAGAGTTCTGAGGTAACACACATTAAAAATCAAAAAAGAACATATAACCGAATTCAGACGCTCCTCCTTTTTTGAAGTCTGTTAAAAAGTACTTTCTATTGGCCAAAGTAAATCACGTGACATTGGTAGGCACGCTCTGGGAATGCGCGAGTCGGCTTCTTCTTCAAAACACGCCACGACTTGCACACACTCGCATTCGCAAAATATTCGCATCGTTTGATGCGAATGTTTAAATTGATGCGAATCATTCGCATATGCGAATGTGAATACGAATATTCGTGACATCTCTAGTGTATACCTTTACACCAAATTTCATAATTGTAGTGGTCATATTCTCCGAGTAAATCGGCTGTGACATACGTACAGACAGACAGACATGACGAATCCATAAGGGTTCCGTTTTTTGCCATTTAGCTACAGAACCCTAAAAAGGTAGAAAGGTAAATTATACAGCAGTCGGTGTTATTATATAAATTAAATAAAATCAGAAATCAAGCGTACAAATGATCATGCACGAAATATCAAAAAACTGACTCGACAAAAAAACCTGTATAGTTATCGAACGAAATTAAAAGTATAAGGTATTTTCCTCGATTTAAAAAGCTTTCGATACAGTATCTGTCCCCATCCTTTTAAAGAGGTTAGACTCGGCAGGAGTTCGTGGTATGCCTCTTCTACTCTTGTGTGATTATTTATCAAACAGGAGACAGACAGTGGAGTGGGAGAACATGTTAGCACTGAAGAAAATGTCATCTACGGGGTGCCGCAAGGAAGCGTTCTTGAGCCTACTCTTTTCTTGATATACTTAAACGAGCTTTGTCTCCTTACCCCAATGAACGGCCAAATCGTAGCATTCGCTGATGATACAGTGTTACTTTTTCAGGATAGCACATGGCATAACCTTAAAAAAACGGCTCAACACGGGTTCAATCTAGTAAAGGAGTGGCTTGACTATAATCTCCTGACTTTGCACTCCTCAAAAACGAAGTACCTATATGACGTTTAGCATTCAAACACACGCGCGCACACACAAACACTGACACACACATACACACACACACACACACACACACACACACACACACACACACACACACACACACACACACACACACACACACACACACACACACACACACACACACAAATGCGTACACGTAAACACATATTTGTTAAGAAATAGTTAAGATATTGAAAGTTTTAAGTTCATTGCATTAAACAAATTGCATCTGTACTCTTTGCATATACTACTTGTTTACGTTCAGAATACTGAGTTACTAGTGAAGCACTTTACTACCAGTATACACAAAGAATATGACATGCACCATAGCGCTTAAGTAAGCGACTGAGAGGCTATTATTGCTTAATCCGCCTGCGTTATTGTTATTACTTGGGTTTTTGATGCACCCGCATATTACGGGCTGTACGTATTAAATCACCCTCAACTTTTTCGAAACTGTTGTCTTGTAGTTGTTAAAATGTAATATAATAAGGAATATTAACTTAGCTTATTCATACTTCGATATAGCATTATATTTATATCTCTTAATGACGGATGACGTAACTTACTTCCCTGTGATACACAGTTTTTAACTAGTACGGGAAGTAATGGATATCATTCAGCTAAAGGATGTAAATTACAACTAACATAGCTATATGTGACTATACCTACTACCTATATACTTCGATTTACCAATAACTTGTGTTGTAATGAAATAAAAAATATTAGATTTGATTGATTTGATTTGAACCTGTTCACAAAATTTCACGAGAATCGGTTGAAAAATGCGACCTGTAGAGGAGAGCATCCGGACAGACAGACAGACAGACAGACATACGAATGAATTTTGGTCGAAAGCTGAAACGGAGACGCTTCGCTCGCTCGGTCAGTAACCAATTTGATTAGATAGCTTCAAGAAAATCAAATTGAACAAAGTTTTTATTTTTATTTTAGAACAATGATTTATTTGTATGCGTTCCAAAGAGTTTTCAAAACTTTAAAGTACTTATGAAACAGTATTTTCAGATAATTATGAAATGACACATGGTCAAATAATTATGACAACTATGAAGTGTTCTATTTTAGAAATTTATAATTAAGTTTATTTTGAAGTTAGCGCTCGTCATATTATTATATTTTTGACTCAAACTTGTGTCAGACAATTGTGGCCATTTAAGCCGTCACAATCATTTGATAATTGTATATGCTAAGCTACTTTTGATGCTGACTGTACCAAGCAACATCTACAACGTCACAGATAAAGGAAAAATTGCGAATGCCGTAAATTTTTAGTTACATCACATATAATTAAAAAAAAAACTTACGGATCCCTCGGTGCGCGAGTCCGACTCGCACTTGGCCGGTTTTTAAGTGTCTATTATTATTTCTATGTTCTATTTTGATTGGACCTACTCAACATTGAACATTACTTTGTGAATTCGTTTCATTTCGTCACTACTTTTAAAAAAACTCGTATCTGAAAATCATCAAGTTTCTAGGAGGAACAATAAACATTCTGTAAATTATTGCGATTGATCAAAAAAGTTCTTGTTAGTTTCATGAGATACTTTGATGGCCAGTCATTAATTTCACAAATATTCGAATAACTCACTCAAACATTTTTTATAAAATTTACAGTTATTCGTAATATACTAGATTTTTGTTTTAGTATTGACTGAAAGTTGTTAAATTTCGATAATTTTGCTTTGATTTTTATGCTACAAAATGAAACTAAATGTATGTTTTTATGTTTATTAAATGAACTAAGTAAACTCTCTTCGAGTAACAATAGACGAACTTAAATAACAACGTGCCTACGTAAAAAAAGATCGGGTCGAATTATTTTTCTCTACTATATCTAACATGCAATAAACTATCGTAAAATGCATGAAAGTCTTTTGGCAAAATCGGCTTTAGAGATTGCAAATCATCATACTTTCGTTTTTTAATGGGGACGGGTCCAGAATATAGCTGAGGAATCGCTTGATCTTCGGAAATATCATGTAATCTTTGAGGTAGAACAGTCCAGATGTCACCAAAGCGAAGTTTAAACTCAATAGGACTGTGAGGTATATATTTTAAAGCCCTCAAATTTACCACACATGGGTCACCTGCTCTCTTTCCAGGTCTTATAGATAGATGTGTAGTGCTTAAAGTGCGGCATGGTTTTTGAAAAAACTCCAGTGTAAATATTTTACATTGTACTTTTTAGTCAAAGATGCCTCTGTTATTACTTTTACAAAATCGGCAGGCACATGAAGTTCTTTATTATTTTTACTTTTCTCTATATGAGAATGCACTGTGTCACATTCCATCTGTGTGTGGCCCTTAATAAGATATTTTTGATACACAGTACAATTATTATAATTACAAAAGTCCTGTAGCGTATTTGATAGAATAACATTTCTATTTTGGGCTGTACAACCATCACTGTAGATAATAGATGGTATAGACTTATCTGATACATGATTGACCAGATAATCAATAATGCAAGAAGAAAACATTATATATTTGTGTTCACGACGAAATAATTAAGTAGATTAAGTGAATATTGATATTAAAGTTATGTTAGAATAGGTTACCTAGTTAAGTTAACTTTTAGACCATTTAGTTGTTAAGTATTTATGACCAATGGAAATTCACACGCCGTGAGAATAATGTAACAATAAACGTTCAGTTCGTTCAGTTCATGTTCAGTTCTGCGTAGGCACAGTTTATGGAAAGGCCAGCCTATTGTTTTCCACGGCCTATTCATGTTTTTCGGAACTGATTTGTCTTTATTGGGGTGTGCACCAAAAAGACCATTTGTATTGTATAGTAACAAACAGCTGCGATGCACAAAGAGGCCGACAAGGTAGTAAAATAATGTGCTACCTATTCAAGATAAAAGATACAGTCCACCTCTACGTCGATCCCAATCGAAGAGCAAACCCAACATTACATAGTTCTTCGAGCCGGATCACTAAAACAAAGCCTACAATTTGTATTCATTTCACCGTCGCCTTCATGCCAAACATAACAATAGGCTTAAGGCCCTCTAGTTCTGCGAGAGTAGGTATTTAGCGCTGTCCTGGCGGTGCGTGAACAAGCCCGCGCGGACGAAGCGACTGTGAACTCGGATGACCCCGCTAGCTTCATACTGGTCACAGTATAGAAATATAACTGTATTTTGACTTAAGAAATGCATTGATTATGTTTAAACTTTAGTATGTAATTGATATATTTTTTTAATAAGGTAGTAAATAAATAATTGAAAGTCGAACTTACGGTAAGATCCATTATAATGAAAAAAAAAAACAGAATTCGTAGTACATACCTACAACCCTGACATTCGTTATTTTAATCTATGAAACCTAAGAACCTAAGAAATATGTCTTATACCCTTCTACTCGATTTGTTTAATAGGTCATGCAATTTTTTATCTAATTGTTAACAATCGAAACAAAATGTAAAAGTACAAAGGCGAACTTATCCCTATAAGGGATCTCTTCCAGCTAACCTTCGAGAAAATGAGAAAAATAAATATAGTACACAAGACAACAAACTAATTTTGCACAAACACGGATATTTAAGAAAGCAATGACAGATTATGAATACACGTAAAACTAATAAGCTTGTATACACTATTACAACTATTCATGTAAATATATCATCATCATCATCATATCAGCTGATTGACGTCCACTGCTGGACATAAGGACACCGGTCCTGCACCACCCGCATCCAGCGGACTCTCGCGACCTTTACCCGGTCATCAGTTCACTTTGTGGGGGCCTATCTACGCTGCACCTTCCTGTACGTGGTCACCACTCGAGAACCTTCGTCTTCGCCCCAATGGCCATCGGTTTTACGTGCAATGTGCCCCGCCCACTGCCATTTAAGCGATTCGGAGGGCTATATCGGTTACTTTGGTTTTTCTGCGGATGGCCTCATTTCTGATACGATCGCGCAGATATACTTCCAGCGTAGCCCTCTCCATTGCTCTTTCCTCTTGGTTACAGGTGTATAGTAGAGAAACACAGATAATTTAATAGGTTTCTATTGTGATGTCGTAAATAAACATATTTTATTGCGCTAACATTGCAAACGCTGGCTGAACCCTACGAGATAAATCAAAATAATGTACTACAGTATTGTACAACTTAAAAAGGTCGATTATGGTATATGTTTATCTCTTAGGGATAACCCACAATAACCATTTTTTATCCTTTACTTTTTACGAAAAATAATGGCTTATTTACGAAGCGATTTTAAGCAATACAGCATTAATCCTTCTCCAATAAAAAACCTTAAATACATTTTGCATTTTATATAGATCAATATGGCACTTGACAGCATGTAATTTAAATAAATATTTTTGAAGATATTACTGATTTAAAATGAAGGAACATAGTGGTTGCGGCGGTATCGGCCGGGTTGTATATAAATACATTCTGTAGTATATAATTATAATTAGTATCAGCATTGCACCCGTACGAAGCCGGGGCGGGTCGCTAGTATACCATAATCAACTTCAAGTTCGAGTATAAAGTGTCCGATAGTAACGACAGTTGGTGCTACATGGGCATTTGACATGACCTTCATCTTGTACATATTCAGCTTAAGACCAACTCTCACGGAGGTTTTACCAAGGTCATTAAGCATGGTACTTAAATCCTGTATGGTCTCAGCCAGGACTACTGTATCGTCAGCAAACCAAAGGTGAGTCATGTACCCGCCGTTTATGTTGATGCCTATTGCCTAGGCTTCTCCAGTCCAAAGCCTTGAACACATCCTCCAGTGCAGCGGAGAACAGTTTGGGAGAAATAGCATCTCCCTGCCTGACTCGCGGCTACAACGGAATAGGTATCGAGTTCTGGTCCTGGAGTCGGACTCACATAGTGGCGTTTTCGTACAAACACTTCAGTACTTCGATAATAGCGGTAGTCTACTTGGCACCGCTGGAGAGATTGTAGTACAGGCCAGGTTTCAACCGAATCAAAGGCCTTCCCGTAGTCCACAAACGGCAAACAGAGGGCACAGGCAACAGGGTATACTCCTCAGTCTACTGTAAAACCGGACGAAGCATATGGATATAAGTTGATAATGTTCGACTCTTCATATACACAGGCCCAGTAGTAGTGAACCACGACTGTCATAAAATTATACTAACATAGTTTTTGACCGAGAGAGCGAAGCGTCTCCGTTTCAGCTCTCGACAAAAATTCTTTCGTATGTCTGTCTGTTCGAATGTTCTCCTCTACAGGTCGCATTTCTCAACCGATTCTCGTGACATTTTGTGAGCAGGCTCGATAATTATATAGGTTTAATTATATTTTTGTCGAGACGGTTTTTGTAAATTTTGAAATTTGAAAAAATATTTTTTTTACGTGGTCTACAGCTCACAGAGCCACTAGTTTTTTAGCTTTATTGTAACAGCTAACACTTTAGGAGCCACGAGCTTGGAAAAAACGTTAATTTATTTTAATAAAATACAGATATTTTTGGGTGGTTTAATTTATTCGTCTAAAGTTATTTGCTCTCAAAGCATAAAAAACATTGCGAAGTTTTTACTTTTTACTATTTACGCGAAAGATTACTGTATTATTTTTAAAATAAATACCAGAAATGATTTTTACATAAAGATGATATTAGAATCAATATGGTATATGAAATGATACCAAACTTGCCACGGTAGCTACCTGGAAATGGGTAGATTTATTAAAAGAAGATTAGCTAGAAAGATAGATAGTGTATAAATTTGAAAAGGATCGGCAACGCGAATTTTACACCTCTGGAGTTGCAGGCGTCCATAGGCTGCGGTGACCGCTTACCATCAGGCGGGCCGTTAGTTTGCCACTGACATGGTATTAAAAAAAAAGACGGTCGGAATTAATGTGGTGAAGCTCATAGCTTATTAAAAATATTCATGTGCAAAGCAGTAGATCTCTTACTATATCTACTTATATAATTTCTGGTAATAAAAATTACATTCATAATTTTACCATCTTGGATTCCATTTCTGCAGGGGTTCAGTTTAGTTGTTATACTGTCATTTCTGTACTGTGGCACTATGACCATAATTTATTTGTTAATAAATACGATGTTTTTCGTTTGGATTTTTATTGCCCTTCTTAAATAACTTGCAACAATTATATAAATTCGTCAAAAACTACTTGTTTGGTGCACGAAACTGTCGCGGATAAAACTGACACAGGTCCGTTGTCCGTAAGCGCCAGCGCGCGACTGATCGGGCCTGCCGAGCCTCCGCGCTCGGCATTTTGTAGGTATTGAAACATATTAATTAACAAAATCATTTTATCTTTTAAAATTCTGCAAAAATGTCTAGAAACACTGAATGGCTTTAGTTTAGTTCAAAAACTTTATTTAAAACATCAATAGTTTAGTCGTCAGATTGTAAATGCTTTACAAAAAGGAGTAACTTTGGGGTCTCTTTCTATCGAGCGAAGTTCATTAGATCGTGTAACTGAGTGCAACTTTGACTAGACTAGATCCTTAAGTAAAACATATAATTTTTTCAAATTTTTAAAACCCTTATTCTACGTTTCAGATTGTTTTTAGAAAACTCGAAAACGCTAACTCGCTTGACGACCTAGCCTTAATTTGTTGCCAAGTTATAAATAGTAAACTGATGGCAAGCTAACTTTAATTTGAAATATAAAGCTCCTGCTGCTGAAAAAGGCACTAGTTGAACAGATTGCACATCAACAGTAAACATGTTACAGAGTCCACTTAAAGCTGAGAGTTTATCGGTATCTTTTTCCTCACGTCCTTTGATAATATGTGCTGTCTGTATGTCTCTTCATCCTCATTTCCTATCTTATATGAATAACATAGATCGCACTGATCTTTCCGAGGTTGGAAAAGACCTATGTTTTTGGTTATAATGCGTTTCCTGAAGCTGTCGTATTTTATTATTTGCTTATTTGGTATTCTCTGTAAACCTGTTTATAATTATGATTGGTAGTTTACTTCAAAGTATAGTTTTGAACTATTCTGTCGGTAGTAGTGACTTTCCATTTTAGGGATTTTTTCCAAAAAAATGGAAGCGTGCTCAGAATTAGATTTCTCGAGTTTTTAACCGACTTCAAGATTTCAAAAGAGGAGGTTATCAATTCGGTTGTATGTTTTTTTTTTGTTTTTTTTTTTAATGTTTGTTATTCCATAACTCCGTCATTTCCTAACTAATTTGGATAATTCTTTTTTTGATTGCTAGTATATATATCCAAGTTGGTCCCATTTTTTTCAAAACGCAGTTCTGATGATGGGATCTATGAGGAATTGAGGGAACTCCTCAAATCTTTAAGGCAAACATATAGTGATTTTTGTGTTTTTATCAACAAGTCAAGCATTTGCATCCAAAAATGTGACATTGGATGAAGTGGAACTGCTGATGATGATCAGAACATAACTCTTCAACGACGAAAAGTTCACGTTTGGTGATTTGTCCTCCTAGCTGTGTTTGTTAAGCAAGTTCTATTTTCACGATAAATTTTTGTCATGCTCGAGTTCTGATGATGGGATCCCTTAGGAATCGAGGGAACTCTTCAAATGTGAAAGGCACACAAATAGTGATTTTAGTATTTTCATGAACTAATCAAGCATTTTCATTCATAAAAGTGACATTTGATGAAGTGGAACTGCTGATGATGATCAGAACGGAACTCTTCAACGACGCGTAGTTCACGTTTGGCGATTTGGTCTCTTCGTTTTGTTTGTCAAGCAAGCAAGGTTTTTCCATGATTCCATGAGGAAGGAAGGTACTTAGTCTTCTACCATTATAAACATACATTATAGCCATTTTTATTTTATTGTATATCTATCTAAAAGTGCACCATCTAAGTATAATAATCTTTTACCGGCCTCCCCCTTTGAAGTCGGTTTTTTTTTCTTAAAAATTATATTGTATGGAATCTAAGAGTGCACCATCTAAGTATAATAATCTTTCACCGGCACTGACCACTTAACCCTATAGACACCGCTTCATAGAACTTTGTCTTGAATCTCAAACTGCCAAATTGGCGGGGCGCGGGGGGCGACAAGTGGACTGTGATTGGCTAGTACAAGGTCAACGAGCAATCACGTGTACGGTGCGTGACGCGCGCCATTTTGTGTAGTGATGGGACACACTCGAAAAATATACTACAGAATATAAGTGTAAATTTAAGTTTTTAATTGGAATCAATAAAAATACGAAAAGCAATTTAAATTGTTTTTAATTCAAAGATACTAACTAAATATAAATGCATATTGTTTAATGTACAGTGGAGGAATTTGATTTCTGGGCCACTTCGTACCTTGTCACAGTGTCAAGTCATATGAGATTTCTAGCAGCTTTCACATTGATTTTCACTGTGACAAAGTACGAAGTGGTCCAGAAATCAAATTCCTCGCCTGTACAGTCGGTAGAGTATACAGTAAGGTGACTTGACACAGTTCATATGTTATTCCTATCTATCCTATGGTATGGTAATAGGAATAAAAGTATAAGAACAATAATCATAATCATTAACACATAAAAATGAATGCAAATACAAATAAATAAATAAATATTAGGGGATTTTTTTACACAAATCGAACTAGTCCCACAGTAAGCTGAATAAGGCTTGTGTTATGGGTACTGGACGACGATATATTTAATAGATATATACTTAAATATATAGAAAACGTCCAAGTCTCAGGAACAAATGTCTCTGCTCACCACAGAAACAAATGCCCTTACCGGGAATCGAACCCGGGACCATTAGCTTCGGAGGCAAAGACACTACCAACTAGGCTAAACAGAAATACAAGGAAAATATAATATGCTATTGACTCTTAAAGTGTATTAGTTTCGTGTATTGGCTATGTGCACGTCTGAAACGTCAAACGTCAAAGGTCCCGAGACAATGTCAAAACTCAGAGATGTCAAATAATGACACATGAATATTTTATTTACTTTAGTAAACGAGAAAGACCCCGTATTGGAAATTTTACTGAAATAAATAAGAGAATAAATAAATACATACAAACGAAACGAATCGTAGGAAACCGTTAAGAAACCAATAGAAAACGTGAAAGTAAATTTGACAGTGGTCCCCGGTAAGTACACATTTCTGCCATGGTGTGCGCTACGATCGCCTAGATTACCCCCACCACCTACTTCGCACATAGCCAATATGCGTCTAATAGCAGAGATTATAGATATTAAAGAGTCATGTTTCTCATTATTATTAACTTATGTATCGTTTTTTTTCAGGATTAATATCTTTAATAAGTAGCGATGATTTTTCTCTAAGATTACAACTATCTGTTCATCTGCGGTTTAGTAGTTTAGACGCGCAGAGACAGATATACAGACAGAGTGACTTTCATATTTGTAGTATTATAGTTAGGATATAAATTTGATTTGAACACACTTTTATGTATTTATAATTGTACATGTGCATGTAACATAAATTTCCATTATTTAATTCAAAAATATAAGTTTGTTCTGTACGAGTATCCTACGTATATTCACCATAATTTAATATTGTTTCACGAGTATCAGTTAAGTACGTAAGTTTAAATAATCAATCAGTCACATCACTACTTGATACTGCAATGGTTAGACAAAGACAGAATTACAAAAATTAGTAAGCGAAAGAAAGAGACAGATATTGAAAGACATCAACGCGTTGCCAGGTTTACAACCTTTACTTGATAACCTTGACTTTTTAATTATTATTGTTTTATCGTGGTAAAAAAGTAAAAAATAGCTTACCTGTGGAATGAAATCCCATCTTTTTGAAGACTGGATGTCTTGCTACACTTTCCACACAATTTAACCATACAAAAAGGCTAGAGCACTTTATAAGCCAAGTAATGCGTCGAATATTGCACGTTACTTCGTCAACGATCGGCCGCATACTAAGAGCATATTTGGGGGCGTGTTGACCACTTGACGTTTTTTGAGCTTAGGCTTGGCTTACGCGGGCGCCCTTGTAAGCGGGGTCTATAGGTTAAGTGGTCTGTGTTCACCGGCCTCCCCCATTGAAGTCGGTTTTTTTTCTTAAAAATTATTGTTGGATAATTCCTGCACTATTAGACTTGTTTACCCAATTTAGCACTGTAGCTTCCCCTAAGCAAAGTGTGGCCAAGAATATTGTTTTACATACTCGAAGTGTTTCATTTCCAAATTTTAGATGATACTTAAGTGTAAATTCTCTCCTTGATTTATGTGATGTTGTTTTTTTTTACCGGAACTTTATCTATCAAGGTTATTATGTATGCTTGCCTTTGTTTCCAATTCATATAATTCCAGAATGAATGAATTATCTTTTCTCTTGATTCTTCTTTAATTTTAGAACATTTATATACTTGACTTTTAGCACACTTTTGAGACGAACACATGGGCTTGAGTTTTCTTCTTGGTCTTTTTTTTTAATTTTAGGTTTGCCATTTTCATCCAGCGAATGTTTTTTTCATTCGCTGTTTTCATCATCATTTTTCTTGTTTTCTTTTGTAAAATAGCTTTTACCTTTATCTCTGGCTTTTTGAAGTTCATTTCTTGTCCATGTTTCCGGCTTTGCCTTACCTTTCCGTGCCCTGATTCTTGTCTTCTTTAATGTTGAAGGTCCATCATCAAGTGACGGAACTGCTATCTAGATTGTCATAATAGACGTACCTTTTCGATTTACAACCACCTTCATCACAAAGTACATCTTTATTTTCATCGTCGGAGTTGACAGGTATGAAAAATCCTGTTTCACAATCTAATAAACCCCGTCCGGTAAAAGGAACTGATGTAAAATCTCCCGTACTCTCATCTAGGACAACTTCCATCATAAACTTCAGTAGGTATTGAAGTAAATGAGAATCATAAAGCCCATTATTCTGACAACTACAGCCTCTAATGACGCTAACTGATATAAAATCACATCTATCACTTTTTTCCTTATGAAAGTGGACAATTACTATGCCTCGTTGGTATAGAAACTTCTTAGAACAATGAACAAAATAAGTGCTTAGGATAGTAAGATAACTTTACGAGTAGATACTTGATGCCCTTATCACTCTCAATTGGTCGTATAAATTATGAATCCTATTAACAATATTAAATGTGATTAAGAACTACATAAATAGTTATATTTTTATATATTTTCTTAGTAGGCGCCTAAGTAAATACCTAGCGTTAAATAGCCTTTAAACTAAGCAAAAAAGGCAAACATCACAGAATAAATCAATAAAATCCACTTCACTTCTTAAGTGAATGTTATTTGGCTGCTTACAGTTAGCACAGATTGTTATTCCTAACTGAATTGGTATTCTCCAACCCCACATTGCGTCAGTGTAAAGTTTTACTAAATAATCTTCGGTAAACTTAAAGATGAAAACATTAAATGGATCTCTCTTATCTGTAAAATAAAGAAAAATGTTAAATGTACTTTAATGTTTAAATGTGTTTCTAAATTACTTAGTAAAAAGTAACATACCCGTTGAGGATCTGATGAACCATTATTTTTATCAAAAAGTTGAAATACATAAGCCCTCATCTTTTTCAGAAGAAATGTATAAGAAATATCATAAAGATTACGAGACATCTTACTTGAAGACATTTTCTTCAATGATTGCTCCCTATTTTAAAGTAAAGTAAAGTATTTATTCATTGTAAACTGTGTACATAAAGGTTTTAAAATGTTGTTATGGAATCAACAGTTGCTCACTTCGAGCGTACAATTTTAATTCCTTAAAAACTATAGTCAATGACACTAATTGAATATACATATGTCTATTCCTCTTTTACATACTAATGTTACTGTGATACTCGAAGAATTTGTTTAAACAGTAGAACACATTATCAATTATATACTTTTTCAATTTCATCTTGAATTGACTACCCTCTAACATCTTAACATCATTAGGTAGAACATTAAAAGCACGTATCGCAGTAATGAAAGCACTTTTATAGTATTGTGTATTATTGCTCTTAGGTTGCAGTAGGTTGTACTTAAACTTCTCATGCAGATTATCCTTTAATGAAGACTTCCTAGCAAAATATTCCATAATATTTTTAACAAAAGTACATAATTCAAGAAACTTGACAAGTCACCATTATTTTTTAAATACGTGAAAATTATTTAACCAGTAGCAAATAAGTAAGTAGGTACCCAAATAAAAAAGGAAAGAAAGGAAAAAGGAAAAAGGAAAAACAAATCAGATACGAGTTTTTTTTTCAAAGTAGTGACTATAATTTGTTTAGATACGATTTTTTTTAACTAACGATTACTTACTATAATATCGTTTTTATTAGTTTAATGCGAAAATAAACGAAAAAAAGGAAAAAATCAGATACGAGATTTTTTTAAAGTAGTGACGATTTCTTTTAAGTAAAATATTATGATGCTATGTAATTATCCCGTAATATGGACCCGGGTATGTCCTAAAACGACGGCCAAGATGATAGATGGGCAGCATCACCCCTGGAGTGCGGTGGAGATACTGCGATCGCCAACCCGCATGCCAAGAGTGGCGATTATGGCACATACCCGCCGTGAATTTGGGGGAGGCCTATGTCCAGCAGTGGACGCCCTCTGGCTGATATGGTGGTGGTGGTGGATGTAATTATCCAACCAAACCAAACAATAAATACACTTATCTACATAACATCTTATTAAGAGTAGAATTCCATATTGCTCATTAAATTATATTAAATCATAACGCAAAAATAATATTAAATTATAATAATATGTCATTTACGATTCTAACAGTTAAGTATAGGGGCGTTCATAAATTACGTCATTTCAATTTCGAGGGCGAAGGGGAGGTAGGTTTTCAAGACACATTTTTGTCAAGCTTGAGTTCTGATGGAGAATTCCATGAGGAATTGAGGGTACTTAGTCTTCTACCATTATAAACATACTTATAGCCATTTTTATTTCATTGTATGGAATCTAAGATTGCACCATCTACATAGGTATAATAATCTTTCACCGGCCTCCCCATTGAAGTCGATTTTTTTTCTTAAAAAATATTTTAAAGCAATATTTGTTACTGCACAGAGAAGGGCTTAAGAACCGCGCGGCTTGCCGACCTAATTTGTATCTCTAGTGTGTATGCGTAAGAACCAGAATGACTTGTAGGATTAATTGCGAATTTTAATATAAACTGCAACATGTCTGCTCTGCGTGCGATAAACCGGACGAGTTTTACATTCTATAGTCACGTTTTTTAAGTAGACAATTTAAATAATGTTTTAATAACAAAATTCTTTGCACATTGTTTCGGCCGATCACGTTTCCATTCAGTCGGCGCTGCGGCCCGCGCGTACTTATCGCTCCCATGCCGCGCGAAAGTTAAAAAAAATAAAATTGAATTCAATGTCGGTTGCGTTATATTCAGTGAACTGATTGAAAAATAAGTAAATTACTGTTTTAGTCGTGAATAACTACGTTCAGGTACATAGTCGTCATATTTTTTTAAATTATAAAATAAGGATTCGAATATTTTATAGAACGTCGGTGGCAAACAAGCGTAGGTACGGATCCCCTGATGGGAAGCGGTCACCGCAGCCTGTCCATAGGCAACTACAGAGGTGTCACATGCTGTTACCGAGTCTCAGAATTTATGCACTCCTTTCTTGAAGAACCCCATACTGTCCTATTACTGTGTAGTCCTTCGGGAACCTTAGCAGAGAGCTCATTCCACACCGGAGCGTCCGAAAGAAGCATTTCTTCTGAAACCGTATCGTAAGCGACCACTTATGTCCTAAGATGTTATGCCAACGACGAGCGGTGCGATGGTAGAAAGTGACCGTGGGCATCATGTCGAACAGTTCTTCGGAGCACAACCCATTATGGACCTGCGGCGGCGCGGCGTTGGCGATATTTTGAGCCATAAGTTTCAATGATTCTAAAGTCACTTATTATATAGCGTCGGAATGCAGTGTTCACATATACATCTTACATATCGATTTGTGTCATATTTCGGTTGTGGTTTTTCAGTAATTCAAAGTATTGTGGTTGATATTTTCATTTGAAAATAAATAAAATTCAACTACAAAACTCAACTTCCGTGTACTCTTCTCACTCGGGGGCGAGCGAGGGGGATGCCTCTTCGGGACTGTTGTCCCCTTAGGCTGTTTTGGGTCGCAGCCTGTTGCAACAGGCTGGGCTTTTTTGGCGTACGCAGGTTCTGTGGGCCAATCTGTGGCTTGTGTTCACTGTTGGCCCTTCAGCAGCTGTGTGGTGTCCTCCTCCTGGGGGTGGACTACGGGCTGTCCGGTGGCGCGAGCTCTCTTGCTAGAGCTCGCGATCGGGCGTCCGGGGGGCGCGCGTGTAGCGGCGCTATCCCCTGCAGCAGTGGGTATCTGGAGTTGTCGGCGCGGTCGAACATGGCGCGCGCGAGGTGGCTGATGAAGTCGTCCAGGCTTTGCCAGCGGAGGTCCCGGATGTCCCTGTTTCGCACAAAACGTGGGGCGGCGACGATGGTGCGCAGGGACTGGGTTTCCTGCGCACGGAGTCTCTTCTTATTTGTTTCTGACGTCAGGGCGTACCATGCTGGCGCTGCGTAGGTGAGGCGCGCCCTGACGTACGTCTTGTATATCCCCAGTTTTGTGCGAAGGGGAAGGTGGCTGGCTAGCACTGGACGTAGAAGTGATCGCGCGGCCTTTGTTCGACGCACCACCTCTTCCACGTGCTGCTTCATGGTTAGTCTGCGGTCTATTGTGACCCCCAGGTATGTAGCGTGCGGCTTCCACTCTAGCTCCTGGCCGAGCAGTCTGAGTGGTGGCGGCAGCTGTCTGCTCCCTGTGACGAGAGCCTGCGTTTTGCCCACATTCACCGACATTCTCCATCTCGTGAGCCAGTCGGGGAGGGCGTCCAGGAGTCGCTGAAGTTTGCGGGCGGTGTGTGTTGGGCTGATGGACGCGACGTAATAGGCCGCGTCGTCCGCAAAGAGGCCCAGCTGGACGTCACCCACGACCGGGATGTCGCAGCTGCCTTGGGGGACTCCCGCGAGGATCGGGAGTTCCTGCGAGGTGGCGTCTTCTACCGCCACTTGGAAGCGTCGCTCGGCCAGGAACGAGGCCAGGACTTTCACAATGCGTCTTGGGGTCGGCGTTTGAGACAGCTTGTACAGCAGCCCCTCATACCATACGCGATCAAACGCCTTCTCCATGTCGAGGAAGACTGCTGCTGTGTGCTCCTTCTTGTTCATCCTCGTTGACATGTAGTGGAGGACTCTCGTTAGTTGCAGTGTCGTGGAGTGGCCATGGCGAAACCCGAACTGTTCGCTTCGGGGTTCGATGTGCGGCTGGAGTCGTCCCAGCAGGAGCCGCTCAAACACCTTGGAGAGTGTGCTGAGGAGAGTTATGGGCCTGTAACTCTCTGGCTTCTTCTTGTCTTTCCCCGGTTTCGGCAGCATTATAACCCGACCAAGTTTCCAAGGAGTCGGGTAGTGGGCCGAGCGCAGGATCCCATTGAACAGGCGTGTCACCGCCGCAATGGTGCGTTGCGGCAGTTGACGGAGCGCTGCGTTCGGGATCGAGTCTGCGCCCGGGGCTTTCCTTGGATTGCAGCGTTGGAGTGCTCGCTTCACTTGGCCGGGGGTGAAGAAGATAGGGTCTTCCTCCGGGTCCATTGGCGCCTCGAGGTATCTCTCCAGGTGTTGCTCAACTGCTAGGACATGGGCTGCGTCGACTGCTGGGTTGGGCTGGAACTGCCTTTGGAGGCACTCTGCGAAGATTTCCGCCCTATCTTCTGCCTTGTACCTCGGCTGGCCGTTCGCGTCCTGTAGTGGCCTGGTTGCTTCCTGCGTCGTGCCGAGTTGCCGGCATAGACGGTGAATAGAGGGAATATCACCGTCTATGGACGCAAAACTCAACTTGAGTCTCTTAAAACATTTTTGGACCTGCACTCCGTTAGAGCGAGAGGGTTACCTCTCTCAGTTTTTGTAAATGTGAATAAGATTATTATTTCCTAAACATTGATTTGTATTCTACATAGAGCATGCAGTACCGGTACCATTCCCAGAACCGTTACTGAGATTTCCCGTACCGAGTTAGAACCGGGGGTTCCCGGGATTTTGATACTTTACGGTAATGAGTAATTTTTTTTTTGTTTAATTATTTTTTAAATAAAGCACCAGTAAAGTGATAGTTATAAATTATATAGGTTACAATAATCAACAAAGGGCTTTAAATCAACAAATATCAAAACAAATCAATAAATGGACAAGGCTCTTTAGCGATAAGACCGTGTAAGACCTTTTGCTCCCAGTACCTTTGTTTATTCATTTGAAAAGAGAATTCGTATTGTATAATGATGTAAAGAGCTAGTTAGAGGAAAAACAACAAGAGGTCCACCTTACTTAAAATTTTAAAAAACTTAAAACTTTAAGTGCCAAAATAACTAACATTTAAAACACCTACAAAGCAAAATGCCTCAAATCAATGTCTTTAAAGCGGTTGTTTACGTGGAGCGTTGGTAGGTATTAATTTTTTGCGTGAGTAATGCTTGCCAGGAGAATTTTCTGACCCGTCGTCAATAAGTAGCAATTAAATAATAACATTAATAACAGCGAAAGGTAAACCATAAAGTGCTAATTTTCATCCAAAATTACGTACTAATTTAATTTAGCAGTTAAGGTCACAAGCCATATTTTCTATTTAAACACGCAAAAAATAACCTTGCACTTTTATTTCTGCTTAAGTATAATAGCTTTATCTTTCCTACCGACGTCATATCCAAAACGGTAAGGTACGTGACTTTATATTGAGATCAAACAGTCAAGTCAGAGCAGAACTATTTATAACGAATTAATCATATTTTATGCTTATATACGCCCCAGGTTTTTATTTTAGTCTGATAGATAGTTATGTTTTACTACATATAATAAGTGTTTATTTTACTACAGATTTGAATTTAGAATTGCTAAGTTCAGTAATGTGTTTAGGAATTTTATTGTAGATTGTTGATAGAATTGTTTTATTGTAGAAATTTGTACGAAGGCTGTTTATAGTATTGGCACTTTAATAGCCTGTGAAAAGCGTTTGTAATGTAATAACACTGAAAATAATAATTACATACATACAAATCTCACACCATATACCAGAACTAGGAGTTTGGTCGCTAGGTTACGAGACTATTAGCGTCAGTTTACAACTAGGTGAAGAATGACCAGGCATTTGCAGATACCATAGCCTAAGGACCTTTTATTGATTTGATGATTCTTTTAATTCAAATTCAAAAACGTTTACACACGGTACATAATAATAATAAAAAGAAGGAAAGACAAACAAAATAGGGCCGTGCCACAAAATGTTTGTGTTGACATCATCATCATCATCATCAATCAGCTGATGGACGTCCACTCTTGGACATAGGCCTCCCCTAAAGACTGCCACAATGGTCGGTCCTGAGCCACCCGCATCCAGCGGACTTTCGTGACCTCAGTCCACCTTGTGGGGGGCCTACCCACGCTGCGCCTTCCAGTACGTGGTCGCCACTCGAGAACCTTTCCGCCCCAACCGCGATCAGTTTTACGTGCAATGTGCCCCGCCCGCTGCCACTTAATTTTAGCGATTCGGATGGCTATATCGATTACTTTGGTTCTACTGCGGATGGCCTCATTTCCGATACGACAGTTTTCTGTAGTGCTAACAGCGCATCTTGGGGAGCTCTGGCGACCAGGACACAATATAATATACCTGGGTACATACATCTCGCTACTGCCTACCGAGGTTTTGCGAGGAACAAAGAAAAAAACAAGGAAAAAAGGAGTGTATATACTTTTAAGGGATCGGCAACGAGAATGTGAAAATACTGAAGCGTCCATAGGCTACGGTGACGGCTTACTATCAGACGAACCGTATGATTATTTGCCACCGGCGAGAAATAATAAAGTATCTAAAGATAATAATGTGTATAACATTGTTCACAGGTATCATAAGAGTAATATGGACCTCAGGGAGACTGGTGTAGTGAATGAAGCATTTGATTTTGAGAAGAACTGTAATTATAATAATCATAGTAACAATTTAGAGGCATGTAAGAAGGAAATCAATGTAAAACATGATACTGGTGAAAATAACATTGTATATTATGATAAGAAGAATCATGAAAATAAGAAATTACAGGCTCAAAGCCATGATAGTAATAAAAATGACAAGTTTAAAATAGGTAACATGGAAGCCAAATTACAAGCAGATAACAACTTTGTAGATGAATTCCTTGACAAAGATCAAGATGACAGATTACAGGATTGTAATGCGAAGTTGCAAATAAATAGACACAAGAAATTACAAGCCGATAAAAATCACAATGTCGATCATGTCAAAGAAAAAACGAATGTCACCGATAATAAAGAAGAGGTAAAAACTGTAAATGTTGATGAAAATAGTTTAAAAATAAATGTAGATGATTATTTTGGAAAGCGAACGTTCTCTGGTGTTTTTATTAGTTTACGCGAGAAATCTGCGAAGAAAGTGTGGAAACGAAGGTCTTTCAAGCAATGTGATTTGCAAACAAATGAGTAAGTATTTTTTTTTCTAGCCCTGTGTCACGTAACTAATGTCACATATGCCCGCGGAGATCACCCGTTGCGTTCGCGCAAGTAAAATGTTCTTCAAACCTACCAATTTGTCGTGAGAATCGCCTTGAAATGAATGGTTGATGCCTCTTTCCATTTTATATGTAAGTAGCTGCATCTAGCTTGCTAATGACAAATTGGTATATTTGTACTTGTAGTACGCTGAAGAGCGGGCGTACGAGCGCTACAGTGAATAGACAGACGTCCAGGGGGCCAATTCTCGGGTTCGATCGAGATGATCTCTATTCAAGATTCCATACAAGTGACTCTACCATTCTATACAATATCACGACAGACATGCATCTCGCTCGGACCGAGAATTGGCCCCCAGGCCATAAAATAGCGCTATTTTCGTATATCGTTATGATTCATAACGTTTCTTTGTCAATAAAGCGCTTTACTAAAAATGATATTTGGCGCGCATTTATAGGGGTATCCATTATATCTATATATATTTTGTGAAGCGCTATAATAACGTTATACCTAGGCTAACTCTGTCTCGAACACAGTCTCGCTCTTACAGTGCGCTGTGACATGTACGTCAAACTCGAGCACGTCATTGTCGCGACCGCCACTATAACATTATCATTATAAGGTTATGATTTTCATTTTGTTATGATATGAAATATCGTTATGTGGAATTTAAAACACTAACGAAATATATCGTTAATAATATCGCTTATTTTCATAACGTTTTAAAGGCCTGCAGAGTGCAGACGTCACATCAGCCTTCGTAGCGTAATATTCAGCGTACAATAAGACCCTTTACAAGCATAATGTGATGATTGTATTCAATTAAATTCGTACAAATTAGGGAGCCTGTGAAAATCTGATATTTGTGTTGTGCTACGATTACCTTTTTAAGGCACAGTGAATAGGCATCTTCTGTGTAAGCTTGGGTAAAAAGTACACAGTGGACCATTTTAACAAGGACAATATGCCAATTTCCACTATTTACAGAATCCTAGCATCCTTGACGGTAGCTCGTAAAAGTCGCAGCGGTCGACCAGCGAAGATAATGACTAAGAGAAGGCTGGAGCTGCTCCACAGTACTTTTAACGATAACGATTCCATAAGCCAACGAGTTGCCGCCAAAAAACTTTAATGTACTCAACCATACATGTTTAGCTCGTTAAAAAACATAGGTCTGGAATGCAGAAAGAAGATAAGGACACCAGAATACACTGATGAGCAAAAATCGATGGTTATGTCACAATGTCGTTGGATGACCCTGGAAAACTTTTATTTTCGAGGATGAAAGTAATTTTCCTTTAAGTAAAACCCATATTCCTGGAAATGATCGATACTATACCAGCGATGTTTCTACTACACCACAGGACATAAAACACAAGTACCTACAAGCACAAGTTTGAGCAAAGAGTTAAGCTATATGTGGCTATTTCTGAACAAATTACATCGAAACTGTGGTTCAAGCTAAGTGGCTTAGCAGTCTAACAAAAAGTGTACGAAAAAGAGTGTTTGAAAAAAATATTGATGCCTTTTATTCGTTAATATCATTCAGATAGACAATATGTTTTTGGTCTGACATAGAATCTTCGCATTGCCAAAAAAACGATACAGTTCCTAGAGGCCAATAACATTCCATTTGTGCCAAAAACACGTAACCCCACAAATCTTCCACAATGTCGTCCGATTGAAATTTTTTTCGGTCAATTGAGCAGTTTGGTTTATAAACATAACTAGAAAGCTGAAAATTGTGCCCAATTTACAAAAAAAATATTCCTTAGGCTTTATTCAAATGTACACTAACGTTTTTGTAAATATTACACTTCTATATATTCTACAATATAACTATTTTTACTAACATCACAAGAGTTAATATTTTAAATACCTCCACAATGTATTCTCATTTTTTGTTATCAGCCGTTATATCATTGTGTCAGAGTTCATTATCGCAGGAGAAATCTTAATAGCGCCACTCAGGAGTCGACGCAGACGATACAGCACCATCTAGCGGCTAGTTCAACGAGAGAATGATGAGCGGCTGTATGACTGATATGTATCAATTGCTTATTTTATTATGTTGCCAATGTTGCCATCAATCAAGTCCCGTAAACAAAATCTTGCAAGAACGCTTCGTATTCATTAGCTTGTGCGCAAACAACTACAGACACACTTACGTTACATCTGTGTGTATATAATTAAACTCTTTACGACTCATAACCATTTTATGGGGCAGTGTGTTGTGTGTTATCATTATCAACAAAACATATACATCGTCGGTACCAAATAAGCTTACGACCTGTCTGATGGCAAGCAGACACCATAGCTTATGAACGCCGGCTACTTCAAGAGAATCACAAGTGCGTTGCCAACCCTTTATTGACTTCTTTTTTTCTTCAAACTATGGTTGCAATAAACGACTATGACTAAGACTATGACAGGATTCGTTGTGTAGACACAGACAGCTAGATTTATATGCAGGTCCTTCACTCTCAAAACTGCGCATCCTCGGGAGTTCTGGTGACCTTACTCACCACCAGGAACACAGCACCACATACCTACAGAGCAGGTGTTGGTGTTATTATGGCTGCAGTCTCCTATACAGTGGAGGTACTTCCCCACTTGAGTAACTCCAAATATGAGCCCGCTGCTATTCCATTATTTCCTACCTCTCTAGCAATGAAATTGAAATCCTGAATTACCTCCATTCGCAATGGTTCGCGTGTCGTAAAATATCATATTGAGAATTTTAGACGAGTTATTTTAGCACTTTTTTTTAGTTGTCTATAAACAAATACGAGTAATTACTCGTAGTTATGAGTGCATACGCACACTAGGATAAGGACATCGACCAATGAGGAGAAAGTATTACGGGCTCGATAGAAAAATAGTGGCGAGCGTCTTCGTGAACGACACTCCGAGTATAGCGCCTATCTTACAAGCAACGAATTATCTTTTGTTTGTAACTTTGCTAACTATATTTTGTCAGGCATATTTTAATGTTTTGTGTGGTTTTGTATATTATTTTGATTGTATTCTATCATGGAATAAAGGCACATCCGGTCATTCTGGAGAACCTTGGGGGAGGTCTTTGCCCAGCAGGGGACGTCTTTTGGCTGATTATGATGATAATGATGAAGGATGCTCATGCAATCATGTAACCCTTGCGCCTGGCTCGCCCAGCACGCACTTTGCCGATATTTTTTCTTTGTGTTTTGATAATTCTATCAATGGGTTTATACCGAAAACAAAACTTGATTGCAACCTACGGACGGAATAAGATAAGGATATTTATTGAAACAGGAATTAGTATCATCTTTTTATAACGCACTTGACCGACTTTGCTTTTTTCTTGTTTAAAGGTTCACGTTCGGCGTACTTATCTGTTTTCATAATTGCAATCTGTGCAAGATGAGTACAAAATAACTAAATACTCAGGTACTTTTTACTCTGCAACGAAATGAAGAAACTTTTAGTCGAACCACATGATTTATGTAAGAAATTGATTAGCAATCTAATTGAAAGCAGTTGATCCAGTTGTAAAATGGTTTTTTTTTTCGCTAGAAAATGCTTTATGCATATTACCGGCCTTTATGGGCACGGTGATGTGGGACTACTGTTCATCAGGTTACCCGCTAAAAACCAGCGGCTTCCCATCATCTCCTTTAGTGAGACACCGCGGGCGCGCAGGCCTAGAAGGTTGCTGCCATTGAGTGCACTAGTTTAGAAGCACCTTCCCACCGTTGAGCCACTTAGGTGTACAGTGGTAGTCCCTACCAGTGGCTCACTAGGATGGAGGGAGAAGATGAGCGTATAGTCGCCTTCTACCTCCACCTCGTCGTCTTCGGAGTGGATTTGCGAGAGGATCGTCTTCACGCGCCCGCTCCGCTACCTCCTTCTGCATGATAACCTCCTCGCAGAAAGTGGACATTGCCTCCCAGCACCTCTCACTGGCGCGCATCGCGCTTACGATGCTCGACAGCAAGAGGTCTCCCCCCACAAACACGTACCCCCTATTCGGGCATACGTTACCACCGCCCCGTCTCAAGAGCCGTAAGAATTTCATGAGGTTTACTACCGCCGCCAAGTTTCCCCCCTTTAGGAAAAGACTCACGCAGTGGTAAAACACACGCGCTCCTCCTGGTAACTTTGTGCGTCCTGCTGAAGAACAACAACAATAAACATGGCCTACCTGGAGATCCTTGAACAGACTGCGCTGCCGGGTCGGCCACAGTAAGGAGAACCTTATAACATGGGGCATCCTAAGCAGGCCGGACGCTCTTTGCTTTTGCGGGACTGCTCCGCAAACTATGAGGCTTATGTTGTCTTGCCTGGCGTGCCCGTACTTTAGCTATCGCCAGCTTCTGTGTCAACAGTTTTCGTAAAGCCCCGGAACAGATCAGAAGACTTATCTCGGCACGTGAGCATATAGAAGTGTTTAAAAGTAAACACACATAAAACAATCATAGCTAATCCATGATAAGAACAAAATAATGTTGACATATACTTAACTAGCAGCAAAAATGTTGCAAAATGTATGAGAACCGAAACGAATTTCGGCCATTTTTAGGGTTCCGTACCCAAAGGCTAAAACGGGAACCCTATTAATAAGACTCCGCTGTCCGGTCCGTCTGTCCGTCTGTCACCAGGCGTCGTCTTCTGTGTATCTCATGAACCGTGATAGCTAGACGATTGAAATTTTCAGATGATTGAGATGATGTATTTCGCTGTTGCCCCTATAACAACAAATACTTGAAAAACAGAATCAAATAAATATTTAAAGGTCCCATACGACAAACGTGATTTTTTTAGCCGTTTTTAGGGTTCCGTAGTCAACTAGGAACCCTTATAGTTTCGCCATGTCCGTCAATCTGTCTGTCTGTCCGTCTATCTGTCCGAGGCTTTTCTCTGTGATTGCTAGAAAGCTGCAATTTGTTTTGGATACATAAATCTAAAAAAAATAAGGTTACCTACCTACACGTAAAGTGGGGATGATTTCTTTTTTGCTTCAACCCTATGGTTATAATGAATACAGGTCTTCATCATGCATTTTGCTCCGTGAAAATACTTTTATCGGCTGTTTAGGGTAATAAAACGTTGTACTTTATCAAATTTACAAAAAGATTGATGATAATTTCACATACTGTAAGCATATTTTTGCTTTATGTATAATTTTATGCGCAATTCAATTTTTGTTTCAAATAGTAAATCGAGCATCGATTACAAAATCGATTTAAAAACATCCGTGCTTGACCATTAGGGCTAGCTGTGAAACGTCACTTTGACGTCACCGTATTTAAAGAAATAAGGACTAGGTACTGTTTATGAGAATTTCTTTGAAACATGGTCCTTATCGACTTTGGTCAATTTGGCCATCCGCGATAGTAACCCAACCTCGCCCCCCGCAAAAATTGGCATAATATTTTATTTGGTAAGATGCGCTGATGGCCACTCCAGTTATTACACAGAATAAGTGTTATGTATGCTCACAAGGGGGAAACTAAACCTTATTGGGATTAGGCTTGTCAAGTGAGTGGGCAACTTGACTGTTAGAAGTTCTCAAGCCGCCCGAAGGCCTCTAACTAGACTTAACGACTGCTATTATAAACAGCAGCTGGGATCAACGGCATAGCGTGTCTTCCAAAGCACGGGAGCGCTCAGTTAGTAACCACTCAAAGCGGTCACCCATCCAAGGACTGACCCCGTCCGACATTGCTTAACCTCGCATACTATAAAAATCAATAATTTATATTCGTGACAAAATTTGAAGTTACTAAAATATTACCTGTTGATAAATAACGTTATGTTTATGTACTATTGATAATCGCCTTAGTAACCGATAACACAGTAATTGTTACACTATTTAATTTTCTCAAACATGCAATGAAATATTGATGTTATGTTCCTTATAACGCGCGAAGTATGACGTTTCAGGTGCGGCTAGGACAAGAGGTCGTTAATGGAATTTCATACAAATCTTGCAGGCCTAGGCCGGCAAAGTCCTCTTTTTTAATTACTATTCCACATAAATTGTGGCATAGGCACCATGACATTCTGCCACTAAAAATAAAACTTTGATTTTTTTGTTGTTTATTTCATTGCATGTTTGAGAAAAGCACTATACATACCTCGGCGGGAAATATGGGGTTGCCCGCCTCAGACCTATCCGACCTCGCTTCGCTCGGCCGTCTATATATGTCTTCGGCCGGCAACCCCTTACGTCCCGGCCTCTGTAGTAATGTACTATTTCGTCATAGGAAGTATATTACTGCACATTTCATCTCTGACTACACTCATACGCTAAACTCGTAATCAAACGCCAATTCCTCATACAAAACCAACTGCACATATGACCTTCTCGATTACGGAACACAGTCACTTTATGTACACTTGATAACGTTCGACGATAAAAATCACAATAAAAACAACCGGCAGTCACTTGCAGCGCGCGAACGCGTCCGCACGCGTTTTAAAAAGAAAAATTAAAAATAAAACTCGTTCCCTGTGAATGACGGTTTCGCGCCAAAAGTAAAAATAAGTGTTGTGTTTGTTAGGTTACTTTATGATAATGTTTGCGTTTGCTAGATAATCAGAGTAGGTATTAGAAATGTTTAATTGCTATCTGTATTATGATAATGTGTCTATAAACTTTCCTGTTCAGAGTTAAATGGAATGTGCATTTTGTTTGTTTAATTATAAATAGTTAATAATAGATAGTCGTAACCGCGTAACTGTCAAATGATTTTAATGAATCCATAGATTTTGTGTTTCATTCATGAACTGTATTTATTCATATAAATACAGTTAATTATTTATTTATCATTATTGACAATGCTTTTCTATTTTCTAATATTGATTATTCAACTGGCGTGGTGTTGATGGTGTTACTTGCGTGTTATTAAGTATAATCCTATGAAGCAGTGAATTTCATTCATCAATATTAGTTAATTACCTGAAACTAAATGAAAAGCGGCAGATATTGGATAAGATAAGTATTTAAATATTTTTTATCAGACAAGATACTCGTATGGATAAGTGTATAATAGAGAGCAAATCATGAGTTAATGAATTATATATGGCTCAACATTTTACAACTACAACATAATTAAGTTTGACCGGAAATACCTTCACTTATTAATAAAATATTATCATAATCTTTTCTCGAGTTACCTCACTGATTTTATTTTGACGAAAGTTGAGGTAAATGTACTAATCTTTGAGACCCCAATATTTGGCGCCTATTGTTTTCCTCTATTATTATGATACATAAGCTTGACAATAGGGCCAGTGCCGAGAACTGGGACTTTTACCTTAATGTTGACATCATTTATCTGTTTTGAGAAATATTCAAAGAGAATATACCTAATTATCAAACCCGCTTACAAAATTTCACTAAAGCCGGTTAAGAAATGCGACCCATAGACGAGAACAGCGGGAAATCCGGAAATCCGGAAATCCGCCATCCACCGGCCGGACGTACGCATACAGAACTGTAAAAATAATTTAAACGTCCTCGCCAAACCCAACAAAGTAATACTTAGATGGGTACCGGGACACTCCGATATTGAGGGAAACGAAGAAGCTGATAAACTTTCCAGAAAGGGTGCAGACATACCCCTGCTCGGCTCAGAACCGTTCTGCGGTATAACCAAACGGAAGGTAAGCTCCCTGCTCAACAACAAATCAAAAGCCATCGATTTGTGGAAGTTCACAAAAGGACTGGTACAATCAAAAGCTTTAATAAAAGATTACAATGGCAAACTGTCCATAGAGCTACTACAACTAAAAAGAAACAAAACCTGCGCAGTGACATGAATACTCACTCGTCACTGCAAACTAAACAAATGCCTTACTAAAATGGTTAAAACAAAGCGCATCAGCATGCAGGTTCTGCCAAGAGTCAGAGGAGACAGCCATTCACATCCTCTGCTCGTGTGGACTTATGCGCAAAAGTAGTATCTACCTAGGAAGGTACATCATGCAACCAGAGGAGATACAAAAAGTTGCAGTCCAAAGAGTCTGGAAATTCTTGGAAGCAGTGGGTATAAGCAACGAACTATAAGGGCTGCCAATAGATCAACTACTAGTCGAAGCGGCATAAAATGGCCCACGACCAACTAATAATAAATAATAATACGCATTTTTACAGCATTTGGCAAAATAAATTAATAAAAATAAATATGAAATATTTTTGCCGAAAGTGACACCGAGAGCTTCGTTTGTTCGAAATGGGCAGACTGTTTAACTAGTGCCTGTGCCAATTGTTGAATTATATAGCGGACCCCGGGCATCCTTCAGGATGCAGCTGTTATAAGATAACGCTAGGATGAGGATTAACATATTTTTGCAGTTTACAGTACAGAGATCTAGACGCAGTGCATTGACATCTAGCGTATCAGAGCGTTACGTCTAAATATAGACGGAGTTATAGCGGCGTTAGCCTAGATCTAGTTACCTCACGATTCTCTAAGCCACAGATTAGTAAACTTTTCGTTAGATGTTCATGTGCCTGTTGCCAGAACGCCAGAACGGCGGAGTTCAGGAGATATTCTAGGTTTGTTGCAGCTAAAGCCTATATATGCCTTGCCAAGCAAAATAAAGTACCTGATATATTCCAAATTTTTTGTTGTATTGAAACAAGTAACTTTGTATTGAAACAAAAAAACACCGTCTTCAAACATTTCCAGATCCCATCCTCCTGCTATATAATTTGAGGGGTTCCCCCGATTTTTCCAAGATACCGTCATCAGATCGAGACTTGGTGACAATGGTACCAACTAGAAAACATACACTTTCAAATAAATAAATAAAAATTATCGGTCCACTAGTCTCCGAGTAATCGGTTAACATATATAAAATATATTTGAAAACCTCCTCCTTTTTTGAAGTCGTTTAAAAATACCTTATTGAATAACCTTATAACCTACATTAATTTAACCCGAACATTCGAAAGTATTTTTTCCCAAGCTGAAACTGAGACGCTTTGGCTCGTTTAACTAGCATGGTCAATTAGCGAGCGAAATGTTTACGGATACATTCGCCTAAACAAAAATCTCCTTTATATGAAAACCTCATTATATAAACAAACACAAGCCAACTGTCAGATTTCTAAGAATCAGAGGGCGTTGTTGTTTTTCTTGCGATCTTTGAATTGTCTGTTGGTATATTGATTTTATCTGTTTATGTAGGTATTTAGTATATGGACATATTTGGATACTATGACGGAATCGGAAGTATGAATTATGTATCTCAAAGTGACTCATCTCATCACTTTGAAGTCCAACAGAGACCTAATTCGAGATTCAAAACGTGTTGGAGTTGGAATGAATGGTTATCGCTGCTTTCACGTCGCTGACTTTAATAATCACAGTGAAATATAAACATGAAAATCGTCGAATTTCTTAGGTCTAATAAAGGTTCCGAAAAATAAATGATCCTCCAGCGATCTGTGGCCGATTGTAATACAACACAAAAAGCTCTGCTGCATTAAAATGAATTACCGAAACATAAACACAAAATATACCGAAAAAAAACTCTACCAGAAAAACAACTTCAAAAAGAAATACTGAACTTTCGAATAAAAAGTAAGATAAAGATAAGATTAAATCATTTCTTTGTCCATCACAGGTCAGAGGATGTTACAGGTTCATAGTCAGTTTCACTATGTGGCGCCTTACGGCTTACAAATTGTTGTCAAATTCTTTATCATTTATAAATTCATTAAGGTTGTAATAGCTCTTACGAGCAAAAACGTTTAAGAGGAACTAAGGCAGGTCTCCATTAGGTACGACGACGAGCGAAGCGAGGAGGAGTGTTAGGTTAGGTAGAACTGCGACCCCACAGCGAGCTTTCCGCGGTAGCGGCCGGCAATGCGCCAAAGCCGAACTTTTTTTTACTAATTTTTGCAAAACGGTAATAGCTGTAACGCACGTAACCGAAAAAAAACTACAAACCATAGTTTTCGGTAAAACGTAATTTGATCAAGTAGAAAAGAATTATGTCAGCGTATTATGCGTACGTTTTTCGTAACTTTTAGTTATTTCATTCGTTCGATTCCATGTTTTCATTAATACGTAAGTTTTCGGAAACTTAGTAAAAGAAGCAGTAAAAATCGGACTCTAAATGAGCACATTTATTATTTATTTCGGAGGTTTTATTACTACCCCACTTAAATCTATCAACTGTCGCCTTACCTCTCAGTTCTAAATATATATTTAGAAAATTACCGCACTGACCATAATAAAAAATAAATAAAAAAGGATTGATTTTCAAATATCATTTGTGGTTTAGAAGTACGTAGTAGCTAATTCTAAGATGTAAACGGCCTTCTTTCAAGTTTATTTTATAGAATAAGTCGTCTTAATTATTTTGTGATAGTATTCAGGTAATGTTTTACAAGAATTTCAAACTTCCAAATAAGGAATTAACTTGACATTAAAATATCCATAACATATACATATTTCTTATAAATTCTCGGCCGGCTCATTTTAGAGCCTTAGCATTTCTAAACCATCTTCCTTTAGTACCTACTCCTCTTCATCATGAATTTAAGAGTAAAACTCTTGTCGGTGTAGCCTATAGAGCATGCAGTTCCCTTCGCCTTATCCTATCCAGGGCCATTTCCAGTACACCTCTTAAAAGGAAAAAATAGAAAGGAGCCTATTTTGTGAAATACTCATTTCTCGTATCTTGTGATTTATACTGTAGACCGATTATACAATCATTAATAAATAGATAAATGAATCACGTGTTACAATTATACCACAATTTTATCTAACGATAACGGATGTACTTGCAGAACTACTACTCAGACATTATCACTTATGTAGTATTAAATACTGAGATGTGAGAATGAGTCATAGCATATTTATTCAGCCTTCATTTAATATTCGAAATGTATGTATGTAAGAGTATGCCACTTTAGTGCAATAACAAAAACATTTACATACTAAACAAAACGACTACATTTAAATTTACAAAGGCGACCTTATGTATTTAAGGGATCTCTTCGCATAATTTTGCTGTGACAAATTGTAGTGCTTCCTATTTTAGTATTTTCTTGTTCGATTTTCTGGAAAAGACGCCCCAATCGTAGCGTGGCCTGGAGATCAATTTGGAACCACTTTTCGCCATAACAATATCAATATTTTGTAGGCACTCGTTCTGAACGGCACACAAAAGGCAATGGAGCGAGTTATATGCTCGGAGTTTCCTACAAGATCGAAACAGAAATGTGGAAATCGGTAGGAGAACCAGAGTCGTCAACTCAGCTCAGCGAGTTGCAAGACTCAAATGGCAGTGACAGGGGCACAATAGCTCGTAGAACCGATGCAGAAAGGTTCTTGAGTGGCGACCATGCACCGGAAGGTGCACCGTGGAGAGGCCCCCAACAAGGTGGATCGATGATCTGGTCAAGTTCGCTCAAAGCCGTTGGATGAGCGGCGCAAGACCGGTCATTGTGAAGATCCTTGAGAAGGCCTTTGTCCAGCAGTGGACGTCTTTCGGCTGATATAATGATGCCAATGACTCGTTCTGATAAACCTTAGTGAACATGGAACCGCCACATTAAAGTCAAATACTGTGCAAAATGTTGAACCGAATTGCCCTCCATTGCCCTTCGCAACGCTCGAAGTAAAGAATGACTTTACACTTGATAATGTTTTACAATTTTTCTAATTCAACCTGCAGCATGCACCTATCTCTATGTGGTTATTCTGGCAACTCTGGCAAGTAATGTATAATAGATATTGCTTTGAAAAGTAGGTAAGTTGTACACACTCATTTGAAAGATTATTATCAGTTCTTTAGACAAAGAACAAGCGGTTATTAACTCATTCATGTGTTAATATGTACTGCACATGTAGATATAATCAACATATAGAGTAGATAAAGTGCTAGTCACAGTAAAATAACTGGTCAAGTGCGAGTCGGATTCGCGCGCCGAGGATTCAGTACTAATTTCTATGTACATACTCGTAAATAGTAAATAAATATTGAGGACAATCTTACACAAATCGACCTAGTACCTAACTAAGCAAATCTTTTACTAGACGATATTATTCACACTTATATAGATAAATAAATACATGGAAAACATTCAAGTCTCAGGAACAAAAATATTTATGCTCTCACAAATAAATCCCCGATTCGAACCCGGGACTTCGTAGGCAGAGTCACTACCAACGAAGCCAAAGTGCTCGTCGAAATAGTTCTTCCATTACAGGAATACATTTTGAACCCTGACTCTATATGTTAATCTGTTTGTGTATCTGTGGATGTGGCATCGTAGCTCCCAAACAAATAAACCGATTCGATTGCGGTATTTTTTAATCAAAATTCTTGTTTGTGGACATGGTTGTTAGTTAAAAATTTAATTGAGATAACTATTCCCACTCAATTGAGGGAGAAACTTAACTTTGCTATTGGAAAACAGGCAATCGCCGTTCAGCCCTTTACTCAAAAAATGCGATAAAAAATCACACGCAGGCATTTTTCTATTCAAATACCATTACTGACCTGTAATTTTGCGACGCCCGGCAAATATGGGTTTCGCAGAATTTTATCGCGAACGTTCTACTTTTTCGAGCATTTTTTTTTTATTAATAATGGGATTGCTCTTGGCGGGGGGGCAAAGATGAGGCCGACGATGAAGCGAGCTCACCCAGAAAGGTTATATGAACTCGGAAATACAGACGCCGGCAGAGAATTCCAAACCTTAGAAGTGCGCATTATAAAAGAAGATGCGAAGCGCTTGGTTCGAATTAGAGAAATTTCGACCAGGTAAGGATGGTAGCCAGCCGTACGTCTGGATGTCCGATGGAAGAAGGGGGAAGGCGGTATGAGCTCATGGAGCTCCTGAGCAAACTCACCGAAGTACAGTTTGTAGAAGATGCACAGACATGCTACTTTATATACATGCTACTACCGTACTGCCGCCAATGAGCCTCCTGGCTCTGCGGTCCACCGAGTCGAGTGCGGCAAGTTGGTACTTAGCCGAGCCATCCCAAAGGTGACTACAATACTCCATGTAAGACCGGACTTGGGCTAGGCATGTTTGAGAAAAAACCAAAACCTAGCTCTTCACGAAGAGTTAACCATATGTGCCGCTAAAATGGGGTAAATTGCCGGCGTGTCTCATAATAATTAAGTTAATTTAGGGGTGTGTAGTCTAGCAGCTCTCATTCAAGGTTGTCACGAACACGGACACAAGTTCGTGTTCAGAATACATAGCCAACATGTTATTCATGATTCATGCTGCTTTTGAACAGTGTGGTGGTGACCCTATTTTTAACACGGCTCCACACTAAAACTAAACATATAACCTAAGCCTTTTATCGACGACAATTCGACTTTCTGGCACCTTTTCTTTATAATAAAATCAACCAAAGTCTAAACATCCGATGTTGTAATAAATATATATTATTAAAATCAGTTCGAAAATGGGCCATGACCCTCGATTACATAGAAATGGAAAAAGTTCTAGAAATCATAAGATAATAATATCTACATGTCTTTAACTCTACAAGTATTAAAATATCTTGAACACAAATTGTTACAAAATTATTGATAATTCCAATAAACTGATTGTGACTGTAATGAAGAAGGTTCTCAAAAAATTCATCAATGCCCCTCCTTCACACACACGCAAACTCACACTCACTCACACACCACACATACTCACTCAAGCATAATTAGTTATGTACAAACATAAATAAATTAAATAATTGTGTAACGACCTTAAGATACAAATAAATATAAGTTCCTCTAGGTTAATAAATACTACAATAGGATAAAACTATAAATTTATTCTACTCACCTTATACTTTATTTTTATTTTGTTGTAATCTGATACAACTAGGCCGATGATGATTGTAAAGATTCATCAGACCAAATGTTGAATCAAATTGTTTAACTTAGTACATTTTATCTTTAAGTTATTTACTTACTGTCTTTCTTTAAGTGATCTTTAGTAATCCAAGATGTTTGTCCTAGTTTCTTAAGTTAAAAGCCATTACTAAATGTATTTCGCTTCTGTATCAAATAGGTAACAATGTAGCATTTAGCGATCTCGAAATGAGCATCAGAATACCCTGTTCCCTATAAGACAGGTTTACCTAGTTTAGGGCACAGGACACCGTTCTTAGGCTTATTTAAATTTCTATAAGTGCACTCTCTGTCTTCACATCCATTTAAGCTGATATATTGATACCCAATAAATATAATTTTAATTTTTTTTTTTTTCAACGTAATTTTGGAATGCTTTGCTTTAATATTTGCTGAGATACTGTCACTTAAAAAGTTGCTCGTTGCCTTCATCAGGCGCTAGGTCTCAAAATATATGGGAAAATTAAAATCCGACTCACACTTGACCAAAATCCTACTTGATAATATTTAAAGCTTTTATTACTGTTAAAGAAATATATTAAAATTGAATTTAAAAAGGTTATAATAGTAATGTTGTATAGATAATAGTACGGAACCCTTCGTGCGCGAGTCCGACTCACACATGGCCGGTTTTTTTATATACATACATAAATAAAATAAAACGCCTTTTTAGTCCATATAGTTTTCAGCCTGCAGAATCACAAACTTATAAATATAAATGAGGTATTGTCTTTAATGCAGAATGGCGTTATGGAGTATCTGCGATGAATAAAACAAATGTTTTTAGAAATATCTAGGTACTGTATGTTTACACTATACCTACTATGTTCTGAATATCAAGCAATTTTGTTTACAATTGTTTATGAAGCAATGTCTGCCAGAGGCAGGCGTTCATTTTAAGATTTTTTGTATTGTCACCTTCCTATTTAGGAAGGTATATCTAAATTTTCAGTGTTATTGAAACATAATTGAATATTGCAAAAAAAACTAATACATAATGATTTTGCTTTCTTTATAAGTATCCCTTTTTGACGTAAAAAACTAAAATGTATTTTTTGGTTTATAACCTCTGACACTTGATTCTCGACAACCCTTTCTTACCTCAAGTCACTCCCCTATCGTTTTTACCTTACTTACCTTCTATACCCAATGCAATGGTATTACTTATTATGTGGTTAAAGCCAAATGGTCATATAGTCAAAGATATCGCGATACAACTGGACATATATTAAAAACTCATTATTTTCGGATTTACAACATTTTTTACACCGCACGATTGAATTCGGATTCGGGAGATTCGAGGAAAAGATAATATTATCGTTTGGGGTTTTCGGTAGATATATGATTGACATTGTGCTATGTCAACAATATGTATGATTAATGTCATTAGGAATTTTTCGGGACCTAGTCATGTTTGTTGACATAATCTCGTATTGATTGATGAACTTATCAATACCATATTAGGGTTGATTGCAAACCATCTGTAGTCGCTGCATTAACCGACACTATTAGGTAAGCGCGCTCCACTCTAGGCCACAACATCGCTTACCATCACCATCAGGTGATTTCGCAAACGTATATAGAATTAAAAAAAAAACATGGTAAGAAAGGAGGTGATGCTAATTTAACCCCGCATTACATGGGCGAAACATATCCGAACAATACACATAATATTAAATGGGTAGCAACGTTATCGTTATTTTTTTATATACATATACAACCACGGTGGCAATCAAGCTTACGGCCTACCTGATGGTAAGCAGACACCGTAGCGTATGGTCCCTAGACACTCCTGAAAAATTTTACGCGTTATACGCGACAGCTAGACTAGAGACATATGCGAGTCCCTCAGGCTCAACACAGCGCATCCTCGGGAGCTCTGGCGACTTTACTCACCACCAAGAACACAACAACTCATAATAAAGAGCAAATACTGTTATTATGGTTTCGGTCTGTAAGGTGGAGGTACCCCAGTAGGTCTGCCCCATATTGAGCGAAATGAAGTTCCGCTGTGGCCTACGTCTAAGTATCATATGTTGTAAGAAGGATCATTTTTGAAATAGATTTTTGCCAACCTATATTCGAATCAATCCGAACTCTGCTCCTCCCTACGTGAATCGTAACGAAGTCGTCACCGTGTCGTGTAAAGCGGACCCCGAAATCTGTAAAGTCGTTAAGCTCACATTTGGGGCCCCGCCTGTATTATTTTGTGGCTGTATTATTATTTAGGAACACGTCGACACCTTATCGGATCTGTGGGTGAGTTTCTGTGTTCATTGGTACAGTTAGCATGTAAATTCTTGAATATAGATTGTTTTTTTTTTTTTTACTATGGTAAGGTAATTGTCGCAATATTTGACTTCTTGGTACCCAATGGTTGCCACCTATTGTTCACTTCTATTATTAATATAACATAAGTTTAGGTCAGTGATAAGCACTGGACGTCTACCTTATTTGTTTTTTGAGTAAATAACACGTAAATTTGTAGAAGAAAATGATTGTGCAGGTTAACTGGTAGATACCGCTTTTTGACGTTAAGTTTTTTGTTATTGTTATTAGTATCAAAATTAGTATTATTGTAGCAGAATTTTGAACGAAGAAAATAATTTGTCATTATTGATATAGGTACCCTAAAAATCTATATTTTTATTATTATGTATCATTATTTCTATTAGAAACTGGACCTGTATGCCTGCTATATGACAATTGTATTATTTTGATTTATTATGTCTATTTACACACCATGACATGTTTAGACATAACCTACATTGCTATTCCAATTTTATTGTAATGGATTTATGTATGTTTTGTCAATTATATTTGTATGCCGACAGGCACTACACAGTGATACGAAAAATTGTTAACACCTTGTTACCTATGATGGACAAATAAAACTCTTTGAATCTTTGATTAGTTATTATTAAAATTGTAAAAGAAAATGATTGTGTGGGTTGACTGGTAGAGACCGCTTTATGAACGTTAAGTTTTTTTTGTTGTTATTATTAGTATTTACAATGCATGGTTTTAGTATGCTTGGGAAAAAAAATTAAGAAGCAACTTTGTATTTATTTTCTATAGGCAATTTTTTAAGCAAACATAATGTCTTCCGCTATAATCAGAGCTATATCTGAAAATCAATCCTTATTGCATCCTCGGCCGGTCAAAACGGCGTTTCAGACAACGGGATATTTTTCATAGCACGGCATTCACTTTCAACTTTAAATCGTAAATTTCAAATAAAAGGGAAACGTTTAAAAATTTGAACCTGCGACATCTGGCATACGCGGCCAATCGCTCTAGCCTGAGCTATCGTAACAATCAAGCTCAGACACGAAATCCTTCACTATTATTTCCCCTGTCATTTGAAATTTAGAATTTTCGTTAGCAGCGATACAGCATAATAATAATAATCATGAATAACTAAGATCCATATCGGCACACACAATGTTACAAAGATAAAATGAAACTAAAACTACAAGTAACTTAATAGTACATTGTTTAACGAGGGGTGGAAGTGGGAAATTGCGAACTCTCAGAAGCCCGAAGCCCGAAGCGGAGGGCTTTTGATGACTCGAGTTTGCAATTTTCTTACGTCCCAATGTAATCACAATGTTTTCATCACATTTGCGAGCAAATAAATAACTCCAAAACTAATCAAAATTGAAGAAATCGACGACTACATCTCCAGCATCAATACATGGATGTCGAGAGGAGCCGGCAGCGCGCGCGCGCGTGCGCGGGCATCTTCAATATTGCGACCAATCCTAGAGCAGTATTCTTGTGGAGCACGGCCAACTATTTATTAAACCAACTAGATTTTTTAAACTAATCAGATCACAGAGAAACTCATAACTCCCCAGGAAGTTATGAAAATCCATAACTCCCGCGGGAGCTAAATCGGCTATAACTACTCTATACGCCTGCGTACAATAAGACCCTTTGCGAGCAAGTGTGATGAAAAATAAATAGCTACCTAATTGTCGTATGTCACATAAACCCTAAAACTCGAAACGCACAGAGCGGGCGCGGGGCGGGGCGGAGGCGGTTTTGCATTTTTGATCTTTCCGACACTGTCGACTGTCCAGTACTGCTTCATATGTCACGCACGCCGCCTCCGCTCTGCCGCGCTACCGAATGCCGCGTGGTTTTTTTACGACGTGCCTCGGACCGCGTTCGTTTTACCGTAAAACCGCGTCCGCACCGCAACGACGCTGCGCCGCGCTCTGTGCGTTTCAAGCTTAAGACCCTCAACCCAACATTTTTGAATGGGACAGTCACACATTCTGTCCGCTATCCTCTCAGAGTACTGTTGCGACTACCCCTACTAATACAAAATTAACTTTGTATTAAGCTTCGGCTTCGGACTTGCTTTCCCGACTGTACTGGCCTAGTCATGTGTAGTTGCCAGTATTGCAAGTCGCTGAGCGGAACGCTCGCCACATTTGCTTTCAAATGTTAGTCGAAATGCTAGTGGCTCCAAACTGCCTGATATCCTAAGCTGTGTCCGTTAAAATTTGCCTGTATAGACTGTTTGACAAGTTTCTATGGGATGACAGCTGACCGGCGCCATATTTAACGTTGAATCGGTCTGTAATGGTAACTTGGTGCTACCGGCCCCGAATCTGTGTTTATTAACCTGTGGTTTCTCTGACACTCGTTCTTTCATAATCATAATCATTTATTTGCTAGACAATAAAATAATTACATAAATTAGAAATGCCGGGCGGACCCCAAACTACACCTCATCCACGGAGACGAGTTAATATAGCGTCCTCTTTGTTGCACTTTTGTATGAAAATATAAGGGACAAAGGAAGGCCGTTGGGCGTATATACAATTGCATCTCGATGCCGGAACAGGCTTACATGCCGTCGTTCAGAATACTAGTTTACTTATATTTTTGTTAGTGCATTCTGTTTCCAAATAAAATAATAGGCTTAATTAGGTAAATTTTTATACGTATAAACCATGTTATAGGCTGAGCCTGTATCTTGGGACCCTGGAGTGCAATCGCCATTTGTGACAGAAATATGTCTTATAAACTATGTGCAGAAATATGTTTATTTCTTAAGAAACATAACGATTATTTTACCAAAATTTCGCAACATAACCCTAATGCAAGAACTAAACAAACTACACAATAATAAAGTATACATATTCCGAGGGTGAACTTTAAATTCTATAAAAATAATGTTGTTGGGATGGCCGCTAGAATCTATCCTCCCGACGACTGGCGTCCTACATATAGTACAATAGGCCCCACAGTTAAGTTTTGACTCTGTCAACTTGACAGAGTACAACTTATTCTGGCAAATTTTTATACCCAGTCATCAAGCCTACGATTTTGTTAAAATTACCTCTATTAAGACATTTAGGCGTACTATGATATTTCAAAACATTTAAAAAATATACGTTACCAATAAACAAACAAAGCATACGAAAATACTAGGAAAAAATCAAACTTCAGTTTATTTATGCAATTTTTATGAATTTTAGGGTTCCGTACCCAAAGGGTAAAAACGGGACCCTATTACTAAGACTTCGCTGTCCGTCCTTCCGTCCGTCTGTCACCAGGCTGTATATCAAGAACCGTAATTATTTATTTTCAGAATAGCTGTAAAAATGCACCGCTACACGTTAAATTCCTCAAACCTTGCAGCACTGCAAAGCAAAAGACTTTTCCGTGTTCCTCAAGGTGCGGCAAGAACTCCCTATGCCCGACGCTTCCCTCAATATTCGCACCCATTTATATACAACCGAATAGCAAAAGCTTTGGATGTTAAATTAATGAGTGTTCAAGAATTACAGACTAAAGTAAAGAAATGGCTTCTCACGCTCTCTTACAGGGCCACTGAAGATATTTTGATACCCTTGCGTTAACTGGTAATAATACCGTTTGCTGCACACACTCACACGTTTACGCACTCTCGCACGCACACACGCATACACAAACAAACACACACACACGCTCACACACACACACACACATATATAAACATACACACACACACGCGCGCACACACACACACGCACACACACACACACACACACACACACACACACACACATCCACAGCTTGTAAATATGGATTGGATAGTCTTAAATTATGTTTAGAGGAATGCCTTGTATTTTATTTTATTTTTTGATCCTTCAGGTTATCTGTATACGCACCATCTAATTGTATAATCTCTAACTGTTTTCTGTCGGCCCTCACGATACAGGCTCGACTTAGTGTAAGGGCCACTGATAATCATCATCATCATCATCATGTCAGCCGAAAGACGTCCACTGCTGGACATAGGCCTCCCCCAAAGACTTCCACAATGACCGGTCCTGCGCCACCCGCATCCAGCGGACACCCGCGACCTTCAGCCCTTTACTCAAAAATCATCATCGGTCCACCGTGTGGGGGGCCTGCCCACGCTACGCCTTCCGGTACGTGGTCGCCACTCGAGAACCTTTCCGCCCCAACGGCCATCGGTTCTACGTGCTATGTGCCCCGCCCACTGCCACTTAAGTTTAGCAATTCGGAGGGCTATATCGGTCACTTTGGTTCTGCTGCGGATGGCCTCATTCCTGATGCGATCACGCAGAGACACTCCTAACATAGCTCTCTCCATTGCTCTTTGGGTGACTTTGAGCCTTCTTATGAGGCCCATAGTAAGCGACCACGTTTCAGTACCATATGTCATCACTGGCAACACACACTGGTAATGTAACAACTGTATTGCTTTTTTGGTAAACAAATTATTTTGTATTTGTATTTGTATTTATTTGTAATTTCTGTTGCCGCTATAACAACAAATACTAAAAACAAAATAATAATAATAATTAAGGGGGTCTCCCATACAAAAAACGTGATATTTTAGCCCTTTTTGATGGCTACCACTCGCCGAGCTAGATCTCAAGAACCGTAATAGCTAGACAGTTGAAATTTGCACAGATTATGTATTTTTATTGTAGCTACAACAACAAATACTAAAATCAGAATAATAATAATAATTAAGGGGCACTAGACAGTTGAAATTTGCACAGATTATGTATTTTTATTGTAGCTACAACAACAAATACTAAAATCAGAATAATAATAATAATTAAGGGGCACTCCCATACAACAGAGTACTTGTTGGCGTTTTTTTTTCTGGTACGGAACCCTTCGTGCGCGAGTCCGACTCGCACTTGGCCGGTTTTTCCATACCTCTCTATCGCCCGTCATCTTGTCATATCGCCTTTCACGCAATCCATCCACCTTTTCCTTGGCCTACCCCTCCTCTTACATAGGGATGTAAGATATATACCTACGTGTGGAGGGCCACATTCATGCCTAATACCTTTCTTGTCACTTGACAAGAAAGGTTGACACTCATCATCATCATCATGTCAGCCTAAAGACGTCCACTGTTGGACATAGGCCTCCCTCAAAGACTACCACAATGGCCGGTCCTGCGCCACCGGCATCCAGCGGACGCCCGCGACCTTTACCAGGTCATCGGTCCACCGTGAGGGGGGCCTGCCCACTCTACGCCTTCCGGTACGTGTCGCCACTCGAGAACCTTTCCGCCCCAACTGCCATCGGTTCCACATGCTATGTGGCCCGCCCACTGCCACTTAAGTTTAGCGATTCGGAGGGCTATATCGGTCACTTTGGTTCTTCTGCGGATGGCCTCATTCCTGATGCGACACAAGGTTGACACTACTTGTTCTGAAATGAGAAGGACCCACATACTTGAGATACAGTATTTGAATATGTCTAAAAATCACGGGAGTTTTCTTTATAAAATTCGTAGTATTGGCAGCTAGAGACATATGCAGCTCCTCTACTTTTAACACGCACACACAGAAGCTCTGGCGACCTTACTCATTTATTTAAAAAAACCGGCCAAGTGCGAGTCTGACTCGCGCACCGAAGGTTCCGTTCAGTCTAGTCCGTTCAACGATCGTGTCTGTAGTAACAAGACTTTGAACTTTTGATCCCCCCTTGTATCGGTAAATTATCACAGAAAATAAAAAATGTATTAAAAATGCATGCGAGTTAGCCTTGTTTATACATACATACATAAACTCACGCCATTATCCCATGGGGTAGGCAGAGACCAAAGAACGCCAAACACTACGGTCCTTCCGCTGCCTTCTTTCGCTTCAATCACATCCATACATCTTCTCATACATGCTCGTCGGTTGCGGATACTTCTGACCTGGCCCTTTTCAGTATCGCCGGAATTTGATCTAGATAACCTCTGCTTGGTAGTCCCCTTCCGACCCTACCACTCATCTCCTAATCGTAAATCCTCTTGGTCATTCTATTTTCATTCATTCTCTCTTCATGCCCTGTTTATAACTATTCCAAATTTCAAATAGATAACTTAAGTACTTTTTGAGATATTTAGCAATGTGACAGACAGACAAAGCGACACCATAAAGGTTCCGTTACTACCATCTTGGTACGGAACCAGAAACTTCTATAAAATTAAATTAGCTACCACTAAATACAGTACGTTTGTTTATCAAAACAAAGTGTCGGTTACACTTTCAAGACACTTGACACTTGCATTCACGACAGCTACCGACACCTCATCTTAAACAGACCAGTTTAAATGTGACCTAAGGTTACGTATATTTATTATGAATCTTAAAGCCAAAATATATTAGGAATGAGTGAAGCGAGTTGAAAAAGGTTGGTAATCACAACAGGAAGCGAGGAAGTGTTTTGTTACAGCGTGTGACTTTGGCATGCAATAAAATACAGGCATTCGGGCAACAAGATATACTATGGACTGATAATGTTTATTTATTTGTTTGTTTGTCGGCCTCTTTAACCTAGTTGGTAGTGACACTGCCTAAGAAGCTGGAGGGTGCTGGAGGTCCCGGGTTCGAATCCCGGTAAGGGCATTGGTATAAGCATTTGTTCCTGAGGCTTGGATGTTTTCTATGTATTTAAGTATATATCCACTAGTGGCTCTGTAGACCTCGCATTTTTTTTTTCAAGTTTCAAAGTGTCCAAATACTGACTCGACAATTAAAATCTATATAATTATCGAATCTGCTGACAAGATTTCACGGCGATCGGTTGAGAAATGCGACCTTTAGAGGAGAACATCCGGATCCGGACAGACAGACAGACATACGAATGAATTTTTGTCTAAAGCTGGACGGAGACGCTTCGCACGCTCGGTCCATTAAATATTGGTGTATATGTTGAGCATAGTACTATGGGACTAGTTTCATTTGCATTCTTTACTACCTAATAAAATGTCCCTATAATATTTATTTATTATATTTATGTTTATTTATTTAATCTCTATTGCCCCAAAAGGTGAAGGTTGTAAGAGTTGTACTTAGACAAGTTTTTTTTACAAACTATGTTGACACATACAAAATATAGACACCGCGAATTAACGCCACTGACCATGTAAGCGCTTCAAAGCGTTACTCAAACGATTTTTAATTATTGTGAAACAGCTAGGACTAAAAAGACTTAGGTGTAACTATATCCTGGTTGGTTGATATCAAATACCGTCTTTTTTAAAGAGTTTAATTAGTGTATATAGTTTAGTGGATGTAATACACACAGGTGTAGGCAGAGATCACGATTTGCTACGATCCTGACATACAACTTTTGCTTCATGAACTCTCATAACATAACATGACATTCTTCATGCAAGCGCGTCAATTACTCTTGCCTTTCTGCAAAATGTCTCCGATTAGGTCGAAGTACGTTCGCCGAGGTCTTCGCCTTCCAAATTTTCCATCCACTCTTTCTTCATACACTCGTTTTGTCAATCTTCTTTCATCCATCCTCTCTACATGTCCAAACCTTTCTCAATTTTCGTCACTATGTATATCTTCACTCCACAACTCCGTCTTATAACTTATAACGGTGTTTCTCACTCTATCCCTCAAATGCATTTGATATGGTGAAGTATTAGTTATGTATTATGATAGTCAATTTTTTTTTAAATGATAAATATGGATAAAAAGACCCCGGGGCTAAATGTACTAACTTTGGTCCCGCTTGATAAGCCTAGTATGACAACACTTTTCATGATTGAAAATGTGTTTGAGAAGTGAAAAAAAAAGAAGTCGAGCGCATTGAACACGATGTAAAAACTTGTATATATTAATAATTGTTTGAGCTGTTGCCAATATTGTTTAGTATAAAAAGGCATTATTAACTAGAAATTTTCAGGCGGTTACGTCCTTTCGACGCAAAGTAAATGACATCTGCATATGCCAAGAATAAATACGCAACGTTTGATTATAGAGTGAATGACCTTCCGTCAGGAAACCGGAATTCTTCGACGTAAATAAATAATTATGAATGCTTTGACGTAAGATAATGTAAAAATCTTTACGGTAGGCTCAGCGGAATATCACCTTGTACATATTCGGAGCAGCTTGGCTGAAGTAAGTACGGTCAATTGCAAAAATACGTATCGATTTAATCCTCTCATAAATATAAATACGTACCGCAACCTTAATCCGCCGACATGAGAGCTATAGGACATATTTTTGAGCAAGTTGTATGCACTCATATTTTTGCAGCCGACTGTACCTCCACCTTACCGAAGACCGCGGCCATAATAGCACCACTACTTCTTTAGGTTCCTGGTGGCGAGTAAGGTCGCCAGATCCCCGTAAGATGCGATGAGTTGGGATTGGGAGTGAGTGACGCATTTGCAAAATTAACTGTATTAATAATTATTATAACCGGTGGTGTTATATTGGTGTATAGAAGAACCCAATTAATATGGCGCGCGTCAAAGCTCTTAAGTAGTTGATCGAGAGGCCATTATTGCTTAATCCGTGCGCCTTATTACTTGGGTCTTGCTATACCCCTTGCAATTCATTAAATTGTCGAAAGGGCCTCTACGTGTTAGCTTTGTGGTACTCGTTTGGTACTTCGGTACCCCGGCACTTCGGCTCCACGCACGCCTCCCAAAGGTCCGGGACACCATTGTGCCGTGAGCGGAAGAGATACATAATAACCGTATCGTATGGCATTTATTTTGTGAATCGTGAGATCTTGGAGAAGACAGTATGGTTGCCAGTTTTGTTGCACTTTTAGCACCACCCATGTATTGATCAGCTTCTTTCAATAAAGCTCTTAACTGTTTGAACAAAAGTATTTTTTTAATACAAACACGATACAACTGCTTCTTTCTTCTGCTATTTTAACTGGAAGTTTAATTGAAAAGTTAAAATTTAGATGAGTAAATAAAGATAAAATTTAGAGGCAATACGAGATGATGATGATGATAAGGACCTATGAATGTCAATAAACTACCGTCGGTTCGGAAAAATAAACCTCTGCCATAAGAACCGGCGTAAGAAATTCGGTGATGTGTCACATTATCAAAACAATGTATAGTGTAATATCAAATTACAACTGTGTCAGCTACTACAAAATTAAAATGCTACAGTAACATACCAATTTACGCGATAGATTACCCGAGCAGGACGCTATCACTGCCAAACATCCCTATCCATGATGTAATCGTTTACCTTATACTTATGCTATTGAAATAAGTGTTTGTTTTACTACAGATTTGAATTTAGAATTGCTAAGTTCAGAAATGTGTTTAGGAATTTTACTGTAGAATATGATACAATTTCCCAAGAAGGACTTGCCTAAATACAATTACTTTAAAAAACTGACTCCATCTAGCCTTATCGTGTTAGTGAAACCACAGGTTAATTTATAAGTAGGTAAACACTTATTAGGTACTGGTTTTAAGCAAAATGCCGGATGGAATAGAATTGGACAGCATTTGCGCCATATCCGAGTACGTATTTATCTATGTAAATAAAGCATATTGATACTTATAATTACATAGTAATTAAATATTGTTGGAAAATATTGTTGGACCCGGGTATGTCCTAAAACTACGACAAAGACCACCGTGCATGGGATGGGCAGCAGCATCCCTGGAGTGCGGTGGGGATACTGCGATCGCCAACCCACATGCCAAGCGTGGCGATTATGGCATTTACCCCCCATGAAATTGGTGGAGGCCTATGTCCAGCAGTGGACGTCTTTGGGCTGATATGGTGGTGATGGTGGTTGTGGTAAATATTGTATCTTAATTTATAATTTAACTTTCACTGTAATACACTGACATATTTTATTAGTTATACTATTTGTCAATTTTATTTAGAAAGAAAAATCGAAGAAAGAAAATAGTTTATTAGCGCAAACATCAAAATACAAAGCAAAAATAAATACGAAAAAAAATAATGTCAGAAATAATAATAGAAGAAGAAAATAGTTTAAAAGCGCAAAAAAAAAGTACACAAGCGAAACTAAATACTTACACAAAATAAAATGTCAAAAATAAATATAGTAAAATACTTAGAGTAGTTAAGATAGTTGCGCCAAAGGGTTTTCACTCAGCTTTGTGTCAATGCCATCATCTGGGTGAGCTCACTTCATCGTCGGCCTCATCTTTGCCCCCCGGCTAGATTTTTAATAAAAAAAATGACACGAAGCGAGTTACAAGTCACGCTTAGTGATTTTCACTGAAGCCATTAAAATTTAGGTTATATGGCAACACAGGTCAAAATATTGTATGTTTATCCTCAAATGTACATATAAAAAATAAAGATTATAACCCAAAGAAGAAACACAGAATCCAAATGCAGCAGGCGCGGGTTGCGAAGAAAATCAATCTAGCTAAATGTAATTTCCGTGTAAAATAGTTATCTCTAAGAATACGCAATATGAACAGTGAACCGGTACGATTACCATTAATCGTTCATATCTTTGATATTTAAATGAACGATTGTTCGTAAAGTATTTATTTATCAATTAGAAGCATAATAACCGCCTTTATCTATCTATAACAATCGTCAATTGATACGTAATATAAAACATTTAATAAAACTCATACAATACATGATGCGGCATTTATATTCCCCGGCACTAGGGCTTGCAATACCGATACCAGTTTCTACGAAAAAAACCCGGGAATTCCACGGGGTATCCCGGGAAACTGCATTATCTACCCGGCACGTATATATATATATTACCTAAGTTGTTTATTTATTAGTTGCAGATTTAACGGATGATACTTTACTTTAAAATAATTAACTATAATAAATAGAAATAAAGAAATCTTTTCTTTGTTTTTTTTTTTGGTTTTCATTTACCGAACAAAAAAATAATTGTAACAAACGTCTAAAAATAATCACCATGTGCCTGACAACACGTCTAAAGCGTGTCACACACTGGAGCGGCCTGCGGCCGCGGTCAATAGTGAATTTGACAGCTAATGACAAGTTTACTATTGACCCGCGGCCTAGGCAGATTGTGACAGGCTTAACACTATCTGCCATGTCACTCATGTCAATTTTTTTTTGTCTTAAATGTCATTATGGTTCGGCGGGAAAACTGCAAATGTTACTAGTATGGGAGTTGGGCCTGTCATGTTAAAACTAGTCAAAAAAAAATCACCCATTAGGGTAGTTAAATAATACGAACCTTTGATAAGTGAGTTAAAGTAATTTTTCTCAAACATGCAATGAAATATTGATGTTATGTTCCTTATAACAGGCTGCGAAGTGTGATGTTCCAGGTGCGGCTAGGACAAAAAGTCGTTAATGGAATTACATATAAATCTTGCAGGCCTAGGCCGGAAAAGTCCTCTTTTTTAATTTCCATTCCACATAAATTTGTGGCACAGGCATCATGACATTATGCCACTATGCGTATTAAAAATAAAAATTTGGATTTTTTGTTGTTTATTTCATTGCATGTTTGAGAAAAGCACTATACATACCTCGGCAGGAAATATGGGGTTGCCCGCCTCATAATTATCCTAGTCTATATGTCTTCGGCCGGCAACCCCTTTCGTCCCGGCCTCTGTAGAAATGTACTATTAAAAGCAAGCATGAACAAAAGCAAACTTTTCTTAACTATTAATAAGACTGAAAATAACATGACATTGACAATCAAGTATTTTATTTATCGACGTGAAGTGGCCAGTTACAGTTAAGTGGTACGTAAAAGAGGTACTAGAATCTGTTCAGTGAATTCTCATTTAATAATCACATTAACAGGGTGTTTTTACGATGTTTTTACGTAACAAATTTGTTTATCAGTTTTCTCCAAAAAAACATCGTAAAAACTATGATGTTTCATACTTAAATTCAGAAATGCTATTAATTCTTATTAAGAAATGCTATTACCATTGGAATGAGTTTATGATAGATTAGCTTGCTGACATTCAAATGTAAAATTGAGTAAAACTAATAATAATTGTGATGAAATAATATTAGCTATGGACACCCGTGTGTAAAATTGTAACTATGATTTGTGTTTGTTTGTTGTAAATGTATTATAATTTCAATTTAGTTTGAATTTATATATACCTATGTTAGCGTGTTGCATGCATTAATCTAGAATAAGTATTTTTTTTATTTAGGAGTAATGTTGCTGTGCCCTACTGTATTTATAGCTATGTAACATCTTGTAAGACCCATACTGCAATAAATAAATAAATAAATATACTCCTATATTGTCTGATATTGTCTGTCCCATCTTGACCAAAAGTCCTTTAACCACGAAGTGACCGTGCTTTCTGCTGAATTTCCAAAGCTTCTTGGCCAGCTCGGATCCACTTCTTCGATGAAGAGCTTTGATTGCCTTAAGCCCGTCTCATTCCTCCTCTTATGTTGTTGTTTGATTTTGGCTTAAGCTTTCAAGGCCAATGTTATGGTTCCCTGGGTCCCACAAACTGTCCTGGACCAATAAAATAGCTTGTAGATCCCATTCTTGCAAGCTACTACACTATTTCGCATGGTATGACACCTAGCTTGACGCTTGTATGCCGCGCTGCCTCGTTGATATCTTCACCCCGCCTCACCTAAGTTGCTATTAGAGCCGAAAATCGACTATTGCAGAGGATAAACGTGAAAATCTATAACATTTCTATTGCCCTTTCTTATTTGAGTGTCAGTGTCTCAAGACCAGTGTGTGTTGCCAGTGATGACATATGGTACTAAAACGTGGTCGCTTACTATGGGCCTCATAAGAAGGTTCAAAGTCACCCAAAGAGCAATGGAGAGGGCTATGCTGGGAGTTTCTCTGCGTGATCGCATCAGAAATGTGGCCATCCGCAGCAGAACCAAAGTGACCGATATAGCCCTTCGATACGCTAAACTTAAGTGGCAGTAGGCGGGGCACATAGCACGCAGAACCGATGGCCGTTGGGGCGGAAAGGTTCTCGAGTGGCGACCACGTACCGGAAGGCGTAGCGTGGGCAGGCCCCCCACAAGGTGGACTGATGACCTGGTAAGGGTGGCGGGTGTCCGCTGGATGCGGGTGGCGCAGGACCGGTCATTGTGGAAGTCTTTGAGGGTCTTTCCAGCAGTGGACGTCATTCGGCTGAATGATGATGATGATGATTTGAGTGACAGAGAGACATATGAACTGTCATCTCCCTTATTAGCCCTTAACAAAAAAACACACTAGATATACTGGGTGACTTCGGGGTCGTGATCCCGAATCAGAAATTGTGATTTAGATGGTCATACTGAACAACTTTTCCCATAGAACCAACCACGTAATCGCAAAAAAAAAGCCTAAAAGTATGGGACCATCAGGGAACTTTTTTCTCGATTTTCATATTGGTCCCATGGGATAAGATGTTCAGTATGACCATCTACATCACAATTTCTCATTCCGGATCAAGACCCCGAAATCACCCAGTATAGTATATGCAAAAATAACTATGCAAAAAGGTTGCTATGTAGGTTTACGACAGAAGGTTATCTAGCAAATTGTAAACATTTTCACGACGTCTACTGTCATACTTGCGACACAATACACTGTTTACATTTTTGATTCAAATACTTCAACTAAATTTCAGTCGTTTTTAAATTAAAATCAAATGGGGATATAAACGACATTTATATTTTAATGTCATATCATTAAAATGTGTAAATGTGTTTCAAAGTCGTAGTTAGGCTCCCTACTGATACTATGGTATAACGATTTTCCAGTTGTGATTGCTTGTAGATACCACTGGATCTTAAATATTTTATTTGAAGGAATAAAATAAGAAATTCTTACATGTTTTAGAATTAAACTACGGGTAGTACGAAAAATTAGAGTTAGATAAAATCTCTCTAAATTACTTTAGAGCAGCATAAATTGATTACACCAATGATGAATACACTACAAGTGCAGTACACATTTGTATTTCATAGAACCACTGCCGTGTAAACAGTGTCATTGTGTTACAAAATCAACCTTACAATGTAAATTAATAGACAATTCAACAACGATTACTAAATCGGAATTGTTCATCGAGTGGATAAAATTAAAATGTTAAAAGTTATAGTTCAATGAAACTACTATTAAAATTTTCGAGTGACATAAATAGATAGTGTCATGTGCGCTAGAGTGCTATAAACCCGTTACGTAAAATTTCGAGTGACATAAATAGACAGGTCATGTGCTAGAGTGTTTTAATCCGGTTACGTAAAATTTCGAGTGACGTAAAATTTAGAGTAGCAAACATAATGCCAGTGCGATGTCGTTTTTCAAGAAAGTAAAAGTGCGGGGTGTGTCCAGGGAGAGAGAGCCAGAGATGACGAGGAGCCAGTACTCGCTGGTGTCAAATGTGGACCTGACGGCGGGAGCGTTGCAGCTATGGCTGGGGCTACCTGAGGAGATCAAGTATGATCCGGCGCTTGCGGCGTTTAGGCAGTTCTATGAGAAGGAAAATGGTGAGTTGTTTTACATTGTTTAAAACCCATGCAAGGCCCATGAACATTGCCTTTAGTGTAATAGTGAGAAGCAGCATTTTTCCGCCTTGTAGCGAAAATCGCATGTAGGTGTCTTGGGCCTTGAATGGAATAAGTTATCCCTGGCAGGTGAAAGCTATTTAGAGTTCCGTAGCCAAAATGGCCAAAACGGAGCCCTTATAGTTTCGTCATATCTGTTTGTGGTGCGTATTTCACAGGCATTTTACTCAAAAACTATAAAGTGTATACTACAATCGGTACTGCGATCGTCAACCCGCATGCCAAGCGTGGCGATTGTGGCATTGACCCCCATAGAATTAAATTAATATAAAAAACTGGGCTGATGTGGTACGGGTAAATAAAAATATATTTGTGAAGGCCGCTACATACGTAAGACATATTACTAAAATATGTTATTAAGGGGGCATTCCATATATGTGACTGAACCGAAAGCCCCATTTTTTACGTAATTCAACATGTGGCATATCAATCGATATGCCACATGTTGGATAGGTCTTTAGAAACAAATTCAAGGTTTCTCAGAAAAAAAATCGATTAAGTGATTACCGGATTTACCGGATAGGGAGATAATCGCTTCGAAAGTGTCCCCTTTTTAACTTTCGAAGCCTGGAATCGAAAATATGGAAATAAACACAAAGATTTTGTGCCTTATACACTTTTACCTATGAAAATGTTTTGAAAAGGATGGCTGAAACAATATTTAAGTTATCTATCACTGAAAATTACGTCACCCAAACAAAAGGTTGTAAGTGCCGTGAGTTCCGCTTGAAGACGTAATCGTTTTAATTCACACTTCATGATTATTGGTTATTTTTAATATAAGTTAGGAATAGCAGTTGTAGGCAGGGTAGATTTAATAAACCCATCGTTGTTTTTTTATCTTAACCACGACAAACAAACATAGCCCATATCTAATGGTAAGAAAATAATAAATGGATTGATTGATTAATTGATTGTACGAGTATGAATAGAGTCTTGAGATTTGGTGCTAAAGCGGACCCTAAGCTCTTTTATCGTTAGGAGGTTGATGATATCCCGACACACCTCCTCCTCACACCTTGGAACCTAAATGATCGCGTACGTTACGTTTTCAAAGGAATTTCGTCCCTCGGACGCTCCGGTTGTGGAATGAGCGTGCCGAGGTTTTTCCGAGGGACTACAGTATGGGGTTCTTCAAGAAAGGAGTGTATACATTTTAAAGCGCATGTGACACACCTCGATTTTTTTTATCTGAATTTAAGGAGCTTTTTGAACGTAAATGTCGCTCCATACGTCCGCTGCATATTCAATTATCTATGACATAATTTGTAAGTCTTATGTAATAAGTTAGCTTGAGCTGACTCAAGATTAGCCAGCACCGCATTGCACAATCCAGTGTGGTAGGTTGCGTGAAGAGGCTCCCCTCTTACACATTCCATCAAATTAATACGTCATCTATTATCCCACAGTCAGAACAGAGAGGATGGGTAGTTTTCCCCATAAGGAATTTAAATTATAAATTTATAAGTGTCATTTCATTAGCATCACGCTGGCCGTGTTTGCCACCGACGTGGTATAAAGAGATTCCCACTGTTCCCCTTACTTTGACTTCTGTGACAAACTTTTCTTTCAATGTAAAATTAGCGCTTTGCTTCTAGTTTTCTTGCGCTGTCCAGCTAAGGAGTGAAATAATAAATGAATGAAATAAATTAACTTTACAAGTCAAAATCTACTAGTGCAAAAGAAGACCACTGCCGAGAAGAAACGCCGAAAGAAACTCGACAGTCAGTAATTTTTTCCAAAAAATATGCTTATTACAATGATAATCTATATTAATAATTTCGTGCAGGGGTACGGTAGACCCGAACGAGACCTGACTCAAATTGAAGAACGTATAAAAATAACGATTTTTGAGTTGAACATATGTATCCGCAAAATTCGGATTGTCGCGTATTTTGCATTTAAAAGTGTTAATTTGATGACAAAACGTCGGCCATATTGCCCACAGACTATATTGCTATATTAAATTTGTTGGTTGACAGTGTCGGCTACGTTCGAAAATCGTGAACTATTTTTGCGTCCGGTATGTTGGCCAGGTTGCTGGGCTGCGTTCTGGGTGATGGGCCATCATCGCCCATTGTGTGGATTCGGCTAGCCGCGTCTGCAGCGTTTTGTTTTTGTGGTTTTCAAGCGTTCTATACACCTATCAGCCTAGCTAGCACGATAACTTATACCGTCACGTTATATGGGCGAAATGTATTAAAACGTCACATAAAACGTAACGGTATAATCTATCGTGCTAGCTAGACTGATTGTCACAACAACCGCCTTCAAAGCGAATGTATGGGGCCTGTTACATGGTTATTATTATCACGTGATACGTTCATATCACGATAAGTATCACGTGAATATAGAAGCAGAATCCATACAAATTTGAAAACTGCGATAATATTGACACCCCAGTATTGTGATAATATTAATCGTGTAAAGGACACCACTTGAATGTTTGCTGAGTTTGTCCGCCATCTTAAAGCTGCGTCTCTATTTTGTTGTGACAAACTACTAGGTGACTTACGGCTTTTAAACGTCTAGCAAAATTCTATCCCTATCTCGCTCTATCTTATAACTTAGTGGTACTGGGGGTCTACTCCGAATTTCGTATGGTGCCGTCCCTTTCACTCATATAGTCTATGACAGGAGAGTGAAAGGGACGGCACCATACGAAGTTAGGATTTTGAATTTCGGAGTAGACCCCCAGCTCATGCCGTTCGCCGCGCTCGGACGTTAGAGGCGCTACCGCGAACCGAAAACGAAGTATCTGCCTCTCTCTCGCACATGTATATTCGAACGACAGAGAGGAAGATAGTTCGTTTTTGGTTCGCGGTAGGCCCTCAGGCGTCAACTTTAAAACGAATAGGGTATTTTACTATAAGAGAAATAAAATTCAAAATGTAATAAAACCAGCCAAGTGCGTCAGAGTCGCACACTGAGGGTTCCGTACAACTAAAAAACAAATGTGATTTATCAATATATTGATATTTTTTGTAAAATATACTTCATAATCAACATTATCACCTAATTTCAAGTTCATAGGTCGATGGGAAGTTATGAAATTATATGTGTGACAGACAACACACGGAATGTTCTTTGACTTTCTTCGACCGTCCGCCGCGCTCGGACTAAAGTGCTACCAACCGAAAACTAAATATATATGCCTCTGTCGCACTTGCATATTCGAGCGCGGAGAGGGTAATACTTCGTTTTCAGATCGCGGTAGGCCCTCTGGTCTGACGGCTCCGATTCCTGGATGGTGCGCGTATCGGAATGTGAAATACCTTTGACAAAACGGAACAAGTTGTTAAATAGCTTCCATTAATTGGAGAAAATATTACCAACTGTTATTATTATCACGCGAAACACTGAATATTGAAGCAACATTAGCATTATTATCGCGCGATATACTCATATCACGATCCGTATCACGTGCAATGAATATTGAAGAAAAATCCATACGATTTTGAAAACCACGATAATATTGACACACCAGTATTGTGATAATATTAAGTGTTTAACAGACCCCATACAATTTTAAAAATCGCAATAATATTGACACATAGTATTGAGTGTAAAGGGCCCCACTTAATAGAATTTGGCGGAGAATAGAGAGCTGCTACCGCGAAACGAGAACGAACAAACATTGTGTATTTCCCTCTGTGTCGCTCGATTTTACAACTTCCGACAGAGAGGGAGATACACGAACTTCATTTGTTTTCGTTCGCGTTAGCAGCTCTGACTTCGCACCAAAAATACTGACTGGCACATCAATATTGAACAATTGCACATCTGAACTGAATTTTAATGAACGATTAGTATTTTGGCTATACAAATCAGTACTGATTACGGTGTCAAAATTTTTATGTGCCTTTAAAACTACCCCTATAAAAATGCTTAGGATTAACTTGCAAAGATACTAGCTTTTGCCCGTGACGTCGTCAGCGTAATCTTTTACTCCCTATTCCATATGTTAACCTTTTCGCCGCCAGACGTCAAAGTAATTCGCCGTGCCCCTGACGCCACGACGGTAAAAAAATGATGTGTAAAGAAATAATGCCAATATAAAATTGGGCAGCTTCTCAGTAGTTTTTCATTAAAAAAAATTGTCGGCCAGTGCCGTCGTTGGCGTCGGGGTGACGATTTTCCTTTGACGGCTATGGCCGACCGTGGCGTTCAAAAGGTGTCCAGACTACAGACTATATTTCTAAACGAAGTTTCATCATAATCCGTTGTTGTAATGTTTTTATTTTATACATTTTTGTACACTATTTCTTTCGTCGTTTGCATAGCTGTCACGAATAAATGTTTACTTTATTTCTTTCTTATTTATTTCACCCGAGCGAAGCCGGGCTTTCATCTAGTTATAAATAAATCTGAGTGTGGAAACAAAAGAGGACGAATATTTACAATGTATAGTTCAAGAAGACAACATGTGTTTACTAATTTACTAGACGTGATACAATCAAAATATACAAGTGGAATTTTCCTGCGAAGAATCTTTTCCCAGATCCTTATAACTTGGATTTTTTTGAGACGAGAGTGATAGACACTAATTACCACCCTCGACCTCATCATCACTTACTCGTATGTACATACCATCAACCATCAGGTGTGATAGTGGTCAAATGCATACCTATTTTTTATATGTACATACTTTTTCCTTTCGAGGTACGGAACCCTTTTATAGGATCACTTTGTTGTCCGTCCGTTTATCTGTCTGTCTGTCAAGACCCTTTTTCTCAGGAACGCGTGGAGGTATCAAGCTGGAGTTTATATCAATACCCTAAGTATTACTGTCCCTTGGAGCTGAGAAAAATCAAACTTCTAAGCCAACCCAATCAAAAGATACAGCCGTTTATGCCGCAAATTTTCGACACTTGCAAGGGTATCAAAACCTACAGGGCATTTCTCGTGAACTCAGAATCTTGAAATTTGGTACGAAGCAACGTCTTATAGCACAGATAAAGAAAAAATTGCGAAAACGTAAATTTTTAGTTACATCATAAAATAAAAATATTTTTACGGAACCCTCGGTGCACGAGTCCAACTTGCACTTAGCCGGTTTTTTTTTATCAAGAACTGAAATCGTGCCCACAAAAATAAATAAACTTAATGATAAATTAAATATAATGAAACGGGTCACTCACGTCTTAAAGGTCGAATATCGCTCGACATGTTTCAGACCGGTTCGCGGTCCTTAATCATGAGCACCTATCGCGGTTTCATTATAAGTATTAAATATGTCTCAAACTCACGGGAGTTTTCTATATAAAACTTAATGATAATAAATATAATAATAATATTTGACGACCACTTTAATAGCCTTCTTGGTACGAGTAGTGACCATGCCTACGAAGCTAGCGGTCCCGCATTTGAATCCCGTTTAGGCCATTTATTTGAGTGATGAGCACTATTGGTTGTTCAGTATGGGATGTTTTCTATGTAAATACATAATAAGTGTTTATTTATTTATATAAGTATCCATGTCTTCGCCTAGTATCCTTACATAGTATACGCTTTGCTTAGTTTGGGACTAAGTTGATTCGTTAGATATCTAGAATGTCTAGATATACGATGGCAATACCCTTTTTATAGCTCCAAGCTTTGAATAGGCAGTAAACCTCGGCCGGTTTGAAGCCAGACTGTCTGTCTGTACGTAAGTATGTTTGTATATGCCTCAAACCGGATTTAACTCGATCGAAATAGCTTCGGCATGCAACGGCAGACTTGGAGCGTTGTCAAAAAGAATTCGCATTTTATTGCGCGTAATTATTATATTTCAATAACAAGAGATGATGTGAAATCCTTCAGAAGATTCCTTTAAATTCTATGACTGCCTTATATGGACGCTTGTGAACTAGAAGAGTCAAAAGCATTAATGACCATTTATAAATTTGAGGATTAGTTGTGTTGACAACTCTCTGACTGTCAACGCAACAACTATGTGTGTTGTGTCTATTTATCTTTTTTGGCCCTGACTGGCTGTATAGGCCGTGCCCATAAAAGCGATAGGAGTGCGCGGTGGGAGAGTAGCCTATGGAAAATCCAGGTGAAACCTCGGTCTCGACCTCTCGGGTGGCTTAAACACTGGAATACCTAAGAGTCTGAGCTCCAGTAATATTAGTTGCATGAACGGTTTTCAATTCAACCGAATCTAGGGCGTCGAGACCCTGAATTTGTAAGAAAATAGTGTTTCGTCACCTGGACAACCATGTTTTCTTCAAGAATTCGTGTTTCTGCGAGATGCTATCTTATAGCATGCTATAAGAATATATAGATTTTATCTAGTATACATGTCGTAGTAAAAATATTTATATTGTGTAGTTTAAGAGTTGCTATGGCCACCTTCTGTCTCCATCATCAGATCAGCTTAGTCGTACCATAATATTATTCTGTCACCGAACTTACATAAGAATGCGCACAGCTCAATCGTATACCGGCAAGGGGCTGAAAAATAATTGCAAATTTTGACAACTTACATACATACTTTCATATGAACAGTGCAACTTACATAAAAGCTTGTAAAAATAAGTAGCTGCATAGATAATATAGTATCTAATGACTTCACACAGTCAACATTTAGTAAATGCTTAAACAACCAGACCTTGGAACCCACTCTTTGTTTGAGCATTCGTAATCGCTACAGTATCAAAGCAAATAAATATTTGTACCGAGTCCCTTCGCCTTTTACGGAAGTGTGTAATGTCGAGATTGTGTAGCGAGTGTGTGGGAAGCAATTGTACACCAGCATTAATTAATATCTGCCACAACGAAGCGAGCATAAATATATGACACGTCACAGCACGGGTAGTAAAAAACGTCGCGCGAGCTGTCTCGCCATGAACTAAACCGCTGGGGATCAATCCATGCCCACCCTACTCCCTCGAAAAGGTTTGTTCCCAATTCTACAGATTTCCATTACAGATTCGCTTCTCTAGCTCTACAGATTCCCAATTCTATAAATTTCCAATTCCACAGATTCTGAATTCTTCAGATTCCGAATTCTTCAGATTCTCAATTCTAAAGTTTCTCAATTCTGCAGATTTCCAATTCTACAGATTCCCAATTCTGCAGATTTCCAATTCTACAGATTCCCATTTCTGCAGATTTCCAATTCGCGCTCCGCGGGGCTCCTTTTTCGGCGCAGTTTGCCCTTCGGGCATCTGAAGATACCTAACGAACCTAACCTGCCTAAACCTGGGGCCGTTGTAGATCACCTATAGTAGGAGTTTTTTAGAATTACAAATCTGTAGAAGCTCAAATGCATCTAAGTTTTTTATACCACGTCGGTAATAAACAGCGTACGTCCCGCCTGATGGTAAGGTAAGCGGTCACAACAGCCTATGGGTGCCTGCAACTCTAGGGGTCTCACATGCAGATTGCTGACCCTTTTAAAATGTATACTCTTGAGTCTTGAAAAACCTCATACCATAGTTCCAGGTGTAGTACAGCCAAGGAGCTCATTCTATAACCGTAGCGTCCAAGAGAGGATAAAGTACGCGTCTAATTAAGTTCTACGGTTCTTGTCTTTCCAGGATAAATCTTGACTCGACCCCCAATCCAAATTCCTAGATCCGCCACTGATCTCGACCAAGACCGGAACTGCTATCGAGTGGCCCAAAAAGGCGTCCACCCACAGCCAGCCAAGACCTGCAGGTAATGCCCTAAGAAAAAAAACAGAACTGCCGCTCGTCGTCCTACAGCCCGCTGGCGTCCAGAAGTACCGAAAACCGAAAACAAAATATATACCTCTCTGTCGCACTTGCATATTCGAACTACAGAGAGGGAAATACTTAGCAGTTCACAGTAGGCCCTCTGATCGCGGTCACAGTCATAGCCCACCCGCGACTTTGCGCTAATAGCGGCGCGGCAGGCGTTTTATCTGTTCATTGCGCGGTCGAGACGCGCAACGCGCTGTAGTTAGGGATCACACGCAATGTATAAGGAAACCGCTGCCGCTGTCGCCGCCGCTTCAAGTCGTGACCGTACGCCGTTGAAGACTAAGACGCAATAGCAATATTGCGCTATGTGTCAAATGCACACGTGTAGAAATAACCAACCAGGTGAATATAATATATTGATTACTTCGAAGAAAACAGTTTAAAGTCCACATGTTCCACTAAAATCGTGGATATAAAATGATTTAATATAACATAAATAAATATTTGGGGAAAATCTTACACAAATCGACCTAGTCCCAAACTAAGCAAAGCTTATACTATGAGTACTAGGCGACAATATACATACTTATATAGATAACTACATACATAAATACATAGAGAACATCCAAGACCCAAGAACAAAATCCGTGCTAATTACACAAATAATGCCCTGGCCGGGATTCGAACCCGGAACCTCTAGCTTCGGAGGCAGTGTCACTATCAACTAGGCTAAACAGGTCGTCCAACAATGATGACGAATCGCTACTTTACAGCGAATCCTCGAATCAGTAAAGAGTTGGCAATGCGCTTGTAATTCCTCTTTAGTCTCGAGTGCCCTTAATATATTTATTAAGGGCACTCGAGCCTATTGCCTATTGGCTACGGTATCTATAGATCATAACTGCCATGAAACTTATCTGACTGCGTCCATTATTTTACCTTAGACCGTGTTAAAACATTAAAAATACACTAAAACATTTATGTCATAATCTTTACAAATTCTACTAGATACGAGTAAGTTTACATTCTAAAAACATTCGATATATCTATCATACTGAATCGGCCTGATTTGGTTTGCGCTATTTCCAGTGTTCACATGGTTCCTACCTCTAGGCAAAGCCCTTCCCGTATATAGGAAACAGAATTATATCCTGTGCCAATTTATATTGCTGTGGCACCTAACTTATTGTCAATTGACAACATTTCATTTTATTAAGCAGGCTTTTTTCCGATGAATTCAAATAGAGGATAAAAAGTTAAGTAAAACCACATTTTTAAATATCCCAATTTCATATAAATAAATCAATTTCAAAAGTTCCTCATTCTAAAAGAGAGTAATTGACAAGTAAGGCGTCACAGCGTAACAAATCAAACAGAAGCACTGTTACTAAGACAAATTTACTAAAGAAAGTGAACTGCTGTTCTTTTTGTGCGCTGTGACTGTCACAATTTCATAGTCATGACGTCATTACTACGGTATGGGCTTTCTTCACATTTTCGTGAATATTTAGAAAACTAATAGCTATAAAAATATCAAAAAAATATTTTGGGGTTTCTTGTTACCGAATTAACGAAATGAGTTAAGATTTCATACTACTTAAAAATTTGAAATGTTGTCAATTACTCTCTTTTAGAGTGAGGAACTTTTGAAATTGATTTTTATTTATATGAAATCATTTTTTATCTTCTATTTGATTTCATCGGAAAAAAAGCCCGCTCAAAAAATGAAATGTTGTCAATTGGTGTAGGAATTAGTTTTTTCGACCAGTAGTATCTACATTTTTGCTGAACAACAGAAGAATATAATGGTTGATGGCAGTATCATACTATTGTACCAACTAAAATCATGAAGGTTACAAATGAGTTGCGTCCATAACTAGCCAACTCTAATTGCCATGCCCTTTTTTGGTTCACAGAACAAGTAAACAAAAAATCTACAATTGTGATGATATTTTAAATAGGTATTGTTTTTGTAATATTATAGAACAATTTGCAAAAACAAATGGCAAATACATTATAAAAGATACAATAGACACTTACAACAAATTACTTTGTAGAACGCGTACTCCACGTGAGCCCGAGGGCCAAAGCCCCGTAGGGCGAGCCCAGAAGGTCCTATTTTATTCTCAACTGTTTTACAAGTGAACCTGAGGCTGAGCGGCAAGGCACGCGAGGCCTACGGCCTAGGCTGGTCATAGTGGCACTCTTAAGAGGAGGCCTACAGTGCCTACAATGTCCAGCAGTGGATGTCCATCGGCTGATATGAGTAACTAATTTATTTCTCTCTACAGGGAGAGATTTTAGACTTTGGCTTAGTTGGTAGTGACCCTTCCTACGAGGCCGGAGGTGCCGGTCAGGGCATTATTTGTGTATATTTAGCACGAATATTTGTTCCTGAGTCATGGATGTTTTTTTTTATTTTTATACCACGTCGGTGGCAAACAAGCGTACGGCCCGCCTGATGGTAAGCGGTCACCGCAGCCTATGGACGCCTGCAACTCCAGGGGTGTCTATGTATTTATCTATACAAGTATGTATATCGTCTTCTAGTACCTATAGTACAAGATTTGCTTAGTTTGGGACTAGGTCGATTTGTCGTAGATTGACCCCCAATATTTATCCTATTTATTTATTTTATATTTTACCCCTTCTTACTCTATAGGTATATGGTGTTCACCAGGATAGGGAAGTAAGGTCACCAGAGCTCCCTATGGTTAAGAGTAAGCTCTCTAGCTCAACACTACAAATCCTTGAATGGATAAAAGGTGGGCATCGCGCATATGACAAGCGTCCATAGGCTTCAGTGTCCGCTTTCAGGAAGGCCTAAAGCTTGAAATGCACAGAGCGCGGCGCAACGGCGTCGCGGCGCGGAGGCAGTTTTGCGGTAAAGCGGAGCGGTCTGGGGCACGTCGCACTAAAAACCGCGCGGTATTCCGTAGCGCGGTAGAGCGGAGGCGGCGTGTGTGACATAAAAGCAGCAATCGACAGTCGACAGTCCCGGAAAGATAAAAAAAGCGGCCAAGTGCGAGTCGGACTCGCGCACGAAGGGTTCCGTACCGCATGATCTATAAAAAGAGTCCTACTCGCACTTGGCAGTTTTTTAATATTTGTTGTTATTGGCTATGTGCACGTCGGAAACGTCAAACGTCATAGGTCCCGAGGCAATGTCAAAACTCAGAGATGTCAAATAATGACACATGAATATTTTATTTACTTTAGTAAACGAGAAAGACCCCGTATTGGAAATTTTACTGAAATAAATAAGAGAATAAATAAATACATACAAACGAAACGAATCGTAGGAAACCGTTAAGTAACCAATAGAAAACGTGAAAGTAAATTTGACAGTGGTCCCCGGTAAGTACACATTTCTGCCATGGTGTGCGCTACGATCGCCTAACTTACCCCCACCACCTACTTCGCACATAGCCAATAGCGGCAACAGAAATACATAATCTGTGCAAAAACACATGTTACGTATGTTGTACAGTCAGCGTCAAAAGTAACTGAACAAAAACAAGCTATCAAAAGTAATAGTCATGTGTAGTGTCATCATTTAACAATTCAGAATTATCTGAATTTTTTAGTGTTCATAATAAATGATCATGGCAATGATGCAAAAGTAAAATACCAGACGTTTCCCAAAATAATCGAAAACAACGAAATTTCAAAATTAACGGATAGTGCACAAATTCACAATAGAATGAACGCATTTGACGCCTTACAATATTTTCTTTTAAAATTTGACATTTATCGAGAAGAGATCAGTAATGTCATGCGATACATTCGTCCCTTTCATTTCGGCTCCGACGTCATGGAGTCTTCATTTGTTCATTTGGGAATCGCTTATTACACATTTTTATATGTTTACACTTTATTACACCAAGTGTAGAGTAAGTTGTGACAGATAATTCAATGTAGGTACCAAAATAGTTCAATATTCTCTGAATGTTATGTGACATGATAAGCATGAAATAAGCGTCGTAGTTCAGTAGCCTTTGCTATATGCAAAAAAAACATGCGGCGGCAGCCCGAAGGTTGCCATAGAACCTCGGAAATTAAAGAAAGCCCTGTTTTTCAGATGAACTTGTTTAAATTATCTTGTGTATTGAAATATCCAAAAAAATATACACGTCACACGCACAGTCTACAATTTTTCACAGCTTACAGGTAAATAAAAAAACCTTTTCTTGTTTATCTGACTGCTCTGTTATAAGCTGTGATAGTCTGTAGAACTAATTAGACTTGATAAATGTGCACATATTTCTCATCGAATTGGCGCATGGATATTTTTGGCTAATAGATTGTACATATATTTATGAACTCGACTGAACGAAAATTACGATACCATTTGACTGCAGTTTCTACGAAGTTCGGAATTCGTAGTGGCCGCCCTCCTGTACAGACATGTCTATAAATATATACATATTCGGAATTTAAGTGTGAGAGATAAGATACAAAAACGCATGCACATTTTAAAACGTGACCGTATCTTGTGTTTGGACTTATAAAAAACCGGCCAAGTGCGCATCGGACCACACACAATAAGGGTTCCGTACCGACACCTCCTAATCTACATTTAAAACCACTATACATTTAATCACAAAACGTCGTATCTTCATAGGAAACTTACGATACTTACGTCTTTTTGTTTTGGCAAGACAGTTTTTCAGCAATAACTCCAAAACCGTTAAACCTACCTTGTTCAAACCAAAAATAGTTGAAAGGATTTATTAATGTAACATCATCGTGATTTATTTCAGAATTTTAAACTTCATAGTTTGGATATTAGAGGGGGGGGGGGCACACTTTTTACGACTTTGACAGCTAATATCTCACCAACGGTTGACTTAAATGAAAATTTTTTTTAGAAACCTCATGTCATTTTTGAAGGCCTGTCCATAAATACCCCACACGCCTATGTACATTCAAAAAAATATTTGACCCCCCTGTTACCTGTATGGGGTGCCCCCCCCACAATTCTGGCCATTTAAGCCGTCACAATCATTTGATAATTTCATATGCTAAGCTACTTTTGATGCTGACTGTACCTATGTGTATTTTGTGTATGTGTTGTGTGTGTATGTAGGTACGTTGTGTGTGTGTGATTTGAAATTTTCGTTAGCAGCGTTACTGCTTTTACGGTTCTTGAGATCTAGCTCGGCGAGTGGTAGCCATGAAAAAGGGCTAAATTATCACATTTTTTGTATGGAAGCCCCCCTTAATTATTATTATTATTTTGTTGTTAGTATTCGATCGCCAACCCGCATGCCAAGCGTGGCGATTATGGCATTTACCCCCCATGAAATTGGGGGAGGCCTATGTCCAGCAGTGGACGTCCTAGGGCTGATATGGTGGTGGTGGTGGTTGTTAGTATTAGTTGTTATAGCGGCAACAGAAATATACAATCTGTGAAAATTTCAACTGTCTAGCTATTACGGTTCTTGAGATACAGCCTGATGACAGACGGACGGACAGCGAAGTCTTAGTAATTGGGTCCCGTTTTTACCCTTTTGGGTACGGAACCCTAAAAAACCGTCGTAGTAAAAAAAATACAATATATACTCGTATCATTAAATAGTCGGGTGACAAGCGAAAGTCACTAAAATATCTGTCACTGCTCCTCAAAACTTCGTATCTCAGTACTACATCGATATTGAGATACGAGTTTTACTTTAAGTAGGTATTTGTTACTTAGTGAGTTTTGCCGTTCACCCGACGAAATTACCTATTCGATGCGCATGTAACTGAGCCAGCGCAAAAGTTGCAATAACAATAGAGATCGCTCTTTGGCGATAAGACCGGCTATTGTTTGTGTGTTTACCTCTGCTTATATTTTGCTTATGATCTAAGAGTACTGCTGCCTTTCGTGGCTGAATACGCTACCACTAAGTGTTGGAACAATCTGCCTCCACCCATTCGTAGTTCTAAAACGATGGGAAGTCTCAGGCATAATTATAAAATAATACTTCTTTCCGAGCAAAAAGCTCAACACAATTGAGCAGCGTATCTGTACAATTATACCGATCTGTGTTAGATTTGGAGTTATAAGTTCCTTTTTTTTCCTTTGTTCCACATATGTTGTTCTAAGCATATTGCTAAAATTCCTACACAATTTTTTGTCATGTTATGTTTTAATTTGTGTGGGTTCGGTGTTAATTTGTTTAGTAGTACTTTATAATTGTTAGTATTTTTATTTTTACTCATAATGTTCTGTGCGAGCAGGCTGAAAATCAGCGCTGCAGCCGCCTGGCTGTAGCATCATGCTGAGCCTGATCCTTTTTGCTGGCACACAACTTTTTTTTTCTTCATTTATTATTCTTGTATTGTGTGCCTGATGCAAATAAATAATTTCTATTTCTGTTTCTAAGAGTGCTACAGTATGTTTGTTTTAATACTATACCTCTAAAATGCACCTTCGTCGCTGATCCACTCATACTGAGGAAGAACTCCCGAAGCGTTCGAAACATGTCGTTCGCAGTGACAATTTATACGTAAATTTTCCGTTTTTTGGTATAGTAATAACAGTATTTGTAGCCAAGTGCCATGCCAAATCGGCCTCCAAAGCGTGACATATTGAGATAAGTTTGTTCTCCGCCTTATAAGGAAAAGTGTCAAAATTAAGACCGTGACAAAGATGCCATGGAAAATAACAGAAGTATAGTCAAGTCAAGGCTAGCGTCAAGGATTTGTACACTTAGCGAAGAAATTGGTCTTTGGCCTACAACATTGAACCTTAATAGTCAAATAATAGAGTCGAAAAGACCTACCCATATATCGGAGCGTACAGAGTGCTCACAAATATCTGAACACGATATTTCTGAGCACTCTGTAGAGCTAGTATAGATATAATAGATATATTTGACTACCGTTCTAGCCTATTTGGTAGTGGCCCTGCCTATGAACCTGGTGGTTTCGAGTTCGAATCCCGCTCAGAGTATTTATTTATGTTATGAACATGAATAATTGTTTCCGAAATTGGATGTTTTCTATGTATTTATGGTGATTGACTGTTACTAAATCATACCACAGGTTAAAACCTAAGTTTAAATTGCTAAGGCTTCAGTTCCCGGTGTAAGGAGCGTAATATCTATAATTATGTTATGAATGCTAGTTTTACCGGCCTAGACACAGTTCTTACTTACTAGTAATGCCGCTTACAGGTCATTGCACTTAGGTTGTTTACAAGTGTGGAGTGGCTTTTCAAAAGGGTTAGTTTTTCTGTAACTCTACTTCTAAATTGGACCTTAAGTATTACTAAGCAAGGTCCTTTTAGGAATACCGCTAAGTTAAAAATAAGCCCTTTTGAAAAGGCACTCCTCAAGTGTAGCTGTTATAAGCTCGAAACGCACAAAGCGGGCGCGGGGCGGAGGCCGTTTTGCATTTATGATCTTTCCGAAACTGTCGACTGTCGATAGTGTTGGTGACAACTTCATAGGTCACACACGCCGCCTCTGCTCCAATATCACAATCGGTTTTTTGGTGCGACGTCCCCCGGACCGCGTTCGCTTAACCGCAAAACCGCCTCCGCCCCGCAACGACGCTGCGCCGCGCTCTGCGTTTCAAGCTTTATACTCGTAGTTACCTATAATATAATATTATGTATGCGAAAGTAACTACAGCCTTGGCCAGAAGTATTAAGCACCCCTTATTTTTCTTTGTAACTTATAAATAAACTATGTTTTTTTTTTTATTACAAAACTACACATTGACGCGAAATATAATAATGTATATAAACATCTAGAAAACTTTAGCAGATTTAACTTCGAAGTAGCTATTTATCCTAGAAAACTGAACCCTAAAAATAATCGGGTTCGCAATTAAAGGACAAAATTTTTAACGTCAATGAATAGCTGATGTCTGATGCTGAGTCAATGAATAGATATAAAATGCTTTATTCAAAGTTTTACTTTTATATGAAAAACGCGGGAGTGCTTAATACGTATGTTTTATTTATTCACGGTCAAACCGCTCAATCGATTATAGTGGACGGCGGTTAAGAAGTCAATCCTGACACCTGTCATTTCCATACAGTTATGTATGTATAACCTCAAAGTGACTTAGGTTATTAATTGTATAGAAATGACAGGTGTCAGGATTGACTTCTTAACCGCCGACTACTATAGGATGAATTTTAGTATTGAGATAGTTTGAATCTTTGGAAAGATATAGGATTGTTTTTATACCAATATGTCCTTCACCGAACCGCGTAAGTAACGTGGGAGCGAATGCATCCTCACGTAGTTAACATACTTTTTTTTACGGATAGGTTTGCGCCTGATGGCAAGCGATGTTGTGGTGCAGGATGGTGCGCTCGCCTAGAAATAAACCGGTTCACTTTCGTCTTGAAGACGGTAAGGTTGTATCTAGTACACATGGAACAAGGATTTCGGCAAATAGTTCAACCGCTAGGCTGTTCTAACAATAACAGTGGAAGCGAAGCGCTTCGTGCGAGTTTTTGGAAATACCACCTTAAAATGGTGTCGCCTAGAAGTACTATTTATAATATAGGATTGAGTATTCACCCAATTACAGGCAAACACGGCATGCATGTAACAGATATTGCTAACAAAAAAGAAAAGAAAAGGAAGGAGGAGGATACTTATTCGGTCTACGCGATTTGTCTCATCTTTCGAAATGTGAACTGTTTAGGATGGAATTCGCTTCCGTCGTATCTGTTCCATGACAATTATAATCTAGGTATCATCAAAGCAAAAGAGAATAGGTTACAGTAGTGGTAGAAAAACTCTTTATTGCATACTATACATTTTGGGGAGTGTGCACAGGAATTACATGACTTAATTCCGCCTTCCCCATTCCATCACCGGACGTCCAGACGTGGTGAGCGGTTACATCCATACGTTGCCAGTCTACCGTTTATTCGCATGAAGCGATTCGCTTCTTCTTTCCTAATGCGAACAATTTAGGACCCCGTAATTTGCTGCCGTTGTCTGTATTTCCAGATACATACAATCTGGGTCTGTTCTCAAGACAAGAGTGAATAGGCTATTACTGAACCAGTGAGCAACATCTTAGGCCTTGTCATCGCTTTTAATCAGTTCCGACACGCACTTGGCCGGTTTTTGTTTATGATGGCCATTATATTAAAAAAAGTTAAAATGGTAATAATGTTTTTTTTTTATCTCCCCAAGTGCTGACATTGATCCTAACGACCGTGGCATTGAGATAATACTAACATTCAAAGTTATTTACAAAATGCGGCCAATTTTGCAATTATTGTCATTATGTCAATGATTCCAATTTTATATATTTTGGACATACACATCAGGGTTCCCCATATTCTATTTTTTTTTTATTAGTAATGCATACTTTCTTAATATTTTTTTTTTTACTTACCTCCAATAACTCTCATCATCCTCCTAGCGTTATTCCCAGGACAGTTGCATCCTGAAGGATGCCTGGGGTCCGCTACCTAATCCCAAGAGTTGGCGTAGGTACTAATTACCTCCAATAACTCTGATAATAATTATTGCTGAAAAAGTACTAAAATGAAAATTACATTTCTGTGAAAAGGGGTACAAGCCCTATACAATTTGTACGGCACGTATACCCTTTTTCACTAGGGTCACAGATTTGCTTTTGACTATACGAGTGAGGTAACCCTATTCAACACGCGCTACCGTGCTTGTTTGAACTAAGATTCATATTATATTTTATCTCACGAGATACTCTCTGATGCGGCCTGATCTGACGCCTCAACATAGTCATAGGAGTTATGGCAGAAACCTGCACTTAGTAATCAAAGCAAGCCGCTTTGCGATAGTGATAGTTCGAGTGTTTTTTTCGGGGCAACCAAAATTTCCTCCTTAAGAGGCGAAATCGACAAAATACTTAAATAAAAACCTTTTAAATAATTCTATAAGCTTCGAAAAAAATCGCATAAGAAAATAGAAGTTTCTCGATTGACATAAATCGCTGGCCCGGTTAGGCTTATAGATTTCTAAATGTATTTTTAAGGTTTTTTTTTAATACTTTTTTTATTAATATAAAAAACATACGACGGTGGCAAACAAGTAAGACGACGGTGGCAAAAAATTTATTTTTTTTTTATTCCGACCCTAATATCACTGTGCCAGGCGGCTTGCTTTCATCACAAAGTGCAGCATTTTGACTAAAAAAATATCATAAACCCTCCTACCGAAACGTCAGAACACGTTACATAAATGTGACACTAACCGTACTTAATGCGTGACCCCGATATCGTTCTGACGGGTCCCTTCAGTCACAAATATGAATCCAGCTTGATATGATTCGAATGTTGTCGGGAAGAGATCGCTCTTTAATGATAAAACCGCCTGTTGTTTACCTCTGCGTGTATTTCAATATAATACGTATGTGAACTATTTGTTATTTTAATGAGGTGTGTAATTAAATATTGTATTGTAATGCTGAGTACTTAAGCATGCGAATGTTTCAGCGCAAGAGTCCGTCCCGCTTCGCACGCGTCGGATCTCCGCGCCGAAGGTCAAACGCCTGCCCGCGGTCAACTCCGCGCCGCACCTCAACAACAACGAGCGTGTGGCCAGCGACCAGAATGGCTCAGTGTATACCACGGACTACAAGCTTACTGCGGACACCTCAGAGAATCAGTAGGTGTTTAGGTTAATACACCATTACCGTCTCAGCACCCTCTTGTTCCTGAGGCTCAACTTTGCTCTCTCACGCCAAAGAGGCAAGGATCTCTCCGCTGTGCACGCGTTGGGTCGGCGCGCCACGCCTCAACAACAACGAGCGTGTGGCCAGCGACCAGAATGGCTCAGTATATACCACGGACTACAAGCTTCCTGTGGACACCTCAGAGAATCAGTAGGTGTTTAGGTTAATACACCATTACCGTCTCAGCACCTTCCTGTTCCTGAGGCTCAACTTTGCTCTCTCACGCCAAAGAGGCAAGGATCCCTCCGCTGTGCACGCGTTGGTTCTGCGCGCCGCGCCTCAACAACAACGAGCGAGTGCCGAGCGACAAGGGTGGCTCAGTGTACACCACAGACTACAAGCCTCCTGTGGACACCTCGGAGAATCAGTAAGTGTTCAGGTTAATTCACAATTACCGCCTCGGCACCTTCTTGTTGCTTAGGTGGATCCCTCCACTGTGCACGCGTTGGGTCTGCGCGCCGCGCCTCATTAACTATGAGTGAGTATCGAGCGACCAGGATGGTTCAGTGTACACCACGGACTACAAGTCTCCTGTGGACACCTCGGAGAATCAATAAGTATTCATTCAGGTTAATACGAGTAGACACTTAACGCCTTAACACCACCTCACGAGCCAGGTGGTCTACTCCGAAATTCGAAATCCGAACTTCGTATGGTGCCGTCCTTTTCACTCATATAGTGTATCACAGGAGAGTGAAAGGGACGGCACCATACGAAGTTCGTATTTCGGAGTAGACCCCCAGCCCTCTTACCACTTCTGCCAATTTCTATCGCGCGCATTCGAGTCAAGGATCCTAACTTCTGCGTACGCGTTGGATATCCGAGCCGAATGTGAAGCGCCTGCCAGCGGTCATTTCCATAGTCAATTCAAGGGACCAGGATAGCTCCGTGTACCTATGTCTTGTATGTCACAGACTACAAGCTTCCTGTGGACACTTCAGAGAATCAGTAAGTGTCTAGTCAGGTTCTGAACGCCAGCGGGCCGCAGGGCGCCAAACGTGCTTTCATAGATTAAGCTCGATCAAATGTAAGAATGATTCGATCTCTGTATGTGCTGTTGCATGACTTCGATTGTTATGTACATCAACATATTAACCAAATCATAAGACTATATAATGCTATTAAGTAAAAAATTGTGTTTTTTTTGTAATTAAGTTTACGTTTTCTCATTTTTCAGCGAGCACTTGCTACATGGACACAAGAAACCTACAAAGGTACTTTATTTTTATTTCATAGGAATGATTTGGTATTTAGCTAACATAGTTTACAAGATTTTACAGTTATGACGAAGATGTAATGATGATAATCGTAACGATGATGTAAATGATGGCAATCATGACGATATTTCAGTGGGACAAAGCGAAGACTTACACCAAACTGACGGTTCTAGTGGGGTGCTGGGTGTTCTTCACTGTCGTCTTTTGTATGTTCAATGAGAAGGAAGTCTTGGTCAGGAACTGTGTGCTCATGCCAGGCCAAATTAAAGGTAAGGAAAATGAAATAAACTGGTTTATGTTTTACAGGCACAGACAATAAAAATAAATAGTTTCTTTTAACTACAACAGTGGCAGTGACATGTAAAATTATTGTATTTTATGAATAAATTGATTGAGTGCTTTATGAGGCACGCTAAGCCGTTGTTCCCAGCTGCTATCTAATGTCTATGACGTTACATCAAGTTAGAAGCCTTCGGGTGACTTGAGAACTTCTAACAATCAAGTTTCCCTAGCCCAATCCCTATGCACTGCATCTAGTTTCGCCCTTGGGTTGCAAGGCAGTCGATTCCGTATAAACTAGTGTAGCGCACCACGGGAAGAGTAATGATGTTACAAGGTAGTTTTTAAATTGCTGCTTACTTAGATTAGATTAGATTAGATTAGATTAGATTTATTTCATGATATAAATTGCTATACAAATTTTCCTATGTCAAAATCGTAAGAATTTACATCACAATCGTCAAATACATACTATAGCAATAATACAAAGTAATAATAATTCAAAATATCAAATACAAACAAACAAATTATCTTTTCGTATCTATCTCCCAGTAACTACTGGGATCGTGAAAATTTTAATTAAAATTGAAAATAAAATTATTTAATTAGCATTTTTCAGCACTCTTCTGCGCAGTCGAAGATTGCCGATGTAAAAAAACAACTACTACTAGTAGTGCTATTATGGCCACGGTCTTCTGTAAAGTGAGGGTTCCCAGTTCTCTCGCCATTTTACTAATATTTAAAAGCAGTTCATCATCATCATTCATCCTCATACGCCGCAAGACGTGCACTGCTGGATATAGGACCGGCCCTGCGCCACCCACATCCTCTCTCGTGACCACCAGGTCATCAGTCCACCTTGTGGGCGATTTATCAACGCAAATAATCAGTAACGTTATTCAAATTCGCTTTTAATTCCACTTAATCTTAGTAGTTTTCATTAGTTTGATAAGATAAATACTTTTTTTTTTCAGATTACCTACTGGACATTCCAAAGAGTCACTTGACTCTGTTGGTTGACTTATCCGGCCCGTTTCTGACGGAACAGGAGCAACAGAATTTGAACCGTACGGAGACAGACTCAAAGTCGAAAGTCGATGTGTGGGTGGAACGATGGGCTGTGAGAGACACGGACGATATCAAAGAATCTGAGGTAGTGGAAAGAGAGGTTAGTTGAGATATACATTCAACAGATTTTTATTTCTAAAGATGCCCAATTTGAAAGACTTCTACACATATCCACAATGGAAATCTGGAGACGGATGGAATGGAAATTTTTAATGCAAAACTATAGAGTCGGGTTCGTAGTAGTCAACATCAAACCCTTTATTTGGCAATGTATATTAGGATATACAAACTATTTGACTATCTTTTTGTTTTTTTTCTGACTGAAATTGTTTGGACTATTTAGTGCCACCGAGGCTTGAATATGGGGCATTAGCATTTTTTTGTCAAATAAAGGGTTAATCCCAATTTTCATATTTATACCGTTATATAAATTAAATTATCTGCTTTCGACAGAACCTCACCGAGCCCCAATCGTTCATTTTGCTGGACTCGACCGAACTAGACTTCAGCGAGGCCCAACCACGATCGGCTAAATACGAACATTACTCACATTTGAATGCAACGGCCGTTTACGTCATCAGGTTAGTATAATTCAGTTGAATATTTTTACCAAGACTGTAGCGAAGCCACCATAGCCAATGGACGATGAGGGCTAGGGCTTAGTATTCAATCATTATTTGCCATTGTCACGCGAACTTAACACGCATGCCGAATATTAGCAAAATCGGTTAAGTAGAAGTGATAGCGGTATATATAGGTAGCGGACCCCAGGCATCCTTCAGGATGCAACTGTACTGGGAATAACGCTAGGAGGATGATGATGATGATGATGGTTAAGTAGAAGTGATCGAAAAATCGTTCGCAAGATTTGAATCAAATATACCGAGTGAAGCTAAAACCGTTTAAAGTTATTGTTTCAAAAATAGCGATCGAACGCGCTAGCGACCGGTTTATATTGTTTATCTCTCCCGAACAGTTGTCAAACGCGATTCATTAGTCACTGTAATTTGAAACTTACTACATACAGTTTAAGATTCATAGTGCCATGTCGTCCTGTAAACAGTGCTATATTCGTTTGGAGGATCATGAAGAGGTGCAGTGTTTTCGCTGTGGTGGTTATTACCACTATCGTTGTTCGGGCCTTCAGGAAAACGACTACAAGAAGTGGTCAGCGGGAAAAAAGTCCAGTTGGCGGTGCACTGTGTGCAGCCAACCCGAGAATAATGACTCACTTACCGAGCTAGTTAAAGAAATAAAGGGCTTAAAAACCCAAATTAACACCATGCAAGATGGTATAAACCAAACCAACCAAGGAATTAACAATATTGAGGCCAGATTTGCTGTTATGGAACGGAAACTTGACGGTTTTGGTTCGCGACTCGCCCTCGTGGAGGGTAACCTAGAACGGTTGCCAGCCATTGAGTCCGGCTTGAAGTCGCTAGAAACCGATTTTGCAGCATTGAAGGCTAACGAAAACGGAAGGGACCAGTTCTCCAGGTTAAATAATGTTGAGATTAGTGGGGAATAACGCTAGGAGGATGATGATGATGATGATGGTTAAGTAGAAGTGATCGAAAAATCGTTCGCAAGATTTGAATCAAATATACCGAGTGAAGCTAAAACCGTTTAAAGTTATTGTTTCAAAAATAGCGATCGAACGCGCTAGCGACCGGTTTATATTGTTTATCTCTCCCGAACAGTTGTCAAACGCGATTCATGAGTCACTGTAATTTGAAACTTACTACATACAGTTTAAGATTCATAGTGCCATGTCGTCCTGTAAACAGTGCTATATTTGTTTGGAGGATCATGAAGAGGTGCAGTGTTTTCGCTGTGGTGGTTATTACCACTGTAGGGACACATATGTAACTCCAAATGCTGACATAGCATTCATGGCACGAGGCGCGAGGCGCGGACTGACCTCATTAGTTGTTCCCCGTCTCTCGGCCTGCCCGGTTAGGTTAGTTAGTTTAGGTTAGATTATTTACAGCTATAGTATAGCTCGCGAAATTATAGTGTTCAAAATTTATGTGAATTAACCTGTTGTCCTTGGACTAAAATTGTGAACATTTATATAATCAGTGTAACGCGGTAATAAACTTAATCTTTATGAAACAGTGATTTTCCTTTAACAACCTTCTGATAGAGTCATTTCCGGAACATTAATAAGTGTGCATCTTTACCTACCTAGGTGACTATATGATTTGACCAGGTCACCTATAAGTGGTAACCCCGACTACAGGACACAGTGAAGTAGAACATTAAACAGTGTTAAGGGGGCAACTCGCGTTTCTAACCGGGCAGGGAAGTTTAAGGTCATTATTAAAATGACAACCACTGGAGGCGCAGCGACCACTGCCGACGGGCAGCCGCAGCAGCCACCGCCGGTGGGCGCGCCACCTGCAGTGTACAGTAGCAGGAGTGATGAACAGTTGGATCTGGCCGCGGTTTCGGTCGCGTCAAGGCTGCCGGAATTTTGGGCAGACCAGCCGAGGCATTGGTTCATCCAAGTGGAAGCGATACTCAACCCTCAACATCTAAAGGACCAGGCGAAATACGATCTTGTCTTGGGTAAGCTGACGAAAAGCGCAATAGGGCAGATTACAGACCTATTGTTGCAGCCACCACTGACAGGAAAGTACGAAGTGCTGAAAGAGAAACTTCTAGCCATTTACGAAGATTCGGCGAAGGCTCAGCTGCAGAAACTACTTAGTGACATGGAACTGGGTGAGCAAAAACCTTCGCATTTACTACGTAAGATGCGCGACCTTGCAAGAGGCAAAGTACCAGATCAGACGCTTTGCATATTATGGCAAAATCATCTACCACAGGCAGCGAGGGCCGCCGTCGCAGTCGCGGACAGCCAGAATTTAGACAGTCTAGCTGCCATTGCCGACAAGGTTTTGGAAGCAGTTCGTCCTACACCACATGTGGCAGAAGTGCAAGCATCGACGTCGCGGCCTAAGACAACGCAGTCTACAGAAATGGGAGCTGTTTTAGCTGCCCTTGAAAAGCTCGACGGCAGGTTGTGCGGTCTGGAAGAGCGGTCGAAGCGTCCAGACATTTGCCGCTGTCGCCAGAGAGGGAGGTCATCTTCGAGAAAAGGTATGCGATACCGGTCAGCATCGCGAGGGAGAAGCAACTCTAGAAAAACGCCTGGAAGCCCGGATTGGCTCTGTTACTACCACTACAGGTATAGGGAGAAGGCGCAGCGTTGTGTTCCACCTTGCGCTTGGTCTAAAAACGAGACGGCGGGAAACTAGATGGAGTACAAGTAGTGGCGGAAGCTTGTACTAGTTCACCGTCGCACCGCCTTTCTGTGACAGACTCTAACACTGGTTTTCGTTTCCTGATCGACACAGGCGCCGAAGTGAGTGTTTTACCGGTAAAAAATAAGCATTCGATTGGTGAAAGTGAGTGTAAATTATACGCAGCAAATGGTTCCGAAATTAAAACATACGGTACAAAGACTTTAGAGCTTACACTTGGATTAAGAAGAGCATATCGTTGGTCGTTCATTATTGCCGATGTTAAGCAACCGATATTGGGTGCAGACTTTTTGACCAGATATGGCCTTCTTGTAGATTTAAGGTCAAGGAAATTAATAGATAGCTTAACCAACTTGTGTGTAATTGCGTCCGTAGAACATTGTATTAATCCATCAATCAAAATTATTGACGAAAATCATCCTTTTCACAGATTGTTAAGCAAATTTCCAGATATTACGAAACCTGTTTCTTTTAGAGAACCGCCTAGTCATAATGTTAAACATCACATCGAGACTAGGGGTCCTCCAATTTTCGCTAGAGCTCGACCACTTCCACCAGATCGTTACAAAAAGGTAAAAGATGAATTTAGGATTATGCAGGAGATGGGCATCTGTAGACCTTCCAAAAGCCCATGGGCAAGTCCGTTGCATGTCGTTCCGAAAAAGAACGGCGAACTTCGCCCATGCGGTGACTACAGACGTTTAAACGCAGTGACTAAATCAGACAGATACCCAATTCCAAGAATTCAAGATTTTACATACATTTTAACAGGTAAGAAATTTTTTTCGAGATTGGACATCAACAGAGCTTATCATTTCATTCCCGTGGCAGACGAAGACATCGAGAAAACAGCGATAATTACGCCTTTCGGTCTGTGGGAATTTCCAAAAATGAGTTTTGGCCTTAAAAACGCCGCGCAAAGTTTTCAGAGATTTATGGATACAACTGTTTTCCCTAACTTTGATAATCTATTTGTTTACATTGACGATGTCCTAATAGCTAGTGAAACTGAAGAAGAACACGAGCGTCACCTGCGAACAGTTTTCGCGAGGTTGAACGACTTCGGAATCACCATCAACGTGTCAAAATGCTGTTTCGGTAAGTCGAAGCTGAATTTTCTAGGTTTTGAGGTGTCTACCGAGGGCATCCGGCCGTTGCCAGAGAAAGTACAAGTAATTACAGACTACCCGAAACCCGACACCGTTGAGGATTTACGTCGTTTTCTAGGTATGGTTAACTTTTACCGTGCTCATTTACCTAATGCAGCGTCATATCAGGCAAACCTAAACGAATACCTACACAACTCCAAAAAGCGAGATAAAACTAAGATTCAATGGACGGAGCAGTCAACGGAAGCTTTTGAGAAATGTAAGCAGAGCTTAAAAAACGCGGCTACATTGTCTTATCCAGTCATAGATGCTCCGATCGCTATCATGTCAGACGCGTCAGACCACACGGTTGGTAGCGTGTTACAAGTCCAAATAGGAGGCTCTTGGAAACCTTTAGGGTATTTTTCAAAAAAGATGACCAGCGCGCAACAGAAGTATAGTACGTACGACAGGGAACTTTTAGGAATTTTTCTTGCAGTTCGGTATTTTAGAAAAATGTTCGAAGGGCAACCTTTGATTATTTTTACCGACCACAAGCCGTTAATATACGCCTTCAAGAATGTAGATAACAACAAAGAAACGCCACGCAGAACAAGGCAGTTGTTATTCATCAGTGAATTCACTACTGACATTCGATATGTAGAAGGTAAGAACAATATTCCAGCCGATTGTTTATCTAGAGTCGAGACCGTTTCCTGTCCCACACTTATCGACTACGATGCAGTTGCTGACGCGCAAGAACACGACGACTACATTTCTAACGAAACGTCGGTCGCAAACAACAGCTTGAATTTCAAGAAGGTATTTTTGCCCGGTAGCGATAAGGCAATCTATTGCGAAATTTCAACTAGCAATATTAGACCTTATTTGCCTACAGCGTTTAGGAAAATAGCCTTTGGTTCAGTACACGACTTAAGTCATCCAGGTATCCGTACTACCAGGAAGATGATGGCTAGCAGGTTTTTCTGGCCAGGCATGAATCGAGACGTAGGTGTGTGGGCTAAATGCTGCCTACCATGTCAACGTTCAAAGGTAATTAGACATACTGTGTCAGAGTTCAACGAGTACCCATCTGTCGATAGATTCGAACATATCAACGTGGACATCGTGGGCCCGCTCCCAACCACGGTTGAAGGTTATAGATATTGCGTAACAGTCATAGATAGAAAAACTCGTTGGCCAGAAGCTTTTCCCGTTAAAGAGATTACTGCAGAATGTGTAGCCAAGACTATTTTTGATGGTTGGATAACTAGATATGGGTGTCCACTCAAACTGACCAGCGATCAAGGCAGGCAGTTTGAGAGTAGTTTGTTCGGTAGTTTAATGAAAATCTTAGGAATTAAAAAGATTAGAACTACCCCTTACCACCCAATTAGCAACGGAATTATTGAGAAATTCCACAGGGGGATGAAAGCGTCTCTAAAAGCTAGTTTAGACTGTACTTCTTGGGTAGACCAGTTACCGTCAGTTTTATTAGGACTTCGCGCAGCACTGAGAAGCGATACAGGCGTCAGCGCTGCCGAGATGACGTTCGGGAGGAACCTCAGGTTACCCGGTGATTTTTACGACTCGAAAGAACTAAAGGTAAGTGATGATAGCAGCCTCGTCGAGAAAATTCGTCACACAATAAGTAAATTTAAACCCGCTTTAAAATCTCATGGTAATTCTAAAGCTTTCTTTGTCCATCCCGATTTGAAAACATGTAGCAAAGTTTTTGTCAGAGACGACACAGTTAGACGTCCTCTAAAATCTCCATACGACGGTCCGTATCCCGTAATTAAACGCTACGAAAAAGTATACAAGATAAAATTACCAGATCGTGTCGTCAATATTTCCATAGACCGCCTGAAGCCTGCGTACGTGTTAAACGACGCAAGCGACACGGTGAATGAGCAACCGATTACGGACGAGACTGACAGACAGACGATTATGAACCCTAAAGATACGAACGTACAGCCAACCTTGCCACGAACAACGAGAAGTGGTAGAGTTGTTCGTAGGCCGATTCGTTTCAATGTAGAGAATCAATAATTCATTAAAACAGCTATATAGAATAGGTATAACATTATGGCGAATTTGGTTTCCTACCGAAGAAAACATTATTAAATGTTTTTTTCCACCCATCGTCGAATAATAATGATTGATGAAGCTATTTTTTTTATTGTTTGTAATAACTTCGACGTTTATACGATGTTGCATTAATGAATTAAGGTTATTTTAAGCGCACGAATAGCAACACGCGTATAGGTATAAGATTTTGATTTGTAAGTCATTGCACAAGATAAAAAGTATGTCGAACATTTGCAATTTCACATTATTTACACTTTATAAAAAGCAATCAATTAAATATTTATTTCATTTCTTATAAACATTTTCATCGCTAAAGTTCATTATGGGCTACGGTCAGAGTAAACAAGCCAATAACGAAGTTATTGCGCAAGCCCAAGTGGTGTCAAACGTGACACAAGTAGAGACACGGTTAAATACCCTGTCCATCATTTTGATAGTAGTAGCAGCTCTGATATCCATCACCTTGTTGTTCGTATTACGTCGTTTCTGCATGAAAAAAACCAAACACTGGTTACGGAAACAAGTTGGTGCCGCGAGTTTATCAACACCAGTGGTACGGGTCCAGACCCTACCACCCCAGGCGGTACAGCCAACGACAGTGTGCTAGAAAATTATTATTTTTTACCCTTGTGCAGTGATTTAAGTGTCTCTTATATAGATGTAAGTTAAACTAAACCATTTAATGTGTTCATACATGTTTATTTCTAATGAAATACTTAATTTTTACAATAGTAATAGATATTGCCATTAAATGTAATAACATTTTATATTTTAATTCCACAGCGTCATTTCCCGTAGCAAGAATTCTTGGTATCGCCTCCCGGCTAGCGCGAAAGTGCAGCATGAGCAGTTAAGGTTACAATGTAGTATAAAGCAGGACGCACACCGGTAGCGATGCGATACCAAGCTATTCATGCTAGTAGGACTTATAATTATATTTTATACAATTTTTTGGTAATCCAAAAATTGGGGAGGAGTAATGTAGGGACACATATGTAACTCCAAATGCTGACATAGCATTCATGGCACGAGGCGCGAGGCGCGGACTGACCTCATTAGTTGTTCCCCGTCTCTCGGCCTGCCCGGTTAGGTTAGTTAGTTTAGGTTAGATTATTTACAGCTATAGTATAGCTCGCGAAATTATAGTGTTCAAAATTTATGTGAATTAACCTGTTGTCCTTGGACTAAAATTGTGAACATTTATATAATCAGTGTAACGCGGTAATAAACTTAATCTTTATGAAACAGTGATTTTCCTTTAACAACCTTCTGATAGAGTCATTTCCGGAACATTAATAAGTGTGCATCTTTACCTACCTAGGTGACTATATGATTAGTCCAGGTCACCTATACCACTATCGTTGTTCGGGCCTTCAGGAAAACGACTACAAGAAGTGGTCAGCGGGAAAAAAGTCCAGTTGGCGGTGCACTGTGTGCAGCCAACCCGAGAATAATGACTCACTTACCGAGCTAGTTAAAGAAATAAAGGGCTTAAAAACCCAAATTAACACCATGCAAGATGGTATAAACCAAACCAACCAAGGAATTAACAATATTGAGGCCAGATTTGCTGTTATGGAACGGAAACTTGACGGTTTTGGTTCGCGACTCGCCCTCGTGGAGGGTAACCTAGAACGGTTGCCAGCCATTGAGTCCGGCTTGAAGTCGCTAGAAACCGATTTTGCAGCATTGAAGGCTAACGAAAACGGAAGGGACCAGTTCTCCAGGTTAAATAATGTTGAGATTAGTGGGATCCCTCAAAGAGATGGGGAAAACTTGTTAATGGTGTTAAAAAATATCACGGTCACGGTAGGTTTCGAACTCCGCGAAACGGATGTTGACACCATTCACAGGGTACGTAGGTACCCGAATTCTACTAGCGGCGGGCGTGCCGCGGACCCCCGGCCCCCGGCTATCATCGTTCGTTTCTCTCAGCGGCGGCGGAAGGACGAGCTGGTGGCTGCCGCGCGAGCCCGTCGAAACCTCACCACCGCTGATGCGGGTCTGCCGGGCCCCGCTACTGCTGTTTACGTTAACGAGCACCTAACATCTACCAACAAATTGCTACTAAAGCGAGCCCGTGACCTAAAGGTCGAGCTAAACTATTCCTATTTGTGGGTGAAGCAATGTAAAATCTATATGCGGAAAAACGACAACTCCAAAGTGTACAAAATCAGCAGTGAATCTGACCTTGTTAAGCTAAAATGACTTGTTACTACTATTTCATGTATTAGTCACTATCTCTGGAATGTAGTGTTACTTTTTGTTGCACTTTTAAAATCCTTATTCAAATTAGCTGATGTCATAGTTTATATAACTTCTGTAATTATCAACAAAGCTGTAAAGTTTGAACACTCGTATGGAAAACGTCGTCGTAAAAAAGTATTATTACTTATTGTTGCACTTTTAAAGTGTTTACCTAAATTTGTCCGATGTCAATGTTTATATAATTTCTGTAACTATCAACATAACTATAATTTTCAACACTCGTATGGAATTCACTTGCGAACTCATTTTAAATTGCATTTCAAAAGCTCAAAACATAATCCTCCATAATGAGTTCTAACAGTCTAGCTGTTTACTACCAAAACGTGAGGGGCCTGCGGACTAAATCACACGATTTTTTAAATAATATAGTAAATGCGAGTTACGACTTGATTTGTTTATCTGAAACCTGGCTTAATTCCGATTTCTTTAGCAGTGAATATTTCGATGGTAGGTATACTGTGTACAGACGAGACCGTGCGGGGAGTGGAGGACGGCGAGGTGGCGGAGTGTTGGTGGCGGCACGCCGGGAGCTCATCGTGACCCGCCGCGACGACTGGAGCGCCGCGTCGCGCCACGAGGAGCTCTGGATCACCGCTGCCCGCGCTCCGCGCCGGCCTAATATACACATAGCTTGTGTATACTTCCCGCACAACGACAATCATAACTCGTCACTAAGTGATTTCTTTGATAACGTTTCCATTTTAATGCATAATAACCCGGAAGATATCTTTGTTCTTCTCGGGGACTACAATATTTCGCATGCTACTTGGGGCACAAATTCCAATGTAAACTACCTATCACTCGGGGCTAGTGATAACAGAACAGTGCTTTTTTTGTCCGACTTTATGGCCTTACGAGTAACAGGTTTTCGTCAATATAATGCTTGTACTAATGTGAACGGGCGGATCCTTGATTTAGTCATTTCTAATGGTAACTGTTCTGTTGCCGCGAGCCCCTCTCCACTCACAACCGAAGACCCCCAGCACAGGGCCCTACACATCGAATTAGCGCTATCAATTGCGCCATATTTACCCGAATTGAAGCCAAACCATAGTGTTAAACCAATGTTTCATTCTGGGGATTATGAATCGATACGTAAAGCACTTTCTGATACTGATTGGTCTGGTTTAGATGGTTTAAATACTAACGAGTCTGTGGCTTATTTTTATGCTGTTATTAATAAACTGATTATTAAATTTATACCTCAAAAAAGCATAAGTCGCATCTCAGGTTATTATCCCCCATGGTTCTCCCGCAGTTTGGTTAAAATTCGTAAACAAAAATTATTGATTCACAAAAGGTGGAAAATCTACGGAAATCCACTAGACAGGGAAGAATTTGTATTTTTGAGAAACAGGGAACATAAACTTGCTGCTAAATGTTATAAAAAATACATCTACATCGGCCAGTGCGAGGACAGAATTTATAAATCACCCAATTACTTTTGGTCATTAAATCAAAATTCCCTGTTAATACTATACCTGACCAAATTTTATTCAACGGGGTAACCGCTACTGATGGAGAATCCATGAGCAATCTTTTTAATGATTATTTCAATTCGGTGTTTGTAACCGCCCCCTGTGATGGGCAGGGGGCGCTATCGTCACACTGTCCTAATGATAGCTTAATTGATCTGTGTTCTATTAATATTACAGAAGATTTGGTCTATAAGCAGTTGAGTCGTGTAAATGTTAAGAAAGGTAGCGGTGCTGATCTTATTCATCCCCTTTTCATCAAGGCATGTGCCAAAGAATTAACAATGCCCATAACGAAAATTTTCAAAAAATCTATTTCCTCGGGAACTTTTCCCGAGTTATGGAAGACAGCTTTAATAACCCCGATTCATAAGGGTGGTGATTCTCAATTAGTCAGTAATTATAGACCAATTAGCAAATTAAATATCTTTTGGTAAGGTTTTCGAAAAATTAGTCACTGAAGAAATAACTGCCACGGTTTATCAGCATATATCCGAACGTCAGCATGGTTTTTGCCGTGGTCGCAGTGTCGAAACAAATCTCCTCAACTTCTCTGACTTTATACTAAACAAAATTTCTTCCGGCTGGCAGGTGGACGCCGTGTATACCGACTTCTTTAAATGTTTCGACAAAATCAATCATTTTAAGTTAATTACAAAGCTCGAGAAGCTCGGTATTCACGGTGATCTCCTGAGGTGGACTGAGTCATATCTCAGAAACCGAAGCCAGGCTGTGGCGCTGAAGGGTTACACTTCTCGTTATCTCCCAGTGCCGTCAGGGGTGCCACAAGGTTCGCACCTAGGTCCTCTCCTCTTCATCTTATATGTAAATGACATGGCAACCTGCTTCAGAAACTCAGAACACCTTGTTTATGCGGATGATACAAAAATTTACAAAGCTATATCTTCTGAAGCAGATTGTCATAGTCTACAACAAGATCTTGACAGTTTTTATGAATATTGTTCAAATAATTATCTGTACCTTAATCTAGACAAATGTTTTGTGATTAGTTTTACTCGTAAACAAAATGTAATCAATTTTACCTACCTTATTGCTGGGAAGCAGATAACTCGTGTTAGTTCTATTAGAGATCTAGGTATTACTATGGACTCGCAGCTACATTTCAATAATCATATAGACAAAATTTGTAATAGTGCCTATAAAAATCTAGGTATGATATTACGGATGGGAAAACCCTTTAGGCGCCCCTGCACCCTTAAAATATTATTTTATTCTTATGTCAGAAGTACGAGATTCTTGAGTTCGGTTCTGTGATCTGGTCCCCTCAATATCATGTCCATATTAATCGCCTTGAAAGAATACAAAATGTTTTCTTGAGGTCACTGTGTTACAGGACCGGTACACCTCTGGAATCGTCAGCAAAGTCTGCCAAACATTTTGGCATGTTCTCTCTCTGCAATAGAAGACTTTTTCTAGACACAATTTTCCTCTTCAAGATATTAAAAAATGAAATAAATTGCCCAAATTTGCTGCAAAATATAATGTTTCATGCACCGCATCGCACCTTACGTCCACGTAATTTGTTTTATGTGAGTTTCGCACGTACTAATTATTCTAGACATACCTTTTCCAAACGAGTGTTAAAAAACTACAATGAGTATTTCTGTGATATTGATCCATTTATGCATTCTATTGATGTTTTAAAAGAACGTACGAGATCCAAATTGTCATCGCTATAAAATATTTAAGTGTTCTATTTATTTTCTAGTGTATCTTAATTATTTTCTTATTTTCCTTACTCGCTAAGACGCTTTCGTTTAGGTATTTTACTCAATGTTTGTATTTATGAACCTCCAGGTCTGTTTTTATATATATTTCAACTTACCTCTATCTTTTTATGTATGACTGTATGTGTTCTAAACAATAAATAAATAAATAAATAAAAAATCTGTGAATGCAGTTTTATTGCTTAGGAGATATAAAATAATGGTTCCTTCCAGCAAATTGAGCAATCTCAACGTTTTAAGGTAGTTTCCCTCCATGGCGCATATTTTATATCCTCCCGTGAGTTTGAGACATATTAAATATAATGAAACGGGTCACTCACGTCTTTAAGGTCGAATATCGCTCGACATGTTTCAGACCGGTTCGCGGTCCTTAATCATGAGCACCTATCGCGGCGGCCCGCGCCGAGCAACCGAGCGGACAGGGCACGGGCACGCAGTGCTAAGAAAACCGCCGCCGCGATAGGCGCTTATAATTAAGGACCGCGAACCGGTCTGAAACATGTCGAGCGATATTCGACCTTAAAGACGTGAGTGACCCGTTTCATTATATTTTTTATGGCGCATATTATTTTCCAATCTGTATATGTATTGATTACGACGTTCTGCAGATCTCTATATTAAAACCAGGCGAAGCCCATTTGTTTGTAGGTTTTTCGTAATGTCATTTTTATACCTACTTTTCAGACTATTTTTGTTTATTTATCACAGGATGTCCTCCGATGCGTCAGTGGCCGTCCCCCTATCACTGAGCTACCAGGACGGCCCGATAGACATCACAGTCGGTGTCACTTACGCTTGTATGCTTCTGGTGATGCTGTACGCGTTAATCATCTTTGAGGTGAGAGTTGTTTATCTTACGACGTTGGCAACGACTGCTGCATAAAGGCCTATGTACAATTGTACACACATACGAAAATCGCATGCGAGTTTCAATACATCGCGGATTACAATGGTATAATGAGTTCCATCGGTTCCATCGATATAGACAACCCCCGCGCAATAACTCGCTACGTGTGTAAATAAGGCTGAATGGTGAGTCATCATATCATAGTCTGTCCAAATGTCCACGCTTGCTACTCTAGAAGAATCACAAAAGCGGTGTCGGTCCTTTATTAAATATTATTTTTCACAAATCGAACTAGCCCCGCCCCATAGGAAGGTCAATTTTGTTTTTTTTTTTTTTGTTTTTTTTACTATCCGGTTGGACCGTACTACCGTCTAAAAACCCAACGATTACCGGCTACGCCTTAAGTGGGGCGCCGCATAATCGCAGATAGCACTCTACTGCGACGTGCGTTATGGGTACTAGACGACGATAGTTTTAATTGATATATACTTGAATACATTGAAAACATCCAAGTCTCAGGAACAAATGTTTCTGCTCACTACAGAAACAAAACAAATTACCAGGATTCGAACCGGGGACCTCTAGCTTCGGAGGCAGTGTCACTACCAACTAGGCTAAACAGGCCGACGAATTGTTGGTTTTAGGATTTGTTGTGTTGACAGTTATAGATAAATCCAAGTCCCTCACTCTCGAAACAGCGCACGCTCGGAAGCTCTAGCGCCCTTACTCAATACCAGGAACAAAACACCACATACATACATAGCGAGTTGTGTTGTTATTGGCTATGCGCATGTCTGACTGAAACGTCAAACGTCAAGGGCCCGGGACAATGTCAAACTCGGAGATATCAAATAATGACACATGAATATTTTAATAATTTTAGTAAACGAGAAAGACCCCTTACTGAATATTTTACCGACATTAATAAGAAAAAAAAATAGAAACGAAACGAATCGTAGGAAACCAACAGGTAACTTGAAAGTAAATTTGACATATGTCCCCGGTAGCTACACATTTCTGCCATGGTGGGCGCTGCGATCGCCTAGCTTATCCCCACCACCTACTTTGCACATAGCCAATAGCTGGGTCTTATACCCCGATCCCACTTGTCGGTGTCGGCGCCTCATACAAATTGGTGTCCGGCAAGTGTGAATAGCTTCATATAAAACGTTCTGCCGCAACGACACACGATAAAAAATCGTCCCGACAGGCGACATAGTGGGAACGAGCTCTAAGATGGAGATACTTACCCAGTTGGGCTACTCCAAATATGAGACGGACACATAAAAAAGAAATGACAACTGCCCGGCTAGTATGATAGCTTATACCGTCATGTTATATGGCCAAAATGTACTGAAACGTCACATAAAACGTGACGGTCCGGGCTGGTAGTCAAATCAGCAACTTTTTAACGTATACATAAAGTAATAAAACGTCAACGCTTTGAAAAGTTTGTAAGGAAATACAAAAAAGTGATGTCATGATTTTTTATAGTCAAACAGCGTCCAGCTTTAGGGTAGCAAAATGTAGCAAGAACGGAACCCTTACAGTTTCGTCATGTCCGTCTGTCTGTCTGTGTGTCCGTCTGTCAAAGGGATTTAAAAAATCTTGATTATAGCAAAAACAAGTTGAAGCGTGATGTTTTCCGAGTGCTTTCATGAGTTTTATGTTGGTAATTAATACAACAATATGTTTTTTTAATACTCTGGATAGGTTTACGCTTGACCACAAATCACCTGATGGTAAGTGATTTTGTGGTAGCCCTGGATGAAGCGCGCCTACCTAGTAAAAATCGACTTTCTCGTTTTGAAGACCGCAAAGTTGTGGTTCAAAGGGAACAAGGATTCCGGCAAGGAGTTCCACAGCTTGACTGTTCTCACAAAAGTGCAAGCGAAGCGCTCCGTGCGAGCTTTCAGAACTGCCAACGTAATCATATTTTATTGGTGTTATCTACCCTATTCTATGTTTTGCAGATAATAAACCGCACGCTAGCTGCCATAATGGTGTCAACACTGTCCTTGGCTGTTCTGTCGTTAGCGGGCGAGCGGCCATCAGTGGCTCAGCTGGTGTCCTGGCTGGACGTGGAAACCCTGTTGCTGCTGCTCAGCATGATGCTACTGGTGGCCATCATGGCGGAGACGGGCATGTTCGACTTCCTTGCTGTCTTTACCTTCCAGGTACTTATCATAACAGTTCCTTTCATAACAGGTGTTCTTGAGGAAACAGCAAGCTGATCTTAAGAAGCGACGGACAGACTTTAGAATTACTGTCTTATACTGCTTCGGTGGAAAACAAGCGCACGGGCCGGCTGATGGTAAGGCTATGGACGCCTATGCAACCCTGTACGGGTTGCTGGCCCCTATAAACCTGGCACCTTTCTTGAAGAACGCCATACTCTCAGTGGCACTGCTGGTCCTAGCTGGATGTGGCAACCCCGTTACTGCTGCTCAGCATGATGCTACTGGTGGCCATCATGGCTGAGACGGGCATGTTCGACTTCCTTGCCGTCTTTACTTTCCAGGTACCTATCATAACAGGTCTTCATAACAGTTCCTATCATATAACACTTTAAATTCTCGCGCTTTGTACACATTCTTAAAAAATCATTTATTTACCTTATTTATCGCGGCAGAAACTCACGTCCCAGCAAGTTGTTAACGGAGATATGGATACACAACATTTAAGTACCCCACAATTGTTTATAAAAATGTGAAAGGTGGAACTGAAATAAGTTTTCTATCCGCTCATTATGCTACTCATGTGGTGACTACCCATCCAACATTTGACCTGGGTCGACGTTGTTTACCTCGCATACTGCACGCGGTAAGCGGGCGTTGCTGGACCACGAGCGCTCCTATGCTTGTTTGTCACCGTCGAAGCAAAAGAACCAGCGGGGAATGGGCAGCAACATCCCTGGAATGCGGTGGAGATACTGCGATTGCGAATCCGGCGATTATGGCTTTTACCCCCCATTAAATTGGGGGAGGCCTATGTCCAGCAGTGGACGTTCTTCGGCTGATATGGTGTTAGTAAAAGAAACGCGTGTGTTACGTACGAATCTGTTTTACAGGTGACGAAGGGCAAAATGTGGCCGCTGATAAACGTACTGTGTGCAATAACGGCGGTGCTGTCCACATTCCTGGACAATGTGACCACTGTGCTGCTCATCACCCCTGTCACCATCAAGTGAGTGTAACATCTGTTTTATCTACAAATAGGGTTACCAGTACCTAAAATAGATATTAGGGTGGGTTTAAACTGTATGGGAAGATCAGTTAGGCTGAAATAGCAGTAGGCGGGTCGTGTGGCCCGTAAATCACATTCGTAGTGAACAATTATGATGGAATTGAGACTGTGGAAAAATAGAAGACCACTTGACAGACTCCAGATGAAATAGAAAGGTGACACCCAAAAAGTAGCAGGCCAGAATTGGATACTAAGGGTATGATTATGATGGCAAGTTTGGCAATTTTTTATGGTAAATCTCTAGATCTAGAACAATGTATTTTTGCAATTTCGCTAAAGAACGTGTAGGTCTGTTAGTGATAAATCCACTTGCGTATTTTTACATGCGCCTCCCTCCACACGTGCAAGCAATACAACAAACCTCCACCAAAAAGTAACGACAAAACCTCGACACACGTTTCGCCTCTCTACGTGGCATCATGAGATACTGGCAGAAGATATTGCTTGCGCCACGTTTACAGAGCAAAAATCATTTGTTTGCTTAGTGACGTGAAAAAATACGCACGTGGATACATTGCATTATCATTAATAGACCTGCACGGTGCACGTTCTTTAGCGGAATAGCAAAGAAATATTATTCTAGAGATTTATCGTGAAATAATAAGGTTCTGCAGCCCTAAGCCCGCGCCACCATTGATGCGGAGCACCATGCCACGAGCACACACGAACACGCCACTGTGTGACAACCACACGATTTCCACCCATGCTAGCTACGCTGAACGTTCGCTCCCTAGACAGATAATGTGTCTGTGGTTGCAGGCTATGCGAGGTGATGGAGATGCATCCCATCCCGGTGCTGACTGCCATGGTGCTGTATAGCAACATCGGCGGTACGGCCACGCCGGTCGGCGACCCGCCCAACGTCATCATTGCCTCCAACCAGCTCGTCAGACAGTCGGTTAGTATTGGGAAAGCTAGCTTCTAAGGCAAGCTCGATGGACTGAAGACACTTAAAAGTCCGGTGGTCACTCCTGGATAGATAAGTAGTGGAAATACTTCAAGAGCGCCTACAAGCTTCATGAGCTCATACCGCCTTCCCCCTTCTTCCATCGGACATCCAGACGTACGGCTGGTTACCATCCTTACCTGGTCGAAATTCCTCTAATTCGAACCAAGTGCTTTGCATCATCTTTTATAATGCGTACGTCTAAGGTTTGGAATTCTCAGCCGTCGTCTGTATTTCCGGCACGAGTGAAGGAGGTGGTGGTTCTAGGTGAGCTCGCTTCATCGTCGGCCTCATCTTTTCCCCCTGGCTAGATGCTAGCCAAGAGCAATCCCATTTTTAATAAAAAAAATCTAAGAGAGATAGGGCATAAAGGAATGACATCTCGTTTAAATTTGGAGTAGCACTGGGGAAGTAAGCACCTTATAGATACGAGAACCTTACATATATGTGGAGTTGTATTCCTGGTGGTCAGTAAGGTGGCCAGAGTTCCCGAGGATGCGATGTACTGAGAGTGATGGACATGCATTTACCTGTAACTGATAAACTTGATAATCACCTCTAATCAGGAGATTCGACTCCTGTCTCACTCGCAGTGTACTAATGACAAAGAGGAATGTAGATTTTCTCGCTACCGTCAAAAAGTTAAGTACCAAACACAATTTTTAGTTTCATTTTAATAAATTATTACGCAAACCAAACCAGGGAAAAAGGTTGCAATGGGCTGTTTCTCACAAGGATTGGACTTTTGTCAACTGGTCGAGAGTACTACGGACAGATGAATCAAGGTTGAATGAATAATCAATCAATGTTGATCATTTGCATATTTTGTGTTTGGTCTTAAACTTTCTGACGGCAGTGTATGCCGACGATAGTGCTTGCCCCGCTGGTCAAAAGTCATAATATAGTTGACTGGGTATATGCAACATACCACTGCAAAAAAATTTTTTGTTCCATCTTTAGATCGAAAGTTTATTGCAATTGCTTAACTGCTCCTCTTGGTAATACAGGCGTCCTTTTAATGGTTTTTTCCGCTTCCAGGGCATCAACTTCGCAAACTTCACACTACACATGACGCTGGGCATCATCCTAGTGTGCCTGCAAACTTACCTGCAGCTGCGTTTCATGTACCGTGACGTCAGCAAACTCAGGCCGAGCGAGCCACGGGAGGTACAGGGTGAGTGAGAGACAATAATATTAATAATAATCGTATGGCATTTATTTGGACCCGTTTATGTCCTAAAACTGCGACTAAGATCACCGGGAGATAGACAACGACATCCGTGGAGTGCGGTGGAGATACTGCGATCGCCAGCCCGCACGCCGAGCGTGGCGATTATGGCATTTACTCTCCATGAAATTGGGGAGGCCTATGTCCAGCAGTGGACGTCCTTGTGCTGATATAGTAGTTGTGGTGGCATTTATTTTCGAACCGTGAGATCTTCGAGAAGACAGTACGGTTGCCAGTTTGTTGCACTTTAGCACCACCCAGGGGTCACGTGTAGGGTAACGGTAGGTATTGCCTACGGACGATGTGCAAGTTCAACCCGCCTTGTCAAGTGAGTGCCCAAAGGTTTCTAATTTGGCTTAACGAATGCTGTTGTAGACAGCAGCCAGGATCAACGGCTTAACGTGCCTACCAGGGCACGGGAGTGCTCAGTTAGTAACAACTCAAAGTGGTCACCCATCCAGGAACTGCTTAATCTCGCATACCGCTGAAAGGTTTTTTGTCAATAACTTGTACTATAATATGTTTCGATATTTCAGATCTTAGAAGACAACTGAACGTCTGGCGGCGTGCGGCGGATTCCCTTCCACACATGAGCAAGGACGAACTCATTGTCAAGGTACACATGTTTTTGACCTCCAGGCCCTCATTCAACATCTTGATAACTAAATGTAAATCCACCATCAGTCGGATTAATATAGACTAGACACGTTACAAATTAAACGAACTCATTGTCAAAATACACGTGTTTTTGACCTCCAGGCCCTCATTCAACATCTTGATAACTAAATGGAAATCCACCATCAGTCGGATGAATATAGACTAGACACGTTACAAATCAAACCGCTACCCGGACCCGTAAGCAACTGTCCCGGTGGTGAAACGTTCAGCACTGCGTGCCCGTGCCCAGGCCTTGATATAGCGCTATTTTCGCATATCGTTATGATTCATAACGCGACTTTGTCAATAAAACGCTTTACCTAAATCGATATTTGGCGCGCATTTATAGCGGTATCCATCAAAGCAATATATATAGCCATATTTTGTGAAGCGCTATAATAACGTTATAGGCTATCTCTGTCTCGCACTCAGCCTCGCTCTTACGTGCGCTGTGACATTTACGTCAAACTCGAGCACGTCATTGTCGCCACCGCCACCATCTTAAACGATATTATAACGTTATAATAACATTATAATATAAGGTTATGATTTTCATTTTGTTATGATATGAAATATCGTTATGAGGAATATCGATTGTGGCATCCCTACCACTATAATACAATACAAATGTATATAATAATAAATAATAATATAATATTTACCTATATACATAAACATTATAGAATATTATATAGTGTTTATGTATATAGGTAAATATTATATTATTATTTATTATTATATACATTTGTATTGTATTATAGTGGTAGGGATGCCACATCGATTATGATTATAACGAAATTTTAAGCACTAACGAAATATATCGCTATAATATCGCTTATTTTCATAACGTTTTAAGGCTAGGTCGTCAAGCGAGTTAGCGTTTTCGAGTTTTCTAAAAACAAACTGAAACGCAGAATAAGGGTTTTAAAAATTTGAAAAAATTATATGTTTTACTTAAGGATCTAGTCTAGTCAAAGTTGCACTCAGTTACACGATCTAATGAACTTCGCTTGATAGAAAGAGACCCCAAAGTTACTCCTTTTTGTAAAGCATTTACAATCTGACGACTAAACTATTGATGTTTTAAATAAAGTTTTTGAACTAAACTAAAGCCATTCAGTATTTCTAGACATTTTTGCAGAATTTAAAAAGATAAAATGATTGTATTAATTAATATGTTTAAATACCTACAAAATGCCGAGCGCGGAGGCTCGGCAGGCCCGATCAGTCGCGCGCTGGCGCTTACGGACAACGGACCTGTGTCAGTTTTATCCGCGACAGTTTCGTGCACCAAACAAGCAGTTTTTGACGAATTTATATAATTGTTGCAAGTTATTTAATAAGGGCAATAAAAACCCAAACGAAAAACGTCGTATTTATTAACAAATAAATTATGGTCATAGTGCCACAGTATAGAAATGTCAGTATAAGAACTAAACTGAACCCCTGCAGAAATGGAACCAAACATGGTAAAATTATAAATGAAATGTTTATTACCAGAAATTATAGATATACTCGTAGTAAGAGAGCTACTGCTTTGCACATGAATATTTTTATCAAGCTATGAGCTTCACCACATTTATTCCGACCGTCTTTTTTTTTAATACCACGTCAGTGGCAAACTAACAGCCCGCCTGATGGTAAGCGGTCACCGCAGCCTATGGACGCCTGCAACTCCAGAGGTGCCAAATTCGCGTTGCCGATCCTTTTAAAATGTATACATTATCTATCTTTCTAGCTAATCTTCTTTTAATAAATCTACCCATTCCCAGGTAGCTACCGTGGCAAGTTTGGTATCATTTCATATACCAATTGATTCTTTTATCATCTTTATGTAAAAATCATTTCTGTTATTTATTTTAAAAGAATACAGTTTATTATGCTTTGAGAGCTAATAACTTTAGACGAATAAATTTAACCACCAAAAAATATCTGTATAATATTAAATTAAATTAACGTTTTTTCCAAGCTCGTGGCTCCTAAAGCGTTAGCTGTTACAATAAAGCTTAAAACTAGTGGCTCTGTGAGCTGTAGACCACGCAAATTATTTTTTTTTTATTTCAAAATTTACAAAAACCGTCTCGACAAAAATATAATTAAACCTATATAATTATCGAACCTGCTCACAAAATGTCACGAGAATCGGTTGAGAAATGCGACCTGTAGAGGAGAACATTTGAACAGACAGACATACGAAAGAATTTTTGTCGAGAGCTGAAACGGAGACGCTTCGCTCTCTCGGTCAAAAAACTATGTTAGTATAATTTTATGACAGTCGTGGTTCACTACTACTGGGCCTGTGTATATGAAGAGTCGAACATTATCAACTTATATCCATACGCTTCGTCCGGTTTTACAGTAGACTGAGGAGTATACCCTGTTGTCTGTGCCCTCTGTTTGCCGTTTGTGGACTACGAGAAGGCCTTCGATTCGGTTGAAACCTGGGCTGTACTACAATCTCTCCAGCGGTGCCAAGTAGACTACCGCTATTATCGAAGTACTGAAGTGTTTGTACGACAACGCCACTATGTGAGTCCGACTCCAGGACCAGAACTCGATACCTATTCCGTTGTAGCCGCGAGTCAGGCAGGGAGATGCTATTTCTCCCAAACTGTTCTCCGCTGCACTGGAGGATGTTTTCAAGACTTTGGACTGGAGAAGCCTAGGCAATGGGCATCAACATAAACGGCGAGTACATCACTCACCTTTGGTTTGCTGACGATACAGTAGTCTTGGCTGAGACCATACAGGATTTAAGTACCATGCTCAATGACCTTGGTAAAACCTCCGTGAGAGTTGGTCTTAAGCTGAATATGTACAAGATGAAGGTCATGTCAAATGCCCATGTAGCACCAACTGTCGTTACTATTGGACACTTTATACTCGAACTTGAAGTTGATTATGGTATACTAGCGACCCGCCCCGGCTTCGTACGGGTGCAATGCTGATACTAATTATATTTATATACTACAGCATGTATTTATATACAACCCGGCCGATACCGCCGCAACCGCTATGTTCCTGCATTTTAAATCAGTAATATCTTCAAAAATATTCATTTAAATTACATGCTGTCAAGTGCCATATTGATCTATATAAAATGCAAAATGTATTTAAGGTATTTTATTGGAGAAGAATTAATGCTGTATTGCTTAAAATCGCTTCGTAAATAAGCCATTATTTTTCGTAAAAAATAAAGGATAAAAAATGGTTATTGTGGGTTATCCCTAAGAGATAGACATATACCATAATCGACTTTTTTGTAGACCTTTTTAAGTTGTACAATACTTTAGTACATTATTATGATTTATCTCGTAGGGTTCAGCCAGCGTTTGCAATGTAACCGCAATAAAATATGTTTATTTACGACATCACAATAGAAACCTATTAAATTATCTGTGTTTCTCTACTATACACCTGTAACCAAGAGGAAAGAGCAATGGAGAGGGCTACGCTGGAAGTATAAAGTATCTGCGCGATCGTATCAGAAATGAGGCCATCCGCAGAAAAACCAAAGTAACCGATATAGCCCTCCGAATCGCTTAAATGGCAGTGGGCGGGGCACATTGCACGTAAAACCGATGGCCATTGGGGCGAAGACGAAGGTTCTCGAGTGGTGACCACGTACAGAAAGGTGCAGCGTAGATAGGCCCCCACAAAGTGAACTGATAACCGGGTAAAGGTCGCGAGAGTCCGCTGGATGCGGGTGGCGCAGGACCGGTCATTGTGGCACTCTTTAGGGGAGGCTTATGTCCAGCAGTGGACGACCATCAGCTGATATGATGATGATGATGATATATTTACATGAATAGTTGTTATATTGTATACAAGCTTATTAGTTTTACGTGTATTCATAATCTGTCATTACTTTCTTAAATATCCGTGTTTGTGCAAAATTAGTTTGTTGCCTTGTGTACTATATTTATTTTTCTCATTTTCTCGAAGGTTAGATGGAAGAGATCCCTTATAGGGATAAGTTCGCCTCTGTACTTTTACATTTTGTTATTCTGTTTCGATTGTTGTTGTTTTTTGTGCAATAAAGTGTTATACATACATACATATATATGATGATGATAACACGCACACGACAAATAAATATAACATCCTGTATAATATAACACAATTAGATAAAAAATTGCATGACCTATTAAACAAATCGAGTAGAAGGGTATAAGACATATTTCTTAGGTTCTTAGGTTTCATAGATTAAAATAACGAATTTCAGGGTTGTAGGTATGTACTACGAATTCTGTTTTTTTTTTTCATTATAATGGATCTTTCAATTATTTATTTACTACCTTATTAAAAAAATATATCAATTACATACTAAAGTTTAATCATAATTAATGCATTTCTTAAGTCAAAATACAGTTATATTTCTATACTGTGACCAGTATGAAGCTAGCGGGGTCATCCGAGTTCACAGTCGCTTCGTCCGCGCGGGCTTGTTCACGCACCGCCAGGACAGCGCTAAATACCTACTCTCGCAGAACTAGAGGGCCTTAAAGGCCTGCCCGTGCCCTGTCCGCCCGGCTGCTCAGGGCTGGGGCGAGAACCTACCCTCATTTTCTTTACCATTGTCCTATCCCTTTACACCTGGATTGAATCGATTGTGAGCTCTTATGCTTACATTAAAATGTATTAACTGTCATTAAAGTAAATTTTAATTGGTCTCAATCGTGATTTCCCGGGTGTAACTAAAGGGCTATGGCGGTTTCATCATTGTAGTATGTGACGTTTGTAACTTCGCGGTCTTGAGAGATTTTTGGCCAGAAATGGGATAGCGAGCCTCACAATTCATGCTACGAGCTCAGGGCAGTCTGTATCGCCTCGTAAAATTCCACATGCTGTCACTAGAAGATCTAGACAGCGTGTCCAGCCAAGTTCACCCCAGGAACTGGGGAGCAGCAGCCTTAAATATCCAAAAGATTTCGTGGTATTATAACATACTGCATAGAAAACTGCCAAGTTAAGGCTCAAAATGCTTTAAGCCGCAATAAATTAGTTTTACTGTAAACAATCTAGTGACAGACTGGGCTCCTTTTCAGATAATCTAAGGAACTCAGCGCCCATTTAGGTCTCAATTCTTTTGTCGGTGAAGACACCCACGCATCGCATATTCTTAATAGTGAACTTGGCTCCCACTTTCACATTTATGCTTTTGATGTGGTCAAAATTACGCCTTACCGCAAGGGAATTAAAACCTAGTGATCTTAACAAGTACTTGGTCGGATATAGGAAAGGATAGTAGCTTTTTGTACAAGATAATATAGATAATATGATCGGCTTGACATTCCTCTGTGCCCTAGCTATGTCAGATTCTGTGATAACTTGCTAAAAATATATATGTATTGTATTTAATGGTCAGGAACGATTGGAGCGGAAGGTACAGAAGATAAGCGTGCAGCTGGCCGCAGCCTTGAAGGAGAGCAACAAGCGAGCTTGCCCCAAGGACACCTTCCAGAGGACTCTATCCGAGCTCAAGGACAAGGTTCGTTTTGACACTTGCTTACTCCGTTGGCTCAGCGACCCAAAATGAGACTTGGCGTCCGACACAAGACACGCCACCTTTCACGCTGTGCGAGCTCTCGCCAATTGGTGACTCGAAGTTCGCGCAGATCCGCCTCCACAGGACGACAGGACGTCTTCCTGCTGGGCGGCCCAAGTATGCTCGTTTCCCGCCGACATTCATCCATTCTCTCAAGATGGCCCAACCAACGGAGTCTGTGAGCTTAAGTCTCCCCCGTGATGTTTAGGTTCAGCCACCAGGTCGTCAATCTCACGGTTCCTAAGGACTGTCCAGCTTTCCATCAAAAAACACTTCTTACAATTACAAAACCGACACAAGAGTAGAACCGATCGTTTTGATACATAGCATCATCCGCAGCAGAACCAAAGTAATATAGACCTCCGAATCGCTAAACTTAAGTGGCAGTGGGTGGGCACGTTTCACTAGAACCCGATGGCCGTTAGGGCGGAAAGGTTCTCGAGTGGCGACCACGTACCGGAAGGCGCAGCGTGGGCAGGCCCCCCACAAGGTGAACTGATGACTGGTGAAGGTCGCGGGAGTCCGCTGGATGAGGATGGCGCAGGACCGGTCATTGTGGCACTCTTTGGGGGAGGCCTATGTCCAGCAGTAGACGCCCTTCGGCTGATATGATGATGATGATGATGATGAAATTCACGTTCTTTGTAAATAATGTTTCTAGTCTTGCATGGATTTCCTGTTAGTTTAATATTGATTAAAGATACATTTCAATGGGTCTTGTGCATTTTATGCATTAAGATTGTAGTCGTTAGCTTGTAACGAGAGAAACACGAGTATACTTGGGTAACTGGCAACCGTACTTGTGTTCTCGAAGATCTCACGGTTCGTAAATAAATGCCATACGATTTTTTCGTCATAACCGCTCCTATGACCCGCAATTTTGAAAAAAGGACACCTGTCTGCCTGCGGTTACTTTTTATACCCAAAATCAAAAAGGAGTTGTTTGCCCGCGTGTACTTTATTATCCCATAGCCCTAGCTTGTTAAACTGTATTTTTCCTCGTCTTCCCTATACACCCATCCGTAATCTCTGTCTCGCTTCGTCTTCCATATAATTTTGCCCTACTTTTATTCATACATGCGACCAACATTCGACCAATAGTTCGCTAGATTTTTTAGTCTGTGGCGCACGTTTCAAACCAGGTATCCACTGGTTCGCTTGCTAGTGCGTAAATTACTGTATTTCTGCGGAAATAGTGATTTTAACATCAAATATATAATAGTGAGAGCATCTTAAAATAAATCTGTGAATGTTTAATGTGAAGAGTGAAGTGAAAAGTGGGTGGAAATTTATACATTGTCGTTTGTGTTTATACTAAGCGTTACAAACAACCACTTAAATTTTTTTAAATAATTAAATACCGTGATAAAGTTGTTTATGTTATTGACAAAATAGCTAAACATTAGTAATACCTAAAACCAAGTCTTCATGGTTTGTTTTGTGGATGAAAAGCACACCCCGCCCGGCCGCCATTGATCCAAAATGTCGGGGCAGACAAGGGTTTTGTCCTCAGAACACCAGGGCAGGCAAGTGAATTTTCTAATTGGGTAATATTTGTAGCCAGGGTCATATGAGCGGTCTTCATATCGGCCGATGTCAAAGTCAAGTCGAAAGTCATAAAATATTTATTTGAGGAATTACGGTAGGTAGGTATATAATAAAAGATGGCCATAAAACAATACATTCAGCATAATTCACCATTTTAGTGACATGCAAATTACAATTACAATTTATTTAAAAAGGTATTTAAATTATAAAAGCATTTTTCTTTAAGCCAACAGCGAAGCCTTGATAGGAACAAAGTGTTCGCCAGATTTCTTAATTCAAACGGAATATCGTTATATATTCTTCCAGACATCATGAAGCAGTTTTTATAATACAGGGTCGTCTTAAATATCGGTGGTTTGATTGAATTCCCTGCTACGTAATCGTGGATGTTGGGTTGGTTTACCAAATAACTCTTCTTACATATTTTGCATGTTCGTAAATATAAATGCGCGTCAAAGTAAGAACATTAAGTTTTTTTTAAATTGGTCTGAATGATAACCCACCCCGCAGATGTGACGCAAAAAAGATATGCATCTTTTTTGCGTCACAAATACTTGGTTGACAGAGGTTTAATTTCCCCATATAATAATCCCGTAGCGGAGAATAGATGCAACGTAGCTGTGATAATCTGTAAGCGCAGTTGATTCATCTGTCACACTCCGTAATCTTTTTAGAGCAAATACAAACTTGTTTAACTTGCTACTAATATTAAAGACTTGCTACTTCCAATTGAAGGACAAAGAGTTCACAATGACCAGCCCTTCACCATTTCTTTCTTATAATGTACCAATTTCTGTTTGTTTTTTACCCGACTGCGCCAGAAGGCCGGTTATGTTTTTCGAGAGTATGTATGTACCTATGTATAATTATTTGGCACGCTCTGCGGCCTGAACGGCTCGATGGATTTTAGCTTGAAAGGTGTCGTTAGATTCGTATTTAGGTACTGTGAGAGTGACACCGGATATATCAAAATAATAATAAAAAATGAAATGGCGGATTTTTGGCGCCAAATTACACAGAAACGCAGTCGGGTTTTTTAGTTTTTTGAATTAATAAGCGTTGTGCTTAACGTGTAACATGTGTCATTTAATTACATTTATTTATATAAATGTTAATTTCCAGTACAAGATTCGCGACAAGAAATTGCTGATAAAATCCTGCGTGGCCATCGGATTTGTGGTCACCATGTTCTTCCTTCACGCTTTTCCCGAATTTAGTGAGTATTGAAACAATATCTTATGAGACGGCCGTTCATTTGAATATTAGTTTTACTTTAGTTTACTGACAATATGACATGCCATATGATAGTATTTGCCATATGATAAAATTTAGAACATGGTGTCACTCTAAGGATAGGTAGTAAACATCAAAATATCACAATAAATTGTAAATTATATAATTTTACCAATATCATAAGAATAATGTAAAATTTTGTTAATCTTCTAAATTAACTAAATTAACTAAATTTTCTTTCTAAAATTCAGTTAATAATGTTAAAAGATCCAATAAAATCCTTATATAAAAATAAAGAATAATTTGTAAGACAAGTATGTACTCTTAACGCCGTATTTCACAACTGAAACAGGAATATAAGCACTTCTTTTTCTCAAACGTGCTCGGAAATGGTCGTATTTTGTTGGAAAAACGAACACGCTAAGAGTTTAATTTTAACCGCCTAATTTTAAAAAAGATACTCGTTTACCTATTTATATCATACATTTCTAAACGCCTAGTTATGACCGCTCGTTCTACTTTATACAATAAAGTTGGAACTCATTATAGTGCGTCAGTCATGTTCAATTCTTTTCTCAAACATGCAATGAAATATTGATGTTATGTTCCTTATAATAGGCTGCGAATGACGTTTTAGGTGCGGCTAGGACAAGAGGTCGTTAATGCAATTTCATACAAATGTTGCAGGCCTAGGCCGGCAAAATCCTCTTTTTTAATTTCCATTCCACATAAATTTGTGGCACAGGCATCATGACATTCTGCCACTATGCGTATTAAAAATAAAACTTTGATTTTTTTGTTGTTTATTTCATTGTATGTTTGCGAAAAGCACTATACATACCTCGGCGGGAAATATGGGGTTGCCCGCCTGAGACCTATCCGACCTCGCTTCGCTCGGCCGTCTATATGTCTTCGGCCGGCAACCCTTTTCGTCCCGGCCTCTGTAGTAATGTACTATTACCCGATAGCGGATAAAATGGATTTTTGAGGGCAGATTTTGAACGATAAAGTAAGACTTTCAGAGCTGGTGAGGTGATTTTTTTGTGATTTGATTCTGAACGATGTCTGTTTTTAAAGAAATTTGAGCCAATTCATTTACTGGTCAAAGTTATGGGCTTTTAGTTACGTTGTCGTGCATTGATGATCCCTATGTGATTTTTTTATCTTGTGCACAGTTTTTTTTTGTATTACACAACTAACTAACAAAAATCTGATGGTGATGATGGTAAAGATGATGAAGGTGGTGAAGATGATGAATTAGGCAATAGTTTTGAAAGTGGTGAAGAAACAGAGAGCCAGGATGTAGTTGAAGGCAATGAAGGAGGATTTTTCTCTATTGTCGACAAGAAAAAGTTTCTTACACTAGTTAGATTGCGACATTCTAGTGTTTTGCCGCGAACATTTTGATCTCTTAATCTCTAAATTTCAACATAAAGGAAAAAATGAAAAATCGACCTTAGAAGCCTAAATAAGATGTCGCTCTAGGTCTCTCTACGGCGTTGTAAGAGGGAACTAGTGAAGGATTTCGTTCCCGCGCTTGATTGTTCCGATAGCTCAGAGGCTAGAGCGATTGGCCGCGTATGCCAGATGTCGCAGGTTCGAATCCTGCTCGAGACCTAAATATTTCAATTTTTCCCTTTAATTTGAAATTTAGAATTTTCGTTAGCAACTTTACTGCTTAATATAAAATTGGCGCTTAATCTCTGGTAATTTGCCTAAAGAACGGTTTTGACATTGACTTAATTATGTTCATCAGATCGCGTGTCTCTTGGCTGGACGGCGTTACTCGGCGCCATCTTGCTCCTAATTTTGGCTGACAGGGAAGACATAGAATCCATTCTGCACAGGGTTGAGTGGTCCACGCTGCTCTTTTTCGCTGCTTTATTCGTGCTCATGGAGGTAGGTGTACATACATAAAAACACACACACACAAAATTTAATTTCAGTGCCAGTGTTAGCAATTTCCATTGTTTACATCAATTTTGCGCGTGCACGACTTTTCACATTGAAATATACGGATATTCAGTTTTTCCGTGATTATTCCGCCGAATAATGTCCGATTTCAATTTTTAAAAATTTAAATCATCTTCATGATGTCACTTTTCGATATGCAAAATGTGAGCGCGATCGGTTGAAGCGGCTAGGAGTACAAACTCAAACGAAATACATCTGTCACCTAAGGATGGGCTTCGCTTCGCTCAGCTCCATTACTCTAAGGTCTGGTTCGCAGGCGCTGACAAAGCTGGGTTTGATTGACTACATCGGCGGACTCACCGAGGCACTCATCATGAGGGTGGACGAAACACATCGGCTGGCAGTCGCCCTACTGTTGATACTATGGGTAAGCAATGTTTACATTAATGTCTGACCAAAGCTTCTGTTTCGGTTTCTGTCAAAATATCTGGATTCGGTTTCGGCTGAAAATCGTTTAAAACCGCCTCACATAATGTCACCTCTCTCTCTGTGTCTGAACTGTAAACTTATACGTGATCTCATTCATAACTACATCATATGTGATGTTGTTATGGCCCGCGTGCGGGAGGATTACGGACGGGGGCGGGGTAGAGAAACTCTTATGCCGCTTTTATTACACCACGACGCTCGCTTTTTTACATCAAGCATAGCAGGCTTGCTTGATGGTCAGTAGACACCGTAGCCAATAGCAGGTGGTTGCCATTTATTTAGAAATACGTTTTGTTATAGTAGTTTATGCAACATTTGCATAATGAGAGGCATTAAAACACGAGTGTGGTTTTATACAATGAAACGTGCCGCATGCGAGTTTCATAATAAGATCACACGAGTGTTTACCTATACTTACTTGTTGCTGTAAAGAACTGGAAACGTCGAGATGTATTTGAATAAGAAAGACCTAGACAACATTTTTGCTGTTCAGATATCCGGTGTGACGTCAGCGTTCGTGGACAACATCCCCCTGACGACGATGATGATCCGAGTGGTCACATCTCTGGGCACCAACCCTGCGTTAGGGTTGCCGCTGCAACCACTTATTTGGGCACTCTCCTTCGGCGCGTGCTTGGGAGGTATGTTATATTATAGCCAAGAACCAGACTGATGACATGGGACATTTCATTAGGATTCCTCTCTAATACTCGTATCTACTCGTAATAAGATGAGAGGCTGATATGATGATGATGAAACCTACCAAACACGAGTTTTAGCCATGATTAAAAACGCATTCTGACGTAAGTCTCTTGAGCATGCTAAAAGTCCACATTCTAAGATTTTTTTCTAAGTAACTCGTTTACTGTTGTCTCCTTGCTGGCGGGGCAGAATAATAACAAAGAAAAGTTAATCGGCCCATTTGAATTATACCGAAAGTTTACGGTTCTTTTTCATAGCAAATGACGATTATGACAAACACGTGTGTTATGTTTGTATGGTAAATGTAATTATGAGTGAATCAATCTGTATAAGTTAACGATGATACCTGAATCCTGTACCCATTTCGCAGGCAACGGCACTCTGATCGGCGCGAGCGCTAACGTAGTGTGCGCAGGAGTGGCAGAGCAGCACGGCTACAAGTTCACCTTCATGCAGTTCTTCAAGGTCGGCTTCCCCATCATGATAGGGCATCTGGTGGTCGCCAGCGGGTATCTGATACTGTGCCATTGTGTACTCACTTGGCATTGATGTAATGGGAAACTGGCCAACATCTGGTCTCTTACAGACTTACAGAAGTTTATGCAACTGTTAGATAATGAGAGCCATTAAACACGTGTGTGGTTTTATTAAACGAGCCGGAGGCGAGTTTTATAATAAGATCACACGAGTGTTTTAAGACTTGATTATGTACAGTTCCATACACTAGTTAATCTACATCCATATATTAAATCCTCTTTTATGAAATGAAATGAAATTTATTGTGTGACATATTTAGGTTTTCTAGTTTCATATACAACTATTTTATTGAGCCACAGGAAGCATCTTTACCTCTTTACCGAGACGATGGCTACCAATAGGCCATTTACCCCTATCTTCAAGGTAAGCTTTCCTATCATGATAGGGTATGTAGTCGAAGCCAGTGGGTATTTTATACTGTGTCACTGTGTGCTGACTTGGCACTTAAGTATATACAGATATAGTGAATAATGCTTTCCCATCCCGGGTCCCGGGACTCGGGTATGTTCTTAAACTACGATCAAGACCACCGGGGAATGGGCAGCAGCATTCCTAAAGTGCGGTGGATATACTGCGATCGCCAACCCGCATGCTAGGCGTGGCGATTATGGCATTTACCCCCCATGAAATTGGGGGAGGCCTATGTCCAGCAGTGGACGTCCTAGGGCTGATATGGTGGTGGTGGTGGTGGCTTTCCCATCGGCTGAACTAGGAAAACGACTAGACCCGATGAAGTGTCAATCAATTACCGTACTAGTGGCTCTGTGAGCTATAGACCTCGCAAAAAAAACATATATCAAAATTTCCAAAAACTGACTCGACAAAAAATGTATATAATTATTGAACCCGCTCACAAAATTTCACGAGAATCGGTTGAGAAATGCGACCTGTAGAGGAGAACATCCCGACAGACATACGAAAGAATATATAGTTATTATAGTTGTTCATGTTATACTTATACCAATTTCACTACATCAGTACATGCATGTATATTTTCAGTGGGATATTTTCTACAAAATTGTCGCTTATGTAACGCGAGTGCATTGTATGGCAGCTACCTTAGTAAAATGAATAAAGTTCGAGACTATATTCTCAATATTTAGGTTAAGATGAACACAAGCAGACAAAAAACAGCTTCCTAGCATTGTCAAAAATGGTTTTAAAAAATCATTACGTAAGCGACATCCTGCCAAGGCAGGCTTCCCCGTCATGATAGGATAGAAAAAAAATTGCTGACCCTTCTGAATTCAGTAAAAATATCAACTCTTGGGAACCTCAGAGAGCCAAAAATACCCGTTTTCGTTTTTCACCATATTTTTGAGGAAACCTCGAAGAGCCGCAACTGAGGTCCTACTCTGAACTTCGAAAATCGAACTTCGTATCGTGCCTTCCATTTCACTCTCGTGTTATACACTATATGACGGAAAGGGAAGGCACGATACGAAGTTCGATTTTCGAAGTTCGGAGTAGGCCCTCTGGCCCTTCAAAGAGCCGCGGTTTGCCGACCCGTGGGATAGTGGTAGTGGCTAAGGCCTCTGTACACACATACGAGAATCGCACGCGAGTTTCATTAAAGTCGAGTCCAGAATTAGGCGAACTAACTTGACAGTTCATTGTACACTAATGTTGCCACAGTTTGGCTAGTGCTGTTAATGTCGATGTTTAAAAAGTCTAGTTAAGCATTATTATTGTGTTTGGAATCAAACTAATAATTTTAGTAAGCAAAATAATAATAATGAAAATTGGTTGGAATTAAAAATACATCGAACATCATTTTGGACATCGTTAAGGACGCTGTCCGCCATTTTGTTTTGTTTAATTAAAATCTTGTAGTTCGTCCCTATTTGGCAAGTATATATGACTGTGAAAGTTTCGACGACAATAACTTGATAAAATATAAATAGAATCAGATTTATAGAAGGCACAAGGTAATATCGACATATTTGTGTCGACATAAACCTATCACTATTTATTTTTTTCTATGTCGGGTAACATTTTCGGCTGTCAAGTTAGTTCGCCTAATTCCGGACTCGACTTTACATTACGGGTTACCGTGGTGTAAGGAGTTCAATGGATCAGTCAAACCGCGCAATGTATCACTACCTACATTAAGGCTGGGTTGCACCGACTTACGATCACAGACTGATCAACGTTAAATATGGCGCCTGCAGCTGTCATCCCATAGAAACTTGTCAAACTTTCCATACATTTAAATTTTAACGAACACCGCTTACGATTACAGACGGTTTGGTGCAACCCAGCCTTACTCGCGTTCGAGTCTCGTTACTCGTAGGTACGTGTGTTAACAAGGCTTGGCAGAGGGTATACCAACTTCGTAAATCGAACTTCGTATCGTGCCGTCCCTTTCCGTCATATAGTATATAACACGAGAGTGAAAGGGACTCTGAGGTATGAATTGTGAATTATGTATGAAATGTGATCAATTACCCACCTTTTGGATTGTTGTTTCTTTGTATTTTATAATGATAAATTTAAATATACTATATACGTTATTTTAAAGGTACTGGTCAGTCAGTCGTCAAAAAAGGGATAGATTGGATTATTTAATATACAATGCTGATTAAGTACTAAAGTTTATCAAAATCATATAATGATTAAAACAAAAAATGCAACAACTATTATAAGATGCCACTAGATAAAAATTCTCCGAATAGAAAAAAAACTTTTTTTTGGGCACAACGGTCGTTCCTTTTGAGCGCTAAGGAGATATATATTATATCTTCGTTTAGTGCCCATAATACAGTCGACTACAAAGAGATGTAAAATTTTTAGACCTTATAACAATGCAATGAGGTGGAAGTGTTGTCGACTGTACAAGCTTTTATGAGTTATGAGTTTGGGACTAGGTCTATACTTGTGTAAGACTGAACCCCAATTTTTTTTATAATCTCTTAAACTTTTTTTTTGATATTTTGATTTTATTCTAGAAACTGTCTAAATTTCTATTTTTTATATATTTTTTATTATTATTATTATTTATGTTTTGACGATCCTATTGTAAATTTTACTACAAAATAATTTCTTACTTTGACATGTCTACAACAATACAATATTTATTTTAAAGAATAATAATAGCATCAATAAATTGCTCTAAATAATTAATTAATATATACGTTAATACATGTTATAACTGACGATTCGAAAGTGCTTGTTGCTAGGCCTATTTGAATAAAGAATATTTTGACTTGACTAAACCTTGCTACATACAACGGTTAGCCAGAATTTGGAAATTAATTATACGTTGGAAATTAAAAAAAATGATTTTTTTTTCTTAGAATATGGAGTTTTTGGAGTCATTCGACTCAGAATCAATAACGCTAATATCGATTCTAGAAGAAATAAAGTGTCCCGAGAAATGTTTTGTTACTTTGCATATATTTATGTATAGCGTAGGCTCTTATGATTAATTATTTAATCTTCAAGTAATTGTTAAGATAGCAAATTGAAAAAATGGGCCCGTACCGCCCGACAAAATCTCTGTGGATGAAAATTATCAATCAATTCACAGAATAGACCTAATTTAACATTGTTTTAAAATCAAATGAAACAATTAAAATGCGACCTTGTCTGTTTTATTAAAGGTTTATTTTCCATTGAAATCGAATGTGCATTCTGTTGCACATTGGACGACACGAGGCTATTCTTTAACGTCATCTGACTTTTTATGTATGTAACGAGCTAAACCCTCGTTTTACTCGTTACATACGAGTACATAGTCTTTCATTTGTTTTTAGTATTTTTAAAGCGTAGTATTAATATGAATTAATTAGGTACATATTGTATTAATGTATTCAATAAGCTATATTAATGTTATGATTTTAATTTAATTAAATACTTTAAACCCCAAGCGCACCTAAAGTGGTTGTGTACGTTGGTCGGAATGAAAAGAACTACTATATAGTGTAATGTACCTTACATGGCACCGAAAACTTGCAACCCGATATTAGACCATATTCTTGGGCTGAAAAACATTAAGAAAGTTATTATGCACCTTTTTATAACTAAGCTATAAAAATATGCATAATAATGAAATTTTATTTTTGTAACCCTTTCAGACCAGAACAACGACACTGTGCTAATATAAAATGAAGAGTATGACATATGTTTTTAGTTGTAATCTACCCGCACAATCGTATTGGCCGAGTCTGGGGGGGGGGGGGGGGGGGGTAATAATTAACAGGGGTCGGAATTTTCGTAGCACTTTTGAGCTGTCATAGGGACTTCTCATTTATCGACTTACGATCTACATATTATATCGATACATTATAGAACACAACATGTTGATGAAGATTAACAGTAGAGGTAAACAACAGGCGGTCTTATCGCTAAAGAGCGATGTCTTTCAGATAACTTGAGTAGTTGAAAATGTGAAATAGAGATATGCAATGAAAACAACGACAAGTTAATAGTTAACAATTTCACATTTAATTAGTTAAACTCAGTGTTTGTGTTTGTTTGTTTGCATGTCTATAAAACTACTAATCAAAGGTCATCAGATTGATGGCCAGTACCTACTTAACATGATATCATTAGGTAAGATGGCAATTTTTGTTCTGAAAAACGTCTAAAATTAAAGCCTCGTAATAAGAAATTCACAAATTATTTATAAGGAACAATAAAATATTATTATAATAATTCATATTTAAAATTTCCAAAAAGTTTGCATCCAAAGGTTATCTCGAAGAGATCGCTCATTCGCGATAAGACTGCCTGTTGTTTACTTTACACTTTTAATATTCTGTATTTATCGACATATATTTATATCGACGACCTGTTTAGCCTAGTTGGTAGTGACTCTGCCTCCGAAGCTAGAGGTCCCGGGTTCGAATCCCGGCCAGGGTATTTATTTGTGCATTTTTCACGGATATTGGTTTTTGGGTCTTGGATGTTTTCTATGTATTAAGTATGTATTTATCTATATAAGTATGTATATCGTCGTCTAGTACCCATAGTACAAGCTTTGCTTAGTTTGGGACTAGGTCGATTTGTGTAAGATTGTCCCCAAATATTATTATTATTGTTATTATATTATTATATATCGGAAGTCGATAAATGAGGAGTCCCTATGACAGCTCAAAATTGCTACGAGAATTCCGACCCCTGATAATTAATAAAGTATAATAAGATGATGAAACGCATATATTTTACCTATTTAATGTATGGGAGGAGCAAAATATAATGACATGCGCCTTTTAGCTCTAACAAAAGTATTTCCATGTCAATTTAGGTAGTTAATAAACTCTTCAAATGACCATTATACACCGCACGCTCGGCTGAACTCGATTCTCCATACAAACGTAGTTTCGTTCTCATTTTGTTGTATAACTTCTCGCAATCATTACTCAAAGAGTACATCTGATCGTCTGTCAAATTAAACCAGCTTGACAGAACTGGTTGTCCACGAGGCGATTATAACGCGATTTAAAACGCCGTGCTTGAATAACATGAAACTTTGTATACACAATAGGTTCCGGCATATCTAGGCCGGAAACTAGTTTCTGTTGCTAGAAATTTTAACAGAAAGAATACAGCGAGTGTTTGAATTTTTCAAGTCGTGCACGAAAACCTTAACTCTTAAATGCATAGTGTCCGATGCAGCCTACATAACAAAATCATCAAATTTTATTCAATGTGAAAACATGATGAACTGTTTTAGATATTATTTCGTCAGGAAAACTAATTGATTTTTATATTTATCATTCAGATTTGTACAGTTTTTTATAAAAAATAAAATTACACTTGTTTTTAAGCATAAGGGTGGCAATTTTGCAAAAAGTAGTTAGTTGTCGATTTTCGGTGTGTGATTTAAACGGGTTTTAGGGGTTTATTTATTATTTTATATTTAAATGATTTATTATAGGTATATCACAACTATAGTACCTTACTGATTATAATAAAATCTTTCATAAATATGTAGTGTGCAATTATATATTTACATAAACGGCTTTGGCCCTATGTAACTTTTAACACCGATAATTCAGTGAAAATCAGATTTTTATTTTTTAAATTATTTTTTCCGGTGTCAGTAAACAATAATGTATCACATATATCAATATCAGGTAAAAATTAAAGAATCATGCATGTAAGGCTTAATAATCGCTGTATTTTTTCTCCATTATAATGTTAAGCAACAGAAACTAATTCCCGGCCTAGATATGTTGGATCCCATTGTGTATACAATGTTTCATGTTATTCCAGCATGCCGTTTTAAAATGAGAACAAAACTATGTTTGTATGGAGAACTGAGCTTCCTGCGGAATCTTAAACGTTTTCGCACACATAAATGTAACGTAAGAATATAAATATGCATTTTATTCTTACACTTTAATATATTATAAGTATAGGCGAAATCCACAGAAACTTACACATTAAATTGGCTTCTTACGGGTCCGCAACGCGCGAGTTACACCTCTGGTGCCACAAGCGTCCGGCGACGGTGACCACTTATCATATCCGCCGCTAGCGGGCCGTCAGCTTGTTTGCCACTGACGTGCTATAAAAATAAATAATAAAAATAATTTGACAAACTTTCAATCATTACTCAAAGAGAGAGTACATCTCAATGCCTGTCAAATTAAACCAGCTTGACAGAACTGGTTTACCACGAGGCATTAATGTGTATAAGAAGAGGCGTTCATTTGAACATTAGGTACGTGTTATAGTGCCTGAAGTATATTAACCAGATATAATATATTCAAACTTCAAACATTTATTCGTGACAACATACACAAAACAGAAACAAATACAATTTAATCACAGACAAAAGAATAAAAAACAGGGTATAGATGTCACGAAATGGACCCTGCTCAGCATGTTGCTGGCTTAAGGCCAGCGCTGGTCTTCCGCAGAGTCCATTTGGTGAAGGCAAGGGGGTAACACGACAAACTGAAAACAAATAGACACATACAGAAAAGGACAAATATAAAACGGAAGCAATAAAAAAAAAGGATAAGCAAGACAATAGGGCAATCTAAATAACTAGTACCTATATTACATACTTATACAAAGCAAAATGTTAAAATAAAAAATCTATATCAGTATAGTAGTAGTAAATAGTAAAATCTATATTAATATGCATATGTTCTATACCGGAGATGGCGACGCAGCGGAGTCACGATGTTACGTCGCCTAAATAATGTGTTTTAGTTTCTAACATAAAAAAATAAAAATGTCCCCTAATATTTATTTATTTTGTTTATTTATTTTAAGATTATTTTGTATTGATATGCATGTACCTGACAGACTAAGGTATATGTTAATATGGGCCTTTTGTTATCTCAAGCAAATAAATAAATAAATATGGACATAGAGAAAATAAGTAAGAATAGAGAGCTAACTCCATACATCATTTTTAGGGTTCCGTAGTCAACTAGGAACCCTTATAGTTTCGCCATGTCTGTCCGTCCGTCTGTCCGTCCGTCCGCGGATAATCTCAGTGACCGTTAGCACTAGAAAGCTGAAATTTGGTACTAATATGTATATCAATTACGCCGACAAAGTGGTAAAATAAAATGTGGAAAAAAATATTTTATTAGGGTACCTCCCCTATACGTAAAGTGGGGAGTGTTTTTTTTTTTCATTTTAACCCTAACGTGTGATATATTGTTAGATAGGTATTTAAAAATAAATAGGGGTTTACTAAAATCATTTTTTGATAATGTTAATATTTTCGGAAATAATCGCTCCAGAAGTAAAAAAAAATGTGTCCCCCCCCCCCCTCTAACTTTTGAACCATAAGTTTTAAAAATATGAAAAAAATCTCAAAAGTAGAACTTTATAAAAACTTTCTAGGAAAATTATTTTGAACTTGATAGGTTGAATAGTTTTTGAAAAAATTACAAAAATAATTTCTGAACTAAGTTTGTAATTTAACCGTGTAAACAGGTGTTTATTGTACCTGTCATTTCTACAAAATCACAATGAAATGACGTGCTTTCAAAGGTTTTGTGTTTCTGTACTTAATATGTCAACTTAATGTGACGGACGGAAAACTACGGAACCCTACACTGAGCGTGGCCCGACACGCTCTTGGCCGGTTTTTTACTTATTATTTCGTAGTCGACATATAGCGTCAAATAGCGGAATTATCAGTACTGCTATACAGATACTAGATGTCAAGTATGTCGCTACTGACGAAAAGTGTATTTCTCAACAATTTACTACTAATATTTAAAGTAGAATGAGTTCAAAACAGAGTTTCGGTTAATCCGGTATTAATATTAGCTAAAAATGGTTGAGCATTCGATTGTTCGTCCGTTGCGGCATCTATTGTCGAGTAGCAATACTGATAATTCCGCTATTTGACGCTAGATGTCGACTATGAAATAATAAGTAAAAAACGATGTATGAAGTCAGGTGGAGTTAGCTCTCTATTCTTACTTATTTTCTCTATGATATGGAGCGACTATGGCCCTGACGAGTATGGCGCACGTGATGTGACTGCCGTTGAATGGGTTACAATAGAAAATAAAATATTTGCCTTTAGTTGCGCGTCATACTGTATTTATCCGGCCTACATTAAATATATTGTAATTTTACATTGGAATGACAAGGCATGGAATATATTTTATATTAGCAATAAGTAACTAATTGTGATACAAAGTATTGTACTTATATTTAAAAAAATATTATTTAGCTTTTAAGACAGACTTAAATCACAAATGACGTAATTATATTTAAGCTATAAATAAATTATTGTTATCGATCTAATATTTTGTTTAATTATTATGAATCCTGAGTGTAAGAAAAGCATTACTGAACGCTGTATTTGAGGATTCGTCGTGATGAAAGATGAATATATGTCTCTCTCAACACAGCGCATCCTCGGGAGCTCTAGAGACCTTAGTCACCACCAGAAAGACAACACCACATACCTACAGAACAAATAGTGGTGTTTTTATGACACCTTAGTCAAGTATCCATATAAGAATTTAAACTTAACATAAATTTTAACTTTGAGAAAATATCTGCAAACAAGATTTTTTTCTCTTTAATTTGAAATTTATATGTTTAGAAATATACACGGTGGGCTCGAATAAACCGACCGATATTAACCATGCATTTCTGAGGTTATAAGAAGTAGAAAATATTAATAATATCATCGTCATCATATCAGGAGAAGGACGTCCACTGCTGAACATAGACCTCCCCCAAAGACTTCCACAATTACCGGAATGAGGTTATCCGCAGCAGAACCAAAGTAACCGATATAGTCCTCCGAATCGCTAAACTTAAGTGGCAGTGGGCGGAGCACATAGCACGTAGAACCGATCGCCGTTGGGGCGGAAAGGTTCTCGAGTGGCGACCACGTACCGATAGGCGTAGCGTGGGCAGGCCCCCCACACGGTGGACTGATGAGCTGGCTTATCACCCCCTGACCTAGGCCTAATTAAGCTAAAATAGTAGTTTGTACAACAAGTGCGTGAAAACAAACCGCAGGCGAGGGTCTATAAAAATATAGGATAAAATGGGTTTTATTTAAACACAAGTTATAGGTACACTGCTTTTCACTTCGATTGCGCGAGAAAATTAAACAAATAACGTATATAATAAAAGTGCCGAGTGAGAATAGCACCACCCCCTTTCTTCCCTTGGGTGTCGTAAGAGTCGACTAGGGGAGCCAGGTTGAGGTGTGTTGTGGCCTACCCCATTTTGGGAATTGTATGACATTTTAGTCTTCAAATATAGTCAGGAATATGCTATTAAAGTTTGTCGGGTAAATAGCCTAAATAGGCCCACGGTGTATACAGTATTAACACCTTCTCTGTCCCTTATACAAAAGACAAAATTTGCTCCTCAATTCCACTTTAATTTATTGTGTATTCGTATGTTTTAAATTTGAATATTTTCAATATGTATTCGTTTATTTTAAGTTTATTACTATGTTTATCAAATATAGAAACATCTATTTGAACATTATCACCTCCCCTGTCCAGTGGGACAGAGGACATGATAATGTATTTTTAATTATGTATTATTATTTTGAGTAATTAAGGTTTTAAACCTTGAAAGCTGAGTATATGGAAGAGAAAATTAAAAAATTAAAAAAAAAATCATTGGTCCAAGTATTTTTTTTGGCTTGACCTCGTAGCAGATTACCTCATCTGTCCCCTATATACTCGTACATATGTCCATCCATCTTCCAAACACCCTGTATCGTCATATCAACCGAAGGACGTCCACTGCTGGACATAGGCCTTAAAGAGTGCCACAATGACCGATCCTGCGCCACCCGCATCCAGCGGACTCCCGCATCCTTTAACAGGTCAGTCCACCTTACGGGGGGGGCTACGCTGCGCCATCCAGTACGGGGTCGCCACTGGAGAACCTTTACCACAGATCTAAATATCTGTGACCTTTACGCCCCAACGGCCAATGGCGGTTCTACGAGCAATGTGCCCCGCCCACTGCCACTTAAGTTTAGCGATTCGGAGGGCTACATCGGTTACTTTGGTTCTACTGCTGATAACCTCATTTCTGATGCGATCGCAAAGAGAAACTCCCAGCATAACCCTCTCTATTCTATTGCTATTTTGGTGACCTTGAGCCTTCTTATGAGGCCCATGGTAAGCGACCACGTTTCAGTCCCATTATGTCATCACTGGCAACACACACTGGTCAAAGACTCGTCTTGAGACACTGCGAAATGTTGGACGAAAAGAAGTGCCGTAGCTTCCCGAACGCTGCCCAGCCGAATCGGATTCGACGACTAACCTCTTTCTCGAAGTTGGACTTACCTAACTGGACAGTCTGTCCTAGGTATATGTAATCGTCTACAACTTCGAGCGTAAAGTGTCCGATTGTTACAGGAGTTGGTGCTACCCTGTATAATACGAGCAAATAAGATGCCTTACAAATATCGAAACACGATTCTATTATGAAGGCATTAGAGTGTATTTTCAAATATAATTGAGCATCCTGAAGATATATGTATTTGTTCGCGACTTCACATAGGTAAGCAAAGTTTCGTTCTGCTACAAATACGCTAAACGCAATCTTGTTTGTGTGAGTAGGACAAGTACATTATGCAAATGTGGGCGACGAGGACGGCAATATTCCTCGCCGTGTGACCTCAAGTGGAACGGATTTGGCTCGTGATTGCTAATAGTTCGGATACTATGTGCGAATGAGTAAAACAATAAACTATTAGATTGACAATCTTTTTACTAGGTTTTGTTTTTCTTATATTGCATGTTTAATCATTTTTACTAGCCATTTTTTATACAATGACGTTAGCAAAGGAGCGGTATGCTCACTCAATGTTTACTTTGTGGTGGAGTTAATAAAATATTTTTCATACCGCGTCTGCCTAATAGAAAGCAGACACTGCAGCCTACAGACGCTTGCGACTCTAGAAGAATCGCAAGCGCGTTGATTTACTTGATTTATTCGTTATCTTGACAGCTAGAGACATATGCAGACCCTATTAAGGTGTATATATAAATATTCAACGCTGTTTGTAATAGTGCAAAACATTAAACTATTACTAACAGCGATGAATTCGCCAACGAGCTGGCTTGCAGATTGGAGTATAATAATTTCCTCTATGGATTGGAGAAGCTGTAACTCTGCAATGTCACAATGTGCTTAAATTTAAAAAAAATTCACCTATTACTGAGTATATAGATACTCGTATATGTATAAGTGTACCTATGTATAAAATACAACATAATTGAATAATTTATAAAAAAATCCTTGTTACAATATGATCAAATCTTGTTTGTGTGACATGTTTCAAAGCGATCCGCCCTATCTAAAAGTCGTGAAAATATTATACAACATTTTCCGTTTATACATTTTTCATTTTCATATGAATAAAATATGGTTTAAAAATGTCTGTGATATCTCGTATTTCGAAACTCCACCGATATGTTATCACATATCAGTAAAAATCCATATGACTGTCCTTTAAGATAACCATTCGCAAATTTTTCGCAAAACGGCAGTATCCGAACAATATTTATTGATAAAAATCCACATTCAATGTCAGTCCCGTTGACAACACAGTCAGTATCCAAACACGCGTACACCGGCGCGCGCGCTGGCACGAAGCATGTTCTAAATTTAAATTTAAAATCATTCGAACGAGTCCAAGCGCCACCTGATTATAAGTCAAATAAAAGTGTTTACATAAAATTATAAACAAAATAGGGACGTTTTTTGAAGTAAATGCGTACAAAGACCGTGTCCAATCATCTTTGTGATAATATGTGAGTAATGTTTGTGATGTTATTTATGTTTATTGCAGCTATAATTGTGCGGTTGGAGGGATGTTGTAATTAAATTGTTTGTAGATAATTATATGTTGTTACAATATTTTAATTAAGTAATTTAAAAACGTGACAAACTATAAATTACTTACGATAAAATTACACTACTGTGCACATGAAAATTCTTAATTTTTATTTTAACTCGGTTAACGTACTTTAAATGAGGTTAGTATTAAATAAATTCTTTATTTTCCTGTACATGTAAGACTTTGTCATTTACCTTATCCACTAATTCCTAAAGTAAACTACATATGTTCTACTGTTGTCAGCTCATCTAAATGATTGGCATGCAAATTCCACACAAAAATATGCCAATTTAAATGGGTATTTTACCTTAGTCTTCGTGCTTTTCTTTTTCCGTGTATACAAAGGTGGGCCCTGTAACAGGAGCAAATATTTAAAAGAGCTTCCTTAGAGCATCCGCGTCGCAGTATCTCCCTGTGTCCCACTTTTTTTCTATTTGGATTCAATAATGATCTAAAGCGCCGCTCAATGCAGTTTTTGAGGCAGTATCAAGTTATTTATGAGTAATAATAGTTTTTGAATTTTTTGTTTTAAAAATTATTTTTGTTTTTTTTTTCTATATTTTGTGTTTTTAAAATAAATAGTTATTAATAACTCTAGAAGGTAAAAAAAAACACCTAAACTATCTTTGAAGAAAATAAACTCAAGAAAAAACTTCTTTTTTTTTCAAACTGGGACCACCTGGAAATAATTGCTGGCTTGCTCAATCGTTGGCTCAACAGTGGACCGTTGCTCCCGTCACAGGGCCCATCCTGTATACTTTACAACCAGGTGGTGTTTTAATAGTATTGACAATACCTCTATGATTACGGTTAGCTATAGGTTCATACAGTCGCGAACTTTAATAGGACCTCTTAAAGTTGACATTTGAGCCAAACTGTACGGAAATTCAAAGAAGTTTTTTTGCGAATTTTTTTTGCGAAAATGCAAAAAATTGGCGGATCACAAATTAAATAGCATGAACATGAATTCCGGCCCTTTTTTTTACCTGGGGAAATGCATTTACGCGTCCCGCCTCTCCAGGGAACTAGGACAGGTATGACGGACTCCCGGGAACCGCCCGGACTACCGTCTAAAACCACCAGGGTATGCCCATCACACAGCGAACACCACCTGCTGCGACAGCCGAAGCTGTCCCCTCTCGGTAGAGGCTTGCGCCCCCCACCCGACGGCAAGCGTGCAGGGCGACACCACACACTTGCCGAACAAAGGACCTCCACGCCAGGAGAGAGTGAAAAACCCAGGATTCACTCCCTCAGGTCCCCTTGTAACTTTTTATAGAGGCTTCATCTGGAGTGTCCTCTGCTAAACAGAGGAACACCCAGAGCGACCCCGCGTCTCCGGGTTATTGGTAGCACCGGTAAGCGATCCCTCCGAAGATGAATCCCTTACCGTTGCCTCCAGGGCGCACCGGCCAGAACCCTTCCCCTTCCCCCGGACCCGCGAGTGTCCAGAGGAACTGGAAGAGCCCAGACACTCGTGGAGGTTACCCGACTAGCGCCCCATGCATTCCGGCCCTGCCACGACTTCAAGCGACGGCGGCAGGCGGTAGCGGTTATCCTAATAGATTGCGTGTGATCCCAACTAACCGCAGTGCGTTGCGCGTCTCGACCATGCAATGAATTAACCTTTTGGACGCCAATGACGCGTATATCCGCACCATCGGTTCAACGCCAAAGACAGATATAAAGGTCACGGCGTGCAGTACGATATCCACCTAGATGCATTTCTATAAGGTTCAACTTCGTGTTTGACATTTCGATGTCATGGTGTGTGAGTGCCAGCTTTTGTATTTGACAGAGCGTGTCAGGAAAAGGTTAACAGATAAAACGCTTGCCGCGCCGCAATTCGCGCAAAGTTCTGGTCCTGGACCGTTATGGTGAATGTCAACCAGACATAATGTGAAGGATGTTCTATATATTTGACATATAGCTATCCTGAATCCACCAGAATCTGAAGTCTGAATTTATTTAACTATGCGCACTTCTAAGGTTTGGAATTCTCTGTCGGCGTCTGTATTTCCGAGTTCATATAACCTACTCGTAGACCTTTTTAAAGCACGAGTGAATAGGCATCTTCTGGGTGAGCTCGCTTCATCGTCGGCCTCATCTTTGCCCCCTGGCTAGATGCTGGCCAAGAGCAATCCCATTTTTAATAAAAAAAAAGAAAAAATAGGGATATGATATCTTCGCTGAAAATCGGGACGTCCCGAGACACACGAGACATCTGGTCACCCAATGACAATTCGACGTTCATTTCTGACTCAGTAAGTACCTAATGATACTGTAGAACCTTTACTTGTGGAGCTAACAATGTGCCTACATGGAATATAGGCTAGACTTTTTGGAGAATAAAAACAAACAATTATCATACGTCAAAAGCATATTAGGGTAAACGACATCTGACATAACGAGTGCGATAGGAAAGGAAAAAGTGAGGAGAGTTAGTTATTTTAGACTTTTAGAAATTGTATTTTTACACAACCACTACGTTAAAAGTAAAGGTGTGGTATATTTTTCTAATCAGCTCATAGAGCCCTTTCATTTGATACCCCACTCGATAGGTTCATGAGAATTATATACAATAATTGTATGAAACTATAACTGGAAAATGTACTAGGTGACAGATGTCTACCCGAGTCAATAGTACATTGTTTAACGAGGGGCGTAAGTGGAAAATTGCGAACGAGAGTTTTGATGACTCGAGTTTGCCATTTTCTTACTTCCGAGGTAATCACAATGTTTTCATCACATTTGCGAGGAAAAAATAACTCCAGCACTAATCAAAATTGAAGAAATCGACCACTTCACCTCCAGTATCAGTGCATGGTCGCGGAGGAGCGCGCAGCTTCAATATTGCAACCAATCAAAAAGCAGTATTCTTGCGGCGCGCGGCCTACTAGATTTTTTAAACCAATCAGATCACAGAAAAACTCGTAACTCCCATGGAAGGTAAATCGGCTCTATACGACTGCGTGTAATAAGACCCTTTACGAGCAATTGTGATGAAAAAATTCTTACTAAGACTCCAGCTCACCTTCCCCGAAAAAAAATTCCGTCTGACAGTAGCCAGGTCCTGTACTAAAATGACAGGATGGACAAACCATCATAAGGCCGCTAAATATATTTTTATGGACGACCACTTAGCCTAGTGTCCCTGCCTAGGAAGCCAGCGGTCCTGAGTTCGAACCCCGCTAAGCTAAGCTAACAGCACACATTTTCATTCTGGAGTCTTGGATGTTCTCTATGTTGGTATTTAGTATCAATATGATCATGAGTGATTTTCGCAAGAAGTCTGTCTGAAACATAGCCTCACCTTGACTCGACTTCCTGTATCATGTATTACATACAGATAATGCTAATGTCTGTCGCATGACGATATCTCAGTGATTATCAGCCATGATGCTAATCATCTAGAATCAGTGGCATGTGGAATGACTTCTCGTCAATGTAGCGTTTGTATACGGCAATTATGGTGGCCGAGGTAACATAAATATAGGGGGTTAAATAGTTACACGTGTATTGAAACGCTGTCCAGCCGCGTATCATTCTCATATAAGCTTTAGTGTCAATGTTGGTCGATTTCGCCGTTAGATGGCGCTGTACCGTGTGCGTCTATTTCTGAATCGCGTCGTTAAATTTTTCCTGCATTAATAAGGGAGCATACCCAAACTTTATACAGTTTTTAAACCCCCTCCCCCCTCCGGTGACCAAGCGTAGTATATGCCAAGACCCCCACCCTCCCCCTCTAGTTTTCACGTAGTATAATTTGTTAATCATTTTTGGCGGAAAGTTAAAAAATGGCTCTTGTTTGTAATTTCTCATATGGCCCCTAATGCATGACGTCGAAAGTGCATGCGTAGTTAAATTGTAATTGTATTTAAGTCGAAACTGGAGAAGTTTAGTGGTGGGCTAAACCGTGGCGCGTGAGTCTGCTTCAATTAGAATGTTTCTGTGTATTTTTACGGTACGGTTTTATGGTTAAATATGATACTAGCTATATATTTTAAGTTTATATTGTTATAAATTTATGTAAATAAAAGTTATATATAGTAGTTAAATATGGCTTAATGTAAACTTTGTTTTCCCGCTCGTAATATCTAACAACAAACTTTGTCAGCTGGACCTTACTCGATAGTGGCGCCAATTGGTATCCTCACGATGTTTTCCTTCACCGAAAGGCTGCTTTAAAATATATCAAATGATATACTTCGTACAAAATTAAAATCACGTGCCTCATCGCTCTACTGAAGGGGGTTTCTTTTGAAATAAAGAGGCTTTGTTCAGAGGAGTCCTATAATTTTTCAAATGGTCGGCAACGCGCATATGGCACCCCTGGAGTTGCAGGCGTCCATAGGCTACGGTGGCCGCTTACCATCAGGCGGGCCGTACACTTGTTTGCCATCGACGTTATAAAAAAAATTATAACACTATATTGATACTAACCCGCAATAACTTCTTTAAACTAAACAAAACTAAAATCATGGTCAGAGATTAGGGAACGTACCCAAACTACCTGACTCGTTTAGGGGGGTGGGGGGTCAAAATACACGGGTAGGGAGGGGGGTAGCTTCTCGTCACGTAGCTAGTGATGATGATATGCGCGTTGCCGACCATTAGAAAAATTATAGGACTCCTCTGAACAAAGCCTCTTTATTTCAAAAGAAACCCCCTTCAGTAGAGCGATGAGGCACGTGATTTTAATTTTGTACGAAGTATATCATTTGATATATTTTAAAGTAGCCTTTCGGTGAAGGAAAACATCGTGAGGAAACCAATTGGCGCCACTATCGAGTAAGGTCCAGCTGACAAAGTTCGTTGTTAGATATTAGGAGCGGGAAAACAAAGTTTACATTAAGCCATATTTAACTACTATATATAACTTTAATTTACATAAATTTATAACAATATAAACTTAAAATACATAGCTAGGATCATATTTAACCATAAAACCATACCGTAAAAATACAGAGCATGCCGCAATGTTGCGCAGCCCCGTTTTATTCGGAAAAGGACATAATTTGACGACCTGTTTAGCCTAGTTGGTAGTGACACTGCCTCCGAAGCTCCCGGGTTCGAATCCCGGCCAGGGCATTATTTGTGCATTTAGCACGGATTGTGTTCTTGGGTCTTGGATGTTATCTTTGTATTTCCTTAAGTATGTATTTATCTATATAAGTATGTATTTCGTCGTCTAGTACCCATAGTACAAGCTTTGCTTAGTTTGGGACTAGGTCGATTTGTGTAAGATTGTCCCCCAATATTTATTCATTATTTATTTATATAAGTTTCTGAAAGATAAAACTGTCTCAAAGCACTGATATTCATTGACCCGTTACTCATATTGCCCATTATTAATCTCAGATATCGCGAAATATTAGAAATAAACCCGTGTAGCTCACCCATAAACAGTGACATTTGGCATTTCGGAGACCTCACGCTACACTAGCGCTTCTAGTGGCGAATTCATACGCGATAGCCCTAATCAGATGAGTACCTATCTAAGAGCTGTGTATTGTACTTTCAGAAGCTGTTAACCCTACGGGACTTCCTACGCCAAAATGGATTGGTGGCAAAGCACCAAAGAGTGGGTAGGGTTGTCCAAAAAGCAACCTAAAGTGGAGGGCAATAGGAGTCAATATTCGTTGGTGTCCTGCGGAGAGCTTACTGAAGATACGCTCCAGCTGTGGCTAGGGCTGCCTGATGAGGTCAAAAATGATCCGTCGCTGGCGCCCTTTAGGAAACTTTATGAGAAAGAACATGGTAAGTGAAATACTAGTAATAACTACTGGCTCTATGAGGTCTACAAGCTCATATTTATTTTCAAATTTCAAAATTTCCGAAAATCTGAGTGAACATAAAATTATATACAATTATGAAACGTACTCACAAAATTTCACGAGAATCGGTTGAGAAATGCGCCCTTTATAGGAGAGCAGCCGGAAATCCGGACATCCGAAGACAGTGAGCTTTGAAGTAAATATAGGAAATAGGATACTATTTCAGTAAATTTCGTGTTGTTATAATACGATAAACCACAAAAAAAACACGTGAAAATAGAGAGCTTTATTTATTTATTTTTTCGGAGTTAAGGAGTTATTATTACGAACAAGTAAATTTTAACAAAAAAAACACTGACTCCAAACCATTCCAGATCCCATCCTCCTGCTAGATCCTATCCTCCTGCTATAAGTATAATTTGAGGAGTTCCCTCGATTTTTCCAAGATCCCGTCATCAGATCCAGCCTTGGTGAGAACTAGGAAATATACCCTTTAAAAAAATTGAAATCGGTCCACTAGTCTCCGAGTAATCGGTGAACTTACAAAAAAAATCTTTTTTTTAATATTGTGACTGAGAACCTCCTCCTTTTTTTGGAATCGGTTAAAAAGGGGCTACTTTTTACAGCACCCACAATGTTGTTAGTGTTGTCAACTTATCTTTTTAGAAAAAAAATAGCTAAAATTCAGTTTCATTTTTGGTTGAAAATAGTTATTTGGTCGGTCACTACTCACTAGGTACCTCTTTTTTATTGATAAAAAAGGACTTGTCGCCTGGCGAACATACCGCCCCGTTAGCCCACCAAAATTATTACATCAAAGAGAAACTTAAACTCTAGATCTTAAAGCTACCTCTGTCTATTTGTACCAAATCTCGGCTTCATCCGATATAGGAACAGACAGAATACTATTTAGGTATCCCGTGTCTAACTGATTCCTTGCGAACCAGGCAGCTCTCATAGCCACGCCCCAACATTTATTACGTCTTCAACAGATCCACACTCATTGCAATACGTACGTACCTATCTTAAACAAACACACACAACGCTGCCAAAACTCTTTGTTAATACAAGTATAGTATAGTCATGCAAATACGAGTAGATGTACATTTTTTCACCGGCCAAATATAGCAACAGGAGATACCACAAAAGGGTAATATAATTATTGCCAAACATTCATGAATTACGACTTCTCTTTTCATGTATGTGCTTCTATTTAGAGATTTGCTGCATGACATCATTTTACCACACTGTGTTAATTTGAATATAGTCTGCGAATGACATTTTGTCGGCATAATTTGTACTCTTTATGATAACTCAGATCACTTTATTTACTCTTCGTTGTGAACTAATCCGAAGAAATCGAATTTTCATCATATTTGGAGCTCTTAGCCAAACTGGGCCAAACGCCTCCGCCTTTCAGAAGACAGCAGCTATAATAACATCACTGTTGCTCAGTGAAAGGAGTAGCACTACTCTAACCACCCTAGCTCCTGTATGAAATTTAGCAATGCTCTGATTGTTTACTGCTTCGCGCAGTGTGTTCGGAGTTCCTATGTACTTTTTCCTGTATACTTCTACCTGCTTGCAGTCCAGTAGAATATGTTCCTCTGCTTCCATGCATGCTTAGTGGGTATTATATGTGGTGCTGTGTGAGGGGCGAGTGAGGTCGCTACAGCTCTTGAGAATGCGCTGTGAATACGAATCCTTAAATCAATAAATGGTTGAAAGCCCGCTTGTGATTGATCTGGACTCGCAAGCGTCCAAAAGCCGTTACCTATGGACGCAGATCGCAGCCTTGTTTGCTACCGTCATTGTAAATTTTCCAAGACATTTTACCTGGACAAATGCACGGATGCAGTAGCTGGGTGGGATCCGTTTTCACACAGTTGGCATTAATAAGTTGCAATGTCCGAACATTTTTTTAATTACATATCATACCTAAAGAAAACAAATAGTTGCCTAAACGGTAGCGATCTGGTTACATATTAATGCTGCATAAAATGTAATTAGAGAATGGTCACATGTAAACTTGAACCCAAGTACATTGATTAACGAGGGGCGTAAGTGGAAAATTGTGAACGAGGGTCTTAACAGAAGCCCGACGCCGAAGGGCGGAGGGCTTTTGATGACTCGAGTTTGCTATTTTCTTACGCCCAAGGTAACCACAATGTTTTCATCACATTTGCGAGGAAATAAATAACTCCAGAACCAATCAAAATTTAAGAAATCGATAACTTCGTCTCCAGTGTCAGTGCATGGTCGCCGAGAGGAACCGCGCCAGGGGCCTTTCAGATCGAAGTACGATTTTTTTCTATGGAAATGTTAGTTTAACTTGTTTGTACCAGATGTCACTGGGTGCTATCTCTATCGCACTTGCATATTGAAGTGACAGGGATGAAGCGGTCGTGCGGTTAGTTCTTACTGAATACACAACGGCGTTACGATCTATGTGGAGTATTTCACTGGTATCTCTATCACAGTATATATATTGTACTTTGTGAACCGCGCTGCTTCAATATTGCAACCAATCACAAACCAGTATTCTTGCAGCGCGCGGCCTATTAAATTTGTCAACTTCAATATTTCAACCAATCAGTAATCACAGGGCAATATTCAAAAATATTGAAGCGCCGCCAGCTAGATTTGATTGATTGATTGATTGATATAACTCCGCGGAAGGTAAATCGGCTATAACTGCTCTATACGCCTGCGTACAATAAGACCCTTTATGAGCAAGTGTGATGAAAACACATTTTTGTGGGAACAAAACCGTTCGCTTACGCTTTATTTATGTTTAACTGTGGTTTAAAACCACAGATAGTATAGAAGTCACGGTTGCCTAGTTGTTCAAGCATGCGGCTGTGAGAGAGAGAGGCGGTCGTGGGTTCATATCCTGGCTCATACCAATGACTTCAAACCTATCTACGGAATGCCATTAGAAATATCGTTAGCTTTTCAATGAAGGAAAATATCGTGAGGAAACCTGCATGTATCAACAAGGAAATTTAAAGGTGTATGTTAAGTTATCCCCGCACTGGGCCAGCGTGATGGGGCCAAATTTCCGTTCTCTCTCATCTATGAGAGGAGGCTTGTGCCCAGCAGTGGGGCATATATAGGCTGATGATGTGGTTAAACTAGTGGATCTGTGAGCTGTAGAGCTCGCAAAAAAAATTTTTTTTTTCAAATTTCAAATTTTTCGACCAACTGACTCGACAAAAAAAACTATATAATTATCGAACCTGCTCACAAAATTTCACGAGAATCAGTTGAGAAATGCGACCTGTAGAGGAGAACATCTGGACAGATATACGAAAGAATTTTTGTCGAAAGCTGAAACGCTTCGTTCGCTCGGTCAAAAATATGTTTTTACTACATAATGATACGCACGAACATAGATATATAGGGGGGCGCGGATCCACACAGGACATAGGCGGCAATAGGGGCAATCGCCCTCTCCCCCTGAAGCAAAAGCAAGTCGATAGACTGTGTTAAAGACTGAACATTCAGTCATTCAAAATTTTACCCGTAAAAATGTTCTTGAGAAAGTACATATACAGGGTGTTTTTATTGTATTCCGTTAAATTGCGAGGGTACAATCCTTAGATGAGATAAAGTAATCTTCTCTAAGACACTAGTACCTCAGCTCGTACCATTTCGAAGATATTCAAGAAATAATTTTCGCTTATTAACACCCCTAGTATAGTATAAAAGATCCTTAACAATTAAACATTGTTGATGTGCGTGCCATTCGAATTCCGAATTATCATACTTGACATTAACTTTTGCTTAACTCCACGTTAACTCTTAAGGCCGTTTTTTATTCACCCTTGCTGATATAATTAATTATTCTGTATGAAAAAGAAAAAAATATTCTTGAATTCCGAAATACTAAATATGCTTCATAGTTTCTATGGCTATACACGGCTATATGCTTTAAGGAACGAAAATCAATAAAAACACCATGTATAATACTTACAAAGTAGCTAATCAAAAAGCACAGCATAGATGATGAAACCCCTATTTCGACACAGAATCGTAATTTCAATAGTGACAAGACAGTATTATATCGTATTTAATTGTTTTTGTTTTTGAAATAATGATAACATATTCAAATGACTAAGAAAACATTTAAAATGACATTACGAAATGATTACAAAGTATTATTATAAAATGATTTGAGAGCATATTATCAGAGTACTTTAAATTATCCTAACGCAGTATAAATAATTTTTAAGAAAAAAAAACCGACTTCAATGGGGGAGTCCGGTGAATGATTATTAATCTTAGATGGTGCACTCTTAGATCCCATACAATAAAATACAAAAATGGCTATAAGTATGTTTATAATGGTAGAAGACTAAGTACCCTCAATTCCTCATGAAATCATGGAAAAACCTTGCTTGCTTGACAAACAAAACGAAGAGAATAAATCGCCAAACGTGAACTACGCGTCGTTGAAGAGTTCCGTTCTGATCATCATCAGCAGTTCCACTTCATCAAATGTCACTTTTATGAATGAAAATGCTTGATTAGTTCATGAAAATACTAAAATCACTATTTGTGTGCCTTTCACATTTGAGGAGTTTCCTCGATTCCTAATGGATCCCATCATCAGAACTCGAGCATGACAAAAATCAATCGTGAAAATAGAACTTGCTTAACAAACACAGCTAGAAGGACAATTCGCCAAACGTGAACTTTTCGTCGTTGAAGAGTTCTGTTCTGATCATCATCAGCAGTTCCACTTCATCAAATGTCACATTTTTGTATGATAATGCTCGATTTGTTGATAAAAACACAAAAATCACTATATGTTTGCCTTTAAGATTTGAGGAGTTCCCTCAATTCCTCATGGATCCCATCATCAGAACTCGAGCATGACAAAAATTAATCGTGAAAATAGAACTTGCTTAACAAACACAGCTAGGAGGACAAATCGCCAAACGTGAACTTTTCGTCGTTGAAGAGTTCTGTTCTGATCATCATCAGCAGTCACATGTCACAATTTTGGATGCAAATGCTTGACTTGTTGATAAAAACACAAAAATCACTATATGTTTGCCTTAAAGATTTGAGGAGTTCCTTCAATTCCTCATGGATCCCATCATCAGAACTGCCTTTTGACAAAAACGGGACCAACTTGGATATATACATACAATCAAAAAAAGAATTTTTCAAATCGGTTAAGAAATGACGGAGTTATGGAGTAACAAACATTAAAATAAAAAAAAAACATACAACCGAATTGATAACCTCCTCTTTTGAAATTTTGAAGTCGGTTAAAAAGTAGGAAAATTACGGTGTTTGTTTAGTTTGAACTTTTTAAGGATGGTCTTTAACTTGATCAGTGCTAGGCATAGATACTTCCCCCACTACAAGCTACTATTTCTCTCTAATTTACCGATACATTTTAGGGTCAAAAAAATATTAACGTTTATACTGAGATCAGTTGCTTATTTTAAGGCTTAATCTTAGCTTAAAATTAAAATTAAAATAATAAATTAATAAAAATTAAGTCATAATTCTTTGTTGAGGTTTAATCTAAGAATAAGTACCAATTCTTGTGGGGTTAGCCAGTTATAAATAACAGTCTATCAACTTGAAACTAGATGTATGCTTAGATTTTTTAGTTATAAGTCTAAAGCTATTTCTAGTTAATTTATATCTCAGTTAATTTCAGGACTTTCAGGCAGTATAAGTGTTGGGTTTTATTGCATAAATTACTACGGTCTGTGAACTGACGAGTCTTCAATGATGATTAATGACTTAACTAGAAGAAAAGAACAAATTCGTTGCTCAAAATAAACTGCACTTCCTTGGGCTTCTATTTCTGAACGTGTCCTGCAAGATAAGATAAATAATAAGATTAGCGACGCTACCAAGAACCGAAAACGAAATGTCTGCCTCTCTGTCAAAAAAATATTCTCCGAATAGGCCATTTTACTATTAAAGGCCTACTAGCTCTCAGTGACCTTTGACCTGTAAGTCTCCGTTTTCTCGTGTTTTTATGGCTTATCGTATCGAGATTCACCGAAATAGTATCCGATATTTACTTCAAAACTCACTGTTTTCGAGATATATTGCATCAAACTTTGGCAATTTTAGGGAAAAAAACCATGCCAACCCTATGCCTATGGTTCTTGGTCTAAACTTTTGTGAAAAATAGTCAAAAATAAAAATCTCTCTTACGATTATAGAGAGGGCAATGAGGAACAGTTATGAATATGTAGATTTCATAACATGAACATAATAATATTGAAAATAGAGCCTTTTTGGACTAAGTATGTTTAAGTAAATCATAAAAAATAAGTATTCATTTTATTAATTGACTTCAATAGAAGGAAGGAGGTTCTCAGTTCGTCTGCATTTTGTTTTTTTTTATGAATACTTATTGTATGTTCCCCGATAACTCTTGATCACGTTGACCGATTTTGATAATTCTGTTTTTGTTTCAAAGCATGTACCCCCAAGTTGGTCCCATATAAGTTGGGTGACGACTTGATGATGGGATCCAGTAAGAATCAGTAATCAGTCATTTATTTGCTAAAACATGGTACAAATAGGTGATTTTCTAAAAATATAATAGAACTACATGTTTGGTCACAAGGACATGCAAATATTTAGTCATGTGTATCGCATGGATAATTAGCTTATACTATAGAATCCTAAGAATTAATGTCATTGAAATATTCTTGAATGGAATAGTAGGCCTTAGATGCTAAATCATTATATAATGCAGTTTTAAATTCTTTAGCACTTTCTAGTTTTAAAATCTGCGCTGGTAGCTTATTGAAAATTCGCGGTGCCATACCAAATACACTTTTGGATAGAAAAGTGGTTTTTGAAGACATATAATTAATTTTCCCCTGATGCCGCAAGCTGTTAAATGTAGTAAATTGGTTCATGTTATATTTCACATATCAAGATTTTATGTTCTATGAAATGCGGCTTGCATGAATCGACGGGTTTAATACCACATACAGATCGTAAACATTTCTTCTGACTCTTAAACACCATCTCACGGTCCGTAGCATTACCCCAAAACATTACTCCGTATCTTAAAGTAGCCGTTACATGTGCGTGGTATGCAGTAAGCACAGTTGATCGGTTTACAATTTTCCTTAAATTATACAATGCAAGTAATCATTAAATTAGGTGTAGTTTTGGTCCGTAATGTAAAGTTCATAATGTTCGTTGGACTCGATCGAGGAACTCCTCAGATTTGATGGCGATTACGGTATTTTCTGTAGTCAATTGGAGTCGCTTTTATTTGGATATAATTTACTATTCAAAATACGGCTCTTGCAAAGTGTGTAAACTTCTCAAGTTGTGCCTTAAATATATCTATAGTTTCGACGGAGAAATATCAACTCAAGTCTAGTTAAATATCGATGATTAGCTCCTTAAGAGAGGCCTATTGGTAAACAGTAATAACAGGCTGAAGATGATGAATGATGACAAGTCTGCCCACCTTTTTTAGAAACAAACGCGTAAGTTTACGTATGTTCCGTGATTTCAGGGAAGATACCAGAATCCAAGAAGCAGGAGTGTCAAAAGCGGCTGACGAATGTTCAGTCCGCACCGATGCTGCAATCAGTGCATTCAGATGACATACAGTACATAGATGGTTGTACCAAGAGTGATGCTGCGGAGAAGCTAGGGAACCATGCTGAGAGGCCATCGTGAGTATACATACTATTGTTATAAATGCGAAAGTATATGTTTGTCTATTTAACCCTTTGAGGGCCAATCAATTTTTCGACCGACACTTTTATTACCGGATAACCATATATTCCGGACCGGAACAAACACTTATTATAACCGGAACAAACATATATTTTCAAATATAATATCGATGCTTATTTTGATTTTTAATGATGTAGTCAATTTACTAGATTATCATACGATCTTTGCCAAGTACTGTCAACAATATTTTAATTTCCGATACGTGTGGTAATTGGGTAAAAGTGTCTACGGAGTTACTGTCCGCGGATTTCTAGAAAAAATAGTGAATTGTCTACTGAGTTACAATATTTTTATTAGATTCAATTTTGAATAATAAATTATAATACGCTCCACGGCCGATTTCGGCCACGGCGACCGCTTTCAACTCCGTCGTTGTCGCTGCACCGCTCGCAAGTGGCTAACGTAGCCAATCTCTCATAATAAATTATACAATGTAAAAATAATTTCACTAGCAACAAGTCCCGAGTAAGTTGATTGGCCCTTGAAAGCCAGTTTTCAATATACGGCAGGGACATTTACACGCCAACTCATCTTCCATACGAAATTGAATATGAACTTTGGTGTAAAGCAAGAATGGTCGCGTACGGTACGGTTCCAGAGGAATTTCCTCCCTCGGACGCTCCGATTGTGGAATGAGCGCTGCCGAGGTTTTCTCGAGGGACTACATGGGGTTCTTCAAGAAAGGAGTGTATACATTTTTAACGGGTCGGCAACGCACATGTGACACCCCTGGAGTTGTTGGCGTCCATAGGCTACGGTGACCGCTTACCATCAGGCGGGTCGTACGCTTGTTTATTTATTTATTTATTTAATAGGCACACAAAACAGACAACATTCAGTGACAGAAAAATAGAATAGTTCGCAGGTATTGATTTGAATGCTATCCAAAGCGAGCGTAAAACTAAAACTACACTAAACTAGGTACATACATAAATATAATATAATATATTTGAGCAAGCTACTAACAGATAATTGAGTAGACACATGACTAAAATAGAAATACAAATCAATCAAGTACAAATTAATCAAAAAAAAACAATTTAAGCTGATTTAAGCGGCTGAGTACTTTGACCAAGATCTGTGACTATCTGCGTCCTGAAAATCGTAAGTCGCGAGTCGAATATTTCAATATCATTATGTTCCAATACCAGGTCATTATATTGACGACACATTCTTACAATGGAATTGGCTTGTTTGCCACCGACGTGGTATAAAAAAGGTGACTTTGACAACGTACGTCATAACACCTATAGTGGTTATTAGCGCCATTGACACGACAACACGCGACACCTTTAGATGTTCTTGGTGTTCAAAGGGTTAAACTTTTTCACCCTTAAACCAATGACTGAATTTGTATGAAATGTCATGGCTATAGTTTGAGACCCCGGAAAGTAGGCAGGTTAGTTATTACGGGACATGGCCAAATTACAACAGAAAATCGGGACGTCCCGAAAAATGCGGGACATTGGTAACCCCAGTAGCCCTCCTCTTCTTTTTATTTACAAAAAGAAACGAAATTTAAGAAACAAACTAAACAAAAAGTAAAACATTTCTCATCACAACTAATTCCTTATAGGTACCTAGCTATAATGCTTGTTCTGTTTTTAAATGTGGCTTACAACATTGTTGTGTACATACAACGTAAGGACCGCTCGTGGCCTAGTCCAGCCCAGCGCGTGCGGTATGCGAGGTTAAGCAACGTGGGGCCAGGTCAGTTCTTGGATGGGTAACCACTTTGAGTGGTTACTAACTGAGCGCTCCTCCCGGGCTTTGGAAGGCATGTTAAGTTGTTGATCCCGGCTGCTGTGTACGACAGCAGTCATTAAGCCAAGTTAGAGGCCTTCGGGCGCCTTGAAAACTTCTAACAGTCAAGTTGCCCACTAACTTGACAAGGGGGGTTGAAGTTGCACCACGTCCGTAGGGAGTACCCACCGTTACCCTACACGTGACCCCTGGGTGGTGCTAAAAATGCAACAAACTGGCAACCGTACTGTCTTCTCGAAGATCTCACGGGCCTCACGGCTCTAAAATAAATTCCATATGATTATCTATACTTATATCTATACTTTTTTTGTTTTACTTTGAACGCGCTAATCTCAGGAACTACTGGTTCGAATTGAAAAATTATTTTTGTGTTGGATAGTCCATTTATCGAGGAAGGCTTTAGACTATGTAACATCACGCTGCAACCAATAGGAGCGAAGACGCGGACGAAGTTGCGGGCAATAGCTAGTTATTTTTTTTTTACAAAGTCAGCGTCTGCGCGGTACAATTATTATACTTAGGGCGCGGCTGTTTCTCGGCATATCCGCCTCGATTCACAGAATAAGTAATAGTACTACTTGAAATTTTCTGAACTGAACCCACCCACTCACTTGCAAGCACAATGGCTTTGCATCTATTTATAATAATAATAATAATTAATAATATCACCATCCCCCATGACGAGAACCTCGTGAAAGCTGAGAGGGACAAAGTCAGAAGGTACCTAGACTTGGCACATGAGGTAACCGCCATGTGGGATGTTGATTCAACGATTATTGTCCCGATAGTCGTCTCTGCGAACGGTCTAATTGCGAAGAGTCTCGACCAACATCTCAAGAGACTCTCGCTAGATGGTTGGGTCAAGGGTCAGATACAGAAAGCGGTACTCCTGGACACGGCGCGGATAGTCCGGAGGTTCCTCTCTCTGTCACCCTAACCACCGGTAGCTTAGGCCCCGCCTCGCTGCCGGCGGCACTCTAGGTTAGGTTTTTTATAATGCTTTTATATTTTGTAAGTGTATTATTATATTTTACTTTTATAAATGTTTTGTAAAAAACCTAACTTAAGTTATAAGAAAAATAAAGATAATAATTAATATTTATTTCAGACCATGGATCCATAATTTGTTAGTTACATTAGGTACTTAAAGACTAGGGTTAGAGTAAAAAAAATAAAAAGATAAAATACAAAAAAGAAAGATTAGATGTAACATCACTTAGCACTGGTTAATCCTACATGGAGTTTATTCCAGTGCCTCGGTAATGGCGCATCCAGTTTATTAACGAGCATTTTCAAGATGCTATTGTCACTGCCACTCAATCTCCGCATTAGTGACGCCGACCGATTGCGTATGATCGCGTAAAAATCATTCGTACGCGCCTCGGCGAACATAGCGGACGCACTGCAATATCGTGGCAGTTTCAATAGCATCCTGAAAACATTGTTATATCGTATGCGCAGAGCATTGTACGCCCGCTGAGTGTAGCTGGTCCACAGGCTGCATGTGTAAAAGGTTTGACAGAATGCCTTGAAAAGTGTTATTTTTACGGCCTTATTGCACCTCGGAAACCTGCGGGCCAGCATGTTTCCCCTAACCGCTAAGGCCCTGCGCTCCCTCTCGATATCGAGATCATCTGACAGCCCCTCGGTGAACCAATGACCAAGGTACTTAAACTTATTCGTGACTCTAAGAATTTCACCCCCTAAAGTCACGGGAGGCACTGTCTTGTAGCTCTTTTTACCAGCCTTAAAGACAAGCACCTCACTTTTCTTCCCGTTGTACCTTAGTCCGTGAGCCACCGAGTACCTCTCACATACATCTAACAACTTCTGAAGCCCACTGATGGACGGACTCAACAAAACCATGTCATCCGCATAACTGATGTTATTCACCGACCTACCATCAATAGAGCATCCGACATAGGCTTTGTTGAGCCCGTCCATCAAACGGTTAACATATAGGTTGAACAACCTGGGAGCGGTCAACCCGCCCTGCCTGACACCACACTGCAATATGTACTCATCTGAGTGCACGCCCGCCCACTTTACAGAATTGATTTGGTTCCCATACCAAAACTTAAAGACCTCAATCAATTCAGCCGGTACACTGGTCTCACCTGACATCTTGCTCCACAAAATGTCATATGACACCAGGTCGAAGGCCTTAGATAGGTCTGACGTACACTGTCGTGCTTCTCGTGGTATAGTACTGGACAGTGCTTTTCAAACAGAAAATAGCAGACTCTGTAGACAGTACAGGCTGAAACCCAAACTGTGCGTCATTTAGATGTATATGTTTAGATAGATGTTTGTCGAGCAGACCGTCCAGCACCTTAGCCACTACAGTCGCCAACGAGTCTATAAAGAGTTTATAAAGTCCTACTATCTGCTATTGTTCTGGTAAACGCCAAGCAGTCACTCACAAAAATGGTAGTTACATTGCATGTATATTGAATTTTCAACCTTATTGATGGTGGAGTTCGTATCCCATCGCCTTTTTTCTAGAGAATAAATTCTTGTTTAGTGTTGGTCGATTGTAAAATGCAAAAATAGTTATTACCGCCATTAATCTGTTATTGTATTTTGTAGTCTTGACCAAGGTTGCAATCTGCTTTTACCAAGAGCTCGTTATCTTAAATTGTGGTTACCCACTCTATGGCATTGTTTATTTTATTTTGTATAAGTAATGGGATTGCTCTTGGCCAGCATCTAGCCAGGGGGCAAAGATGAAGCCGACGATGAAGCGAGCTCACCCAGTAGATGCCTATTCACTCGTGGCTTAAAAAGGTCTAGGTTATATGAACTCGGAAATACAAACGCCGACAGAGAATTCCAAATTGTTATTGTTTGTTGTCTTAAGTGGATGAGCTAAATTCAGATAATCTCAACTATACTACGTACTCGAGTCGCCTAGTTCGTCGAACCCGTGCTACCCAACCGCGGATATGATGTTTCAATAACCCTTCTTTTTCGCCTTCCCGTCGACGGGTAAAATGCTTTCAATGAAATTATACTTCGATTTAATGAATACACATTCATATAATTAAACATATTGTCTTTTTTACAGACTCGAACGATTACCGACAGATCCCCGCCGTTCGCAGGTATGTTCTTCAGTATTCAAAGATTGGCAGATTTTAAGAAAGGTATACAGGTAAATTACTTTCTAGACGTTTTTGCATCTGTAGTAGTATTTGTATATTTACAGCGACACACGTACACGTTGACGTATACAGACGCACGTCAACGTGTGTGTGAGGCTGGCTACAAGCTGGCTACAGAGGTCACAACTACAAATGCATAAACATGTGTGTGAGGCTGGCTACAAGCTGGCTACAGAGGTCACAACTACAAATGCATAAACATGTGTGTGAGGCTGGCTACAAGCTGGCTACAGAGGTCACAACTACAAATGCATAAACATGTGTGTGAGGCTGGCTACAAGCTGGCTACAGAGGTCACAACTACAAATGCATAAACATGTGCGTGAGGCTGGCTACAAGCTGGCTACAGAGGTCACAACTACAAATGCATAAACATGTGTGTGAGGCTGGCTACAAGCTGGCTACAGAGGTCACAACTACAAATGCATAAACATGTGTGTGAGGCTGGCTACAAGCTGGCTACAGAGGTCACAACTACAAATGCATAAACATGTGTGTGAGGCTGGCTACAAGCTGGCTACAGAGGTCACAACTACAAATGCATAAACATGTGTGTGAGGCTGGCTACAAGCTGGCTACAGAGGTCACAACTACAAATGCATAAACATGTGTGTGAGGCTAGCTACAAGCTGGCTACAGAGGTCACAACTACAAATGCATAAACATGTGTGTGAGGCTGGCTACAAGCTGGCTACAGAGGTCACAACTACAAATGCATAAACATGTGAGTGAGGCTGGCTACAAGCTGGCTACAGAGGTCACAACTACAAATGCATAAACATGTGTGTGAGGCTGGCTACAAGCTGGCTACAGAGGTCACTACTACAAATGCATAAACATGTGTGTGAGGCTGGCTACAAGCTGGCTACAGAGGTCACAACTACAAATGCATAAACATGTGTGTGAGGCTGGCTACAAGCTGGCTACAGAGGTCACAACTACAAATGCATAAACGTCTCGAAAGTAATTTACCTGTACGTCCCAGTGTTTCACAGTTGTTTGTTTACATTTTTGGTCTCTAATTCTATTTGCAACCTTAAAGATTTAAGGGCGAATCTCCGGTATTTTGAATCCTTAGTTTGAATCGGTCGTTTCTAACGTCAGCATCGGGTACGGGTAAGGACAATTTTTTGGACCATCGTTATACATATCCGGATATGTATTTGTATATTATTACTTGATTCCATTGTGATCCTGTGTCCTGGTCCGATCACCTACCACTAATTCTAGAATGCAACTTAAACAAACTACATATTAAGAATACACCGGTTGAAAGGCGGAAAGAGGGTGTAACATGGGGTGAAAGGGGGGCTCCGCAGGTGGAGCTATATCAGTCGATTTGTGAGGATGAGTTGAAACTGCTTGACTTCCCCGCAGAGCTAACGGCATGTGCCGATAGAATATGCAATGACCCGAGTCATAGAAGGGTGTTATATAACATGTATATCGGTATAACTAACATTTTGACGGACGCTGCCAGGAAGTCAAGTAGGGCAGAACGGTGGAAGGGAGGGGGCAGATTTCAGATAGTGGGTTGGAACAAATACGTGCACGACGCTCACAGGGATGCCAGGAGTAAGTTTTTATTATGGATGGAATATAATAAGCCTAAGGATGGACCCATTGGACCCATTTACCGGGATATGTATGAGAGCAGAAAGCTTTTTAAGTCCAAGCTAAAATCGTGCCAGAACAGGCAAGAGCAAATTAAATGCGACACAAATAGAAAAAACAAGGACTTTAAAGCTTTCTAGAAGAATACAAACAAGTGGAATGTAAAGGCGGGAGTCCCTGTGAGTGTGGGCGGAGAGAATGACCAGAAAGTCATTGCCAACAATTTCAGGCAAGCCTTCGATGTCTGTCCGCTCCTTAAAACAGGTGAGGCCGGGGAGTGCGGTGCTGAGGTGGTCTTGGGGATGGGCATTGGTAGGTTTACTTCTAAGAAAGTGGCTAAAATAATTAAAAGTATGCAAAGGGGTAAATCGCCGGGGCACGACGGTCTCAGCATTGAGCACCTCAAACATGCAGGGAAACACTTGCCGCGCGCCTTAGTCACACATATCTGCCCATGCAACTCACACGTACAGTGGTAGTGCCAATTGTGAAGAACAAGACCGGTGATTTGTCAGACCCGAATAATTACAGGCCCATCTCCCTGGCAACTATACTTGCGAAAGTGCTTGACAGCTTGCTTAACACGCAACTTTGCAAACACATCAACCTTCATGACGCGCAATTTGGTTTCAGGCCAGGGCTGTCGACAGAATGTGCGATTTTGTGCCTTAAGCGAGCTGTCAGGTACTATAAGGACAGAAACACGCCCATTTATGCGTGTTTTCTGGACTTATCAAAGGCCTTTGACCTGGTTGTGTACAATAAGCTGTGGTGTAAATTAGTGAAAACAGGAGTACCTAGTCAGTACGTAGCGTTGCTTAAGCATTGGTACAACAGCCAGGTCAACCGGGTGAGATGGGGGGCAGAGGAGTCTGACGAATACAAGCTGCAGTGTGGGGTGAGACAGGGAGGGCTGACGTCGCCTCTCCTGTTCAACCTCTACGTGAATGAGTTGATCGAGCGGCTCGGCAGCGCACGCGTCGGTTGCCATATAGGCAATGTGTGTTTTAATAATATAAGTTACGCGGACGACATGGCGCTGCTGTGGCCCTCGGTCGACTCGGTGCAGCAACTAGTCAGGATTTGTGAGGGGTATGCCGAGCAGTATGGTCTAAAATACAACACGGCTAAAAGTGAGCTGCTTATTTTCAAAGCACGAAAGTACAACCCGACTACTGAGCCTAAGATCATACTGTGCGGCGAACCACTTAAAGTTGTTGATCGCTTCAAATATCTGGGGCACATGCTTACAGGCGACTTGAATGACGACCTGGACTTGGAGAGGGAGAGTAGGGCGATGGCCATAAGGGGTAATATGCTCGCCCGCAAGTTTGCACGTTGTAGTGAATCAGTTAAATTGACGCTCTTTAGAGCTTACTGTCAGACATTCTACACGTGCAGCCTGTGGGTGAGGTTTACACAGAGGGCATATAATGCGCTACGCGTGCAGTACAACAACATCCTGAGGATGCTGTTGCGGCTGCCGAAGTACTGCAGTGCTTCTAGCATGTTCGCAGAAGCGCGACTGGGTGACTTTTTTTCCCATAAGGCGTAAAAGAGTCGCGTCCATGCTGAGGCGAGTGCGCGGCAGTAGCAACGGTCTTCTCAGGGTGGTGGCCGAGAGGTTGGACTGCCCTATTACTGTCTTGGGTTGAGGTGGCTATTGGGAGAGCGAAATAGACAATATTAACTTTCTTCGCTTTCTCAATAGCACACATATTTCTTTTTCTTCTATTTATAACTAACATAGTTCGTAAGATGTAAACTAACAAAAATGTATGGATCATCTAAGGTCTGAAATAAATGATTTTTATTTTTATTTATTTATTGTGACACGTAAGTTATCCATATAAATCGTATTACAAATGTTCGTGTCACAACGGAAACAATTAAATTGTAGGCAAATTAAATGCCTTAAGCTTAAGGCGGAGGCAGTTTTTAGGGTTCCGTACCCAGACGGTAAAAACGGGACCCTATTACTAAGACTTCGCTGTCCGTCCGTCCGTCCGTTTGTCACCAGGCTGTATCTCAAGAACCGTAATAGTTAAACAGTTGAAATTTTCACAGATTGTGTATTTCTGTTGCCGCTATAACAACAAATACTAAAAACAAAATAACAATAATAATTAAGGGGGGCTCCCATACAAAAAACGTGATATTTTAGCCCGTTTTTATGGCTACCACTCGCCGAGCTAGATCTCAAGAACCGTAATAGCCTTTTTTCTGGTACGGAACCCTTCGTGCGCGAGTCCGACTCGCACTTGGCCGGTTTTCGGTAAAACGAACGCGGTTCGGGGGATGTCGCAACAAAATACCGCGCGGGATAGCGGAGTGTGTGACATATGTAGCAGTAATATACACTATCGACAGTCGACAATTTCGGAAAAATCAAAAATTGAAAACCGCCTCCGCCCCGCCCCGCACCGCGCCGCGCCCGCTCACTGCGTTTCGAGGTTTAACTATGGTCCAAAAGTTTCGTCCACATCCTGTACACACGATTATCTAATTAACTAAGATATTGAATAACGTTTAAAAAAAAGTGAACTCTGGTTATCATTCTCTTCTAACAATATTTAATAAGTCGACAATGGCGAAAGTAAAACGCTGAATATTCGCCCTTAAGAGGGCGCAGTACGATCGGTGTGGGTCGGTTCTGCATACAAACGTATTTAGGCTCTCATTTTAAAACGCCGTGCTAGAATAACATGAAACTTTGTATACACAATGGGAGGATAGTGTATATTACTGCTACATATGTCATACCTAGGTCAGAAATTAGTTTCTGTTGCTAGAAATTGAAAAAGAAAAAAAATACAGCGGTTTTTTGAGTATTTTACGGCTTGTATGAAAACCTTAATAATCGCTGTATTTTTTCGCCATTATAATTTCAAGCAACAGAAACTAATTTCCGCCCTTGACAAGCTGGATCCCATTGTGTATACAAAGTTTCATGTTATTCTAGCATGGCGTTTTAAAATGAGAGCATAAATACGTTTGTATGGAGAACCAAACGTACTGCGCCCTCTTAAGCGGAATTCTATGCGCTACTATGATGCTACTTGCCATGTACAGTAGGCATCTCTCGTAAAAATCAAGAAATATTTCCTACTTCCACTGACACGATAATTAAGAGAAATTTGACATAGATATTATAGTTGCCATATTTCTGTCTGAAATTTCATAGTTGTTACAAGTTTTTATTGCCGAGTGATTTTTTCCACGTGCATCAATTAGTTGACACGGTTCCAATGAGCCCCAATACGCTAGTTTTATCTTATGCCTGTTTAGCCTAGTTGGTACTGACACTGCCTCCGAAGCTAGAGGTCCCGGGTTCGAATCCCGGCCAGGGCATTATTTGTGCATTTAGGACGGATATTTGTTCTTGGGTCTTGGATGGTTTCTATGTATTTATCTATATAAGTATGTATATAGTCGTCTAGTGCCCATAGTACAAGCTTTGCTTAGTTTGGAATTAGGTTGATTTGTGTAAGATTGTCCCCCAATATTTATTTATTTATTAATTTACACCGGCAAGCGGCACAAAAAGATTTGCAAATTTTGAGGACAACTTACATTTATATAATAAAGTTTTAATTAAATCTTAGTCTCAACTTTCATCAGCCAGACTCTAGGCACTATCTGAGTAAAGCTAGGCCTATAAATAGATCTAATATATAAAGTATTTTCTACGTCTCACTAGATGGCGCGGGGTAGGCATTACATCAAGATGACAATACTCCTCGGCTGCTGGGTGTTCTTCACTGCTTGCTTCATGATGTACAATGAGAAGAAGGAGATTACCAGCATAGCTGCCGTAGTGCCTGGAGAAACTAATGGTATTGATAACATTACATATGAAATACATTCATCATCATCAGCCAGTCCCACTGCTGGGCACAGGCCTCGAGGGAACAGGCAGTAGTCCACGCTGGGCCTTTCGTAACTTGTGTACGGGTTATGATATTTACCTTAAGATTATCGGTGAAGTAAAACATCGCGATAAACTCCGCATACATTCGTGAAGTAAAAACCGTGTTACTGTGCGGATGTGAGACGTAGAAGGTAACTAAGGACATCTCGCGCCGGCTTCAAATTGTCATCATTCGCTGTCTTCGCCGTACAGCAGATCAAACGCCGCAAGTGGAACTGGCTCGGCCACACGCTCCGAAGGGACCCTGATCACCTGATACCTAGGCAAGATCTATTAGATTGAAATCCCCAAGGAAAGCGTAAGCGTGGCCGCCCTAAGCAAACCTGCCGGCGGACGATCATCGCAGAGGAGAAGAACATAGGGAAGACGGAGCGAATCGAAGCGCGAAGCTCAAGACCGAACGGGATGCCGACTCACTGTGAAAGCCCTTTGCGCCATCTAGGGGACACAGGAATATAAGTAAGTGAAGTCCCCAATCCACAATAGGCGAGCGTGGGCCTGCCCGATCTCTCTCATCAATGTGAGGAAGCACGTGCCCAGCATCAGCAGTAGCACGTGTCGTATATGTATAGGTTGATGATGATGATGGTAACTACATGGGTAACAAATACCGCATCAATATTCCGATATATGTAGAAATAGCCTTACAATCAAATAAATTTCAGTCAATAAATTAATTTTGGCACAACACAACAACACAAGCTTACACGCACAACACACGCACGCATGCGTTATAAGCTTTTAATGCCGATTAAAGTTTTTTTTCACTGTCATCAACTACTCGTTGACAGGGTTCCGATGAGCGACATGGGCAACAAATACCGTAACGTGCCACAACCAAGATTCCAATATATATGTAGAAATGGCCTTACAATCAAATAAATTTCAGTCAAAAAAATTTGGCACAACACAAGCTTACACGCACGTCGCACAACACACACAGCAGTTACAAGCTTTTAATGCCGACTAAAGTTTTTTTTTTCACAGTCATCAACTACTCCTTGACAGGGTTCCGATGAGCAACATGACATGGGCAACAAATACCGTAACGTGCCACAACCAAGATTCCAATATATATGTACCTATAGAAATGGCCTTACAATCAAATAAATTTCTGTCAAAAAAATTTGGCACAACACAAGCTTACACGCACAACACACGCAGCAGTTACAAGCTTTTAATGCCGACTAAAGTTTTTTTTCACAGTCAGCATCTACTTGTTGGTAGGGTTCCGATGAGCTCAAACACGAGAGACACGCTTATGTAGGGTTTAGATGCTATGGCCACCTTCTGTCTTCATCATCAGATCAGTTTGGTGGTACTAAATATTTTACGAGTATTGGCCGAACTTACATAATTAAGTATGCCAAATTTCATCTTCGATCATCAAACATACTCGTACGTATATACAAGCATTTTAAGTTAAATATATAAAAGCTTTTAATATGACGTATTTTTGCAGATTTCCCAGTGACATCCAAAGAAGCACAATCCATACTACTTAAAGTAACTGGCCCTTTTATGTCAAAAAACGCTGAAAGGAGACTAAACTCCAGCGCGCCATTAGATCATCGGAGATTTGAAGTTTGGTTGGAGACGCAAGAGAACAATATCACTGAGGTAGCTATAGATAATTCTTTTAATATAGTCGTACGCAAATAGGGTTCCAGGCCCTAAACTTCAAAAGCCGGATATACTTTCATTATAGTTTGCTTACCAGTCCAACTCCATTTCAAATTGTATCATATCATAACAATTGTGACTGAACCATACATATGATTTTTGTTGCTGTGGACATCTGAGGGTTGGAGACCTGGTGACCTGACATACACAGGTTTGTCCTAGTTTAGGCACCAGTCTTCACCGCACAAGTTACATGGTTAATTTATATTGTATTTAGCTTAGAGAACTTTCTGTATATACCTACTCAATGTATACTTTGTGGTGGAGTTAATAAATATTATTTCATTTCATTCATTTCATTATGACCAAAAAAGGACATACCATTTTTACCAAGCACTAAACTTCAAAAGCCGAACTTGACATACTTCTTATTGTTTAAAACAAAACAATAGGAATCAATGAAAATATAACTAAACTAACTATAAACTAAAATAAAACAAAACTAAATAATTACAAATAAAAAACAGGCCCCAGGTCTGTTCCGTGTGGCAAGGTGCCCAGAAGGCTGGCGGCATTGCCACGCTGGATGGCAATGGAGATCCGTTGGGCGAGATAAGCGCCAGCCCTCTGGTCACCAGTTGCCTCCACGAGCCGCTTTGTTATTTTTTTTTTTTTTGTATTGTTGTGTTTTTAGTCGGCTGTTATATTGAAAAAGCCGGGAAAAAATCCGTACATCCTATGTACCACCAGGTCTTAATTCCAGGAAACTTAAGGCGGGCAGTTAAGTTTCCATCCACCCGCTGACTGCATTTAATCCCACCCATCACATTGTTAAGTTGGGCGTGAAGTGAAGTGATCATAGTCATAGTCATAGTATTTATTCATAGAACAATACAGGTATTGTGTTTGAAATACATTTGCAATTATTACATAGTTACATACTAAGAACAATAATAATAAAAATGGCGTAGGGATGTGACGACCCAATCGCCCACTGGATTTCCAGTGCAGTCAGTCAACATAGGGCAGCTTGTGGCGAGATGTTAGGGAGCGTACCTGAGTGCTCCTGGGGGTGTCCTGTAGGTTGGTTGTATGAACAGGCCCCCCCGCCTCTGGCTTGCCTTAACCGGCTGTCCAGAGTGGAGTCGCTAGAGCTGTTGCTCGGGAGTGGATGTGGTCACCTAAGTGGCGAATTGGCTATATGTTTAAAGTCCAGTGCCACCTCTCTACCCCCAGCCCTCTGCACCGGTGTTGCCCTTAGGCCATTTTTAATGTCGCTATTTATAGGGGCCCATCTAGCAGGGGGCGAGTCACCGGCAGCCTGAGATAAAAATGTGAGACAGTTTTATTAGGCAGACGTCAGTTGTCTCACTCAATAGCCCAGCCATTAGTCCATCATACTCGTATTCACCCAATAGTCCGGTTCATTTAGATTCCATCAACCAGCAATAGTTCCTGTACACCCTGGCGGGTGCTGTCTCTGTGTGCGCCCCATGACACGGGCAGGGACGGCATCCGCTCGGTGTACCCCTTGCATTTCATTAAATTGTCAAAAGGGCATGGCAGGACATGTCACATAGCCAACACGTAGAGACGTGTTGGCTATGTGGTACTCGGTTGGTACTTCGGTACCTCGGTACTTCGGCTCCGCGCACGCCTTCCATAGATCCGGGACACCATTGTCCCGTGAGCGAAAAAGACATACAATAATGATAATATTAGAGAAGAAAAAAAAATACAGAAGCAAATTAAAAATTTCAAATATCAAGGAAAGTAAACTAAAAAAATAATAAAAATTAAACACTGTCAAATATTTCGTCGATTGTGTAAAAGCAACCTCTCAATAAAAAAAACTTTTCGATTCGCTATGAAACAAAGAGATATCCGTAATGATTTTTTATTCAGTAGGCAACCTGTTAAACAGTTTTATGGCTTGGTGAGCAGCGGAATGCGCAACGACCTTGTCTAGGACAGGACTTAAATTTACTGTTTTTGGTGCGCATGAGTAAGCGATCATATCTATCCTCACGTGATTCATTCTTGAGGAACTTTATGAGCAGCACCGAGACATACAAAGTGGGTAACGTGAGAATTCCTAATTCTTTATAATAATGTCTACACGAGACCCATGTATGTATGCGAAACATAGTACGAACTGCTCTTTTTTGTATTAGTGCTCTGTTAATTTTATACTGATAGCTGTTTCCCCAGAGTTTGATGCTATATCTTAACTTAGATTCTATCAAGGCGTAATAGACTGTCTAGAGCTGATCAATTCTCATGACCTCCCTGAGACACCGTAAGGCATAGCATGCTGATGCAATAGAGCTTTCAACAGCTGGAGTTTGTTTCCAATTTAGATGAGATTCATTATTATTAAGTAAGATTGTCAGTTTTTTTTTTAATTGTATAAATTCACGCTTTGACTTGTAAAAGTGCCCTTGTGGCCTATTTGCAGAATAAATATTTGATTTGATTTGATTTGATTTGATGGGAATCAATACGCACGCCAAGACATTTAACATGGTCTACTACGTCGATGACCTCTCCATTCATCAATACTTCAAGTTTATCAGTCTTCTTGGAATTATAATTAAACAATACTAATTTAGTGTTATCAGTGTTAACAAGTAAATTATTTTTTGAAAACCAATTTCTGAAAGCTAAGACTGCATCCTTCATAATTTCATTCAATTCATCAATACTATCAGCACTAACAGTCGCACTGGTATCATCTGCATATACCGTCAACTTGTAATTTTTTGTTGTGTTATTAATAAAATGTATGAGTTCGTTAGTAAATACGAGAAATAATAAAGGACCCAAAATTGAACACTGAGGAACACCCCGCCTAACATCCGTGACCCTAGAAGCAATAGATTTTTCGTAAAAGTTTTGAACATTCAGTATTTCTACAAATTGTTTTCTATTTTGAAGATAATTTAACAGGAGACAGGAACCGATATAGGCTGCCTCTGATTCCATAAAAAAACGTGTTTTTTCATAAGAATCCCATGGTCAACTAAATCAAAAGCGGAGCTTAGGTCAATTAAAAGGCTCGCCGCTCTTTTTCCTTTATTACTCGTAAGCTCTTTCACTATATCATTTACAAGAGTATCAATAGCGTCAGTGGTCCCTAGGTTCTTTTGAAATCCAAATTGCCGGTGGCTGATAAGAAGTGATCTAAGAGACGTGATTTGACCAATTTCTCAAAAAAATTTGAAAGGACTGGCAGTAGCGATATCGGCCGATAATTCTTACGGTCAGATTTTAGTCCTTTTTATAAACAGGTAGGATCTTAGCCACTTTTAACTGTTCCGGAAATGCTGCAAAACAAAGCATTTATTAAACAAAAAAGCCAATGGTCCCGCCAGTAAGTCTATACAATCCTTGATCACCGAAATCGGCATTTCGTCAAAACCACAAGATTTTTTGTTATCCATACTTTGAACCGTTTTCATTATTTCGATCGAAGTAACTATATTAAACGGCATGCCATTGAATTACCTGTCAATAGATTGTTCAAGAATATTTACAGCAGAACGCAAATCGCCCGTGTTTGGATCATTACTGTGATCGAAACCTTTTGAAAATAAGTTAGCCACATCTTGAGGATTATCAAAAACCTTATTATTTACCTTCAGGATAAGTTTACCAAGTTGCGGTTTGGAAGATTTGTTACGATATTTGTTCACAATATTCCAAATAACTTTTGTCGATCCTTTAGCATTTCTTATTTCTGATGGAACTGCTGTCCGTTTTGCATATCTGACGACTCTTCTAAAGATATTTATATATATCTGACTGTACTCTAGGACAGATTGATCACACGTTTCCTTGTTTATATAATAAATTGCTTTGCAATTATCTGACCTGAGCTGACTGAGTTGACCTTTATGAGATTTTGTTTTTATCTATGGTACGCGCGTTCTGAAACTATGTTCATAACAGTATTCTTCAATATTTAAAGCACTTTTCCTTCACTACGCATACTCGCGGAAAACCCTCTATTAAGTGTACCACCGGGCATCCAGATTGCGGTTAAGACAACAATTATATGTAACATTATACTTGCAGACCTCAGAACCGTGGTCGATCCCCATCCTGCACGGTAACGCGTCGCACCACCGCTCGCACACGCTCCGCCTGAACTGCTCGCGGCTGTGCTCGCTGCGTTTCCGCAGCGACTCGCCTGCGGCCGTCGCCTTCACGTTCAGTTACACTGTGGACCCGGTGGACGCCACGACGAGCGTGATCTACGCGTTAGTGTTGCTGCTTGGACTGTATATATTGATTATTTTTGAGGTGCGACTTCACATCAAAATTAGTCGAACAAGCGCATTCCACACCCATTTGATCTATATCTGGTTCCCTCAGATAATAAACCGCACTATGGCAGCCGTGGTGGTATCAACGATGTCCCTGGCGACCCTGGCTCTGGTGGGCGAGAGACCCTCTGTCGCGGAGATCATCTCCTGGCTTGACATTGAGACGCTGCTGCTGCTCTTCAGCATGATGATCCTAGTCGCCGTCATGGCGGAAACTGGAGTCTTTGACTTCCTTGCTGTGTTCACCTTTGAAGTAAGTTATTGTTCATCATCATCATAGGCACTTACTTATAGATATGACCGGTATATATATATGACCGGTCCTGTGCTACCCCCATCCAGCAGGCTCCCGCAACCTTTACCAGGTCATCAGCAAGGGTCGGCGGGGGTGATCTGTTTTCAGATTTTGCATAATATGGACATACCTTGTCATTTTATGGTAAGTAATTATGAACTAATGAAATGATTTTATTAAGGCTGCCTTTCTGCTACGATCTTTAGGTCGCCATCAGTACCTACAATTTTTTTTATTAGAACCTTTGGAATTTGATTAATCTATTTTGCACAGCTTTCCACTTAAGTAGGAAAACAAGTCGATAACAGTGGCGAAATGAATTATACAATCCGAAAATTTACGAATTAACTTAACCTCGTATGTCCCCGCGTACTTGTACAAGTACAAAATAATGATAGTACTTTAGACCTGACATTTTAAATGCATACCATAAATAACTCCCTAATGTACTTCACCAAGTACAAATTAAGGATGCACTAAAAACAATAGACATACTGAATAAAACAAATGGCAAGAATTTATACAAAATTAAAAAAGTGACGTCTGGGACTGAAGCGCTACTCTTAGTTTGTACTTGTGGTAGTACACTGGGCAGTTACGACTACTACAGTTAGAAAACAAAGGACTTATGAGGCTTATATATTGTTGAGAATTTTCATATAATTGAATAAGCCTTAAAGAAATTCCAAGAATCTAAACTGTTTATTGTAGATGCATTTTTAACTTTAGATTCAAGTATATAAGAGCTGTTAAAAGTGGTCTTCATCTGCTTCTGTCGGTTAGAAATTAGAAGACTGTATTGTACTATTTAATGTACGATTTCACTCCTATCACTTTGTGGATGTAGGTAGAGAGATTTTTTTCTGTCCATAAATGGATATTGAACTCAAGTCCAAACTCATTAGGATTTTTTTTAAATAATAGAAGTACTTATAGTTATTTATTACAATACAGATAATTTACAATAAATATAAAAGCTTAATGCTCGTTTTGTTCACTTTACTTTAATAATGTCAGTTTTGTCTTCTTTTAATATTTCTTTATGGATACACCTTATACATATTAATATCTACAAGACACAACTACATGACATTAATGACGTAAAAATAGCTCACCCCCGCCGACCTCTGGTCATCAGTCCACCTCGTCTACCCAAGCTGCGCCTTCCCTGTTGGACTGTCCTAATTGTGAGCGAGATTTTTATTTTTATTTTTTATTTTTTTTATTTACAAAATATATATCACTTACAGATGTACCAAAACGTGATATATATTACAAAAAACAAAAATAACACAAACAAACAAACAAAATATTTACAAACTACATAATAATAATTACGAAAAACTTAAATGCTTACATGCGACATCTGTGAATTCAGTCAGAGTGCAGTTAAATAGGTCAGTTTTGGTAGAAATTTCATTGAGCATGTTTATGGCCCTAACAAGGGGTGCATTGGCGAGTAAGTTGGTGCGCGCGGTCGGGCGCGCGAGCACGCGCGGCGCGCGCCGCCGCGGCCCGCTCGGCACCGCCAGCCCGAGCAACTCCAGCACTCTAGGGTTATGCAGCTTTCCCCGTAATACCCTAAATATATATGTGGCCAGCGCTACATTTCTTCTTACTTCTAACTTGACATACCCTACCATACCTAATACGAAAAGGTGTTGGGTACATTAGGGGGTAAAATGGATATACCCCGTATTGTTTGAAATACAGATGCCTGACAAATTTATTTTGTATTTTCTCGAGCATCTGGACGTATTTCCTTTCGTGCGGGTTCCATATAATTGCCCCACTCTCTAGCCTGCTTCTCACTAAGGCGTTATACAGAGCTTTTACGGCTGCGGTATTATAAAAATTCTTAGTCTGGCGCAATATGAAACCTAAGTTCCTGAAAGCTTTTTTACAAATTTCTACTATGTGTTTCCGGAAACACAGATCAGATTCAACATGTAGTCCCAAGTCCCGCACCGCTGACACGCGCGCGGCCGGCTGCCCATCTCATCTACATTATAAGCGTGATGCAACGGAGTAAGTGCTTTGCTGTAAGAAATTATATTATTAAATTTAGATAAATTGAAATACAATTTATTTACATGACTCCAATTCACAACCCTGTCAATGTCGCTTTGCAATCGTTCACAGTCACAACTATTATTGACTTTTAGTAGTAGTTTCAGGTCATCTGCGAAAAGTATGCAAGTAGCATGCTCGACAATTTCAGGAAGATCATTGATCATTAGAGTGAAATTTAACGGCCCCAAGTTGCTCCCCTGACTTACTCCCGAGAGCGTCCGATTATTCCATTGTGCCCTATAAGCCTTACCTCTTAAAAACTAAGGTACCTAAGATATGTATATATACAGATATCCTGTCCTCCTAGTTCTTATGTCAAGTCAGGTCAGGACCAAGTATGGCACTGGCAGGTATGGCATTTCTCTTGGTTGCAGGTTACAAAGGGCAACCTCTGGCCCCTGATCTACCTACTGTGTGGCATCACTGCAGTTGTCTCCACGTTCCTCGACAATGTCACTACCGTGCTGCTCATGTCACCAGTTACTATCAGGTATTTATTTTTGTTCTAGAACATGTCCTGAGATGACAGCTATCATACGGTGACATATCATAAATACTGGGGACAATCTTACACAAATCGGCCTAGTCCCAAAGTAAGCAAAGCTTGTACTAAGTATGGGTACTAAACGATGACATACATACTTATATAGATAAACACATACTTAAATACATAGAAAATATCCAAGACCCAGGAACAAATATCCGAGCTAAATAACGTCCTGACCGGGATTCGAACCCGGGACTTCTAGCTTCGGAGGCAGTGTCACCTACCAACTAGACTAAACAGGCCGAACGGGTCATATGTGGACCATGTTATATAATGCGCGTGCGCGCACGTGCTGCGCACGCATTCGGTGTGGCTCGGCTTTTACGACAGGATATTATATTAACTAGATGAAAGCCCGGCTTTGCTCGGGTGAAATAAATAAGTAAGAAATAAAGTAAACATTTATTCGTGACAGTTATGCAAACGACGAAAGAAATAGTGTACAAAAATGTATAAAATAAAAACATTACAGCAACGGATTATGATGAAACTTCGTATAGAAATATAGTCTGTAGTCTGGATTGACATATGAAATAGGGAGTAAAAGATTACGCTGACGACGTCACGGGCAAAGCAAAAATCTTTGCAAGTTTATCCTAAGCATTTTTATAAGGGTAGTATTTAAAGGCACATAAAAAATTTGACACTGTAATCAGTACTGATTAGTATATTATAATTCAGTTCAGATGTGCAATTGTTAAATATTGATGTGCCAGTCAGTATTTTTGGTGCGAAGTCAGAGCTGCTAGCGCGAACGAAAACAAATGTAGTTCGTGTATCTCCCTCTCTGTCGAAGTTGCAAAATCGAGCGACACAGAGGGAAATACACGATATTCGTTCGTTTTCGTTTCGCGGTAGCAGCTCTCTATTCTCCGCCAAATTCTATTAAGTGGGGCCCTTTACACTCAATATTATGTGTCAATATTATCGCGATTTTTAAAATTGTATGGGGTCTGTTAAACGCTTAATATTATCACAATACTGGTGTGTCAATATTATCGTGGTTTTATAGATGTTGCTTCAATATTCAGTGTTTCGCGTGATAATAATAACAGTTGGTAATATTTTCTCCAATTAATGGAAGCTATTTAACAACTTGTTCCGTTTTGCCAAAGGTATTTCACATTCCGATACGCGCACCATCCTGGAATAGGAGCCGTCAGACCAGAGGGCCTACCGCGATCTGAAAACGAAGTATTTCCCTCTCCGCGCTCGAATATGCAAGTGCGACAGAGAGGCATATATATTTGGTTTTCGGTTGGTAGCACTTTAGTCCGAACACGGCGGACGGTCGAAGAAAGTCAAAGAACATTCCGTGTGTTGTCTGTCACGCATATAATTTTTTAACTTCCCTATGAACTCGAAATTAGTTGATAATGTTTATTATGAAGTATAGGAACCGTCAGTGTGCGACTCCGACGCACTTGGCTGGTTTTTATTACATTTTGAATTTTATTTCTCTTATAGTAAAATACCCTATTCGTTTTAAACTTGACGCCTGAGGGCCTACCGCGAACCAAAAACGAACTATCTTCCTCTCTTTCGTTTGAATATACATGTGCGAGAGAGAGGCAGATAGTTCGTTCTCGGTTCGCGGTAGCGCCTCTAACGTCCGAGCGCAGCGAACGGCATGAGCTGGGGGTCTACTCCGAAATTCAAAATCCTAACTTCGTATGGTGCCGTCCCTTTCACTCTCCTGTCATAGACTATATGAGTGAAAGGGACGGCACCATACGAAGTTCGGATTTCGAATTTGGGAGTAGACCCCCAGTACCACTAAGTTATAAGATAGAGCGAGATAGGGATAGAATTTTGCTAGACGTTTAAAAGCCATAAGTCACCTAGTAGTTTGTCACAACAAAATAGACACGCAGCTTTAAGATGGCGGACAGACTCAGCAAACATTCAAGTGGTGTCCTTTACACGATTAATATTATCACAATACTGGGGTGTCAATATTATCGCAGTTTTCAAATTTGTATGGATTCTGCTTCAATATTCACGTGATACTTATCGTGATATGAATGTATCACGTGATAATAATAACCATGTAACAGGCCCCATATATTCGCTTTGAAGGCGGTTGTTGTGACAATCAGCCCAGCTAACACGATAGATTATACCGTTACGTTTTATGTGACGTTTTAATACATTTCGCCCATATAACGTGACGGTATAAGTTATCGTGCTAGCTAGGCTGATAGGTGTATAGAACGCTTGAAAACTACAAAAACAAAACGCTGCAGACGCGGCTAGCCGAATCCACACAATGGGCGATGATGGCCCCTCACCCAGAACGCAGCCCAGCAACCTGGCCAACACACCGGACGCAAACATAGTTTACAATTTCCGAACGTACCCAACCCGACGCTGTCAACCAACAAATTTAATATGGCCGACCTTTCGTCATAAAATTAACACTTTTAAATGCAAAATACGCGACAATCCGAATTTTGCGGATACATATGTTCAACTCAAAAATCGTTATTTTTATACGTTCTTCAATTTGAGACAGGTCTCGTTCGGGTCTACCGTACCCCTGCACGAAATTATTAATATAGATAAATAAAATAAATAATTGAGGGACAATTTTTTTACACAAATCGAACTAGTCCCATAGTAAGCTCAATAAGGCTTGTGTTATAGGTAGCTAGACGACGATGTATTTAATAGATATATACTTAAATACATAGAAAACATCCAAGTTCAGGAACAAATGTTTCTGCTCACCACAGAAACAAATGCCCCCCTTCGGCCGTCTACGTAACCGAGGTTTCGTAACCTGGTTTCGATCGAAGCTTTCTTTTTACTTCTCCGTAACTGGCTTCGGTCAAGCACTTTATTTTACTCGTACGTAACTGGCTTCGATCAACTACTTTTCAAGTTTCATTCGGTTGCCTACGTAACCGGAGTTTGATAATGATTGCAATCCTTTTACCTATCCCAAGATAGCTCAACCTAGTTTATCCTCATTGAATATTGATCTCTTTGGTTACTAGAAATTCGTAAAAAATATATCGTGACTGTTGTCGCTGTCGATGCTACAATACTTAGACGGAAAATAGTTGGTAATGATCGCTTTGTAACAAAAATTACAAAACTTCCGACTTCAAAAGATACAACCACATTTTAATTAAAATTTAAATTTAAATGCAATACCTGACGCTTTAAAAGCTAAACTTTTGATTAAAAGGAATCTGTATATTACCCCGGGCACGCGTGTATGTCATTACCATCTTCAGCCTACCCAGGACTAGGAGGAAATAGTTCAGGCGGAAAATCACTTGATTGGTTTTAATCGAACGCACAGCGACGATATTATCCAGATAATGAAATTAGGTTTCCTACTGCCGATTGTCAATGTACTGCAGGAAATAATATAGAATATTAGTTTATACATGCAGTAGTCGAGATGTTTTTATGTATTAATTAGTTGCGATTAAACAATTTTATATTGTCTAAAAATATAATCGTTTGAAATTTGTTTGTATCTTTTAGCGAAAAAACAAGCCAAAACTATGCTGAGCTATCTTGGGATAGATAAAATGATTATTAACAAACATTGCCAAACTCCGGTTACGTAGGCCAGTTACGTAAAAGTAAAATAAGTGTTTATCCGAAGCCAGTTATGTACGAGTAAAACAAAGTGCACGACCAAAGCCAGTTACGGAAAAGTAAAAAGAAAGCTTCCATCGAAACCGGGTTACGAAACCTCGGTTACGTAGGCCGAAGGGGTATTTTCAATTGGTATTCAAACTTTTTCAGATTATGCGAAGTAATGGACCTGGACCCTGTCCCAATTCTGATGTTAATGGCGATATATAGCAATATCGGAGGGACGGCGACCCCTGTGGGGGACCCGCCCTGTGTCATCGTGGCTTCCAATAAACATGTCATAGATGCTGTAAGTTGATTAAAATATTTCTGCGTCTGTAGTATGCCTCTACCTCTTGTCGTTTCGGCAAAACTTGGCTCTAGCACACATGGTATCGATATACACAATCGCGCTAGAAATGAAATATCACGATCTATACTGCGGGCAGGATGGCATAATTTGCTGTCGGACATCGGATTTGTTAGACAGAAAACCTTATAGATATAACCTCGGCTAAGTCGGTATTTTACACCAGTAAAAAATATTTTACGCTATCAATAAATGCACGTCTTCTTCTTTATTTCAGGGTATCCACTTCACAAACTTTACAGCCCACATGGCGCTGGGTATCCTACTAGTTGCTGTGCAAACTTCCCTGCAGATCCGGTTCATGTTCCGAGACACCAACAAGCTGAGGCTGAACGTTCCTAGAGAAATACAAGGCAAGTCTAAGGGAGCATCCATTAATTACTTGCGGTATTTAGGGGAGGGAGTCGTTCCAAATCTCACTAATCATAGGCTACGGTGCCTGTTTACCATCAGGTAGGCCGTAAGCTTATTTGCCACCGTCGTTGTATATAAAAAAAAAAACATCATATCAGCCAAAGGACGTCAACTGTTGGATAGGCCTCCCCCAAAGACTGCCACGATGACCGATCGTGCGCATCCAGATTCTCGTGACCTTTACCGGAGGGCTATATCGGTTACGTTGGTTCTACTGCGGATGACCTCATATCTGATGCGATCACACAGAGAACCTAACAGCATAGGCCTCTCCATTGCTCTTTGGGTGACTTTGAGCCTTCTTATGAGGCCTATAGTAAGCGACCACGTTTCAGTACCATCACTGGCAACACACACTGGTCAAAGACTCTCGTCTAACCACCACCATCACCACTATATCAGCCGGAGGACGTCCACTGCTGTATATAGGCCTCCCCCAATTTCATGGAGGTAAATGCCTTAATTGCCACGCTTCGCATCGCAGTATCTCCACCGCACTCCAGGGATGCTGCTGCCTATCCCCCGGTGGTCTTGGTCGTAGTTTATGGAATCGTCGAATGTCGCTAATATCATATGTTTTCCCGCGAGAATTTTATAGAATATGTTTTTATTCTATAAGTAGATCTACGCCACCAAATCTCAATATGGCGGCGGGCTGCGGAATCGTTGCCGCAACTGAGCAGCAATGCGCATGTAGTGCGCGCGCGCCTCGACAGGAAGATGTACAAGCTGCGCGCGCAGCTCGACTCCATGGTGAAGGAGACAAGCAAGCGCGCGTGTCCGCGGGATGAGTTTCAGAGCACACTGCGGGAGCTAAAGCAGAAGGTATAGTAGAATTTTTTAGAACTAAGCTCATCCACTCACCTGCATTCACGATGGCATTGTATCTATACAATCCTATTGTTTGCTTTTGTTCTCGTAAACACAAACTAGTTACGTACAAAGAAAGGTTGGAAGTACATTCAAGGTAGGTAGGTTGGAAGTATAGTCAATAGACTTTCAACCTGCCCGTGCGCTCTGTGCGTTTTGAGCTTTAGTTAGTAAGAATCTCACATATCCACCGCGTCTCCCCGTGGGGTGGTGGAAATTTTTCGAAGATTTCTCCTGGGCATAAAGAAGTCACTGTCGTTTGGTAGGGTGCCCGTAAGGCTAGCTGTATTCCCTATATGAATGGATAGGCCAATGCGCTGAACGTGGAACGTACCATCCCTACGATCACCAGTCGAGCGGATAAGCATTTGTGGTATTGTTATTTTAAGTTTTAATGTTGTTTTGTTTAATATCTTGCAGTACAAAATACGCGACAAGGTTCTACTGGTGCAGGCTTCGGTGGCAGTTTTGTTCGCCGTCGCAGTTTTCTTTCTTCATTCAATTCCGGAGCTTAGTAAGTACGAAGTTTTTTTTTTATAAAAGTAGCCTGTTTAGGATGTTCTCCGAATAGGGAATATAGGAATAGGGTGGGCAGTTTTGAGAACGGAATGTTTTGCTGAAGTAACGTTTTGCGAAGGGAAGCTTTGCAAAAAGAGGGTAATTTAAGTCAAGGCACATTTTGCCAACAATTCGTCTTAATCACTCACAGACAACACTGATGTAATTTCCAAAAAAATTGCCAACTTTTGGCAGCGGCATTAAGGCGCTATCTTTACTGACGCAACTATAATACATAGTTCGTTCGCATAATGCGAGTGCCGAACTTGTTTCAAACTACTTGGGCCTACGAACGTCGTCTTCACATTAGTCTGCATGGGTGCTGCACTGTAACTGCAACTGTCGTTCACCGAATGTGGTCGACCTTCCCTACACTGGTTCGGTAGCCGCATGTTGCAAACGTCGACCATCATCATCATATCAGCCGAAGGACGTCCACTGCTGGACAAAGGCCTTTCCCAAGGATCTCCACAATGATCGGCTTTGCGCCGCCCTCATCCAACGGCGTCCCGCGATGTTAACCAGACCGTCGGGCTACCTTGTTGGGGGCCTTTCCACGCTACGTCTTCCGGTACTTGCCACTCTAGAACCTGCGGCAACCGACTTAATGTAATTGCCGAACACTTACGGCAAACTTTGTGTATTTACTTAATATTTTTGTTTTCCATTAGATCGCATATCTCTGGGCTGGACGGCATTGCTGGCGGCATTACTGCTGCTACTGCTGGCAGACCGGGAAGACCTGGAACCAGTGCTGCGGCGGGTGGAGTGGTCAACGCTTCTGTTCTTCGCAGCACTCTTCGTATTAATGGAGGTTGGTCACAGCAGACGTATCTTGGCTACATCTGGCAGATTTGGAAGACCTGGAACCAGTCCTGCAGCCCCTGGACTGGTCTACACCTCTGTCCTTTGCAGCACTTTTTGTATTAACGGAGGTTGGCTGCAACCAGGAAGGGAAGCGGGGCAAGCTTCTGTTCTTCGCGACGCGTTGATCACAGTAGACGTATCTTCGCTGGATGCTAGACCGCGAAGACCGGGGGACTCTGTCGATTGGTGAAAACTTCGTGGATATATATATATATATATATATATAAGTGAATTCAATTCAATATATAATATATGTTCTTCTTCTGTTTCAGGCTCTCTCCAAACTGGGGTTGATCCAGTATATCGGCGGTTTGATGGAGGTACTGGTGTTAAGAGTGGATGAGAGCGCACGACTCGCGGTCGCCATCCTGCTCATTCTATGGGTAAGGAATTTTTATACCACGTCGGTGACGATTACACAGCCTGATTTATAACAAACAGTACGTTGACAGAGTTATTGACGACAGCGAAATCAGACGCGTTGCGGGCCATTTATTGATTTAAGAAAACGTGTCATCAACAGCTAGATACAAATGCAGGTCCACTCTCAACACAGCGCATCCTGGTTACCTTACGTCATCGTTAGTAAGCAGCAAGTATTTTTTTCACAAGATTTCTTTTACCAAAAGGTCTTTTGTATGGGCTTTTAAAAATTTGCGAAAATAGTACTATTTTTGATACCTATAATAGTTTTGGCAACGAAATCCCTAACAGCTGTAGTGGAAACTGCCCGGGATGACTTCCTAACTTAGTCTTGCTGATTTTAATGTAAAATCACTAAATTATTTTATTTAATTTAAGTTGTTTTTGTAATGATGACCAGTCCCTAGTCTCGCGACCTAGACTAATATTCGACACACCTGCTCATTGTCGCTAATATTCATGCAATCGAAACAGATTACTTGGGTAGAGACAGGGAAGATTCATAGTTTGCGGTTTTAATTTTGTTTACTTGTGTATTAATCAAAATTGGCCCACAACACAAAATTGGTACTGTGACGCGTTCATCGCATATTAGATAGGGCTGTTGACACGTCGTACTTAAAACACAATAAAAAAAACCCAAGCGACTTTCATCAACAGTTTCACCCCAACACATATGTGTCGAAATTACCCGCATAATGGTATCATTAAAACATATATGGCATGAATAGAGTGAGAGCAGCTAAAAACTTTCGGAACAGCCCTCGTACTCGCCACCTGGAACCCACCACTTCTTACCTACAGAGCAAATAGTGGTGCTATTATGGCTGCAACCTGTAAGGTGGAGGTACCTACCAGTTCTCCATATATGAGCGGGGTGACATTTCAGACCGGACGTCGCAGTCCAGCTCCCAGATGGACTGCTGACCTGGTTAAGGTCACGGGAGTCAGCAGGATGCGGACTGCGCATTGACCGATCGTCGTGGCGTTCTCTCAGGGTGACTTGACTTCCAATAGGTTTTCATTCGCCTTGTTCGGTTGATCAGGTTGGCGGCGTGATCTCGGCGTTCGTTGACAACCTGCCGATGACAACAATGATGATCAGAGTGGTAATCTCCATCGGAAGCAACCCTGACTTGAATCTGCCGCTGGCGCCTCTCGTCTGGGCGCTGCTGTACGGGGCTTGTTTAGGAGGTAACAACACAGCGATTAATATATTGTTAAAAACTACGGAGATATCTCCGACATGTTTAAACGCTCGTTTCTAAAGTAATTGTCGGCTCCTGGCCGGCTCACGATTAACTATACAAAAGTAGGACGAACCGCAAGAACTATGATCATAATAAGTATGACTCAAAACCTTATGTTGGTTTGCTTTTTGACAAAAAATAATTGTGGTTGTCATCTCTTTTGACAATATTTGAAGAGACGACAATGACGAACAAAAACGCCGTAAAAATTCGCCCGGAGCTCATTGAAATGTATGATAGCTCGACCGGGTTGTATGTGCAATCCCCAAGCCACACCGAGCCAGCGTCGGTCTACTGTCTATTCTCTCTCATCTATGAGAGGAGACCTGTGCCCAACAATAATTAACAAGATGGTTCATCGGTGATGATATTAATGATGATTGGAGATAACGATGATGGTGGTGTTCGCGATCTTACTTGACTTTTTTATTGACTTTAAACCTAGTTCAACATTTCACTATGACAACTCATAACAAACATCTACATTAGGTTTGCGACTGATTCACCAATCACCAAGGTTGAGCCCCTTTAATGATCCCAAAGGATTGATGATAATAATGATGATATTCCAGGCAACGGCACTCTGATCGGCGCGAGCGCTAACGTAGTATGCGCAGGAGTGGCAGAGCAGCACGGCTACAAGTTCACCTTCATGCAGTTCTTCAAGGTCGGCTTCCCCATCATGATAGGGCACATGGCCGCGGCTACCGTGTACTTGTTAATCTGCCATTGCGTGTTCACTTGGCATTGAGAATAGCTGAAGTTATCTGTGGGAAGTGTGCTCGCACATTCACTGCAAAGATTGGTTACGTCAGTCACCTGAGAGCTCTCGAACGCTCTCGCTATCCTACAGTTTCTTATTTGTAAAACCTAGAACTTATCCGTACCATCAAATAGAGAAATGTCGCTTACCTTGGACATGTTCCACGCCATGATCGGTGTTCCTCCTACAGATTGATGGGAAAAGTAAACGCAAATCTGGAGGACGCATGGTGTCTTGGCTTCGTAATATCAGGGAGTGGACTGGGAAGACCGTTGAGCAACTGTTCAGACTGGCACATAAGGAGAATTTAAAAAGCTGACTGTCAACCTTCAGTAATTGGAGAGGAACATGAAGAAGAGCCAGTTTCTTCCTTGCTCCAGTTGCCGTGGTCGAAATAGAACAGGATGATTGTGAAGATCTTAACTCTTCAGGGTGCTCATAAATATCTGAACACTCTGGCGCCTGGATAATTAAACATATTCATAGCCAAGAACCCGACTGTTGGGTACTCTGTTCGTAGCTGCTACAGGCTACATACGGCGAATACGTGGCTACAGCCTACAAGCGTAGCCTAAACACGAGATGGTAGTGAAAGAGTTGCAGGCCTTTTCAGATATTTATGAGCACATTATTCGTTTCGATGTGTCAATGGCGTTTACGTTTACAAGCGACAAATTAGGCTTCATGCGTGTTTGGCGGCAATAGAGAACACCTAATGGCTCCTCTACATGGTGGCCCATCCTATGGCCCAGCGCTATGGCCATTCGATGGTTGAACGCCACTACACGATGACGACATTCAGTTGTTTTGGCATCCCATCGCCATCCCGCCGCGCCATATGCCATCCGACACCACTACCCTCTCTACACGCCGGCCCATCCTACTGGGCCAGCAGGATGGGCCATCATGTAGAGGAGTTAGAACAGCACCCGTGAAATCTTGCCCAACTTGTCGCCACTTGTTACGTATCAGAAAGCGCGGGACGCAGGAAACCCGCGACTTGGAGGTCGTACAATTAATCACGTGATGCTTTCACGCTGCGCGCTGCTTTGAAATGGTTCACGTGCATTTATTTTTGGTATGTAGGTATAGAAAAAAATACAATATTCGACGAGTTAAGGTCACGCACCACTTAGAGATAGGGGCTCCAGTTTTCACACACTACGACGGATTGCGCGGTTCCGTTGATTTTTCAGTGACAAGGTATATAGAAATCGCGCGTTCAAAAATTTTATATACGTGAGAGCCACACTGTGACCCACATGTGGTATTTTGTGATTATTTCCAGTCCTTTTCAAGCCTCACGTGATTAATGTACGACCCCTCATGAACATAGTGATAAGTGACAAGAGGATCAGACCTGGCCAAGGTAGCCAAAAATACCGCAACAATTTATCACATTAAGCAACACGTCATCTTTATAACCAGACCGGCTAGTATGATAGCTTATACCGTCACGTTTTATGTGACGTTTCAGTATATTTTGGACATATAACGTGACGGTATAAGCTATCATACTAGCCGGGCAGAGGTCGGAATTCTCGTAGCACTTTTGAGCTGTCATAGGGACTTCTCATTTATCGATTTCCGATATACAAATATATGTCGATAAATACAGAATATTAAAAGTGTAAAGTAAACAACAGGCAGTCTTATCGCGAATGAGCGATTTCTTCGAGATAACTTTGGATGCCAACTTTTTGGAAAAATTTAATAGGAATTATTATAATAATATTTTATTGTTCCTTATAAATAATTTGTGAATTTCTTATTACGAGGCTTTAATTACAGTCATTTTTTCAAAACAAGAATTGCCGTCGTACCTAATGATATCATGTTATGTACGTACTGGCCATCAGTCTGATGACCTCTGATTAGTAGTTTTATAGACATATGAAAACAAACAAACACAAACACTGAACTGAACACATTAAATGTTTACTATTAACTTGTCATTGTTTTCATTGCATATTTCTATTTCACATTTTCAACTACTCAAGTTATCTGAAAGACATCGCTCTTTAGCGATAAGACCGCCTGTTGTTTACCTCTACTGTTAATCTTCATCAACATGTTGTGTTCTATAATGTATCGATATAATATGTAGATCGTAGGTCGATAAATGAGAAGCCCCTATGACAGCTCAAAAGTGCTACGAGAATTCCGACCTCTGTAATTACGAGCATGACTATATGAGTAAGAGTGTATTGAGTAAGGGGCTAAAGGTAAACATCTTGAGAACCTGCGAAGAAATTCAAAGGTCTGGAGTCCTCAATCCGGCTGGGCCAGCGTGGGGACTAATCCCAGTTCCTTCTCATCCATGAGGCGGCATGTGCCCAGCAGTGGGAATGATGATGATATGATGCTGACTGTACTCGAGTTATCTCAATAACATAATTTTCTATTCTTTGTACATTTTCTTATGAACAATAATAGAATAGGTTTACATTTTTAGGGTTCCGTAGTCAACTGGGAACCCTTATAGTTTCGCCATGTCCGTCCGTGGCTTTGCTCTGTAATTGTTAGTACTAAAAAGCTGCAATTTGGTATGGATATGTAAATCAATAAAATTGAAAAAGTCGTTAAATAAATTTTTTTTTTTTTTGTGGGGCTTGGAGTGTGGGGTGTTGTTGGATAGGTCTTTCAAAATGAATAAAGGTCTTCATCAAATACTTTTTGATAAAGTGCATATTTTCGGAAATATTTACTCCAAAAGAAAAAAAATGTGTCCCCCGCTCTAACTTTTGAACTATGGATCCAAAAAATATGAAAAAATCATGAAAGTAAAGCTTAATAAAGACTTTCAACGAAAACTATAGCGGACATGATCAGTTGAGCTGTTTTTGAGTTATCGTAAAAAGTCTTCGCTTCTTAGTAATAGACGTATGAAACGCTGCGAAGGTATTTATTTTGCTTGTTATTGATTTTTTTAAAGTAAGTTCACTGAGCAACTACGGAAGCCTACACTGAGCTTGGCCCCACATGCTCTTGGCCGATTTCTAAATATTACATTAAGCAGTGTAAGGATTTTTTTTCTAATAGTGTACTTATTTACCGACATTATTTACATCGTAATGATGAAATTTAATTTTAGGGAAAATTTATAATGGATCAAATAATGTATAAAACTCACCTCACTATGAAGAACAGCATAAGCAATGTAAAGATTTTTTTACAAATAGTTTTGGTAAAGTTTATTTACATTATAAAATGATAATGATTTAATTAACCAGGAACGTTTAGGGGCGGGTTATTATGTAACTAGGTGGTAATAACCTATCAAATTGATACATAAATATATTTAAAATAAATTAATATTTAAACAAATTAAATCATTATCATTCTATAAATCAGTTGTTTTACTTTATTGACATCGTAGGTATTGATGAAATGGAATCTTTGAGAAAATTTATAATGAATGAAATAATGTAGGTTACCTCAACATAATGCACCGCAGCATAATTATGCTGAATCAGTGTCCGTCTCACTGGACGTTTTATGCTTATTAACCGACTTCAAAAAAGGATCAATTCGTCGGAATATTTTTTATAGGTGTACTTTTTTTATGTAATGTTTGTTTGTCATTTTTGTCTTTTGTGTCTGTGAATAATGTTTATTTCTTTATAAGTTCATACACCGCCTTTTTGTTATTACACGTAAAACATTTGAAATTAAATGCTAATTAAGAGTCCCCAGTACACTCGGTTGAACTCTATTCTCCATACAAACGTAGTTTCGTTCTCATTTTAAAACGCCTGGCTGAAATAACATGAAACTTTGTATATACAATGGGAGCCGCTATATCTAGGTCGGAAATTAGTTTCTGTTGGTAGAAATTGTAATAGAAAAAAAATACAGCGAGTTTTTGAGTTTTTTACGTCTTGTTTGAAAACCTTAATTATCGCTGTATTTTTCCTCCATTATAATTTCAAGCCAGAAACTTATTTCCAACCTAGATATGCCGGATTCCATTGTGTATACAAAGTTTCATGTTATTCTAGCATGGCGTTTTAAAATGAGAACGAAACTACGTTTGTATGGAGAACCGAGCTTACTGCGCACTCTTAAACATAAAACATTGTGCGTCCCAACCCAACTACTTAATTTAATGATGAGATTGTTAACTTAATTTTTGTGAAATAAGAATAGATAAGTGAAATAAAAGCAGTGTGGTTTGGTGTGGTGGGGTAATATGGTGTACGGGATGAGACAAAAGAACCCTTAGTCCAATCGAATATCCATATTTCGGAATTTGTCCTGTGCTTACGTTACCCTACCTAATACTTTAAGTACAAAGATAATATGAATTGTTAAGTAATAATTTTGTAGTACAATCAAGTACAAAAGCGGAGCGGAAGCGGAAGAGGATATTCGATACCTACATATTTTTACACTTGACTGTATTTACAGCCAGCGTTATTTACTTAGCCGCATACATTTATTAATGTATACGATTAGAGCCGTCAGTTTTTCCATATATAGGTCGATTCGCCAGCTCTTGTGAATCGACCTATACCTACTTAAGTCTAATTGTATATGAAATGACAGCTATTCCGATCGTAACTAATGCCGGTCTTGTACTACTATTAATAATTTTGTATGGTGTACCGAACTATTTGGCCACTTTGGCTGCTACGTACTATATGACGCTGACTGTATATAGATTATTATAGTATACACCACACTACTACTATATGCAAGTCATTTTATTGCAATAAATAATTACCTACCTTACAATCTTCTTTATTGTGCCCATTAAATATGGTACCAGCAGCTGTCATCCCATAGAAACTTATCAAACTTTACATACACTCAATTTTTAACGAACACAGCTTACGATTACATTAAAGAGGATCTTACGATTTATTTATGATTACAGGCAACCCAGCCTAAGTGTCAACTTACCTTTTTACTAACCTTTTGTTACTTGTAGAGTGCACGCACTGATGCTGCAAGGAGTCGATAGTACACTATATTTCACATTCTAATTTGATATCCATATATCGCCATTTTATTCTGACGCGGTAGCTTACTCAAGGTGCTTTTCAAATAAAACATGTATGAAATATCAATTGATCAAGGTGGTACGGTTGTCTGGAAGAGATCGCTCTTTAGCGTTAAGACCGCCTGTTGTTTTCCTCTATTAGTGTTTTTTATTGATCGTGTTGTTACTGTATTTTTATTGTGACGTGCAATAATAGCTATTTACGATACAAGGGTTGTAAAACAAAGAAAGTCCGATATCGCAGATGTTTGAGGCCCGAGCCGCAGGCGAGGGTCATAAATATGCGAGAGAGGGCTTTCTGTTTTACGACCCGTGTTTTGTACACAATTTTACTTCACCACTTGACCAAAAAGTGGGTTATCCGGATGCGCAGCGTGCGGAAAAACGCGCTTTTTGGCAAGGTGTGGTGTAAAATGTATTTGTATTGCACCTATTGATATTTACTGCATGTAAAAGAATAGGAATGAATAGGCATCTTCTGGGTGAGCTCGCTTCATCGTCGGCCTCATCTTTGCCCCCTGGCTAGATGCTGGCCAAGAGCAATCCCATTTTTAATTAAAAATAACGTGAGGAAAACAATTAATTTGTATTCGGTACCCTTGGGATTAGGATGCAACCGTAAGATTCTTGTTGAAAGATGATGTTCTGATACAGCGGTGCGCGTAGAAACGAAAACACGTAATACGGTATCAAATTTGAATCCAAAATATAAAATATCTGATCAACACCTTTAAACTGCACATCTTATGATGAGGTGGGTCTTTGCGAGACAAAGATAAAAATCTGTCATGAAAAAGCTGTCATATCAACTGACTATACTTAAGTCACGAAAGCTGGCGCGGAAAATGTATGAAACTGTCATTAATTTCATAGACATTAATAATAATAATAATAAATGGAATTTGGTGTCGACAAGTGTGCGGTCATGCATGTACAGCGGGGGAAAGTTGTAAATTCAACAAATTTACAGCTTTCTGAGACAACGTCACTCAGATCTCTCTCCGAAGTAGATACCTATAAATATCTTGGTATGTCACAGTCTTTGGGTATCGAAGGTGAGGGCATCAAGCAGGCAATGAAGGAGCGCTTTTTCTGTCGCCTGACAAAAGTACTCAACAGTCTTTTGTCGGGCGGCAATAAGGTGCGCGCCTTCAACGCCTGGGTGATGCCCTTGCTCATTGCTTGATAACCTCCTCTTTTGAAATCGGTTAAAAAGGCGTTTTCCTATCACTTGACACAGCATTATGACGTCACCGCTACTATTGATATTCGTACCAATAGGAAAATAATTCCTATTTTCGTCCTGAAATACTGCGTGTAACATAAAGATTTTATTACAAGCTTTTAATTTGATTGGAGCAACATCTTAGGCCTTGTCATCGCTTCAGTCGAGACTAGGGCCAATTCGCTGGTCAGTCATATATTAAAAAAAAAAACATTTCGACGATATAAAAATTCTAATCTATGGAATCGCATAAGTTTGTAGTTGTTAATTATTTTGTGTTAATTTGATAGTTTGCTATCTCTATAGTGTGTAGTTTTAACACGCAGAAAGCCCAATTGGCTACTTAACTAGTAATTTAACCCTTTGACCATTATTTTTTTAAGGCAACTATTTAATAGTTTGCAAGCACGTACAATCTACGTATTTTTTTTATTAATTTTAAGCGAGGATTATCTTTTTCTTCTGTTGTCATTTCAAAGTTATTAGACGGCAATATGTTTGCCACTATCGGTCAATGAATGACATAAATTACCCATTTTCTTAGTGCGACTGGAAGTATCTAGGCATTTTTTTTTCTATAATAAGTTATTATAAATGTTTAAAAGCATAAGTTTGATGTTTGAAATATGAGAATTAATATTATCAACAAAATAAGGCGTATAATTATTTTAGGTAGATATTTTTGTTCAGATGTACCTGATATAAAAAATCTTAGATTTAGGCAAGGAATTAACATTTTACAAGAGATGGAACCACTTTTAAGGGCTCTGATTTATTTATAGATTGGTACGAGTATATTCTCTAATACTCACTACAATTTATATTAACTAACAACGCGTTCACTGAGAAAATAATTAAAATGTGTTGACGCCTATGACAGCAAATAAAAGGGTTTACCAGATCTATGTGACAGCCGTTATGACTTATGACAAATATATCATTGTCTCCCAAAGTCCCAAACCCATTATAAAATACGCAAGTTAGTATCTCCCCGTCCTAGAGCTGAAAAAGAACTGATTGATTGACGTCTGCCCGAAACCCGAACAATTTTATTGTGGCGGTCGCTTGCCATCTTTTTTTTACAAAACCAACGAAACCACAAGTAAATTTTTTCTTGTGTTACAATTGTAGCAACCGCCTGCACTGACTTGAAAAATATATTTTTTGCCGTAGATTTTTTTTCGGCTTACAGTTCTTTTTTTTAATATATTTTATACATTATATAACTTAAAGTCAGATACATGGTTATGGCTAAATACTAGGTTACAAGCCAAAACAATACACATGGAAAGGTTCAACACCCTCTCGCACTTATAAAGTGTAAGCGGAAGGTGAAGGTTGAATCAGACCCTTCGGAGCAAATTGTACAAAACTCAAAATGTACACTACACGCAAAATGTAACTAATAGCAAAATATACAATTCGCACAATGTACCACACGCATATTGTGAAACACGCGGAACGTACACGAAGCAAAGTTCGGTCTTAACTAATGGAATATATTTCACGCAATCCTCACTTTTTGTACATTTTGCGTGTGTGGCTATTTGCGTATTGCACGTTTCGCGTAATGTGCATTTTGCGAGTATTTTCCGATATGTACATTGTGCGAATGTACTTTTTGCTTCGTGTACGTTCCGCGTGTTTCACAATATGCGTGGGGTACATTGTGCGAATTGTATATTTTGCTATTAGTTACATTTTGCGTGCAGTGTACATTTTGCGTTTTGTGAATTTTGCTCCGAAGGGGAATCAGAAACGTAGTTTAGTTTTACGCTAGTCTGTGACTATAATTATTGCATTTTAAATAACCTTTCCTTGCATATTGTTACAAAAAATCCATTAAAAAGGGATACAACAAAATATATACAACTTTGAAGTCTGGATTTAGGGTAAGTATTCACTAGAGATATGCCAAGCTTTATTTCATATATTTCTTGTATGCTTAACAGCCGCGTGTCATAGAAGGTGAATTTCATTAACCCGACATATTTCAACTATGAATTTCTGATGATATTACGAGTAAATAATATATCAACGTAGGTCAAATACTGCCACATTAACTTAATTAAATTATGGAACAAATAAATCAAGCAGCAATACTACTTTCTTGTGAGCAAATCCTTAGTCAGAAGAACTTCACACTTCAAACCAAAAGACATACCAAACTTCACTAGTTAGTGGTCTTGCGTAGTGAAAATGTCAGGTGGATCTACTTCACTCCTTTGGGTCAATTTTTAGACAGACATCCTTTATCCTCCTAAGACCCCGCGTCCAATTTTTTGCACAAATTCCAAAATTGATTTGAACTTAAAATGAATAACAAAAGAATTCCTAATTCAAAAACACAATATTTTTTCTGGGCCTCAGGAGGTTATTGGTAAAATACATTACAGGTCAAAAAGTATCACTTGTAAATTTCTTAAAATAATTAATATTTCGTAAATTAAACCGTTTTGTACTCAAAAACTTTTTATACTCAATTTAGGCATTAGAAGCGATGGTTAAATCTGTCGGGTTCTCGGGTTACTGAAATTCACCGTGTATACACAACCGTATCATCTGTAGTGAAAACTGACCCTTATAACATGTAGCAAACATCATTGACAGCCATGATATGTCAAATGTTAGCTTTACAGTGTTTTATCGAGTCCAGATTAATTACTAAACCAAAATTACGTACTAAATACTAAGTTAAGACAAATTAACAATTATTACTAATAATAATATAAATGTAACATCTTCGTGTTCCTCTAAATGTCACTATGCAGACACGTGCATAAATCTGTCAGATTTGACAAAAGTCGGTGTAAAACATGTCCCGATTAAACTTCTTTTTAACACGTTGGCTGCCCACCATACTTCACCCAAGGTTTTGCTCCCCACGCCCCATACTTCACCGAAAGTGTTGCTCACACGCCCAATTCAAAATTAGTGATCCATTTGATCCCACCGGTGATGCTCATGGCCACACAAAGATAACGTGATCCCACCGGTGATGTTCATGGCCACACAGAAGATTACGTGATCCCACCGGTGATGTTCATGGCCACACAGAAGATTACGTGATCCCACCGGTGATGTTCATGGCCACACAGAAGATTACGTGATCCCATCGGTGATGTTCATGGCAACACAGAAGATTACGTGATCCCACCGGTGATACTCATGGCAGCCAACGTGTTAATTAAAAAAATCACGTAGCATAGTCTATTATACGATTTAAAAAACAACACACAAAAGCCTCGGTAAATAGCGATTTTAAAAACGCAAAATGCGATCCTAATCTAGTATAATTTTCTTTATTTTCAACGAAAAACAGCAAAATGACTACACGCCTATAGCGATTATATTTACAAGTAATATACAAAGGAGTATATAATTTTAGGAGTTGGTGGATTTTTTATTATTTCCTAAATTTTAGACCAAATCTGCAGTTCATAAGTCATAATGAACCTTTACTATGAGACCAAACACGAAATCGAAAAAGAACTAGTCGTTTCATAGTAAATATTGTAACGTTGTAGATCCAAAAATGTTAATGTTAAAAATTCCTTCGGTATTTTAGTAAGAAAATTATAAATGTCAACAGAAAATATGGTCAACCTAAGATGGATTGTGGATCTGAGACACTTTCGAGAAATGAAACGGAATGAAATCGAAGAAGTAATCAGAAGTTAATTTTACAGACTACAAATGATTGCCATTTCAGTGCAATAGTTGTTGTATTATTGGATAAGACAAGTTTATTTTCTCAAAATTTTACTAGAAAAATAATAACCGTTTACTTAAATTCTGGTCACCCTATCACTTTTGACACACGTTGTATAATACATTATCATTTGAATAGGCAGAGTTGTGTCAAATTAGTCTGTACAAAAAGCGACTTTACTGTCCTAGTAAAAAGCAACAAAATCGAATGGCACATTAATAAAAAAATATCAACTTTATGATAAAAAAAAATTCCCTCAATAAGTTGTAAAATATAGCGAGAGTAGGAACTTTAACAAGTTTTTTTTAACAAGTTGTCTTTGAATATTTCATCATGTCAGTTAACATCTGATCACGTCTGCGATGTCACCCTATGTAACCTGATCATGACTTCACTATCACATTAACTAGTAATGTGATAGTTGCATCATAACAAAGTTATAAATATGTCACTCTCAACCAAAAGGTCCCTCGTTGTCGATGAAAACGTTTTCTAATTGCGTCGTTACGAAAATTACGCCACAATACCGCTCACCCTCCTTTTGATTGAGACGAACACAAATATTGAATATCTCGAAGTGACTCAAGGTATATGTAATTTTTTTGTAGATTCAGGGAGAATAGAGGACTATTTATTGGTTTCGGTATTCTAAAGGAACCCGAACTTAGCCTAGGATGGAACTTTTATATATAAGGCATTCAAGCTATAAATGGGTGAGTAGTTGAGGTTAATAAGTATAGTTGAGGTTAATATAATAAAGTTAGCCATACAAATTTTATGACAAATCTTCGTGTCACGTCGGAAACAAATTGTGGACGAATTAAAAACCTTAACTATGGTCTAAAAAATTTCCAACCCTACTGATTAACCGAGACGTCGCCTGCGGGGCGCGCGGCGCTAGAGTAGATGTCAAAAGGGAACGGATGGCACAGACCTGTCTCGCTCTACCCTTTGACCTACTTACTAAAAAATTATACAGGGTGACACTTAAGTCATGAACAGAAATATTTTTTCTTACTTTGTGCCTTCAGTATAAAAGTCTGTAAAAGTTTCTTGTTATAATTAAACAAATTTTAACTTTCATTTACTGAGTCTCATGGTTATCCTAATTTTTCCGTTGAATTGACTTAGGCTTATAGCATGTTTTAAGGTTTTTCAATTAAACATTGTTTAAAAATAGTAATTATAAAACCTGGAGCTAATCGCTGGTAACCATAGAAAAATACGAGTCCTTTAATCTATAGAACTAGTATTGTAAGAAAAGGGTAACCATGCGGTAGATATTTTTACTATTATCCCGGCAGCCGTCTACGACAGCAGTCGTTAAGCCAAGTTAGAAGCCTTCGGGCGGCTTACTTCTAACAGTCAAGTTGCCCACTGTCTTGGCAAGGGGGGTCGAAGTTGCACCACGTCCGTAGGGAGTACCCACCGTTACCCTACACGCGACTCCTGGGTGGTGCTAAAAGTGCAACAAACTGGCAACCGTAATGTCTTCTCGAAGATCTCACGGTTCGAAAATAAATGGCATACGATTATTTTTATTACCTCAACAAATTTTTATTATTGGCTTCTAGAATGCACTGAACTTGTCTTGAAATGCTGCGTTAGAAACAATCATTTCTGTTCACGACTTAGGATTCACCCTGTATGTACTCATGCCCCTCTCCCGTCACAGGCACCTTCAGTGCCAACGATTTCGCAGCGCTAAGCTCGTTGCAAATATCATACGAAAACTCGTATGTATACGAAAGCGGCTAAGAGGCGAGCGCCCGAGCGGGTTCCCGGTACTGAGTGTTAAACGGTACACCTAGATTTAAGCTACGGCGATAAAGGCGATATTCGTTTATTCAATTTGTACTTTAAAGGATATACTTAAAGTTATATGTACGCGAGTGTATGTCGTGTCAAGTTCGTGAGTATACAAGGTGGGGCGTGTAAAAGGGGAGATTCATTTCTTCTCGTGAGATTCGTTAGTGTTGACTATGAGGATAGGGTTGAAATGTGATGCTAGAAATCGCCGCAGTGTTGGGCGTAATTGAATTACACAATTACTTATTATTCAATTTTTTTTGGAACAATTATCAGCAAATTTACTTAGACCATTGTAGACCTTATGGTCAACAATGGTCACTAAACTGCGATGCTGAGAGCACTATCCAAATCCCTATACAAGAATACTCAATAAATATAATCATTATTATCATTATTTTTGGTGGAATCACAATGTCACAGAAGCATATTTTTTTCACCGACCTAAAAAACTAGCGAGCTTTTTCGGAATCGTTTTTGATAGCGCTCCATCTCCGTAATAGGATTTAATTTAAAGCAAGCGTAGTTATGCCGTATAGAGATGTCTGCGGGCCAGACGGATAAGACCACCAGATAATAACTTTTGAACAGTCTAATCTATGATTGGAAAGGCCTATGTCCAGCAGTGGACGTCCTTCGGCTGACATGATGATGAAGATGAATCTATCAATTATTTATTCGCTCATTTTACAGGTCCCACCTTGTAATATATAGGTTTACATTCAGTGTCAATGTCATCTTAGTGGTATCCCGGTTGCATTCTAGGGGTCCGGGGTCCGCCAGTAGTGCCAGTCGTGTCAAGATATTTTATGTCACCCATAGGCATAAAGTTGGAGTTACCGCCCGCTACGCACGCAGTAAATCCCGCTTCCTGGCCAGAGTAGAAGGTATTGTATTTAAATACAATACAAGCGGTAATGCTATGTCAGAATTATCTCTCTCGCTGACGGGTCGTACGGCAAATGCCAGTTATCTGAGATACTGTTTTGCCGACCTTGATATGTAATGTACGCCTTTCCCCTGTCTACAGATTTGTTACGGCGTACGTTCGAAGATGATAAGTTCGTATGGCTCTATATCATCATTATTTAGGGGTAACAGGTTACAAAAGTGGATAAATAGATAGGACTATTATTTAAAAGGTAGGGTGGTAAAATCTGTTTCCCTAATGCCATGGGGGTAATGAAATATGGGATAGATATACCGCGGTTATCTAATATCTTCAAACGAGATCTCAGAAACTCCTCTAACGATATCAATTAAATTTATAGCTTGAGGTTAACGGCTGGTGGTTGAGGCGAAAAATCGGCGGCGAGGTCTCATCTCCGTCAAAGCATGTATTATTATCCAGGGTATTAGAAATATCTCTCATGAGTTGTCTAAGCAAGGACCGCAATTGATTGTGATATTTGTGACATTTCAAATCAATAGTTACTGTAAACGCTTCTCTATTACTAATACTTTGATTGTGATTAAATTTTACCGATATTTTACGAGAGAAATTAGGTAATTGGTTAAGATTAGTAGTTATTTACCGGTAATACTCTAGTAGTTTGCTAGATCACGGCCCCTACAAGTTTTGTCAACTGAACAGATTTTATTACATGCTAGCTGTTGCCCGCGACTTCGTCCGCGTCTTCGCTCCTATTGGTCGCAGCGTGATGTTATATAGCCTAAAGCCTTCCTCAATAAATGGACTATCCAACACAAAAATGATTTTTCAATTCGAACCAGTAGTTCCTGAGATTAGCGCGTTCAAACAAACAAACTCTTCAGCTTTCTAATATTAGTATAGATATGTGCCAATCTCGAACAATAGGTACCTTTTTTGTCGATAAGGACCATTTCTCATTATGACAGACGTAGCTAATTGTCTATAGTTTTAATGGTCGCGTTCACGATCTTGGGAACAAGTGATCTATCACCATATATATAATTTTAAAATATTTTATTAAATTTTTTGTAAAATTATTTATTAATATCTGCTTTGTAAATTATTTTATCCCTTTCGAAACCGGTCAATACAATCGTGAGGCTTGATTACAACTAATTGTCAAATCAAAAAGATTTGACAAAATACTTCATTTTGCATCAGCAAAGGGGTAATTAATATATTATAAATTTGTTACCCGACTGCGCCAGAAGGAGGGTTATGTTTTTCGAGAGTATGTATGTATGTATAATTGTTTGGCACGCTCTGCAGCCTGACCAGCTCGATGGATTTTAGCTTGAGAATACCTCTCATCTCGTTAGATTCGCATTTACTGTGAGAGTGACACTGGGTACATCTTTATTATGATGTATTATTATTATTATTTCTATTAGAAACTGGACCTGTCTGCCAATAACAATTGTATGATTTTGATTTAATTTATCTGTTTTGCACACCATGACATATTTTGAAATAATCTACATTGCAATTCCAATTTTATTTAATGAATTTATGTATGATTTTGACAATTATATTTGTATGCCGACAGGCACCACATAGTGATACGAAAAATTGTTAACACCTTGTTATTACCTATGATGGACGAATATCTTTATCTTTGAATTAAGATTTTTTGAATTTTTTGAATTTTGTAAATCAAAATAAAAACATAATGGAGGGTTTTTGGCACCAAATTCCAAATTACACAGAAACGCAGTCGGGTTGTTTAGTTTTTTAATTTATTAGTCTTGTTTTTCTTTTAATTTTTATAAGGTTTTATACATCATGGTTTCACTCAGTCCCTAAAGAATACTAGCGCTAGCCAGCGGCTAGAAGCCATGCTGATTTATGGCCATTTCGTGGCTGTTGTGTAATGCTTCTATGTTTTTTTATGTATTTTTATAATTACCTCAGTAAGGAAATGACGCCTTATTAATTCTCCCAAAAAGGTACAATTTTTGCTCGAGTTTGGCATATGCTGTAAATATCGTTTTGTACGCTACAAGATCGTTCTGTATGCTATAAGTATCATTTTATATCAATATATTAAGTGTATATAACTAGCATAAGGCTATAATATAATATTGCTTTCATTTGGTGCTTAGATAGCTCCATGTACTGTCAGCACCATATAGTACGTAGCAGCCAAAGTGGCCAAATAGTTCGGTACACAGTATGTTTTGTACGGTGTACCGAACTATTTGGCCACTTTGGCTGCTACGTACTATATGATGCTGACTGTACAGTTTGCAGCACAAGTAGCTAAGCAGAATAACACGTTCGGAATTATCTACACAGATCCATATTCTCGACATTCAACAGACGGGCTCTCTAGATCATTTTGAGCAAAAGGCCCGCGTATTTCTTATAGAAAGCTCCCGCGAGTTTTATGCATATTAGAATGTAACGAAACGGGCCACGTCCCCAAGGTCGAATATCGCTCGCATGTTTCGACATTATACGCGGTTCTTAATCATGATCGCCCGAAATCGGCGCATTTAGTTTTTTTTTTTTATGTGGTGTGATATAAATAAATAATAATAAATATTTTGTGTCCCAATGTGCCTAGAGACGAGTTCGAATAATTTTAAAGTGAAATTATTTTACCAGCGTATTTCTGACTTTGCTTAGAAAATAATGTCATATAAAGTAGACAAGCTACAATATTTTATTTGTCAAGAAAAACACTTAATTGGATATAGATCCAAAACAATCACAGATATGTTCATATCAATGAATACGAAAATTCCTCCGATTCGTCCCGAAGATGCTAATAGACGACAAACAGAAGTTTCAAAAAATTCATTGCAAAAACATGCTTATAAAGTGAAATGAAATTATTTGAAATGAACCGCGGGTGGTTTGATATAGAATATGGTCGAAGTAGTGGGATAAGTTCCTCGCTCGCTGTCTCTCGCTCTCACACACCAAGTGAAGCGAGAAACGCGAATGATTTATGGCCGTCCCAAGATTATTTCGACCCAACAGTTATCACCTTGCTAATCTAGTCACTGGTGAGAAGGACGCAGCATGCGTTCAAGTGAATAACACTCGCACTTCAGTCACTAGACAGATGTAATAACATCTTTATCGAACACGGGTTTCAAGAATACGAACATTCGGCCGAATTATTAGTTTCATCAGCTGTTCCTAAATATAATAAATAATTACGTGGACGATATTATTCATTTTTAAAGTGAAATATGGGGCAGTAAAGTTAGTTAAATGCAAATGATAATGCTTTTAAGAACACTAATTTCACAAACCAACTATATTAAATTCTTGCGATTTGACCAAATACTCTTTAAAATATTTGATAGGCAGGGAGCGAAACTTTGGTGCCGATGACAGACGTATGACGTCAACCTACATACAGAGTGTTTTTATCTGGATTATTGAAGGAATCGATTTTGATGATGAAAGGTTAACTTACAACAATATTTGTTCTAGTTGTGATTACAGGCATTAAGCACAATTTTTATCAACGGCGGGAGATGCAGTTACATTGTTCAGAATGTACATTATATGTATGTAGGTATGTATTTAAATAATATGTGATGTTGTGCTTGAATTCTAGAAGAGTTCTGCTTATTTTTCGACAACCAACGAAATTTAGTTTGTTGTTTTTCATTTACCCGAATTAATATAGTTTTTACAATTACTTACTTAGTAAAATTTTTTTTTCTTCTAGTCTTTGTAATTATTTTAATATTTACACTATTTTCAATATAAATAGCATTTTTTATTAATAAAAAATAAAATGTATATTACCATTATTGCATTATTAATAATCATTGGGGTTTCGCAATGTTGTTTATATAAAATCATCCTATATGTGAATTTGCGTCAAAATGACTTTACCGGCACCGTTTCGCTCCCTGTTGATAGGTTAATAAATATCCAGGGCTGCTACCGCGAAACGCAAACGATCGAAGTTCGAATATCTCCCTCTCTGTCGCACTTGCTAGTTCGAGCAACAGAGAGATATTCGAACTTCGTTCGTTTTCAATTCGCGGCAGCAGCTCAGCAGTTGAACCGAACATTCAAAAATATGCCAAATGTGCGACGCATCTTTAGAAATTAGATCGTATTGAGAATTGAAATCAAAATCGAACCTGCTCTCCTTATAAGCACGCGTTGCGTCGCACGGTACGTCGACGGTAATACCGACGACTAGATTGAGTTCTCCATTTCTGTCACTCTCAAGCAAGAGGTTCTTCATTGTCCACGTCAATAAGGACTATTTCCGATTGCGTGGAAGGAAAATGCACCTATTTCCGCCGCCAAAAAAAGGTACCCTTTTGCTAGAGTGACACATTTACTTACGCTTACGTTCTCTAAATGACGCTAATTCTATTTAAATCTAATATAAATTATATTGAATTGCATTTCATTTGTAATCACCAAGTTAAAAGTTAGGATCCGTCAGTTAGCAACAAAAAGAATCAAATTTTCGAACGTGTCACCGTTGATATTGTAAGGGTTATCCATTATTTAGTGCTTTTGACGAATTTTCGACTTGCCCTGTAGGTTATGAGGTCTTGAGTTCATGGTTGTAAGATTAACAGGGCTCCCGAGGATGCGCTTTCTCGAGTGAACCTGGATTTGTCTCTAGCTGCCAACGCAACGAATCCTCATTCAAAAATGCGTCGGCAGCGCTCTTCTGATTGTTCTGGGGTCGCTAAAGTTCATAAGCAACAGTGTCTCCTACCATCAGGCAGACCGTAAAGTTTGCATGCCATCATCGTAATACAGTCGAGTTCAATATGAGCATGATGTATATGGTATGTATAGTGGAGGAATGAGAAGGTTCGTCACATTTCGACTTTAACAGAATTAAAATAGAGTCGAAAAGTGACGAACCATTTCATTCCTCGACTGTACATAACCAAAGATTCAAAAATATCTGATACACCTTACACCGCCTAGCAAAAAAGTCTCGTTAACACATTTGTGATCACTATGTCCGTGCACATATTTTCGAACTGGACTGTAAACAAAATACCTATATCCTCTAACCGTCCAAAGGCCTATAAAAAGTTATAGAATGTTAAATGGAATTTAAATATCTTTCAAAATTGGTACACCTGCATTTGTTTTGCTCCGGGCGATTTTAAACCAAAACAAACTCCGCTCTATTTCCTATCACAGTGGATTGAAAGTTCATTGCCAATTTTTCTCGTCCGGTGGGCGGGTAGAGAACATTTCAGCGAAGAGGCTAGGTTTTCGAAGGGGTTACAGGACAGGCTGATGTACGGACTGTCGTCGGTGCCGGGTATATTCTAAAGGCTAAGGCTAGGGCTAGACTAGAGGCCGCGGCGGCCGGAGGGCCAGCGTCAACGCCGCCACGAGCGGTCGCCCTCGTCCTCCTCCTCGTCGTCGAAGCGAAGCAGCGAGTCCACCGTCGATGGCACCGATTGCTGGGCAACATTGTGTATAATATGAGTATTGGAGCAAGTAAATAAAAACAGTGTTAGGACAATATAAATAGAATGCGGTGTAGATACTGCCATCGCCAACCCGCTTGGCATGCGGGTTGGCGATGGCAGTATCTACACCGCATTCTAGGAATGCAGCTGCCCATTCCTCGGTGGTCTTGGTCGTAGTTTAAGGACATACCCGGGTCCACGGCTGATATGGTGGTGGTGAAAAGAGGTTGTTCAGTGTTTGTTACCTCGTGTCCGTTGTCTGTGTCGGGCGCGGAGGGAGGCGCGGCGGGGGGCGCGGAGGGGGGCGCGGGCGCCGGCGCCGGCTCGGCCGCGCGCGGGAACTGCTTCGGGTTGGCGACCCACGTGATCTGAGGACAACAAGATCGGCTGTTACATGTGCTGGCTAACATACGTTACAAAACCAACTACACTAGCGGACAAAGAATACGGGTCGGTAAAATACCGTCATATATTCCTAAAATAGTACAAAGCTGGATTGTTCTTTAATCTTGCCATGATCTTTATTTAATTGTACATTTAAAAACCCATAAAAAAAAACGTTAACAAAGCAAGATATCGCAAAAAAACGTCATTTTAGATATTGATATTTTTATGCTAGGATCCCGGAAATTACTTATATAGTTCGGTTGGATGGTGGTTGGTAAAAAACCTATTGCGGTTATTAAATTCAGGATGTCTCGAAACTTTTGACCGCGAGTGTAATTTGTAAAATATGTATCGTTTTCAAGCAAACTCAACCGTTTTGGCGGAGCCATAAATGCGCTCTTTCCATAACGCCACCGATGGTGACTGTATAGTAAGCCTAGAAAGTGGTTACTTCACGACTCTATTGTGCATTAATCCTTGGCTGACTGTACAGGTCCGGTGCAGTCGGTAGTATACTATGTGATATACAGGGTGGCCCATTCAAATCGGTCAGTATGGGAAAGTCTGAAACTATAAGACATACGAAGATTTGTTCTTAGGAACCATGTCACCGATTTTGATAAAAAGAAAAACTGCATTCATACATTTGAAAAAAACACTGTACCCAGCTAGAGAATCGAACCCGGTTGTTTTGAAAAAATAAACTTACACTATTTCTATTCAGATATCGTTTGTGTAGGTCTTAAGCAGTAAATGTCTCTAAGAAAAATAATGTCTAAAATGAATAAAATGCATTTTTTTCACATACTTTAATTTATCATAGTAGGTGTTCAAAGTGACCACCGTTACAATATTCAACAAGTTCAGGCATGTAAAATTGTCTCTATGGTTGTTTGTACCTCTCTACTTGTAAAATCGGTGACATGGTTCCTAAGAACAAATCTTCGTATGTCTTATAGTTTTAGACTTTCCCATACTGACCGATTTGAATGGGCCACCCTGTATACTCACGGTGAACGTGCGGTCGTTGTAGTGTTTCCACTGTTCCATTTTGTAATGTGTAGTGGAATATGTGCCAAAGCTATGTAAAATGCACTGTAGCAACGAACACGTCTGGCGCAGTCGGTAGGATATTATGTGATATGACAGTGTAATGACTCACGGTGAACGTGCGGCCGTTGTAGTGTTTCCTCTATTCCATTTTGTATTGCATAGTGGAATGTGTAGCTAAGCTATGTAAAATGCACTCCAGCATCGTACACATCTGGCGCAGTCGGCAGGATATGACAGAGTACGTGATGTAATGAGACTCACGGTGAGCGTGCGGTCGCTGTAGTGGCGGCCCTGCTGCGCCGCCAGCTCGGCGTGCGCGCGCGCCTTGTACGCCACCACCAGCTCCGGCACCGTCGGGTTCAGCTCTTTCGACACTATCTCGCCGAATTGCTGAAACAACACTTCACGTGAATATATGACAGATAGGCAAAGGACAATTTTATCATCATCGTCATGTCAGACGAAAGTTGTCCACTGCTTTACATAGGCCTCCCCCAAAGACTTCCACAATGACCGGTCCCGCGCCACCCGCATCCAACGGACACCCGCGACCCTTCTTACCAGGTCATCAGAATTTTAACGCCGGACCGAAATTGTGAGGTCACTTATCCATTTGCAGTGCAGTCAATCCAATTCGGAACAAAACTTTATGCCGATTTTTTAGCATTCAGCAGCGAAAACCATTTACGGACGAAGTGTTAAATTTATAAGTTGTTAGGGAGGCGTACAGCGACATCTACCGTTGAAGACACCGTTCCACCACCACACCGTTGAGGCGCTGTAAGAGGGAACTATTGAAGGATTTCGTGGACGAGCTTGGTTGTTCCGATAGCTCAGAAGCTAGAGCGATTGGCCGCGTATGCCAGGTATCGCAGGTTTGAATCCTGCTCGGAGCATTAAATTTATCAATTTTTCCCTTTAATTTGAAATATTCGTTAGCAGCGTTACTGCTTTAGTACAAAATTAATTTGCTAAATTGTGTTGATGCCCAAAGAATTTTCTTTTTCAAACTAATTGATGAATTCCCTTTTTATTTTGTATCACTTCATTAATTTCGGTCCCCCCTGTATTAAAAAAAAATACGTAGGCTAAAAGTATTTTAAAAAACATTACGTGTCCCAAATTTTAAACCCAAATCCCAATTTATAAATATTGTTATCCCGCAAATTAAAAAATCTGATATGGTAACCCTAGTACCAATAGTTGCCGTTTCCTAGATCTCATTATTTAGGTACTTACTCGTAGCCCTTTCAGACCGGAAAAACAGCACTAGGCCGACTCAAAATTAAGTACGTTTTCATGTTTTTGATTTGACAATTAGTTCTAATCATCCCGCACAATTGTATTGGCCGGTTTCGAAAGGGCTAGGTTTTCTGCCACCACTGTCCGGCCTCTGGGGCTTGATTTCCTCCTCTAAGCTCTCATTTAATTCCTGTTTAAGTGTATTTATTCATAGTCAGCTACTTAATTAAGCCAGCGTAGAAGGAAACCAAGCCTATTATATAGCTGCGAGCGTACAGAACAGAGCCAATCAATCCCTGGTGTCTATGACCTACGAACTCACTGCGAAATGCTGTTCCAGCGCTTCAGACTCGTCGTTCTCGAAGCCGGAGACCAGCAGCGCTCGCGGCCGGTGGTCGACCGACTGGTTGTGGTTGACGAAGGCGTTGGGCGCGCGGGTGAAGCGGGTGACGCTGTTGAAGCGACCGCCCCTGTGGACAAACCAATTTTTTTTTTTTACATTTAATATGAAATGCGGTAAGGGCATTTGTTTATGTGGTGAGCAGAGACGTTCCTGAGACTTGGATGTTTTTTATTTATTTAAGCATATATCTATTAAATATATCGTCATCTAGTATCCATAACACAAGCCTTAGGGTGGTATTCCACTAGTCCAATATCTTTGTCCAATCTTTGATCAAAGTTCTTTAATGTAGACCCATTCCACTCATCCAATATCTTTGTCCAAGTTTTTTTTTTAATGCGTATTTGTTGTTCATGCGTATGCGTGATTATTGATTTAACTATCATCAGAATCTTTGATCAAATGTCGGGGTCCCATCCAAGTTGGATGAAATCATCCAAGTTGGATGAAATCATCCAAGTTGGATGAAATCATCCAAGTTGGATGAAATCATCCAATTTCTTTGATCAAATGTATATTGGACAAATACATTGGATGAGTGGCATACCTCCCTCATTGAGCTTACTATGGGACTAGTTCGATTTGTGTAAGAGATTGTCCTCTAATATTTATTTATTTCATTTCAATCCAGTGGTTGTGTGACGTCACACTGCTATAAATGAACTAAACTCTTCGCGTGCCTCTTCGAAGAGGTGTACCTCAACTAGCGGTATGACGTCGTTTCGATCATTTAGCTCACAGATAAATAAAACATTAACTTCTAATAAATTTATTATATCAGTTTCATTGCAATAATAGTTATACGAGGGTAAAACTGAAAGTTTCGGGAATAGAAGAAAATATGCAGTATAAGTGAGTTTATTTATTTTTATTGTTTTTCAAAATATTCTCCTTTGTATTTCATGCACTTATGCATGCGTTCAAACCAGTCCATAAAGCACTTTTTGAACTCTGAAGTAGGGGTCGACAAAATGGCTATTTTATAGGCCTCCACTGCTTCTTCTGGCGTCTGAAACCGCTGACCACGCAGTTTGTCCTTGATTCTGGGGAATGTAAAAAAGTCGTTGGGACTTAAGTCAGGGCTATATGGAGGGTGGTCCAATATTTCGACTTTTTCACCGTCCAGGTACTCAGTTGTTGTCCGAGCGGTGTGTGGGCTGGCGTTGTCGTGGTGAAGGATGATGCGACGACTAGGGTTTGTTTTTCGGAGTTCAGCAAAGACGTTCGGCAAACAAATAGTGGTGTACCAATCAGCATTGACTGTTCTACGATCCTCAAGAGCCACAGTAGCTACGTGACCAGATTTAGAGATAAACGTAGCCACCATCTTCTTAGCCGTACTGCGAGAACGAACAACTTTTGTGGGTTTGAGCTCGTCTTCGAAGACCCATACTCGGGATTGGTTTTTAGTTTCAGGCTCATAAGCGTATATCCACGACTCGTCACCTGATACTATGCTAAAAACAGCATTTGAGCGTCCCTTGTTAAATCTTTTCAAAGTTTTGCGGCACCAATTGACACGGACTATTTTCTGCTCGTCAGACAATAGGTGAGGTATCCAACGGGAACATAACTTTTTCACGCCTAATTCTTCTTTTAAAATAATTTGTATTTGACTCATTCCAATACCCAGGTGCTCTTGAATTTCCCGATATGTCACATGTCGGTCTTCATTTATCAGACGACGCACAACATCGACGTTTTCTTGCGTGACTGCCGATTTTGGTCGACCTTCACGCACTTCGTCGGTGAGGGATACACGGCCACGTTGAAATTCTGAATACCACCTGTATATTGTAGTCTTTGAAGGAGCTTCAATATTAAAAGCAGCAACCATCCGCTCTTCACATTGTTTTTGTGTTAGTCCACTTTTAAAGTCATAATAAATCATAGCTCTGAAATTTTCACGGCACAATTCCATTTTAAGCAGTGACTCGACGACTTCAATAAACAATTGAAACCGAACCATACTTTTTTTTTTCTAAGTGGCCAGTGTGTTGAGATAAGGAAACTTCAGAGATTATAAAAAGGTATAATACATGTTAAAAATAAATTAATAAGTATTCGATTCCCGCCACTTTCAGTGCAAGCCTCGTATAGGTTCTAGGAATTACAAGCTACATTTAACAATACGTTATTAATGACACCTGTCAAGTTACCCTATTGTTAGAAACAGCACTGTAAAATTAATGTGCTCTGCCTACCCGTTTTGATACAAACGTGATGACCATTCTAGTATTTAAATGGGTCATACTTACCTATGCCAACTGAAAGTACAAAATAAATGGTAAAACTTGGTCGTATAAGGAAACTGCTTTAAAAAAAAATAATTTTCAAAGTGCATTTGTTTTATGTATGTATGTAAGCACTTTATTGTACACAATAACAGTTAAAAACATATACATGTCACACAGGATCAGGAGGGTTGTTTTATCACTTAAGACATAGAGAAAATAAGTAAGAATAGAGAGCTAACTCCATATGACTTCATACATAATTTTTTACTTATTATTTCGTAGTCGACATGTAGCGTCAAATAGCGGAATTATCAGTACTGCTACTCAACAATAGACGCCGTGACGAACGAAAAATCGAATGCTCAACCATTTTTAGCTAATATTATAACCGGATCTCTGTTTTGAACTCATTCCGCTTTAAATATTAGTAGTAAATTGTTGAGAAATACACTTTTCGTGAGTAGCGACATACGTGACATCTAGTATTTTTATAGCAGTACTAATAATTCCGCTATTTGACGCTAGATGTCGACTACGAAATAATAAGTAAAAAATGATGTATGGAGTTAGCTCTCTATTCTTACTTATTTTGTCTATGCTTAAGACATGACTATAGAACATGCAGATAGACATATTCCAACCAAAGTAGAACCAAGATGGCGTACGCCCAGGTTAACAAGTGCGCATAGCCTGTTCCGAGGTGTCGATATACCCGATCGCGGTAGGCAAGGAATAATACTACCGCGAGAGCACTCATCCTGAAGAACTCCCAAAGGTTCGAAACATGTCGCCCGTTTTTAATAGTATATTTTTAAACAGACGGAGACGAGGGGGGAAAAGAGGCGAGGACTTTGCCGAGCAGCGGGAAACAATAAATGCTGTAAAAAACAGTTTCACTACCAGATTTAAATGTTGAATATACCCCAGAAACTGATGTAACGACCTACCTATAGCGATAAGTAAACAAATAAATAGCGACAGCACGCCTAGCGAGCGCTAACCAGGCTGTCCGGCATCTGAGAAATGTTAAGCAGCGCCCGCTAGGCGGGTTTCTGGCAGTGATTGTGTACAAGTTCTACTTTGGTGCCCAAGATTATTTTATAATATGGTTGTAACAATCTCACCTGAGCTTTCTCTTCACAATGCGGTAGCTTGGAAAATAACAACAAATCATTACACTAGCATACTCTGACAGACTTCTAGTGTTTTGACAATCCATACTAATGCTAATCCATATTTAATATTCTATTCATCACACTTGCTCGTAAAGGGTATTGTTACAATCGATTTATCACCCGCGAGCGGTATGGATTTTCATAACTCCCGAGGAAGTTGAATTTCTGTGTGATCAGATTGGTTTAAAAACCTAGTTGGCCGCGCTCCACAATAATTTTGATCTGTGATTGGTTAAAATATTAAGCTGTATATCCTAAGAGGGTGAAGTTATCGATTTGGATTGATGCTTTCCTCGCAACTGTGATGAAAAACATTGTGATTGACTAAGGCGTAAGAATATTGCTAACTCGAGCCATCAAAAGTCCTCCTCCTTTGGCGTCGGGCTTCTGATACTCTCGTTAGCACTTTTCCACTTACGCCCCTCGTTAAACAATGTACAATAATAAATATTTAATAAAATATTATGAATATAACAATTCTGCAATGGAATTCAACTTGGTGCCCGTAGTGTAGTGAATGACGTAGAACCCACATACGTATAGTATTAGGAAAATAACATTATATTTAATTGAATGAACAAAGAATATATGAAATATTGTGTATATCTCAACAACTAACTTTTTAAATAAACATCCGATCCCTTCTCATGATTCCGAGCAAGAAAAACTAAAAAATCCCAAATTTTCAGAAATAATGGTTACAATTTTGAGTAAACACGCCCTTGTGTGTGTTTGTGTGTGTTACCTGGCATGACGACGCATGGCGACGTGTGTGGGGAACTGCAGCGCCATCTGTCGACGGAGCTCCGCGATCTTCTTCTGTATGTCCGTCACGTCCTGTCCCTCCTGGTGAAATACAACCCCATTAGCGATTACTCACCGAGCTAAGCTAAGCGAAGCTCATTCTTAGGCGACAGATGTATTTCGTTTGAGTTCGTACTCCTCCTAGACACTTCAACCGAACACGCTCACATTTGGATGTCGATAGGTGAAATCATAACGATGGTTTAGATTTAAAAAAAAATGAAAATCGGACATACCACGGAGGAATAATTACCGAAAAACTGAATTTTAGTAAATTTTATGCTAAGCGAGTAACTGTCAGGGAATGAATGAATGGTTTATTCATAATGAATATATGGTTACATCAGTTCTTAAATGCGTGCGGTATGCGAGGTTAAGCAATGTCGGGCGAGGTCAGTCCTTGGATGGGTGACCGCTTTGAGTGGTTACTAACTGAGCGCTCCCGTGCTTTGGAAGGCACGTTAAGCCGTTGATCCCGATTGCTGTCTTTGATAGCAGTCGTTAAGCCAAGTTAGAGGCCTCCGGGCGGCTTGAGAACTTCTAACAGTCAAGTTGCCCACTCACTTGACAAGCCTATTCCCAATAAGGTCGGTTTCCCCCTCGGGTTGGAAGGTCAGATGGCAGTCGCTTCCGTAAAAACTAGTGCCTACGCCAATTCTTGGGATTAGGTAGCGGACCCCAGGCATTCGTCAGGATGCAACTGTACTGGGAATAACGCTAGGAGGATGATGATCAGTTCTTAAATGTTATTAGACACATATTTCTTCCCATGATATATTCAGCCAGGTTAGGCATATGAAAATTTAGGTCAGTGATTTAATCACTCGGTCTATAGATGTGATAAAATTACATTTTAACTAAAACATTAAGTACATCAACTAAATATAGCATAATAGTCGGGAGTTTAAAGACTAGAGACGCGCTCAGCGCAACATTTGTAACCAGCAAACTGCGTTGCTTACCTAGTACTCATTTATGTAGAGAACCGTTCTGACCAGACGGACGCAATGGTAAAAGCCTCTGTACTCACATACAAGACTCGCGTGCGGGTTTCATTACATTGCGTGTTACCGTGGTATAATGAGTTCAATCGATCTGTCAAACCGCGCAATGCAGTGAAACTCGCATACGATTCTATCAAGTGTGAAAATAAGGCTTAAGGATTGATTTTCAGATATATATACGATTCATGACTATATGTTTGTTTCTTTGACTAGAACCTAAACATGATTGCTTAAAATGCTTTTCGATTATATCTAAACTAAAACAATACATTGAACTTTGAACGCCAAGAACCTATAGAACGTATAGGTCGTAGAGAAGGTGTACTTCAATCATGAAAAAAATCTATAATGAATTGTTTTTATTTGTTTTTATTGGTTTAAAGGTTACATCAATTTTTGATACCTTGGCGTCTGAGTGATCACTTCATTCAAATATGAAAGCGTTCAAAGGGTTAAAAGACACAATCAAGTTTATGATATGCACGGCTAGCAGAAGACGGCGCGCGAGCTATATCCCAAGAGAGACTATCCGTCTCTTTCCGTGTGTACACATAAGATAGAGACGTATTGAAGTTTATGTCGTGTATGACGCTCGATATTATTTTAGCCGTGCTGTTATTTTACTTCACCTTCTCACAAGACTAAATATGAATAAAACTTCGCAGTTAGATTATCGAAATTTGTCCCAAAAAGGCATATTCGAAGTGTTGCATCTCGTTTTCGAACACATAAGCGTGTCTCTTATACGGGGGGGTGTAGCTTACATAATCGAGACCTCCCCTCAACTCACCTGCTGTTTAGTGAACATGTCCAATTCAGCATCCAGAATCTCCTTCTGTGCCTCCTCCCTCGTTTTTGGTTTCTTAGCATTAGCCTGGTGACAAAACATTATCATAAACTTATAGCCAGGGAGAAAAATATCCAAGATTTTCTCGATCACGAGCAGAGAAGAGTGGTATAACCTAATACTTGAGCGAGAAAGTACTTGGTTAAATAAATATAAAAAAAACCTAAGCATCTTATTTTTTTGGCATAGTTCGTCAGTACGTCAGTAATTTAAACTTTAGCGGAAGAAAAAAACTCAAATTATTTTAAAACATTCTACATAATTTATATTATGTGTACGTTAGATTTAAAAAAAGTATTACTCTTGAGAATTTACTATTAACAAAACCTTATAGATTTAAATTTTAATAAATTAATATTTTACTTACGTTTTCTTTTATTTTGTATATTTACAAAGCGTTTAGGTACTATACCAGTTAATGCACAGTATGCACATACAGATCTACAAACAATGATTATTTACCAACGACCATACAATGAGATGAAACGGATGATATGAACAATGACTTGATGAAACTAATATTTAAAAACCAAAATTATTTTTTTTATTATACAGATTGGGATTCAGACGGTAAAAAAAGAAAACAAATTAAAAGGATTATTCTTTCTAAGGTGTCGTCATATATTCAAATCCGCAGTTATTGGATTTTGACTTTTTGGTTTGTTATAAGACTGATATTTGAAAGGTAAAATATTTATTTACAAGAAAAACTCACTTGTATCTTTTACTTATGATAAGTTTATTACTTTAATAGTTTTACTTATTATAAGATAAACACGTCACCAGCGAATTTGTAAAATAAAATCTTTGAAATATTTTGATTAGCCATATTAACTACTGTAGCATCCAATATTATCTAGTGTAAAGCCGCTATTTTTTGTCTTTGTATATATTTACAATAATTTGAATCATATTGTGTCTAATGCTAATTATTTACAATAATTACAAAAAAATGGCAATGAAATCCGATAATGATACTGATTTACCGATGATCTATTGATGGAATGATATATGATATTGTATCTATATAAAACGGACCGTTTATTGTACACATGCGCTGTGCAATGACATTTGCAATTTGTACTTTTTAGGTATGTATTTATTTGTGACATATTGACATGTTTAGGTAGCGGACCCCAGGCATTCTTCAGGATGCAACTGTACTGGGAATAACGCTAGGAGGATGATGATATTGACATGTTTTGGTAGAGAGATATTTTTGCATGTCTTTTTTTTTGGTATTTTAAACATTTCCTAGTTACGTAAATTTCTCATATTATTGTGACGGTCACTTAAAAGTAGGTATGAAACTTAAAGAGCAAGTTCTCTTAAGCTATCAAAAAACGACTATATGCTTTGTGCATAAGGAAGTTTTTCGCTTATCTATTTCACAGAAATTACTCATAGTTTCATTCCTACTATATATTTGAATAAGACAGTACAGCAAAGACAACCATGCAAAAAACCAAACAAACGAGTATAATATGAAGAGGAAGCGAAACACGAAAAAAAAACTTTGTCATTCACAATATTATTGTTCTGATTACTTCTATTTCTAAACTTTAATTAATTAGAAATCAATGCTTAATTAATTAGAAATCAAAATGCATAGTATCGTTTATCAATTTTATCATATCAGATAACGCAGTCATTTCTTTCTATAAGCGGTGGCAGAATGTGAGTGAACTTTTCTAAAAACTATCTGTAGGGCCACAAGCGGTATAATATTATGTAATGTAGTGGTATATCTCACTACATTACATAATATTACAAAGGCGAGTTGTCCATACTCATACTCATACATACCTAAAACCAACGCCAAGACTAAGCATGCCGCTAGATATAACAGCTCATAACATAAGCAAATTTTACTTCAATCAAAATTTCTTGATTTTCGAGATATTGGCGCTTCTATTAAAATCCGTGTAGGACTTTAATGATAGCAGGCCATTAATATCTCGAGAAAACTATGAAAGTTAAATAATTATCAATTTAGTTAATACGTTTGCTTATGAGCTGCTTTATTAGTCATCTTAGTCTTGGCTTTGGTATTTGGGACCGCCTGTATAAGCGACTGCATGTTTAATGCCCGGCAAAGATTCACGGCCACCTCATTGCTATGAATTAGTGATTACACTCGAAGTCTACTACTACGCAGGTCCAACTTTGGTGCCACTAATAAACATTTTGAGTGGGACGTAACATAAAATCATAACCATGTTTGTAACTTCGACTTGTATCCTCGTATTGTGTGGGATAAGTCGACAGCAAATAGCTGAGAAAAATAGGTAGCGAACACCGGGCATCCTTCAGGATGCAGCTGTACTGTGATAACGCTATGATGATGACGATGATGACTGCTTTAGCTAATATATTTACTGCGCCGAGGCTACAACACGGCCAACCCGCCTTCGCGAGATATGTTGGTATGTAAAACGTGAGTACATCGCACAACCCATGCGTACATTTACGGCCGATACCTGCGCCAGTTGCAGCCGAGACATCCGGGCCACCGTCTCATCCTGTCACACCCCAACACTTGTATTTATACCAAATACCTTATATATCGCATACAGTTTAACAAGACCGATATCTTTGAAAATCTTGACAAATAAAAATAAACTTAATGACGTCAGACACAGCATTGTTTTTAAATTAACCAATACGAGCCCGAAAGAAACTCCCTTCATCTTAGCGCGGCCCTCTCGCACTTATTGCCATACTATAAAATATATAGTTGTTATCCATATAAAAAAGGGGCACACTAAAAAATTTTTTTTTTGGGGGACAATCTTACACTAATCAACTTAGTCCCAAACTAAGCAAAGCTTGTACTATGGGTACTAGACGACGATATACATACTTATATAGATAAATAAATACTTAAATACATAGAAAACAATCAAGACTCGGAAAAAAATATTCGTGCTCATTACACAAATAATGCACTGCCCGGGATTCGAACCCGTTTTTTTTTTTTAAATGGACCGTGGCACTTAAATGTCGTACCTGCATCTGCCTAATCGTCCTGTTGTATGCGACGAGCTCTTTGCGTAGTTTTTCAATCCCTTCTTGAGCAGAGCTAATTGCCTCCATCAGAGCCACACGCTGTGGCCCAGTGACGTTGCCTGAGGAAAGAGGACATTGTATTAGTTGCTGTAAAGTGCCTTTTAACCATTAACCACATAAGGTATAAAATAATGTTTAAATTTGAACCTTGACGTGATGCAACAATGTCTAAAATTATATCTGCCATGCTTTATGACAATATGACAACGGATATAATTGATAAAAATAAACTGTAAATAAGTTTTCATACAAATTGTATGCTTTATCGTCACAAAACTGACAATGATGATTTTTTTTTTTTAACAACTAACGCTAATTGAATTCACTTATTTCTGAAAATGCCCATTTGACTGATAATCAAATCAGCATTTTTTTTATTAACGTTAATAATGGTTCGTTAACATTAAGTATGTTGGGGAATACTTGAAATCTGGTCGAAACTATAAAATAAACAAACAAAATATTTATCGCCAATCGAAATATTAAAAAAAACACCCCGGAACAACGAACATAGAACCATATCGATCATTCGTCAATTGGTTCATCCGTTTGGGAGCAACGATACCACAGACACCCTCTTTGTATAAATTGAAACTTCCCGAATTATTTCGTAAATTTTATTACATTATTTTGGCTCAATAATCCTAAACGCCGCTTATTAAAGGGTTAATTTTCTAAAATCATCAAAATGTTCCCCATTCCAAGACCAGTGTGCGTCTACGGAGACGGCACACATGTCAGTCTTAGCCTGGAGGTGTTCTGCTCTAGCACACTTATGACTCAAGCGTCGCGCATTGAAAGCGGGACGGATCTAAGGAGCGTGCACATTTTCATTATTGCAATTTAATATTATTTTAATTTTTTATTACTAACTTTAATTAAAGTTATTAACTTTATTTATCCTTTTTAATAAACCCTATTTATCAAGTTTTTTTGACGATGAGCCATGGCATAGGTGGGATTTGAACCCAGGTCGCCAGCGTTCATATCAGTATTAAGCGACCGGTGATACAACCGGGCCACGGAGTCGCTAACTGTGGAGACGAATATGACGTGTGCTTGGAACTGTCTGCTAGGACCAGGGCTCGAAACTGGTTAATCTCAAAATTCCGAAATAGCCAAATACTTTGAATTACTTTATGTTCTTTATGTAGAACTCAATAATGTATTTCAAGGGTCCACGGAAAAAACACACAAAAAGCAACCTAATTGATAAAGGCATAAGGTGCAAATTAGACAGGTTCTTTCCGTGGACCCTTCATTTAAGTTATTAGATTACTTCTTATTATCATATTTTCTGATTAAACATGAAATAGTAAAGGAAAATAAAACCGGTTTCCCCGAGGGAGGTTCTTACAGTATGAGGTTCTTCAAGAAAGGAGTGTATACATTTTAAAGGGTCGGCAACGGGCATGTGACACCACTGGAGTTGCAGGCGTCCATAGGCTGCGGTGACCGCTTACCATCAGGCGGGTACGCTTGTTTGCCAACGACGTGATATTTCAAAAAAAAAAAATATTTTTTTAGATTACCGGGTGCCGGGATTAGGCTAGGATACGAGGGATGTTCCGAAAGTTTTTAGCTGCTCTCACTCTATTCATGCGATTATGTTTTAATGATACCATTATGCGGGTAATTTCGATACATATGTGTTGGGGTGAAACTGTTGATGAAAGTCGCTTGGGTTTTTTTTATTGTGTTTTAAGTACGACGTGTCAACAGCCCTATCGAATATGCGATGAACGGGTCACAATACCAATTTTGTGTTGCGGGCCAATATTAATTAATACGTCACCACAACTAAACGAAATTTTATACACCACAAACTATGAATCTTCCCTGTCTCTACCCACGTAATCTGTTTCGATTGCATGAAAATTAGCGACAATGAGCAGGTGTGTCGAATATTAGTCTAGGTCGCGAGACTAGGGACTGGTCATCATCACAAAAAAACTTAAAATTAAATAAAATCATTTAGTGATTTTACATTAAAATCAGCAAAACTAAGTTAGGAAGTCATCCCGGGCATTTTCCACCACAGTTGTTAGGGATTTCGATGTCAAACTATTTTTAGGTATCAAAAATGGTACTATTTTCGCAAATTTTTAAAACCCATACAAGAAAAAGAAATCTTGTGAAAAAAATACTTGCTGCTTACTAACGATTTTATCCCAGCTCATAACTATTGAAATTACCCACATAATGGTATAAATAAAAAATATATCGCATGAATAGAGTGAGAGCAGCTAAAAACTTTCGGAACAGCCCTCGTACGCAATATATTTTTTTTAACTTAAGTAATATCAACTGTGAAGTGGCACTGAAATTAAGTTTCATGTGCTGTGCCCAGTCCTTCAGGCATTTCAGGCGTGAGTTTATGTATGTTTAAGCTTACTGTGGTATATCGACTCTTTGGATATGTTGTCTTGTCAGTGTCAGTTAGTTATTGAATATAAAATGTGTGTGATATCAACTCGATAGTTTAATTTACTTTATTAGCGACGAGGATATTTTAAGCCAAAAATCTCTATCGGAAGTATAAAGGAGTTCAATGTTAAATATGGGCACTGGAAAACGTATACGGAAAGGTTGGAAATGCATATTTCCGCAAACGGATATCTTTGCCCCCTGGCTAGATGCTGGCAAAGAGCAATCCCATTTTTACTAAAAATAAAAATAACACGGCGTGAAGAATGACAAACTCAGTTCCACCCCTCTTCCCCCAATACTAACCTCCCTCGAGCCGTTGGATCAGCAACACCTGTTGCTGTAACTGCGTCTCCAACAGCGCTTGGGCCCTTTTGTGCATCTCCATCACCTGTTTACTCTTTTCTATGGATTTAGGAGGCGCCTCCTTCTTTTTCTCACCGCCGTTCGCGATAGCTTCTTTCGCCTGTGAACAAGTTTATGTTATTTAATTAAGCTTTTCTCTAAAATGGCCGTAGAAGATACGAGAACCAGGAATGCACGACCAAATAATGTCCGGCCCGAGAATGCGCATCCACTTTTTTGGACGCGGATTTTCGGGGTGAGCATTATCAACCTGAACAAAAGTGGCTTCCGATTGTCGCCCCGGACCAAGATTGCTCGGACCTATAATGCACGGCACAGTAATGTCCGGCCCAGTAATCGGCGTCCCCTGCTTTGGACGCGGATTCTCGGGCCGAGCATTATCGGCCCGAGCAAAACTGGCTTCCGATTGCCGCCCCGGACCAAGATTGCTCAGACCTATAATGCACGGCCAGTAATGTCCGGCCCAGTAATTGGCGTCCACTTTCCACAGATAACAAATAGTTACTAGGATGAAACTAACACTAAGTCAAAAAGTAGGTAGGTTAGGTTCGTTAGGTAGCTGCAGATGCCCGAAGGCGGTTGCCCAGAAATAGGAGCCCGCGAAGCGGGGCTCCGTCTTCTCGCTTAGTTTCTAACTACCCATTTAAGTTTATATTGTCTGTGGATGGACGCCGATTACAAGGTCGGGCATTGTTGGTCCGAACAAAACTGGCTTCCAATACCTGCCTTGGACCAAATTTGTTCGGAATGATATTGCGCGGCCCAGGAATGTACAGCCCAGTAATCGACGTCCACTTTTTTGGACGCGGATTGCTGGGTCGCGCATTATCGGCCCGAACAAAATTGGATTCCAAATATTGCCCCGGGCCAAATTTGCTAAGAGCGATAATGCTCGGCCAAATAATGCACGGCCCAGTAATCCATGTACATTGGACGCGGATTATTGGGCCGGACATTCTTGTGGCCGGGCATTATCATGGCCGTACAATATAGGGACTCGAAGTTAAAATAATTACCGCGGGAGAGCATAAACATTTTGACGTTTGTTTATCAGAAGTTAATTCCAATTTAGTCTTTTTACTCCACTATTTTTGAAAAAAGCACTATATTGGGCTCGGCATTCGTATTAGTTAAACGAACTCTCAAGGATGTCCGTTTAAAACTAATACTTAGCCTGCAATTGCCTCCTTCCAGGCCTCGACCATAATGTACAATTCTGTAAGGTGTTAAATCTTTGAAACGTAATAAGTTACTGAAATAAGTGAAATTAGTACAATATTATCCTCTGATATCCCAGGGAAACGAAAAAACGTGGGCGAAATAGGCCGTTAAAACTATAATCTTAAAAAAACGGGGTTTAACGAAATATATCGTTATAATATCGCTTTTCATAACGTTTTAAAGGCGAGTGGGCAGCTAAGTCATACAAGCTGTCAACAAAGTAATATACCACTTCAAAAATTATAAGGTTGATGAAGGGGATATTCCGTTACCTTTTCAGCGGCCAACGCCAACTGTTTGTTGTCAGCGGTCGCCTTGATGTTCTCCCGGTTGATGAGCACCTTGTTGTGCGATGTCGGTTGTTGGTTGTTGTTCGTGGGCTTCTGCTGTCCGGCGGGCGCGGTGTTCTCCTGTTTGTTCTGTAACACGCAGAGATGTTGAAACCAACACTTGTGAGCAGTAGAGCTCTGATCTGTGTGATAAGTCAAATGACTGGTATGCTTATTACGGATTCATCAGTCTCACGGATTCTAATTTTAATCTATATATATATAATTCTTTTTTTTATGGCATAGGAGGCAAACGAGCAGACGAATCGCCTGATGGTTAGCGATTAGCGCCGCCCATGGACACTCGCAACACCAAAGGGGTTGTAAGTGCGTTGCCGGCCTTTAAGATGGGAGTACGCTCTTTTCTTGAAGGTTTGATGGTCGTATCGGTCTGGAAATACCGCAGGCGACAGTATAGTAGTATATATATATAACAAAGTCGTGTTAGTTACACTATTTATAAATTTTATAAAATAATATTATTAATATTTATAAATTTTATAAATTTTATAAAAGGATTTGTCTTAACTCCGAGCAGAATAGCTTACATAATATCGGTGAATAATAAAAAAAAAAAACATTTTAGGGTACCGGTCGGGGGCGGAATGAAGTTTGCCGGGACAGCTAGTTTATACATTAAAAAAAATGTGTAACTTTGTACCGGCGTCGACCAGGGAATGTTCGATGAAAATTATTAGCAGAATAGCTATTAAAATATCGGTGAATAATACAAAAAATAAAAAATTAACGGGACAGCAAGTATATACATAAAAAATTGTGTAACTTCGTAGCGGCGGCGACTCGGGCATGTTCGATGTAAAATAATCGCCAGTTAAAGGGTTACACTTACCTCCGGGTTATGCCAGAACACTTTAATAAATCGATTATTGAGCACGGCCTCAGTACTCTTGTAGGCGACGTTGGCCTCTGTGTGGTTGGAGAACGTGATCAACGCGCCCTCCGGGTCTCCTTCAAAGCACACCTGTGTTGAATTAGACATTTTTTTTCATATATCTGATCCTTACCCACCATACAATACAAAATGACATTGAAATTAAAACCGTTAGCGACGAAAATAAAGTTGAATTTCCTTTACTATAAAAACAACCAATCAAAGGAAATGCTACTCTATTCAAGTTGAAAAAGGGTTTAATTTTTCTATCAGTAGGCCCACGGGCCGCAAGTCATATGGTCATTTACACGTAAAACAATAAAGAGCTCATCCATAAATTACGTCACACGTTTAGAAAACTTTAGTAATTTGATTCTTAAAATGTATGACAGTGTTCACTGTTTTGAGCTGATTCTCAATCCGTTATTTTACTGATAGTCAAATCAGTAACTTTGTAAAAAGTTCGGTTACTAAGAATTTCGTAGGGAAATACGCCTCATGAAGTTCCATTTTCCTATGGTCAAACTGCGTTTGCTTTTTTCATGTTTATGTATTTAAAAAGCTTTAGAATTGCATAAATAACCTGAATTTTACTTGGTTAAACTATTTTAGTAACATTATTTTATTGGTAACGTAAAAAATGTATTTTTTAGTGTTGTGAGATACCGTATTACCTCGATAAAAAAACGAAAACGTTACTTTTTTACGCACTGACCTGAATGTTGACGATCTTGCCAAATTTGCCGAAGTGGTTGTTAAGGTGCGTAATGTCGTTTAGGCCCCGTGGCACCTTCTTCACCTCTAGCGAGCAGTTTGCACCGGAATTCGGCGCTCGAGGTGGCACTGTAAGCAAAATACACGTTTAGGTATGACTAACGATTTTGCAAAAGAGGTAATCGTACAAAATGCGGACTTAGGCTGGGTTGCACCAAACCGTCTGTAATCGTAAGCTGTGTTCGTTAAAATTTGAATGTATGGAAAGCGTGACCAGTTTGTACGGGATGACAGCTGCCGGCGCCATATTTAACGTTTATCAGTCTGTGATCGCAAGTCGGTGCAACCCAGCCTTAATGCCGTAAATTGTTGGTGGTGCATCTAACAAAGTTAAATTTAACACACACCTAACAAAGTCATGTAACAAAGTTAATTGACAAGTTGTCAAAAAATGACCGACAGTTGGGTTTGTTCCGGCGTTTCTTCTCGGCAGTGATCTTCTTTTTCAGAAACGCTAGTAGATTTTGACTTGTAAAATGTAAGTGCCATTGCAGAATAAAGGAAAAAAAGTACGACTTTGATTCCTTGCTCGAGGGCAACAATTACTCTTTTCCGAATAGCAGGTGTGAAAAGAGTATTTACACCACAGCTTGCCAATAAGCGCGTTTTTCCGCACGCTGCGCGTCCGTAAAACCTCACTTTTTGGTTAAGTTGCAACCCTTGGATCGTAAATAGCTATTACAGTACATATGGTGCTACTTTACCGCATGAGTGCTGTAATTGGCAGATTACGTACATACGTCGAAACTTTAAAGAGCCATATGTACTGTAGAACGCTGTACGATACACGTGCGAACAGGTAATTCGCAACTCGTGTCGATTTAAAGCACTCCCTTCGGTCGTGTTTCAATTTATCACCACTGGTTGCGAATTTCCTGTTCTCTGCACTTGTATCGTAATGTACTATTACCTTGTGGTTGTAGATAAACCAAACAAATAAATAGCTATAGTCAGTGTAATAAGTGGTTCAGAAGTTCAGAATGAATGTGTAATTTAATGTTAGGGACTCACTTCTCCCGCCGAGTCGGTTGTAGTCGAAGTTCTTCTTGTTGGGCGGCGGCGGGCGCGGGGCGCCGGGCGCCGGCGCCGGCGCCGGGCCCGCGCCGCCCGCCCCCGGCCCCGCCGTCGCGCCGTGCAGTCTACAAACATACAACCAAATACATTATATAAACTTTCCACCCATCAGAGGCGGCTTAAGCCGTTGCGATGCTCCGGGCAGTCTTTTGTCTTTGTACAGACAACAGCAAATGTAGTTGATCACTTTAGTACTTTATCGCACTAGTGTAACAACACTGCGAGAGTTGGGATGCGTCAAAGTAGTGAAAGTGACAAGGTACTAAAATGATCATCTTTTTTTGCTAGTAACTGTACTCTTCATCATCCCCCTAGCGTTATTCCCAGTACAGTTGCACCCTGAAGGATGCCTTGGGTCCGCTACCTAATTCCAAGAATTGTGGTAGGCACTAGTTTTTACGGAAGCGACTGCCATCTGACCTTCCAACCCGAGGGGGAAACTAGACCATATTGGGATAAGGCTTGTCAAGTGAGTAGGCAACTTGACTGTTAGAGGTTCTCAAGCCGCCCGGAGGCCTCTAACTTGGCTTAACGACTGCTATCATAGACAGCAACCGGGATCAACGGCTTAGCGTGCCTTCCAAAGCACGGGAGCCCTCAGTTAGTAACCACTCGAAGCGATCACCCATCCAAGGACTGACCTCGCCCGACATTACTTAACCTCGCATACCGCACGCGGTACGCGGGCGCCCCTGGGCCACGAACGCTCCTGCTAGTAACTGTACTATTAATACCTAATATTTTCGCAGGTAGGCGCGCGAGTACGCCATGCCCCGGGCTTCCCCGCTACGCGGATTATAATTATAACCTCATAAGAAAATAAACCGAATAAGATCACTATTAACATTTACTACCTTTAAATTAAAAAACAAATCATGTAGCTCGTCTAATTCAATGGCTGAAATTTTGGTGAAGTTCTAGATCGCAGTAAAGTAGCATTTGTAGCTGCAATACCAGTATGAATCTAGTTAACAAAGTCTACGCCATTTCAGTATATTAAGAGGGCGCAGTACGCTCGGTTCTCCATACAAACGTATTTAGGCTCTCATTTTAAAACGCCATGCTAGAATAACATAAAACTTTGTGTACACAATGGGATCCAGCAAATCTAGGTCGAAAATTAGTTTTTATTGCTAGAAATTGTAAAAGAAAAAATATACAGCGGTTTTTGATTTATTACGGCTTGTATGAAAACCTTAATAATTGCTGTATTTTTTCTCCATTATAATTTCAAGCAACAGAAACTAATTTCCGACCTAGATATGCCAGTACTGCGCACTCTTAGATTTTTGTCAAGGTTTTTCCTAAATGACTACAACTTAGAAAAGTTGAAAAACCCCCGACATTTTCATTTCAAAGCTCAATATCTCAAAAACGGCTAAACAGATTTTCATAAGAAGAGACTTTCAGACTAAGAACACTCAGGATAAAATTATCTAGGACACAAAAAACTAGACGAAAATCGGTTCATCCGTTTACGTCACATTAAATTCAAACACCCTCTCTTTTTGCGTTGGGGGTTAAGAAAAGCTAATCAAGTTCAGATCTCCATGCAATTGTATACAAAAAAAAAACAGCTTCCAGATTGATACTGTTGAATGCCCATGAACTCTTTTGCATGGTGGTTGCATTTTTATTTAATTAATATACTGAGCCTGGATGTGGAGTGCCAACTCGTGACATCCTAATATCTTGACAAAAAAGCGTCGACAGTTTTATTACTAAAGACTCAAGAAAAGAAGAACTATTATTATGCAATTTACGCATAAATAAAATACTATTGTAAAAAATTTTTGACGACTGTACTAGTTCAAAGAAACTCAGTGTCTTAGTCCCTCTCCCACTCAATAGTTTTTATTGATTCTCCATCAGACTTATTGGGGCGATCAAAGTAGTCACAAATATGTGAACACGACTGAAGGTATTCTAACCTGGGTATGGGGATGAGCTCCCTCGGCGGCATGGCGTGTGGCGGCGGGTAGGGCGGGTAGCCCGCGCCCACCCAGATGTCCGGCGTCAGGGGATTGTATTCTGGAACGGACAGACAGACATACACTCAGTACGGCTAGTACAGTCAACAGCAAATGTAGATGAACATTTAAAAAGAAGAAAAATAGCATATTTCGGCCATCTAGAAACAATAAGTATAATATTTTGAGGACCAATTAGCTTGACAATATTAAAAAGTGTACAAACATAAGGGCTATATTTCACCGGGTGAGTACCGGCCCTAAAGGACGCAGCCACACTGGCCAAAATGGCTATATAATAGAAAGATATGTCCTAAAATTTTTCATGCCTGTAAGGCAAATTTTAGTGATACTTTTAATTGTACCTGTGTCACCCTACTGTACCTAAAATCGAGCATAATAAAAAAAAGGAAATGGCAGCGGGGTCCGCTAGGACAGGGCAACGAAAGAAGAACCCGCAATGTAATGAAACTCGCATTCGAGTCTCCTATGTGTGTACAGAGGCCTTAAAGGATAGGTGTCTTCCAAAGATGACTCACCCGGCACAGGAGGCATGGCCAGAACGGAGGTGAGCGAAGCATCTTCTAGCACGACGGGGTCCGCGCCGTGGTCCCATTGACACAGATCTCCCCTCATGCAGTAGCCTTTCTCTGTAAACAATTGTTATTTCTTTATAAAATATGTTGTCAAACAAGAAAAGAAATGTGTTATACCACGCGATATATTTTGCTACTCGAGCGAAATGAGTAACGAAAGGTTATATATTTTCATCACACTTGCTCGTAAAGGGTCTTATTATACGCAGGCGTATAGATTAGTTATAGCCCATTTACCTCCCGTGAGAGTTATGGATTTTCAGAACTCCCTAGTGAGTTATCGAGTTTCTGTGTGATCTGATTGTTGAAATCTAGCTGGCCACGCTCCACAAGAATACTGCTCTGTGATTGGTTGAAATATTGAAGCTGACAAATATATTAGGCCGCGCGCTACAAGAATACTTTTGATTGGTTGCAATCTTAGAGCATACATAACTGGAGTGGCCATCAGCGCATCTTACCAAACAAAATATTATAACAATGTTTGCGGGGGCGAGGTAACACACATATAGAAAAAACTACACACACTTACAATATATTGTTCCATTATTACGCACCCACACTAAAACAATCAACTCACGCACATTCAAACTACTAAAGTTGAGCAATAAAAGTCGACCTTTTTTCGTTAACGTTAGATCCATTATTGGGTAACTATCGGATGGCCAAATTGACCAAAGTCGATAAGTTAGTCCTTATTTCTTTAAATACGGTGACGTCAAAGTGACGTTTCACAGCTAGCCCTAATGGTCAAGTACGAATGTTTTTAAATCGATGCTCGATTTACGATTTGAAATAAAACTTGATACAATTATAAATAAAGCAAAAAATATGCTTACAATATTTAAAATTATCATCAATCTTTTTGTAAATTTGGTAAAGTACGTTTTATTACTCTAAACAGGAGATAAAAGTATTTTCACGGAGCTCTTCACACGCCGAAAACGATTTCGAGACTGACTTATAATCGATTAATGAAGTAATTTTTAATATTTTTTTGCACATTGCGCCTATTTTTTGGCAGAGGGGTAAGTATACTAATGGCTACCCCAGTTATGTATGCTCTAAAGTTGCAATATTGAAGCTGCGCGCTCCTCTCGCAGAGACGCCCCAGCGATCCAATCACGCACTGATACTGGAGGTGAAGTTGTCGAATTCTTCAGTTTTGATTAGTGCTGGAGTTATTTATTTCCTTGCAAATGTGATGAAAACATTGCGATTAACTCAGGCGTAAGAAAATTGCAATTTTCCGCTTACGCCCCTCGTTAAACAATGTACTACTGATTTGAAGTAGTTTCGTATTAATGAGTTCCGCGCGCATAGTGATTATGTGATGTTTCGTTAAAAAAAAATAAACACTAAAATAAAAGCGACAGTTTCCGTTATTATTGTAAAGGTCTTTGGAAACAAGAAATCTATAAAAACATTTTAGGTACTTCTAGAATTTATTTTTACATTAAATTTAGTCTTTACTTACTAATCATGCCTGTAATGGCAAATAAATGCACTGTTACTACGTGTTATATTTTGTGTACACTCGGTTGTCCGGCGAAATTGATAATAGGGAGCATTAAGAGTCCGCAGGAAGCTCGGCTCTCCAAAGAAACGTGGTTTCGCTCTCATTTTAAAACGGCATGCGGAAATAACATGAAACTTTGTATACACAATAGGATCCAGCATATCTAGGGCGGAAATTAATTTCTGATGCTGGTAATTATAATGGAGAAAAAATACAGTGATTATTAAGGTTTTCATACAAGACCTAAAAAACTAAAAAAGTAGCTGTACTTTTTTCTATTACAATTTCTAACAGAAACTAATTTCCGGTTTAGATATGGCGGATCCCATTGGATATACAAAGTTTCATGTTATTTCAGCATGGCGTTTTAAAATGAGAATGAAACTAGGTATGTATGGAAAATCGAGTTCAGTCGAGCGGGCGGGGGCTCCTTATACTAACTTTAGACAAATCGAACTAGTCCCACAGTAAGCTCAATAAGGCTTGTGTTATGGGTACTAGACCACGATATATTTATTGGATATATACTTAAATATTCTATATATTTATTATATAACCATCCGAGTCTTAGGCACAGTTTCTGCTCACCATAGAAATAAATGCCCTTACCAGGATTCGAACCCGGGACCTCTAGCTTCGAAGGCAGTGGTGCAACCAACTAGGCTTAACAGGCCGACAAATGACTATTAACTTAAGGAAGAGTCCACACCACCACCATATCAGCCGAAGGAAGTCCACTGCTATAGGCCTCTCCCAATGTCATGGGGGATAAATGCCATAATCGCCACGCGTGGCATGCGGGTTGGCGATAGCAGTATCTCCACCGCACTCCAAGGATGCTGCTGCCCATCCCCCGGTCCAAGGCAGAGTCGTTCCGCGTTAATTCTTCACCATTCTCTTTACAGATATGTTTTTTCATTTTCTTATATACTCACCATCAAAATCGCGACACCGACGCTTGTAGTGGTCCGGTTCGCGCGCTCTCGCGGGCGACATAGAGTGCGACCGGTCGCGCGATCGCTCGCGTGATCTGTTGACGAATAATCAACATCATTCTCGAGCAAATCGACACACTATGGTCAGTATAGCTAAACAATTTATACCCAAATAAAACCGACTCCAATCAACTGCAGAAAATACCAAAAACGTCATACGCGTGCCTATCAAATTTGAGGAGTTGCCTCGATTCCTTCTGGATCCCATCATTTATATGGGACCAACTTGGGGGTACTTGCTTTGAAACAAAATAAAAAAGAATTATCAAAATCGGCCAACGTGATCAAGAGTTATCGGGGAACATACATACAAAATAAAAATAAAAACAAATGCCGAAGAACTGAGAATCTCCTTCCTTCTATTGAAACCTTTTAACCGCCGTAGTCTGATATATGGGACACAAAATATCCAGCTCATTTCGCCGCTGTCTGATAAATTAGTCTCACACCGGTTTTAACTTGATACTTAATACATAAGATCGTGTATCTTCGTACCGGCGGCAACCCGGGCATGTTCGATGAAAAAATCTCGGCGGTTAAAAGGTTAAAATGATAGGTTGGAGCAATTTGACACAAAAGTGAATCTTTTATTTTTGTAATTTGGTATTCTTGTTTTGTTTTGTTTTTTAGGTTTTGTATGAAAACCTTGTGTTTAGACCTAATGTTTCACTAGACCCAATGGATTTGATTAGATTAGATTTAGGCTTTAATCCTGCAGTTTACAATTTAAGATAAAAGTGCATTAGGTTTAATGAAACAGGTCAAATGAAGTATTACGGCTAAGGTAATTAGGTCTAACACCACCACCACCATATCAGCCCAAGGACGTCCACTGCTGGACATAGGCGTCCCCCATTTTATGGGGGGTAAATGCCACGCTTGGCATGCGGGTTGGCGATCGCAGTATCTCCACCGCACTCCAGGGCATGCTTCTGCCCATCCCCCGGTGGTCTTGGTCGTAGTTCGGCATCTATCTCTAGACCACTCACCGTTCTCTATCACGCGACCTGGTGGCCCTGTCTCTGTGCTCTCTGTCGCGCGACATTCTGTCCCTCTCCAACTCGCGCGGCCGCAGCCTGTCTCGTTCTCGCTCGTGCTCCCTGTCTCTTATTGGCACCGGTGACCTGGATCTGTTGAGAATTACCTTACATTATACTCAAAGTTCAAGTTTTATTATTAATTCCATCAAATACATTCGTCAGCCTATATACCACAAGCCTTCGGGTGGTATTCCAGTCGTCCAATATACATTTGATCAAAGAAATTGGATGGTTTCATCAAACTTGGATGGGATCCCGACATTTGATCGAAGATTCTGATGAGATTTCAATCAATATGGCTACGCATGAAAAAATAAAATAAAACTTGGACAAAGATGTTGGATACGTGGAATAGGCCTCCGTCAAAGATAATTTGATCAAAGATTGGACAAGTGGAATACTACCCTTATGAACGATTCACACCAAACGGCAGCGGCAGAGCCGACCGGCTGCCCGCAACCCATTCATATATGAAATCTAACTTCTGTATGGAGGGTTCGAATTCCTTTGACTCTAGTGAGGTGCGCGCCGACTCCAGCCGTTCCAAACTCCGTGAATCGTCCAGTATTTAAGCTTACTATGAGACTAGAAAGGTAGTATATTTACATCGTAGAAAGAGGATAATATAGAAGGGGGATTAGCGTATCACCAAAAGGGACGGACTTATCGTAACCTGACTAAATTGGCACACGGTGACAAATATTACGGCTTTATACGCGATGAGGGACAGGAGATATGTCAGTGCATCTCGCTCTCACATGTGATATTGTCTATGCTTACATCTCGTTCACTCATATTTGTGTATTGCCGGCTTCAGTCTATTCTTACTTTATGATTTACATACTACGTATGCAATACATTCTTACGAAAAAAGTAATTTATTAGCCCATACTATTTTCATTATTAAAGAATGTTATGGACACTCGCGCAATTAATACGAATTTAATTAATCTAATGACCTATAATTTACCTAAATCGGTTGAGCCATTGAGTTGTTAAAATGGGTTTAACCTCTTAACCGCCACAGCAGATTCCGTAAGTTGTGTCTCGCACGCCAGAGACTTTGTAGCAAGTCTAAAAATGAACCTTACTTACTTAGCACGTAGGGTAACTTGCCAGTACATCGACTTGATATAAAGTCATGGCGTGTGGGGCGCTAAGGGTAAGCGCCCACAGGCCCGAATCGCACGCCTTGCGTCAGTGGACGCACTTGTATGACTTTCTATACAAAGAATACTAGTATCCGATGCGTGCGATGCGGGCCTGTGGACGCTTACCTTAAATTCACTTTGTATCCAGTCAATGGAGGCGAAAAGGTTAAACAACACACCTAGAACGAGAGTTGACCCGGTCCATGGCCGCCTGCGGCGGACTCCTGTTCCTAAAACGGCCGCGAGGCGATGGCGATCGAGATGACAGTCGTCTGCGAAAACAGTTCACGTTGAACAAACATTTGTATAACCGACCACTCGAAGAAGTTGAATAAGTTTTTATCAAGAAAAACATTTTTGTTTCAAGCTTTTATTACCAACTGTACTTTTCATCAATCGTCAACTACTTGTTGAAACGGTTCGAATGAACCCAAACACGATGGTTTCATCTTGTGTAGTTTAGGAATTGCAATGGCCACCGAGCTGATCTACTAATAATGGAGACAGGCCACCTTCTGGAACTACACAAGAACCCATCTTGTTCGGGCTCATTCGAACCGTCTCAACGAGTAGTTCAGGCCCAGGCCCAGAGCGCTCGTGGCCCAGCGGCGCCCGCCTACCGCGTGCGGTATGCGAGGTTAAGCAATGTGGGCGCCGGTCAGTTCTTGGATGGGTGACCGCTTTGAGTGGTAACGAACTGAGCGCTCTCGTGCTTTGGAAGGCACGTTAAGCCGTTGATCCCGGCTGCTGTCTACTACAGCAGTCGTTAAGCCAAGTTAGAGGCCTTCGGGCGGCTTGAGAACTTCTAACAGTCAAGTTGCCCACTCACTTGACAAGGGGGGTCGAAGTTGCACCACGTCCGTAGGGAGTACCCACCGTTACCCTACACGCGACCCCTGGGTAGTGCTAAAAGTGCAACAAAAACTGGCAACCGTACTGTCTTCTCGAAGATCTACGGTTCGTAAATAAATGCCATACGATTAAATAAAAATAACGAGTAGTTGACGATTGTTGAAAAGTACATTTGGCAATAAAAAAAATGTTTTTATTAAAATTGGGATTGCTCGTTGCCAGCATCTAGCCAGGGGGCAAGGATGAGGCCGACGATGAAGTGAGCTCACCCAGAAGATGCCTCTTCACTCGTGCCTTAAAAAGGTCTAAGTTGTATGAACTACCTAACCCCTTACCAGAGTTTAACCGAAATTGTTTGTTAAACTGATACAAGTACCTACAAATTGTTGAATAAATGCCTTATTATTATTATTACCTTGGAAATACAAACGCAAACTGTGGAAAATTACAGTTTGCAAGTCAGTCTAAATATTCTTTATTATTATAACAAGGACTTTCGAATCGTCAGTTAAAACATAATAAAGCAATCAATTGATGCTATTATTTGTCTTTAAAAAAATATGTCAAAATCAAGAAATCAAATCATATTCTAGTTAATTTCACAACAGGATCGTCAAAACATAAAAAATGAATGTATATAAAATAGAAGTTTAGACAGTTTCTAGATTAAAATCAAAATGTTAAAGAGAAAATAATAGGTCAATAATATCTAATGCCAGTATTATTAAAACAAAAATACTTGTACAAAGTTAGTGTTTGTGTGGGAAAGTAGATAATATCATGTATTCTTAATTATTGATTTATAATCATCTCGTGGAGGAAGGAAAGCTGTTAGAGGGAAACACCTTTAAACAGTCGAACAAACTAGCTTTTGAAGCGTAGCTTTTACAGCGTAAAGGCGTATCTCGAATACTAAGTATTAGAATTAATAGTATTTACAGTACAAATGGTGCTTGATTACCGCACGAGTGCAGTAATCAATAGATTACGTGCATATGTCGAAACTTTAAAGAGCCATATGTACTGTAAACCGTTGTACGATACACGTGCGAACGGGTAATTCGCAACTCGTGTCGATTTAAAACACTCCCTTCGGTCGTGTTTCAATTTATCACCACTCGTTGCGAATTTCCTGTTTTCTGCACTTGTATCGTAATGTACTATAATGATTTTGTTGTGCCTCTTGAATTTGACTTTGATATGCCTAGTATGTTAATTTCTATTATTTAGATTTGACATTTTATATTTATTTTAACTTCTAAACTGTATTCTTTTTACCCACGACGGAACGGAGAAGGTATATGCGTTTAGAGTCAGAGGTTGTTTGTTTGTTTTTTGTTTTGACATTTTAATTTATTACAATTTATATTTGCACGCTTGCGTGCGAGCTAGATACATGAAACATAATGTATCGTAACATCCCTATATATTGTGTATGCAAATAAAAATTTCTGATATATATGTGTAGTACTGACCGGCGGTCGTCCCGCTCGGGGTCGCGCGGGTGGCGGCGCGCGCGCGGGTGCGCGGGGGGCGCGGGCGCGCGCCGCTCCCACGAGCGCGAGCGCCGCCGCCGCCGCTCCTCGCGCATCTGCCACAACACACACACACACACACAATAAACTACTACCACAGAATTAATAGTACTACGTTCAGAAGGCCCACCGTTAACAAATCCCCTGTTTAGGTATGCCAAACGTGCCTAAGCGTGGCCATCTCCTTCTGTCGCACGCAACGCGCTCTTTCGGGGGCGGGGCCTTAGCGCTAAGCCAGCCTATAAGCCGACTTACGCGATAAAGTCACGGAGTGAGCCGCCCCTGCCTCTACCACAGAGTAAGCAGGCTGCACCATGGTCTAATGAAACAAGGTCTGCTACTCCGGATCGTGACACGAGCCTACGTCACTGTACAGCCTGTACACACACGAACTCACACTACGACCACCGATAGGCTCGACAGCAATAATGACGGAGGCTTATGCCACTCGCACAACGAATTTTTCATCACACTCGCTCATAAAGGGCCTCATAGCCGATTTTCCTCCCGCGGCCCCCGCGGGAGTTATGAGTTTGTGTGATATCATTGATTTAAAAAAAGTTGGAAAGCACAAGAATACATCACAAAGCAGTGATTGGTTGAAATATTGAAGGTGAAAAATCTAGTTGGCCGCGCCCCGCAAGAATACTGCTTCGTGATTAGCGGAAATATTGATGATGCGCGCTCCTCTAGTGAAGTTGTCGATTTGAATTGTCATTATTTATTTCCTAGAAAATGTGATGGAAAACATTGTGATTAACTCGGGCGTAAGAATATTGCAAACACTAGTTTTCAAAAGCACTCCGCCTTCGGCGTCGGGCTTCTGATAGACTCTCGTTTGCTAATGTATAAAAATCGAGGGAGCTATTTTCATTGTTATTCATTTTTTTATTTATTATAAGAGTCATCGTAATTATTGGCTACTTATACATAAAGCAAACTTACATTTTCTCTACGATCCCGTCTTCTGGGAGGTTGGTCCACTGGTTCTTCCAATAGTTCAGTCAATGGTAACACCTGTAAACATTACAAATATGGTAACACCTGTAAACATTACAAATACTTAGTCGGCTCATAAGTTCTGTCACTGGCCTTTAAAATTTAAATTTGGAACTCCTAAAAGAAAAACCGTTGTGCATTTGAATTTCGAATCTTTTTTAAATATTTGAGTAGTATAATTTTGCAATTTTCTGTTTTCTTTAACATGGAGTGGACGCTTAAAGATAGCCGTACCGCAATAATTGCACTATACCGTTGTGGACACTCGCCGACTAAAATTTTTAAGCTACTTGAAAATTTAAAATTCTCTCTAAGATTTGTGTATCGTACCATAGAAAGATACAGTGAGGTCTCTAGTTTAAATGACAAGAAAAGAAGCGGTCGTCCGCGTACAGCTAGGACTCCAGCGGTTGTACAAGCAATTAGGGCACGCATTGCCAGAAATCCCGCTAGGAAACAAAAAGTTATGGCCCTCCAGATGGGTTTGAGCAGAAACACGGTGAAAAGAGTGCTTAATCAAGACCTGAGACTTCGTGCTTATAAACGAAAAACTGGCCATCTTCTCAATGGCCGGCTTAAAGCTTTAAGGCTTAAAAGATCTAAAGCTTTATTGAAGAAGTACGCTAAAAATAAGCATCGTTGTATACTGTTTTCGGACGAGAAAATTTTTGACATAGAAGAAAACTGTAATAAACAAAATGATAGAGTGTACGCTCGCAATAGTAAAGAAGCGTCTAATAGCATTCTCCGTATTCAAAGAGATCATCACCCTTCATCTGTGATGGTTTGGCTGGGAGTTTCTTATGCGGGCGTAACTAGTATGCATTTTTGTGAGAAAGGAGTAAAAATTAGTGCCAAAGTGTACCAAGACACGGTGTTGACTAATATTGTGAAACCACTATCCCATACGATGTTTCTAAACTAGCATTGGGTTTTCCAGCAGGACTCTGCTCCAGCCCATAACGCAAAGTCTACACAAGCCTGGCTCGCCTCCAATAAAATCGACTTTATACGGCATGAAGATTGGCCCTCCTCTAGCCCAGATCTTAATCCGTTAGACTATAAAATATGGCAGTATTTAGAGGAAAAGGTGTGCTCTAAACCTCATGCAAATCTAGACTCGCTGAAAAAATCCCTTGCTACGGCAGTGGCCAATATCGACATGAAAGTGGTGCGTGAATCCATTGACGACTGGCCACGCAGACTTCAAGCCTGTGTAGATAATTATGGCGGTCATTTTGAATAAATGTTATACATTTAGATTCTCTAGTTTATGAGCTTTCAAACGCTGTACAAATTATACGGAATAAACTTAAACTTTTGTTTTTATTTGATACTATGTATATGACAGAACTTATGAGCCGACTAAGTATATAAGTAAATAGGGTAAAAACGGGACCCTATTACCAAGACTTCGCTGTCTGTCCGTCCGTCTGTCTGTCACCAGGCAAGAACCGCAATAGTTAGACGGTTAAAATGTTCACAGATGGTGTATTTCTGTTGCCGCTATAACAACAAATATTAAAATCCGGCCAAGTGCGGGTCGGACTCTTTGCCGTTTTTATTTATTTGTACGGAACCATCGGTGGGCGAGTCCTCGCACTTGGCCGGTTTTTTTACAATATCAGTATAATATGCCATAAATCTATACTGTCAGGTGTGTCTGTCTATTGTACCTTGCTTCAATAATGTTAATTGAGTGTACGATTTTAACACAATAATACATTCTACAAAGTCCAGTAAGGGATTATTGGCAGTGTGTGGTAACTAATAATACGAGGCAGGCAATACCTGTTCCAATCGATGTATGTTTTTGTCGAAAAAATGCAACTGAATATGACGAAAATTTTAAGTGAAGAAAAAATAAAATTGAATAATTAAAACACGTGCTGCAGCACTCTTGGCGCGTGCGCCCTGCGCCTGCGCATCTGCAATGTCCGAACTCGCCGGCAATTTCGTATACAATTCTCATATTACCGACCTGGGCGATCAGTAAAAATACGCGACTCCCGGCAACGATGGGTTTTGCAGTCTATTATCCTTACGCACTCCTCGTCCTTCCCCCCTCCTTCCTTCCCTTCCTCCCCTCCTTCCTTTTGGCGACTTAGGTCTATCAGGAAAAATGACTAGGTATAAAAATATAGGGCCGATGATAAATGTCGAAATAGAATTTAATCGTAAGTATTGAAATGACTAATTTCACTCTGCCTTAACCTTTTAACCGCCATAGTCTGATATATAAGACATAAAATATCCAGCTCATTTCGCCGCAGTCTGATAAATAAGACAAATGTCTGATATGATTTACACAGTATATTCATCTCTCTCACGGATTCTAATTTGATTAATGTATACATAAAAAAATTAATAACTTCGTATCGGCGGCGACCCGGGCATGTTCGATGAAAAACTATGGGCGGTTAAAGGGTTAAAATTGACGGAGACCCCTATTTCTGGGCAGTTTGCTCTTTGGCCATCTGAAGATACCTAAAGAACCTAACCTACCTAGACCTGGGGCCATTTAGAATTACAAATCTGGACTTTTCAGTTCGTCTTTTCTGCTGTTCGTCATTTTTATACTCTTGTCAATTTTAAATTTCGACTTTTTTATTTCTTGACATCAAAGATCATTTCGACATTTTATACACCTCGTCATTTTTCCTTACCGACAATAATTGAATAATCACTTAAGTTCTACTTTTTTGAGCATGTTTCAGAAACCCTCCGAAGTAGTGAACGCCAGAAGTGTTAACCAGTTTGAAAACAAACTTAACAATCTAATATCTAAGTAGAGTGAACGTGTGCTAAGTGAACTCTGATTTAGACGTATCAGCGACAGCTGCCTGTCTAAAATAAAATAATAAATCTCGAGGTTATATGTGTTCCGGGAACGACGTTTACAGTTGATGTTTGATGCGATTCTGTGGCTATCTTCTACGTCGAGTCTCACCTTGACTAGCGTGTGCTCCCGCGGCGGCGGCGGCTTGGCGTTGCGGCAAACAACCACCCGGTGGCGTGGCGCCGCGCCCGCGTGCGGCGAGCGCGCGCGCGGGACTCCGGACCGCGGCGACTCCGCGCCGCCCGCGCCCGCGCCCGCCCCCACCCCCACGCCACCCGGCGCACCCGCGCCGCCCGGGACACAGGCGACACCCGCGCCCGCAGGCGGCGCTGCAACACAAACAAGTTCCCTCAATATTGCTGGTAAAATCTTACACTGATATGTCTAGTGGCGATCGCCAATGTTCTTTAGGCACTGGTGCCGCCGCCGGCGAGTAAGCGATAAGCTCATACAAAAACACTCGCTTCTCGCCCGCTCGCCCACTCGTTATACTATTAAAGTCTACTCGTTTATCGCTCGTCGCCGGCGGTGAGACCAGTGCCTTACGTAGACTACATCATCAGAAATTATTAGTAGTAGTATAGTGGTAGCAACTCTTTATTGACCAAAAATATGTCCAATAGGGTAATTCACAACACTAATAAAAAAAATACGTTATCAATAAACAAATCAAACGAAAATACTTGCAGAAAATCAACCTTCAGCATATTTATACAATTTTAAAGATTTTTCAATACATACACATGAAAAAAAAACGCAGTTTGACCATAAAAAAATTGTGACGTCAATACGCATATTTCCCTACAAACTCCATAAAAACCGGGCGTTTTTACGTTTCGTAAAAAGTTGCTTAGTTGACTGTCAGTGAAATACCGTATTATGCTCGTCACTATAGTTATTAGTTAACCTTCTGTCCGCCAGATGGCGAAGTAATACACCGTGCCCCTGACGCCAGAGTCATAAAATAAAGTTAAGCTAAGTAATAAAGTCAAAACATCATAAAGGGTTCTAGGAGTGGTATTTCATAGTTTTTGAACGGACGTCAATTGACGTTGGTGGCGTCAGTGGCACGTGGTTTCCCATCGTAGTTGCAATTTAGAGGCAGCCGGACAGCTCGCGTTCTAACTATGTCTCACGCTAGTTTAAATTTATAGATTAACTCACCATGGTTCTCCACTTCCGGAACCTTCTCAGGTTCCTTCTGTTCGGTGGGTGGAGTGGGCTCCTGTTTCTCCATCAACTTCAGATACTCATTGTGCTCCAGTGCTTTGAACAGCATTTCCACGAACGGCTTCGTTTCTGTCAAATTGACCAAAAACAATCATTTTATTTCATTTATTCCTTGACAAAGACACACTATTACTATAATCCACGCATTCAGACACTTTCTGTGCACTATTTTTTTTTTGTGTTACCACTAAAGTTGGATTTGTATTTAGCATTTTTTTGTGGACATCTGTCATTGGCTATTGTTATTGAATAAGTTTTGTATTTTTTATATGGTATTGCTGTTGATGTCCCAAATAAAGTAAATATATAAATAAAGGGGGGCTGAGGTTGCACCCGTCCGTAGGGAGTACCCACCGTTACCCTACCCACAAGTGACCCCTGGGGGTCTACTACGATCTTCGAAATCCGAACTTCGTATGGTGCCGTCCCTTTCACTCATATAGCATATGACAGGAGAGTGAAAGAGATGGCACCATACGAAGTTCGTATTTCGAATTTCGGAGTAGCCCCCCTGGGGGGTACTAAAAGTGCCACAAACCAGCAACCGTACTGTCTTCTCGAATATCTCATGGTTCGAAATAATTACCGTACGATAAATAAATCGATTTATTAATTGCTTTGTGTGTACAATTAAAGGTATTAAAAACAGCAACATTTATTTATTTATTTCACACTCACAACATCATCTTTACAGGTAACATGGTAAACATGTTCCAACACAACCCTGTGAGGGCATTGCAAACGACTCAAAATAATTTCTCATAGCGAGACTGCGACCAACCTTGCTGCAAGAACACGTCCAGCTGGTCAAGCATGCCGTCCCGCAATTCATCCAACGGCTTGTCTTTCTTCACTAGGGCGTAAACATATTTTGCGAGCGCGGCGGGGTCGGCGTCGCATCTGAAACCAAATAGACACGTTTGAATGCGTGGTCTTCAGCAAACGGATAGCTGTGTGTCATACGGGGTATTGAAGTATGTCGAGTGGCACGGCAAGTAGAGAGGTAAGGAGGCAGAGACGTAGAGAAGAAAGGAGGCAGCTACGTAAAGAGGTAAGGAGACAGAGACGTAGACAGGTAAGGAGGCAGAGACGAAGAGAGGTAAGGAGGCAGAAGAGAAGTCGTACTTTATAAATACTTAATAATAAACTAGCTGTTGCCCGCGACTTCGTCCGCGTCTTCGCTACTATTGGTTGCAGCGTGATGTTACATAGCCTAAAGCCTTCCTCGATAAATGGACTATCCAACATAAAAAGAATTTTTCAATTCGAACCGGTAGTTCCTGAGATTAGAACGTTCAAACAAACAAACAAACAAGCTCTTCAGCTTTATAATATTAGTATAGATATAATAATCTACCAACAAGCATGAAACTGTTGAAAATGCCGCAGTTTAAACAGGAATTAGTGACATTACTCATTAATAAGTTACCATTACTTCTTATTCTTATGTGGAATGTTTAGATGTTTTTTGTTCTTAAGTTTTTTTAACATGACATTTAAATTTATTCTATTTCTGTATTATTATTTATTTCATTCCATGTTGAACCAATGTTAATTCATATTTTGTACGCGTAGTAAGAAATTAAACCCAGTAAATTTAAATTAAAAATAAAAAGTCGAAATAAATGATGATTTTCAAATGGACGGCAACGCGCATGTGACAGCCCTGGAGTTGCAGGCGTCCATAGGCTGCGGTGACCGCTTACCACCAGGCGGGCCGTACGCTTGTTTGCCACCGACGTGGTATAAAATTATTCAATTTCCTTGATCAATTGCACATTTGACAAAGATATTGGATTAAGTGGAATACCACCCTTAAATCATGAGTTCCAATAAGCCACTCATAACTCAAGGAAGTATTCTTTATAAAATTACATCACAAGAAATACTTCAGTTAGATTAGATTAGATTCAGTAGATTAGGTTTTCCCCTAATATATTTTTTATTTTTATTTATTTCTTTCTGAAGATTTACACGCTTGGCATGCGGGTTGGCGATCGCAGTATCTCCACCGCATTCCAGGGATGCTGCTGCCCAACCCCCGGTGGCCTTGGTCGTGCCAAGCGTGGCGATTATGGCATTTACCCCCCATGAAAGTGGGGGAGGCCTATGTCCTGCAGTGGACGTCTATGGGCTGATATGGTGGTGGTGGTGGAGGAAGATTTACATGTTATTTTATAAAATGACATTAAAAATAGCAATCATTCACAAAAAGATCGTCAAAGTGTATATGAATTTGAATATCAAAAAAAAAATTAATACAAAGTAAAAAAATTAAATTAATAATAATAGATTATACAATCAGTTAGTTCAGTCATATGGCAATAAAATTAATTACCATATCACTGAACTTATTATGGCAACAGTATATTATCTTATCATAGTAGATAATGGTTGTGCTGCCTATGTTTGGTAATGGTTTTTAAAACTTCAACATTCACCATACTCATGATACATGTGTAATCTGTTGCATTTTATGAATAAGAATGATTATAAAATGCAATAAAAACGTTGAGTAAACAACTTCATCTGCAATGGAAGTCCCTGGTAGTCCCTGGTATGCTCGCTACTAAATCAAAGAGTATCTGGAAATCCCAACCACACAAGAAGAAGCGAAGCGCTACATAACTAACTACAAGGACCGATTAGCTACTCATCCAAACCCTCTGTCACAGATGCTCTTAATACCAAATCCAATGTAGAGACTCAAGGGAGCCAATGTGCTGCCTAACTAAGGGAAGCTAGGGCAGTGGCCCTATCTTGCCAAAACGCCAATCTTTATCAACTCATCTGCTCATAGTTGTTGAGACTGATTGCAGAATCAAAGTACAAAAAAAGTGCAAACGTGCAATCACAAACTCATGGTTAATGGAGAGTTACAAACCTTTATTTAAAAAATACAATATACTGACTTTGGCATGTAGGTATATTAGAAAGGCCTGTCTGTTTGTCAAGGCTCATAGGGATTATTTTCAATTACGTTTCGATGTGTCTACCGGAACACAAAGGGCACAGTACAGAAATCTCTTGTATCAACCTCGATGTCATGCTGATATATATAGACGCAATGCCTACTATTCTTGCATATTAGTGTACAATAACTTACCACACGAAATTAAACTTTTGTGCAATATAGAATTTAGGACAAAATTGACGAAATGGCTCCATGAACATTGTTTTTACTCCGTAAAGGAATTTTTGGACATTGCACGCAACTATTTTTTTTTTCCTAATATCATTAGTTCATCAATATTTTTATTTGTAATTATTAGTAGAGTATTATGCTAATATTTGCATGCCGTTTAAGGCTGAATACTGCGACTCATAATATAATGTTAACATCTTATGTACATATTCTAGCAAATAAACTTTACTTTAAAGTAGAAGAAAGAAAAAAAAACTGCAATGTAAGGATAGTTTGACATGTAACTATATTTTAGGCCGGTATTCCACTTATCTAATGTGCTTCAATCAAAGAAATTGGATAAGTGAAAGGCGGGGCACTGTCTGTCAAGTTGGTCCAACTCAAATTTTCAAAGATTTTTCTTCAGTCAAGACACTCATGTTAAACTTTCCTCTTTTGCGTTCCATGTAAAAAAAAGGTACTAGCTAACCACGTGCAAAGATACGCAAGTGGATACATTAAGACTAAAAGACCTACACGTTTTTAGCGGAATAGCAAAGAAATATTGTTCAAGAAGCTTGTCATGGATTTCCGCAAAGTAACGCACGCCTGATTCTATCAATTAAGTTAAAAAAACTATCTATCAATTAAGTAATTAATTAAAAAAAGGTATATCAGTGTTGTGTGTCTGTGGCACCGCAGCTTTTAAACGAATGAACCGATTTGAATGGGGTATTTTTTTTTAAGCAGTTTTTCCAGCGATGGGTATAAGTTTCATTCAATCGGTTGAGCCATTTTTTTTTTGCTGAATAATTCGATTCGGCAAAAGCTGGACCAAATATCCGTGTTTGGTGAAGCCCCTATTCAGTGAAATCCATTATTAGGCGCATCTTAATTTGTCAATACTTCAATAGCGTTATTATTTAATCATTATATTATAACAATACAATGGAAAATGACCCTTATTAACTTCGATAAAGAGGCACCTCTCGTTTAACAATGACACATGTTATATTCTTTTGAACTTTGCTTTTGAAGAACTTGTGTTAAATTAAAATAGAAACTCACTGGGAGTCCAACACTAGAGTGAGTCAGATACAAAAATAAAAATGCAATACAAAATTAGAAAGCAAGTGTGGTAAAGATCTAAATAAAGAATTATATAAATGTAAAAATATTGTTATTACTATATTGTATTGTTTCGATTGTTATATTGTATCGTATCATAAGGGCTGATTTTTTATTCTGTTAATTGTGAGGGCACATTCCTGAGATGAAATAAAGTTATCTTTTCTTAGACACTAGTATCTCAATTTGTACCATTTTGATGATATTCAAGCATTAATTTTCATTATTAAAACACCTAGTATGGTATGAAAAATCGTAATGGCATAAAGTTATAATTTCCTAAGTACCCAGCTACATTAAAAATGGTTCAGTGTCCATTTTAATGCTAAATTTGACAAAAAAAGTGAATGTCCTTAATTGCCTCAGTCCTAGATAACCCAAATGATTTTGGTCAGAAATAAAAAATAGTTGGTTCATTCTGCCGAACAATTGACAAATTAAGGCTGATCTAATTAATCATACACCTTCTACATGAAACTTGTCTATTACATTTGCTTGCATCATTCAAAACGTAACCCATGGAATGTCGTCAGAGCTATGCATACAAAATTCAATACTAGCATACATGAGTTGATTTACAAAAAAATGTATAGGCTAGGCTAAAGGACAGTTTAAGTACCTAGATAACGTCAAAGGTGACAAATCTGTGTACCTGTCATAGCCGCCATGTGTGTGAGGCTTAGATTAATAACACCAACAGATGCAGTGTTAAGCAAGACCATTTTTCATATAGGTGTCTCTGTAGTTTATTGTGGTTAACCAAAGTGAGTTAGAATGGAAGAGATATTATGGCCTTTATTCAACTTTTGAAAACTGTCTCTGTTTAAAGACTTTAAAGGCTAACCAAAATGTCAAATTCCATATAAACCAAAACTTAACAACCATCAGTTCAGTACAATGACAGGTTTCAGGCCTGTCAGATATAACCAGACGTAGGAATCCGTGGGGCAAAATTGTTTGACAAGTAGGGAGTTCCAATATCGATAAACTCAACTATCGATGCTAGTTCTATATACTAGTGATCACTCAAGGGTTTGCTTGTAAAAATATGTTTATAAGAGAAAAAACATACTCAATACTCTTTATCCTTATTAATAACAATTTTATAGTTTTACTCGCCCCAATTTTTTTCTTCGCGAATGTCTCATTTCTATTGTTAAAGTAAACGACGAGAATTCGTTTATATATTTTCGGGCGTTAAGCGTTATATTAGGACCAGTAAAACTATAAAATTACTTTTAAAATTGAAGAGAGTAATTAGTTATTTTATTATTTAATATTTTTTTACTCTTAATAAAAAAACATGTTTTTACAAGCAAACCCTTGAGTGATCACTAGTATATAGAACTAGCATCGATAGTCTATATAGGAACTCCCTACTTGTCAAAAACTGTTGCCCCGCGGATTCCTACGTCTGGATTTAACTTATTGATCTCTCTCAAACTTACTGATTTGAGACTTAGTAGCAATAAATGAGATGTACAGAAATTGTTCAATTTAAATGAGCGGATCTGCTTTACACTGTGGTGTGTGGTTGTATTGACGTGCGTGTCATTCGAATTGCGAATATATTGTCATACTTGACATTAACTTTTGCTTAACTCCACATTAACTCTTAAGGCCGTTTTGCATTCACCCTTGGTGATATAAGTAATTATTTTGTATGAAAATGACAAAAACTTTTTTTTCTTTAATTTCGAAAAACTAAATATGCTACGTTGTTTCTATGGCTATGCACGGCTATATGCTTGAAGGAATGGAAATCAATAAAAACACCCTGTATATATATATATATGTATATATATTATTGTATATAATTCTTAGTGACTGAACTTTACTTGAATAACCTGTAACTTTTATAGGCAGCAAGTATACTGACTTTATAATTAATGTATTTTATTTATTTTTCCTTTTCCTGTAGTTATGATTTCTCTTCTCCTTTCAGGTATAAAAGTTATATTTTCCTGTAATATTATGTATGTTTATTATTTCTTTTGTGCCTTTTGTACATGTTGCTGCATTTGTCTACCTTTATTCATTTTTACTCCCATTTGCTCAAAGGTTAACTGGAAGAGATCCCTTAATAAGTTCGCCTTTGTACTTTACTTTTCCTTATGTATTTTGTATCTGCTGTGTTATTGTACAATAAAGAGTTTTATTACTACTACTACTACTACTACTTAATTACAGAATTTATCTCGAAATTCCTTATCATAAAAAAATTAAGGTTATGTTAAATCTTTACTAACGGAACCATTGAGAAAATTGATATTCACTTTTATATCAAATAACCAGGAAATCTCAAAAATTGCAGTGCATAGGCAGCATAGCAGCGATAACGTAAATATAGATCAATTTCATGGAAAATACGGAAAAAAAATCAATGTGAAAGCTGTCAATTTTCAGCTCCGTACGCCAGGCGCAGTACCAAAAAAACTATTACGAAATTCTGTAACGTGACACCTTTTCGGTAGAGAAAGTGAAAAAAGAACATTATATTTGTTGGAAGTCAGCATAGTACCTATTCTTCTTCATGTAAGTCTCAAATAATTGATATTTTCGCAAAAAAACAATACCAAGGCAAATTAAAATGGCTGCGTTTGAACGCCAAAATGTACTTACAATGGTTCCAATATGGATGTCAGCCATGCTTTAAACGCGTCCGGGTTTTCGATTATCATATTTATCACAAGATTACTAACTAAGAGAAACACTATCCATGTAAATTGCACTTGGTAATACACTTAACTAAATTAAAATTACGTGAAAAGATTTATCTTCCGCTGATTGCTCCCCTTCGTTCTACTTTTCGAATAATTTATTTTTCTTAACTACCACAGATACGAGTACAACGTACGTAAACTTTTTTTTTCATGAAGTGACTCGGATGCTTGAATGCTTGCCACATTACGTTCACTTCCTTTCTATTTAGGGCCACTTTGTGGCCACGTTCACATTATCCGACAAAATATCGCTGTTGGCTCCGACACGGATATCTAACATTTGTGCTGTTCATATTGTCCGTTAATATGGGTCCGATACAGCCATTTTGTTGCCAGTTGTGTTCACAATGCCAGCGCGTAACAGTAAACTTTACCTTTCATATTTTTATATTTATGAAGAAAATACAAAAGTGTGTATAAATTTTTAAAGGGTCGGCAACGCGCATGTAACACCCCTGGCTGCTGTGACCGCTTACCAATCAGGCGGCCCGTACGACACCGACGTGGTATAAAAAAATACAATAAATTGGGAAAATGTTGAGTTCACTCCAAAATAGAGGGCCGATATGTGTTTCTGTTCTTTTATAAATTAGAAAGCTCGCGTGAAAAATTCGGAAATTGTTATGGGGTAATAAAAAGACATTTGATTATTTACTAACCCATTTAAGAAATATAATCAAGAGGCTAAATACGATATTGAAGATAGGCATACATAGCAAATACAAGTACAACTCGTCAGCAGTGCAGCAACTACGCACACTACAAAAAAATATACACGTACAGCACATACCGATATCGCTCACCGATAGTGGAAGGTGTACGCAAAAAAAAACCGCGAATCGATGTACAGTTTAGCCGTTTAGCACACGTATACTACAGTCCGAAATAAAAATTTTGACCAGCCGTTCTTAAAAAAAATCCCTGAGGAGGGGAGTGCTAAGTATTTTTTTTTTATACGGATTTTTTTTCTACCGAAGAGAGAAAAAAGAAGTTTGTTTATTCTTTCCCTCAAAATATTAAGTTGAAGTATGAACTATACCAACTGATGAAAACGCGCAGTTAAAGGTTTAAAAGGTATTCCCCGTGGGATATATGGACATTACGTATCATTTTATTATTAATATGTACCGTATCTGCAGTACACTCAGAGAAAGGATTTCTATAGAGATCCTATACGAATTTCACCAAGGGGGACAGAATAGCTCTTATGCAGCTATATTGGGAACTAGTCTTAAACGTCTGGCGGCTTACAATAAACAAGCTCTTTAATTTGGCCGGGTAATCGTTTATTTGCCTCAAACTATTTGACTTGACGTTTAGATGACATTGAGGCAAATAAAGAAAAGCGGAACTATGACAAGGACAACAAAAATCCCTATCTGTCGCTCTTATCCAATTTAGTTATATGATCTTCTCGCTCTTAGCGGTATTATTATTTGAAGTCTACTCTGGGTACTCTGAGGCAGTACAGTTCCATAAGTCTCGTAAAATAGGTACTGAAGTAGAACTGTGTCACTTTATAATATAGAAAAATAAAAATAAAAACTAAATGAAATTATTTTCAAAATTGCTTTCTTAGGGTTGTATGTGAGGATATCACGTTATATTTGTGGTATATTGTACAAAATAAGAAATCAGCTATATCATATCTGGAGGAGCCCGAACTTGGTATGTTTTGAAAACTTTTTTTTTTAATGTAAAAAAAAAATGTCTGGAATGTAATAATGTGGTATATTTTTGGAATCTCCTTAAAAAGCCCTTTCATATTATACCACACACGATAGGTTTCTGAAAAAAAGGGAAATTCCTAGGGGATTTTTTTTAAGTACTCATCATCCTCCTAGCGTTATTCCCAGTACAGTTGCATCCTGAAGGATGCCTGGGGTCCGCTACCTAATCCCAAGAATTGGCGTGGACACTAGTTTTTACGGACGCGACTGCCATCTAACCTTCCAACCCGAGGGGGAAACTAGACCTTATTGGGATTAGGCTTGTCAAGTGAGTGGGCAACTTGACTGTTAAAAGTTCGCAAGCCGCCCGGAGGCCTCTAACTTGGCTTAACGACTGCTATCGTAGACAGCAACCGGGATCAACGGCTTAACGTGCCTTCCAAAGCACGGGAGCGCTCAGTTAGTAACCACTCTTTTTTTTTTAAGTACTGCGGGTCAAAAAAATTGTTTTGACTTCTAGTATGCGTGTGCCAAATGGCTAAACTCTTAGCTAATTATTATTATTATAAAGGCTAAATTATTATTATTATAGGTATTAACTTGGCCTTATATGATAAATTGTTATAATTAGTTTGGCAAAGAAATCCCGAATCCAGATGGTCCAGATGGTCTCTGCCTGCATGATGCAAGCTGCAAGTTAGAACGTGGGTTAGAGAAATAAATAATTTTGGTTCTCGTTTCTCGTTCTATCTTACGCATAGTAGGACTGCAATGCAGGTCTGTCTGAATGCGACCATTTTATAAGAACTACTCTAGTAGATCAGCCCTCGAGAGATCTTCTAGTCAATTGCTGGGCATTAAGACAATGAAATACATCCAGCGAGGCAGTCTTTAGACACAGTATAATATTAGCAGTAACCAATCTCCGGCACTTTAGGAGCGCGCGTTGCCTAATTTCCCTTAGCGCACAGGGTTGTCGCACAAATTCGTTGGGTAACAATTACTTATACTCATTTTGAATGTCAGGTGTTATTAAACAATATGTAGTTGAAATTAAGTAACTTGCTAGTAATAGTCGATAGGTACCACATCAGTCAGTACATAAACGAATTATTATACTTAACGTACCTACTTCATTGAATTGATACTCTATACACTTGAATACGATTACTTATTTAAATTTTTGCTATACGGAACTATACGTGCTACGTAAATTGGAGTATTAGGTATCTCACCACATGCGGCATCCTTTGATAGTGCGGCGCGCGGCAGGATACCTTACACGAGGCGGCATCTTTTGACTGTCTGCGCCGTCAGCGGCGCGGCACTTTAAGTACTAAGAACTCCATATAGACGAGGAACGCACTAACATTATAACGACTTTGTACGTGTCATCTATTTTATACACAACTTATACGATAAACTTGTATACGGGTAATAGTTGTATGATAAAGTTGATATATATGTAATTGAAAATAATATATTTATGGACAAAACATTTTACACAACACTCACAAATTAGCTATTTACACTAAAATATTTCCATCTATTTCTTGATGTACGGAACTCCTGGTTATTATTCTTTAGCGTAAAATAGATCCGCATCCTCATAAAAAAAAAATATATTGTTTAGGAAAACAAGGGCAGGGTAATGTAAGCTTGATCTCATTCACACAGATATGTCATTTTTGTCGTTTCGAGCGACAACGCTCCGAACACGGCGACACGGCACAGCCCGGACTGATTCACGCAATTTCAGGCCGCTCCGTTTCCATGTGACGCGGGCCGGGCGCGTACGTGCACGGCACGCACACAAACAAACCCCGCGATGTACCTTTGTTCGATGTTTACCTACTGTCTATACATATACTGTGCTTTAGACCATACGAAACCTACCTACTTACCTATGTAAAGAACTGGTTTTTATCATAAATATATGTAATACACATAGTATATAGAAATAGAAAATAGAAATAGAAAAGCTTTATTCATATATATGTACATATATTTTCAGACTATAATCTAGTCGTAAGTAAAGTAACTTCATATATGTATTGGTTTTATGCACTTTTTGAAATAAATTAAATAAACACGATACAGTGGGATAGGAACATGGAACATGAAACCACACAATTCATCATCCTATCCTGCCAAGATAGCATGATCGCGTTTATCCCTTACTAGCAAATATTCATATCTATTTATAAATATATATGTATATATATATATATGTCCGACATAAAGGCGATCATGCTAGCTAGGCAGCTCTCTATCTAGCTTGCAGGATGATTGCAGTCCGCCACGCTGGACCGTCTGGTGTGCCTTGACACCGGAGTATTCACATTATCCGATATGATAACTGTGCCGGCTCCGTCCCCAATAAAATATGGAAGTGTGACCGATCTCGTGTCGCGCAATGTGCACAATAAGCAGTTTACCATTCACTTAGTCTTTGATCGGATCGGATAATGTAAACACGCACTTATTCGAATAACAAAATAGTAGTATAGTAATTATGACAAGAGCGTTCGTGGCCCAGCGGCGCCCGCGTACTGCGTGCGGTATGCGAGGTTAAGCAATGTCGGGTGGGGTCAGTCCTTGGATTGGTGACCCCTTTAAGTGGTTACTAACTGAGCGCTCCCGTGCTTTGGAAGGCACGTTAAGCAGTTGATCCCGGCTGTTGTCTATGATAGCAGTCGTTAAGCCAAGTTAGAGGCCTTCGGGCGGCTTGAAAACTTCTAATCTAACAGTCAAGTTGCTCACTCACTTGACAAGCCTAACCCCAATAAGTTAAAGTTTCCCCCCCCTTGGGTTGGAAGGTCAGATGGCAGTCGCTTCCGTAAAAACTAGTGCCTACGCCAATTCTTGGGATTAGGTAGCGGACCCCAGGCATCCTTCAGGATGCAACAGGATGATGATGATGACTATTACGACAATCGAATGAATGTTCGACTTTCGACTTCTACTAATGTAGGATTTGTGATACTAATTCATCACCATATTTTGACGGTTTTTTCTTGGAATGTAACGCAACAAAATTAACAGAATGTTTATATTGTAAATTAAACATTGATTATTAACTTAAGAGGGCGCAGTACGCTCGGTCTGGTTCGGTTCTCCATACAAACGTATTTACCCTCTCATTTTAAAACGCCATGTTAGAATAACATGAAAATTTATATACACAATGGGATCCGGCATATCTAGGTCGGACCATAGTTCTGTTGCTAGAAATTGTAAAAGAAAAAAAATACAGCGGCTTTTTGAGTTTTTTACGGCTTGTATGAAAACCTTAATAATCGCTGTATTTTTTCTCCATTATAATTTCACAGCAACAGAAACTATGGTCCGACCTAGATATGCCGGATCCCATTGTGTATACAAAGTTTCATGTTATTCTAGCCTGGCGTTTTAAAATGAGAGCATAAATACGTTTGTATGGAGAACCGAGCGTACTGCGCACTTTATTTAACGTAAACGCGCATACACCTAATTAAATAATCCACAGTATACTATTTTCCGCATTACCTTTTACTAATATAATAAATGCGAAAGTAACTTTGTCTGTCTGTGACGGTGTTCTGCTTTTTCTCTGAACTTTTTATTAACCAAACACTCACCAGTTTTCGCCGATGATACTTTGACAAGTAATTACTTAGGTATAAGTAGACCAGATACTTTATTAATACAACAAACATGAAAACATGATACTTAAATATAAAACAAAACAACTAAAACTAATTTTAAAAAAAGGTCTCCCTGATCGGAGCCCTGTGGAAGGGTTCCCATAAGGCTGGCAGCGTTCCCCCTTTGGATAGCTATGCTGACCCGCTGGCCGAGGAACGAGCCAGCCCTACGGTCTCCTGACACCTCGGTATAAGTTATAAGCAAATTTTTGTATGTTACCGTTTCATTTGGTAGAATTATTTTAAAAGAGTTTATGTTTTAAAGTTTTGGGATACTTAAGAGTCCGCAGTAAGCTCGGTTATCCATACAAACGTAGTTTCGCTCTCATTTAAAACGCCATGCTAGAAAAACATGAAACTTTGTATACACAATGGGATCTGGCATATCTAGGTCGGAAATTAGTTTCTGTTGCTTGAAATAGAGAAAAAATACAGCGATTATTAAGGTTTTCATACAAGACGTAAAAAACTCAAAAACTCGCTGTATTTTCTTTTTCTACTATAATTTCTAGCAACAGAAACCGATTTCTGACCTAGATATGGCGGCTCCCATTGTGTACACAGAGTTTCATGTTATTTCAGCACGGCGTTTTAAAATGAAAACGAAACTACGTTTGTATGGAGAATCGAGTTCAGCCGAGCGTACCGGGGGACCCTATCATTTGCCAAATGGCCAAACAAATATTAACAGAATAACGTTTTGTCAGAGTAACTCCTTCCTTCCAATTCCTTCTTTGCAATTGTTCCTTTTTAGGGTTCCGTAGCCTAAATGGCAAAAACAGAACCCTTATGGTTTGGTGATGTCGGTCCTTCCTTCCGTCCGTATGTCACAGCCGATTTACTCGGAGACTACTATGTGGCGCAGGACCGGTCATTATGGAAGACTTTGGGGGAGGGAGGCCTATGTCCAGCAGTGGACGTCGTCCGGCTGACATGATGATGATGATGTGTGTGCCAAACGGCTAAATTGTACATCGATTTTCGGTTTTTTTTTTGCGTACACCTTCCACTAAAATAGCGCACGAAGCCGAGCGAGCGAAGCGAGCGTGGCATTAGGGTCCTGCGAGTGCCAGAATCAACTTTATAATAAACTAGCATTTGCCCGCGGCTTCGCCCGCGTACTAAGCGAATTTTTTAACTGTCTACAAAAAACAGGTTCGTATGTTTGGCCACGATTATCTCGCGTTTGGCTGAACCGATTTAGATGCGGTCACCAGAAAAGTAGTTGTTACATTCCGGGGTTTCGCTATACGAAGTTTGGTGATTGTGATTCATTAACAGATGAACAGATAAAAAGTCAGTATACATTCTGAGCACCGGCAAACTGTTGAATTTCATTTGATTTTGGCCAAAATAAGGATCGAAAACTATTATCATACATTTCCGAGAGGCCGAAGGGGAAAGGGCCGATGAAATAAAAGCATGTCTTAAATGGCCCTTAGTAAAAGTATCTGTGTACTACAGTAACACCAATAGGTCTGTAAATGACCTAACAGCGCGCAGTGGCCATAAACTCTGGTCCTTTGAAATACAGAAATGCGGCTAATTCAATATCATGTGTAACATTTATTTTTCCTACAATTAAATTTATTAGGTAGGTTTTGCCAGTTACCATTGGAGCATCCAAAAAGAAAATTTGGCCTCACTTCCATTCGCACTCCTTACTGTCAGTCCGTCTGTTACAACCAAGTTGCTTTTACTGGACCTATTGAATTGCAATTTGGCACAAACTATCAAGAATTTAGAGTGCTCGTGGCCCAACGGCACCCGCCTACCGCGTGCGGTGTGCGAGGTTAAGCAATGTGGGCGCAGGTCAGTTCCTAGATGGGTGACCGCTTTGAGTGGTTACTAACTGACTCTCGTGCTTTGAAAGGCACGCTAAGCCGTTGATCCCGGCTGCAATCGTTAAGCCAAGTTAGAGGCCTTCGAGCGGCTTGCGAAATTCTAACAGTCAAGTTGCCCACTCACTTGACAAAGGGGGGTCGAAGTTGCACCGCGTCCGTAGGGAGTACCCACCGTTACCATACACAGAACCCCTGGGTGGTGCTAAAAGTGCAACAAAAACTGGCAACCGTACTAGTCTTCTCGAAAATCTCACGGTTCGTAAATAAATGCCATACGATAAAAAAAAATTTAAGGTTGATTTAAATGGAAAAAAATATCGGAACCTCTATGTCGTTTTTAAAAGCAAATCCATAGATACCCCACACGCCTATATAGTAACATTAAACTTTTTTGCATACAGGTATAAATGGAGTGCCAAATTTTACCTCAGATTCGTATTAAGAGACCTCTCGGAAGCTCAGATATCGATTTTGAACGAAAACGGGACGAAAAAAAAAGAAAATCAGTATGGCCGCCACTTTCACAAATTTTACCTCGGATTCGTTTTAAGAGACCTCTCGGACACTCAGATATCGATTTTGAACGAAATCGGGACGAAAATGAAGAAAATCAATAAGGCCGCCACCTTTTTCAAATTTTACCTCAAATTCGTATTAGGGGACCTCTCGGACGCTCAGATATCGATTTTGAACGAAATCTGGTGGAAAAAAAAAGAAAATCAATATGGCCGCCACTTTCAAAAATTTTACCTCGGATTCGTATTAAGAGACCTCTCGGACACTCAGATATCGATTTTGAACGAAATCGGGACGAAAATGAAGAAAATCAATAAGGCCGCCACTTTTTTCAAATTTTACCTCAAATTCGTATTCGTACCTCTCGGATGCTCAGATATCGATTTTGAACGAAATCGGGTTGGAAATGGAGAAAATCAATATGGCTGCCACTTTTTCCAAATTTTACCTCGGATTCATATTAAGAGACCTCTCGGACGCTCAGATATGAATTTTGAACGAAATCGGGACGGAAATGTAGAAAATCAATATTTCGCCACTTTTTCCAAATTTTACCTCGGATTCGTATTAAGAATCCTCTCGGACGCTCAGATATCGATTTTGAACGAAATCTGGACGGAAATGATAAAAATGAATATGGCCGCCACTTTTTCTAAATTATACCTCGGATTCGTCTTACGAGACCTCTCAGACGCTGAGATATCGATTTTGAACGAAATCGGTACGAAAATGAAGAAAATCAATATGGCCGCTACTTACACAAATTTTACCTCGGATTCGTATTAAGAGACCTCTCGGACGCTCAGATATCGATTTTGATCGTAATCGGGATGAAAAAAAAAAGAAAATCAATATGACTGCGACTTTTTCCACATTTTACCTCGGAGTCGTATTAGGGAAGCTCTCGGACGCTCAGATATCGATTTTGAACTAAATCGGGATGGAAATGAAGAAAATCAATATGGCAGCCACTTTTTTCAAATTTTACCACGGAGTCATATTAGGGACCTCTCGGACGCTCAGATATCGATTTTGAACGAAAACGGGACGAAAAAAAGAGAAAATCAATATGGCCGCCACTTTCACAAATTTTACCTCGGATCCGTATTAAGAGACCTCTCGGACACTCAGATATCGATTTTGAACGAAATCGGGACGAAAATGAAGAAAATCAATAAGGCCGCCACCTTTTTCAAATTTTACCTCAAATTCGTATTAGGGGACCTCTCGGACGCTCAGATATCGATTTTGAATGAAATCGGGACGAAAAAAAAAAAGAAAATCAATATGGCCGCCACTTTCACAAATTTTACCTCGGATTCGTATTAAGAGACCTCTCTGACACTCAGATATCGATTTTGAACGAAATCGGGACGAAAATGAAGAAAATCAATAAGGCCGCCACTTTTTTCAAATTTTACCTCAAATTCGTATTAGGGGACCTCTCGGATGCTCAGATATCGATTTTGAACGAAATCGGGTTGGAAATGAAGAAAATCAATATGGCTGCCACTTTTTCCAAATTTTACCTCGGATTCATATTAAGAGACCTCTCGGACGCTCAGATATCAATTTTGAACGAAATCGGGACGGAAATGAAGAAAATCAATATTTCGCCACTTTTTCCAAATTTTACCTCGGATTCGTATTAAGAATTCTCTCGGACGCTCAGATATCGATTTTGAACGAAATCTGGACGGAAATGATAAAAATGAATATGGCCGCCACTTTTTCTAAATTATACCTCGGATTCGTATTACGAGACCTCTCGGACGCTCAGATATCGATTTTGAACGAAATCGGGACGAAAAAAAGAAAATCAATATGGCCGCCACTTTCACAAATTTTACGTCGGATTCGTATTAAGAAACCTCTCGGACACTCAGATATCGATTTTGAACGAAATCGGTACGAAAATGAAGAAAATCAATATGGCCGCCACTTTCACAAATTTTACCTCGGATTCGTATTAAGAGACCTCTCGGACGCTCAGATATCGATTTTGATCGAAATTGGGATGAAAAAAAAGAAAATCAATATGACTGCGACTTTTTCCACATTTTACCTCGGAGTCGTATTAGGGAAGCTCTCGGATGCTCAGATATCGATTTTGAACTAAATCGGGACGGAAATGAAGAAAATCAATATGGCAGCCACTTTTTCCAAATTTTACCACGGAGTCATATTAGGGACCTCTCGGACGCTCAGATATCGATTTTGAACGAAATCGGGACGGAAATGAAGAAAATCAATATGGCCGTTACTTAATTCAAAGTTTAGGTACCTCGGATTCCTATTAAGAGTCCTCTCGGACGCTCAAATATCAATTTATGTCGTAATCGTATCGGACGGCACTGATTAATAAAACCATCTACAATACATTGAATCAAAAAAGGTCGTATCTTCATAGGGAACTCACGGCACTTCATGCACCTTTAGACCTTATAAGGAACTTACATGCCAAATTTGGTATCTCTCGAACCACCAGTTTGCGCTGTGCGGTGATATGTCAGTCTCTCAGTCAGTCAGTTATTTCTTGATATTTGGCACAATTTTTCAAAAGTTTTCATGACCACAATATTAAATTTCAAAACCGATGCCATTTTCGTAATTAACGTCCTAAAAAACCATAAAAACGACACCCATATTAATATTTAGACATTTCATCCCCCGCGGACCCCAACAGAGGGGATGGTATTTCACTTTCTCCACGTGGGATTTTAAAATCATTGTTGTTTTCGTAATCAGCGACCCAATAAACCATGGAAACAACACCCATATCGATTTTCAGAATTTGTCACCAGATTTCCCCCTTTTAGGGGTTGATTTTTCAAAAAACCTGAAACACATGTTTAGTCATTTATCTTTAGAAATACTCCTGTGAAGTTTCGAATAAAATAATCCAGGTAATCTTGAGTCCCCATACAATCTTCGGACCCCCATTTCACCCCCTTAGGCGTTGATTTTTGAAAAATCCTTTCTTAATTTACCTCAAGACCTTATATGGAACCTACATACTCAATTTGTAATCTCTAGAACCAGCAGTTTGGGCTGTGCGTTGATATGTCACTCACTCAGTCAGTCAGTTATTTCTTGCAATTTGGCACAAACTTTCAAAAGTTATCATGTACACAATATTAAACTTCAAAATTGATGCCATTTTCGTAATTAACGTCCCAAAAAACCATAAAAACGGCACCCATATTAATATTTAGACATTTCATCCCCCTCGCACCCCAACAGGGGGATGGTATTTCACGTCCTCCACGTGAGATTTTAAAATCATTGTTGTTTTCGTTATCAGCGACCCGGTATATCATAAAAACAATACCCATGTCGATTTTCAGAATTTGTAACCACTTTTTCCCCTTTTAGGGGTTGATTTCTCAAAAAACCTGAAACACGTATTTACTCATTTATCGTTAGAAATACTCCTGTGAAGTTTCGAATAAAATAGTCCAACTAATCTTGTTTCCCCATACAAACTTCGGACCCCCATTTCACCCCCTTAGGGGTTGAATTTTGAAAAATCCTTTCTTAGTGCACCCCTACACCTTATAAGGACTTACTAGGACCAGCGGTTTGGGCTGTGCGTTGATATGTCAGTCAGTCAGTCAGTCAGTCAGTCAGTCAGTCAGTCAGTCAGTCAGTCAGTTTCTTCTTGTATATATTTAGATATAAAAATATCCATATATGTAGACACGCGGCAGCGTGTCCAGTCAAGTTCACCCCAGGAACTGGCGAGCAGCAGTCGTTGGTTATTGTATTTTACACGAACCGTTTGGAGCCATGTTTGACCCCTCAATAACTCCAAATCTTTTTAACATTAAAAAAATGGTATTGTAATTTGTATTAAGATCCTTTAGAACAACTAGAACCCCAAATTTCATAAATATAGGTGAAATAGTTATTGAGATATTAAAGTCCAAAAAACGGCCTATTAAGCTAAAAATGGTCATTTATATTGACATATTTTTGAACCTCGTGCGGCCGTGCTTGGCGTGCACAAGGTTAGCAGTTTTATCGAAACATTCAAATCACGCTTGCGAAGAAATGCCGAACACAGACCAAACACATGTGTATCTACACTCCTAACTCCTAAATAGCGTGATGAGGTCAAAGATTATCGCCGTTTACCGTCTAAAGGCGGTTCACCAGTGTTTGAATACAATGTTGTAGAGTTTTTATATTCAACCTCTACAACGTTGGCTTTATATTATTGTGATATGAAATTATTGAAGTGAATATCCTGTTCCTATTTAGTATAGTACCTGGGTCATGTACTTCCAAAAGATACAATTTAGTATAAGTAGTATCTTTCGTGTTTTTCCGGAGTAAACGAGTTTTGCCGAAGATTGAGACCTAGCTAATAGGGAGACTAGGGTACCTAATTCACAACACAATTTTATTTTAAACTTACCGATAAACAGATCATACAAAAATACTCGGTAAAAATCAACTTTCAGGTTATTTATGCAATTTTAAAGATTTTTAGATACATAAACATGAAAACAAGAAAAAAAGGACTCAGTTTGACCATTAACAATTGTGACGTCATTAGACACATTTCCAGCGTTATTGACGTTTCGTAAAATGTTGCTGATTTGACTATCAAGCTGGGCTGCTACCGCGAACTTCGTATCGTACCGCCCCTTTCCTTCATATAGTGTATAACACGAGAGTGAAAGGGACGGCACGCTACGAAGTTCGATTTTCGAAGTTCGCGGTAGCACCCCTGCATTTTTACACATTCGAACGAATAGCGAGGCGAATAACGAATACGCATGTGTAAACAGTACATTCGCTATTCGCCTCGCGGTTCGCATCGCGATTCGTGCATTCGCGTTGGAAGCGGTTTTTCGGACGCGAATCAAAGGGCACGAATAGCGAACACGAACTTACTGTTCACACATTCGCCATCGCGCGTCTCAAAACGACGTGTAGACAAAATGTAGTATTGAAGTGCGAATTTTAACATAGATGTTATTTTTATCAACAGAAAGATCTCATTTGGATGATGTAGCGCGCATGCCGCTATTATTTTCACGTCCTCCATATTAAACCAACGAATGTGTGAACAGTAGTTCGCGACGGCACTCGTACACGAATGTTTCGTCGAATCGAATGACGAGGCGAATTGGCTATGTGCACGTCAGAAACGTCAAACGTCAAGCGTCCCGGGACAATGTCAAACTCAGAGGTGTCAAATAATGACACATGAATATTTTATTAATTTTAGTAAACGAGAAAGACCCCTAACTGGAAAAATTACTGAAATAAATAAGAAAATAAATAAATAAATACCAACGAAACGAATCGTAGGAAACCGTTAAGAAACCAATAGGAAACGTGAAAGTAAATTTGACAAATGTCCCCGGTAAGTACACATTTCTGCCGGGGTGTGCGCTTCGATCGCCTAGCTTACCCCTACCACCTACTTCACACATAGCCAATAGCGAACACGATAGTGTAAATCTTGTCAGTGAAATACCGTATTGCTCGTTTAGACATGATTAGACGTAGATTTTTTTCTTAATCTAAAATAGCTAATACCTAGAGACTATATTCCTGATTTTCCTGAAATATTTATAATTTTAGTTTGATCTTCACAAATTATGCCTGTGGAGTTTAACTATAATATAGAAACGTTACACTGCTCGCAGAAATAAGTACCTACTAATGTAAATTAATTTAAGCGTTTATTAATTTAAACCTTGATTAAATAAATACGTACAAATTTATACGGAATTCGGTCGGCGAGTCAGTCCGACTCACACTTGTCCGGTTTTTCCTTTTGAGGTACGGAAACAGATATTACTTTTCGGGAAGGATTTCTCCTAGTCGGCTCTTTGCGGCAGGAAAATAAGTAGGTACTTAATACAACTATACTAAGTACCTAAGTACTATACTTTGTTCGAAAAAGTTTTGATTTTATGTCAAGCAAAACTTAGTAGGCACTGGAACTGAAAAACAAATTTATATGCAGTTTAAATTCCCGTACAACAAAATATCTATAACACTACTGAGTGCTCACCAAATTAAATGCACACCTATGTATTGGCTCCTCTACATGATGGCCCATCCTGCTGGCCCACTAGGATGGGCCAGCGTGTAGACGGGGTAGTGGTCTCGGATGGCTTATGGCGCGGCGGGATGGCGATGGGATGGCCGCGGTGTCGGTTTTTCAGCCGCACATCAAATGGCTCCTCTACATGATGGCCCATCCTATGGCCCAGCGCTATGGCCATGCGATGGTTGACCGCCACTACACTATGGCGACATTCAGTTGTGATCGAATCGTCTTGCGAGATGGACGTCGAAGCGTTAGCGTTATTATTAGGGATCCGTAGTTAACTAGGAACCCTTATAGTTTCGCCATGTCCGTCTCTCTGTCCGAGGCTTTGCTCTGTGATTGTTAGTGCTAGAAAGCTACAATTTGGTGTGGATATATAAATCAATAAAACTGACAAAGTCGTAAAATAGAATCTAAAAAAACATCTAAAGAAACATTTTTTAAAGAGTAACTCCCCTCCACGTAAGGTGGGGATGATTTTTTTTATTATGGTTCAACTGTATGGTGTGGGATGTTGTTGGATAGGTCTTTCAAAATGGATCTCTATCCATAGCCTTCATCAAACATTTTTTGATAAAATTAATATTTTCGGAAATATTCGCTCCAAAAGAAAAAAAATGTCTCCCCCCTCTAACTTTTGGACTATGGATCCAAACAATATGAAAAAAACCATGAAAGTATTAATTAATTAATTAATTAAGTCTTTTAATGAAAACTATAGCGGACATGATCAGTTAAGCAGTTTTCGAGTTATCGTAAAAAGTCTTCCCTTCTTAGCAAAAGACGTATGAAACGCTGCGAAACTCGAAAGTATTTCCTTATGCTTGTTATTGATTTTTAGGGTTCCGCAGCCAAATGGCAAAAAACGGAACCCTTATGGATTCGTCATATGTCTGTCTTGTCTGTCCGTCCGTCTGTATGTCACAGCCAATTTACTCGGAGAATATGACCACTATAATTATGAAATTTGGTGTGAAGGTTTATGTCATGAACAGCTATAGAAATATGATGTGAAATTACAAAAAAATATTAAACTGGGGGGGCACCCCATACATGTAACAGGGGGGTCAAATATTTTGGTGTAGGGTATCTATGGATAGGCTTGAATTTTTTTTTCATTTAAGTCAACCGTTAATGAGATATTAGCTGTCAAAGTCGTAAACGGTGTGCCCCCCCCCCCTCTAATTTCCAAACTGTAATATAATAATAATGATTTATTTCACATCAAGATACATGTTTCCTTATGTGTACTAGAGACTGCTTCCTAAATAGGTAAGACCTGTACTTTAGGATAAGCTGTGCTCCTCCCCGCCTCAATTTCATGATGTGAAATGAAATGAAATTTATTTGCTGAGAATGGGTTACAGTAGTTGTTATTTAGATGTACCTCCAAACTCTGCTTAATCTAACATGCAAATGTTACCTATGTGCCCTAATACTGTCGATTTACATTATATCAGACAAAATAGGGGTATTTTCCTATTATCAGTTAATTGTAATGCATTTATTTATTTATTGTTTTGAATTTAAAATAATCATTAACAGTATAAAAACATGTGTTTACCTCTTAAATACAAACATAGAAGATTTGAAAATAACATAAGAAAAAAAGAACTGAAATTAAATTAACCGCATGCGTGATTTACAGCTTATTTATTATAACTAAAATATTTATTGTAAGGTGTAGGTATGTCTGTATTTGTGTGGTGTTTGAGTGTGTGTGTGTGTGTGTGTGTGTGTGTGTGTGTGTGAGTGTGCGTGTGTGTGCGTGCGCGCGTGTGAGTGCATTGCGTACGTGTGCAATTGCATGTATATGAATTTCGTAAAAACAAAACAAATACCAGTATTTATTTACATAGATACTTTGCTAGCAATAATCCAGTCATTTAGGTGACGACCGAAAGCAGATTCTCGGATACAGCATAGTTTTTAGTTATTAGCCAATCTGTAACTTTTTTTTACATTCCCATTTGGACATAGAGTATACCTGTAATATATTATTTATTAATCTTAATGTAGATAAAGGGGCCAGTAAAACCAATAAAGCTTTGTATGAAACGAGACTTAAATTTTTGTGCCGTCCTTTTAACATTATATGCCCTTCGTGACTTGTTTATGGCCTGTTTATTATAATTTAGAGGAATGAAACCACATGAACTATAGATAAAAGAAAGAGCTGTCGAACTGATAAAACTTTAGCAGTATTGTACTATGAAGTCTAAAATTCTGAAAAAAATCATGATGTAGTACATTAATAAATTCTTTCAACGATGTTTGGTTTGAACAAGATAGGTTTAACGTTATTTGAGTTATTGCTGAGAAACTATCTTGCCTACATAAAAGGGCGTAAGTGCCGTTAGTTTCCTATAAAGAGACGACCTTTACTGATTCAATATATTGTATATTGGTTTTAAATGTAGATTAAGAGGTATCGGTACGGAACCCTTCTTTATACGTGCTCCGACACGCACTTCGCCGGTTTTTCATTCATTGGGCAACTACGGAACCCTACACTGAGCATGGCCCGACTTGCTCTTGGCCGAATTTTATCCTTGTGGTATGTTTGGGGTTTCATATTGTGCTTGCTCCCCGATATAATTCCAAAAACTTTATTGTTACGTATTGAGGCAACGTACACGTCATTTTCGATTAAAAAAATACACAGCACGAACGTCCACACTCAACCGCGGTCGACCGCGCACTGTGGAATGGGCCACGCCACGTGTAGATGTTTTTTTAGATTCTATTGTATGACTTTGTCAGTTTTATTGATTTATATATCCACACCAAAATTGCAGCTTTCTAGCATTAACAATCACAGGGCAAAGCCTCAGACAGACAGACGGACATGGCGAAACTTAACTACGGAACCCTAATAATAAAGCTAACGCTTCGACGTCCATCTCGCAAGACGATTCGATAACAACTGAATGTCGCCATCGTGTAGTGGCGTTCAACCATCGCATGGCCATAGCGCTGGGCCATATGATGGGCCATCATGTAGAGGAGCCAATGTAATAAATAGGGATGTGACATTTCACGTTGAATAATTTTACCGGTTTTTATCGCGGTGCATTTATAGGATATTTGAACTGTAATAGTTACTTATTTGTTATCATCATCATATCAGCCGAAGGACGTCCACTGCTGGACATAGGCCTCCCCCAAAGAGTGCCACAATTACTGATCCTGCACCACCCGCATCCAGCGGACTCCTGCGACCTTTACAAGGTCATCAGTTATTTGTTATGCAAGGCTGCAAAGTTGTTGTTTGGAGCGAGTGCTTGTACGAGTATTGAGAGCTGAGCCAGCAAAGGATTGTCGACCGAGCAAGCGCAGTCTCTATTTCAGGACTGGACGATAATGCTTTTGTCCAGATGTTTGTTCATTTCATTTCATTTATTTAATTGCAAAATCATGTACATATTAATTAAGGTCTTACATGTTCCGGGCTAGACGCCGAATTTTCGGACTGATGCTCACGATACTTGGCATGGCATACTCGGTTTAATGGATTTATTTTTACAGAGCATTTTTCGATTGGGGGCAAAAAGAGAGGAAGTTTGCTGTAGCGTTACTTATGGACGAATTTCAATCAAATTTAGAGGAAATATCAAGTACAGCTGATTCTGCACAAGTTGTGATTTTTTTTTACTGGGGAAAAAATGGGGGCAAAAACGGGGAAGTTTGCTGTAGCGTTGTTTATGATTGGATTTCAATTATATTCGGAGGAAACATCAAGTAGGTACCTGATACCCTACAGGTTGTTGTCAATAAAAAGTTTTAGAAAGGGGAGAAGGGATGAAAAAGGGGGAAGTTTACCGAAAATTAAATAAGCAAAAGTATTGTTTTCCTCTAGAAGTCGCATTTCTCAACCAATTCTCGTGAAATTTTGTGAGCAGGTTCGAACTGTTCAAACTAAATTGAAAAAGAAATTCTATACCTATACTCCCAACGCACTTACAACCCCTCAGGTGTTGCGGGTGTCCGTGGGCGATTCATCTACTCGTTGCCTCCTATTTCCTTAAAAAAAACCTTATTATCGACTTCGCGAGGTCTACAGCACACGGATCCACTAAGTAGTAATATTACAAAAATATGACGTAGGTTCCTAATAATACAAAGCCAATTAAAGGAACTCACGGATAGAACCACAGATAAACAAGGAAAGATACCATACCTATACCTACTCAATAAAAAATAATCATTAAAATAACGAGTATGGTTTTATAAATGCGTCTAATAGCACGTAGTGTTTATGTTCTCTGAATCCATTAGTGACATCCATGTCTGTAACAGTGTGCACAAAAACAATAATGGCCTGATATAGTTGGGGTTCAAATATTTTAATAAATAGTGTATTCTGGCAAAAATCAAGATGTATTTTTTTTATCCTCTAAGATATGACTTTAACCACAGTGTATTCGTATACGACAACAAAAGGTTTCAATTCAAGGCTTAGTTTTTTTTATTAACAGTACATATATTAGTCAATAAGCCTAAGTATATTTCGGTCTTAGTGGCATTTAATTTTTGTGTGAATTATTCAGTTTTGTATATCGGCATTCAATAATGACAATAATAATGACTGAAGATTTGCGATTAGGGCCTTGCCTCAAACGATTATCGTATAAGATTATGATCAAATTGATTATTAATATCTATCAGAATCCATATCAGATGTATATTTAAAAATTAATTACCAAATGAAGTATGTCCTTAATTTTTTTTGCAACTGCACAAATATCAAACAGCTGTGCCGTGCTATATTCTTATTTCTTATACCTAAGTGGTATGACGCCGTTGCTTATCGTACACGCCTATCAAGTTCAATGGGATCATACGATAATAAATCCGGTACATTCAGCAGCCACAAGCGCTGTAAAGCATTTTCTATATGAACCTACTGCAGCTTTGACATACGGTCTTATCAACACGCCGCGTGATTATTCGTAGTATTTTCTTGATTGTCCCGTGAATGAAGCATGTAAGCGACCGCCAACTATTAACGGGATAAATTGTAGAGATATGTAATTACTTCTTTAATATTCAATGTCAACGGCTACTCGACTTTGTAAGGTTCTTCAGCGCTGTGTTGAATTGAATTCCTATTCTAAATTTGAATGTATGTTGCCCGATTGGCGCGCGGGAACAGTCGCATGTCAATTGTTGGCGGGAACGCGTTGTTTTTTTAATTATTCCTCTTTTTACGGAGTGACAGTGTTGTGATGTGCGGCTCGGATTTTTCATGTTAACGATTGCGTTCTTCATAGGGATCGTTGTTTTTGGTTACTTTTTAAGTCGAGTTTTGAAGAAAACATCTGATCGTATCGAAAGTAAGTACTATACTTTTTTCACTGTTTTTTATTTTATTTTATTTAAGTGAGCCTTTTTGAATAATACCAAATTAAATACCCTTTCTTATGACGCCAAAAGAACACTATTAGCATTGAATCGTGAATAAATTAAGCATCACTATTAAGTGTTTCAACAATTTGCATATATTTACGTCCATGTCAAATGATTTAATTGACTTTTCGGTGTATACAAACGGGTACGCACATGGTTTACTTGAACTGAGCGATCCATTGTTTCCTTTACTTGCGTACTTTAATATTTTTTATTATTATCTTAAATTTTAATATCGCTTAAAACATAATTATAATGAACTGTTTACTGAGAATGAACAAACTTCAAACTTCTTTATTTGCATAGAATAATTACGTAGAAAGATGATAAATACAAATAAGGAACATATTCTTGTTTGTACGAACAAATATATAAATCGCAGCTAATTACAATGCGAGTACGACCTAATTTACCTAAATAAACCGAATAGGTAAGATAAAAGTTGGCAGGGATAGTTTCAAATTATTCAAATTGTTATTGTAATGGGTTTATTGCCTGAAATAAAAATCATTCATTCATTCATTCAAATCCCGTGGAGGCGGAAAGTTGCACGCGGACAAGCGCGGATCCTGGATTTTATCAGGAGGGACAAATCCAGTCATGAGGGAGGGACAAGTCCAGTCAAATAGGATATGATATTGCCCATCAGGCGTGGGAGGGAGCTATTTATTTTTATCGTTTAAAAAAACACTTATAGGCGCTATTAGACGACTGCAGTTGCTAGCGTCAATAGGTGGCGCGTCAGACCTGGACTGGCACCATCTGGCGCTTGCACTGTACCGTTTATATGGATTCAGTCAAGCAATGCCCTGCCAGCGCTGTGACAGCAACTGGATTCGTCTAATAGCGCCATAAGGCAGAATCCTGGATGCAGATCGATTACATAACCAGCAAGATATTTAAAGGAAAACGTGATCTCTCAATTAACTTGCACTTGTGGGTCATCTAGATTGGCGCCGGCGTCAACCGAAGTTGTGACGTCATTTAAATTGTATCCTCCTGTTAAACAGAAAGGGTCAGTAACGTATAAGTGGTGGCTTTTATTGTAAGAAAAAAAAGGCCGGCAACGCACTTAAAACCCCTCCGGTATTTCGGGTGTCCATGGGCGGCGCTAATCGCTTACCATCAGGCGATTCGTCTGCACGTTTGCCTCCTATTTCATAAAAAAAGAACGCCAAGCTGTGGAACTCCTTGCCGGAATCCTTGTTCCCAGTAAACTAGAACCTTACGGTCTTCAAAAAGAGAGTAAACCGGTTTTTACTAGGTAAATAGCTCCACCTTAGACCACAATATTGCTCATGGAGTTGATTTGTGGCCAAGCACAGACCTATCCAGCGTAAAAAAGTTGAGATCTTATTATGTAATTGGATTTTGAATAATTAAGTCGCTTTATGTACCGATTACTTTGACACAACTCGGCAAACTTGAATAATGTCCTGAGTTCCTACCTAGCATAGATAGCTTGCCGCGTGCGGTATGCGAGGTTAAGCAACGGTGGCCCAGGTCAACTCTTAAATGGGTGACCGCTTTGAGTGGTTACTGACTGAGCGCTCCCATGTTTTGTTAAGCCTTTGATTCCGGCTGCTGTCTATGACAGCAAGCCAAGTTAGAGGCCTTCAGGCGGCTTGAGAACTTCTAACAGTCAAGTTGCCCACTCACTTGACAAGCCTAATCCCAATACGAATAGTTTTTCCCTTGGCTTGGGAGATCAGATGGCAGTCGGCCAGTCGCTTCCGTTAAAACTAGTGCCTCCGCCAACTCTTGGGGTTAGGTAGCGGATCCCGAGCATCCTTTTGGATGCAACTGTACTGAGATAACGCTATAGGATGATGATGATGATGATAAGTTCCTAGCTATAGCATGATCGCATTTCTGCCGGACATATAAGCATTCGTCCCTACTAGCAAGTATGTTATTGCGTGTTGGACGAATTCTCCATAATACATAGACTAAGTATATTAGTGTTCGCTAGCCAACTGGCAGACCATAACAGGCGATGTAGGCAAGGCAATTGCCTCCCTTGAAGACCGCCCTAGGTGCTCCTTTTTTAAAAAAAATAGCTTCTGTATTTTTAACCCCTACCCAGCCTGATATTGCCGCTACCTCTCCCAGCCTGATGCATCCTCCTTCTGAACAACAATAAGGATGTTTTTTTAATTGCCCCGTTAGGGAAATGTCGCTTTTATTGACAACGACAAAAGATGCTTTTTGCTTGAGAATGCAATAATTAATGCGTACAATCGCTTCTGCGCGAATAATAAACTCATAAATCATTCCAAGGTTGTCAAAAAACAACTAATGCTATGTATGGTACAGCCGACTACAAGGAGATGTATACACTTTTTCACCATACTTCATTGTAACAAGGTCCTAAAATGTTCCTTGTTTTTGTAATCGACTGTACCATTTTTGTATGTTGACAAATCCATATTTTTCTGAAAGAGATAAGATATAATACGGGTCATGGCCTGTAACCTTTCACTCGTACCTGATGCCTTTTGTATCATCTTATGTGACAAGTTGACAACGAATATATACAGTTTATTGCTGGATTATTTTATTAGTAGGGTAGAGCGAACGTCAAGGAGCGTTCGTGGCCCAGCGGCGCCCGCGTACCGCGTGCGGTATGCGAGGTTAAGCAATGTCGGGCGGGGTTAGTCCTTGGATGGGTGACCGCTTTGAGTGTTTAATAACTGAGCGCTCCCGTGCTTTGGAAGGTACGTTAAGCCGTTGATCCCGGCTGCTGTCTATGATAGCCAAGTTAGAGGCCTTCGGGCGGCTTGAGAACTTCTAACAGTCAAGTTGCCCACTCACTTGACAAGCCTAATCCCAATAAGGTCTAGTTCCCCCCTTGGGTAGGAAGGTCAGACGGCAGTCGCTTTCATAAAAACTAGTGCCTGTGCCAATTCTTGGGATTAGGTAGCGGACCCCAGGCATCCTTCTGGATGCAACTGTACTGGGAACAACGCTAGGATGATGATAATGGTAGAGCGGAACGTCATATCGCTCATATTTTTCCCCAACTAGGGAAGTACAGAAGACCGCAGCCATAATAACGCCGCTTGCACTTAAAGTGGTGTTGTAATCCGGCCTAACTAGCAAACAGCAAGATAGCTACCGTCTCGTTTTGTGTGACGTTTCAGTACATTTTTACCATATAACGTGGCGATATAAGCTATCGTGCTAGCTAGGCAGGTGGTGAGAAAGGTGGGGGGGGGGGGCGTCGTGGTACTGGGTGGCGTCGTGGTGAAATGCTCGCGATCCCATTGTGAGATTTGTGAGGCCTGCCCTGCTGTCCCCGGGTGGGGTGTATGCGTATAGCATTTTCACACCGTCAAAAAAAGGTGATAAGAAAGGTCGCCAGATCTTAGGATACGCTGTAGAGTGGGGGACCTGCATAGGTCTCTAGCTGTTGACACAACGGATGCTCAAGTCTATAAAGGGTCGGCAATGCGCTTGTGATTCTTCTGGAGTCGCAAGTGTCTGGTGGAGAAGCTTGTGGGGCCTGCTTATCAGCCAGACCATAAGCTTGTTTGCCACTATCGTTTTATATAAGAGAATAAAGATAGGTTCCTGATATATATATACGTATATTAAACATCACCATATTCACCAAATCTTAGTGTCTTCCTGGTCGTAGATCCTAGATGACTAGCTTGTATAATGGCTTGTGCTCCGAAGAACTGTTCGACTTGATGCCCACGGCCGCCTACTACCATCGCATCGCTCCCCATCGGCAGGACACTCATACTCACACCTTAGAACCTAATGGTCGCGTAGGTATGGTTTTAGAGGAATTTCCTCCCTCGGACGCTCCACCGTCGATGCATAAAAAAGTTAGTGCCAAGCTAATACCCATAAGATAAGCAAGCCAAGGCACTAGCGAGCTGTGACTGTAACCGAACGGTTACAGTTACCAGTTTAGTGTATTTGGTTGTGTGTTTAGTTCGCGAACGGCTCACAACGAGCCTATGACTGGCACTCTCTCAGTTACGCGTTCTCTATGAATACCCGGTAGTTCTACGAGGACAAACTCGCGGGTGTTTCTATAAAATCTTGCCAATTTTGATGTTGAGCCGCGTCATGATCGTGTCGGCTGTATGACCTTTAGACTACGCAGATAGAATTTTCGTCTCAGTCTTTTGTGTGATTCGGCAGCGTGTGGCATAAATGCGTATTACCCTGCCGATTTAAAAGGGCGTAACTGTAGGAACAATCAAGGCGTTTATGCCTTTTTTTAGTGAAGCGAGGTTTCTTTGTCAAGCAATCAGTGCATCGGTAAGCCTAAAATGGGTGCCATGTTGAGGAAAGGTAGAGTTTTAGTGAACTTCATAGACATACGTTTTAAAATTTTATTTTCACATAATGTTTACACTTCAAAAACATCTATTATGTTATGACCTTTTTTTATTTTTCTTTAGGATAGGGTTTCAGTACCTAACCTAAAACTACAATGAAACGACCGTTTTCGTTTACAAAATCAGGCTCGATTATTGACCTTTAGTGTAAAAAAATATTCTCAATTTTAAAATCAACATCTGTTGGAATTATACACATTTATATAGGCAACACTATTGTTGTCTATGACATTCTTAAATATCATAGACTTGACATTCGTTCCTTCCGCTCTCGTCCCTGTCAAATCTTGGTCGCTACAATGGCTGTACATATAAAATTAGCCACTTAAATTAATTCCATTTAAATCCATGTACAATAATATTACAATGTAGTATATTTTAATTCTGCGTAATTAAAAGAAGACATTGGTTGCAAATGATTGTTTATTTCTGATGGTGATCTCTGTGTCATCGTAGAGTTTCACGCGACGCTACTGCGTGGTCCCCGTGTCTGCGCATCAACATCGCAATTTCAAAGTTATTTTTCCATTGCTTGTGTAATTTTTTAAAATTTTGCTGTTGTATATAGACGTCCATATCTATTTTTTAAGGTAATTTACAGACACAACTATACGATGGAACGATACAGCAAGCATTCAATCCATTTACTTTGAAGACGGATGTCTTGCCAAATTATAATTTGGTTTGCAAGAAATTCGTTTCTATTTTATTCAAAATTGATAGGTGTGTACCTAGTACGCTTACGTTGTATGAACTTCAAGGTCAAATATTTACTAGCACTGCTCACTCGAAAGGTCTGCCGTTGTCAACAACCATAAAAAGTTAAAAACAACATGCATGAACCTATTCATTAGCGCACTGATTATTTTGACAGTTCACGTAATACAAGCGTGTACCAAACAAAAGCTGGAAACAATTCGCCCTCTATTTCACTTCCTTGGCCCGATATCGCGTCCTGGGTCACCTTCACACGAATATATTACGTCGATTGACCCCTCAATTGACATTTGACCCGAGATAACCGCGACGCGTTTAAGTTTACCGATAAGTTGCGGTCTTTCCTCGCACTAGTGACATTCGCGAGCGATTTTTTCGGCGCTAAATTCGTGGTGAAATTGTCAAATAAAAAAAAAAGATTTTTGTTATTCTCGAGCGAAAGGCACCTCTTTATCAATGGTATTAAGAGGGCGCAGTACGATCGGTGTGGATCGGTTCTCCATACAAACGTATTTATGCCCTCATTTTAAAACGCCATGCTAGAATAACATGAAAATTTGTATACACAATGGGATCCGGCATATCTAGGTCGGATCATAGTTTCGGTTGCTAGAAATTGTAAAAGAAAGTAAATACAGCGGCTTTTTGAGTTTTTTACGGCTTGTATGAAAACCTTAATAATCGCTGTATTTTTTCTCCATTATAATTTCAAGCAACAGAAACTATGATCCGACCTAGATATGCCGGATCCCATTGTGCATACAAAGTTTCATGTTATTCTAGCCTGGCGTTTTAAAATGAGAGCATAAATACGGTTGTATGGAGAACCGAACGTACTGCGCAGTCTTAAGGGCGAATTTTATTTGCGTCGTTTTGGAACCATTGCATTAATGGCGCATTATTGACATCGTCAATCGTAATAGTAATAGTGTTCGTTTAGTAATAGAAGTAAAGGGTATTTTTTTATATACCACTTGGCAAACAACCGTACTGATGATCGCTTGATGGTAAACGGTCACCGCAGCCTATGGGCGCCAGCAACTCCAGCGGTGTTACATGCGCATTGTCGACCCTTTAAGAACACACCGCCAGTTCCACTGTTCGACCCAAAGAACTGCTCGACATGATGCCAACAACCGCTATCTACCATCGCTCTGCTTGCTGTCGGCAGGGCATTCATCCTTACACCTTAGAACCTAAATGGTCGCGTACGGTACTGTTTCAGAGGAACTTCCTCCCTCGCAAGCTCCGGTTGTTATGAGCTCCCTGCCGAGATTTTACCGAGGAAGTACAGTATGGGATGCTTCAAGAAAGTCCGAGAGTCTGTCTGTCCGAGGCTTTGCTCTGGGATTGTTAGTGCTAGAAAGCTGCAATTTGGTATGGATATATAAAACTGACTAAGTCGTAAAATGAAATCTAAAAAAAATGTATTAAGGGTACCTCGCCTACACAGTGGGGATGAATTTTTTTTTTGCTTCATCCCTATGGTGTGTTGTGTTGTTCGATAGGTCTTTCAAAACGAATAGAGATCGTCATCAAAGATTTTTTGATAAAGTGAATATTTTTGGAAATTTTCACTCGAAAAGAAAAAAAAAGTGCCCCCCCCCCCCCTAACTTTTGAACTATGAGTCCAAAAAATACGAAAACTATAGCGGATATGATCAGTAAAGCCGTTTCTGAGTTATATGTAAAAAGTCTTCCCTTCTTAGTAGCTGTGAAAGAGTTCCGTTTTGCTTGTTATTGATTTTTTAGAATTCATTGGGTAAGTACGGAACCCTACACTTAGCATGGCCGAACATGCTCTTGGCCGATTTTTTATTATTATCAATCTCATGGAATGAAAACAAAATATTGTACGCCATACAATGGTTGTTTGAGACGATCTGATAATAGTGATAATGATTATTGTTACCTTTTTAAATACGCAATTTCGCACTTTCATACAATAAATTATTCGTCTTTGTATTTGTTTGCCACCGACAGGGGTGTCACATGCGCGTTGCCGACCCTTCAAGAATTTATACACTCCTTTCTTAAAGAACCCCATACCCTCCCTTCCCTCGAGCTCTCTGTCGAGGTTATCCCAGCAGGGAGCTCATTCCACAACCGGAGCGTCCGAGGGAGGAAATTCCTCTGAAAACCGTACGCGACCATTTCTAGGTTCTAAGGTGGAAGCAGAAGGTGGCAACTACTAAACTACACAACCCACCGAGTTAGAGCTCATGAGTTCTTTCGAACCGTCTCAACGAGTAGTTGTGGAAAAGTACTACAGTCTAGTTGTGGAAAAGTACTATAAATGCTTGTGATATCAAAATGGACTTTTTGACAGAAACTTATTCAAAATAACGGAGCCGTGGGGGTTGAAAACGTAACAAATATCACTCGTAGAGATTGTTTCGATGTTTTAGTTTTTGTGTAGGTATCGCTATTTAGGTATGTATGCTTAGTGCTTAATTGAAAATGAAATCTCACCACTCTAGCATTATTCGGGCCGTGTCCTTACTAGCCTCATCGCGTTGTATAATATCCTTTCAAGAATTTGATTAACCAAGCGCCGACGGCGATGGCTGGTATTCACAACTCACCGACAACTCATCTTGAAACCAATGAAGGTATGACTATGACCTCCTACTCGTATTATGCATAACTAACTAAGTTATTTATCTATACATACTCGTATGATGAATCTGTCGACGACGACATCCTGAATTGACAACATTTCATTTTTTCGCTATGAAAACAAACATAGGATAATACCTAATTCAAGTATAACCACATTAACCACATTTTCAAATCTCGAAAATGTCCGAGTTGCATATAAAAAAAAACTATTTTAAAAGTTACTCATTCTAAACATAGGACCCCTCAACACGGCTACCGGAGCAGAGGCTGACTAAAAAGGAGATGGCGGAACGACTATTGGACGCATTCTGCCTTATGGTAGAAAAGGCTGGGACGCTTTTCCTCAGCAATGGGATACCTAAATAGGCTATATAAAAAAAGTAGAAATAATTAAAAAGATAATATGCTGGGTATTTACCAGGTATTTTGGCACTGTTGCAAGCACCAATTTCAAGGAATAACTGACCTGCTGCGAATCCTAGTTTTGGTATACCCACTATAGCGATCTACCTTCTTCCTGGTTCGATTTTTAGGGTTCCGTACCCAAAGGGTAAAAAATAACGGGACCCTATTACCAAGACTTCGCTGTCTGTTCGTCCGTCTGTCTTTCACCAGGCTGTACCTCAAGAACCGATAGTAAGACAGTTGAAATTTTCACAGATGATGTATTTCTGTTACCGCTATAACAAAAAACATTAAAAACGGCCAAGTGCGAGTCGGACTCTTTGCCGTTTTCTATAGATAATGGTACTTACGGAACCCTTCGTGCGCGAGTCCGACTCGCACATGGCCAGTTTTTTCCCACAATTTTGTTTTTAACCATAACAGTATTTCTAATATTAATGACCGTATTAGTTTGAAATCATATAGACATTATACTAAATTTCATCTGCATCCATACAACAACGATTTAGGCGTGAAGAGGTAACAGACAGACAGTCCCGACTGACAGAAAGAACTACTTTCGCATTTATAGTACTTAGTTTTGCCCACGACTTCGTCAACGTGGGTGGAGTGGAACTCATTATCGACTTGGAAAAGTCATTGCTTTTAAATTATTGTAGGCGCAGACTTAACTATCGATCGTCCTTACAAACTTCTAACCCCTTTTCACCCCCTAAGGAATGGTTTTCCGGATAAAAACTATCTCATGTCTTTTCACGGGCCTCAAACTATCTCTATACCAAATTCCATCAAAATCGGTTCAGCGGTTTAAGCGCGAAGAAAGGGGGGTCGAAGTTGCACCACGTTCGTAGGGAGTACCCACCGATACCCTACACGTGACCCCTGGGTGGTGCTAAAAGTGCAACAAACTGGCAACCGTACTTGTCTTCTCGAAGATCTCACGGTTCGAAAATAAATGCCATACGATTATTATTATTATTAGTGCGAAGTGGTAACAGACAGACAGACAGACACTTTCGCATTTATAATACTTAATAGTATTTACGAATGTAGAGGGTGGTAGAGGTCATGTCATGTTGGAAATGAAAAACCAGTCGAATCGAATCTCATAGCAATTCGTTCCCTATCTATTTCCCATTAGAGAATTCCCGCGAAATACCTCCGTGATGAAATGTTGGGTACTCCGGGAATGTTATTACGCAGCTTTGCTCGATTTTGAACTCTCTAGTGTTTGTTTTAAGGTTGTATTTTTAATTACTATTAATTCATAGGTTAGGTTGACTTGTATTAGTTTTATTAATTTTTTAAATGTTTTGTGGGTTGGGCAGGTATATATTCTTCTCTCGTATTGTCCGCAATTTCGATTTAATTCATAACATTAGAGGTGGAAGCTTGAGTTCTAAGTGTTCTTACTCAAATACCTTCATATGGTCTCTGTGGTGGATTCAGGATTTCGGTTTGGCAGGCGGTTAGACCTATTGAAGTTGTTCTATTCTCCTCGTATAGTTTTAATGTAAAAATTTGCCCGGAAGGAATCAGATGTTTTTGATGAGGAATCAAAGAAACTTCTCAAATATTACAGGCATATCTATGGTTTTCATAGTAGAAAAAATAAACTCCACCATTAGGCGAACTAAATTGACAGATAAAGTGTGGCCGAGTCGCAAAAAGAAAATAGTGAGTAGTATATGTCGATAAAAATATATCGATAAGTATAACGTTGTACTTACTACCAAACTGATACCATTACTGTATTCTATCAGGTATGCATAAAAATTGCATGTTTTACAAAACATTTTGATTTAACCAATTCCGAGATTTTCGAGCATAATGAATTGAGAGACAGAGAGAGGAGACACTCGAAATTTTGATTTCCGATATTTGCTTTGCGGCAAGCACCTAGGGGTATCCGGTAAATAGGGCCGCCAGATCGGGCCTGGGTTGTAATATCTATAGAATAGCTCTGGCCAAACTGTGGCAACATTTGCGCATTTTGACTTGTCAAACAGGTTCGCCTACTGGTGGAGTTTGTTTTTAGTTTGACGACTTTTTTTTACTTTTTCAACTGTGTACCTATGACCCAGGCAGCCACTAAAATAACAAGTTTATTTATATCTGAATCGTATTAACAACAAAAATGTTTAGAGTATCAAATACAATGACTAGGTAAATTAATACATTTACAGAACCAATTATTTTTTATGAAATCGTCACGGTGGGTGATTTCACTACGTACACTTTCCTTTTCTATTAGCAATTCTGCATTTATTCAGTCTTCATTATGATTTCCGTTGACTAAGCCGTGTGCTATTAGAAACAAAAAAAAAACAAGAAATGGCCATGTTGTGCTTAAATATATTTTGTATCCCTGGAGGTTAGTGCCTAGTTATTTATTCATTTTAAATATCATTGCGAAAAACAAAATAATGTACAAATGATTTTATGAGAGGCCTGTAGCCCAGCAATACTCCACCCTACGTCGTGGGTTTGAATACCGGCTGCATTCAACAGTGGCTTTGTATGTAACACCGTCTAATTTTCCCTCTGGGTCAAAAAGTACATTATATTGCTCTGGGTTGGCAGGTCAGCAAATGACAGTCACTTTCGTAAAGTGCCTACGTCAAATATATTACGATATAGATCCGTGATTACGATTGTACCGCGTGATAATAATCACAGTGCAACAGGCCCTTATGGGTCCTAAAGAAGATTGGAAGTTTGTTGTATATGCTTTTGTTTACTATTAATATTGTGCTTGTTCCGAAATAAAATAATTTGGGATTAGATGCCAAAGTGGAAAAATGGTATTGGATTATTTTTCAATTATTCATTATCTACTACCATCTCTTTTCCTATCTAGGTTTTACCAGCTATTATTTTAATTCAGCTAGTCTAACAAATTTGCTTACTATCCACTGTTTTTCTCGATTTCTGAAGCATAATAGGCGTTATAGAAAATCATGGAACCGGAAGGTGTGCAGCCTCTAAAGAATTCCTAAATTAATCAAAATAAACTTGTCATGTTTGGGTTCAGTATATAGATTAGAAATATTTTTACTAGGTTTTAGTATCCTCTAAAATTATAATTTGTATATGACTGCGCAAAAAAGTACAGTCGGTAGTAAAAGCCGTTTTTATACAACAACGATAGCGAACAAGCTGATGGCCTTTTCTGATCGCAAGCAGACGCCGTAGCCTATGGAGGCATAAGACTACTTTTTCACTTGAGGTTTCTTTGTATTGTCAGTTAGCTTGCTTTGCAGGTCCCTCTCAATAACAACGCGTCCTCGGCAGGTCCGGCGACCTTAATCGCCACCAGAAACACAACACCACACATTCGTACATACCTGCAGAGCAAGCAGTAACTGCCACTTTTTTGATTGCAGGTCAGAAGATGGGTGACCAGGAACAAGCAAGATGCTCGTCAAGTGAAAGCGACAATTTCGAAAAAATTGACTCGGAGGAATTGCCAGACCATAATGTGAGTACTGATCAATATATTTAAATTGACTTAACAATGGACCGGATTATTCACCAGCAGCTTGCTCTTCTATACGGTCTTGTGGATTTCGAAGTTCCGTACTATAAGTACACACCTGCGCCAGTTCTCGAGAATGGTCGTGCAACGCTCTATTGGGATCGATCTGACATCATCACGGACAGGACTATTGTAGATAATAAGCAAGGTATCGTGCTGACAGATCGATTGAAGCGCCAGGCAATACTCGTTGACATCACCATCCCCCATGACGAGAACCTCGTGAAGGCTGAGAAGGACAAATCTAGCAAGTACCTAGACCTGGCACACGAGGTAACCGCCATGTGGGATGTTGATTCAACGATCATTGTCCCGATAGTCGTCTCCGCGAACGGTCTAATAGCGAAGAGTCTCGACCAACATCTCAAGAGACTCTCGTTAGATGGCTGGGTCAAGGGTCAGATACAGAAGGCGGTACTCCTGGACACGGCGCGGATAGTCCGGAGGTTTCTCTCTCTGTCGCCCTAACCACCGGTAGCTTAGGCCCTGCCTCGCTGCCGGCGGCACCCTAGGTTAGGTTTTTTATAATGCTTTTATATTTTGTATGTATGTTTATATATTTTACTTTTATAAAATTATTGTAAAAAACCTAGCTTAAGTACGAAAATAAATACAGAGATAATAATAATAAAACCGTTTATTTCTGACCAAAACCTACAACAGTACAATTATTATTATTTAGTATTTCCAGAAAGTTCGAGATTTGCCATATGTGTTTCGTCGTTTTTCCAGAGGAATAGAGTTTATCAGGAAATACTTAAGACCTAGCTATATTTATTTTACCTCGATCGTCCAGTATTCTTAATCTCCTCAAAATCGTTAGATTCGTTATCGAGCGCAGTGGAAGCGTGCTGGGCCCATAACCTATAATAAAACAGCAGTTCAGATACTAACCAAAGAGTTATATATATGACACTACACACATGAAAAGTCGTATAAAATACAAATAAACGAATAAGTATATAAATGTTGTTGGTTAATATTTTGGAATACAGTATACAGTGCGTTACCGGCAAGCGGGCTTTTTTCAAAACGGACAATAGTATGTTTCATTAGAAACTGTTTGCATGTATTAGCGAGTCATAATTATTTGAATTAACTATACAATTAAACTTCTTAAATCTGCACCTTCAATGCACTAGGTGCACTCGGTTAAGATGACGTCGTAGTAAACAAAACATGAAGAGCTGTAATTTGTACTGTCTTGACAATTGACTTTGCTTTACATTGCTGACAATTTAAATTTTGTTCGAAAACAAATGAAATTGAAATTTTAGTTTTATAATAAAAATAAGTTCATGGTTAGGTTTAGAAACCACGCTGTATGGGTGAAGAAAAACGCGACACATTTTTTCTTACACTTCTAACGGCTCTATATACCGGTTTCTATTATCAGTATCTTTGAGTATGGTCTTTAACAACCAAGAATAGGCATCCCTCGTTTGTTGTAAAACGACCTAAAGAATAGCATTAGAGTTTCAATGGTAGCCGTGGAGATAATGGAACGAAATACTTACAACATAACCCGTCGTCGGGATGGACTGTATCGCAGGTTTTTTCCAACAATAATATGGTATTTGATGATAACGCTTTCTGTGTGCCTTCCAGGGCAAGCCTGCTTTCACGGTGGGCGAAGAGGAAGACGAGGGACCAGCTAACGAGGGCGGTGATTTCTTTCCAAACGCACCGCCGCCGAACCTGAGGCCGAAGCTAACCGCCGCGCAGCAGCTAGCTTTGGCCGAGAAGCGCAGTAAACTTAGGTAAGTTTTAGCCCAGCACTCCCTTAGGGCGTTTGTGTTTTATAAACACACAACACACATACAAGACTCATATGCTCGTTTTACTACATTGTGGGGTTTGATAGACCGATTGAACTCATTATACCTCGGGGATCCGCAACGTAATGAACCTTGCATGCGAGTCTATCGAGCTTCAAACTCTTAGGACTTAGGAGATACATTGGTCAGCGCATGGTCCATACAAAGTTTTGCAGCGAATGAAACATGCGTTGAATTAAAGCGGCACTGATTTGGCTGCACAGCGCTACAATGCTAGATGCTGCACGGATGGGGACGTAGGGGCGCGATGATATCTGTTTCACTGTAACCTAACGCTAAACCTAAACTTAAAAGGCCGGCTGAACGTTATTCGGTGATTCTTGCGTGATACTAGCTAGACCACTAATGTTATTTGAATGTCATTCTAGTACAATTTATAACATGAAAACGTCAAAGATGACATAATTTAAGATTACAGGTGTCACTGTCACTGATAGTAGAGCTCAGAGACGTCCTTTTGCCTAGCTTAAAGTACATTGTACTTAATTTTACTTGGCGCCTATTATAGTGAACCAAATATCTCGAAGAGGTTTGCTATGTGCTGTAAAAAGGCGTTTGTGCGTCCAGTAAAATACAGAAGAGCTATGGTATACACTCGGGTGGTCCACATATGTATGGAATAAAAAAAAAAGAATTATACCCTCTCCACAAGGTTCTTTCTGTTCGTAAATTGCGTATGTTCCAAAAATCTGCAAATTCCAAATACACTTAGAGGTCGCGACAAAAATACACGGATATATTTTATAAATTTAGCTAACGTAGTTCGTGTACTTTTTTTAAATTAGAATCTGTGCGATGATTTCTGTTCAAGAATAAAAAGATAGTATCTACAAAGTATAGGTACATACTGGTGCGCAGGGTCCGTTCTAGTCCCAATAGCATCCTGAAGGCATTCGCAGAGAGATTTGATTGCCATTACCTGGATCACTGTTATATGATTCATGTAATGGCAAACAAATCCTAGTAAATGGCGAAGGCGGTTGGGGGTAAATGACTACATAAATAATGTGGGCATTTATCTTCAACTGCACCGAACCCTAGCCTTAATCCTATAGTACAAAGTTTATAATGTATTAATCTATTCTAATATAATGTAATGTAATGTATTGTGATATGATCCCAGTTGGTCGAAATAAATGAATTTATTATTATTATAAGAGACTTCTTAAATTGTTTTGATGAATTGATTGTAAGTAGTAAACATTTGATGCGTCCATTTACAACTTGTTTACTTTACATACTGTGCAGCTACTTAGTAAACAATGATTTATATACTTTGCCATCATTTGATAATCAACTTTAATACATTGCGCTAAAAATCTACAATCGGCAAATTATTGCAAGCTGTTTCGGTAAACGATGACGCTACTTACACCGCTATAGCAAATAGGTCGTATGTGTAAATAGGATTCATAGTAACAAACGACTTTTTAATTTTGTCGTAAAGGCTAGTTCCGTTTCACAGGTGCCAGAAATGGCGGTAAAATCAGTAAGTAGCTAACGATCGTGCTCCAAACACGTTCACGAGAACTACTTTTGTACTCGTAACTTCAAATAAATTTAATAACAGCTTATTTACTACTTTAATCGTGAGTTCTGTGCCATTTTGATGTATTCAATTAAAAGTAATTGTGTGGATAAACTTTCCGAGTGCGTGCATTCTAAATTTGGCCCGGATTTTGGAGTTTGTTTACTTTTTGTAAATGTTGCCACCGTCACTAATATCAAAATAGTGATGTAGAAATATCGATACGTTCAGTTAGATTATCTAGTTTAGTTATCAATGTTAGATAAGAATCACATCAGTGTAAGTATTATTGCATATGATAGTGACATGAGATAATGATAAGAGATAATAAACATCAAATGAACGTTATCACTTCGCGAAACTAGTGTCAAATTATATGGTTACGTGCTTTAGTAGGTTAGATTTCTATGAGTCATATAGTTAATTTAGGAATTGCGTGCCCAAGAAAATATGTAAATAATTTAGAGTTATGTAATATATGTGATTACAAATTCACTGCCAGCCACACCCTCCAGGAACAAACTGGCATAGAAGTGAACGCACATGTGCGTCGGTGGCAGTGGATACGTTAAACCTTAATTAGATTTTTGGCCATAATTTTTATCTAACCTTCGAAATTAGAATAAAAGGTTAATATAATATCAATCATCCATTTCAACGTGAAATACAATATCGAAGTCACTTTAGATTAAAAAAGAACACAAGCCTGTGGTTAGTATTAAACACATAACATAACTATATGTATTAAAGTATAAAGTAATTAAAAAGTATGTTGTGTCAATTTAATTCCCGAAATGATTTTACTTACTTTCTCTTTTTATGAGGAATTCGTGGTTCATAGCCTTCATTGGCCTTCATTCACACATTATATAACTACTAGATGAAAGCCCGGCTTCGCTCGGGTGAAATAAATAAGAAAGAAATAAACAAAACATTTATTCGTGACAGTTATGCAAACGACGAAAGAAATAGTGTACAAAAATGTATAAAATAAAAACATTACAACAACGGATTATGATAAAACTTCGAATCGTATAGAAATATAGTCTGTAGTCTGGATTGGGAATAAAAGTATGGAATTGAATTATATGGAATTGGGAGTAAAAGATTACGCAAACGACGTCACGGGCAAAGGCTAGTATCTTTGCAAGTTAATCCTAAGCATTTTATAAGGGTAATATTTAAAGGCACATAAAAAATTTGACACCGTAATCAGTACTGATTTGTATAGCTAAAATACTAATCGTTCATTAAAATTCAATTCAGATGTGCATTGTTAAATATTGATGTGCCAGTCAGAATTTTTGGTGCGAAGTCAGAGCTGCTAACGCGAAAAACAAATGAAGTTGGTGTATCTCCCTCTCTATCGCACTTGCAAATTCGAGCGACACAGAGGGAAATACACGATGTTCGTTCGTTTTCGTTTCGCGATAGAAGCTCTCTATTCTCCGCCAAATTATATTCAGTGGGGCCCTTTACACTCAATATTATCGCGATTTTTAAAATTGTATGGGGTCTGTTAAACGCTTAATACTATCACAATACTGGTGTGTCAATGTTATCGTGGTTTTCAAAATCGTATGGATTTTTCTTCAATATTCATTGCACGTGATACGGATCGTGATATGAGTATATCGCGTGATAATAATAACCATGTAACAGGCCCCTATGAATGTTGCTTCAATATTCAGTGTTTCACGTGATAATAATAACAGTTGGTAATATTTTCTCCAATTAATGGAAGCTATTTAACAACTTGTTCCATTTTGCCAAAGGTATTTCACATTCCGATACGCGCACCATCCAGGAATAGGAGCCGTCAGACCAGAGGGCCTACCACGATCTGAAAACGAAGTATTTCCTTCCGCGCTCGAATATGCAAGTGCGACAGAGAGGCATATATATTTAGTTTTCGGTTGGTAGCACCTTAGTCCGAGCGTGGCGGACGGTCGAAGAAAGTCAAAGAACATTCCGTGTGTTGTCTGTCACACATATAATTTTTTAGCTTCCCATCGACCTATGAACTTGAAATTAAGTGATAATGTTTATTATGAATTATATTTTACCAAAAATATCAATATATTGATAAATCACATTTGTTTTTTAGTTGTACGGAACCCTCAGTGTGTGACTTCGACGCACTTGGCTGGTTTTTATTACATTTTGAATTTTATTTCTCTTATAGTAAAATACCCTATTCGTTTTAAAGTTGACGCCTGAGGGCCTACCGCGAACCAAAAACGAACTATCTTCCTCTCTGTCGTTCGAATATACATGTGCGAGAGAGGCAGATACTTCGTTTTCGGTTCGCAGTAGCGCCTCTAACGTCCGAGCGCGGCGAACGGCATGAGCTTAGGGTCTACTCCGAAATTCAAAATCCTAACTTCGTATGGTGCCGTCTCTTTCACTCTCCTGTCATAGACTATATGAGTGAAAGGGACGGCACCATACGAAGTTCGGATTTCGAATTTCGGAGTAGTCCCCCAGTACCACTAAGTTATAAGATAGAGCGAGATAGGGATAGAATTTTGCTAGACGTTTAAAAGCCATAAGTCACCTAGTAGTTTGTCACAAACAAAATAGAGACGCAGCTTTAAGATGGCGGACAGACTCAGCAAACATTCAAGTGGTGTCCTTTACACGATTAATATTATCACAATACTATGGTGTCAATATTATCGCAGTTTTCAAATTTGTATGGATTCTGCTTTAATATTCACGTGATACTTATCGTGATATGAATCCATGTAACAGGCCCCATACATTCGCTTTGAAGTCGGTTGTTGTGACAATCAGTCTAGCTAGCACGATAGATTACACCGTTACGTTTTATGTGACGTTTTAATACATTTCGCCCATATAACGTGACGGTATAAGTTATCGTGCTAGCTAGGCTGATAGGTGTATAGAACGCTTGAAAACTACAAAAACAAAACGCTGCAGACGCGGCTAGCCGAATCCACACAATGGGCGATGATGGCCCATCACCCAGAACGCAGCCCAGCAACCTGGCCAACATACCGGACGCAAAAATAGTTCACGACTTTCGAACGTAGCCGACACTGTCAACCAACAAATTAATATAGCAATATAGTCTGTGGGCAATATGGCCGACGTTTTGTCATCAAATTAACACTTTTAAATGCAAAATACGCGACAATCCGAATTTTGCGGATACATATGTTCAACTCAAAAATCGTTATTTTTATACGTTCTTCAATTTGAGACAGGTCTCGTTCGGGTCTACCGTACCCCTGCACGAAATTATTAATATAGATATTCCGAAGGTTAAGCTTGTGTCTATCGGAGTTGATCAGTTGGTTCCATTACAAATTCTATAAGTTCTTCAATTCGTGTATCAAAAGTAGAATTGGTTAAATAATATGTCTGTAATCAATATGGCATATGTAAATATGTCCATATTTGCCTGAAGCAAAACAATTAATAATATTCTGCGTATATTTAACTCTCTTTTATCATCTGTGTATCCGGTTTTCCCTATTTATTGAAAAAAAAACGGGCATGCTCATAATTTGCATTTTATTTTATCTACATCCTATAACGTATCAGCCTGTACATATAGTAAAAACATACAAACTGATGACTTCGACGGCTTGAAGGACAAACGGCTAATAAACGAGGTCCTTTTAGCACTGTATTTACCTTGCTGTTTCTAAATGACTGCAAGTCCTAACGACCAGCCTCTAGGGTGTTTAGTTTTATTCCATAATATTATAACATTGGTTACTGTGTCGTAGTTAAACTGGTTTAAATAGCTATTTGGTCAGTGTTAGTGAACTGGTTTTATAATTGACAGTTTATATTCATTGTATTTAAGTAAATAATATATCTAAAGCCTATAGTCGACTACTAAAAACGTGTATTTTTTTTAACTTATTGTGTTGCAATCAGTTAATAAAATGGATTACTCTCTTCATGGTTGAGTGTACGTAAATTTAAAGATTATTTAATACCTGAACTAACCTAATTATGAATATAAATGTTTACTATCATTTATCATAGGTGAACTGGAACAGTTATGGCAAAAAGAAAATACACGATGATATTTTTACAGTCTTATTTATGATGTTGCTAAGTGTTTTAGAACCAGTAATTTGCATCGACCTTAACGTGACATAGTTTACTTAGACTAGCACTATTGAATGACAACGAAGCCAATCCAAATGGTAATGAACACCAATAGGAAAAATATCTGTATGATAAAATAACTGTCGACACTTGTCGTCCATTCCAACCCGAATTAAAAATAAAATAGTCGAGTCGAGTGCGCTCAATTGACTGAGCATTTTATAATGATAGTAGGTTCTGCCATTTTCTCCCCTTTAAAGTTAAAATACTATTTATTTCGCGTAATTAAGATAATTAAAAACGTTCTTAAGTACATAAACTAAAACTTTATGAATCATTTCAAATTAATGTAATTGAGCTTCAATCTTCGTCGGTATTTAGACGTCATCTTCGATAGATGTTAAATTCATTTAAACCATGTAGATTTTGTATGTTAAATTACTCTCAGAATGAAAACTGATGATTTTACTTACCATCTACTTGTAATGACGTTCGAGAGCGTCCTTGGCAACCGGTTTGTTACGTAAAAACCCAGTTCAAGATTGTAAAGCCGTAATACAAATTAAAGACTACTCAAAAAATGTACTCAACACTCCGGTTGGATTTATGGCCAAAGAATCCTTCAAGATTCCAAAACTAAATATGCAATAAATAACCTTCTCGAACGGTATGAGTGATATCTAGTCGTGTTAATGGCTTGGTTAGACTTAGTAAATTTCCTAATACTTATTATAAGCATACTAATGTTTTATTTATATCTACTAAAACATTGCTATGGTAAAATACTAAACTGTTTAATCTGCATTTGAGTTAAACTGCGAGTCATATCAATTACGTGATGTAGTGATTGATCGAAATTGATATTTTAGCTACTTTTTAGGGTTCCGTAGTAAACAAGGAACCCTTAAGATAAAGATAATTTATTTGTAAATCACGAGTAAAAAAAAAAGACGACGACGAAGACGAGTAATAAAGCTGTCATAAATCATACTAAGTCCTTCATGTAATCATAATAAGTCTTTGGAGGTTCCGTCCATCCGTCTATCAGCGACTTAGCTCAGTGACCGTTACTACTAGAAAGCTGTAATTTGACAGGATATCAATCACGTCGAAAACAGTATCATACAGTATAAGTAGTAAAAATATATACTAGGGTATCTGCCACACATGTAAAGTAGGGATGTAATTTTTTTAAACCTGCTAAATCCATCATAGTATGGGTAGATATAGCTCGTTAAAAATATGAGCTTTTTTAATCATATTTTTACTAAGCTATTCGTTTGCGTTTTATGTGAAAAAAAAAATGTTAGTAGTATAAAGGCTATTTTTTATTACGATTTCTAAAGCATATAGCTAATTATACTCATAGAAACGACGTAGCATATTCAGTTTTCGATATTTTCATGCGAACAATCAATTATCTACATACATCACCAAGGGTGAATACAAAAGGGCCATAAGACTTAATGTTGAGCTAAGTAAAAGTTAATCACAAGTATGAGAATATTCGAAATTCGAAACGCACGTAAATAAAAACATGCACACACACATAGGGTGAAATGACAGATACACAGATTTATCACCTTGAGGTACTTAGGTTTTGAATGATATGATTCATATGATATGCAAATCACGCAAAATAAATATATTTGTCTTTGTCTTTATGTCAAACAAATGTGTTATAAAAGTATTGAGAACTTAAGACGGACACTGAACCATTTTTCATGTAGCCGGCCACTCAGGAAACTAGAACTTTATGCCATTACAGGGTATAAAAATCAAACTTGTTTCATTGTTAAGGATCTTTTATACTATGCTAGGGGTGTTAATTAACGAAAATGATATCTTGTTTTTTTTTAAATGGCACGAATCAAGCTAGTGTCTTAGACAATATTTTATTATTTTATTTCACCACATGCATCCTCGTAATTAAAGAAATTAAAAAAAACATCCTGTATAATGACTATAAATAGAAAACTATCACAGCTAAGTAGGTATTACCAATTAACGAGTAAGAGCATCAGAAGTTATGAAATGTAACATTTTAAATCAGCATTATGTCACGGGTAAACAGCTACAGAACCCTACATTCCGCGTGAGCTAACAAGCACATGGCCGTTTTTTTTTAACTTTAAATCAAATATTAAGTTAAAGATTATAAAATTGTTGTTGTTATATTCTGCACTGTCCGGATTAACATGCCTTTGTTTTCTAGAAAAAGTTTGAGTAACGAAACAATTTCATTATAAATAATTTAAAGCTAATGATGTCATTAAAATATAGAAATATTAATCATAATCACCAATAACGATATAACGCAATTAAATGACTAACTGCGAATTGCCTTCACGTGAATTCAGTTGATTCTCGCCCTTATTTTCTCGCATTTGCAAAATTATGAAAATTTTATGATGATAAGGAACAAAATGCAGAAATGATGTACGATTCACATAAACCGCTGGAGTCTGCGTGCACGGCCGGTTGCACTTAAATCTTAATCCATTAAAAGGCGGCATATGTCATCCAGCCCAGCCAGCACGATAGATTACCTATATGGTTATGTTTTACAGCCCAAATTACCCAAAACGTCACGGAAATAATTAAGCTCGTAACCCAATTAACCTGCAATGCTAGCTAAGCAGTGGGGTGGGCCTTGTTTATACGTAGAAGATGGTGAATGTAGTTTATTATATGTATTTAACATCACAATATGGGAAAAAATGCTTAACATTTCTTTTGCTAAGTTAATGAATCGACCATTAGTGTTGTTGCTTTATCTATGTAGCCGAGCAGTGGAAGACTCATCTTCCGTATTTTACATGCAAACACTTATATTTTCTTAGTTAAACATAGTTCAAAGTCCAATACGCGGGTTACGTACGTGCATGATTACGTTACAAATGTCACGGCCACTGTCAAACGTGAGATTCCTAAACTGAAGCCTTTTACAACAACGAATTGATCATAGGATATGGATCGTTTGCGACCACAGTCCAGCTAGCACGCTAAGTTTTGTGGTCATATTTTATGTTCCGTTGTGGACCATTTGGACCATAAAAGCTATCTTGCTGATCACCAAATTGTGCACGTGCTCATAATTACTTCGACCAGGGTTTACAAAATAATGCCTAGGCCTTACTTGATTTAAAAAAAAAGCGATTGTGTGTCGGACCACGCACAATTAAGGATTCCATACCTACTACTACCAGCCCTAATTTAAAACTGCTACTCCATACTGTAAATAACAAAAAGATCGTATATTCATTGGAAACTCTCGGCACTTATATTTTTTCAGCGATAACTTAAAAATAGTTAGACCTTTCTTGTTCAAAAGATCTTTTGTGTCGTACGGACTATTACGGACAGACAGACGAGACGGACATGATAATATTATAAGGGTCCCATTTTGGCTACAAAACCCTTAAAATGCAGTGGCCAGAGGAATTACAAACAGTTGTAACTACTCACTTGTACAGCAAAACGTTCAAGATACTTAATATTGTTCACTTTGAAAATACAGTTTTCGATACCAGCTGTGAGCAGTCACATAAACACTTTCGCATGCATTAATTCGCGGGGTTAGCTACATTACTATATTTACTATCCAGTTTTATTTACTATCCAGGCTTAAGATCAATCTATTTTATTTCTGCATAGCTACTAATAATAAGTATATTAGTTAAACACGATGATCTATTAAGCCTTTTTCCTTTGTGTACTAATACGTATATCGACACCATCTTATACAGGACTATTGCGGTCTTATATATATCATAAAAGTTAACGTATTTTTATCGGTTCAAACATAACTCCATATTCCAAATCAACAAATTTCGAGCCAGGACAAGAAAGTTATCGGAAATACAAGTTTTTACGGATAACTTTCTACTACAGACATTAAAAGTAAAAAAATACGACTTTACTATCTTTAACTTTAATAAAAGCACCAGTGGGGCTAGTATGATCGCTTATATGTCGGACATATAGCATTCGTCCCTCTCGCACTTACATACTTGACAGTACGGGACGAATGCCCCTCAGGTCTTTCAATCAGTTTGTTGGAATTTTCAAAAATTTTGTCATAATTTGAGTTCATAACATTATAAAATTTGTAATGCCTGTTAACTTTTGACTGCCTCCCTTTTGAAATTTGATTGGTTCATTGCTGTGATATGACATTTATTTGTCTTCTTTTACGTCATTTCATTAATATTAACAAAAATACTCACAGAAAACTACTAATGTGTTATTCACAATTTTACAACTCAGTAGTTATGAAATACTTTTAACTGCATATCAGCCAATATAGCTTTAATGCTTAAAGCAATTAAATAAGTCTTAAAATGTCGTTAGATTATAAAATTATCGTTAATACGTAAAATTGACGTTATACTAATAAAATGACGCAAAACAACCTGATAGTATGTAAACACTTCAGTTACATCTCCAACGCTGGTTAGTTTGCATGGATCTCGTGTTTTTTCCACGTTCGTGCTAACTATAAACTTTATTTATAATAATTTAAAACTTATTATATTATTTTACCCTAGGCAAACATTCATTTCCACAAAAATTGATAACTTTTTCCTGTTAATGGGTTTAGTGAACCAGATAATTTTATATAGTTACCGAGTTAGCTGTATTTAGAATTTCAATAAGAATGACATTGATTACGCTATCATCTGGTAATATAATACTTCTGTGAATGATAACTTACTTTACCAAAATCCTGGCTACATTAGAAAGCGTTGTGAGAAGTGCAATACAGTGAATTTTATGCATCAACATATCTGGTTCTCCAGGAACGTTATAAACATGAACAACTGAAGTGTTTGTATGAGTTTTTCCGCATTTACTTCTGTCGCGAGAACCGCATACAATTTCATCATGATGAAACGAAGGACTTCAAAGCGTTTTGTCATCGGTGACAATGAGGAGCAGCCGTCATGGGAGGTCGACGAGGCGACGGATGTTCTACCCAATATGCAAAAGTTCCAGATGACACTGGAGGCAGAGCCTGAAGATAAAAATACTGAGGAAACACAACAGAGCACGAGTCAAGGTCTGCTCAGGCCTCCACATCAGACATTACAGTAAGTTTCTATGACTAGATCCGATAGAATGTATTGCTAGTTGCTAACTTCAGTAGCCAGTAGAGTGTAATTTATTCGATATTAGATCGCCTAAAAATTTCATAGTTTCATTTTGCCGGCCAGAAAACGTCAAAGTGCACATGGTACGTTACAAAGTCAGTAAACAGAGCATACTCCGGATATAGTAATAGAATTGTGAATTTTATTGATCTTAGTGTTGTAACAAACCTATAAATTGTAAATGAACAAACTCTGATAGTATTGAGTAACGTAAAATCCGATGTACAACTATACACGGTATGGTATGGTCTATCTTGATTTACCCATGTTACTTGTTTTTAACTGTTGTTTCAATTAATAATAACAACGCGTTATAGACTTTGGTGATAATTGAATAGCCAATATATGTGTCCTTTTACGAATTTTGTCGTGTACAGGTCTGATCAGGATATGGACGCGGATATTGATGGGTAAATTAAAAGTAAAGGTCAAACCTTCATTATTTAATTCACCATTACATATGTTATAATATGAAACGTTTTTATTATTAAGTTTTTAATATCTTAGATAGACATTTAACATATGTTTATGGACTCTTGGCTCTCGTAAAAGGATTTTTTCCCCGACTTCATTACAATCATTATACGATTCTAACTTGAAAACAAGTTACCAGTACCATAGACAAATAAATTATATTACAGAAAACCATTATCTAAACTATATAATATTATACAGCTAAAGAGTTTGTTTGTTTGAACGCGCTAATCTCAGGAACTACGGGTTTAAATTGAAAAAAATATTTGTGTTGGATAGTCCATTTATCGAGGAAGGCTTTAGGCTATATAACATCACGCTGCGACCAATAGTAGCGAAGACGCGGACGAAGTCGCGGGCAACAGCTAGTCACTGTATAAAATCTGGAAGACATAGAACTTGAGAGACCGCTCGAGCGATACGAGTAAGACCGCCTGTTATCTACCTCTACCTATAAGTTGTTGTTTTGTTTCTTTTTGTATGTAACTGTTTCATTTATGTGAGATGTGCAATTAAAAGTATTGTATTGTAACGCGAGTGTTCTACATATCAATTTGTGACGTAAACCGTCTGCAGTATAATAATTGTATGATTGCTGTCTCTTTCCATTTTATATTTGCTTTACTACAAAAAAAATATAGGTTGTTAGTAACAAGTTTGATAGGTGTGCACATGTATATTATAATTATACGACGCTGTACCCACAATACCTCCACTTGCATACTGTTTTGTATTTAGAAGCATGACGTACTAACGGGTGATAACAAAAAAATGAGAATACATTTAGAGGTTTTTAAAATAAACTCTTGTGATGTAAGTAAAAAATAGTTGTATTGTAGAATATATAGAAGAGTAATATTTACAAAAACGTTAGTGTACATTCCAATAAGGCCCGTGATCAGCTGTTCGTCGATGTCTGGACATGATGTTACGAGCTACCGACAAGAATCCTAGGATTCTGTAAATAGTATAAATTGGCACATTCTCTTTGTTAAAATGGTCCACTATGTACTTTTTACCCAAGCTTATGTTGAAATTGTAAAAATGTACAACGCGTAGTCTCAGTGTTTCTTGTTTTGATGCCATTTTAGACAAATATAAAATTATGAAAAAAAAAAACAAATGAAGTCTACGATTCTCAAAAGAGGTAGCAACAACTTCTTGAACAACTGTTTTTTTCTGGGTTGACAGTAATAATTTTATAGCTGACCAAATGTATTCTCATTTTTTTGTTATCACCCGTTAACTGGATATAATTACCTTTCCTAATAAATTTGTAACAGTTACGCTGCGCTGTTTGTATAATTTAAAGTAGTGTGAATTCTGGAATATATATACTAAAAAGTATAGTAATAAAGACAAGTCATTAATAGTTTCTGTCGTTAATAACAGACTAGTAATTAGCTTGTAAATGTGTTTACCGCAAAAGTATAGTTTTTGACCGTTTCTATTAGAATTATTTAACAATGACGTCAAACACGAGTTTACGAGAATCTTATCGGTCAACTATTTCAAAGTCATGACCAGATATTATATTTTAGGTGTATCTACACATACAGGATGCAACATTACAGATTTGATTTCTTATTGAATATGTTGAAATCTTTTGGTGGTTAATATTATGGAAAAGTTTCGAATGTTATAAATTGTTGCAGTTTCGAATGTTATTTTTATTATCCGGTACTGAAGAAAACGAATTATATTTACTGACTGTTTCCTATAATGGTCTTAGACAAAAGCTACGAATATTACGATAACCTTTCTGGCAAAGCATCCTAGTAGGAAATCTTTGTGAATTATACATACTACTTAATATACATTGTTGCAATTATAACAATTAAGATTTTACTTTGTCTGTACATTTTAGAAGTACTCTTTGTTTGAAAACTTGTAAAAGCTTATAACTCACAAATTTAACTTTCTTACGTCTGCCAGATTATCAGTTAATTACTACAGCCCGGCTAGTATGATAGCTTATACCGTTACGTTATATGGCAAAAATGTACTGAAACGTCACATAAAACGTGACGGTATAAGCTATCATACTAGCCGGGCAGGTCAATACTTATATGATCGCCATAATAACATGTCGGTTGCATATTAATATTTACAAAGACTTATTTATGTAAATTTTCGCATTAACATTAACTGTAAGTTAGTATACCTCTAAGATATGTGTGTTATGTGCAATATAATGTTTAAGGTCCTACTTTTGGAATAAACCTGTTTTGTCTTTCTAGGCTGTATGGTATGTACTCCGGCTTTAAAATATTTTTTATTTAAGAGTTTCTATTAATTAAGTAGCTATGAAAATAATTTACTGTTGAATTCAATAATTCTGTTACAATATTTGGTATTTGAATATTTTATCCATATATTATTTACTTTTCGCTTCAATTCGTATGTGTTCACATAAAAATATATAATGTTGTAATCAAATTTTGTAATTGGACCCCGGTGTGGCCTAAAGCTACGACCAAGACTGCCGTGGGATGGGTAGCAGCATCCTTGGAGTGCGGTGGAGATGCGATCGCCAACCCGCATGCCAAGGGTGGCGATTATGACATTTACCCCCTATTAAATTGCCTATGTCCGACAGTGGACATAAGCAATTTTGGTTGATATGGTGGTGGTGGTAGTGGTAGTAATTCAATCTGACTTTCACGTGCCAAAAGATAAGCCATGTTTTTAAAGAATACAGCTATATTTTCATTTTATTATTCTGTACCACAATTGGTTTGACGGAACTCATAATTTGTAATTATTGTTCATCTTGTTTTAATTTTAGTACAACCGAAAGATACACTAACAAAGCGTATAAATATAAAAATTATAAAAAGCGGATAAATATTTAAAATATTAGGGTTGTCAACACAAGGAATGAATGAATCAACGGCATCATCGGCAGTGCGCTAATAATTCTTCTGGATTTGAAAGCGTCCATAGGCAATCATATTTGATTACTTACCATCAGGCAGGCTGTGTACGTGTTTGCCACCATCGTGCTATAAGGAACTTTCTGCGTCAGGGCGTGTTGATAATAACCCCTAATGCGTCGCAGGCATAGAAGGTAATTTGTTTTTTATGGGTTAGTGTCACCCTGTTAGTGTTAAGATGTGTCTCATCTTATCTAGATAAGGGCCCTTGGCCGATTGCATTTTTTGTGCAATTGCAGTACTTTATACCTACTCGAAGCTGCTCTCCAACATTTTCATGAACTAGGTGAAGGAGTGCAGCGGGAGTATTTTGAATTCCTTTTGTTCTTTTCTGGGTAACTATTGCCGAAGTTATTAATTCTTTGTCTGGCAGGGGTGTGACATTCACACAGCAAGTGTTCAATGGTCTCATCATCCTCACCATACATCCTTCACTAAACTTCACTTTATGTTTTCTGATAGTCCTGTCTTGGCCACGAGTCTTTTTACCCCGGAATGACCTGTAAACATCCCATTTATAATTCTGAACTGCTTTCTGCTGAATTTTGAGGGTTTTCTGGTCTAGCTTTTTTAGGTCCACTACTTTCGTGAAGAGCTTTGAGTGGCTTAATTTCGGGACTTATGCCCTCCACATTCCTCCGTGATAGTGTTTGATTTTGGCGTAGGTTTTCAAGGCCGATGTTAAGGTTTCCTGCGAAAGTCCCACAAACAGTTTTGGATTAACAAAATAGCTTGTAGATCCCATTCTTGCAAACTTATCTGCTTTTTAGTTGCTGATAGCACCCGCGCCCTGTTATCCATTCTATACTAGTTGCACCTTCCGAGCTTATTCAAAGTCGAGAAGTAGATATTCATTCTGCAATTTTACCTATTATCTGATCTGATTTCGTTATTATTTCATGCGTAGCAGATAAAATCCACGTTATTATTATTACTAACAGGTTTGACGGTTTGCACATTTATAAATTACTTATTACATCATAACCACTTGTGAGTCGGGTAAAAATAAAGACGAGTGTATAATCATAAACCAATATACCAAATATAAATCCCATAATTATAAAATAAGCCTTAAACTCTAAGAAGGCTAGATTCATTACATTGTTAATTTTTATTTTTCTTTCTTAGTTTCCCCCTTGGGTTCGAAGGTCAGATGGCAGTCGCTTACCTAAAATCTAATGCCTACGCCAATTCATGGGATTTTTGTGCGTAGGCATTAGCGGACCCCAGGTATCCTTCAGGATGCAACTGTACTGGGATAACGCTAGGATGATGATGATTATGTACTAATCATGTTATTAATAACTTAATTACTCGACCTGTTATAATTCACTCCCTTAGTTGACCTACTATAACAACAGAACTTCATTTCCTCAATGAAGTATTTAGCCTAAAGATCGCTAGAAGAAATATCTAAAAGTTCATACAAAGGAATCACTCACAATTCCTCTTTCTACGCTCGCAAATATGTATTTGCAATGAATTCTAACAGATGCCCCGAAGGCACCTACGCAATACGTGCAGGTACATTAGGTACGTACGTACGTCATACTCGTTGGGGTCAAGAATTTAAATTATTCCGTAGTTGATCGAAAACTTGTACATAACAGTCAACAAATATTAAATCAATCATTGTCAAGACTGGATTTTTGCAAACCGCACTATAAATATTATTTCTCAGCTAATATCTAGTTAGTTTGTTTCTTTCGACGGATTCAGTTGCTTACTTAAATCTAGCAATATAAACATTTAAGTAGAGAACTATGTAAGCCATAAGTAAGATAAATAAATTAATACGTTTCTAAAAAAATGAGATAATGTTTCAGCAGTAATTATAAATATATTTTATTATATCTTAAAGGGTCATGTTCAATAATGGATTGATAACGAAATTGAACTTTTACATAAATAGATTTAATAGTATGATCTGCATGTTGTTTGTTTACATTTATTTTATCGATATGACCTTTTACTTCTCTAGAGTAAACACGCGTTAAAACAAATTATGAAATTATTGCAACCTTTTGCTAACGGCAACTCAGACTGTCCTATCTATTATCCCTCTCTAACTACAGTTAATCAATAGGAGTGAGTGGAAGCGCACGATCGTATGATCAGTCAGGAAGTACAATTGGCGAACTAAACGTCAAACAGTAAAAACAAATCTAAATTGTGCGGCGTCGAGATGTTGAATATTTACGCTTCAAAAAATTTTAAGACGATTTTAATACGCGCGATCTAGTGTATTAGTGTTTTTATTGTTGTGTTTACTGTGAGAAATGTATCGCTCAATGAATGGATTATATTCAGACGGCCTGTACAGGTTAGAAATTGCAGATTCAAAAAGTTTTTGATATCTTAATTGATTTGTGTTTGTGTATATTTCTTAGGTCTTTTGTGGTTTCTGTGCTCTTCACTTTTATTTTAATTTCACCCCGGTTTGCTTAGATGTATAGGGCAATGGTATAAATAAGTATGCCATGGTGATTTCACTTAAATTTCACTTGCATATCTTACATTTTTAAACGTAATCTTAAATTCGAGAACATTGCTGTATGTAACAGTGCATTGCTGTATTTTTGTATATATTGCGCTATAATAAACGGTGTCTATTTCATAAAAAAGCGAATAGTAGTGAAGTTGATTTAAAAATTGTACTATAATATTGATAAAGTCAGCTGTTTGCATTAAATAGATTAATGGTTAATTTAATATCTTTAAACATAAAACTAATTATGATTAAATATTAAATATTGTTTTACTTTACATATGAGCATTAGACATCTATTTTTAGACATTTTCCACTTGCACTGCATTTTTTTTTAAATAAAGTATTTTTACATAAATGTTAATTTATATTATTTTATTATAGTATATTTACAGCCAAACTTCACACTCCTCTCTCATGTTGCACAATTTTCTTCCTGCATTTTCTTGTTTGAAGTATTTGTAATTTTCTAATGATTCAGTAAAATAAGCCCTTTATTCCTAATATTATCTTAACAATGTTTTAGGTTACTTAAAAATCTCTTAAACCGGTGTGTCTTTTGGCAAAGGCCTCGACTACTTCCTATGTTTTTTTTTTATGACATAGGAGGCAAACAAGCAGACGAATCGCCTGATGGTAAGCGATTAGTACTGCCCATGGACACTCGCAACACTAGAGGGGTTGTAAGTGTGTTGCCGGCCTATATATATTTTTAAAATACATATGTTTCCTATCTCTTGCTTCTCTTTTCCAGTTAATTAAGTTAGTTTTATTTTGTCTTCCTATCTCTTAGCTTGGCGACCTCTTCTTCATTTACATCTCTTGGGTAACACATGCTGAATTTCTGAATCCATTTCACTAACTTCTGATTCAGTAGTACTTATTTATTTATTATAATTAAAAGAGTATTTTCACATTAGTTTTATTTTTGTTAGGTTTTATTAAATTAAAGAAATTGCAATTAAAGGGAAAAATTTAAAAATTCATTGCACCGTGCTGGATTTGAACATGCAACATCTGGCATACACTGCCAATCACTCTAGCCAGCCTCTGAGCTATTGGAACAATCATAGCTTGGAGCACAAATTTTTTCCCTTTAATTGCAATTTGGAATTTTCGTCAGCAGGGTTACTGCTTAATACAAAAATAAATTAAATTGATTCATTAAAGTTGTATAATGTTGAATTATAGGTTAAAATTCTAAAATTGCCATCCATTACATGTCTACATTATTATCTTATTTGTATAGTGTACTGCAATGTCCCGAGATACAGGCTCAGCCTATCACGAGTGTCAACTAGGTGTCAGTTTTTTTTTTAATACTTTACAATAGCTATCAAGCTTACAACCTGCCTGATGGTTAGCAGACACCATCGCCTATGGACGCTTGTGCAACACAGCATATGGCTAAGAATGACATTTTTGAACCATCATTAACAGTTTTAATTCACCTACAATTGAATTGATTCCCTGTGACACAAAGGATACCCATAAAATTTTCGTGTAACAACTGAATAAATTAAACTGTAGACCAGTTAATTTAAATTTGGTCCTTACCCATATCTTCGGGAGCTCTGGTGACCTTACTCACCACCAGGAACACAACACCACATAGCTAACGAATAAGTACAAAAACATTTAAAAAAAAAAGGTATTTATTTCGAGAGAAAATCTCTATGCCAGATTATGTGCGCAGTCACTAATATCACTTTGTTAATCTTTAATATATATTTTTAAGCCCGTTAGTATTTATGATAAAGAGATTTAAAAAAAAACATAATAATTTTACTATTTAAAGTAGTGGCATATTATGGCTGAGGACTTCTGAAAGGTGGAAGTTTTTCCCCAGTTTACACTTTACACCAAACGTTTTACACCAAATGTGATGTATGGAAACAGATCTTCGTATGTCTTTGGTGGATGTCTCAAACTAAACATAGGCATTATAATTCATCATTTAAAAAAAAAAACTATTACTAAACTAAACTTTAGTTTGCCTGTTTAGGCTAATTGGTAGTGTCACTGCCTCCGAAGCTAGAGGCCTCGAGTTTGATTCCCGGTAAGGGCCTTTGTTTCTGTGGTGAGCAGAGACATTTGTTACTGATACTTGGATGTTTTCTATGTATTTAAGTATATGTCTAAGCCTGTGGTGACACCAGGAGGATCCTGCGCTTCTGGTCGGAGTTAGGCTGGCTAGATCCCTAGCCGGCGTTCACGTCACGCACAATGGTCCGACTTTCACGGACTAAGTGCGGAAAAAGGAGTCCATAACCATAACCATTAGTATATGTCTATTAAATATATCGTCATCTAGTACCCACAACACAAGCCTTATTGAGCTTATCATGGGACTAGTTCGATTTGTGTAAGAAATGTCCCCTAATTTTTATTTATTTATTATTATATAAATAAATACATAATATTGGGGGACAATCTTACACAAATCGACCTAGTCCCAAACTAAGCAAAGCTTGTACTATGGGTACTAGACGACGATATACATACTTATATAGATAAATACATACTTAAATACATAGAAAACATCCAAGACCCAAGAACAAATATCCGTAAAAAATGCACAAATAAATGCCCTGGCCGGGATTCGAACCCGGGACCTCTAGCTTCGGAGGCAGAGTCACTACCAACAAGGCTAAACAGGTCGTCGATATATTTATCATCAATCGTTGTCAGCCTATATACCGTCGGGTGACGAGCAAAAGTCACTAAAATATCTGTAACTGCTCCTCATAACCTCGTTTTACTTTAAGTAGGTATTTGTTACTTAGTGAGTTTTGGTTGTCAGCCGACGATATGTCTCACTGCTAGGCGCAAGCCTCCTTTCATGTATGAGAGGGAATGATGGGAGGATTATGATGAATTAATGAGTTGCATGCCTCATTTTGGTATAATCTTGTATAATTTTTAGTGTTCCTTTTTGTCACTGCTAGGCGCAAGCCTCCTCTCATGTATGAGAGGGAATGATGGGAGGATTATGATGAATTAATGAGTTGCATGCCTCATTTTGGTATAATCTTGTATAATTTTTAGTGTTCCTTTTTGTCACCCATGTGTAACCATGTATGTTGTGGAAACGAATAAAGTCTTTATCTATCTATATTATAATAAAAAAAACTAGTACTTACGCCAATTGTTCAGGTTAGTTAGCGAGCTCTGAACATCCTTCAGGGTACTATGATAATACACTACTGCTTGTGACTGTGGGCACGAGGACCAGACCATAAACCACATGGTCTTGGAATGTCCTCTCACGAAGTACTCAGGCCCCTTGGACGACTTCGTGAACCTGACCGATGGAGCCTCGGCTTACCTGAGTAGAGCTAAATTTTAATTTAATTTCTAACAACTGTACACGTACTTACTAAATATATTATATCCAGTGATAATGCCATACGATAAATAAATAAATAAGGATACTATACTGTACTGAGATAACGCTAGGACAATGATATTATAATAATACGTTTTTTAAAAGTTCAACAAAACATGTCATTATTTGCATTGGGATATTGCTAGGAAGAATATTTTTATTAACATATTGCTTGTGTTATTTTTTGTAAAATAGCGAGTGTTGCTCTTTTCATTTTCTCCACTTGTGTGTGTAATGGCATATGTAATAATAATAATATTGGGGGACAATCTTACACAAATCGACCTAGTCCCAAACTAAGCAAAGCTTGTACTATGGGTGCTAGACGACGATATACATACTTATATAGATAAATACATACTTAAATACATAGAAAACATCCAAGACCCAAGAACAAATATCCGTGAAAAATGCACAAATAAATGCCCTGGCCGGGATTCGAACCCGGGACCTCTAGCTTCGGAGGCAGAGTCACTACCAACTAGGCTAAACAGGTCGTCGATGTTGTATGCTATATTTTGACATTCAGGTAAGGAACAAATGATTGGACCATTGTTAAGGCTTTTCATGCTTCTACAGTGTAATTTTTCCCGTTGTGACACGTTTTTTTTTTTACAATTTGTATGGGTAACTTTCGTGTCACAATGGAATTAATTAAATTGTAGACGAATCTGACGAATTAAAAGCCTTAATAATGGCCCAAAAAATTGGTTCTTGAATATAATTATTTTTATATTAACTTATATATTTCTGTAACTTTGACAAGCACATTTATACCGTAATGTTTATAATTGAAATAAACTAATGACCCTGTCTATGAAGCCTAGGTTCAAATCCCGGGCATTTATTTGAGTGATGAACACGCATACATGTATTTATATATATATATATATATATATATATATATATATATATATATATATATATATATATATATATATATATATATATAAATATGTATATATATATTATATTATATTAAAAATGGGATTTCTCTTGGCCAGCATCTTGCCAGGGGGCAAAGATGAGGCCGACGATGAAGCGAGCTCACCCAGAAGATGCCTATTCACTCGTGCCTTAAAAAGGTCTAGGTTATATGAACTCGGAAATACAGACGCCGGCAGAGAATTCCCTAGGAGTATGTATATCGTCGCAAAGTACTATCTTTTTTTAATACCACGTACGCTTGATGGTAAGCGGTCACCGCAGGCTATAGACGCCTGCAAACCCAGGGGTGTCACATGGTCGTTGCCGATCCTACTAAGTTTTACTTAATTTAAGATTTCAAACTAGGTTGATGTGTTCAATAATATGGATTTATTTTATAAAATCAGAATCTGAATTATTTTGCCCACATATATCGTCATCATCATCATCATCCTAGCGTTATTCCCAGTACAATCGCATCCTGAAGGATGCCCGGGGTCTGCTACCTAGTCCCAAGAATTGCCGTAGGCACTAGATTTTACGAAAGCGACTGCCTTCTGACCTTCCAACCCAAGGGGGAAATTATACCTCATTGCTATTAGGCTTGTAAAGTGACTGGGCAACTTGACTGTTAGAAGTTCTCAAGGCGCCCGAAGGCATCTAACTTGGCTTAACGACTTCTATCATAGACAGCAGCCGGGATTAACGGCTTAACGTGCCTTCCAAAGCACGCGAGCGCTCAGTTAGTCGCTCAAAACGGAATAATCCAAGAACTGACCCCGCCCGACATTGCTTAACTTCCCTGGCCCACATGTATCGTAAATACGAATAACACTAACAACAGTTTTTCTCCGCAGGCCGTCTATGTCCCAGGGTACAGTCATCCACAGCCAGCGGTTCCAAGAAAAAGACTTCACAGTTGCCACTCCCGAGGAGTTTGTCAAGCGGTTCCAGGGCACCCGTGCCATTAACAAGGTAATACATATAATAATAAAATAAATATAATAATTATTATTAAGTTGTGGAATGAGTTACCGGTATTCGTGAGGCAATACCAATCTGTAGCGTCCTTTAAGGCTACATTGAAAAGATTATGGCTGTCCGACTCCTGACTATTTTAATTTTTTTTTTTTTTTTTTTAACTCGCGTATATGGGCCTATTTGTAGTTTATATAAACATTATTTATTTTCTCTCACACACACATTTATATATTGATTTGTAAATGGACGATTCACACCAAACGGCCGGAGTCGGCGCGCACACCACTAGAGTCAAAGGAGTTCGAACCCTCCATACAGTAATTTAGGCTAGCAAGTACCTAGACCTGGCGCACGAGGTAACCGCCATGTGGGATGTTGATTCGAGGATCATTGTACCGATAGTCGTCTCTGCGAACGGTCTAATTGCGAACAGTCTCGAGCAACATCTTAAGAGGCTCTCGCTAGATGGTTGCGTCAAGGGTCAGATTCAGAAGGTACTCCTGGACACGGCGCGGATAGTCAGGAGGTTCCTCTCTCTGTCGCCCTAACCACCGGTAGCTTAGGCTCGGCTCGCTGCCGGCGGCACCCTAGGTTAGGTCTTTTATAATGCTTTATAAAAGACCTAATATTTATATAATAAATCCGCTCGGACTCAGGGTTTATTAATCCCGTCATCCAGTGCCTTTGCAGAACACTCAGGCCGGTCAGCAAACACTGTTATTATGCCATTGGGACTGTTCTGGATTCTGCTTCTGATTGAGGCCATTTTTTGCGCATTATGGCGGGAAATCCATCTACCCGAGCATCGGCAAACATGCCTGATGCGCTGCAGAATCTAGGCAGACCCAAAAGCATCCTAAATATGTTATTGTGACACGCAAGGCGCTGATTGCACGTTTATTTATTTATTTACCCCCTTATTCATAAAACTTAACAAACGTCTGTTAACTAAAAGTTGATTTGTCCCTTTCTCACAAACATAAATGTCAAAGTGACAGATAAGGACAAACCAACTTTAGCGGGTTGTTAACTAATAGAGGCTTGATGGACGTTCATGAATAAGTAATTAATCTTTATTGCACTAAAGAAATCTTATCGTACAAAAGGCGGACTTAATGCCGTATGGCATTCTCTCGTTGGGCGTAACTGACCCACAGGCCACTTGTATAAAAGGATTGATAGAAGGATTTGAACAATGTCCTCAATCAATATATCAATAATATGTGTCAATATATTCCACCATCACCACCGCCATATCAGCCGAAGGACGTCTACTGCTGGACATAGGGCTCCCCCAAATTTACGGGGGGTATATGCCCTAATCGCCACGCTTGGCATGCGGGTTGGCGATCGCAGTATCTCCACCGCACTCCAGGGATGCTGCTGTCCATCCCCCGGTGGTCTTGGTCGTAGTTTTAGGACATTACCCGGGTCAATATATTCTTGGTCTTTTAAACATTTCTATTTGCGTAGATAGCTATCATAACATTATATGTCCAAAAAAAATTTGTTTACTCAAAACGATGCTTTGTGCGCATTTATCACGGTATCCATTATATTTAACAAACACCAACACATACATAGCGAAACTGGTTTAAAATGATGCATATTGTGTTGACCTGTTATTGTGTACAATTAAGAGTCCGCAGTAAGCTCGGTTCTTCATGCAAACGTAGTTTCGTTCTCATTTTAAACCGCCTCGCTGAAATAACATGAGACTTTGTATACACAATGGGAGCCGCCATACCTAGGTCGGAAATTAGTTTCTGCTGCTTGAAATTATAATGGAGAAAAACAAACAACAACAAGTCATTAAATAGGTCTTTAAATCTTTAAGCTCGTCTTACACTTATTGTACACAATTACAGGTTGAAACATATGAATGTCACAAAACATTAAAGTACAAAGGCGAGCTTATCCCTTTAAGGGATCTCTTCCAGCTAACCTTTGATCAATTGAGTGGAAGGTAAGCAAAATGAGATAGACAAACTTAAACCAAAAACTTTCTATACACTCTGACTAAAATATGAACACGGTAATCAATAATCCCATCAAAAACATAAATGTGAAAATTGGAGCCAAGTTCAATATTAAGAATATGCGATGCTTGGTTGTCGTCTTCACCGACAAAAGAATTGAGATCTAAAAGGGTGCCAAGTTCCGTAGATTCTCTGAAATGGTGCAAAGTCCGGCACTACATTGTTTACAGTAAAACTAATTTAATGCGGCTTAATGCATTTTGAGCTTTAACTTGGCAGTTTTCTTAAATATCCAACAGCTTTTATGGTATTATAACATACTGCATAGACAAAATACCCATATCACTAAAGGTGCGCCTCAAATATTGGAAGAGTTCCCTCGATTTCTCCAGGATCCTATGATCAGATTCTTACCTGATATCTATGGGACTATCCCTGAAGTATACCGTTTCAAACAAAAAAAGAATTTTCCAAATCGTTTAATAAATGACGGAGTTCTGAGGAAACTAGCATAAATAATAATTATAATAAAACTAATAAATAATAAATTGAAATTAGTAGCTTTTTTGGAATTTAATATCTCAATACCTATTAATAATAATAATAATAATAAATAGTTTATTCACCAAAACATTCTTACTACACATTCATACACTTCTGCCAAACGACAGTGTGGTCTATTAAATCTATATTTATGAAATGTAGGGTTCTAGTTGTTCTAAAGGATCTTAATACATGTACCAAATTTAATTTGTTATGTTAGATAGATTTGGAGTTATTGGGGGGTCAAAAGTGGCTCCAAACGGTTCGTGTAACATAACACACGGCTGCTGTCCGCCAGTTCCTGGGGAGAACTTGGCTGGACACGCTGCCGCGTGTCTAGATGCTTGATGTACATAGATGTAGTGAATAAGGAAAACTAACCCCGACGCAAATAAGCTTATTTGACGTCATCGTATCGCAAAATGATCCTTCGCAATGTCCCTGCAATCGTTCACTTGTGTAAGTAATAATTATTGTGGAACCATTATCTGGCATGCTTTAGTAATTAATGCCTTATCTCTTGGCAATAAGGTTTGCAATGGTCATTAATACAATCTCAGGTCAAGATGCAAGGTTTCTGCGCAAATCATTTACTGTACAGTCGGCATAAGAAGCACATACAGATGTCGTAAATAATACTCGCCCATCGGTTGCGTGCACGCATGCAGCTATATCTTTATTGACCTAAGGAGTCTTTGTGTTGAAATTTTAAATCAGTGGTTCCCAAAGTTGTCTGGGCTACGAACCGTCTAATAGAAGTTTACATCAGGACCCACCACCACCATATCAGCCGAAGGATGTCCACTGATGGACATGAGCCGACTCGGGACCCACCTCTAGGAAATTTAACCGTTACCAATATGAATAAAGGGCTTTTCCAATAATGTTTTTTTTTTATACAATTTTTTTAACCCGAGCGGCGTCCAGCGGCCCGTCGCGCCGCTCGGCCGTTGGCTCGGTCGGATGATGTGTCGTTCTACACGCAGGACCCAGTCAGGTTTCGCTCGCGACCCGCCAGTGGGTCGCGACCCATAGTTTGGGAAACCCTGATTTAAATGTATGTTTGTCTGCAGGTCCTCATAGCGAACAACGGTATTGGCGCCGTAAAATGTATGCGTTCAATCAGAAGATGGTCTTACGAGATGTTTAAGAACGAGCGTGCTGTTCGATTCGTCGTTATGGTGAGTATTCAAATCCCGTTCGGTCTATATGTACCCAGTAGTCCCGTGGAAGAAGTTCCGTGGTGGGAACTAGTGAATCATTTTTTCTTCAATAGTTCCGTCAACGGTACAGAGTGGTAGTTAGGTACGACGACGAGCGAAGCGAGGAGGAGTGTTAGTAGAACTGCGATACTACAACGCGCGAGCCGAGCGAGCGAAGCGCCACAACTGCACTTTGGGAATGGAACTATTGGGAAGAATATAAGAACATATTGATTTTATTCTAGAAACTGTCTACATTTCTATTTTTTATACATTATTTTTTTATTTTTATTATTATTATTTATGTTTTGATGATCCCATTGTGAATTTTACTACATAATTATTTCTTATTTTGACATGTCTACAACAAAACAATATTAGTTGTAAAGAATAATAATAGCATCAATAAATTGCTCTAAATAATTAATTAATATATATGTTAATACGTGTTATAACTGACGATTCGAAAGTGCTTGTTGCTAGGCCTATTTGAATAAAGAATATTTTGAATTGAATGTCTCCGCCACGGAACTATTTCTATTGGGAATAAACGAACTTTTTAATTATTTACCCCTTAGTTACAATTGGGAACTGAATAAAACTTTCTTTCCACGATGCCAATCGAAACAGTTTTTAAAGAGGGTTAAAAGTTTGTATGGTACCTACTTTCTTTTTTTTTTTACTTTATGGTACCAACTACAATCAGACCAAAACAAAAGAAACAAATTTATTTATTTATTAATGAAAAATGATAGTCAAGGTATAACATAGCTGTTGAACATTGGAAATACTCCATACTAATTGACACTTATAAGTGACGTCACAGTTGATTAAACCCGTACTACCGTTGTATAGAAAAACGAGGATTTTGCTGTTTTCGCCGTGATTGCGTTTACTCCAATCTGGATTTTTGCGCTTTAGTAAACAAGTGAATTTCAAATTAAAGTGAAAAATCACATCTGGAATACGCGGCCAATCGCTGTAGCCAATGAGCTAGCGGAACCAATCAAGCTCGGGCACGAAATCCTTGACTAGTTCCCTCTTTACAATGCCTTAGGGAGGCGTAATTTAGAATTTTCTTTAACAGCATTCGTTACTGCTTTAAAAAAACAACTAATGCTATTTACGCCGTATTTCACGACTAACGCAGCCATACACTCATTTTCCCACACAACGGTTGATTCCATAACTTGCCTGTGACGTCATAAGCTAGTGTCAATTTGTATGAGGCGCTAAAATTGAGCTAGATTTGTCCCTACTCAGTGCCCTTTTATTATCATCATCATATCAGCCGAAAGACGTCCACTGCTGGACATAGGCCTCCCCCAAAGAGTGCCACCTCTTTGCCTTTAGCTCTTTATCGTGCTCTAATTGTAGTTGATCCATAACGACATTTCATTGTCTCTAAAAACTGGTTCGAATGGTGCCATAAAAAATTGTCATATAGCGTATTCGTTAAAACAGTTATTTACTCAAATCTCTAACCACAGGTGACACCAGAAGACTTGAAAGCCAATGCGGAGTACATAAAGATGGCCGACCACTACGTCCCTGTACCTGGCGGTAGCAACAACAACAACTACGCTAATGTTGAGCTCATCGTTGATATCGCTATCAGGACTCAAGTGCAGGTAATGTTTCAACTGACCCCACATAAAATACGGCGACCGCTACTTCCCGTCACTAGCAACACAAACAACTACGCCAGTGATATTGCTATCAGGAATCAAGTGCATATACTGTTCCAACTGACCCCATTGGTACCACTGACCCCACATAAAATACGGCCGACCACTACTTCCCGGAACTAGCAACCAACACAAACAACTCCGCCAATGATATCGCTATCAGGACTTAAGTGCAGGTACTGTAACCACTGACCCCCCTGGCAGACTACTATGTCCCTGTACCTGGTGGTAGTAACAATATCGACTACGCTAATGTTGAACTCATCGTTGATATTGCTATCAGGAATCAAGTGCAGGCACAGTTACAACTGACCCCACTGACAGACCATTACATCCCCGTGTCTGACGTCTGTCTGTCACAACTGACCTCACATCAAAACTGGGCAACTTTCAAGCAGGCTCGGATACCGGTAGAGTTTTAAACCGGCATCATGTATTGGATATAAAACCATTTGATTTTGGGTTTATGTTCCAAAAACACCATTTTTTTATAAACCGATTTTAGGAGAAGAGTTTGTATCATATTAGTCCGTTCAAGAAGCAACTTTACTATCCAAGCAAGAAGGTTCCATATCGAATGGCAGATTTTAATTTATAGCAGTGAAATTTCTGCGATATAATCAAAACTGCGTGCAACTGATTATTTCCTTTCCAAATGTTACTTATTCATTTGTCTACAATATTTTATTCTTCCAGGCCGTATGGGCCGGCTGGGGCCACGCCTCGGAAAACCCGAAGCTGCCGGAAATGCTGCACCGCGCCGGGGTCGTCTTCATCGGTCCCCCGGAGAAGGCCATGTGGGCGCTCGGTGACAAGATCGCCTCGTCTATAGTCGCGCAGACGGCTGATATACCCACGCTGCCTTGGAGTGGGAGCGGTGAGTACGGGACACTGTAGAAGTCATTAAAGTGGCAATTACATTAAGTGGGTCCCATGCGGAGATGTTTTTAGAATTGGCTTTTTTTTTAAATACTACGTCGGTGGCAAACAAGCGTTAGGCCCGCGTGATGGTAAGCGGTCACCGCAGTCGATGGACGCCTGCAACTCCAGGGGTGTCACATGCGCGTTGTCGACCCTTTTAGAATTTATACACTCCTTGCTTGTAGTTCGTCGGGAAAACCTCGGATCTTAACCCTTTTTGGGTAGAGCTATTTAATCGACCAGGTCGACTATTTATTGCCTGTTCATCACACATGTGTTGTGTTTAAATCATTATTATTATTATTATTTCAATGTGGCAACTGTCATTGGGAAATATAACAATCTATTACCTATATCGACATTACGAAGTTAAATGAGACGTCACATGACAGCTCAAAATGCCACAAATATCCCGGACTCGGCTCATCATAGACAGTCATTCTCGCGTTCAAAATAGTGTTTTTTTTTTCAGATCTGAAAGCTGAATACAACAGCAAAAAGATTAAGATTTCCTCCGAGCTCTTCGCTCGCGGCTGCGTGACAACACCCGAACAGGGTCTGGCCGCGGCCCACAAGATTGGGTTCCCCGTCATGATCAAGGCTTCAGAGGGTGGCGGTGGCAAGGGTATCAGGAAAGTGGAGATTGCTGATGATTTCCCTGGCATGTTCCGACAGGTGAGGATCTTAAAAATTGGATTAATATACAATAATTGAATAATAATTTATACCAAAAAAACCGACTTCAATTTTGTACTTGCTACGCCACAATTTGTGCACCAATGCTCGGTTACCTACAGAAAATACCGAAATCGGCATATGCGTGCCTATCAAATTCCAGGAGTTCCCTCGATTCCTAGATCCCATCATTAGACTTTCACCAAATTTATATGGGACCAATGTCGAGGTATGGGCCTCGTAAGAAGGCTCAAAGTCACCCAAAGGGCAATGGAGAGAGCTATGTTGGGAGTTTCTCTGCGTGATCGCATCAGGAGTGAGGCCATCCGCAGCAGAACCAAAGTGACCAATATAGCCCTCCGAATCGCTAAACTTAAGTGGCAGTGGGCGGGGCACATAGCACGTAGAACCGATGGCCGTTGGGGCGGAAAGGTTCTCGAGTGGCGACCACGTACCGGAAGGCGTAGCGTGGGCAGGCCCCCCACACGGTGGACTGATGACCTGGTGAAGGTCGTGGGTGTCCGCTGGATGCGGGTGGCGCAGGACCGGTCATTGTGGAAGTCTTTGGGGGAGGCCTATGTCCAGCAGTGGATGCCTTTCGGCTGACAGGATGATGATGATGATGATGATGTCGAGGTACCTGCTTTGAAACAAAAAAGGAATTATCAAAATCGGCCACGTACATAAATAAAAAACAAAACAAAGAACAAGCAAACATGCAGACGAACTGAGTACCTCCTTTCTTCTATTGAATTCGATAAAAATTACAACCTACGGTCGATTTTGTCTTGTGTGGGCGCCCAATTTTAATTTAATCGTACGGCATTTATTTACGAACCGTGAGATCTTCGAGAAGACAAGTACGGGTGCCAGTTTTGGTTGCACTTTTAGCACCACCCAGGGGTCACGTGTAGGGTAACGGTGGGTACTCCCTACGGACGTGGTGCAACTTCGACCCCTCTTTGTCAAGTGAGTGGGCAACTTGACTGTTAGAAGTTCCCAAGCCGCCCGGAGGCCTCTAACTTGGCTTAACAACAGCTGTCGTATACAGCAGCCGGGATCAACGTCTTAACGTGCCTTCCAAAGCGCGGGAGCGACCAATTAATGTCGGCCTACAAAGAGATGATTCCGATGTCTAGCTGATAGATATCTCTATGCAGCGATGCCAGAAGTGTTTCCTCATATATGTACGTTCGTGAACTGAATTATAAGAATAGGAATTGTTTATTACTGTAATAACAACGTAATATAAAAGTATAATAACGATATGTAAAATGAATGAGTGTCGGTAGTCGCAAATTTGTCACAAAACGATCCCATCTCAGAATGGGGGCATTACTGTCAGCGTTGATCTTCCGATGGGACCGTCGAGTGAATTCACGGTGGAAAACAAGCTGGTTAGGCACCAAAAAAAGAAGAAAAATAATAATAATCACATAACAGTCATGTGACACCCCTGGAGTTGCAGGCGTCCATAGGCTGCGGTGACCGCTTACCATCAGGCGGGCCGTACGCTTGTTTGCCACCAACGTGGTATAAAAAAAAAAAAAAAGTCAGTTAAAATTTAAACAGGCTCAATGAAAAAAAGAAGAACACAACAATGATTGACAATATAAAATACGTCAAAGATTCAAATAAATTTGTACTTGACAACAATAAGAAAGTAAACATACTATTAGAACAGCATGATATATGATTCCCATGGTGTAAATGTCACTGGTTTTTGTTAATATAAATACAGATAAATTACTTTCGAGACGGTTGTGACCTCTGTAGGCAGCTTGTAGCCAGCCTCACACACACGTTGACGTGCGTCTGTATACGTCAACGTGTCACGTACACGTCGCTGTAAATATACAAATACTACTACAGATGCAATAACGTCTCGAAAGTAATTTACCTGTACAATAACTTGTAAATGAATCGTCTACAGGTGCAAGCCGAGGTCCCCGGCTCGCCCATATTCGTGATGAAGCTGGCCAAGTCAGCTAGGCATTTGGAAGTGCAGTTGATTGCGGATCAGTACGGTGAGTACAATATAATATGTTGCTACGATTGAAATTATAATGAATTAATAGTACATTACGATACAGTACATATGGTGCTACATTACCGCACGAGTGCGGTAATCAGCAGATTACGTGCATATGTCGAAACTTTAAAGAGTCATATGTACTGTAAAACGTTGTACGATACACGTGCGAACAGGTAATTCGCAACTCGTGTCGATTTAAAACACTACCTTCGATCGTGTTTTATTTATCACCACTCGTTGCGAATTTCCTGTTCTCTGCACTTGTATCGTAATGTACTATTATGTGATCCATCCAATTATTACAACAAAGTGTTAGCTATCCAAAGGGAACGCTGCCAGCCTTATGGGAACCCTTCCACAGGGCTCCGATCCTGGTGACCTTTTTTTTAATTAGTTTTAGTTGTTTTGTTTTATATAAATATCCTGTTTTCATGTTTGTTTAAGATAAAAAGTGCAAGTTACACAAAATAATGTATTATTAAAAAGATGCGAGACTTAAAAGAATTTCCAAATTATGTTTTTTTAAGCGTCAAACGGTCAATTAAAAGCTAATATATTGTGTAACTTATGTTTTAAAAAAAAAACAATTATATCATACTGTGAGCTAGAATATAGATTTTTTTTTGGAATTTTTTAAGCTGTGTAGACTAGGAGTCTGCCTGAGGTTATTAATAATCTAGGACTAGGCAATTACATTGCATGCTGAATTGAATATATTTAATGGGATATAATATCAACAGGAAACGCCATCTCGTTATTCGGGCGTGACTGCTCGATCCAGCGTCGGCATCAAAAGATCATTGAGGAAGCACCGGCAGCCATCGCCAGGCCTGATGTCTTCATTGAGATGGAAAAGGTATTCTTCTTCTTCCTCGGTCCCTCATTACTGATCGCGACCACGTTGCTCTGTCTCCATACAGTGCGGTCATAAGCCATGTGGGTCGCACTCTGCATACTGCTGCCGACCACCTTCTTAGCATCAGACCATCTCGTGGGTGCTCTACCTTGAGCACGCCTGGTGTCCGTTTGACCTAGGATCATCAGCTTCTCTAGGTCATGCTTTTAGGAAAAGGTATAGGAGGCTCAAAATCCTAATAATAATAACCATGCGGCATTAAAAAAAAATAGAAAGGTATATTAAGATGGTTTGGACATGTAGAGAGAAGAAGATTGACAAAACGAGTGTATAAAGGAAGAGTGGATAGAAAATTTGGAAGGGGAAGACCTTGGCGAACATACTCCGACCATATCGGAGTTCATATAAGACCTAAAAACTCAAAAACTCGCTGGAAACAAAAAAATTGCAACTTATTTCAGCACGTCGTTTTGAAATGAGAACGAAACTACGTTTGTATGTAGAACTGAGTTCAGTCGAGCGTGCGGGGGGACCCTTAACTTAAATTGTTTTTTTAATTTTTTTTTTAAATAACATTTTAAATAACAATTTTTTTTTTAAACAGGCCGCCGTCCGCCTAGCCAAAATGGTTGGATACGTATCTGCCGGTACCGTGGAGTACCTGTACGAGCCGGCCACCGGCCAGTACTACTTCCTGGAGCTGAACCCTCGCCTGCAGGTGGAGCATCCCTGCACTGAGATGGTGGCCGACGTGAACCTGCCCGCGGCGCAGTTGCAGGTCAGTGGGAGATAGCGGGAGATAGTGGGAGATAATGGGAGATGATAATGGGAGATCGTATGAAATAGTGGGAGATGATAAGAGATAGTGGGAGATAGTAGGAGATAATAAGAGATAGTGGGGAGGAAGAGATAGGAGACTGGGGTTGAAGGCGCCCTTGGAGCTCAACCCTCGGCTGCAAGTGAAGCATCCCTGCACGGAGATGTGAACCTGCCCGCGGCGCAGTTTTTGCAGGTCAGTGGGAGATAATAGGAGATAGTAAGAGATAATGGGAGATAATAGGAGATAATGGGAGATAATAGGAGATAATGGGAGATAATAAGAGATCATATGAGATAGTGGGAGATAATAAGAGATAATGGAAGATGGGACAGTAGGAGACGGGCTGAAGGCGCCCCTGGAGCTGAACCCTCGGCTGTAGCTAACTGGTGATTTATCAAAAATTTCGAAAATACCTATATCACCTATATGCAATTTTACCAATTTTATGAATAGCGAATTCACAGCGACTTTTTCTAACTTCATATTGTTTTTGGTTCTATCACGTAGCACTACTTATTAAACCTTTTTTTTTTTCATCAGATCGCCATGGGTCTCCCCCTATACCACATCAAGGATATCCGGCTGCTTTACGGCGAGGGTCCTTGGGGTCTGAACGCTATAGAACTGGACGAGCCCAAGCAGCGACCCTCGCCTTGGGGTCACGTCATCGCGGCTCGAATTACTTCTGAGAACCCTGATGAAGGTTAGTTCACGCATTTAGTGAGAGATAATTAAATCAAGATAATATGATTATATGGAGATGGGAGATTAGGGAATCAAATAAAATGTAGACACAATTAAGGCCTCGAAATTCGTCTAATTCGAACCAAGCGCTTTGCATAATTTTTTATAATGCGCACTTCTAAGGTTTGGAATTCTCTGCCGGCGTCTGTATTTCCGAGTTCATATAACCTGGACCTTTTTAAGGCACGAGTGCATAGACATCTTCTGGGTGAGCTCGCTTCATCGTCGGCCTCATCTTTGCCCCCCTGGCTAGATGCTGGACAAGAGCAATACCATTTTTTTAGTAAAAAAAATCAACAATGTACGTTTTTATGCAATTGACCCTAATCACATGTATAAGATAAATTATCTTCGAATTTACCATTTAACTAATCTTGCAACATTCTGATTTCATATTTCTTTGACAGGTTTCAAACCCTCTTCCGGTACGGTACAGGAGCTCAACTTCCGCTCTTCCAAGAACGTGTGGGGTTACTTCAGTGTGGCGGCATCGGGAGGGTTGCACGAGTTTGCTGATTCCCAGTTTGGGCACTGCTTCTCGTGGGGCGAGACTCGAGAGCAGGCGAGAGAGTGAGTATGAAAATAACGGTCGGAAATCGGAAAAAAAATGCGAGTAGACCAAGAGTAGACCGAAAAGGCCATCAGTAGACCGAGTAAACCGTTCATCATCATTCGCGTGCCCTTTTCCCATTTACTTGGGGTCGGCGCAGCATGTTTTTTTCTTCCATAACTCTCTATCGCCCGTCATCTCATCACTCACATTCTTCCTTATGAGACTGTAATGACCGCCAGTAGATAGCGCTAGTAGACCTAGAGTAGACGGAAAAGACCGTAAATAGAGTCTAATGACCGCCAGTAGATCGCGCGAGTAGACCAACAGAGGACCAAAAAGACCGTAAGTAGACTAATAACCGCTAGTAGACCGCACGATATGTAGACTGAGGACATTGTCAGTAGACCGAAAAGACCATGAGTAGACCGTGATTAGACAATGAGTAGAGTGTCAAAATCGTCAGTATTCCGTGTTTACGTGACAAGTAGAAGATAACTAGTACCTAGTGTAAAATCCTTAGACCAGGAAGACCGTCGGTAGACCAAAAGAACTCATCTTCAAGCTCGAGTAGAAGTAGACGGAAACGACGGCGAGTAGATTCCATATCATCTGAAATACTATCAGTAGACCGACAAAGCCATAAATAGCCCACGTGCAATAAATACACTGCCAGTAGACCATGAGTAGACAAAAAGACAATTCATTAGTAAGTAAGTAAGTCATTTATTTGCATAAAATAGTGTACAACAAGATGGTCAACATATTTAGATCAATTAGATTAGATCAATTTAGATCAACTATTTTGTCTCACAGGCATGCAAATGTCAATGGATAATATTGTTATTAGATATTATGTCACATTAAAAACATTACAACTCAAAATATCTTTAAAAAAAAACACTATCAGAAACATTATTATTAAAAAAAAAACACAATTATTATCACAGATACATAAGGAAACATATACAAAATAAAAAATAATTCATAGTAAATATGCAAAACATGTCAAGGCTCAATAATCCGGTATGTCAAGAATTCTTTAATGCTATAAAATTTTCTTTGAAGTAGCCAGTTTTGCAGGGCAGGTATACAAGCTTTATAAGGCAAGCATGTTATGTTGTTTGGGACACAATTAAATATTTTAACTGCCATGCAATAACAATTATTGATGCAGAGCTTAGAGTGTGTTTTGGGTTTCACCAATCTTGAAGGGTACCTCGTGTTAAATTTACATGTTTCTGTTAATTTTTGGAACAAAGCGGGATTTGACTTAACAAATTTGGTAACTTCCATTATGTACCTAGTTGGTTACTAAGTTCTGTTACTGTAATAATCCTTATCTACATAAAATATACTAACGAAAGTTAAATAAATTATATATTAAAATAAAGTACACACAATCAGGATTTACATTTGTCAATATCATTCAAAATGGCCTCTTTGGGCCTGAACACAGGCCTTCAGACGACGAGGTCAGTCATCAATAGCGGCACGCACGGTTGTCATATCTAATTCCGTCACTGTCTTGACTATGGCCCGCTTGAGGGAGTCAAGATTTGTGTGGGGTTTAGCACAGGCTTTCTCCTCAATAACCTGCCATATAGCATAATCCAGGGGGTTGAGGTCCGGGCTGGAGGAGGGCCAGTCTTCGTGGGCAATGAAGTCAATTTTGTTGCTTCGAAACCAGGCTTGGGTTGTTTTTGCCTTATGTGCAGGGGCTGAGTCTTGTTGAAAGACCCAGGGCTGGTTTTGAAATAGAGAGTGGCTTAAAGGCTTCACTATTGGTTCCAGAACGGTTTTCTGGTAAACTTTAGCCCCAGTTTTGACACCTTTTTCACAGAAATGGACCTGTGTTAACCCTGAGTATGACACACCTAACCAAATCATGACATAAGAGGGATGATGGCCTCGTTGCACTCTCGGAACAGCTACACTCGCTTCTTGACTGTTTTTTGCATACACTCTGTCATTCTGGCGGTTACAACATTCTTCAATGATAAAAATTTTTTCGTCTGTAAATAATATATTTCGGTGGCCATTTTGTGCGTACCGCTTCAGTAGCACGCGACTTCTATTCAGCCTCATAGTCTTCAATCGTCCATTAAGCAAATGACCTTTCCGTCTACGATAAGCGTGTAGTCTAAGGTCTTGATTGATAACTTTTTTAAGGGAGCTTCTCTTCACAGACATCTGAATTGTCAACAACTTTTGCTTCCGAACGGGGTTTCTTGCGATTCTCGCCTTCACTGCTTTTATTAGAGCTGGGGTCCGAACGGTGCGTGGTCTTCCAGACCTCTTGCGGTCATCAAAGCTCAGGGTACTATTGTACCTATTAATGGTACGATAAACGAATTGTTTGTTGATTTTCAGATTTTGAAGCAACTTCAAAATCACGTTTGGATGATGCCCGCATTTGTGCAACGCAATTACAGCGACACGATTTTCTTTTAGACCCCAATCCATTATAAATATGACGAGATAAGTGTTGTGTGTGCTATAAAATTATAACTGACAACCCGCCATTATATGTAATTTTTTATTTTTTGATTGCGTTTGTTTTAACGCAAGAAAAGAGTTTGCAAATCGAGTAACAGAACTTAGTAACCAACTAGGTATAATGATGGCAAAGTAAGTAACTTCAGCTCATCGAAGAGTTCCCTACATGATGTTCGTGGCGGCTTGTTACAAATCGCTTTTAAACATTTTTTTTGGCTGACAAATAGCCTTTGGATTTCACTGCAGTTTCCCCATAGTACCAGTCCATACCTTAATAGCGATGCCACATAGCCATGGTAAGCAAGTAGTGCCGTTTCCTTGTTTACGCTTGCTGCAAGTCTACGAAGAGGATAAACAAAACCATTTACCATTTTACATTTCTTCTCGATTTGTGGTTTCCACGAACAATTTTTATCTATTATTATTCCTAGAAACGTAACAACGTCCGATTCTTGTATAACTGTATCCGCATATTTTACACATAATTTAGAATTCTCTTTTCTATTACAAAATTGAACATAGTTTATTTTACTGAGATTTACGTACAGATTATTATCTTCAAGCCACTTAATTATTTTATTTAATTCATTATTGATGTCATTGTTGTATGTGTTTATATTATTACAAGTAATTATTAAGGAAATGTCATCGGCAAATAGGATACATTGATATTCTGTAATGTCCGGAAGGTCATTAATATATAATAAAAATAACAGAGGTCCCAATACACTCCCTTGCGGAACACCCACGGCATTTGTTATAAGCTCAGATCTAGTACGAACTATGTTATTTTTATCATCAATATGTTCAATTTGTACACACTGCTTCCTATTATTTAAATAACTTCTGATCCAATCTAAGGCTATATTTGTTACATTTATCAAGTAGGCGCTGGTGTGAGACAAAATCAAAAGCCTTGCTCATATCAAAAAAAAAATGGTACAACGATTTCTTTTATCTATTTCTTCTGCTATTTTGTGAATTAAATTGAATGCAGCCAGGGTTGTAGACTTACCCTTCTGGAAACCATTTTATACATCTTTAATGATTTTATATTTATTACAATAAGAGATAATTCTAGAATGCATGATTCTTTCAAACACTTTTGACAGAACTGGCACCAATGTGATAGGACGGTAGTTATTCAAGTCCTACTTGTCACCCTTTTTATATAATGGTTTGACAATGGATTTCTTAAGTTTATCTGGGTAAACACCACTTGTAAATGAGAGATTTATTAAAAAACTGAGAACACATGGAATTAAAGAAGCACTTTCTTTAATCACTTTAGTACTTATTTCGTCATTCATTTCATTTTGGCCACGTTTCCTTATATAGTCTGTACTCGGCAAAGGTATGCTGCTTTGAGAATTTGCATAACATGGACATACCTTGTATTTTAATGGTAGCTGTCCCATGCGTAATTTTATTACTAACGAAATGATTTTGTTGCCTTTAGGTTCTGGATTAGTGGCCTTATAATTTCTGCTCATTAACAGATAAAAATGTAAAAAGGCCGACACTTTTTTTGTAAATATATCATAAAAATGACATACGAATAGCACACCCTTTCCGAGCTCTGCTTATATCATAACCTTCTTACATCTGTTTTTTCCTCCAGGAACCTAGTAATCGCTCTCAAAGAGCTCAGCATCCGTGGTGACTTCAGAACGACCGTGGAATACCTTATAACGTTGCTCGAGACTCCTGCCTTCCAGAATAACGACATTGACACCAGCTGGTTGGACGCACTCATCGCCGAGAGGGTAAGTTGTAGATGTACTGATGTCGTGTCATTTCAAGGTTGGAGCGTTCGCGGAATCCTCTGGATACCCCAATATCTCCGTAGTCCTTCGAGGCTTGAAGAGTCTTCAGAGAGGTCAGGCGCATCGGAATACTCACCACCAGGAACACAAAACCACATACCTAAAGACCAAATAGTAGTGTTAATGTGGCTGCGGTTATGTGTAAGGCGGAGATACTTCCCCAGTTGAATAGCTGTGCCTTTCCAAAACTGCGATTTCTGTACGTTTCCGAGGATTTATGCTTGGGACTATACTTTTCTTCCTCGGTCCCTCATTACTGAGGATAGCAACCACGTATTAATGCTCTATCTCGGCGGGTCTGTGCGGTCATAAGCCATGTGGGTCGCAATCTGCATACTGCCGCCAACCAACTTCTTTACAGCATAAGACCATCTCGTGGGTGCTCTACCTTGAGCACGCCTGGTGTCCATTTGACCTAGGATCATCAGCTTCTCTAGGTCATGCTTTTTAGACCGCATGATATGTCCAAAAAAGCTGAGCGTGCGCTCCCGGCATATTGTGGAGAGGTGTAAAATCATTTCAGCTCCTGTAGGATGGACTGATTAGTTCTCCTAGCCGTCTAGGGTATGCGCAGAACTCTTCGCCAACACCCTCTCTCGAAGGCGGACTGTACGTTCAACATTAAAAATACTGTTTTTATTCAACCAGGTACAATCAGAGAAGCCAGACATCATGCTGGGAGTGATCTGCGGCTCAATCCTCATCGCCGACAGTCTCATCACCACACACTTCCAGGACTTCAAGAGTGGACTTGAGAAGTAAGAAGTTTAGCTAACTCCTTGGACTTTAAATTTGACGACCAGTTTAGCCTAGAGGTAGCTTCGTAAGCAGGTACCCTGCTAAGCTGATGGTGCTAAATATTGAAAGTGTTACTCGTAGTTATGACAAATCGAGTTAATGTATAAGTATTTCAAATTATTTTTAAACAGGATGTTCTCCGATAGTCAATCAGTAACTTTTTATCTAAAACGCTTCGTTAGTATAATTTACTTTTCGACTTTCTATGTTTAATCAGCGTTCATTGTTTGATCTTTATGTATGTAAAAGTCTTTTGAAATGGCGTAAATAAGTTGAAAGGCGTTAAGACTAAGCTAAGTTATTTTAATTGATGTCAATATTCCATGGCTTGAGCTTCTCAGTCCCTCCTTGAATTCGTTCGTGGCTCCTATTTATTTCTTATTTTCTCTACACAGAGGCCAGATCCAAGGCTCCAGTCAACTCTCAAACTGCGTGGAAGTGGAACTGATCAACAGTGGCAGCAAATACCGCGTGCAAGCGTGCAAGTCTGGACCCACTACATACTTCCTCGCCATGAACGGCAGCTTCAAGGAGCTGGAGGTCCACAAACTGACTGATGGAGGTGAGTGACCATGAACATTTTGAAAGTCCGTGGACATTTTGAAAGTTTATTGGTGTTTTGTGTTGGCGATGTAGCTAGGATTCATAAAATCATTGATAGGATGAGTAGACTGAGTAGACCGGTGAAAAACCAAGTTGAAATGAAAAGACCGAAGGTGCAGTTACTTGGAAATGTAGGCGGGGTGCTAGTCTAATAGATGACAGTGAGTAGGTCAAGTAGACTGTGGAAAGACCGAGTTGAAATGAAAAGACCCCGAGTGTTATTAGGAATGTTAAGACCAATACACTGATAGGTCAATTGAAAAGCTGAGTAGACGGTTAAAAGACCGATGAATGGTTAAGGATGAAAATGATATAGTGGGACTGATCCATACTGGAAGCGAGTAATGCGTGCAAGCCTGCAAGTCTGGGCGCGGCGCACTCCCTTGCTATCAACGGCAGCAAGGAGCTGAAGGTCCACATACTGACTAATGTAGGTGAGTAGACCGGGAGAAGGCCGTGTCGGAATGAAAAGACCAAAGGTAGATCTTTTAGGGAAAGTCCAATGCGTAGGGCGTAAAATTGTGGTTAGTCGGGGTCTAAGACTTAAAGATAAATTCAGAAGACCGAGCAGACGGTAAAAAGACATAGGGTGATACATAGTAGCGCGTGCAAGCCTGGACCCCCCACGTACTTCCTTGCCATGAATGGCAGCTTCAAGTAGCAGGTCAACAAACTGACTGATGGAGGTGAGTAGACCGGGTGAAGGCCGAAGGGAAAAGGAAAAACAGGAGTGTATTTTTATGGAGATGTGGCTAAAATTATTAGTTTGTAAAAGCTGGTTAGTAGACTAAGTAAACAGTGAAAAGTTCGAGCCCAAAGGGAAAGACCAAGAGTGTTTTACGTTGTAGATGATGTTAGAAACTATAATTTGTAATATAGGGTTAGAAGACAGAGAACACCGTGGAAAGACACTGTCAAAATCGAAAGACAGACGAGGGTGGGAGGGTGGATGTAATGTCCGCAAAATGCGTAGGGTCACAAATTGTGGCGGGTAGACCCGAGTGGACCATAAGAAGTATTTTTAAGGTACGAGTGAATAGGCATCTTCTAGGTGAACTCGCTTCATCGTCGGCCTCATCTTTGCCCCCTGGCTTGATGCTGGCCAAGCGCAATCCCATTTTTTATTTAAAAAAAAATAAGGTACATTTTAAAGATAATTTAACCCAGCTAGTAACAAAATGAGTACATTACTGCAATCCCTGTTCCGGCCGAGCATTGTATAGTACTTACTTTTCTCATACATGTTAGAAAAAAAAATACAAAACGTCCAAAAATAGCAAAGCATCACGAAAAATAACGGAAATTAAATAAAAACACGAAAAATGCTAGAAAATGTCCAAAAAACACGAAAAAAAAAACAAATATATCAAAATAATTAAACATAAAAAGCATAAGAACACGAATAATGCTACAAAAAATACCAAAAAACATGAAAAAACCAAAAACTGGTAAAAAGTACATAAAAACACGAAAAAACTTTTAAAAATCCAGAAACATCAAAAAATAAAAAACGCTTCTAAATAACACCAAAAACTAAAAAAAAAATACCAAAATTCACGAAAAATTCGAAAGAAAAATTATACAATAATACAAGCACGACTTGAAAAAACACTAAAGAACTAAAAAAATACCAAAAAACACTTAAAACTTTAAAAAAAGGCAAAACACAAAACAAAACTGACGAAAAGTACAAAAAATTATAAAAAATCTTTTAAACAGTCCAAAAACATCAAAAAATTCAATAAACGCTACAAAATAACAAGTAAAAACTAAAAAAATACCAAACTTCACAAAACATTGAAAAAAATAACAACTATAAACACGAAAAATGCTACAAAATTCAAACAAGATAAAAAAAAAAAACATATGAACTAAAAAATACCAAAAAACCACGTAAAAACTAAAAAAAATGCCATAAAAACATGAAAAAATTACAAAAAACTGGCGAAAAGTACGAAAAAAAATACGAAAAAACATAAAAAAGCCAAAAAAACATAAAAAAACTGACGAAAAGTACAAAAAATACGAAAAAACTTTAAATTCGAAAAAAAAAACAAAAAATGCCCCAAAAAAACAAGAACGATAAAAAGCCGGAAAACCCTAAAAAATACATATTTACATAACAAATTAAAAGTATATATACAAAATTGTGGCGGTTGGCTCTATATAATATTTCCTTTATCAGTTGATTTTAGTAAGCAAATTTAAAAAGTTAGAGCAGCGGCCAATAATGTTAGTTTCATACATTCTCCATACATTACTTCTTGGCCGCCGGCCAAGTAATGTAGGGGGCCATAAACAGATAACTTCATGTCCTCTTTTGGTGACATTAATGCCTACTCGTACATTTAGGCGCATGTTTGAGAAAAAAATATTTAATCCTCAGGTACTCTCCTCTCCGTGGACGGCGCCTCGTACACGACGTACCTAAAGGACGAAGTGGACAAGTACCGTATCGTGATCGGCAACCAAACGGTGGTGTTCGAGAAGGAGAAGGACCCGTCCAAGTTGCGGGCGCCCTCTGCCGGGAAACTCATTAACTGTCTCATAGAGGACGGCGGCCATGTCGACAAGGGGCAGCCCTACGCCGAGATCGAGGTAAGTTAGTTAACATGATTCCGGTTGTTGTATAGGACACCATAATTGATCACGGTTGTTGTCTATGACATTATTACCTATTTGTGTATCCCACAAACTTATTACTGGGCTCACCTGGGCGTAACTGTCTGTCTTGGTGCAAACTGTAATGTAAATTTAATTTTTCAAAGGAAAAAAAAAGAAAAAAAATCATGAGTCGTGGCGTTGATCCCCGTTGTTATCTATGATATAACTAGGAGAAGACATAATTTTGTTAGTATGCTGATCCCAGGAAAATATAATTCGATTTTAAATTATTGTGTTTGTTGTTGTTTGTGTTTTGTGTGTTTATTCCTTGTATCAAATAATATTCTTAAACGTTTGAGAACGGCAGATATTAAGGTGATGGAACTGTACCATATGTTTGTTATCAGGTGATGAAAATGGTGATGACGCTGTCCGCCCCCGAGGCAGGGAAAGTCACATGGAACCTCAGACCCGGCGCTGTCTTGGAAATGGGATCTTTGATCGGCACTCTTGGTAAGTTATTCATCACTATCCCATACGAGGCTTGCACTGAAAGTGGCGGGAATCGAATACTTATTAATTTATTTTTAACATGTATTATACCTTTTTATAATCTCTGAAGTTTCCTTATCTCAACACACTGGCCACTTAGAAAAAAAAAAGTATGGTTCGGTTTCAATTGTTTATTGAAGTCGTCGAGTCACTGCTTAAAATGGAATTGTGCCGTGAAAATTTCAGAGCTATGATTTATTATGACTTTAAAAGTGGACTAACACAAAAACAATGTGAAGAGCGGATGGTTGCTGCTTTTAATATTGAAGCTCCTTCAAAGACTACAATATACAGGTGGTATTCAGAATTTCAACGTGGCCGTGTATCCCTCACCGACGAAGTGCGTGAAGGTCGACCAAAATCGGCAGTCACGCAAGAAAACGTCGATGTTGTGCGTCGTCTGATAAATGAAGACCGACATGTGACATATCGGGAAATTCAAGAGCACCTGGGTATTGGAATGAGTCAAATACAAATTATTTTAAAAGAAGAATTAGGCGTGAAAAAGTTATTTTCCCGTTGGATACCTCACCTATTGTCTGACGAGCAGAAAATAGTCCGTGTCAATTGGTGCCGCAAAACTTTGAAAAGATTTAACAAGGGACGCTCAAATGCTGTTTTTAGCATAGTATCAGGTGACGAGCCGTGGATATACGCTTATGAGCCTGAAACTAAAAACCAATCCCGAGTATGGGTCTTCGAAGACGAGCTCAAACCCACAAAAGTTGTTCGTTCTCGCAGTACGGCTAAGAAGATGGTGGCTACGTTTATCTCTAAATCTGGTCACGTAGCTACTGTGGCTCTTGAGGATCGTAGAACAGTCAATGCTGATTGGTACACCACTATTTGTTTGCCGAACGTCTTTGCTGAACTCCGAAAAACAAACCCTAGTCGTCGCATCATCCTTCACCACGACAACGCCAGCCCACACACCGCTCGGACAACAACTGAGTACCTGGACGGTGAAAAAGTCGAAATATTGGACCACCCTCCATATAGCCCTGACTTAAGTCCCAACGACTTTTTTACATTCCCCAGAATCAAGGACAAACTGCGTGGTCAGCGGTTTCAGACGCCAGAAGAAGCAGTGGAGGCCTATAAAATAGCCATTTTGTCGACCCCTACTTCAGAGTTCAAAAAGTGCTTTATGGACTGGTTTGAACGCATGCATAAGTGCATGAAATACAAAGGAGAATATTTTGAAAAACAATAAAAATAAATAAACTCACTTATACTGCATATTTTCTTCTATTCCCGAAACTTTCAGTTTTACCCTCGTATTGACGACCACTTTGGCTTAGTCGGTAGTGACTATGCCATTTTTTGTGGAGATTACCTGCGATCCAGGTACTAGCCACCGGGAAATGACTGGGCTATGTGGTATTTCTATCCACTAAAAACTCCATGGTCACCGCCATCTGCGCTCTAATGCGGACGACTCCAGGATTTCAATACTGAACGCACTTGACCTCCCCCCTCCCCACTCCTTTTGGCTCTAATTAATTCTTCCCTGGGGTTGATAGTCGGGTACTGTGGTCCCCGTGGTGTACTCGCAACCCCGGAGACCCCCTTTAGTCGCCTTTTACGACAGACTAGGGAGACCGAAGACCTATTCTTGCCCGAGTCTACAAGGTTTTATCTATTTAAGTTGTAACGTCGTCTAGTACCCATTGTACAAGCTTTGCTTTGTTTGGGATTAGGTCGATTTGTAAAAAAAAAGATAATAATGTTCATTGTTGTAATGTTCACTTTTACAAGCTATTATTTTACTTGCACTATTCGTATGTAAATAAGTTGTCATCACTATTTGCGGAGCGCTCGTGGCCCAGCGGCGCCTGCGTACCGCGTGCGGTATGCGAGGTTAAGTAATGTGAGCCGGGGCCAGTTCTTGGATGGGTAACCGCTTTGAGTGGTTACTAACTGAGCACTCCCGTGCTGCTTCCAATCATTTATTTTCAATTTTAAATATTGTCAATTGTAATTTATTTTCAATCCCCCCCCCTGTATTAGCTTTCTATAAAACAGATAATGTTGCGGCCAGTTAGCTGCTAGACTTGACTTGTTGTAGTTATGGTTAGTTGTTGGAGTTCGGAGAAAGATAGTTGAAGTTTATAGAAGTTTAATAACGTCAGAAATGTGAAGATACAGTTTAAGTTAATATTTGGTTTCTCTTTCTCTAGTCTAGATGTGTATAGTTTAACGTTTTGTAATGCACTGTTTATTTTTAATTTTACATTTTATTAATATTCGTTGTCGCGCACCTCAAAGTAGGTTGCAAGTAAGCATAAAAAATTGTACGGTGATGAAACTGTTTAAGATATGATTAAAAATCCGGGTAATTCTGACCCACCCTCACTGACGCCGGGTTAAGCATGCAAGGGAATATTGTAGACTTAAATTATGGTAGAGTAAGGTTAGAAATACTGTTCAGAACGGGGTATTTACCATGTATATTAATATTATATTTATTGAGTTCCCAAGATACGATTTACTGACGTGCTGCGAGTTTTATTTGTGGTCTACCCACACTCCATAGCAATCTACCCTATTCTTGGTTCGATTTTTTCGCACAATGTCACAGCTACTACCAGCGACAACACAGAACAGTAATTCTAATGTTATCCATTGTGTTACCATGTTAGCTTGAAATCTTATAGAATAATAGTACATTACTATAGAGGCCAGGAAACAAAGGGTCGTAGGCCAAGTAGATATAGACATGCGGCCTGCAGCCCAACGTTTCTCGCCGAGATATTTATAGTGTTTTTCTCATACATATGCAATGAAATAAAAAAATATACCACTCAAAAAACAAATTTAACAGACACCATGTTTGACAATAAAATAAAAAGAAATTAATTCCCGCCCTAAGCCTTTAATTTTGTATGAAATTCCTTTACAGTTCTCCCGAGTTGTTCCGCCTGCAACGTGATAATTTGAAGGCTGTTATAACGCACGTAATGACGAGATTTCATTGTATGTTTGAGAAAAGGTTATTATTCCTTTTTTTTTTTCAGAATTGGATGACCCGTCTTTGGTAACCACCGCGCAGCACTACAAAGGACAGTTCAACCACGAAGACAATCCCAATCTATCTGAGAAGCTCAATCAGCAACACATCAAGTACAGGGCTATTTTGGAGAATATTCTTGCTGGTATGTGCGCAAAAGCTTGGAAAGCATATTTTAAAAGAATAACCTAACATCCAATGAACATCCCAATTTTGTAAACATTTTTAAACATTGAGTAATTGTATTATCTTAATCTGCAGGACATAAAAAGTAACCTAGTTTTTTCAAAGTACATATTAATAAAAAGTAATATGAATTAATTCCCCGAGTATAACCCTTATTTTGCCAAAAAACAAGACCATACTGAAAACTTTCGCTTAAAAATAACATGTATGAAGAATGTTATGTTACGAGAGTTCATGAAGCGAAAGTTGAATGCAGCTGAGAGAATGCAGCATGAAGCTAATGGAAATGCGTGATTTCTGCCTACCCCTCTGGGAAACAGGCGTGATTATATGTATGTATAGTCTGGCAAAAAAGTATTGTGTAATGGATGGAATGGGAATGTCCTAATACTACGACCAACACCACCGGAGGATAGGCAGCAGCATCCCTGGATTGCGGTGGAGATACTGCGATCGCCAATCCGCATGCCAAGCGTGGCGATTATGGCATTTAACCCCCACGAAATAGGGGTAGGGCTATGTCCAGCAGTGGTCGTCCTTCGTCTGATATGTTGGTGGTGGTTTATTTAATTAAATTTTTATTATTGTAAGAATGTTTGACAAGTTTCTGTGGGAGGATAGCTGCCGGCGCCATATTTAACGTTAGTCCATCTGCAATCGTTGGTACAACCCGCCGCAAGTGATATTCTCGTGGTTTAACCAGGTTACTGCCTCCCCGAGCCATACAACACGCCTCGCTCGCGAGAAATCGTTGAGAAGTTCATGCAAAGTCTCCGGGACCCGTCACTGCCGCTACTGGAGCTGCAAGAGGTGAATTACATACGAGTATTTTTGGAACTTATCATCATTAACCTCTTAACAAACATAAAAAAACATATAAAAATTTGGTTGGTAAAATTTAAATCATGTTATATAGGACATAGAAATGAAGTCTTTGTATACCTAAAGCCCCATTTAAAAAAAATGGGGTTGCTTTTGGCCAATATCTAGCCAAAGTGGTCCTAAAGCCAACAAAGCTGAGAGTTAGGTCATTAAATAGGTCTTTAAATCTACTATTAGATCGTATTCACTAGAGCAATAACAACGGACCATTTAAGCATTTGCCAGTAAAATTGTAACTTGTAGCTTCGTGAAATGGTCCATAGATTGTTTTAGCATATTAATGCTGGACCCGGCCTGGAGCCCAGTGTCGGACACTTTAAGCTGACAAGCACCAGTAATGGACACTTCCCTAATTCAAAGATCATACGGTTTAAAATTGATTATTGTATAATAAATACCCTTAATTTATTTTAAATAAGAGTCAATATGCATCATTGGTCCTTGTTCATTACTGGTGCTGTTACCCTAACCGTTTTTCTTAATCATACTGCTAATCTGCACTAAGGTAATCATATTACTAAGCCGCTCAAAATAAAGTGGGTCAGGGTTTATTACAATTGGTGCAGTGACCAGGATCGAATAAAATGACAGACTGAACTGAACTGACGTATATACCATGATATATTATTGAGGTGCTGTCATTAGCCGCTCAAAATAAGTTGGGTCAGGGTTTCTTACAATTGATGACGTGACCAGGATTGGACAAAATGACAGACTAGACTGAACTGACGCATCCATGATGTCTTATTATTGCACGAATCAAGCAATTCAAGCATATTGTTGATCAGTTTCCCGTAACTACAACTCGTTGATTCTGTTTAGTATGCGCTTGGGTAAGATGAACGCTCGTGTTGTAGGCTCTACATACGGTATTTTGCATGTTATCGGCGACCAGCCTAAGCTACTAATTCGTTGGCTGTGATTGTGTTAAGGGATGGAATATAAGGGGTACTGTTTCTTTTACCCCCACTTTCTTTCTTATCCTACCTCGGCTTACACTGATTTTAAACAAAACTTCGTCATGTATTAACGTCATACATTTAGAAATTAAAGGGAAAAAATTCCTGCTGTGTATATTTTTTAGGGATGTCATTAGCTTAATACAACAATTAATTAACGCTTTAATTTAACATATATTTAAATAGGTACTCTCCTCCACGTCCGGTCGTATCCCAGTGGCCGTAGAGAAGAAAGTTCGCAAACTGATGGCGTTATACGAGAGGAACATCACTAGCGTTCTGGCGCAGTTCCCGAGCCAGCAGATCGCTAGCGTCATTGACCAGTAAGTCTTAACGGGTTCAGTGACCGTACAGTCAACCAATTTCTGGGCCACTTCGTACCTTGTCACAGTGACAATAATAGGAGATCATATTGATTTTCAATAAAATTATGTTATTGTTATGGTTAACAAAGACTTGAACTTTTCAAATGCGTAGCTAATTTTGATACTGACTGTCCAATTAACAAAACTTAATGACAGCACTGTCAACAGTTTTAACTCAGGATTTTATGATTTAATATGGGAGGTGCTTTCTATCCAGCCAATAGTTAGTATACTTACTCAGAATAATTACTAGGGATTCAATATTGGGATCGATATTAACAGTAGGCAAATTCCCGGAAAATATTAAGTAATTTTACGAGTAAAATCGATTTCTTAAATATTTGATTTTAGTAATATTAGTCTGGGATTCTTAGATTGTACAAAACGCAATGAGCTTGTAGTATACCATAAACTATGATATTTTACTTAAGATTTATTTATTCTCTTACAGCCACGCTGCCTCTCTACCGAAGCGCGCGGATCGGGACGTTTTCTTCATGAGCACACAAGCTCTAGTACTCTTGGTTCAGAGATACAGGTATCATTAAAAAATGTGTACATATTTTTGGGTATCATTGGCGACTATAATCTTATTTTTAAGCCCCGATGCAAAAAGAGAGGGGTGTTATAAGTTTAACGTGTCTATCTGTGTATCTGTCTGTGGTATCGTAGCACCAAAACGGATGAACCGATTTTCGTTTTTTTTTTGTGTCATAGATAATTATATCCCGACTGTTCTTAGCCATGTTTAATGAAATTCTGTTAAGCCGTTTTTGAGATATTGAGTTTTTAAATGAAAATTTCGAGGTTTTTAACTTATCTAAGTTGTAGTTATTATATCAATGTGTTAATCAGTCAATGAACATTTGTTGCAGAATTATTGCTTTGGTCGCCAACTTTTCCACTCCTTAAACCTTTATCAAATGAAACAATGTTGGCCTTGATCGGTTGCTTACATCCTTAACTAGGTTTATACGTTTTGCTTTTCAGGTAACTCTTTCTGGTTTATGAAATGATAGCAAAAAACCGTGCAATATTTATTGAAAAACCGAACGTATAAACTTAGTATTTTATGAAATCTACAACATATAGAATAATCATGCATCGTAATTTCAATTGGTTTAGCATTAAGCGGCAATTGCACTGCGTCGTTCACTTATAGCGGTCGCCGAATTCATTTTAAACTAATTAGGCCAAATAACGTCTTTACATTAGTCTGTCCGCCTACTTAAAAGCGTTGGCAGCTGTTGATTGCCGAATGCGACGGACTAACGTGTTCTTTACACTATTGCGGTCGCCGCATGCAGCATGCGGCGAACGACGAAGTGTAATTGCCGCTTAAGGGGGTGAAAAACGTAAACGATACTGCATTTTGTATGGAAAAGTTCTGATACACAATCTTGTTAACCCACGTCTCACCTGTCTATTTTGTGACAAAACGTATCCATTTGATATTGACGTTCATGTTTGTTGGAGCGCTCGTGGCCCAGCGGCGCCCGCGTACCGGGTGCGGTATGCGAGGTTAAGCAACGTGGGGGCAGGTCAGTTCTTGGACGGGTGACCGCTTTAAGTGGTTACTAACTGAGCGCTCCCGTGCTTTGGAAGGCACGTTAAGTCGTTGATCTCGGTTGCTGTCTACGACAGCAGTCGTTAAGCCAGGTTAGAGACCTTCGGGCGGCTTGAGAACTTCTAACAGTCAAGTTGCCCACTCACTTGACAAGGGTGGTCGAAGTTGCATCACGTTCGTAGGGAGTACCCACCGTTACCCTAAACGTGACCCCTGGATGGTGCTAAAAGTGCAACAAAAACTGGCAACTTACTTGTCTTCTCGAAGACCTCACGGTTCGAAAATAAATGCCATACGATTATTATTATTATTTTTGTAACTATCCGTTGCTGTCCGATAGATGGACATCTTGAAATGAAAATGCCATATTCAAATACATATTATAACAATTATGTTATAATAATAATATAATATTTATTTATTACGGTATTTTACAACAGTAAAACATACTTTGTTTACATTACCAAAACATTTTTTTTTAAATACTGAAAAAAAAACAAACGTCAACGTATTTTTCCTTTTTGACATTTTTATTTTATACTAGAAATTGTCTATAGATTTCTATTTTTATACATAATTGACGATCCTATTGTGAATTTAACTACACAATAATTTCTTAATTTTGACATATCGACAGCCAATCAATATTAATAATAAAAGAATAATAATAGCATCAACAAATTGCTCTAAATAATTAACTTAATAAAATGTTATAGCTGACGATTCGGAAGTGCTTATTTCTAGGCCTATTTGAATAAAGAATATTTTGATCTTGACTTTGACTTTATTTAGGCAATTTTAAAATACATAAATATGGAAAAAAGGACGCTGTTTGATCATAGAGAATTGTGTCCTCATTACTCCTTAGGCATGTTTCCCTAGAAACTTCATACTAACCGAGCTTCGAGAGAGTTATCTAGACGTTTCGTAAAAAGTTGCTGATTTGACTATCAGTAAAATACTGTATTGCATAAAAAAATACTGTAAATACTGTTTTTCATGCAGGAACGGCATCCGCGGCAGGATGAAGGCGGCAGTTCACGACCTGTTGAAGCAGTACTATCAAGTTGAGAGCAACTTCCAACTGGGTAAGCTATCATACTATACTGTTGTATGATATGTGTTTAACTAAATGTAGACAAACCAAACCAGGTGTGTAGGGGACCAGACCTTTTGTCCCCCTCCCTTTTATGTCCGTACTGTCACGTTCGGTAAAACCTTGTTTTCTCTGTGACGTAATATGTGGATGGCCCCTAGGTGAATAACTTAAATAAAGTCCCTTCTGTTCGAAGAAGCATATGTTTAGTTTGTATTACAAATTTTAAATATGTAATGTTAATGTCTATTCGAATAGATCACAGCTATACTCAAGAGGTCGTTTCTAAGTTTTTTACCTAGAAATACCCATTCAAAACAAACAACCACGGGACTCGGCCAATCAGTCAATCAAACCAGCCTTTCGTATCATTACTTATTCATTTTTTACTGGTACCGGCTCCCGAATTCGAATACCGATTTTAAAAAAAATTCGCTGTATTACATTTCGATCATTTTACAAAACGGCCCTTTTGTAATACAGCGGATCATCAATTAACCGGATTGAATAACACTGAACGAATAAATTAAGAAAATCGAAATGGCCGCCTGTTTTCGAAAATTTTACTTCCCATTCGTATTAAGAGACCTCTCGGACGCTTAGATATCGATTTTGAACAAAATCGGGACGTAAATAAAGAAAATCAATATGGCCGCCACTTCTTCCAAATTTTACCTCGGATTCGTAGTATATATAGTCGATTTTGAAAGAAATCGGGACGTACATAAAGACGTAAGTTCAATAGCCGCTTCCTTTTCGCCGTTCCACTTGTGTAAGTTTGTCCCCAATTATTTATTAATTTTAATATGTTTGTGTCGCAGGCTCGTACGACAAATGTGTGATGGCGCTCCGCGACAAGCACAAGGACGACATGCAAGCGGTCGCCGACATCATATTCTCGCACAACCAAGTCGCTAAGAAGAACCTACTGGTACGTGAACTGTGTGGCGCTGGTGGCAGTAATGATAGGGCGCAACTCAGTTTGTTACTGACCCTTTATTGATATACGGGGTTTTCTTAGAAGTTCTACTTCGTAAAAGAACCTTCGGTTTACCCATGATGGTTGACAGATAAAGAGAAAAGAATTTTAAAAACATTATTATATAATATAGGTTGACGACCACGTTGGCTTAGTTACTACGAAGCTGGAGGTCCTGGGTTCGAATCCCGGCCAGGGCATTATTTGTGCATTTACCACGAATGTTGTTTCTGAATCTTGGAGGTTTCCTGTGTATTTAACCATGTATTTATCTATATAAGTATGTATATCGTCCTCTAGTACCCATAGTACAAGCTTTGCTTAATTTGGGACTAGGTCGATTTGTGTAAGATTTTCCCCCAATATTTATTTATTTGTTTTATGTGGGTTTGACTGAGATCTATGAAAAAGGCATTACTATAGAAGTATCATCATGATCGTCATGTCAACCGAAGGACGTTCAATGCTGGACATAGGCCTCCCCAAAAGAGTTCCACAATGACCGGTCCTGTCTCTATAGAAGTATTGAGTATTTCTTAACCGACTTCAATAGAAGGAAGGAGGTTCATTTATTCAGAGGCATGTTCGTTTATTCTTTTTTTATGTACTTTGTTTCCCGATAACTCTTGACCACGTCGGCCGATTTTGATAATTCTTATATAAATTTGGTGAAATCGGATCTTGGGATACAGGAGGAATTGACGGAACACCTCACATTTGATAGGCACGCGTATGGCGATTACGATATTTTCTGTAGTTAATTGGAGTCTCAATCGCGTACAAAAATTATTCACCTGAGGTGTGCCCGACGTTTCGAACGTATCACAACATCCGTGGTCACGAGCTGACACCAATAATAATGCGTAAAAATTGTGCAAGTTTAAATCAATATAATTGGAGTCTGTTTTATTTGGGTATAATTTACTTATTTATCCACCAGGTGACGCTACTGATCGACCATCTCTGGTCGAACGAGCCTGGTCTGACGGACGAGCTGGCCGCCATCTTGAATGAGCTGACGTCACTGCACCGCGCCGAACACAGCCGAGTTGCCCTCAGGGCAAGACAAGTAAGTTGCATATTTACGACAGATTCAATTCTTGATTCACAATAAATCCTTTAACCCAACACGTTTTATTGCTGATATTCCACAGATTATTAACCGGAATTGACAATATTTAATTGTATTAACCGGGATTTTTTCGATGAAATCAAAATATTATAAAATCATATAAATCAAGAGAAATTAAAATGTTTACAAACCCAAATGCTCTTGGAGTCCCATACCGATAAATTACCGTCATTTACACACACGCACAATTAATACGAATCTTTGACGACACCTTTGAAGCTACATTTGAATTAAGCTCAAAAAACCCGGCATTTTATTTTTCATTTTTATATACCCAGTGTCACTCTCACAGTAAATACGAATCTAACGACACCTCTCAAGCTAAAATCCATCGATCTGTGCAGGCCACAGAGCATGCCAAACAATTTTACATTCATACATACTCTCGAAAAACATAACCCTCCTTCTGGCGCAGTCGGGTAAAAAACAATTTTCAAAATTTCCTAGGTGCTGATAGCCGCTCACCAACCCGCCTACGAGCTCCGCCACAACCAGATGGAGTCCATATTCCTGTCCGCAGTCGACATGTACGGACACGACTTCCATCCGGAGAACTTGCAGAAGCTGATACTCTCGGAGACTTCAATATTCGATATACTGCACGATTTCTTCTACCACACCAACCAGGCGGTAAGTCTTTGTCATTTTAATGTTGCGCTCTTTAAAGTGGGACCCATATCGCAAAAAAAATCTTTGTATTTCTATTCAACGTGCTCCCGAGGAACCTGCATAACTTTACCAGCGTATTCCTAATCATATTTAGAGACTAAAACGTCATGTGAAGTTCACTGGATTCAGGCTAGTTTCAGAGATATTACCATTTTTTCAGAAAATATTTTTTATCCGTAACTCAGCTCAGAATGCGATTTTGCGCACGATGTTGCTATTATGTGGTTGAGTCTAGACATACTGATTGACAGACTTCAAAGTGACATTCTCAAGTCTTTGCAAACCAAGTTCTAACAAACAAAATGTTCCCGATCGAATTTAAGTCATGGTTTCACCAAATAAAATTCACTTTAAATGTTTAATAGCATTCAAAAAAGAGGTTAATCGTCGAATCCGACTCGGCTGGGCAGCGTTCGGGAAGCTACGGCACATCTTTTCGTCCAATATTCTGCAGTGTCTCTAGACAAAAGTCTTTGACCAGTGTGTGTTGCCAGTGATGACATATGGCACTGAAACGTGGTCGCTTACTATGGGCCGCATAAGAAGGCTCAAAGTCACCCAAACGGCAATGGAGAGAGCTATGTTTGGAGTTTCTCTGCGTGATCGCATCAGGAAAGAGGCCATCCGCAGCAGAACCAAAGTGACCGATATAGCCCTCCGAATCGCTAAACTTAAGTGGCAGTGGGCGGGGCACATAGCACGTAGAACCGATGGCCGTTGGGGCAGAAAGGTTCTTGAGTGGCGGCCACGTACCGGAAGGCGTAGCGTGGGCAGGCTCCCCTCACGGTGGACTGATGACCTGGTAAAGGTCGCGGGTGTCCGCTGGATGCGGGTGGCGCAGGACCGGTCATTGTGGAGGTCTTTGGGGGAGGCCTATGTCCAGCAGTGGACGTCTTTCGGCTGATAAAATAACACAGTTTGATAGGGCTGTCAACCTTAAGGTGGTCGCAGATTAAGGCTGGGTTGCACCAAACCAACTATAATCGTAAGCGGTGTTCGTTAAAATCTGAATGTATGGAAAGTTTGACAAGTTTCTATGGGATGACAGCTACCGGCGCCATATTTAACGTTGAACGGTCTGTGATCGTAAGTCGGTGCAACCCAGCCTAAGTTTTTGACTATACTGCTGTTATTTTATTAAGCAATATCGTCTAAATTCTAGTAATGATGACATTAATGACCTATCGACATAGGCTCATTAAATTAGTAGTTGAAGTAATACTCGCGTCGCACTTATACAAAGCGCGCTCCGCCTGGTTTAGCCTGTATCTTCCAGGCAAACTTGTTTAGTGTGAGAGAAATGGTATGTTATTAGCGTTCAATATGATATAGTCGTCAGTCGTAGTGACATGACGTCTTGTCAATATAGCCCAATCTAATTAATACTCGTTTCGCGCATTTACAAAGCGCGCTCCGCCTGGTGTAGTCTTCTCTTGACGATCTTGTGAGTGTGTAAGGCCGCAGTATGGCCCCCAGCGGGCAGCGAGGCGACGAGCGATCGTTTATACAAATAACTCGCTCAAATGTTTAAGCGCCCGCTGGCGTCCGAGGCGAAGTGGCGGCGAAGGTATTGTGTAAACACAGATATCAGAGGAAAGCAGATCCTCTCATTTAAGATGAACGATTTCTGTACATCTGATCTATTCCCCACCACCATATCAGCCCAAATCTATTCTCACTAATGCACAAATCAGAAAGTTTAAGAGAGACAGACAAGTGACATCTGACAGATCTTCACCTGTCAGTGTCTCCGTCTTCATAACTGACAATTGTACTGAACTGACGTTGTGGTACTTGTTGTGTGTTAAGTTTGTATAGGATTTAACACCCTGGCGTGCTTTTAAATGGAGACAATTCGTTAACAGGCGATAATGATCGTAGTATCTGTCGCATTCTAACTCATTTTGGTGCACCATAAGGATTTAACGAGAGAACTATATCTTAATACTGCGAGTCTGCTTTTCTCTGATGTCTGTGTGTGTAACTTAGCCATTGTTGGCCCTTTGACGGAAATGACGTCTAAATTGGTCGTGATTATTGTGCCGAGGGCGCCAAGAAAGACAACAGTTATTACGAGTCCCTGTAATAAATGGCAACGTCATTTTAGCGATCTTTAAGATATAAGTATGTATATCGTCGCCTAGTACCCATAGTACAAGCTTTGCTTAGTTTGGGACTAGGTCGATTTGTGTAAGATTGTCCCCCAATTTTTTTATTTATCTTTTATAAGTCTATGCTTGAAATGTTACCGATGTGAATTATGATGCCTAGTAATTGACAACAATAAAGGATGTCGGCCTGTTGGTAGTGACACTGCTTCCGAAGCTAGAGGTCCCGGGTTCGAATTCTGGGAAGGACATTTGTTTCTATGGTGAGCAGAAACATTTCTTCCTGAGACTTGGGTGTTATCTAAGTATTTAAGTAAATATCTATTACATTTATCGTCGTCTAGTACCCATAACACAAGCCTTATTGAGCTTACTATGGGACTAGTTCGATTTGTGTGAAAAAAATGTCCTCTAAAAGGACAAGTTCTTACTCATTACGGCAAATAATAAAAATTAAAATTAAAAAATAAATATAAGGGGACATTTTTTAATAAATAGGTAAAAATGATAATTCCGTTTGTCTGTTTGAAACACATCGAGTAAGACAAATGTATTGAGATAATTTAGGTGTCTAGGACGGATATGGGATATTTATTTATCGAAAAAAAAACTGCGGTTAAAGTTTGATGCTCACGATAATTACTTTATTAAACATTGTATTCGTATAGTAAAATACACACATGTACTTGTCTTTAAGACCTCAGCAATGTGAACATAGAATATGACGTTTGTAATATCTGGAATAAAAAATAACAGTATTAGACACCGAAATCGCAGGAGCTGAAGAGACCCTGTATTGAAGATAAGGGATCTGCATTTGTTCCCTGAAGGCGTAAGCTATACTATACTCAGCGGCAAAAAATCCCCCAAAATCGTAGCAAAATGTATGAGAATCGAATCATATTTGAGCAATTTTTATACCGATAAAATATTATCGTAGACAAATTCAAGACGACCGCCAATACCACATGAAAAGTAAGCAAAGAAAGCGATCTGCCAGTTTTAGACTATTATTTGTATATTAAGGGTCAACATTGGGAAACCACTCGGCTGTTTGAATGGCCAGTTCCTTCATATATAGAAAAAAAGGAAAGTTTATGGTGTCACGTTCACGTTAGCGAGCTTCACAGACCATTTAATGACCGCTTACCATCAGGCGGGCCGTACGCTTGTTTGCCACCGACGTGGTATTAAAAAAAACCTGGGTTTAGTGGTCTGTGGCGAGGTTTCTGTCCCAGAATCTTTGTTTAGGCATTAGGCTCCTTGACCAACTCTCCCCTCCTATTTTCGCGAGGTAGCCAGGGGTCGATCGCGTGGCTAGGGAGCTAGATCAGCTTAGTTTTGGCAAGCGGCGTCGTGTGAACCCGAAGTGCAGGCTGCTCCATACATTGCTGCCACCATTGCCTCTACTAGCCCCTCTAGCTATGTAAATACCTACAACTTTTTTATATATATACATTGTTGGTACTTACTGAAACAAACAGCTCCATATCAAACTCGAACATGTTGAAAGCCGTGATCTTCATGGGGACCTGCGCTCGCGCGATCATAAATGTGATCATTTTGCGCGCTCGCTCGTCGTTCACTCGCTCCCAGCCGCAGCAGTATAGACTAGTGGCGACATCTAGCGCCTGTGTAATTACAATACAATATTATTTGTACTTACTGAAACGAAGAGCTCCATGTCAAAGTCGAACATGTTGAAGGCCGTGATCTTCATGGGGACCTGCGCTCGCGCGATCATGAATGTATCATTTGGCGCGCTCGCTCGTCGTTCACTCGCTCCCATCCGCAGCAGTATAGACTAGTGGCGACATCTAGCGCCTGTGTAATTACAATAAAATATTATTTGTGCTTACTGAAACGAAGACCTCCATGTTGAAGGCCGTGATCTTCACGGGGACCTGCGCTCGCGCGATTATGAATGTATCATTTGGCGCGCTCGCTCGTCGTTCACTCGCTCCCAGCCGCAGCAGTATAGACTAGTGGCGACATCTAGCGCCTGTGTAATTACAATACAATATTATTTGTACTTACTGAAACGAAGAGCTCCATGTCAAAGTCGAACATGTTGAAGGCCGTGATCTTCATGGGGACCTGCGCTCGCGCGATCATGAATGTATCATTTGGCGCGCTCGCTCGTCGTTCACTCGCTCCCATCCGCAGCAGTATAGACTAGTGGCGACATCTAGCGCCTGTGTAATTACAATAAAATATTATTTGTGCTTACTGAAACGAAGACCTCCATGTTGAAGGCCGTGATCTTCACGGGGACCTGCGCTCGCGCGATTATGAATGTATCATTTGGCGCGCTCGCTCGTCGTTCACTCGCTCCCAGCCGCAGCAGTATAGACTAGTGGCGACATCTAGCGCCTGTGTAATTACAATACAATATTATTTGTACTTACTGAAACGAAGAGCTCCATGTCAAAGTCGAACATGTTGAAGGCCGTGATCTTCATGGGGACCTGCGCTCGCGCGATCATGAATGTGATCATTTTGCGCGCTCGTTCGTCGTGCACTCGCTCCCAGCCGCAGCAGTATAGACTAGTGGCGACATCTAGCGCCTGTGTAATTAAAATACATTACAAAAGTTTTTTAACCGATTTCAAAAAAGGAGGTTCTCAATTCGACTGTATTTTGTTTTTTTTTTATGTTTGATACCTCAGAACTTTCGACTGGGTGAACCGATTTTGATGATTGTTTTTTGATTTGAAAGCTGGTGCTTCCCATGTGGTTTCATATTAATTTGGTCCAATTCTGACAATGGCATCCATGAGAAAACCATATAAGTCTTAAATTTTGCATGAAGTATGTGCACTATTAACGGACAAATATCTCGGTTGAAGTCTGTTTTTTTGTTATAATCATTATTGTAGCGTTTTGGTCGTGTAGTTTCAGAGCCTTAGGCCCTCAATAATCACCTTTTATATTATAACTGACCGCGCGGAGGATACGCTTAGTTATTGAAACAAAGATCAAATATTGATCAAATAGTGACCGTGATACTGTCTTCAAATCTTCCTATACTAAATGTATGTGTCACACTCGAGGAAAAGATCCTTCATTGTCAATGTTAATAAGGATGGATTTCTGGTTGTGTCGTTAAATAAATTAGCAGCGTCTTTACCACTGAGCCATTCAGACCAATACGTTATCACAGCGAATCTTTGCCTAGCATTCTCATCCGCTACTTTACTCAACGTGAATCTACACGAGTCAATATATATTGAATAAAATAATTTGATTCGTGAAAAAAGAGTAGGTAACCTTTTTCTTGACAGTGACACATATTTTCCATTTAACTTACGCTAACTTGGAGTTTAGCTGCATACCGGCACGGCAAGTAGATGTGGGCGACGGTGCCCAGAATAAACACTAGGTATCTGGGATCGATTCCGTAGCCCTGCGAATATATACGATTAGGAAGGTAAAACGAAGTTAACGCTACCAAAAGATACGACAAATTATGACATATGTTGCCGCATATTTTAACACTCGCAAGGGAGTCAAAACCTGTAGGGCACTCCCCGTTGACGTAGTCATAAAAATTCGGCAAGAAGCAAAGCATCACAAGTAAAAGAGAACGTTGGAAAACTTTTGAGTTTGTACTATATTTCATAAAAATACTTTTTGAATGTAACCATCGTAAAGGGACACTTAGACGCCGGTAAACATTTAGTGACGGGAGCTTTCGTACACTAGACACGCCCTAAATAGTTAAATGAGGGCTACTGTTGCTCACCAGTTGGCGCCACTGTCGAGTAAGGTCCAGCTGTCAAAGTTTGTTATCAGATATTACGGGCGTAAAACAAAGTTTTTATTTAAATCATAATTAATACCATAAAACCGTACCGTAAAATATCGAGCATGCCGCAGTGTTGCGCAGTCCCGTTTTGTTCAAACAAAGAGGACATAAGTTTCCAAAAGATAAAACTGTCTCAAAGCGCTGACATCCATTAACCCATAAGTCATATTTGCCATAATTAATGTCAGGTATCGCAAAATATTCACCACATTATTCTAATTAGAAATAAGCACGCGTAGCAGTAGAAAAAATATATAAATTACAAAAAATAATAATGAAAACAATTGTACCTAAACACATTAAAAATAAAAATGAATCTAATTATACACTACTATTTAAATATTGCAAACTTACTGCCTGTACAAAACAAAACAAAACTAGCGATCTTATTAGAAGAACAAAGTAATGTTACAACTCTTAAATTAAATAAAAGGTGTAATAGTCTAAGGAAATTACCGAATCAAAAACTTTTCTGTATCCCTAAATTTAAGAATGTCTATGGAACTCGAATGTGTACATATTTACTGCCCAAAATTATAAATCAATTACCCTTAGATATTCACAATACCTATGTTAACGGCAATAATAGTAAAAAAAATATCAAAGGATATCTTTTGAAGTCTAGCCACCTAAGCTGTATCTTATAAACAAATGTACACATGCTGGAGGAATGGAGACGGGCATTCCTTACGTTAAAATCGCATACCGGGCGGCCGTTTTCATTCTTACGAGCGCGTAATTTCAATACATTCTAATGAAAAAAAGATATATTTTAATGTATGTAGAACTCCCCATCGGCACACAAACCTCCTCAAGGTTTTGCCAATGATGGGTCTTGTTATTCAAAAATGTCATACCTAGCTATCGTTTTATTCAATAAATTAAAAAAAAAGCCCGCCCATAAACAGTGACATTTGACATTTCGGAGACCTCACGCTACACTAGCGCCTCCAGCGGCGAATTTATATGCGATAGCCTGCATTAGTACTTACATATCATGCGAGTATGTTAAGAAATCCGCGTGCCATAGTCCGCCACGCACTTTGCCGTTTTATTACATCTTCGATGTACTGATTTTGCCTTTTAAATACCTAGCCGGTACCGGTTTATATGTTCTATAATGTATCGATAAAATATGTATATAGGAAGTCGATGAACGAGAATTCCCTATGACAGCTCAAAAGTGCTACGAGCATTCTAGTAGATTTTGATATCTCACCTCGATAATCTGGTACATGCAATTGCAAATCTGCAACATTGTTGCAATAACAATTATTCCCAGCCAAATATTGAATGTTTCTTGTATTAATTCCACCATTCTGTAAGTTGACATGACTGATTTATAATATAAATAATAATTATTGTTTATTGCACCACAAATTCAAGAGCACGTTGTTAAAATATATGGCAATATTAATAATGGCAATAAAAATATGCCTTCAATTTACTTGGTAATAGACTAACTATCTTAAACGAAATATCCGATCACTATCCACGATAAACTCTTCACTGAGGAATTCTGGTCTTCATCATCTCCACTTCACCACATGTTACTTTCTGAGAGCAAAAGGTCGTGTTACTGTGTGCCCAGTTGGTAGTGACACTGCCTCCGAAGCTAGAGGTCCCGGGTTCGGATCCCGGTAAGGGCATTTGTTTCTGTGGTGAGCAGAAACATTTGTTCCTGAGGCTGGGGTGTTTTCTATGTGTTTAAGTATATATCTTATCTTATTTATATATGAAAGCCCTTGCGGATGCACTTCGACCCAATGGGATCTTTACATATATATCTTTTAATATATCGTCGTCTAGTACCTATAACACAAGCCTCATTGAGCTTACTATGGGACTAGTTCGATTTGTGTAAAAAAAATGTCCCCAATATTTATTACTTATTTATTTATTCTCTTAAGAATTGTTACTGTTACCTGAACAAGTCGTTCTGCTCTATTATAACATCCAGCATCCTCTTCTTTCTGCTCTCTCTATCCCTCTCCAACATCGCATCCTCCATAGTCTTACAAGCCAATTCCATCTTCATGCAAGCATGGTTTATCGTTATACCAAAGAACGCATCGAAACCCGTAAAACTAATAATATAGAACAACGAACAGTAACCCATGTAGAAGAACATTATTTCGAAATATGGGGATGAGAATCGGTCTTCCGGGGGTGAAAATGGCTTGTCTATGTCGTGGATCATGTATTTGACCGGTTCTTCTTTGCAGGCGAAGTTGTAGAAGGTTAATATGACGGCGGTTAGAGGAAAGGTTAAGACGCAGGTCGCGACAGTTATGGACCAGCATTTTTCGCTGTAAAGGAGAAGGGTTTGTCATTATTAGTCCTCGTGGTGTTAGAATCGATTTCATAAATATTTGTCCAAAGTTTGAATTTAAACTTTTGCGAGTCATGTTTAAACCTATACCACTAAGGCTGGGTTGCACCGACTTACGATCACAGACTGATCAACGTTAAATATGGCGCCGGCAGCCGTCATCCCATAGAAACTTGTCAAATTTTCCATACATTGAAATTTTAACGAATACAGCTTACGATTACAGAAGGTTTGGTGCAACCCAGCGTAAAGGATGATTCACAGTAGGCCGTTCCGTGTCCGGGCCGGCCCGTTTTCTTCTAGAGAAATAGGCCGGCCGTTGCGTTTGCTGTCAAAGAAAACGGGCCGGCCCGGACACGGAACGGTCTACTGCGAATCATCCTTTAAATGGTTAAAACTCACGTTTACATCTCACTCCGGAGGACATGTCCTCATCGGGACTTTTTCCCCAAGATGAATGCATTCGAAGGTGCATCGTACTGTTGATCTCCCCGCCCTCTCAGTGCGTGCGTCACTAGCTTTGCGGCGGGCACCTTCGCCGCGAATATTAAAATAGTTTATATTTTTACCGGTATTAAGTTACAAGGTAAATACCGGTAATATTGATACTGGTTCCTGATTTAGTACCTGTACGAGGGCTGCCTTTTAAGTTCTGTCGTTTGCAAACCTCCCGTGATTGCATAAAAAAGAACTAGTGTCATCTTAAAATATTTGAATTTAGAATTCGAAAACAAAAGAATGACTCGAAATCGGCCCAACCGTTTTAGTACAGCGTTCGTTCAAAGTTGACAAGTCAGTTGTGAAAATGGAAATTTCGAAGGAAAATTTACGTGCGATAAGTTTTTACAACTTCAAAAGTTGACTACGGTTTTCAATGATAAAGCACCATGCCTCCGGACTGTGGAACGCTGGTATTTAGAATTTCAACGTGGTTGCTCTAGTCTTGGTGATAGACATCGTGAAGGTCGACCAAAAACTGCCGTAACCCAGGAGAACATTGATGCTGTACGGCAACTGATCGTCGAAGATCGCCATGCGACATACCGTGAGATTGAAGCTTCCTTAAGTATTTCAGGGACCAGTGTTCACAGTATTTTGCATGATCACTTAGGCGTAAAAAATTGATCTCACGCTGGATACCACATTTACTCAGCGAAGGCCAAAAAACGGCTCGCGTTCGATGGTGTCGCAAAACTCTGCGGCAATTCAACCGAGGAAACTCGAAGTATGTTTACGACATTATCAGTGGTGACGAATCTTGGATATATGCCTACGATCCCGATTCTAAACAGCAGTCGACTGTTTGGGTGTTCCAAGATGAGCCAAAACCGACCAAAGTAATACGCTCACGGAGCACTTCGAAAAAAATGGTTGCCACGTTTGTGGCGAAAAGTGGCCACGTTGCCACCATCGTGCTCGACGATCGTAAAACGGTTAATGCTGACTGGTATACCACTGTCTGTTTACCAGAAGTCATCGGCGAGTTTCGAAAAAATAACCCAAGACGTCGTATAAGACTGCACCACGATAATGCGAGCTCGCACACCGCCCGGCAAACAATTGCGTTTTTAAAAGAGCAAAACGTCGAAATTCTGGAACACCCGCCGTACAGTCCAGACTTAAACCCTAACGATTTTATTACTTTTCCAAAAATCAAGCAACGACTTGGTCAACGGTACCAGACGCCTGAAGAAGCGATTGAGGCATACAAAACGGCCATTTTGGAGACCCCGACTTCGGACTGGAATAAGTGTTTCGAAAATTGGTTCGATCGAATGAAAAAGTGTATTACATATCACGGTGATTACTTTGAAAAACAATAAATACCATTTAACACTTAAATTGTTTTTAGTTTTACCAAACGACACAACTTAAAAGGCAGCCCTCGTAATACTGCGTGTTCTGTATATGTCGACGAACGATTTAAAAAAAAGAGAGTGTTTTACCGGTATTAAGTGATAAGTTTATTTAATAAAAAAAGCCGACTGCGTTTCTGTATAATTTGGAATTTGGCACCAAAAATCCGCCATTTTGTTTTTTTTTATGGTATACCCAGTGGCACAGTAAATAAAAATCTAACGACACCTCTCAAGCTAAAATCCATCGAGCCGTTCAGGCTGCAGAGCGTGCCAAACAATTATACATACATACATACATACTCTCGAAAAACATAACCCTCCTTCTGGCGCAGTCGGGTAAATACCGGTAATATTGATACCGGTTCCTGATTTGGTACCTGTAATACTGCGTGTTCTGTATATGTCGACGGGCGATTTCTTTATGCGATTCGGGTAGCGTGTTGTAACGGGAGTGGTCTGCGTCCATCTTCTTAATAATGTTCCATGCCTCAGCTCTACTGTAGTAGAACAACATCATCTGTGGAAATGTGTGTTTTATATCGTGTAAAAGCCGAAATAGTTTCGACATGTTTTCTAGTTGAATTACGAATTGTAAATGCTGTCGTATTTTTTTATATTTGTCGGATCGTGGGCGTATTCCATCAGGGAAGGTTCATATCTAGGGGATCCTCGGGCATTTACAAAAGACTATACTCATTTTACAAAGTCAACCTTTTACTTCCACTTCAACATTGTTACGAATGTCACGCAAAATAAAACGAAGTAGTGATTTCGATTCTCAGATACCGTCACACTAACTTCATTTCTCCGTCTTCTCCCCAAGACTAATGACAATTGACGGAGCACTCGTCTGTCTCTTGTTCTCTAATCATCTTTTCCTTTCAACAGCCTTTTGCTGGCGTACAACGGAACTATTGAGCAATCGACTCCACTCAGATGTGCTTAAACACGCTTGTTCGTTTGCATTTCATTCAGTGGCATTTGTAGAATGACAGTGAAGTGCGAGATAACCAATTCACGACAGATTTACTAGAAGGCACAGCAGGCGATTCCTCTTCGACATATTTATATTCAGAATTTCATTATTGACAGCTATAATGAAAAAAAAACTTTTCCTTATGATACGTCAAACTGAAACGTAGGATTCGTTACCATTTTATTCTGACATAATAAATAATAATCCTAGATACCATATTTCCGAAACGATTGTAAAACTTGTGGAATAAATTACTTGCTATTTGAAGTATTGGAGTAAAGCGTGCTTAATGAAATTAAGCCTTACTTAATAAACCTAAACCAAATATTAAAAGTGCCTTGCAAAATATGAATTTAGGTCTGATATCAGATTGATATCTTAAATAATACTCCATGAAACGGTCCTATTCTCGATGGATACCGGTATTAGAACGGTATTACCTTAAATATTGCTCCTAGAAATGGCCCCATGACGGTAAAATGTCTGATAATGTTGATGATGTCGTCTCGCAGCCAGCTGCTCCACATGTCTAAGAGAGCCGCGACGCATACCGGTATCATAGATACCAGTATCAGAACTGCGCACAAAATAATTATAATCACTATATTTTTTATAATTTTATTAGGTAGTGACTGAAAAGCTGGCGACTTCTTCGCACAACGTATCAGCATTGTGACACAGGCGAAGATATTCCGCGAGCGTCCTCGGTACAATGCCTTAAGGGCCCGTTTTAGGTTTAGTTTTAATATGATTTATAATATTTAAGTTATATTGGTTAAGTATTCTTGTATATGTTTTCTTGGTGCATATATTACATTTAAAAATATTGAAATTAAACAGCATGTTAAAATTTCACCCAAATGGATCGTCATATGAGTAAGTTCGGTGACAATGCAATATTAAGGCATCAACGAGCTGATATGATGTAGGAGAGAGGTGGCCATTGCAAATACCTAAAATACACAAGATAAACTCGTCGTTGTTAGATTCATTGGAACTCTCTCAGTGAGTGCGCGATGCCTATGCAAAAAAGTATAGTCGGCAATTGAATCCTGTATAAACTTTTTTTATATAACTAAACTATTTTGGCTCACTGACCCAAAATGGGTCTTGGCCTCCGAAACGAGAGCACGCCACTTATCCCGATCCTGCACCACTACTTGCCAATCTTTGGCCTGCAGATGACGCAGATCCGCCTCCACTGTGTCTTCCCAGCGATACCTGGGTCGCCCGAATGGGTGTTCTTACGCATCTTCCATTTGCCATAATCTCTTCTGACAGGTCTTTCCTCTTTCTGCGTTAGTGTCCAGGCCACACAACCATATAGAAACTTGCAATAATATTAATATAGAAGAAATGATTACCAATCCCGACCACCCTGCACATGGCGGTTTCTGGAGTAGGGTACAGCATACCGACAATCATCGTGAACGTGATGATTCTGTACGTCTCGCGGAACGGTTTGAATTCCACGTCATCGTACGCTGGAAGTAACAACCACCTTGTCTAAATAATTAATAAAAATAATAAATAAATATTGGGGGACAATGATACACACAAATCGACCTAGTCCCAAACTAAGCAAAGCTTGTACTATGGGTACTAGACGACGACATACATACTTATATAGATAAATACATAGAAAACATCCAAGACCCAGGAACAAATGTCTGTGCTAAAAGCACAAATAATGCCCCGACCGCGATTCGAAATGTAATTATTTTAAATTCAGTTGAACTACATCAGTTGTCATGTCTTTGTTGTGTTTAACGACTCATTGCTATACTGTTTAACTACATAATACATACATACCAGCAGATCATTCTGTGCACACATATCTAGAGTCCGGTTCAAATTGTAATTCCTTAGCTTATAAGTCTATAAGTGGCTGTAACTTGTTTTGTGAGCCTAATAAATAAAAATAAAATAAATTCGAAACCGGGACCTCTAGCTTCGGAGGCAGTGTTACTACCAACTAGGCTAAAGAGGGTAATATTAATATTTGGGAATCACAACATCCAACACATGAAAATTATCAAAACTTACTGATTTCCAAGGAGCTGTCCCTTGTTTCAAACGACTTCATAACAATCGTTGTTAATCCTGAATGAGTTCAGTAGTCAAATTCCTTTGATAGGTCATGCATTAAAATTGAGGATGTCAGTCACTTTGTAATAAAATGACTTAGCCCGTACAGTCAAGTGCACCCAGCATTTATTACCGGTAATTATTTGAATAGGTAAATGAAATGGCATTAGATATAGGCTTATAAACCTGTGATTTATTAATAATTCTAAAGTCTGTATCTGGTCCCTCAACACAGCGCATCTTCGGGAGCTCTGGCGACCTTAATCACCAAGCAATACTTAGGTATTAGAGACTTACATATTTACTTAGGTATTAGAGCAATACTTAGGTATCACTAAAAATTTTTAACCAATTAGAAGAAGACATTAAAAATGCTGAAAATGTACAATTGTTTAGTAAACTTCTTAAAGAATACTTACTAACTAGGCCCTTCTACAGCCTAAAGGAGTTTTATGCCAGAATCTTTAATTGACCTACTCCTATTTATGTATACTTAACAATTTTATTCTCTTATTTTATCTTTTACTGACCTTGAACATTGTTTAGTTTTTAGCCAATTGACATATATTGAATATACTCATTATTTTGACAAGATATTGATTTATATTTATATGGGTAGGGTAATTCTTTTTCTTTTAAAATTTTATATTTGATCGTTCTTTAATTATTCGTGATTTATTATGTACCGCGTAATTCTTGATTGCTTTGTTAAACAACTAAAATTGACATTAATAATAATAGCTTTGTCGAATTTTCTAAAAATGTATTTTTGTTAAATCTGTGTGTAAACTGTATTTGCATGACTAATTGTCTAATTATGAGCAAATAAAGAACTGAACTGAACTGAACTCTTTCTAAACCGATAATAATGACAATATACACTCTCATATCATATAGAGCTAATGCATTATGTACTTATGTTATGTCAATGCCTGTCATCACGCTATGCTGTACCGGACATATTTACTATATTTTCCATCCACCTACGAGCTGCGTCAGTATCGAGTTGTTCCAACGGCATTTACTTAATAACCAGAATAAAGGAAGACCGCGTTGAAAAGGGCAGTGAGTCAGAAATGAGATCAACGTGACATCAATACTAACCTATACCTAGTTTTCACTTGTGCTCCTAAATGTAGCTGTGAGTGGGTGTAGTTATTACGTTGTGTGCAGTTCAATTTCCTTTCTGTACCTACATTTGTATGGTTCGTAGTAGTCTGGTGGTTTTAACTAATGAAATATGTTCGTGTCTAGGTATCGGTGTAATTATAATTTTATTTTTTATCGGTCCCTATCGGTAGCATACATTTAGTAGTATAGTTAAATGTAAATATTTTACAAGTGGAAACGTCCACTTAACGGAATTATAATTTCCAATCGAAAATGAAAAATTGAAAAATTGATCATCCCGGGCGGTATTTGAACCCGCGACCTCTGGAATCCGTCCATCGCTCTTACCAACTGAGCTACCGCGGGTTATCCCTAAGGCTTAATTAAAAAGAGTGAACTGATTGAAAGATTCGTCGCCTCGGGATAACCGACGGTAGCTCAGTTGGTAAGAGCGATGGACGGATTCCAGAGGTCGCGGGTTCAAATCCCGCCCGGGTTGATCAATTTTTCATTTTCGATTGGAAATTAGTAGTATAGTTAGTTTCCCATTCTACTCTGACGCCTGACACAGTGAACACATAGCGCATCAGAAAGCACACATCAGATAAGTACCTTTCAATCCGGATACACGCGTCTGACGTGACAGCGGTGTTTACAAATAGTAATCTGGTCACTCTAGCTCTTTAGTTAATTAACTTCGTCCGTTAGAACATTGGCTGATGACCTGGTAATTGCACAAGAAACAACAACACCTTACGAGCAATTTGTGGCCTTATTATGACTGCCGTTTTGTGTATAGGGCGGAGGTTCAAATAAGAGCGAGATGGCGTTCCACTGTGGCTTGTCTCTCTTTTGAATGTATGTGGAATGTACGTACGTGTACATCGCAATCTAACTCACTGTAGATCATTTCGTAGCTAACTGTACATGTATTTTTGCATATTTAACTCTGTGAAATATGTACGTTGACAAGATATACTTTTACCCTGAAGAGCTTTCAAAGAGCTAATTTCATAGTTCGATCAAAGAGTGTCTAAAGGACATGCCAATTGTAAATGTCAAGTTTGACATGTTAAAAAATGACGCTTCCGGCTAAGAAACTTCAAAGGTAAGATTATAATGCCTGCATTATATATTTAGTTACCATTGGCGTGATTCCCAAGGAAAAGGCTTCCTTTTAGCGGCGTCAGTATCCATGCAATTATGGACGAAGCACACCTAACGGCCGGAGTCGGCGCGCTCGCCACCAGAGACAAAGGAATTCGAACCCTCCATACACAGACTAGACTTCGTATCCAAACGGCAGCGGCAGAGCCGGCGGCAACCGACCAGCTACCCGCAACCCATTCAAATATGAAATCTAACTTCTGTATGGAGGGTTCGAATTCCTTTAACTCTAGTCGGGTGCGCGCCGGCTTCGGCCGTTTGATGTGAATCGTCCATTATAGATACTGTATTTCACTGATAGTCAAATCAGCATTTTTTTACGAAATATCAGAAACGCTCGTCTATTATTAAGTTTGTAGGGAAAATGACTATTGATGTCACAATTTTCTATAGTCAAATTGCATTCTTATTTCATGTTTATGTATTTAAAAATATTTTAATTGCATAAATAAGCTGACGTTGGATGTATTCCGAGTATTTTCGTAAAGTTCTAACAACTGTTTTTTTACTGTTGCAAAATAATATTTGCCCCTATTGACATCGTGAAATAGGATCTTTTCTAGAATTTAACAGGGTTCGTTAAGGTAAAAACTAATAAACAAAACTTTTACGATGTTGTATGAACAATGTTATGAAACTTGCATATTGTCTCAAGATGTCAACACAACTAATTCTCAAGTCAGCAAAGGATCGGCAATGCGCTTGTGATTCTTCTGGAGTCTCAGGTGTCCATAGGCTACGGTTTCTGCTCATCATTAGGCAGGCCGTAAGCTTGTTTGCCACCGTTGTTGTATAAAAAAAAAACTAAAAAGCGAAAGAAGGGTCAGGATCGTAGCAAAATGGAAGACGATGTCCATGGTCTCTGCCTATCCCTCCTGAAAACAATCTTGACTTTATGAATGTGGGAACATTTCGATGACGTCATTGGCGGATTCGAAACAAATTTTTCGTTAACTCTTTCAGCGCACTATAGGGGGTTAGGCTGTGTACGTCGGAGTTTCTACTACACACGACTAGCACAGCGATACGGTATGTCAATGATATTCAAATCAGCTACTTTTTAAGAAACGTCAAAAACATCAAAATCTTTAAAATTGCATAGATAAGCTGATGTTATGTTTTCAGAGTGTTCTCGAAGGTTTCGTTTATTGGTAACGTAAAAATAATGTTTTTTTTAGGGTTCCGTACCCAAAGGGTAAAAACGGGACCCTATTACTAAGACTTCGCTGTCCGTCCGTCCGTCCGTCTGTCACTAGGAGATCTCAAGAACCGTAATAGCTACACAGTTGAAATTTGCGCAGATTATGTATTTTTATACAATTATTACAACAAATACTAAAATCAAAATAATAATAATAATTAAGGGGGGCTCCCATACAACAGAGTAGTTGTTGGCGTTTTTTTTCTGGTACGGAACCCTTCGTGCGCGAGTCCGACTCGCACTTGGCCGGTTTTTTACTGTTACAAAATACTGTATTATCCCTATTGACCTTTCAACTGTTGTAACACATTATACGGGTGTTAAGAGGCCCCAGTAAGCTCGGTTCTCCATACAAACGTAGTTTCGCTTTCATTTTAAAATGGCATGGTGAAATCATTTGAAACTTTGTTTACACAAGGGGATCCGGTATATCTATGTCGGAAATTAGTTTCTGTTATTTGAAATTATAATTGAGAAAAAATACAGCGATTATTAAGGTTTTCATACAAGAGCTAAAAAAAAACTCCGCAAGGTTTCATGTTATTTCAGCATCGTTTTAAAATGAGAACGAAATTACGTTTGTATGGAGAATCGAGTTAGGTCGAGCGTACGGGGGACTTTTAAGCTCTTTCGCCGGATTTTCTACTACGCACGACTAGCACAACAAATATATTAGCTAAAGCACTATCTCAACTACAGCCTCTTAAGACCTAGTACTGACTGTGACTGATGTGATGTACTGTCGCGTTCTGCGAAATCTGCTTATGTTGTCTTTTCGATGACCACCTTCAGTTGTCCTTCCAAGAAGTGATCTTATTGCACTTCAGTACTATTATCCCGCCGTAGTGATGCGCAGGGAGCGAAACTTTGGTGCCGGTGACATCATTATGACGCAAATTCACATATAGGATGATTTTATATAAACAACATTGCGACACTCTAATGATTATTAATAATGCAATAATGGAAATGTAAATTTTATATTTTATTAATAAGAAATGACTATTTATATTGAAAATAATGTAAATATTAAAATAATTACAAAGACAATAAGAAAAAAATATTTTACTAAGTAAGTAATTGTAAAAATATATTCGGATAAATGAAAAACAACAAATTAAATTTCGTGGGTTGTCGAAAAATAGGCGGAACGCTTGGAATTCAAACACAGCATCGCATCTTCTAATTTAAATACATACCTACATACATATACTGTACATAATGCCTGTAATCGCAACTAAAAAAAAAATATTGTTGTAAGTTAACCTTCCATCATCAAAATCGATTCCTTCAATAATCCAGATAAAAACACTCTGTATATAGCTTGACGTCATACGTCTGTCATCGGCACCAAAGTTTCGCTCTCTGGCTGATGCGGCTGGCCATTATGAGGCGTGCCGTTGCGTCTCGGTTTTTATAGAAAACCGCATGTTTTGATCCACAACGCACTATGCTTCTGGCCGCAAACCGGACTCGGCCAACCGCATAGTGCGTTGGCTGGCTTAAACATTGTATAATACACTCGAGAGCAATAAATACGGGCCAATCTGTAAGGATAATCAATGCAAAGTGTAGTGTATTCATTTTATTTGCTTTTGACCTAAGTAGTAGGTTGTCCATCGGCTGTTTAAACAACAAAAGGGATGTGTACGTATTTTAAATGGCATCATGTCAAATTGAGATTAATTAGAAAAAATATATATAAATAAAATATATTAATTAATTAATTATTGTTTTTAAATTTTATTAATTTAAGTTTATTAGATATTAGTTAATTTAGTTTATTTTATAATATACATGTTGATTAATATTAAACAAATAAATTATTATTCACTTAATCGAGAGTCGTGCAGAACCTCTTTTAAAAACTTGGTTTGCCCACTCTTACTGCACTGTATATAATAGAGCTCTGCAAACTAGTTCCGACGACATATAAATAAATTCCCTGCACAAAATATTTTTAACAGTGACAGACTAAACTTAATGTTAGCTCACGATATCCGGGCCCCTGCTGCTACGACAGCAATCTACTAGCGTACTCTTAGCACTATTTATGTGGCCCCTGAAGGGTATAATACATTACCTGTAGAAATTAAGGTCACTCAATCACTCGAAATTTTTACAGCACTTAAAAAAATATATCACCAAGTTTTGCCCCTACAGCTTAAGTGAATATTATAATATAAACTGTTAGTTAATATGTAAGTATGTAAAGTAGGTATGTAATCATGTATCATCGCACTGCTCGCCGTCGGCAGGGCATTCATCCTCACACCTTAGAACCTAAATGGTCGCGTACGGTACGGTTTCAGAGGAACTTCCTTCCTCGGACGCTCCGGTTGTGGAATGCGCTCCCTGCCGAGGTTTTCCCGAGGAACTACAGTATGGGATTCTTCAAGAAAAGAGTGTATAATTTTTGAAGGGTCGGCAATGCGCATGTGACACCCCTGGAGTTGCAGGCGTCCATAGGCTGCGGTGACCGCTTATCATCAGGCGGGCCGTACGCTTGTTTTCCACGGACGTGGTATAAAAAAAATGTAGCCACTGGGTAAAATTATATTGATCCTCCCTGTATTGTATAACATATGTGTACATACAATTTATGGCTTATGAATAAATAATTATAAAAAAGTAACGCGTAACGTGTTGTCCGCAGGTGATCAACGCCTCCCTGGAAGTGTACGTCCGTCGCGCTTACACATCATACGAAATCCAATGCCTCCAACACCTGGATCTGTCTGGGGAGCTGGGCGTGGTGCACTTCCAGTTTGTGCTGCCTACAGGACACCCCAACAGGTTCGTGTCACCATCCATTCGCATTTTACTACCCGTTCGCTTAATAGTACATTCGGTATTAAGGGCGGTAAGAGTGGTATCAAACGAGAGTCTTTTCGGAAGGAGAAGCCTGACGCTGAAGGCCGTCGTAGTATGTATTAAAAAACGTTTTTTTCACAGCGTCCTACCTTTTACTTAGAAGTCAGGGACCGCTCAGCTGGCTCAGCTACCTCCCAAGATATGCTGCCCATAATTTTGCAGTGACTGTCACAGTTATACGTCTTCCAAGGACCGCTGCCGGAAAGAAACAGTAGATTGTACAACAAGTGCATAAAACAAGCCATTTCAGCCTTTCGAGCATTTCGAGGGTCGATATAACCACATCAGCCCTAGGTCGTCCACTGCTGGACATAGGCCTCCCCCAATTTCATGGGGGGTAAATGCCATAATCGCCACGCTTGGCATGCGGGTTGGCGATCGCAGTATCTCCACCGCACTCTAGGAATGCTGCTGCCCATTCCCCGGTGGTCTTGGTCGTAGTTTAAGGACATACCCGGGTCCCCGGGTCGATATAAAGTAGATGAAAAAATGGTTTTTATACACGATTTATACACTGCTTTTCACTTCGATTGCGAAAAAATTAACAAATAATGTATATAATAAAAGTTCTGTTATCAAATGTGCTCGTCGACAGCGGGCGGTCACAATACACAAGAGAAGTAAGAACTCTATGTTCTCTTTATACAAATACTATTATTTTTGTCCAGAATCCCTCTCAGCCAGTCAGAGATCGAGCTGGCTTCAGCCCAGGATGCCGAAGGCATCCCAGCCGAGCTCTGCACAGCTGCCATGAAGAAATGTCATCATCGCACTGGAGCACTGGCTGCCTTCGACTCTTTCGAGCAGTTCGCTCAATATGCTGATGAGCTTTTGGACCTTGTGCATGACTTCGCCAGCACTGCAAGCATCAGGAGAGAGGTGAGTTTTCTTACAATCACCAATCATTAGTACCTACATTATATTTTGTTAGATGAACGAGATAGTACAAGAAAGTTAATAGGAACGTAGAAGCCGTGGAACTCAATGAAATAATAAAAAGTTACTAGGGTCATATAAGGAGCGCTCGTGACCCAGCGGCGCCCGCGTACCGCGTGCGGTATGTGAGGTTAAGCAATATCGGGCGAGGTCAGTCCTTGGATGGGTGTCCGATTTGAGTGGTTACTGAGGGCTTCCGTGCTTTGGAAGGCACGTTAAGCCGTTGTTCCCGGTTGCTGTCGTTAAGCCAAGTTAGAGGCCTTCCGGCGGCTTGAGAACTTCTAACAGTCAAGTTGCCCACTCACGCCTGATCCCAATAAGGTCTGGTTTCTCACTCGGGTTGGAAGGTCAGATGGCCGTCGCTTCCATAAAAACTAGTGCCTACGCCAATTCTTGGGATTAGGTAGCGGATCGCAGGAATCCTTCAGGATGCAACTGTACTGGGAATAACGCTAGGAGGACGATGACTAGGGTCATATACTCGTAAGGTATGACAATATCAGCATTCAGCATTGGCTGCCTGCGACCTTCCGAGCAGTTCGTTGATTATGCTGATGACTTGTTGGGCCATGTGCATGACTGTGCCAGCACTGCTAGCGTCAGGAGATAAGTCAGTATTTCTTGCAGAGTATGTACATCTTTTCATCGAAGTATAATGTCATAATCTGCGGGGTTAGGGTAACAGGAAGTTAGTAGGATCATAAAACGTATAATTTTTAAGAAAAAAAAACCGACTTCAATGGGGGAGGCCAGTGAAAGATTATTATACTTAGATGGTGCACTCTTAGATTCAATACAATAAAATAAAAATGGCTATAAGTATGTTTATAATGGTAGAAGACTAAGAACCCTCAATTCCTCATGGAATCATGGAAAAACCTTGCTTGCTCGACAAACAAAACGAAGAGAACAAATCGCCAAACGTGAACTACGCGTCGTTGAAGAGTTCCGTTCTGATCATCATCAGCAGTTCCACTTCATCAAATGTCACTTTTATGAATGAAAATGCTTGATTAGTTCATGAAAATACTAAAATCACTATTTGTGTGCCTTTCACATTTAAGGAGTTCCCTCAATTCCTCATGGATCCCATCATCAGAACTGCGTTTTGACAAAAACGGGACCAACTTGGATTTATATACTTACAATCAAAAAAAGAATTTTCCAAATCGGTTAAGAAAAGACGGAGTTATGGAGTAACAATTTGATAACCTCCTCTTTTGAAATCTTGAAGTCGGTTAAAAAGGCAATGTAACGAGGTGCTAGGGTTACATGAGCTATGAAGGAACACATTGTTATAATTGCGTTATGTATATCTCAGTTCTGCAATGGAATTGAACTTGGTGCCCAGAGAACGAAATGAAGTAGATTTAAAGACCTACCAAATGACCTGCTTTTCTGGTTTGAAGACCAGACGCCATAAAAAGTTGTTCATGGTCTTAAAATCATCAATTCATCACTTTAAGAGACACACTCTTGTCGGTGTAGCTCTCTCCAGTTGACTCCATCTAGATCCACCTCCTTGGTTTCCTTTTTTTATGACATAGGAGGCAAACGAGCAGACGAATCGCCTGATGGTAAGCGATTAGCGCCGCCCATGGACACTCGCAACACCAGAGTGGTTGTAAGTGCGTTGCCGGCCTTTAAGATGGGAGTACGCTCTTTTCTTGAAGGTTTGAAGGTCGTATCGGTACGGACCTGTGCGAGGCAGGAAATCCTTATACGACATGACTGCTAATTTTTAGGGTTCCATACCCAAAGGGTAGAAACGGGACCCTATTACTAAGACTTCGCTGTCCGTCCGTCCGTCCGTATGTCACCAGGCTGTATCTTCACAGATTGATTGATTGATTGAAATTTCCACAGATTGTGTATTTCTGTTGCCGCTATAACAACAAATACTAAAAACAAAATAATAATAATAATTAAGGGGGGCTCCCATACAGCAGAGTAGTTGTTGGCGTTTTTTGCTGTATGTCATGAACCGTAATAGCAAGGAGGTTAAAATTTTCACAGATGTTGTATTTTTATTCCAACAATAATAACAAATACTATTTCTGGTACGGAACCCTTCGTGCGCGAGTCCGACTCGCACTTGGCCGGTTTTTTTCTGTTTTTTTTTGCGAACGATTTTTAATTTAATTATAAACTACCAGGTTATTTTAACTAGTTTATTTGTCAAGTCTCTATACAACTAGAACTCTCCGCCGCTCCTCGTTCACTTGTCGACGCAAGAGCACCAGCTGCCATTGCACTGGCCGTTGCAGTCCTGGTACCCGCAGTATGTGCCGCATTCGTAGCTGCAGTCGCCCGGTATCCGCTTCGTGAGGTTGTCGCATCTGTTGTTGCTTGTCAGACCGCGTCTGTTGAAAGATAAACATCATATCAGCCGAAGGACGTCCACTGCTGAACATGCGCCTCCCCCAAAGAGTTTTGGTGACAATGACAGATAACATTCTTAATGCAGAGCTAGTTATATTAAAGTAAAAAAAAGTAAAAGTAGTTTATTCTTCAAATTGGCATATTACATGCACCTATGAACGTCATTAAATTAGCACCGGTTCGGAAAAATAAACCTCTGCCACGAGAAGAACCGGCGTAAGAAACTCGGCGAGGTGTCATTTTTTAAAACAATATACATTGTATAGTTAAATTTAAAATAACAGCTAACTTTACAATAAACAGCTAGATAAATAACATCTCGACGGCATAACAACCTCCTTTACATTGGCAATACAGTGATTGAAAGATAAATCTGTGTAAATATGTAATAAAATACAAAAGTTTTTGCTTAGGCACTTTTTCTCTCGACCGTACCTACCGGAAGTTATTATTAAGAGGGCGCAGTACGCTCGGCTCTCCATACAAACGTATTTATGCTCTAATTTTAAAACGCTATGCTAGAATAACATGAAACTTTGTATACACAATGGGATCTGGCACATCTAGGTCGGAAATAGGTTTCTGTTGCTAGAAATTGTAAAAAAAATAATACAGTGTTTTTTTACGGCTTGTATGAAAACCTCAATAATTGTTGTATTTTTTTTCCATTATAATTTCAAGCAACAGAAACTAATTTTCGACCTAGATATGCCGGATCCCATTGTGTATACAAAGTATCACGTTATTCTAGCATGGCGTTTTAAAATGAGAGCGTAAATACGTTTGTATGGAGAACCGAACGTACTGCGCCCTCTTAACGCTTGATTGATAATGCTTATTAATATCTGAAGGTCAACAGGATGTAACAAAAACTGTGACGGACAGATACTTAGTTTTTCAACATGTCATCGATTTAATTAAAGTATGGAATATCACCAACATATTAGATAAAAGTTACTTGGACTGTATATTTTATTCCTATTTATTTTACTGTGGTATAAATAACGACAGATCAGATTAGGTTTGTCTTATAATAGGTAAAGTGATGCTTTCCGCAAATTAATCAAATGTTACATTGTGCGAAAATAAATTACGTCAAACATTACGACCAATAATCAATTATTGTGACGACTGGCTTAGCCTGGCGTTTAGTAACCCTGCTATGCAGCTGACGGTCCTGTAAATATTTTTATGATGAGCATAATTGAGTATATATATATATCTAATTGACGTCGAGTACCCATTACACAGCGCTTATTGAGTTTACTATCTGGCTAGTTCGATGTGTCTAAAATTGTCGCCTAATATTTAGTCGCTTCCGTAATAACAACAACTTAGAAAAGTTGAAAAACCCCCCGACATTTTCATTTCAAAGCTCAATATCTCAAAAACGGCTGAACAGATTTTCATGAAACATGGCTAAGAACACTCGGGATAAAATTATCTATGACGCAAAAAAACTAAACGATAATCGGTTCGTCCGTTTGGGAGCTACGATACCACAGATAGATACACAGATACACAGACAGACACTTAAACTTATAACACCCCTCTCTTTTTGCGTCGGGGGTTAAAAACTAGTACCTAGGCCAATCCTTGGGATTAGGTAGCGGACCCCGGGCATCCTTCAGGATGCAACTGTACTGGGATAACGCTAGGACGATGTGTATGTATGTCCCCTAATATTTAATAATTATTTTTTACATACAGAACAGATAAATACGTACTTTTGACGATGCTCAATCACGTCCTTTGGATTTGCGACAGTCAATGTTGCAATAAAAAACACTAACACGTATTTTGAATACATCTTCCACACGTCCTGTTCAAGTGAATGCTAAGTATCGAATGAGTTCCACAAGTTATGTTTTATATGGGCAGTGTTAGGCCGGGTTTAGGGATAGGCGGGGCGTTTGAATTGCGCATAAAATTATAAATAAAGCATAAATATGCTTACAGTATGCGAAATTAGTCAATTTGATAAAGTATAACGTTTTATTACCCTAAACAGGAGATAAAGGTATTTTCACGGAGCTCTTCACACGCCGAAAACGATTTCGAGACTGACTTATAATCGATGAATGAAGTAGTTTTTAATATTATTTTGCACATTGCGCCTATTTTTTGGCAGAGGGATAAGTATACTAATGGCTACTCCAGTTATATATGCTCTAAGATTGTCAGCTACTGCAACTGACTGTAGTCGCGTCAGTTGCGATGCGTGCACCGCCCCGCCAATCGCTCCGCTTATCCATAAACACGGCCTTAAACCGGCTTTAACTCGTACTGAGTCGTCGTGCCTATAATTATTTTGACACCGATGTTTGTAGTAGCTATTAGTAATCTGAGATCAGATATATACTGGTTGTTAGACGGAAAACGTTGGTATCGTGAACTTAAAACGCTTGCATAGGATACGATTTTTGCGCCGTACAGTCAACAGCAAAAGTTGATGACCATTTTAGTACTTCATCGCACTAACATAACAATACTGCAGCAGTTGGGATGCGTCAAAGTGGTGAAAGTGACAAGGTACTAAAATGATCATCTACTTTTGCTGTTGACTGTACGGACGAATTTACGAGAGATTGCATATTAGGCTCAAAGCACACGTCAGGTTGGTGGTACAGTCAGCATCAAAAGTAGCTACGCATATGAAGGGGTCAAAAGATCTTATTTACTTACAATAAAGACTATTGAACTTTTCAAATGCGTTGCTACTTTTTTTTTTCTACACTTACAACTATCTTTTGATGTTGACTGTACCTGATCAGGCCTCGACTTCACCAACTTGACTATTATTTTCCGAGAATGATAATTCGATGGTCAAAAAAAAACTGGCATAGTGCGAGTCAGTCTCGTGCAACGAGGGTTCCTTACAACTAAAAATCAATTTTGATTTATCAATATAGTGGTGTTTGTTTGGTAAAATATGCGTAATAATAAACATTATCACCAAATTTCATATTCATAGTTCAATGGGAAGTTTAAAAATTTATCGGAACAAAATGTGTGACGCGAGTGACGGCAATAGAGCTCAGGTTGGACCCTTCGGGTACGGAACCCTATTAACATCGAACAACGTCTCCATCCTTACCTGGTCAAAATTCCTCTAGTTCGAACCAAGCGCTTTGCTTCATCTTTCATTTCTAAGGTTTCTAAGGTTTGGAATTCTCTGCCGGCGTCTGTATTTCCGAGTTCATATAACCTGGACCTTTTTAAGGCACGAGTGATTAGGCATCTTCTGGGTGAGCTCGCTTCATCGTCGGCCTCATCTTTGTCCCTGGCTAGGTGCTGGCCAAGAGTAATCCCATTTTTAATAAGAAAATAAATAATAATGTGGCGGTCTTATATTTGTGTATTATTTAAGTGCGGACTCAAATACAGGGAATTCCTGTTTCGGTAGATATATGATCGTGACTGTAGATAACGGGGATACACGACGCGCAAGAATGTTCCGTGTCTGCGTTTATAGCGAGTACAGTTGCTGACTGAGAATAATCAATAATGGATCTTAACGGCATTGTTATACGGACGAAAATTAAAAAAAACCTTTTCGTTGCTCCATTAAATGTTCGCATTTATAGCGTATAGCAGTCATATGTTATTAAGTCATCATCCTTCTAGCCTTACCCGGCTGTATCCTAGAGGAGCCCAGAAGGCCAATTCTCGGACAGTTTGAGATGATCTCGATGGACGCAATGTCTATTGATAAATCTCACCAAAATTTGAAACAACAAAATTTCTTATTCGGGGGCACGATCGAGATTATGTCGATCGACGATCTCAATATCTATGTAATAATTGTGTTAGTTTAAAATCGAGTGTAAAATATTTAATAATTTTATTCGTTTTTCCACTTAATTAAACATCTCTTATTTCAAAAACAATAGTGTTATTAATTTACAATAATGTAATACTATAATTATGGCGATTTACATAAAACATACTTAAGAGTATGTACTCGTTTAAGTACTTACGTGAAATGGAGCCCATAATTGACTTGACAGTTTTGAGCCATAGGCTACTTTCAATATTTGTAAGCTGTCAATATTTTCCGCTATAATATCCGCGACGTCCGCAACGTTTGCCATTAAATCATTGAAATATATCGACATATTTTTAACCATCTCGATCGCTATTGACCACATGTTGCATCTCGAACGCTGGGAGTAAACATTCTCGAGTGTGAGATTTCGAGAATACGCAAATTGGTTTTCGATCGACTTCCGCCATTTTTTTTCGAGAGATGTCTAATAGACAGCATCTCAGACGGCCCGAGAATTGGCCTCCTGGGTTGCCACGTATTTGTCCGGTTTTCAAGTATTCTCCTCTACAGGTCGCATTTCTCAACCGATGCTCATGAAATTTTGTGAGCAGGTTCGATAATTATATGGATTATTTTTGTCTATTCATTTCTTGGGAATATTTCAATATGGCGGAGCCATGGGGTGCTCGCGAGTTCTATGGCTGACAGATCCACTACCTATTTTAATGTTGTGTGTGTTGATCCACTATTGTATTGTAATGTTGTATTGTTGTTACGAATAAAATGTTTAAAGTCCACTTCTCTTTCGCAGGATCTGCAAGCTCTGCAGGATGGCAGTGAAAGCCGTGGCGACAGCACTAGTATCAATGTTGGCATGGACTACAAACCGAACGAGGCGGACGAATCGGTGAGTAACCGTCATACACTACCGGTCTATAGAAAAGTGTAGTGTGTTTGTATGAACCAGCAATTAGTAATTATTTAAGTCATTGCAAAAAGAAAAGTACCATTTTAAAAGGGACACCCGTCTGGCACCGATTTAAGGCTCAATAAGTCAGCTAATTAAAAAATGCAAAATGCACGCAAAACTGCCAAGGTACTCTGACTTGGCAGTGTATTTCTCAAAGTCATTTTTGTATACAGATGTATGGAAAAAGGTATGGGTGCCTAAATAATTATGAGCGGTAGTGTACATGTCCCAACACTAGACAGGTTTGGCGAATTGATAAGCGGCGGGCCTTTAAAATATTTTGAACTCAATTGTGACATAAATAAGTAAGTAGTAGTGAACTGGTGTCGGTCGCCGGAGTACGCTGGACGCGAGTGGCGCAGGAGCGGTCATTGTGGCACTCGTCGAGGGAGGCCTATGTCCAGCGATGGACGTCCATCGGCTGATATGATGATGATGATGAAATAGTAGTAGTATTTATAATTCTAATAAACCGATTACGGGTTCGATGCTTTTATTAAAGTTTAAATAGTAATAGAGCAATTTTTTGCTTTTATTGTATGCAGTAGAATTAAAGCAGGAATAACGGTTTAAAGCTTGATTTTGGTCGCTTGGTGGTGGTGGTGGTAAAGAGTGAATAGGCTATTACCATAGATAACCCCCTCTAGATGGAGATTATAGGGCGACGTGCGGTCACCTCATCTATGTACCACTAGTACATGTAAGCAGCAACGCGTCGCGCTCTCAGTCAGACTCGTCCAGGTTCGCGATCTATACGTACGTCAAATAAACGAGCATTAAAAATCGATATTCCATTAGAAATGGTTTTTTGCTGTGTAAAATTGTGTGGGAAAAGCTCTCAAACAGCCAACTACAACAATGACGGAATAACATTTCACAGGAAGTTAAATTAATTACGAAATGCATATTTTATTCTGCCATCCGGAGTTCATTTTACACTAGCCATTAAGAAGTACTAAAGTATTCTTGTCCCTTTCCAACCAATTCAATGCTCGGACTAGTGATGTGCCAGAGACGCTTTCGACATTACCGTATAAGTCCCGATTCAGTTAATTATGTATTCGTTCATGTTTTGTTGCACTATTATAATATTGGTATTCTATTGAAAAAGGTTATTTGTTATTTTACATTTTTGACAATAAATTGTCAGTGAAGTTTATTGATATAACAATCTTAGTACCGAAAGCATAATAAATAAAATAAAAAATTAACCCAACTTAAATTAATACGTGTACAAATCAGTGTAGTTGTATGGAATATTTAGTTTAGAAGTAGTTATTCTGTAGTTTTATTTTATTATAAAGTTTATTAAGCGGTTGTGTCATATTTATTGCTATGTAATATCGAGTATGTATATCCAATGAAATAACAAATTAGTAACAGTATTACTACTAGGACATGGATTTCCCTTGCAATTAGGACTAGTGTCACGAGGAGGGTCCACATGCTGGACTTCGAATAAGTATAAAGGACCTCGGAATCGGTTAGAGAAGGAGCCATTGCAATTGGGTTTTTTCGAATCGTCTTGGTGAGCAATTAGGACTGGTATCACGAGGTGGACCCTATGCCGAAGAAGTATAACGGATCTCGGAATTAGAGGTGGAGCCATTGTATTGCGTTTTTTTGAATCGTCTTCGTGAGCAGTCAGGACTAGTGTCACGAGGGGGACCCAATGCTTTTATCTGGCTGCCCCGCCATTTTGTCTGGATGCGCGAAGCGAGGGAGCACTAGTTCATCTGTCATTGTATATTCTACCTTACGTATAATGCAACAAGATCTTTATTGAATTGGTCATACATTCGATTGCATTAGGTACTTGTCAGCACTAGTCGGAATGAACGAAGATTGCCGATGTAGCTTATATTTGTGGTTTTACTGTACGTATGGATATAGATAAACAAATACCTAAATAGATAACTTCCAAGACTCAGGAACAAATATTCGTGTTCGTTCATCACACAAATAAATGCTCTGGCCGAGATTCGAGCCCGGGACCTCCGCCTTCGTAGGCAGGACCACTACTACCAACTAAGCCAAAGTGGTCTTCAAAATATTCCGCATTTTTTTTTATTCACCCGTGCTTTAGCCGTACTACTGTATTACACTACGTATAAACATGTCTAAAATATTATTCTAGATACCAAGTCAGTAGATGAGCATATACGCCATGTAAAATTGTTGACCTAAAATAAATGGTATTACCGGTAATAAACAACGCGTCACATCCCTACGCCGCGAGCGCCATATTGAACCAAAACGCGCGCTTTATGAAACAGCCAATGGCAGCGACGTTACCGACCTCCCCGCGACCCGCACATACCGCTTACTTTGGTGACTTTTGATTCGAACTAAATCGTCCATAGGGGCCATCTAGAGGGGGTTATCTATGGCTATTACTGAACCAGTGAGCAACATATCAGGCCTTGTCATCGCTTTCCATCAGTTGAGACTAAGGCCAATAGCTAGCTGGTCTGTCTATCATAAAAAAAAATTCGATACAGTATTTGCAAGTTAAAAGCTTGTAAAATAGCTTTTTTAATACATTTGCTCAAAAAATGATACTTTTCGTAGCTATAAATGTTGCGGAAACTTGGAGTTCTATTGTTTCATTTTTCTATTGTTCTAAGCTATACATCCAACCAAGTTCAATCACTTTATTCTTTTCTTGATTACGATGTTTGGCATTGAATCAATACATTTAATATTTGATGACCTGTTTAGCCTAGTTGGTAGTGACACTGCCTCTGAAGCTAGAGGTCCCGGGTTCGAATCCCGGCAAGGGCATTATTTGTGCATTTAGCACGGATTTTGTTCTTGGGTCTTGGATGTTCTCTTCGTTTTTAAGTATGTATTTATCTATATACTTATGTATATCGTCGTCTAATACCCATAGTACAAGCTTTGCTTAGTTTGGGACTAGGTCGATTTGTGCAAGATTGTCCCCCAATATTTATTTATTTAATATATTACAAATTTAATATTTGACAATGTACCACCAATGTGCTCCACTGCACTCCAAGAATGCTGCTGCCCGTCCCTCGGTGGTTTTGGTCGTAGTTTTAGGACTTACCCGGGTCCCCGGGTATGGGCTGATGATTATCTCTTTATTCAATTAAGTCTTAGCTTGGGTTTTTACAATAATTCTATAAGAAGTAAAATATAAAACAATATTAACAAAACATAAAATCATTATAAAAACCTAACGTAGGGTGCCACCGGCAGCGAGGCAGGGCCTAAGCTACCGGTGGTTAGGGTGACAAAGAGAGGAACCTCCGGATCCTTCTGTATCAATTGTAATTATGCAAATCGCAACTTATACCTACGAACACCTAGGCGAGTATAAAAAACGCGCAGACTCATCTCGGTTGCTGCGACACCCAAATAGGATTCTCCCAGTAAAGCGGCGGTTGGCCAAATCCGGAAAGATAACACACATGATGGGGCCAGCCTTGTATAACAAGTTGCCAGAGTCGGTCACGTCAGCTCCTTCCCTAACGAGTTTCAAACGGAAACTAAAAGAATGGCTTCTCGAGCACACATTTTATAGCTACGATGAATTTATGAAAATGGTGTGATTATTGATATTTAGATATTGTGCTGACTGAATAATAATTATTAGCTAAGTATATAGGCAGTAACTTATTATTGTAGATTTATTTTTGCTAATTTCTAATTTATTAATGTTCTAGTAGGAAACCTTGACATGTAATATCGATAATTATGAATAAATGAATATGAATATGAATATCTGGCCCTTGACTCAGCCATCTAACGAGAGTTTCCTGAGATGTCGGTCGAGACTTCGCTATTAGACCGTTCGCAGAACCGACTATCGGGACAATGATCGTTGAATCAACATGCCATGATGATTATTATCAGGGGTAGTACTTTTCGTGCCGGTGACGTCACGCTCCATGTAGGATGATTTTAAATATTTTAATTAGTTTTATTGTAATTAATCAATCATCATTCATATATTATTTATTTATAACCATGTATACATACAGTTTTAACAATTATGTCCCTAGTACAAACGCAATTTGCCTGTCACTTCACAACTTATAAAGTACAAAATTAGGTAATACTGCTAGTTTTTGTGACTGGTTCATGTGTAATACCATTCATTACCAATAATTAAACAAATCTCGTTATCATAGAGATCTTACGTTAATATTTAGATTCAACATTTCTATAACCTGTTATAAAACTTGAAAGACTGTGAGATATGAGATCCTCACCTGCTTATAAATTAAAATTCTAAATATGAAAAGAAATCCTTAATAATCTTCGAATGCAATAGGTGGTATAAGAAAAAATACCATTAAAAATGCATGATTAAATGATTGATGATTACGTAAAATTGACGTCACACTGCATATAGGCGTGTGCGCGCAGTGTGACGTCAATTTTACGTCACCGGCACGAAAAGAAGGCCCCCTGATTATTATTATCACAGAACCTGGAGCCGATCCACATCCTGATGATCGGCGTGCGCGACAACGGCGAGAGCGACGACGTGGCGCTGGCGCGGCGCTTCGGCGGCTACTGCCGCGCGCACCGCCTCGAGCTGCACCAGAAGAGGATCCGCCGGGTCACCTTCATGTCTCTCATCAAGTGAGTGTTGTAGTCCTCGAGAAGATCACAGAAGATATTACATTTCGGGGGAATAACAAAAAAAAAACCGGCCATGTGCGAGTCGGACTCGCGCACGAAGGGTTCCATACCAGAAAAATAAAATAAAAAATATTATTATTTTGATTTTAGTATCTGTTGTTGTAGCCACAATAAAAATACATAATCTGTGCAAATTTCAACTGTTACGAGCTATTACCGTTCTTGAGATACAGCCTGGTGACCGACGGACGGACGGACGGACAGCGAAGTCTTAGTAATAGGGTCCCGTTTTTACCCTTTGGGACGGAACCCTAAAAAGGGAGGCGGATGGGAGGACGATATTCTTAAATGGGCTGGTCCTACTTGGAACAGGATGACCCATAATCGGAAAGCGCGGCAAGCTCTAGGGAAGGCCTTTGCGAAATCGCAAGACAATCTCACCACCGGTGTCGAAAACTAAGTATTTTGTTTAATAAGTTTAATGGTTAGTGTACATTCACCTACTAATATTACATAGTTAGTTGTAAGCTCAACCTTAACCTGTATAAGATTGTTCAATAGAGGCTATTATTATTATTATTATAATTATACCCCCGCCTTCTACCATCGGCGACATTAGACTTACATGCCACAGACGTGGTACATAACGTACTGTGCTGTGCCATAACGTGGTGGTAGGTGGTGGTCATCATCATCCTCCTAGCGTTATTCCCAGTACAGTTGCATCCTGAAAGATGCCTGGGGTCCGCTACCTAATCCCAAACAATTGGCGTAGGCACTAGTTTTTACGGAAGCGACTGCCATCTGACTTTCCAATCCGAGGGGGAAACTAGACTTTATTAGGATTAGGCTTGTCAAGTGAGTGGGCAACTAGACTGTTAGAAGTTCTCATGCCGCCCGGAGGCCTCTAACTTGGCTTAACGACTGCTATCATACACAGCAACCGGGATCAACGGCTCAACGTGCCTTCCAAAGCACGGGAGCGCTCAGTAACCACTCAAATCGGTCACCCATCCAAGGACTGACGTCGCCCGACATTGCTTAACCTCGCATACCGCATGCGGTACGCGGGCGCCGCTGGGCCACGAACGCTCCGTAGGTGGTAGTAATAAGTGAATTCGAATTGTAAAGTGTAAACCTGTTAAGACGCAGACAAGACCTAATTGTTTGTCCTATTCGCTCACTAGTGGTAGCTCGATATGCCGTGCTCTTCGTTCGTGTACGTTTCACATAATATAAATTAGTAAATTAATTTATTTAAGAAGCAAACAGACTTTAAAAAAAAAAACTTGTATTGCTTTACAATTTAGACCTGGAATATCTTTAAGCATATATTTAGAAGTGTGTACATACTTAACAAACAAATTAAGTACATATAAATATTACACGTAAGTAAACTAAAAAACACTAGTATTTAATTAGTGTTTGTAAAAATACTGTTAAAGTGAAGCCAATTTAGGTCTTGTCACCACCTTAAGTACTAAACCTAAATTTGTTTCCAGGCGTCAATTCCCCAAGTTCTTCACCTACCGCGCCCGCAACGACTTCACCGAAGACACCATCTACCGTCATCTGGAGCCAGCATCCGCCTTCCAGCTGGAGCTGTACAGAATGAGGAGTTATGAGCTGGAGGCCCTGCCGACTAGCAACCAGAAGATGCACCTGTATCTCGGCAAGGCCAAGGTAAGCTCCAGAAGTTTCCAGAAGAACATCCTTTCAGCTGGAGCTGTTCAGAATGAGGAGTTATGAGCTGGAGGCCCTGCCCACTAGCAACCAGAAGATGCACCTGTATCTCGGCAGGGCCAAGGTAAGTTCCAGAAGTTTCCAGAAGATCATCCTTCCAGCTGGAGCTGTACAGAATGAGGAGCTACGTGGAGGTGCTGTAAATTGTATTTATAAATAGTTCCAATTCAGTAGTATAAACGCATAGATTAATATTTATTGCCAAAAAAAGCTGGTGATGCAGTGGAATAGGACATTTTTCATACAAATTGATACCCAATGAGTTACTCGTTTTATGGATATTTACAGCACTTAGATATTTACTGAAACTATAGAAAGTAATAGCCTTTTTAAACCCCTTTTCCAATTGCTAGACAGGAAATTGAAAATCATCCAAACTACGCATTTTAAGGAATTTATTTGGAAAAAGTAGATTGACCCTCTTACATATCATATCTATTAATTATATCGTCGTCTAGTAACCAAAAAACAAGCCTTATTGAGCTTACTATGGGACTAGTTCAATTTGTGTAAAAAATTGTCCTTTAATATTTCTTTACATTGAAACTTATTGCACAGGTGAAGAAGGGCCAAGAGGTGACCGACTACCGGTTCTTCATCCGCTCCATCATCAGACACCAGGACCTCATCACTAAGGAGGCCAGTTTCGAGTACCTGCAGAACGAGGGAGAGAGGTGAGTACTGAGTGGTGGTGAAATCAATGTATACAAGAGGTTTTACTCTGGTTATCCACCATATTAGCCAAAGGACGTCCACTGCTGGACATAGGCCTCCCCCAATTACATGGGGGGTAAATGCCATAATCGCCACCCTTGGCATGCGGATTGGCGATCGCAGTATCTCCATCGCACTCCAAGGACGCTGCTGCCCATCCCCCGGAGGTCTTGGTCGTAGTTTTAGGACATACCCAGGCCCACTTTGATTATCATCTCTTTTAATTTAACAAGTGCGCGGGTATATTGAGAAAAGTCAAAGTCAAAGTTTTTATTTGCTAGAATTTTGGGTACATAAGCTTGACAAAATATAATAAATATAGAACTGCACAATTCACCATTACAATTGCATGCAAAATTCATATACTTAATTAAATTGAAATCTATGGAATATATTATTGTTACACAATTATTACATGATTATCTCAGTACTAAAAAATAGTATATTATTTATAGTTACTTCAAATTGTCTAGCATATAAATGGGGTTGGAAAGATTCTCCACTCTGCGAGTGCGGTGAGGAATAGCAGACCACTGATCATATCTTTCAACGCTGTCCCCTTCAACTGTCCTTCACTCGTATTCTGGACCAGCTGAAGACATCATCAAGTCACGCCTGAGTTGATTGCCTGGCTTAGCGACCTGAAAGTTATACTTTGATTGTCATTGTTTATGCATGCCATACGATTAAATAAATAAATAACTTCAAATTTGGTAGTGAAGCTGTCTTTACGGATGGTTTTTGCACACATTGAAAAGGATTTACTATTTGGGCGTAGAGTAAAAAAAAAACGCCCACTTAGTGGCGCCAGTATGGATGGAGGAGAAATTAACATAAGCACTAGGTTAAAATAGGAAATTTGAATAAACACTAGGTTAACATAGGAAATTTGTATAGCTATGGAATTTTATGGCGAGAGTTAAGTGCCAGTTCTGGGGTTCTCAGTTGCTTGGACCAGCCTCGAAGACAAGGCCTTGAAAGCCAGAGCCCAATTTTTTTTCTTATCTGCCGACCAGGACCCCAAGCTCTTAATAAAGCTGGAAACGCACAGAGCGGGCGCGGCGCGGTGCGGGGCGAAGGCGGTTTTGCATTTTTGATCATTCCGAAACTGTCCACTATAATTGCTTCTTCATTTGTGACACACGCCGCCTCCGCTCTACCGCGCTACCGAATACCGCGCGGTTTTTTGGTGCGACGTCCCCCGGACCGCGTTCGCTTACCGCAAAACCGCCTCCGCCCCGCAACGACGCTACTCCGCGCTCTGTGCGTTTCAAGCTTTAGTGTTAACTTGTTTTTTAAATAATTACTTAAATCTGCGAAAAAGTCCGTGTATGCGATTTTTCAAGGAGATATTTGTATAGTAAATATATCCATTCAATTAAAATGGCCTTTCTCTATAACTTCGGCCGTTGCAAGGTCATTTACTCTCCGCGATGTATTTATAGATTATGATAATAAGTACGCAGATGGAAGTTTACCTATGTTTACGCCACACTATACTTTGACAGGGTGCTATTAGAAGCTATGGACGAACTGGAAGTGGCATTCTCCCACCCGCTCGCCAAGAGGACAGACTGCAACCACATATTCCTCAACTTCGGACCCACTGTCATCATGGACCCCTCCAAGGTAAGGCTCCTGAAGATGAAGGCGAGAATCCAAATCGCAGGAAGACAACCGTTTGGAAAAAATCGGTTAAGAACTGGTAATTTAGGCAATTTTTAATAAAGTCCACATTTACAATTATTTAATTGAGGCGCTTTATCACTATTAACATTATCAATTAATTCTCGGTCGTGGTTACCGAGTAAAGGACCCCATTGGCTTTTATTTTTATGTGTTACCTACCAGGAAATCACTTGATGGTTCCATCGGAAGATCAGCGTTGGTAATCGCGCCAGCACCACATTGAGATGGAACCATTTCGTGCAATACCCATTGTTACTTTTTTTCTATTTATATTTTGTTGTGTTGTATTGTCACGATTAAATATTTTATATTTCTTATATTTCTATTTACTAATTTTATGTCATAGTTACTTAGTCCTATCCCAGGTTGTAAAAAAAATTTTCAAGGATGTAAGGACGTATGTTTTTGTGACAGATCGAGGAGTCCGTTCTCGGCATGGTGATGCGCTACGGACCCCGGCTCTGGAAGCTCAGGGTACTGCAGGCTGAGATCAGGTTCACGCTGCGAATCGGTAAGTGGTTCAAAACCGAAACATCTGTCGGACACTAATTTATTTCCATCTATCCTCTCTAATGTAATCACTGGCACAGGTCCTGGCGCTCCCACCAAGAACGTGAGGTTGTGTCTCTCCAACGGCTCTGGATACACCCTCGACGTTTATACCTATGAAGAGGTCTCCGATCCGAGGACCGGCGTGGTGAGTACCCGTACCCGTTTCCAAAGTTAATTTATAATTGCCAAAACCTTTTAGCGTACTCCCATCTTAAAGGCCGGCAACGCACTTACAACCCCTCTGGTGTTGCGAGTGTCCATGGCCGGCGCTAATCGCTTACCATCAGGCGGTTCGTCTGCTCGTTTGCCTCCTATGTTATATAAAAAAAAACATAAATTAACCATAGATAAGTTGAAAAGCAAGTCCGAAAAAACTCACTTTATCTTAGGTAGGTATTCCACTCATCCAATATCTTTGTCCAATATACATTTGATCAAAAAAATTGGATGATTTCATCCAACTTGGATGGGACCCCCACATTGGATCAAAGATTCTTATGACAGTTAAATCAATATGGCTACGCATGAAAAAAAAATTTCTACAAAGATATTGGATAAGTGGAATGGGCTCCGTCAAAGAAATTTGATCAAATATTGTACAAAGATATTGGACGAGTGGAATACCACCCTTAGCGTGTTCCTCTCCTACACATTGTCATATACATAAAAATACATTATGTACATGTTTATGTACATATATACAGGATGTGGCCTGTAATAGGAGCAATAAATTTAAAGGACGCTTCCTTAGAGCATCTTCAATAACCTCTTGTGTCCAAAAAGTATATTTTTTCAATTTCGTGAAATATTGATCTAAAGTTATAACCTCCAAGCAACGGATTTTGGCACCCAGAGATTATAGCGCGGCAATCAATGCTAATTTTGAGGTTGCATCAAGTAATATAATTGTTGTCCCATTTTTGATTTAAAAGAATATTTTTGAGACTTTTAATTTTTTTTATAAGGTTTTAAATGAATAGTTATTAATATACTCCAGCAGACTAAAAATGTACTTTTTAAAGGCAAGGTAAGCTATATTTGCATTAAAAAAAACTACATTTTTTATTCAATAGAAACCATTTGAAAATAAATGCTGGAGAGCCTAATAGTATACCGTTAAATTTATTGCTCCTATTACAGGCCACACCCTGTATATATTGCCTATATGATAAAAGGACACATAAGACAAAATGAGTCTTTTGTAATTGATAGAATCAGGCGTTACTTTGCGGAAATCCATGACAAGCTTCTTGAACAATATTTCTTTGCTATTCCGCTAAAAAACGTGTAGGTCTATTAGTGTTAATGTATCCACTTGCGTATTTTTGCATGCGGTTAATTCTCCCACCCTCCCTCCGCTCGCACAAACATGCAAATAAATACAAAAAACCGCCACACAGAAACACAAAACCTCCACACGTGTTTCGCCTCTCTACGAGGCATCATCAGGAGATGCTGGCAGGAGATGCTGCTTGCGCCACGTCCACCGAGCAAAAAAAAAGAGTCTTTAGTATCACATTTTCGGCCACAGATGATACTCTCTTCCACTCAATTGCTCAAAGGTTAGCTGGAAGAGATCCCTTATAGGGATAAGCTCGCCTTTGTACTTTAACGCTTTGTGACCTCTTTATGTTTCAACCTGTAATTGTGTACAATAAAGTGCTTACATACATACATACTCTACTTGTACATAGAATCTCCTATCTCTATAGCTCTAACTGTTCTCTTTGTTTCAGATAATGTTCCAGTCATTCGGCGCTCGCCAGGGACCTATGCATGGACTGCCAATCTCCACGCCCTACGTCACTAAGGACTATTTGCAGCAGAAGCGATTCCTGGTAATCTATATACCTATTAGCTGTACTCCGTGAACACATAAAAAAGGAAGTAACATTTGTTCACAGACACAGAAGACACGCATGTATGACAATAGTTATTTGTTCAACAAGAGAGCAAAGTAGATTTTTGCTGCGAGTGTTGATGTTGAGTCCCGAACAAGCGAAAGATTCTATAATTGAATCACGAGCGTTGCGAGTGATTCAAAATTAGAATCTTGAGCGTAGCGAGGGACTCTAAGACACGAGATGCAAATATCTTTGCTCTCGCGTGATACATACATTTTTTCACCTCAGCGGCGAGAAGAATAGTTATAGAGAGAATGAAGTTACTTAAACTACCCGACGATATGAAAAATTTAAAAGTAAGTTTTTTTCACGCTCGCAGCAAAATTGCATTTTGCTCACTGGTTTCAAGCAACAAAACAGCCATTCTCGAGCCGCTGAGGTGAAAAAATATAAACAGAAAAAGATACACTACTTAGTCAACCAATTTGATTTCTTGGCCACTTCGTACCTTGTGACAGTGACAATAAGATCTCTAGCAGCTTTCATACGGACTTTCACTGTGACAAGGTACGAAGTGAGTGGCTCAGAAATGAAATTGCTTGACCGTACACACAAATCACATAACATTTACGTCCCCGCGGTAGTGAAAGGGATACTGGCGAGTTAACCGAAATTAAATAAACAAACCGAAATAATTAGACAAACCCAACTCCTGTGAAAACGAAGTGCAGACCAACGGGTCAGCTATCGTTGATATATTTTCGCGTTCCACGGCGACAAATGATTGGTTAATTTTATTATAGTTCTCTAAAGTGTTGTCTAGTTAATTCTATAGAGACGTACGTGATTTTAGTTTGGTCTACGAAATCTAAATAGAAGCATTAATATCGATGAGTAGAAAAATCATTTTACTTTTTTAGTCAAATACAGTATACAATACAACATAAAATCCATAAAAAACATTCCATGTAAAAAAAAGGTCAAGTCGAAACTCTTCCATCGTAAAAAGTTGTGAGATATTTCGTTGTTCCAAGTCTCATTATTCTTTATTTGCTAGCTAAATAAAATTCTGCAACTTGGCAATCACACAACTTTACTGCATTTATGGATTATTGCATACCTAAAACTATGTAGATGTGTGATGGCCAAGTCACAGAATTTTATTTAGCTAGCAAATAAAGAATAATGAGACTTGATACTACGAAAAATCTCACAACTTTTTACGGTATTACCAAGCGCTGCAGCAATTCTATCAAGTTTGCCGGAAAGGAAACCGGAACGTGTAAAGGAGATTTCAAAGAATCGTAACGAACCATTATTCCCCAAATATTCTTTATTGTTCACGAAAATAAAATAAAACGACGGTAATTAATTTATTTTAAATCATTTTAATCGAAACTTAACAAGATACATGCAAATTTAAATTACATAGGAACAGTTGATTGCCGAGTATCCGTCTCCTTACAGAATCTCATACATTCATATTACTCATCCGTCCATCGCTATGCATTAATTCACACTCCGGTGCGAATGCCAAAAGCGCATTGAGTCAGAGAGCGCGAAGTAGCGGCAGAGTAAACAAGTCTAATTAATTAAAAACTAAAAACCCGACTGCGCTTCTGTGTAATTTGGATTTTGGTGCCAAAAATCCGCCATTTTATTTTTTATTATTATTTTGATATACCCAGTGTCACTCTCACAGTAAATACGAGTCTAACGACACCTCTCAAGCTAAAATCCATCGAGCCGTTCTGGCTGCAGAGCGTGCCAAACAATTATACATACATATGTACTCTCGAAAAACATAACCCTCCTTCTGGCGCAGTCGGGTAAATAACGGTAGAAAATAGGCGGTATTATCGCTGAAGAACGATCTGTTCCAGACAACCTCTCCTAGACAACCTCTCCTTAATACTTCTTTTAACCCTTAAATGCATGATTTTTTTTATTTTTGCCTGAAATTGATATACAGGGTGTCCCAGAAATCGACGTCAAGCCGTAAATGGGTGATAGACCAAGTTATAACAGTTCTCAGAAAAATACGAAAAAAAATCTATCTCATGTTTTTAAAAAATTATGGTCACTTTTAAAATTTACTAAAAAAATCAATCCCTGTAATGGTTCTTCAATTGCTACAAATCCCATAATTTATCTAATTTTTTTATTATTATGTAATCTTGAATAATTCTTGTGTAGATTTTTGCCTAAAATTCAAAGCCAACTCCTCCTACTTGGAAGAAAATTAAACTTTTTCAAAACCAAATTATTCAAATTTACTATTTCGCCCAACTTTAACTGACTGTACTGAAAAAAAAATGTACTACGCTAGTTTGGCAAGTAACATGAAAAATTGGCGCATTTAATAAGGATTCAAAAATGGTGTAACACTTGCTAGATTACGTTTTCAATAATTGGTCAAATTGTTTTTTGTAAATAGCCTCGGTTTTTACACAAAATGTCCATACTTCCTTAAAATGACTTTAGCTTACCTAAAGCTTTGCTAAACTCCGTTTTAGTTCGATAGAGACGGAGAGAGTCATTTTACGAAGTGTGAGCGAGATAAGAAATCGAAATTTCACGTAATTTAACAGCAAGATTATGATAGTGACTCAACCTTTTTACTTTAAGTCAGGACCAGTTTTCTCAGCTTAGAAAAAAAACGAATTATCAGATTTTTTTTTTATTACAATAAATGTTCAAACTGCCTTCCTTCGACGGCAATGCACGCACGACATCTTCTTAAAAAAGATCTGGTTATTTTCCGGGCAAATCTTCCCCTATTTACAAAGTCAACGGCTTCCGTTATTCTTTCCCGCAGCTCGGCTAAATTCTCTATTGTTTTTGAGTACACTTTCTCTTTTACCGCTCCCCAGTAAAAAAATCTAGGGGATTTAAATCAGGCGAACGGGGTGGCCACAAGATTGTCCCACCGCGCCCTATCCACCTGAGCGGGTATTCTTCATCAAGATGTTCTCTTACTAAACGGGCATAATGCGCTGGGCAGCCATCTTGCTGGAACCACATTTCCCTGTAAACGTTCAGTGGCACGTCTTCTAATAAATCTGGTAAAGTATTTTGAAGAAAATCCAAATAAACTGCGCCATTCAAAATCTCTGGCAGCTCAAAAGGTCCAATTATTTTGCCATTTAGTATCCCGGTCCACATGTTTACTTTAAATCGATACTGTGACTTATCTTGCCTCATCAAATTTGGATTTTCTACATGCCACTCGTGTAAATTGTGCAAATTCATGTAGCCATCTTTTTTAAATGTTGACTCATCGGTCCATAAAATCTTCTCTAAGAATCGAGGGTCTTCTCTGTGCCTTTCTAGCATCCTTTGGCAAAACGCAACTCTAGGAGCGTAATCCCGTGGCAGTAATGATTGTACTCGCTGTACATGATACGGGTGGAACTCGTTCTTTTTTAAGATTCGGTGGGCGGTACTCTTAGATACACCTGTGGTTGTTTCGATTCCACGTACAGAAGCACTTGGGTCTTCTTGGACTGCTTGTAGTACGACGTCTTCGTACGGATTACGATGTCTTCCTTCACCATGTACTTGGTTAGGGAATCGTCCCTCTGATAGTGAACGGTGCACATTAATAAAAACTCGATGATCTGGGTGACGATTGTTCGGGTACCTCTCACGATAAAGTCTAGCGGCTGCATTGGCATTGCATCTGCATTCCCCATAAACGAGGTGCATGTTCGCATATTCCAATGCAGTGTACACAGCCATGGTAGTACTACACAATCACAGGATCAGCAACAGTCCAGAGTAAAGCACAGGTCGTCAGAGAGAGGAATTAAACAGTCCAAATCACAAGCAATTAAGTCCAGAAAACAACGCAAAAAGTGGTAAGTACGGAATCAACATGAACGAATACGGAGATGCGCAGTAAACGAAGCAGCGTAACATACTGATTTGTAATTGTTTGTGTCTGCGCTTTTTTTCAATTTTTTTTTTTTTTTAGAAATTGTTTTTTTTTTCTAAGATGAGAAAACTGGTCCTGACTTAAAGTAAAAAGGTTGAGTCACTATCATAATCTTGCTGTTAAATTACGTGAAATTTCGATTTCTTATCTCGCTCACACTTCGTAAAATGACTCTCTCCGTCTCTATCGAACTAAAACGGAGTTTAGCAAAGCTTTAGGTAAGCTAAAGTCATTTTAAGGAAGTATGGACATTTTGTGTAAAAACCGAGGCTATTTACAAAAAACAATTTGACCAATTATTGAAAACGTAATCTAGCAAGTGTTACACCATTTTTGAATCCTTATTAAATGCGCCAATTTTTCATGTTACTTGCCAAACTAGCGTAGTACATTTTTTTTTTCAGTACAGTCAGTTAAAGTTGGGCGAAATAGTAAATTTGTATAATTTGGTTTTGAAAAAGTTTAATTTTCTTCCAAGTAGGAGGAGTTGGCTTTGAATTTTAGGCAAAAATCTACACAAGCATTATTCAAGATTATATAATAATAAAAAAATTAGATAAATTATGGGATTTGTAGCAATTGGAGTTAAAGAACCATTACAGGGATTGATTTTTTTAGTAAATTTTTAAAGTGACCATAATTTTTTAAAAACATGAGATAGTTTTTTTTTTCGTATTTTTCTGAGAACTGTTATAACTTGGTCTATCACCCATTTACGGCTTGACGTCGATTTCTGGGACACCCTGTATGTGATACATTAGTGTTTACTGACACCTGGAAAAATAATTTAAAAAAATAAAAATCTGATTTTCACTGAATTATCGGTGTTAAAAGTTACATAGGGTCAAAAACATTTATGTAAATATATAATTGTACACTAGATATGTATGAAAAAAAATATTATAATCAGTAAGGTACTATATTTGTGATATACCTATAATAAATCATTTAAATATAAAATAATAAATAAACCCCTAAAACCCGTTTAAATCACACACCGAAAATCGACGACCAACTACTTTTTGCAAAATTGCCACCCTTTGCTTAAAAACAAGTGTAATTATTTTTTTATACAAAACCGTACAAATCTGAATGATAAATATAAAAATCAATTAATTTCCTGATGAAATAATATCTAAGAACAGTTCATCATGTTTTCACATTGAATAAAATTTGATGATTTTGTTATGTAGGCTGACACGAGATTTGCTAAGTTTCCGCGTGTTTTGTTCGCAGGCGACGTCGCAGGGCACCACATATGTGTACGACATGCCGGACATGTTTAGACAGGTCGTCGAGAAGAGATGGCGCGAGTGTATTGAAGATGGCAGCGTCGAAGGTACACTACACTTTTACAATCATATACCCAAAAACAACTTATTGGGCGTGTAATAATTTACATAAATAGCTATGCAATACTTTTTTTTACACTGCCGTCAGAAAGTTTAAGACCAAACACAAAATAGACAATTCATCAACATTGATTGATTATTCATTCAACCTTGATTCATCCGTCCGTAGTACTATCGACCAGTTTGCAAAAGTCCAATCCTTGTGAGAAACAGCCCATTGCAATCTTTTTCCCTTGTTTGGTTTGCGTAATAGTTTATGAAAATGAAAAAGGAGACTCTCTTTACAATGCGAGACTGCACAGTTTAGAACATCGCTTTGCTAGTCTTTCGGTTTTCTATCGGTTGCATTTCGGGGAGTGTGCTGAGGAACTGCACAGTATAATACCCCCCGCCCCCTTCTACTATCGGACGACCAGGGATACGGCAAGGCGACATCGTTTTACGATGGCAGTTCCAAAAACTCGCACGGAGCGTTTCGTTTCCTCTTTTATTGTGAGAACAGCCAAGCTGTGACACTCCTTGCCGTAATCCTTGTTCACTGAAATCTACAACCTTACGGTCAAGACGAGAGTGAACCGGTTTTTACTAGGGAAGCGCGCTCCATCCTAGACCGCAATATCGCTTACCATCAGGTGATTTGTGGTCAAGCGCAAACCTATCCAGAGCAAAAAAAAAACTAAAATTGTGTTTGGTCCTAAACTTTTTGACGATAGTGTATATATACAACAACGGTGGCAAATAAGCTTACGGCCTGCCTGATGGTAAGCAGACACCGTAGCCTATCGACGCTTGCGACTCCAGGGGAATCACAAGTGCGTTGCCGACCCTTTATTGACTTGAAGATGCGCTGTATTGAGAGCGAGGGACCCGCGAATGTCTCCAGCTGTTAAGCTAGAGACATACACTAGTACTACAACAGTTACGTAATAAGGGCTCTTGAAATTCGAATAATGGATTTCCATACATTATTATACAACTGATATATATATATTTTTTTAATTTTTACGAGAGGCAAACGTCCATGCCCATATTCTGCCACCATATCTGATTTTAATTTTAATTAAATTATTTTGTTTTTGTAGAGAAAATATTGTATGCAACGTTACATACCAACCATTAGTACCCACATTTTAGTAGTTGTCTATTATTATTAATATTTATAAGTACTTAATATGATTATCTCTGCATGTAACTAGTTAGGTACATATAAATTGGCATGAAAATGAGTGCTATCTCGCCAATAAACGTAAAGTTTGGCGATCTTATTGTATAAACAAATGTACCATAAAACATTTAAGAAATAAATTAAAAAATTAAAATAATAATAATTAGGTCTTAAAATTCTCGAGTTTTTAATAACGACTCTCGAATTTTATGAACCCTGATTGTGTATAAAACACTAATTATGTTATACAGGGCCAGCTCCAGACAACGTGATGTCTGCAGTGGAGTTAGTGGTGGAGGCAGAGGGAGAGAGGAGAGTTGTGGAAGTCACCAGACTGCCCGGTCAGAATACCGTAAGTTCTTTTACACCACACTTTGCCAAAAAGCGCGTTTTTCTTCACTTTTTGGCCAAGTGGTGACGTAAAATTGTGTACAACACACGGGTCGTAAAACAGAAAGCTCTCTCTCGCATATTTATGACCCTCGCGTTGCGGCTTGGGCCTCTGTGATATCGGCCTTTCTTTGTTTTACAACCCTTGTATCGTAAATAGCTATTATTCAAATGAAAGGATTTTGATAGTACCTACTGTTAGTTAGAAAAGCACCACTACCCCTCAGAAATACATGATGTAATGCATTTTTCACCCGACTGCGCCAGAAGGAGGGTTATGTTTTTCGAGAGCATGTATGTATGTATAATTGTTTGGCACGCTCTGCGGCCTGAACGACTCGATGGATTTTCGCTTGAGAGGTGTCGTTAGATTTGTATTTACTGTGAGAGTGACACTGGGTATATTAAAATAAAATAAAAAACCAAATGGTGGATTTTTGGCGCCAAATTCAAATTACACAAAAATGTTGTCGGGTTTTGTAGTAATTAGTCTTACACATCCTCTAGCCACCCGAAGACCTTTTAAAAAGTATCGTCAACTTCAATGGAATTTATAACTTCCAAAATTGGAACGGAGTTATTTCGTTCGATTTCAAAACAAAACAAACTCTATGTCCTATTTCAGTAGATTTAAATTTCATTGTCAATTTTTCTCCCGTGGTGGGAGGCTAGAGATTATAAAATTATAATCTTAAAGTGAAACTAATTGTATAATTTGTATCGCAGGTCGGCATGGTAGCTTGGCGGTTAACCCTCTTTACGCCGGAGTGCCCCAAGGGCCGCGACATCATCGTCATAGCGAACGACCTGACGTTCTATATGGGGTCGTTCGGCCCGCAGGAGGACTGGGTGTACTACAGGGCCTCGCAGTACGCCCGGGAGCTGAAGATACCGAGAGTAAGTAACATTTTATCAATATGTTTGTGAAATGAATTGTATCTACATACCTCGAAACGAGAGTTGCCTGCCTCGTGTTCCTATACGGCCTCGCTTATGCTCGTCCTCTATAACACACTCGGCGCCAGCTAGAGATACCAAGAGCTAGAGATACGCGCAATTAATGGTTCCGCACCTATCACTACTACTCCACATTTAAAACCACTATCCTGTACTTTAAATTAAAATGGTCGTATCTATATATGAAACTCACTTCATTTAAGTCTTTTTGTTGGGAAAAGGCAGTTTTTCTGTGATCATTTGTAAACAGTTTGACTTCTCGATTTCCTATAGGCTTTCTAGTAATCTATAGGTAAAGAACTATTTTGTGTTTTCGTTTTTTAATTTACGCCCAGTTAGTTTAAGAGATAAAGAGCAAATTGGCTGTGACAGACGGACGGACTGACATAGTGATCCTATAAGGGTTTTTATTTTGAGATACGGAACCTGAAATACTCAAAATAAAGATAAATACATAGACAACATCCAAGACTCGGAAGAAAAAATATTCGTGCCAATTACACAAATAATGCCCTGGCCGGGATTCGAACACCGGATCTCCGGCTTGGTAGGCAGGGTCACTACCAACTAAGGATGGTATTCCACTCGTCCAATATCTTTGTCCAATTTCTTTGTCAAATCTTTGATCAAATTTCTTTGACAGAGGCCCATTCCACTCATCCAATATCTTTGTCCAAGTTTTTTTTTCATGCGTAGCCATATTGATTTAACTGTCATCAGAATCTTTGATCAAATGTCGGGGTCCCATCCAAGTTTGATGAAATCATCCAATTTCTTTGATCAAATGTATATTGGACAAAGATATTGGACGAGTGGAATACCACCCTAAGTGTCATTTATACTCCAGTGATTAACATAACCCGTTTCTCAACAGCTATACATAAGCGTGAACTCCGGCGCACGTATCGGGGTGGCGGAGGAAGTGAAGCAGGCCTTCAACGTGGCCTGGATCGATGCCGAGAGGCCGGAGCGGGGCTTCAAGTACCTGTACCTCACGCCGGAGGCCTACAGCCGCCTCGGGCCCCTCGGCTCCGTCAAGACGCAGCTCATTGACGACGAGGGCGAGTCCAGATACAAGATCACTGATATCATTGGTGAGCTATTTGACTTTCATTTCTTACTACATATAGGGCCTGGAGAGATTCGGCAGAGCCGATGGAGTAGTCGTCTCATCATCATCATCAGATCAGCCGAAGGACGTCCACTGCTGGACATGGGCTTCCCCCGAAGAGTACCAACATGACTGGTATTGCGTCACCCGCATCCAGTGGACTCCCGCGACCGACACCAGATGGCCTTTGTCAGTCTGTCTAAATGAAGGGAAAATAAATTGGGCGCAGAATAAATCGCTTCACCCTTGGTCCGGCAAAGATACCATGTGAGTGGCAAACAATTATGCAGCCGGCCTGGTGGTAAGCAAACACCATAGCTTGTGGACGCTTAAGATTGCAAGGAAGTCACAAGATCATAGGTATAGTTGGTGAGTTACTTGAGGTTTCGAGTGAATCAAGCCACCCGCAGTGGATTCCCGCGACCGACACCAGCACATCCGTCCACCGCGTGAAGGGTCTGCCCACTCCGAATTTATAATATTAGTATGGATTCAACACAATAAAAGCAAACTGTTTTCCAACAGGCAAAGAAGACGGTCTCGGCGTGGAGTGTCTCCGGGACGCCGGTCTGATAGCCGGCGAGACCGCGCAGGCGTACGAGGACGTGGTCACCATCTCCGTGGTCACGTGCAGAGCCATTGGCATCGGCTCCTACGTCGTCAGGTGAGGATCGCAGCAAGCTTAGTTGGCAACCCTAGCAACTCTTCAGGACCCTAGCAGGTTTAGTTGACACCCCTAGCAACTCTAGTGAATACCCTAGCAGGCTTAGTTAAAAATGCAAACAAATGCATTACGTGGGACTCCCGTATAGGCTGATGAGACCCACGGTGTACCATTAAACCCCCCCCCCCCCCCCCAATCTGCCGCCTCGCCGCCTCTGAAGCGGCTCCTTCGCGGACTTCGCTAATCCAGCATTTTCTTCATTGTCTCGAAGACAGTATGTGCGGTGTCCTTGTCTAACCTACTATTCTATTACAGACTCGGCCACCGCGTCATACAAGTGGAGAACTCCTATATAATCCTCACTGGCTACGCGGCGCTGAACAAAGTGCTCGGGCGAGCCGTGTACGCGAGCAACAACCAGCTCGGCGGCATACAGATCATGCACAACAACGGTGTGTCCCACGCCGTGGCCGCTACGGACTTGGACGCCGTCGGGACAGCGGTGAAGTGGCTCTCCTACGTGCCCAAGGTGAGTCGTGTCGCTGGGGCATAGTCCGAAGTAGAGTATACATACATGCACAACAACGGTGTGTCCCACGCTGTGGCCGCTACGGACTTGGACGCCGTCGGGACAGCGGTGAAGTGGCTCTCCTACGTGCCCAAGGTGAATCGTGTCGCTGGGGCATAGTCCGAAGTAGAGTATACATACATGCACAACAACGGTGTGTCCCACGCTGTGGCCGCTACGGACTTGGACGCCGTCGGGACAGCGGTCAAGTGGTTCTCCTACGTGCCCAAGGTGAGTCGTGTCGCTCAGTCATAGTCCGAAGTAGAGTATACATACATGCACAACAACGGTGTGTCCCACGCTGTGGCCGCTACGGACTTGGACGCCGTCGGGACAGCGGTCAAGTGGTTCTCCTACGTGCCCAAGGTGAGTCGTGTCGCTCAGTCATAGTCCGAAGTAGAGTATACATACATGCACAACAACGGTGTGTCCCACGCTGTGGCCGCTACGGACTTGGATACCGTCGGGACGGCGGTGAAGTGGCTCTCCTACGTGCCCAAGGTGAGTCGTGTCGCTGGGTCGTAGTCCGTAATAGAGTATACATACAGTCATACATGTGCAATAACTGTGCGTCTCACGCCGTGGCCGCTACAGACCTAGGCGAATGGTGATTGAATATTGATGATACCTAAATAATAAGATTTTGATCAAAAATTTCATTTTTGGTACAAGCTTTTATTGCCGACTCTACTTTTTTTCACAATCATAAACTACTTGTTGAGTCGGTTCGAATGAACCCAAACACGATGGGTTTATCTTGTCTAGTTTAGGAATTGCTATGACCACTTTTTGTCTCCATCATTAGATCAGCTTTATGTCATAATAATATTTCAGCTCAATCGGAAACTGTGAAGTGAATCAAATTTAACTTGCAAGATTTGATTACAGACAACGGGACAAGTGAAACTAAATAAAAGCTTGTAAAAATATGAATATTTCAGATTTAGTAGGGTACTTAGGGTGTTTTCGTCTTTATGGAGTGCACGCCACTGCTGGCAGTATACATACATAAACAAGGAGCGACACTAATCCACGGTGCTTGTTGCAGGACAAGCTGTCGATGGTGCCCATGATGCGGGTGTCGGACCCGGTGGAGCGCGGCGTGGAGTGGAAGCCGCCGCGCGCGGCGCACGACCCGCGGCTCATGCTGGTGGGCGACGGCGCGCGCGCCGGCTTCTTCGACCGCGGCACCTTCGACGAGGTCATGCGGCCCTGGGCGCAGACCGTCATCGCCGGTCAGTGCCTCGCGCGTCGTGTCCGCCGAAGGACGTCCCCTCCTGGACCTCTCCCACAGACTTCCCCAACGACCGCTCCTGCGCCGCTCGCCAGAGGCGTCTCTAGCCCGTGTAGCGCCCGTGTGCAAACTCCTAGCGCCCCCGAGTACTTTCCTCCCCGACGGCCATCGGTTCTACGTGCTATTTGCCCCGTCCACTGCCATTTAAGTTTACCGATTCGGAGGACTATATCGGTCACTTTGGTTCTGCTGCGGATGGCCTCGTTCCTGATGCAAATGTCAGCTATCGTCAATATCGTCATCCTTACGTTATTCCCTTAGAGTACCCCAGAAAAGACGTCAAATAATAATACCGCTATCGAATGACATGCTCGTATACTAAAATTAAGAGCAACAGAGAGGGATATATCATGTGGTTCCGCTTCTCTTTATTTGCCTTAGTATCATGTCCACGCCGTGTTAAATAGTTTGAGGCAAACAAACGATTACCCGCCCAAATTAAAGAGGTTGTTTATGGTAAGCCGCCAGACGTTTACCAGTTCTCGATTTAGCTGCGTAAAAGCTTTTCTGTCTCTTGTGGTGGAACTCTTACAGGATCTCTATAGAAATCGTACAGTTGAATCCTTAATATCCACTGGTGGTTATTTAAGCATTTAAGTAACCCTTGGCTTTTTGTGACCTCTACGACCCTGTGCTAACTTGACTAATAAAACTAACTACAATGGCTCATCGACCCAAAGTGAGCCTTGGCCTCCGACACGACTCGCCGCCACCTACAAAGTTGCCATTCAAATATCTTTTTCTCAAACATGCAATGACATATTGATGTTGTGTTCCTTATAATGCGTGGCGGTTATGGCATTTACCCCCCATGAAATTGGGGGAGGCCTATGTCCAGCAGTGGACGTCCTAGGGCTGATATGGTGGGTTCCTTATAATAGGCTGCGAAGTATGACGTTTCAGGTGCGGCTAGGACAAGAAGTCTTTAATGGAATTTCATACAAATCTTGCAGGCCTAGGCCGATTAAGTCCTCTTTTTTAATTTCCATTCCACATAAATTTGTGGCACAGGCATCATGACATTCTGCCACTATGCGTATTAAAAATAAAGCTTTGATTTTGTTGTTGTTTATTTGACGACCTGTTTAGCCTAGTTGGTAGTGACTCTGCCTCCGAAGCTAGAGGTCCCGGGTTCGAATCCCGGCCAGGACATTTATTTGTGCATTTTTCACGGATATTTGTTCTTGGGTCTTGGATGTTTTCTATGTATTTAAGTATGTGTTTATCTATATAAGTATGTATATCGTCGTCTAGTACCCATAGTACAAGCTTTGCTTAGTTTGGGACTAGGTCGATTTGTGTAAGATTGTCCCCCAATATTATTATTGTATGTCTTTTCCGCTCACGGGACAATGGTGTCCCGGACCTTTGGAAGGCGTGCGCGGAGCCGAAGTACCGAGTAGTACAAGTACCAACCGAGTACCACATAGCCAACACGTAGAGGCCCTTTTGACAATTTAATGAAATGCATGGGGTACACCGAGCGGATGCCGTCCCTGCCCGTGTCATGGGGCGCACACAGAGACAGCACCCGCCAGGGTGTACAGGAACTATTGCTGGTTGATGGAATCTAAATGAACCGGACTATTGGGTGAATACGAGTATGATGGACTAATGGCTGGGCTATTGAGTGAGACAACTGATGTCTGCCTAATAAAACTGTCTCACATTTTTATGTCAGGCAGACGGTGACTCGCCCTCTGCTAGATGGGCCCCTATAAATAGCGACATTAAAAATGGCCTAAGGGCAACACCGGTGCAGAGGGCAGGGGGTAGAGAGGTGGCACTGGACTTTAAACATATAGCCAACTCGCTACTTAGGTGACCACATCCACCCCCGAGCAACAGCTCTAGCGACTCCACTCTGGACAGCCGGTTAAGGCAAGCCAGAGGCGGGGGGCCTGTTCATACAACCAACCTACAGGACACCCCCAGGAGCACTCAGGTACATAGGGTCGCTGCTCCCTAACAGCTTGCCACAAGCTGCCCTATGTTGACTGACTGCACTGGAAATCCAGTGGGCGATGGGGTCGTCACGTCCCTACGCCATTATTATTATTATTATATTTCATTGCATGTTTGAGAAAAGCACTATACATACCTCGGTGGGAAATATGGGGTTGCTCGCCTTAGACTATATGTCTTCGGCCCGCAACCCCTTTCGTCCCGGCCTCTGTAGTAATGTACTATTGGAAACTAGGCTAGTTATAGACGCAAAACATATAAGCAAAAGATCATTTCTAAAGGAAATTAGTCGACAATTGAACCTCAATATAGATCAAATTGACTATAAAAATGCTTATTACAGCTTTAGACAAAATATTTTATAGAGATATCCTCCCGAGCTCTACGCCAAATACAAATATCTTGGAGGAAAATCTCGAAAGGGAGGTGACTGGAGAAGGAAGTAACATTGCAGCAGCGCAGGATCCCTTATATGTCCAAACTGACCAGCTTTTTCGTTCTAACCAGCAAGAAAAGACATAAGACAAAAACACCAGGCACCAAACAAAACTCTTAGGAATAGAAAAATTGCCCATTTAAATATTCAAAGTCTCAATGCCACTAAACTACCTCAACTAGAAATATGGCTTGCATCAAATCAAGGGAGGATGTCGATATACTATATCAGCTGGGGCCAGTTCATGAAAATGAATAGTACCGATGTGTTCGCAGGCCGCGCTCGCCTCGGCGGTATCCCCGTGGGGGTGATCGCCGTGGAGACCAGAACTGTGGAACTGACGTTGCCGGCGGACCCGGCCAACAAGGACTCCGAGTCCAAGACACTGCAGCAGGCGGGACAGGTCAGCCATTGCTGTTTTGTTTTTTTTACCTTACGAGGGCTGTTCCGAAATTTTTAGCTGTGACATCGAATATGCGATGAACGGGTCACAATACCAATTTTGTGTTGCGGGCCATTATTAATTAATACGTCACCACAACTAAACGGAACTATACACCGCAAACTATGAATCTTCCCTGTCTCTACCCACGTAATCGGTTTCGATTGCATGAAAATCAGCGACAATGAGCAGGTGTGTCGAATATTAGTCTAGGTCGCGAGACTAGGGACTGGTCATCATTACAAAAAAACTTCAATTAAATAAAATCATTTACTGATTTTACATTAAAATCAGAAAACTAAGTTAGAAAGTCATCCCGGGCATTTTTCACCACAGTTATTAGGGATTTCGATGACAAAACTATTTTTAGGTATCAAAAATAGTACTTTTTTCGCAAATTTTAAAAGCCCATACAAAAGGCCTTTTGGTAGAAGAAATGTAGTAAAAAAATACTTGCTGCTTATTAACGATTTTATCTCAGCTCATAACTTTTGAAATTACTTACTTAATGGTGTAAATAAAAAATATATCGCATGAATAGAGTTAGAGCAGCTAAAAACTTTCGGAACAGCCCTCGTATTATGTGCTTAAAGTGTTTGTTTTACTCATCATCATCGACGGCCTGTTTAGCCTAGTTGGTAGTGACACTGCCTACGACGCTAGAGGTCCCGGGTTCGAATCCTGGTATGGAATGCTATTTGTTTCTGTGGTGAGTAGAAACATTTGTTCCTGAGACTTGGATGTTTTCTATGTATAGTATTTAGAATAGAATAGAATACATTTTATTGTTTCACCATGTTGCATTAATTGTTACATTATTACAGGTTCCAACAGTAACCCACACCGGGTATACAATATTAACTTAAGGCTAGACACATAATAATTATATTTAGGTATTCTTATTCTTATAGGGATGCACAACAAATTCGATAATGTTCTGGAATCTGCATTCAGTTTGAAGTTAGACAGACTATAGTGCGAAGGCGATGCACTGAACGCCATACTGGCATCCTATTAGGCCTGAATGCAGATTCCGCTCTAAAACTTTACATGCATTATTTATGGACTACTAGCTACTTACTTATATATTTTGAGATAAAAATTTCTAAAAATACAGAAGTTGAGTGAAATCTGATTTGAAATGTTTACTTCCGGTGTTCTATAAGAAAAAAAAACATTATCGAATTTGTAGTACCTGCCGAGAAAAACAATTTTATTCTTCTCCAAATTCCACTACGTACTTTAATTTTCTCATTAAAAAAAATAGCACCAAGACCTTTCGAAAATAACAGTTTTCAAATTTCATCGATTGTTTGATGGCTCATAAAACAATAACTAGACTTTATAATATAATGATATATATGCACGTTTACTCAGGCCATATAGAAGTACGTTTAATCCAAATATGAACAAAATCCGAAATCTGACATTATTTTCGTTGTCCGCTTGACGTGAAATGCCCCTATTGAGAGCGTAGATTATCACGTAGCGAAGCTAGGTTTGTGAAGTATTTTATATTATTTTTGACAAAATTACATAATTCAAAGATATATATGCAAGTTATTTATTTATTTAAAGTTTATTGCACAAATAAATCAGTATAAATGGCGGACTTAATGCCTCAAGGCATTCTCTACTGGTCAACCATAGGGCCAAACAGAAAATCGCGAAGGTAGGTGCAAGAGACAAACTAGGTTAAAAAAACAAAACAAGTCTATCAAAAAATATCTATTAAATATATCGTCGCCTAGTACCCATAACACAAGCCTTATTAAGCGTAGCGTCCACTCCACTATGGGACTACTTCGATTTGTGTAAAATTTATCCCTTTTTATTTATAATTATACTAGCATTTGCCCGCGGCTTCGCCCGCGTACTAAGCGTAATTTTTAACCGTCTACAAAAAAGAGGTTCACTGTTTGACCCGTATGTATGTATGTAGGTATATATGTATGTTTGTCCAAGATTATCTCGCGTTTGGCTGAACCGATTTAGATGCGGTTTCCAGAATAGTAGTTGTTACATTCTGGGAGTTTCGGTATACGAAGTTTGGTGATTGTGATTTATTAAAAGGAGCATCCAAAAAGAAACATGGCTTCACTTTCATTCGCACTCCTTACTGTTAGTCCGTCTGTTACAACCGAGTTGCTTTTACTGGACCGATTGAATTGAAATTTGGCACAAACTATCAAGAATTCAGAGCGCTCGTGGCCCAGCGGCACCCGCCTACCGCGTGCGGTATGCGAGGTTAAGCAATGTGGGTCAGGTCTAGGATGGGTGACCGCTTTGAGTAATTACTAACTGAGCGCTCTCGTGCTTTGGAAGGCACGTTAAGCCGTTGATCCCGGCTGCTGTTTACGACAGCAGTCGTTAAGCCAAGTTAGAGGCCTTCGGGCGGCTTGAGAACTTCTAACAGTCAAGTTGCCCACTCACTTCACAAAGGGGGATCGAAGTTGCACTACGTCCGTAGGGAGTACCCACCGGTACCCTACACGTGACCCCTGGATGGTGCTAAAAGTGCAACAAAAACTGGCAACCGTACTTGTCTTCCCGAAGATTTCACGGTTCGTAAATAAATGCCATACGATAAAAAAAATAAAAATAAAGGTTGATTTAAATGGAATAAATATCGAAACCTCTATGTCGTTTTTAAAACCCAATCCTTTTTTTTACAATCCCTGGCATGCATGGAGTGCCAAAATTTACCTCAGATTCGAATTAAGAGACCTCTCGGACGCTCAGATTTCGATTTTGAACGAAATCGGGACGAAAAAAATAATCAATATGGCCACAACTTACACAAATTTTACCTGGGATTCGTATTAAGAGACCTCTCGGACAATCAGATATCGATTTTGAACGAAATCAGGACGGAAATGAAGAAAATCAATATGGCCGCCACTTTTTCCAAATTTTACCTCGGATTCGTATTAGGGGACCTCTCGGACGCTCGGATATTGATTTTCAACGAAATCGGGTTGTAAATAAAGAAAATTAATATGGCTGCCACTTTTTCCAAATTTTACCTCGGATTTGTATTAAGAATTCTCTCGGACGCTCCGATATCCATTTTGAACGAAATCGTGACGGAAATGATAAAAATGAATATGGCTGCCACTTTTTCTAAATTTTACCTCGGATTCGTATTACGAGACCTCTCGGACGCTCAGATATCGATTATGAACGAAATTGGGAAGGGAATGAAGAAAATCAATATGGCTGCGACTTTTTCAAAATTTTACCTCGAAGTCGTATTAAGAAACCTCTCGGATGCTCAGATATCGATTTTTAACGAAATTGTTAAAGAAAAGAAGAAAAACAATATGGCCGCCACTTTTTCCAAATTTTACCTCGGAGTCATATTAGGGGACCTCTCGGACGCTCAGATATCGATTGTGAATGAAATCGGGACGGAAATGAAGAAAATCAATTTGGCCGCCACTTTTTCCAAATTTTACCTCGGATTCGTATTACGTGGCCTCTCAGACGCTCAGATATCGATTTTGGAAGAAATCGGTTTGGAAATGAAGAAAATCAATATGGCTGCCACTTTTTCCAAATTTTACCTCGGATTTGTATTAAGAGACCTTGTGGACGCTAAGATATCGATTTTTAACGAAATCGGGACGGAAATATAGAAAATTAATATGGCCGCCACTATTTCCAAATTTTACCTTGCATTCGTATTACGAGACCTGTCGGACGCTCAGATATCGATTTTGTACGAAATCGGGAAGGAAATGTACAAAATCAATATGGCTGCGACTTTTTCCAAATTTTACCTCGGATTCGTAATAAGAGACATCTCGAACGCTCAGATATCTATTTTGAACGAAATTGGGACGGAAATTAAGAAAATCAATATGGCTGCCACTTATCCCAATTTTACCTCGGAGTCGTATTAGGGGACCTCTCGGACGCTCAGATATCAATTTTGAACGAAATCGCAACGGAAATGAAGAAAATTAATATAGCCGTTACTTTATTCAAAGTTTACCTCGGATTCCTATTAAGAGTCCTCTCGGACGCTCAAATATCGATTTTTATCGAAATCGTATCGGACGGCACTGATTAATAAAACCATTACTTACAATACATTGAATCAAAAAAGGTCGTCCCTTCATAGGGAATTCACGGCATTTCATGCACCTTAAGATGTTATAAGGAACCTACATGCCAAATATGGTATCTCTCGAATCAGTAGTGTGGGGTGTGCGTTGATATGTCACTCAGTCAGTCAGTCAGTTTCTTCTTGCAATTTGGCAAACACTTTTAATAGCTTTCATGTCCGCAATATAAAATTTCGAAATCAATGCCATTTTCAAAATTAACGACCCAAAGAACCATAAAAACGACGCCCATATTAATATTTAGACATTCCAACCCCCTTGGAACCCAACAGAGGGAAGGGTATTTCACGTCCTCCACGTGGGATTTTAAAATCATTGTTGTTTTCGTAATCAGCGACCCGATAAACCATAGAAACAATACCTACCCATATCGACTTTCAGAATTTGTCACCACATTTCCCCCTTTTAGGGGTTGATTTCTCATAAAACCTGAAACACATGTTTACTCATTTAACGTTAGAAATACTCCTGTCAAGTTTCGAATAAAATAGTCCAACTAATCTTGATTCCCCACACACAATTCGAACCCCCATTTTATCCCCTTATGGGTTGAATTTTGAAAAATCCTTTTTTAATGCTACTCTAGACCTTATATGGAACCTATATACTAAATTTAGAATCTCTAGAGCCAGCAGTTTGGGCTGTGCGATGATATTTCACTCACTCAGTCAGTCAGTTATTTCTTGCAATTTGGCACAAACTTTCAAACTTTTTCATGTCCACAACATTAAATTTCAAAATCGATGCCATTTTTGTAATGAAAATCCTAAAAAACCATAAAAACGACACCCACATTAATATTTAGACATTTCATCCCCCTCGCACCCCTACAGGGGGGATGTTATTTCACGTCCTCCACGTGGGATTGTAAAATCATTGTTGTTTTCGTTATCAGCGACCCGGTATATCATAAAAACAATACCCATGTCGATTTTCAGAATTTGTCACCGACTTTCCCCCTTTTAGGAGTTTATTTCTCAAAAAACCTGCAACACGTGTTTACTCATCTTTAGAAATACTCGTATGAAGTTTCGCATAAAATAGTCCAACTAATCTTGATTCCCCACACACACTTCGGACCCCCATTTAACCCCCTTAGGGGTTGAATTTTGAAAAGTACTTTCTTAATGCACCTCTAGACCTTATATGGAACCTACATACTAAATTTAGAATCTCTAGAACCAGTAGTTTGGGCTATGCGATGATATGTCACTCGCGCAGTCAGTCAGTTATTTCTTGCAATTTGGCACAAACTTTCAAAAGTTTTCATGTCCACTACATTAAATTTCAAAATCGATGCCATTTTCGTAATGAACGTTCCAAAAAACCATAAAAACGACACCCATATTAATATTTAGACATTTCATCCCCCTCGCACCCCAACAGGGGGGATGGTATTTCACGTCCTCCACGTGGGATTTCAAAATCATAGTTGTTTTCGTTATCAGCGACCCGATAAACCATAAAAACAATACCCATGTCGATTTTCAGAATTTGTCACCACATTTCCCCCTTTTAGGGGTTGATTTTTCAGAAAACCTGAAACACGTGTTTACTCATTTATCGTTAGAAATACTTTTGTGAAGTTTCGAATAAAATAGTCCAGCCAATCTTGTTTCCCCATACAAACTTCGGAGCCCCATTTCACCCCCTTAGGGGTTGAATTTTGAAAAATCCTTTCTTAGTGCACCCCTAGACCTTATAAGGAACCTACGTGCCAAATTTGGAATCTCTAGGACCAGCGGTTTGGGCTGTGCGTTGATATGTCAGTCAGTCAGTCAGTCAGTCAGTCAGTCAGTCAGTCAGTTTCTTCTTTTATATATTTAGATTAATTGAACTATTTACCGTATGTAACTTCTAGCATCGATGTTTTTTTCGGTATCAGTAAACTATTATCCTCCTAGCAGGGCTGGTAACCCATGTAGTCTCATTACCATCCCATTTTCTTCACTGAAGGAGGGGCTCTTCAATAATAAAAATAGTAAATATAAATAAATCATAATAACATATTCTAATATCATTGTACAATTTTAATAAAATGGGAACATATTTTAGTACTAGTGTTGTTATAATATACTATAATTAATAAATTGCCATTTTATTATATTCTATTCTAAACTAATATGTATCACATATATTAATATCGGGAAAATAAAAACCTTGGAATTAAGTGTTAAATAAAATATTGTCCTTCAGGTATGGTTCCCCGATTCGGCGTACAAGACCGCTCAGGCCATCAACGACTTCTCCCGCGAGGGTCTGCCGATCATCATCTTCGCTAACTGGAGAGGATTCAGCGCTGGCCAGAAAGGTGAGTTTTTTTAAAGCATAAGTATATTAAAACTAACAGGATATGATTAAACTTAATAGTACATTACGATACAAGTGCAGAGAACAATTCGCAACGAGTGGTGATAAATTAAAACACGACCGAAGGGAATTGCCTGTTCGCACGTGTATTGTACAACGTTTTACAGTACATATGGCTCTTTAAAGTCTCTACATATGCACGTAATCTGCTGATTACCGCACTCGTGCGGTATAGGTGCACCATATGTACTGTAAAAGCATTTTTAACATAAAATCATAATCATTTATTCATTGCAAGAATCTAGTTTACAAAACAAGGTGTTACAAACATTCATGACCAATACATTTTGCTTTCCTAAACATGCAAGAAAATAGAGAGACGTTTGCATAACATAGTGTACATTATTTCTGTGTTTAAAAAGTCTTCAAACTAGAATTCTAAAAATAAATAATTTAGATAATGCACAATGTTAACAAGGCCAAAAGATATTTAAAATAACTAGTCAAAGTGGAGTTCCTCCTGAATGTGATTTATAATAAAAAGAAAGAAAATATATTAAAATCAATTAAATATGTAAGCTAATGATCAATAATAGTCATCCTTCTAATTAAAATGTTCATGCATATTATAAAAATAATTTTGTAAAAGCCACTTGGTAATATGATTTTTAAAAATAGTAATAAGCAATTTCTTCAACTCAGTTGGCAGCTGGGTGTATATCCGTATGCCCATGGAGTGTAATTTTTTTAGAGCATCCCATGCGATAAGGTGTTACAGCAAGTTTATGTGTATGCCTTTGTGGTCGACTTGAGACTTGCGACTGTAATTTAAAGCATTGGGGATTTTGACTGACCAATATTCAAATCTCTCTGTTGTATAGGCATGGGAGGCACAGTAACGGCTTATTCCCAAGAACATTGTCATATGAGTGTCTTCAATCCTCTCACTCATGAAATCTATAATGAGAGGAACCGGATTCGCCTTACAAGTTTTGAATTGAATGATTTTAGCCTTGGATATGTTGATATTTAAATTATTTGTAGACATCCACTGTTGTAATTTTATCAACGTGGAGTTTATTTTCTCCTTAAGAGATCGTTGATAGTATAGTACGCCTGGCTTAGCAAATAACGTTTAATATCAGACTTAAATTTACTGAGATGATTAATGAGAGTGTCGCACTTGCCCAAATTAGAGATTATAACAGGATAGACTTGGAAATAGTATTAGTAGGGCAAACCAAAAACTTCAAAGTTCACATCCAAAGATTATCGACACCTGTTGAGTAAATATAATGTTTATAACCCACGTTATCATTCTCAGTGGAACGCAATCGAACGTGTTAATCGTGAACTAGTGCGGACCGTCGCTTCGTACGTGCGTTCAGAACTTCGAAATTGTTATAAGAACAATCGAGGTTCAATGTGCTCTAAACACTGTAGTTCATGAAATAACTAAATTTAGTGCCTATTTCCATTTCGTAGTCTTTTTCGAGCATGTTTGAGAAAAATATTTTTCACCTCAGCGGCTCGAACATGGCGGTTTTGCTGCTTGAAACCAGTAAGAAAAATACAATTTTTCTGTGAGCGTCAAAAAGTTAGTCGCAGCCCGCAGGTCTTTTTTCATACTGCGGGGTGTAATACAAACTTGGAACATTTAAACTTTATTCTCTCTGTCACTATTCCTTTGCGTTATATGATTTCGCTGCTGAGATGAGAAGTTGTATGTATCACATGAGAGCAAAGATATTTGCATCTCGTGTCTTTGAGTCCCTCGCTACGCACAAGGTTCTATAATTGTATCACGAGCGTAGCGAACCCAACCAATGTACTTTGCTCTCTTGTTGTACAAATGACTATTTCGACAGACATGTACGAGGAAATCCTCAAGTTCGGCGCGGAGATCGTGCGCGCGCTCCGGCGGGCGACGGCGCCCGTGCTGGTGTACATCCCGCCCGGCGCCGAGCTGCGCGGCGGCGCGTGGGCGGTCGTCGACCCCAGCGTCAACAGCGCCCGCATGGAGATGTACGCCGACCCCGAGGCCAGGTCAGTGACCCTCAAGCTCCCCCCGGCGGGCCCCGGCGCCCGTGCTGGTGTACATCCCGCCCGGCGCCGAGCTGCGCGGCGGCGCGTGGGCGGTCGTCGACCCCAGCGTCAACAGCGCCCGCATGGAGATGTACGCCGACCCCGAGGCCAGGTCAGTGACCCTCAAGCTCCCCCCGGCGGGCCCCGGCGCCCGTGCTGGTGTACATCCCGCCCGGCGCCGAGCTGCGCGGCGGCGCGTGGGCGGTCGTCGACCCCAGCGTCAACAGCGCCCGCATGGAGATGTACGCCGACCCCGAGGCCAGGTCAGTGACCCTCAAGCTCCCCCCGGCGGGCCCCGGCGCCCGTGCTGGTGTACATCCCGCCCGGCGCCGAGCTGCGCGGCGGCGCGTGGGCGGTCGTCGACCCCAGCGTCAACAGCGCCCGCATGGAGATGTACGCCGACCCCGAGGCCAGGTCAGTGACCCTCAAGCTCCCCCCGGCGGGCCCCGGCGCCCGTGCTGGTGTACATCCCGCCCGGCGCCGAGCTGCGCGGCGGCGCGTGGGCGGTCGTCGACCCCAGCGTCAACAGCGCCCGCATGGAGATGTACGCCGACCCCGAGGCCAGGTCAGTGACCCTCAAGCTCCCCCCGGCGGGCCCCGGCGCCCGTGCTGGTGTACATCCCGCCCGGCGCCGAGCTGCGCGGCGGCGCGTGGGCGGTCGTCGACCCCAGCGTCAACAGCGCCCGCATGGAGATGTACGCCGACCCCGAGGCCAGGTCAGTGACCCTCAAGCTCCCCCCGGCGGGCCCCGGCGCCCGTGCTGGTGTACATCCCGCCCGGCGCCGAGCTGGCCTAATTGGTCGTTAAACTGTGCGGGTCTGTTGCATAATGACTTGCCCTTGCGCGACTTCAATTTTACCCATAAAGTCCATTATTTGTCGAGTCGCAAACTTTTTAAAAAGAAAAAAACGTTCGTACAAAAGATGGCATAGGTCGTATACAGATAATTCTGGTCGTTTTTCTCTGTTGGACACGCAACGTTTTTGTATATGTCTGAAAAAATACTGTATTCAATGAGGAATAAATACACTTGTGATTCGGTTAAATATTGTGGTTTTGTCAACAACCTTCATTTCAATTTCGAATTCTATTCCCATTTTTAACCACCGACGCGAAAAGAGAGGGGTGTTATAAGTTGAACGTGTCTGTCTGTGGTATCGTAGCTCCCAAACGGATGAACCGATTTTCGTTTAGTTTTTTTTTGTGTCATAGATAATTTAATCTCGAGTGATCTTAGCCATGTCTCATCAAAATCTGTTCAGCCGTTTTTTGAGGTATTGTGCTTTGAAATGAAAATGTCAGGGGTTTTTCAACTTTTCTAAGTTGTAGTTATTGAGATAAGCACTATATTAGCCTCGGGTGGCGGGGGTAGGCTTCGTATTAATTAAAGGGACTCCCAATCTCGTCTATTGAAAACTAATACTCAGCCTGCAATTACCTCCTTCCGTGCCTCGACAATAATGTACTATTATAACCCGTTTCATTAGAAAAATATAAAGAATTTTGAAAAGCCGGCAACGCCCTTGCAACCTCTCTGGTGTTGCGAGTGTCCATGGGCGGCGCTAATCGCTTACCATCAGGCGATTCGTCTGCTCGTTTGCCACCTATGTCATAAAAAAAGACATGCGCTGCCTGCGCTCATAATATAAGTTACATGTGTTTTTTATGTAATATGCCTCTATAACTTAACGAAACCTTTATCAGTATTTGTGATTTGTTTTACCAGGGGTGGCGTCCTAGAGGCTGAGGGTATTGTGGAGGTGAAATTCAAGCAGCGAGACACCCTGAAAGCGATGCAGCGGCTAGACCCTGAGCTGCAGCGACTTAACGCCCGGATCACAGGTAGCATTCAAACTTGTACTCTTACGAGTATATCTAGTAACCCAGTGAATATCGACATTAAAATCGCAAAGTACGATGTAGATCTGTTTTTACCAGAATTCGGTTTTTTTATGTATGTTCACCGATTACTCGGAGACTATCGGAAGAAACTCAACTTTACGAATACAGCTTATGTATGATAAATTTTTAAGAATTTTTTTTAGCAGTTACATAGACGAGGATCTTTACGCAGCTTCGCCTTGGCTCCTTGTAAAATGCAGATGGAAGTTGCTATACGTAGTTAATTATCCAATAAAGTTAATTTATTTGTTTATTACAGAACTGAAGGAACAAATCGCCGAAATATCCAAAAAGTTCGACCGTCGGGGCTCCATCGACGACGTGCTCGTCCGCACTGAAGCGGGACGTGATGCTGAATCCCGAGTGCGCGAGTTAGAGACAGACTTACAGCAGTGTGAGAAGAACGCTAAAGCTAGGGAGAAGGAACTACAGCCTATATACCACGAGGTGAGACAAAAGTGGACCTTATTTCATTGTAATAAAGTTCAAAGCAGGGCGAATATATATCATGGGAATGGTTATCCTGGTTACGGTAGAGTTCAAAGCTGGTACTACAAAAGTAGCCCTTATTCTATATGAATAGGGTTTAAAAAAATCAAGCATATCCTGGTCACGGCACCAAATGTAATAAATGGGAACTTTATGGCTACAGTAATCTAACTATAAAACGAGAGGGAAATTCTGCGACTCCTGTCTCACGCGCACTATAGAAATTAGAATGATGTAGATCCTGTTCGTAGCAACAAATTGTAACCATCAATTTTATTACCTGTTGTCAAGACGACTAAACAATACAGTTTATTCTAAGATATTAGTCCATACATTAATAACGTTCTTTTCTCAAATTAAGTTCTTATTTCAGTTGGGTCAAATCTGCCCTTATTTACATAAATTAAGCAGATCGCGTTTTTAAATAATTGTAGGACTTGCTTCAGAAAAGTCAATTGGTCCAATGTCTCCACGTCTTTTCCTGATTGTTTTATGTATGTGTTACAAACATATTATATGTAAATAAACTCATTTATTGTGTTATTTACACAGATCGCGGTACAGTTTGCTGAGCTCCACGACACAGCCGAGAGGATGTTAGAAAAGGGTTGCATATTCGTGAGTACAGTATTTCTTATATAAGCGTTAAGAGAAGCCTTTGGCAGTACCGGATAGACGTGTAAAATTTGACAGTTTGACAGCATAATCCGCCAGCTTGTCGACGCCACTCCGCCGTCTTATAACAATACGTCGAATAAATGAACAGCTATGTTTGCTATATTGTGGCACTTAAAATGGTTGTGAAATGAATCATCGATCAATTAATAACCGTTGAATGCTTTTTATAGGAATTTTCAAAATTCTTAACGGATAGTCGATGAAACAAAAGAACGCCAAACGAAAATATGAAAACTAAAAAAATCGTTGATTCATTGTCGATTAAATGATATTCGATCAAAAACCACTAGGCTGACCCGTCGTCAAAAAACTTTTTATTAAACGAAAGTTTATCTTCTAGGACATCATCCCCTGGAAAGACTCCCGCCGTTTCCTCTACTGGCGTCTCCGACGACTCTTACTTCAGAACGAGCAAGAGCGTCGCATCCAGGCGGCGGCTCGGCAGGCCCAGGACATGGACCAGGGCGCCGCCGCCGCCACACTCCGCCGCTGGTTCACCGAGGACCTTGGCGAGACTCAGGTGAGGATATTACATGTGTTATTGACCACGGCCCATCCTAAACGTGGTCTAGGGCGGCCTAGGCGGCCATACCCCACCCTGGACACATAAGGTGGTAAGGTAATTCCCTATCCCAGTTTTATATACAAGAATATAAACGTACGTATCCAAGCGGCGGATGGGCAGGCCCAGAGGCTGGAGGTTAGTGTACGATGTTGGTTCACTGTAGAACGGGGTGAGAATCTTGCGCTTCGTGTTTTTCCTGTGAACAATGGAAAAATTATGATCTAATAACCTTTTAATAACTTAATATACACAATCATAAGCGGTTATAGGTGAAAAACTTAAGTAACGCCCCTTTTGTATGTAGTAGTGCAATGTTCGAATAGACATTACATATATTGTTTAAAATTAGTGACACATACAAAATAAATAGACGCAAAGTAGCATGTCTGTGCGTCTTCTACAAATTGTACTTCGGGGAGTGTGCTCAGTAGCTCCATGAGCTCATACCGCCTTCCCCCTTCTTCCATCGGACATTCAGACGTACGGCTGGCTACCATCCTTACCTGGTCGAAATTCCTCTAATTCGAACCAAGCGCTTTGCATCTTCTTTTATAATGCGCACTTCTAAGGTTTGGAATTCTCTGCCGGCGTCTGTATTTCCGAGTTCATATAACCTGGACCTTTTTAAGGCACGAGTGAATAGGCATCTTTCATCATAAACATTTTTAATAAAAATAAAAATGCCTAATCGAACACGTCAGAACTACATGCAAGAGGGGCTTTACTTAGTTTTTCACTTATTAACACAGGAAGAATTACTACTATTTTTCAATTGTCTATCAGTGCGTGCTGAACTTATAAAACTACGAGGATTCATATATCACGACATCAACACTACACTTGCATACCGGTGGTGCTTGCGTATCGGTGACTAGGTGTGATGAAACAGGAAAAAAAATTTTTTTAATAGATATTTAAGTTTTTAGGGTTCCGTAGCCAAAATGGCTAAAACGGAACCCTTATAGATTCGTCATGTCTGTCCGTCCGTCCGTATGTCACAGCCGATTTACTCGGAAACTATGACCACTACAATTATGAAATTTGGTGTGAAGGTGTATGTTATGAACCGCTATAGAAATATGATGTGAAATTACGTAAATATATTAAAGTGGGGGGCACTATAATTAAATTTAAGACATGCATACATGTAACAGGGGGTCAAAATTTTCCATTTAAGTCAACTGTTGGTGAGATATTAGCTGTCAAAGTCGTAAAAAGTGTCGTTGTCGTCGTCGTCGTCATCGTCGTCGTCCCCCCTCTAATTTCCAAACTATGAAGTTTAAAATTCTGAAAAAAAAAGATAATGTACATTAACAAATCCTTTCAACGATTTTTAGTTTGAACAAGGTAGGTTTAATGGTTTTTGAGTTATTGGTGAAAAACTGTCTTGCCTAACAAAAGGGCGTAAGTGCCGTAAGTTGTTATGAAGATACGACCTTTTTTGATTAAATGTATTGTATAACGGTTTTAAATGTAATTAGGAGGTGTCGGTACGGAACCCTTCTTTGTGTGTGGTCCGACACGCACTTGGCCGGTTTTTTAAAACTAATTTTATAGGGTTTAATTTAACAAACATAGTTTTCACCTTTTGAGCATGCTAGAAGTCCATATTACAAATTGGTTTCTAAGAAACTAGGTTACTGTTGTCTCCTCGCTGACGGGACAGAATAACAACAAGGAAAAGTTTGATCAAATTTCTTTGACGTAGGCCCATTCCAGTTATCCAATATCTTTGTCCACGTTTTAATTTTTTTTTCATGCGTAGCCATATTGATTTAAATGTCATCAGAATATTTGATCAAATGTCGGGGTCCCATTCGTCCAATTTCTTTGATCAAATGTATATTGGACAAAGATATTGGACGAGTGGAATACCACCCTAATACTATCTTCACAGTCTCACCAATGGGAGCACGACAACGAGGCGGTCGCCAAGTGGCTGGAGGCTCAGGCGGCCGACGACAACTCGGTGCTCGAGCGCAACCTCCGCGCCGTCAAGCAGGAGGCCGTCATGAACGCCGTCAACGGCCTCGTCATGGTGAGTCGCTTTCATCATCATCCTAGCGTTATTCCCAGTACAGTTGCATCCTGAAGGACGCCTGTGGTCCGCTACCTAGTCCCAAGAATTGGCAGACCTTCCAACCCAAGGGGGAAACTGGACGTTATTGGGATCAGGCTTGTCAAGTGGGTGGGCAACTTGACTGTTAGAAGTTCTCAAGCCGCCTGAAGACATCTAATTTGGCTTAACGACTGCTATCATAGGCAGCAGCCGGGGTCAACGGTTTAACGTGCCTTCCAAAGCACGGGAGCGCTCAGTTAGTAACCACTTAAAGCGGTCACCCATCCAAAACTGACCCCGCCCGACATTGCTTAACCTCGCATACCGCACGCGGTACGCGGGCGCCGCTGGGCCACGAACGCTCCGGAGGTGATGGAGAGACCCAAAACTCCGTCCAATCACTGCCAACTTACATGTGGCAGCACAGCTCTTATCAGCCGTCACAACAGCCCACATTATTTCCTAACTAACTTAAGTACAAACGGTCGCTAAATTACCAGTTGCAATAACGCTGCCTCGCTCTTCGTCGTATCTGCGGTTAGTATATAAGGTCTTCAAGTATAGAGGAAGAACTACAACCAGTAAACGCTGGTAAGATACGATAAGGCATACTTACATAAACCTCGTAACCAGAATTTTTGATCATGTATCCTGGTCACGACACCAAATTGTAACTTTCCACCATTGATTTCCCTGCACAAGTCACTCAGTTCAATCGACAAATAAGCTGCGCAACTACAAAGGAGTATTGTTATAACATTGCCGTCACGCTCCTAATGCTCAAGCGGTCGATGACAACTCTGCTTGAGCGCAACCTACACGCTATCAAGCGGTACACCTAGTTTTTTTTTTAAACATAAACGCAAACGAATGCGATGTAGTCTTTATTTGTATGACAACGCGATCAGCGTTTCTGGCGACCTTTGGTGGTAACTATTTGTTGCCATACGAATTGAGACTAAACGTAAACGAGTTCGTTTACGTTTATGTTTAAAAAATATATACTAGAAGTACAGGACGCTGTCATGAACGCCGCCAACGAGGCAGGCAAGCAGGGCCACTTACCAACTAAACTAAAGTGATAGTCAAATCCATTATTAACTTATTACAAGAAGTATAATTTTATGAGCACTGCTTACCCCATTTGGAAATACTGATTTTATCTATGTATAATTAAAAAAAAATCTAAAACTAAATTTTCATTACAGGAACTAACGCCATCACAACGCGCTGAGTTCGTCAGGAAACTAACAGCTTTAGAAATGGAGCAATAGTACACATCTTAAATTTAATTATAATTAACGCAATAGGCATATCATACAACCCGCACACTGCCCGATTGGGAGACCGGAGCACTCAAAGTGTTATATCTTTTAACCCCTTAACCGCCGAAACGTCAAAGTGACTGTTCAACTCTGTCATAAATCACCAAGTGGTTTAAAAAAAACATTTACACTATGGCATTATCTAATATATCAGAAGATGGAGTGGACTACTGTGAGTTAATAAGGGTTATCTATGATCAAAACTAGGCATCTTCTGGGTGAGCTCGCTTCATCGTCGGCCTCATCTTTGCCCCCTGGCTAGATACTGGCCAAGAGCAATCCCATAACTAATAAAAAAAAGAATAGTTCAAATCAGACATTATATTGTCGGGTGACAATAAGAAGTTACTATAAAATCTGTCATGACTCTTACAAACTTCCTATTTTGGCACTGAAGCGATGGCGAGATACGAGTTATTATAAGTAGGTTTTTGTTACTTAGTAAATTTTTGTTGTGAACCGACGACAGAATAGTCTCAGTCACTATATTGATTAAATCATGAAATAATATTATTTTGCTATATTAACAATGCCGGGCATTTACTTTTATTGCTGACGCTCCAGATATACAAACGAGACACAATCCAAAACGAAAACGCAATGAATTTATAAGCTTAAGCAGAACCTCAATTAGCCTCTCTCATCTAAATTGATTTATGAATTCTAATATTAATTTAAGGGGCATCCAAAACGTACTATCTGGCGAACAGCAAAGCTGTTAGATAGAGAGGGACAGGGACATGATTTCAAAGACCATACGCATAAGTATGACCTTGGAAATAATCCAATTTTTTTGCTTGCTGTCCACTATGCAGGACCGTCTGGATAAGCTTTTATGAATTATGCACATCAAGCAAAACTAGCGCTTTCAAAAAAGATATTGATATTATAATTTAAATTGATACTTGTTTGAAAAGTCTAGTCTCTACGGAAGGGTGATATCAGTCGTTTTGTATTTACAATTATTGTTATTTATTTTTGTAATTATGTCTGCTGTTGAAAATAATGAATAATACCTATATTCCTAAAATTGTTACCTTTTTGTAAAAATTGTGTAGACATTAAGAATAACGCGTATGATAGGATAAAGAACAAAAACCTCACGCGGTTCGGTATAAAGATGCGATTCAAAGTAGGAATTCCCACCCGTTACCACTGGTAACCGCGGGGATTTTCCTATCTGTTACCACTACTACTACTGAGTATAATACTCTGTAGCTACCACTAAAGGTAGTCATTACCTTCACTTATTTCAGTTTGTTCCAGTTACACTAGTAACGGGTGAGGACAAAATTGTCTAAATTTGCCCGTGGCAACAGACAGGTGGTAACAGTTGGGAATAATCCTTCAAAATAGATTTTGTGAACGTAATGCAATGATGGGTTAAGACCAAAGGAAGGAACGATAATTCTTGAATGTTTTGCTAAGAATAGTTGATAGATCTTGTCAGATTGCAGGACATAAATATAACATTTATGGGACTAAGTCTAAGTAATACGTAGTCATGTAGTTTAGGTCCGTCCTTTTCAGGTCAAGACTAAAAGTCTTTAAAAAAGGTGTAAAAATAGCTGGGTTTGAGAAGAGAAATGTAAATGTTATTTTATAATTAATCCATTGGTTTAAATGTAGATACATATAATGATTAAAAATGTAATATGTATGCTATATAATATATAAATAATATCATTCTTAAAAGGTCATATATGTATATAGTCTTTACAATAACATGAAACCAAAAATGCTGATATGTAATCATATTTCATTTATTCATTATCCTGTAGTAGGTACAAATTTATATACATTCCTAAAATGCTATTTCCATTTCGTCTAGACCTTTTTTTATATAAAAAGGTACTAGTATGCCATCACAATTCTATTTCAAATGAACAAAAAAATTATTTGGTTTAGTGAAAGTAAGATTATTTTATAGATCTTTTATAGATCTGTTTGTGTAGGTGCGCCGAATTTAGGGATTCCCATCATGTTCCTACTGGTAACAACCGGGGAAACAATTCCCAGATGTTACCAGTAGTAATTGATGGTAAAAGGAAGGAATAGCCCTGATTTAGGTATCATGTAATAATGGTTATATTATAATGAGCTATGTATAAAACAATAAACAAAAGCAATTTTTACAATTCAAGGCCCAAAACGACACATATGCGTCTCTCTACGCGCGATAGTCGCTACAAGGCGGAAAAATGCTGCTACCCGCTACGGCACCCGTACCGTTCGTCAGGTATCAACAGGGTTAGCGTCATATTTGTTGAAGTGGGTACTTCTTTGTTGACAATTTCAATGAGTTAGCCCTACTCTCAGCATTTTTAATTTTAGTTACGTACACCAGATGGCGCTAAAATATATGTGACGGTATCGGTGATTATTCGCAGAAATAGATTGCAAATAATAGTACATTACTACAGAGGCCGGGACGATTCGCTCGGCTGGATAGGTCTGAGTCGGGCAACCCCATATTTCCCGGCGAGGTATGTATAGTGCTTTTCTCAAACATGCAATGTAATAAACAACAAAAAAATCAAAGTTTTATTTTTAATACGCATACCTAGTGGCAGAACGTCATGATGCCTGTGCCACAAACTTATGTGGAATGGAAATTAAAAAAGAGGACTTTGCTGGCCTAGGCCTGCAAGATTTGTATGAATTTCCATTAACGACCTCTTGTCCCAGCCGCCTGAAACGTCATACTTCGCAGTCTATTATAAGGAACATAACATCAACATTTCATTGCATGTTTGAGAAAAGTTTAGTTAAGTTACAGGTCTTTTATGTGCATCTAAAATGTGACCGTTTACCATAAGGCGGCCCGGGCCGTACGCTTGTGTGCCCACGACGTGGTATAAAAAAATAGCAAATTTTTGCCAAAAAATGTTTTGAACAATGCCTACAAAACTACAAATATATCTGTATTTTTCCAGGCGCTCAAAAATATCTCAACGTACGCTAACCCATTCACAATAGTCGTGTTTTGATATTTGTAAGCAGATGTATCTAAAGGGTATGTAAATTGGAAATGCTTGTGATAAGTACATCTTCGATACGAAGAGTTTTATTCTACGAGTAGAATATGACAATATTGTATAAGAGGCTCCCTAGAGTCGGTTATAATATTGAGCATACTTAGGGGTGCGTAGCACCAACTAACGATCACAGACCTATTAACTTTTTTCATACTCATAGATGACCATTTAGGTACCCGATTTATGGATATTTACAGTTAGATGTTTACCAAAACCATCGATAGTAATAGCCTTGTTAAACCCGTTTTACAATCACTAACAGGAAATTGAAATGAGGGCCAAATATGCCAAAAGCGTTCTAAGCAAGTCTGGAAAAAATTAAATAAAATGGCCCGAAAGTCAATCCGATATTTCATAGGTTTCAACCTCTTCACTTGAAAGCCGAAGCTTGAAGTCATCATTTGATAGGGTTCAAAATATTGGTCACTATTTCACGCGTATTAAGCGTCACTATTTCATCGCTTATTAAGGTATAAAATTATATTATAGGTAAAAAACTTAAGAAAATGTCCTGTTGTATGTAGTTGTAACGTGTTTGAATAGGCATTTGTTTTGTTTGTATAAGGCCTGAATCACACTGGCGCGGTTTGCGGTGGCGGTCAATAGTAAATTTGACAGCTAATGACAAGTTCACTATTGACCGCCGCGGCCAGGCCGCGCCAGTCTGTGAGAGGCTTTACACATTTTAAATATGTAATGTGTATTCGAACACGTCACAACTACATACAACGGGTCCTTTTCTTAAGTTTTTTTATCTGTAGTGTACTGTAGCAGTTTTTTCCATATGTAGCGAAAGACGCCCGTAGCACTCTAACGCATATCTGCCTAGATTGGCGCTGAATGGTTAAAAAAGTGTTCTAATGTGCTCAAGTTTAGACCTCTCTTAGAATTGTTCTTGCGTTTGATTTCTGTATCAAATGATTGAAATAATACCATTTATTTTTTACTCCAGCTTGACACTAGAATGACTTACGGTTCTGGTAACTGGAAGCCTCAATTACAATCAGGGTATTCAGGGTTCGTTATGTAACATTTAATTGTAGAAATTGTTAATTTATGTATAGTTTAGTAAATTATTCGTTATTATAATTCGGGGTCCATTTCTTATACTCTTAAGAAAAATGTTTGGGTATAGTCTATTTCAAATGTCACTGTGTGAAAGGTTATTGACCTCTGGGTTATGGCTTTAAAAACAATAAGTAAACAAAATAGGTACTAATTTCAAGACAGGTCATTAAGTACGAAAATTCAGTCTAATATGAATCTTGAATCGGAAAAATAAAATTATAATTCTATTGACACATATATGATCGCTAAATCGCCTCTGCCTTCATAAGGATTACTTTGAAAGTGTAGTCACGATCTCGCAATTTTTGAGGTGTTTGTTGTCATTTTAACATACATTGTGTGACGCCAATGCAGGACAAAATTGGACTCGTCAAAAGGTCGCTAAGCAAGTAAAATACGCAACGTACAAATTGGCTTGTATTGCTCTTGAATCGAGGATCGGGGTTAATGAACTTTCTTGCGGTTAATTTTGAAATAGATTATAATTAGTAACCGGTTATGTGTCCATACCACATGTGTTTGGACAAGAGCAAATAAATGAAATGCAATATAATTGTTTTCGTAATATTTAATATTGTAGATGTATGCTTGTATAGGTGTTTGTTGGTTTATATGCATGAAGTTTCCAATAAAAGGCTGTTTAAAATATGATTATTTTATTTGAATACCCTCATTTTTGTTCAGTTGCGAAAGTATTTGATTTTTTGTATGAAAATGAAAAATGTTTGAAAAATGCTTATTTTGGTTAACAATAGGTTATCAGATCACATAGGTTGGGATCTCCTAGTAAGTATTGAAATACCTGTAAGTAAATTGTGTGTTTTACATAATACTTATGTACTTAGTCGGCTCATAAGTTCTGTCATATACATAGTATCAAATAAAAACAAAAGTTTAAGTTTATTCCGTATAATTTGTACAGCGTTTGAAAGCTTATAAACTAGAGAATCTAAATGTATAACATTTATTCAAAATGACCGCCATAATTATCTATACAGGCTTGAAGTCTGCGTGGCCAGTCGTCAATGGATTCACGCACCACTTTCATGTCGATATTGGTCACTGCCGTAGCAAGGGATTTTTTCAGCGAGTCTAGATTTGCATGAGGTTTTGAGCACACCTTTTCCTCTAAATACTGCCATATTTTATAGTCTAACGGATTAAGATCTGGGCTAGAGGAGGGCCAATCTTCATGCCGTATAAAGTCGATTTTATTGGAGGCGAGCCAGGCTTGTGTAGACTTTGCCTTATGGGCTGGAGCAGAGTCCTGCTGGAAAACCCAATGCTGGTCTAGAAACATCGTATGGGATAGTGGTTTCACAATATTAGTCAACACCGTGTCTTGGTACACTTTGGCACTAATTTTTACTCCTTTCTCACAAAAATGCATACTAGTGACGCCCGCATAAGAAACTCCCAGCCAAACCATCACAGATGAAGGGTGATGACCTCTTTGAATACGGAGAATGCTATTAGACGCTTCTTTACTATTGCGAGCGTACACTTTTTCTTTTTCTTTTTTTTTTTTTTTGTTTATTATAGTTTTCTTCTATGTCAAAAATTTTCTCGTCCGAAAACAGTATACAACGATGCTTATTTTTAGCGTACTTCTTCAATAAAGCTTTAGATCTTTTAAGCCTTAAAGCTTTAAGCCGACCATTGAGAAGACGGCCAGTTTTTCGTTTATAAGCACGAAGTCTCAGGTCTTGATTAAGCACTCTTTTCACCGTGTTTCTGCTCAAACCCATCTGGAGGGCCATTACTTTTTGTTTCCTAGCGGGATTTCTGGCAATGCGTGCCCTAATTGCTTGTACAACCGCTGGAGTCCTAGCTGTACGCGGACGACCGCTTCTTTTCTTGTCATTTAAACTAGAGACCTCACTGTATCTTTCTATGGTACGATACACAAATCTTAGAGAGAAATTTAAATTTTCAAGTAGCTTAAAAATTTTTGTCGGCGAGTGTCCACAACGATGTAGTGCAATTATTGCGGTACGGCTATCTTTAAGCGTCCACTCCATGTTAAAGAAAACAGAAAATTGCAAAATTATACTACTCAAATATTTAAAAAAGATTCGAAATTCAAATGCACAACGGTTTTTGTGTTAAGAGTTCCAAATTTAAATTTTAAAGGCCAGTGACAGAAATTATGAGCCGACTAAGTAGTTATATAGTATTTAGATTAAACGAACTAGTATTTAAGTAGTTAGTTATTTCGTATGCTACACCTGATGGCAAGCAGACACCATAACGACTGCAGATATATTTTTTTTACCTGTTGTCCTACCGTTCTAAACAGTGTTCGCCAGTGGGTCTACAGGTAATTAATTTTTTCCATGTTAGAAGAACTGCGATGTGTTTAAAAATGTTCGGTTCTGAGGGCCTACTCAGGACTTCGTATCGTGCCGTCCCTTTCCGTCATATAGTGTATAATACGAGAGTGAAAGGGATGGCACGACACGAAGTTCGGAGTAGGCACTCTGGCGATTCGCCGGCCGCTGCCGCGGCACGCTGGCTCGGCTCGCGCGCTGTAGGGTCGCAGCTGTACTAACACTCCTCCTCGCTCCGCTCGTCGTCGTACCTAACTAATCTGTAGAAAAAATTCAGTGAAAACAAACATTTCAGTAAAAATTACGAACACAGACGAACCATGGGGAAAAATAAATTACCCATAGACCCACTGGCGAACACTGTTTAGAACGGTAAGACAACGGGTAAAAAAAATTACCCGTGGACCCCCCAGGGGGACATGTTGGTGGGATCACGGGTAGTACCCCGAATATCCTTTGCTACAAGAAACGAATGACAAAAGAAATTGGTAAGTATTATTCAAGTTGAAAAAGTATCTAGATGGACTATCCTAGCTGGTAGTGACACTACCTACGAAGCTAGAGGTCCCGGGTTCGAATCCCGGTAAGGGCATTTGTTTCCGTGGTGACCAAAAGTTTTGTTGTTGTTCCTGAGACTTGGATTTTTTCTATGTATTTATTACCTCTTTCATATAATGTACTCTTTGCCTCTTTCTACGGGTGCCGCGGAACTTAGTAAAACGCAGCTTAAAAAACTGTCACAAGGTAGCGTTCATATTCTTCCCAGTATTTGATTGTCTTATCTTGGTCTTATCAAATTAAAATTTGTATTACAGCCATTAAGTTCGAATAAGAGTAAAAATATTTAGCTCGGTATAAGAAATTTAAAATTCATGAAAAAAGCACTTACAATTTACTTCAGTTTAATCAATTCTCATTGCTATCGTGCATAAATAAGTCATAAAATCAGAACGTACTCGCTTGTCGATGCTGTCACCGCTGTCATCTGTCAGTTGTTAATGTTGTTATCTGTATATGTATGTTATTCGCTAATGTTTTTTATTGATCTTATGATCTTAGACCTAATACTTGACGAAATATAGACTGCTAATCCTGGATTTATTTCAGTTGGTTGACGATTAGCAATAGTAATCCTGGTAAGTAACACGTAGCCGTCAAAGGAATATAATGACTCTGCAAAAGATTGATATCATGATTCCTATTAATATCGGTAATAACTTTTACGTTTCGTTCTCTTTATTAATAATGATACTAAACTAGTAACAAATCGTGTTTTTCAGTAATATAAAGCTCACAACAATGTTGCCGCGTCAATATTATAACGAACAAGACCTCAGAAAGCGTCAAATCGACACATTAAAGATATTCAATGACAATGTCCAAGAAGTGACAGAGAATGTGGAATATAAAGTGGATTTCACTATAAATGGAAAGAATTTTAGTTTAAACGTGATATTGGGGCCTGAGTTTCCTAATGAGGTTCCAGTGATATTGGTGAACCCTCCGGTGGCGCATCCGTGGGTGGCAGAGCATTCAAGCCAGGTTGTGGGTGCTCCGGGGCTGATTCAGTTCACAGTGCATTCGGATTTAGGGAGAGTGGTGCATGCTGTCATCAGGTATGTCCTTGATATTTGCAGTTATTATTATTATTAGTTGGTGTTAGCTGCGAAATGATGTATAATAACCTCTAGCCGCCCAAAGGCCTATGAACCTTTTGAGCTCCAAGTGGCAAAGTTATACGCCGTGCCCCTAACGCCATAAAATAAAGATAGGCAAAGTAATAATGCCAAAACATCATAAAGGGTTCTTGGAGTGATATTTCATGGTGTTCGACCGGATGTTAGTGGCTTCAGTGGCACGAATTTCCAATGGCGTGGTTTGCCCTCTTTGACGCTCTTTTGAGTGCCAAACCTTTTGGTTAAGGTCTCTCTTCAATTGAATGTCAATCTTATAACATTGGAGCAGACTTGCATTTGTTTTTTCATTTGGCTTCAACACAAAATAAACTATAGTTTTTGCAGTAGATTAAAATCTCATTGCCATATATACTTGTTTGGTGGGAGCCTCCACCTTAAGGGAATATGTGAAAACATGGAAGTTGAATTTATTTTTTTGATTTTTATTATCATCATATTTTCGAAATAAATAAGAATAAGGAAAGCTCACTCAACCCTATGTAGTAGTTTTGATATAATAGTGCATTACACACTGCATGTTGTGATAGATATATGCACTTTTGAAATACCCTGTAAACAACATTTTCAAATGTGTTATTTTTTACCGGGCACCTAATATGACGAATTGACAGATTTTACTTGGCTTCTATAATAAATTGGCGGCTAAAATAATAACCTGGCATTTGGCGACCCCAAGGGAACAGGCCCTGAGCAGTGACAGTGAGGTGAGTGTATTTTTACTCACTTACCTCACTGTCACTGTTGCTGCCAATTAGTTATTTTTGTAAGTTAGGTTTGGATAGATCCCTACTATTTATTTAGCTGCCTGGTTTAAGACATGCCTTTCCAATATATGTATAACAAACTATATGTACAAAATACAAATGATAGTTGACTACATAAGTCCAGTGCTTTTAGTAAACATTCATTCATTCATTTATTTCATAAATAATAAAAATTGTGTTTGAAAATACATACATTAAATTTAAAGTAAATTAACAATGTCGAAGTAAAAAAATAATATTATCAAAGTTATAAATAAAAAGGAAAATACAGTTCAAACAGGATTATGTTACACTAAAATTGAAAATTACAATAATTACAAAAATGTCATATAAATGAAATAATAATGCAGTTACGAGGGTGAATCAAAAAGTTCTTAGAACTGCATGGTGATAAAACCTTTTTAAATGTAGTTTGTTTTTTTTTAGCTGTCATTATGACATAATATGGCGGCAAATTTTATTTGCTTACGCGTACCAATTGCACATAATTAGTTATTTTGTGAAGCAAATCGCTCAAAATCTGTCATTATGGACAAAAATGAGTTACGTGCCGTGATTAAGTATCTCTGTCTGAAAAAAATGTCCACTAAGGTAATTCATTTGGATATTCAGCAGACTATAGATACTAATGCTATACCATATTCCACGGTTGCTTACTGGGTTGCCGAATTTAAGAGAGGTAGGCCCAACTGTGAAGATGACCCTCGCTCCGGCCGGCCTTCCACCTCGGTCACTGATGACAATGTGGCGAGAATTGAAAAATTGGTATTGGAAGACAGAAGAATTAGCATCAAACAGTTAGCAGAGATCCTACACATCTCTTTTGGCAGCGTGCAATCAATATTGACGGACGTTTTGGGGTTTAAACAAGATTCCGCAAGATGGGTTCCGCGAATGTTAAATGAGGTAAACAAAGAACAGCGTGTGGAGGTTTCGAAGCGGAATCTGGAAATCATCGAACGTGACCCGGATGCATTTTATCGCCGATTTGTGACCATGGACGAAACATGGCTCCACCATTTTGATCCCGAAACAAAAAAACAAAGCATGACCTGGAAACAGGGCTCGGAACCGGTTAATCTCAAAATCCTGAAATAGCCAAATATTTTTAATTAGTTTATGCTCTTTATGTAGGACTCAATAATGTATTTGGGTTATTACTTCATATTGTTAAATTGCCTGATTAAACATGCAATAGTAGACGAAAGAACGATAAGAACTAAAAAAATACCGGTATTTTTGTATGGACAGAATACCGGTATCCGAGCCCTGCCTGGAAACGACCTTCTTCGCCACCTTTAAAAAAAAATCGAGTGTTTCCGACGCCGGGCAAAGTTATGGCACCTGTATTCTGGGATACGGAAGGAATCCTATTCATTGACTACCTGCCGAAAGGAAAAACCATTACAGGTCCCTATTATAAAGAATTGATCCCGAAAGTGCGGCAGGCGATCATAGAAAAACGCCGGGGAAAGTGGTCTGCGGGCGTACTGTTACACCACGACAACGCCCCAGCTCATCGCTCAGAATTGGCACTCACTGCTATCCGCCAAGCTGGCTTCACGCTGCTTGACCATCCGCCATATTCTCCGGACTTGGCTCCTAGCGATTTTCACCTATTCCCGAAATTAAAGGAGCACATCCGCGGAATTAAATTTCGAGATGATAACGCCGTAGTGGGTGCTGTAGAGGAGTTTTTCAAAGGAAAATCATTTTTTTATGATGGAATAAAAAAAAAAAGAAACGATACTTAAAGTGTATAGAACTACAAGGAGACTATGTAGAAAAATAAAAAGTAAGAAAACATTATTTTTTTGTTTTTCACCCTTATTCTAAGAACTTTTTGATTTACCCTCGTACATTGTCCAAACCATTCTACAAATGAACACCCGTCATAAACTCTTCCACAGAATATAAGCACTGTTTAAGCAGTATTTTCTTAAGATTAGTTCCAAATTTGTTACTATTTGTTAGCGACTTCAGCTCCGCAGGCAACTTATTAAACAGAACAATACCGTGGTATGCCTCAGCGCACTTGACCACTCTCAGGCGCGTAACCATAGCTAGTGGCAGGTCCTTCCTCCTAGTAGCCAGTCGAAGATCCCTTTCCTCTTGTGACTCTATTTCGTATAAGTGTCTTACTAGGTCCTTAAGGACCACCAGAATATATAAACCTGGTACAGTGAGGATCCCATACTTTACAAAATACTCCCTGCATGAAGTCAACTGAGGTATCTTTGCCATTATTCTAATTGCTCTCTTTTGCAACACAACTGACGGGACAGTAGTGAGTGTACCATCACTGTGTAGTGGTTGAGTGTACCATCACTGTGTAGTGGTTGAGTGTACCATCACTGTGTAGTGGTTGAGTGTACCATCACTGTGTAGTGGTTGAGTGTACCATCACTGTGTAGTGGTTGAGTGTACCATCACTGTGTAGTGGTTGAGTGTACCATCACTGTGTAGTGGTTGAGTGTACCATCACTGTGTAGTGGTTGAGTGTACCATCACTGTGTAGTGGTTGAGTGTACCATCACTGTGTAGTGGTTGAGTGTACCATCACTGTGTAGTGGTTGAGTGTACCATCACTGTGTAGTGGTTGAGTGTACCATCACTGTGTAGTGGTTGAGTGTACCATCACTGTGTAGTGGTTGAGTGTACCATCACTGTGTAGTGGTTGAGTGTACCATCACTGTGTAGTGGTTGAGTGTACCATCACTGTGTAGTGGTTGAGTGTACCATCACTGTGTAGTGGTTGAGTGTACCATCACTGTGTAGTGGTTGAGTGTACCATCACTGTGTAGTGGTTGAGTGTACCATCACTGTGTAGTGGTACAGTGTTGTAAAAACACTGCGGCCTACTTGCAGAATAAACTTCACTTATTTTATTTTATTTATTTCATTCAAGTACTGAAAGATTTTCCTACTAAGTTAAAATTACAACTCAAATGATTATCAAAAAATTCTGTTGATGGTGGATGAAACAAATGTATAAAACCGGCCAAGTGCGAGTCGGGCTCGCGCACTGAGGATTCCGTACCATTATCTATAAAAACGGGGGAAAAATCACATTTGTTGTATGGAAGCCGCCTTAAATATTTATTTTATTCTAGTTTTTTTTATATATTTGTTGTTGTAGCGGCAATAGAAATACATCATCTGTGAAAATTTCAATGGTCTAACTATCACAGTTCATGAGATACAACCTGGTGACAGACTGACGGACGGACAGCGGGGTCTTCGTAATAGGGTCCCGTTTTACCCTTTAGGTATGGAACCCTAAAAATTTATAATACAGATCTAGTCACAATTTGTTTCTAATAAATCATTAAAAGTATGGAATACTTCTTAAACTGTACATAGTTTTGTTCCATTATTTATTCCCAGAGAGCTACAAAAAGCGGCACCGGTTGAGGAGTCTTCACAGAGCAGTCCGTCTCACGTGAGCTCGCAGGCGCTCATGTTCCCGGAACTTGGAGAGTTGACGATTGATGAGCTGCATGAGATCTTGGAGAACCCTGACTTGCAGGTAACAAAGCTAATACTGCTGCTGAACCATTATTGTTCTCTATGGTACCAATGCTGCAAGCACAATTCTTCACATGTACTATTCAAGAATTGAGTTGCGCGACAGATCCACACAACTTCACAAACAGTGCATTTACACTGACACTATGGCTGGGTTGCACCGACTTACGATCACAGACTGATCAACGTTAAATATGGCGCCGGCAGCTGTCATCCCATAGAAACTTGTCAAACTTTCCATACATTCAAATTTTAACGAACACCGCTTACGATTACAGACGGTTTGGTGCAACCCAGCCTAAATTTTATTTTTAAACAAGCAGCTATCACACTTTCGGCGTTTGTAGTACATTATTAGACTAAGTTCAGCGGAATTATACAGGCTGTTTTTATTGATTTCCGTTCCTTCATGCCAATAGCCGTGTTTTATTTAGTTTCTCAAAATACAAGAAATTTTTTATTTTTTTATATTTTATTTTCATACAAAATTAATAAATTATATCACCAAGGGTGAATGAAAAACCGCATTAAGAATTAACGTGAAGTTAAGCAAAAGTTAATGTTAAGTATGATAATTTGGAACGCCTTTTGCTCTTGGCTACCGCTGTTTATCTACGTAGAACGAAACGTGTGTGATAGCGTCCATATTGTGTCAAAAGATTTTGACGACATACTGAGCTTTGATTGGCTACTGCCTACGTCAAACGTCAAAATAAAGTGACAAATAAAAATAAAATGGCGTCTCCTCGGAATTTCGTCTAGTCGTCTCTGAATATTTTTTTCTAATGTTGTTATTTAAATTGGAGTATTAATAGTTTACTATGCAGTAAACAAACGAAACAGTGTGTAGCTAATCGAAAATTCATCTGGAAGCGCGTATTAACCATTGTTTGGACAACAAATGGAAGATAGTGAAGTGCATCGTATGTGGCAAGGCATGCAAGTTCTCATTTTGCAAAATGTACGAGTGTTGTGGTTGTAAAACGTAGAACTCTGTGAAAGGACGAAGATATATCGTTTTCCCGGACAAAGAGTATGAGATGAGATACATTAAAAAATAAATCTGCTCATAAGTAAAATGTTTGTTTAATTTCATTTAACTAAAATATGGCTCAACATAGTTCACGGTATTTCAATTGAACACCAGTGGTGTTCAATTGGAAATGCAGTGAGCTTCTACACAAAGTTAAATTTAAATGAACTATATATATTTATTGTTGGATGTTCACAGTAAGTTCCATTGCCACAGTGCCATTAAATAATAAAAAAAAGAAACGTCAAAAATCTACCAGCGGGTACAGATTAAATATAGTTGCTTACGGTCTATATATTTTCTTCGTGAGTTGGCGGTCTGAACCCCTTACTAGTCTGTGCTCTTGGCTATAGAAGCCAGGTTCAAATCCAGGACCAGATTGAAGTCTCCAGTAGTTTTCTCACAATACTTATTAGTGCCTTATTGTCCAGGATAAGCTTCTGGAAACCACACCTCAACTGGTGGCCCTCTCCCTGGAGACAGAAGAACTGATGCTGAACATCGAGAGGATAGCCCGGGACAACCTGGCGGAGCAGCGTAGATTAGACGAGCTGAAGACTGAGGTTGTGGACCGGATATCCGCGCTGGTCCAGATGAAGATGAATTATGAAGAGCTGCATACCAGGTGAGTCCTTTAGCACAGGTTGGGGTGATTTATTTTTACTAGTATTTCGTTTCGATCCGAGGGTCTAAGAGCTCTGTTAACCTCTTTAAGGTAACGGCGCTCAATAAGTACTCGTAATTGTAAAATGACGAGACGATTTTCTCCCGCTGAACTACGCGTTGTAAATATTTTCCTCTTTTTTGTATTAATGCTCAAGTTTACTTATTTTAAGTAGATTAATTATTTCCATTGTATTAAGCATATTTTGGGAGAGTATGAGTATTACCCATAAGTCCACTTTATGGGACTCATACAAATACAACATTATTTATTAGCATACAAAAATTTAATTTCGAAATGGTACCTGAACCCTATAAAAGGATTTTATAAAAAAAAACACTAACAACTTTACTTTATTTATTGCTCTAAAACGCGTGGTGGTAAATACTATTTTTTCATACCACTGGAGGAAACATTAAAAAAACGCTCTCTCGATTTATGAATATTAACAGTAGTCGTTAGACATTCTATCAAAACTATCGAAAGTGATACTCTAATTAAACCTTTTCTCAATAACAAACAAAAATATTAAATGCCTTAATCACCTGTTTTAGATTTAAGTTAGTTTTAATTCGTGAGGTCTACAGCTCACAGAGCCAATAGTGTAAATATGTATAGATCAAAGTCAATTGTTTTTATGTAGCAGCTATAGTACAGGAAGGCCTCAGTAGGTTAAAATGAGTCCGAGAACGAAAAAAGACATTTTGTAAATCTTTATTTTTACTTTTCGTGCAAAGTCGATATGTAAAGGTCCGAGATGTCACATAATGCGATCGTGGCTCGCCTGAGTTCAAGAGATAAAACACCAGTTTATAAAAAAAATCGGGCCAATTGCGTCTAACATACAATATCTCGAAACCTACAGATATTACTTAATTTATTTACATATAACCTTTTATCCAGAAATAATAAAAATACAATATAATACTTAAAACTACAGTAACCGTTAATTATGTTTCTGTGTCCCTTCTGGCAAAGGCCTCCTACAGTTTTACAGGGTTTTAAAGGGGTCACAGAAAGGGAGGAGTGGAGACTCTTCCCTTTCTGTGACCCCTTTGAGCCATGGCCTGTCATATCTACAATTTCATCCTCTTTTACATTGCCTACCTCTCTTCCGTTTGCAGCCTCTTGGGAACCATGTTGTCAGTAGTTTGCTCCATTTCTCAGGTCCTCTTATTGTATGTCCTGCCCACTTCCATTTAAGATGTTTAACTTTGTAGGCTACAACCTCAAATTTAGTTCTGTTTAATAGTTCTGAATTCCTTATTTCGTCTATTCTTCTCTTCTTGATCATGCTTATTTCCATGGCTCTCTGACTTACTTCCAATGTTTACATACAGCTGCCAATCTTGTCCCCTTATTCATAAAACTTAACAAACCTCTGTTATCTAAAATTTGTTTTGTCCCTTCTCACAAACATAACTGTCAAAGTGACAGATAAGGAAAAACCAACTTTAGCGGCTTGTTAACTAATATAGGCTTGATGGACGTTTATGAATAAGGGGGTTGGACTCTAACCAAAGCGCAGTGTAATCAATTGAAAGTATTATATAATTAACGACACCTTAATCCAAGGAACAAACTAAAACAAGTTTGTTACAACTGTTACAAGGATGTAAGATGTTGTAATCTGTAGATTTTGAAATATCCTCATGAGGACTGGGTGTTAAAATTTGCCAGAGTAAATTATACTCTGTCAGATTGACAAAAAGTCAAAACTTAATTGGGACATATGTACTACTAGCTTTTCCCGCGACTTCATCCGCGTCTTCGCTCCTATTGGTCGCAGCGTGATGTTATATAACGTAAAGCCTTCCTCGATAAATGGACTATCCAACACAAAAATAATTTTTCAATTCGAACCAGTAGTTCCTGAGATTAGCGCGTTCAAACAAACATACTCTTCAGCTTTATAATATTAGTATAGATGTGTAGGACGTCGGGTGTCAGGAGGATATTTTACGCTATGCGCGCTTACTCCACTGACGTATTTGGCCCCGACTGACCAAATGTTCTATGTATTTAAGTATATATCTATAAAATGTATCGTCGTCTTGCTATGGGTCACAAGCCTTATTGAGATTACTATGGGACTAGTTTGATTTGTGTAAAAACGTGTCCCTAATATTTATTTATTTAATGTATACTGTGGTATTATCGACAGGCATCAGAAATTGTCGGAAGAGTACGACCCGCACCGCATCAGAGATTGTCTGAAGGCTGCGGCGCTGAAGGCAGATGAAGATGCGGAGGCGATCGCTGAGCAGTTCCTACTGGGTAAGTTGCAATCCTGAATTTAACTCTACTTCACATATTAAAAAAAAAACGTAAGCCCTTTGCGATTTCTACAGCAAAAACAAAATGTCTGCAAAAAATGGAAAATAGGCGTTGAAAATTGCGTGGTTTATACTTTACGTCCGATCCGTTGGACCAATCAGATTCGCACCACCCAGTAAGTTCTACGATGCCGTACACGCTGCCATAATCATATTGGGTTGGCGGATGTTAATAAAAGAGAAATTGATGACAAGGTGTCACGACTTTACACGGCGAATTAAAAGGTTAATTACATAGCTGTGTAGTACCGACTGTGTATATATTTAAGTGTAATTTCTTTTTAAGTGAAATAAACGTCTTTAACCAGAAATGCAAATTAGATTATACTTTATATAAATTCGTTTATGCTAGTAACCTCTTGTAAGATTTATCAGTTTTTGCTAAGGGAGCGTTCATTACTTGCGTAAGGCTATTTTCGAAGAATTGCATATTCGATATTAAAGCTTAATTTCGTCCGTGTCCAGGCAAGCTACCGGTGGAGAGCTTCATCTCCCGTTTCGCGGAGACTCGCGCGCGAGGACAGGCGCGCCGCGCGCGAGAGGAGCGCCTCGCGCATCAACTCGCGCAGCTACATAGGGCTACTTAAGACTTCGGTGTTGTGATAGCGTTTCATTCCATTTAGTTAATCCATTGACCCCATGAGGATATAGTCACGCCTCTACGTGCGAGGTTCGCTACAAAATGGAAAATGCTGCTACGCAGATGGCGTAGTAAACGTAACAGTCAGCTCGAATCGGAATTAGGGGTCGTTACATTTGGTGCCGTGACCAGGATGAAATAATCTTTCGCTCTTTGACCTCACGCACTCGCACTGCGTAGGACTTCGGTGCCCAACATTTTGTTAAGGAGGGCATTTGGTGATGAGGCTAACCACGGGGAAAACCGCTTATCCACAAGAAAATTTGGCTTTGAAATTTTAATCTACTGTAATAGGGGATAGAGTTTGTTTTGTTTTGCAATGGAACGAAACAAAATAAATGCAAATTTGTCCTAATTTTGAAAGATATTAATTCCATTGATTCAAGGTTACCTTTGGGATGAAAATTGAGGCCTTTGGGATAGATTCAGTCGAAGGCTTGTTTGATGTTTTACCGACATAGTTCGCGCAGACGTCGACATAGCAGGACCTAGGGGCTCTACTCCGAAATATTCGAAATCTTAAGTTCGTATGGTGCCGTCCCTTTCACTCTTCTATCATACACTATATGAGTGAAAGGGACGGTACCATACGAAGCTCGGATTTCAAATTTAGTTAGTAGCTCGGAGTAGAGCCTACTCCAAAATTCGAAATCCGAACTTTCCACCCGAACATTCCGAACCAGGGAATGGTTAGAAAAAAAAAACAATCTTCAAAAGTATGCCCTTTATTCACACGACTTGATCGCAACCATGTTAAGGTAATATGACGTTTAAAATCTTTTGTCTTTTGTGACTTTGACATTTGTTTGTCGAAACACAGGGTGTTTGGTAGCTAGGTGCAAAAACTTTCAGAGCTGGTATAAGACGTCAGCAAACGGAAAAAAATACCCGTTATTTTTGATGAAATTCCCGTAGAAACTTACAGTTCTAATCACTCGAAATAATTTTGGCGTGATTAGGATTTAGAATTATTGTTTTTTTTTCCGCTCCTATGAAAATGTATGAAACCTTGTATATCATCCCTGAAATTCTGCACCTAACTACAAAACATCCTATAGAACGATAGCGCTTTTGAAAATGTATAGCTACATTGGCATATGTCATTAACATACATTGCACTCCAGCGGGCATTTTGCGGGCACGTCATATGGTATGGTTTACAAAAAACCTCTTAATCACACAGTATACATAATTAGTATTTGTTACATAGCTGTTATCATATATCAATCTTAAATTGTCTACAAAATTAATGGGTCCCCCGCACGCTCGGCTGAACTTGATTCTCCATACAAACGTAATTTCGTTCTCATTTTAAAACGCCGTGCTGAAATAACATAAAGCTTTTCTCAAACATGCAATGAAATATTGATGTTATGTTCCTTATAATAGGCTGCGAAGTATGACGTTTCAGGTGCGGCTAGGACAAGAGGTCGTTAATGGAATTTCATACAAATCTTGCAGGCCTAGGCCGGCAAAGTCCTCTTTTTTAATTTCCATTCCACATAAATTTGTGGCACAGGCATCATGGCATTCTGCCACAATGCATATTAAAAATAAAACTTTGTTTTTTTTGTTGTTTATTTCATTGCATGTTTGAGAAAAACACTATACATACCTCGGCGGGAAATATGGGGTTGCCCGCCTCAGACCTATCCGCCTCGCTGCGCTCGGCCGTCTATATATCTTCGGCCGGCAACCCCTTTCGTCCCAGCCTCTGTAGTAATGTACTATTGTTTACACAATAGGAGCCGCCATATCTAGGTCGAAAATTAGTGTCTGCTGCTAGAAATTGTAATAGAAAAAAAGGCGAGTTTTTGGGTATTTTACGTCTTGTATAAAAATTATAAACCTTAATAATCACTGTATTTTTTTCTCCATTATAATTTCAACCTAGACCTAGATATGCCGGATCTCAGTGTGTATACAAAGTTTCATATTATTCCAGCTTAAAATGAGAGTGAAACTACGTTTGTATGGAGAACTAAGCGTCCTGCGGACTCTTTAACAGTCATCCCAATACAATTTATAACTTTAAACGTAATTTAGATACGAATTTTTATAAGCAATTGGAAAAGCACTTATTAGAGATTGAGTTAAATTATAGGGTAAGCGAGTTGTTATTATATTACTATAGTATTGACTTGACGATGTGATTTCGTACACTAGGTTCTATACACTGTTCTTCCAGGATTTATAAACTGTGTGAATGTATTTAATATGGATCGTGCAATAAAAGTGTATCACAATTATTTGTGTTTTTTTTTTACCTGAGGGGATCCTCGTTATCAATAATCTAATTTGCCATAAAAGTGAAAAAAAAATTAAATAAGGGAAAGGGGGGGAGGGCACCCCATACATGTAACCGGGGGATGTTTTTTTTTTCAATGTACATAGGTGTGTGGGATATCTATGGATAGAATTACTGTTCAAAACGGGATATTTACCATGTATGTTAATATTGTCGAGTTTCCTATATTTCGGGGCTGTTGCAAGCACCATTTTCAAGGATTGACTGACGTGCTGCGAGTTTTCTAGTGTTAGTGACCATGTTAGCTTGAAATCGTATATCTATGGATAGGCCTTAAAAATGCTATAGAGGTTTCTAAAAAACTTTTCCATTGTAGTCAACCGTTTTTGTGAGCTGTCAAAGTCGAAAAGCTACACAGCCACAGCAATAAGTGTTATGGTTGCGGTCTCTAGTAAGATATGCAGAGGTAACATACACTTCCACAGCTGACACTCAAATATGCAAATGTGACAGAGAGGGAGATACACGAACTTCGTTCGTTTTCAAATATAATATTGAAAAATTTAATGCTCCGAGCAGGATTCGAACCTGCGACATCTGGCATACGCGGCCAACCGCTCTAGCCTCTGAGCTATCGGAACAATCAAGCTCGGGCACGAAATCCTTCACTAGTTCCCTCTTACAACGCCTTAACCCTTTTCCAGGCCGCGCCAATCAAGAAGGCTTTACAAAAAACAAAATATATACTCAAAATGGTTACGTTATGGTGATTCATTTCAAGACGAGTCACTTTTTACTAGGACGTAATACCATACAAAGAATAAGAGTGACAGAGAGAGACTTATCATTTGTTGTCCTTGTCATAGTTTCACTTTTTTATTTACCTCGCCCTTTATTTGGTAATGTATGGCAGGACATACAAACTATTTAACCATCTTTTCTTTTTTTTTCTGTTGACTCAAATTGTTTGGACTATCTAGTGTCACCGAGGCTTGAATTGGGGGCATTTATATTTTTTGTCAAATAAAGGGTTAATAAGATTTTGAGGAAAACGATTACCCGCCCAAGTTAAGAAGGTCGTCGCTTCAATTTTGCTGGATAAGAGCTTTACCCTCCCTCTCGGTGCTAAGTACGCGTAAAAGATCTCTATGTTAGAAATCCTTAGTATAATCACAGTATTACAATATAGAAAATATATTCCCTATTATATTCCGTATTTTCTATTCTCTTGTTAAACTGTGCTGTAATAATATTAATAATTATACGTAGTAAAACTATAGTTTGTGCTCTGAGCTGCTATCTCTATGAAGGATTATAAATCATAAATCATGGCATGTGTAATTGGCAACACTAGTAACAACTGTCAGTGACACTGACAGTGACAGCAACTATTATACTCTTTGAGCTTTGAGTGACAGGTCAGTGATGTCAAGTAAAAGCATAGCATACAAAAAAGTTTTGTATTGTTTAATTTTTAATGATTTTGTAGTAAATGAAGCAACTATCAAAATGTCCAGAGAAAATGTTATTCGTAAGCAATATCTAACTCTACTTACCGTATTGTGTAATCCTACGCAATATCTTAGCAAACATTTATATTCACACTGCAGTGTGCGGGTGATAAATTTCGTCATTAAGTAACACAATAAGGTCAAACGATGAGATTTTAGTTACACCGTCCTCCCACTATCATTGTAATATATCTTTCTTCGCACAACTCTATTGACTTCATACTTCATAGTATTTTCTTTTTTAGAACTGTAGCAATCATGTTATTAAGTTTTAGTATATTTTGTTCTATTTTAATGGCACTAACAGTGTCTGAGAAGTTAAAGCTGCAAAGAGTTGTCGTTCTAAGCAGGCATAACGTGCGTTCACCACTATCGGAACATTTGGCAGAAATCACACCAAAACCATGGCCTCATTGGGATGAAAAAAATGGATACTTGACACCAAAAGGTGTGTATCTAGAAGGTTTGATGGGCGATTTTTTTTCTAAGTGGCTTCAAGGCGAAGGCGTTTTGCCTGAAGGATGCCCAGATAAGAATGATGTTTTTGTGTATGCTAATGTTAAACAAAGGACCAAAGTTTCTGCACGAGCATTTGTTCTTAAAGCTTTCCCGGAGTGCAACATAACTGTTCATGTGAGTGACAAAAGTGATCCTATATTTAATCCATTTGTACATAACAACACAGATGCCTTTAAACAACTAGTGTTGGAAAAAATGCAAAGGGTCCTAGATATGCTACAATTGAATACTTCCTATGAATTGATAGCAAATATTCTAGATTATAAAGATTCAAATATATGTAAAACGGATCATAAATGTGATTTAGAGACGGACAAGAATATGATAAAAGAGATTGTGGTTGGAGAAAAACCTACAGTAACTGGTCCGTTGAAAATTAGCAATACTGCTTTAGATGCCTTCATGATGCAGTACTACAATGGGTTAGCCCCATCTAGTGTGGCTTGGGGAGAGCTAAGCAATGACGTAAGTTGGAAAACTCTTTATAAAATAAGTGAAGGATACCATAATGTCATATACAACACTACTGTCCTAGCTAAAGACATAGCTTTCCCATTAATAAATTATATGAAGAACATTTTCATTAATGAACAAACAAAATTCAGTTTGATAATGGGACATGATTCTAATATCTTAACAGTTTTTAACGGTATGAGATTTAAACCATATGTTTTACCTAATCAATATGAGAAGGCTCCTATAGGTGGCAAAATAGTATTCCAAAAGTGGGCAAACTCAGATGAAAAGTATTTTTTGAAAATACAGTATGTTTATGCTTCAACCAGTCAGCTGAGACTTGGTTCAAAACTTACCTTATCAGAACCTCCACAGTTTCGAATATTAGAATTACAAGATTGCCCCACAGATAAAGACGGTTTTTGCCAATGGGAGGACTTTAAAAAGTTGTTAGATGAATTTTGATTTCTCAATGGTACACTGATCATTATCACATGGGATGACAAGTTTATCGCGGTTTCTAAATTTCTTTGTTTTCGACTTTTCACTTTAATATACATCAATATTCACGTGATATTGCTTCAATATTGCGTGTAACGCGTCATAATCACCTTGTATCGCGACTTAAAGGCGCTAGCGTGTATAAGTAGAACCTGTTAGGGGGCTTTTACACGGTTATTATTATCACGCGATACATTCATGTAACGATCCGTATCACGTAAATAATGATGAATTTTGAAGCAAAATTAATACAATTTTGAACACCGCGATGATATTGTCATCCCAGTATTGTGACGGTTAACCGTGTAAAGGACCTCTAAGTGGAAGTCTATGGGGGAGGCCTATGTCCACCAGTGGAATTCCTTCAGCTGACATGATGATGATGAAAGGGCCTCTAAGAACAAATTCTGGCGAAAAACTATACTCAGGGCACAAAGTCAGTTTTTACTTAATTCTTACTGTAACATTTTCTAAGTCAAGTGTTGTTACCATTTAAAACTATTTATAGTTCTTGAGCTCACTCACTACTTTTTTATTGTGTAAATCTGTAATGAATACTCATTTTAATATTGTTTTGGCTTTAAAAATTAAGTATAGATAAAATGTGTGTGTGTCAACAACTTACGTAATATCCTGCTTTTTAGATTTATATGTGTGTATGTGGTATATTATTGAAGTGTGCATTAAATAGTATTTTGTATTGTATTGATTAAATACTCTTCTTATAGTGTGTACAATGAAGTAAAATAAAATTATAAGCAATTCAATTATTATTATTTTTTCTCACCATAGTCATCGCTAATACAGTATCCGCATATGCAACCGCTGAAATTCCGCATCGACATCAACATCTCCATCCGGATCAGAGGCGTCTTTTCTTCACCTATGGTCCAGGGTGTAGCCCGAGAAAGATACGGTTTTTTTGGAAATAATTCAATAACTGGCCAATTTTTGTTATACGGTCCTATTATGCGATTTTAAGAACCTATATTTTTATAATTTCCGAATCTGAAGACCGGAAGTTGGAAAAAAAATTATGTGCCCGAAAACTGGTGAATTTTTGCAGCAAACAGGGTATCAGTATTTTTATGATGTGTACTTCTATGTATATGTCTATTTTAATACTTACGACCAGAATCGAACAATATGTGCAACGGGAAATGAGAAAAAAAATATCTAATAGGTAGTTTCTGGTTTTGGCAAATTTACTAAATGGAAATATAAATATAAGTTTTTTTTAGCCACACTTGAAACACAAATATTGTTCCTGAAAATTATCATTTAAAATGGAATGACATATATATTTGGTAAATACATTTTTTTTAATCCCGTAATAACTTTGATATCAAAAAAAGGGCAGTGGAATTGTTTCCATAGACTTTTAATTTAATGCCTCAGAATATCTATCGAATAGAAATGACCCAAATTTTATTTATTATCGTTATTATACTCAATTACCGCATACATATGCAATCTTATTTGGACTTTATTGCCTGTTTATTAAGGATTATTTTAGAACGCAGGGCGAGATGGGGAAGGCATAGCATAGGTAGGTATCTTAAAACGCGCGCGGCGCGTGCTGACGCCGCCGCCTCGCCCCGGTGGTGTTTTTATTATTTATTACCTACTAGTTGCGCGTAGCGCAGATGGAAATCGCTTGTGTGTCTACTCCACCGAAACGGCTTATATTAACCGATCTGCTTCAAATGCAAAGGCAAAATGACAAAGTTCCGCTCATTTGCAGCCTGCATTCTGCATTGCATAGGTACTTACCTAGTTTTCAATAATGTAGGATTCAGATCAAAAGGCTGGAGTCGGCTTGCATCGTACTACTTAAATATAGCTACCGCCTGTCCGAAAACAGCGTTATTGTTCAGTTTTGGTTCAGTGCTAATGAAACGGACTTTTATTTTAGGTGTATAGATATTAATATAAAACAAAACCTGTGATTTCTTTTGTTGCAATGTTAAGGCAGGAAATTAAAGGACTTTTGTCACCCTTTCTATCGTATGAAATGAGAATAAAGCCTGCCAGACACTGTCAGTAATATTTACACTATTTAGTACCTATTTTACTCACATTTGATATGATAGAAAGGGATGGGTAGCGAAATACTGACATTATTACTGATTGTTTGGCGGGCTTAAGATAGGTTCAAAATACTTGTCATTATTACTGATAGTGTCTAGCGGGCTTATGTATACAAAATCCCATCAAAAACATAAATGTAAAAATGGGAGCCAAGTTCAATATTAAGAATATGCTATGCTTGGTTGTCGTCTTCACCGACAAGAGAATTGAGATCTAAATGTGTGCCAAGTTCCGTAGATTCTCTGAAATGGTGCCCTGTCCGGCACTACAGTGTTCACAGTAAAACTAATTTACTGCGGCTTAATGTATTTTGAGCTTTAACTTGGCAGTTTTCTTAAAAATCCAACAGCTTTTATGGTATTATAACATACTGCATAGAAAACTGCCAAGTTAAGGCTCAAAATGCATTAAGCCGCAGTAAGTTAGTTTTACTGTAAACAATGTAGTGCCGGACTTGGCACCATTTCAGAGAATCTACGGAACTTGGCACCCATTTAGATCTCAATTCTTTTGTCGGTGAAGACGACAAACAAGCATCTTATATTCTTAATATTGAACTTGGCTCCCATTTAAGTATGTTTTTGATGGGTTATCATTACATATTGTTAATCTTCGCCGAATGCCTTTTTAAGAGCGAATGCACGAGTTACTACTATCTAGACACGCGGCCGCGTGTCCAGCCAAGTTCACCCCAGGAACTGGCGGACGGCAGCCGTATGTTCATCATCATAATTATCATCATGTCAGCCGAAAGACGTCCACTGCTGGACATAGGCCTCCCCCAAAGACTTCCACAATGACCGATCCTGCGCCACCCGCATCCAGCGGACACCCGCGACCTTCACCAGGTCATCAGTCCACCGTGTGGGGGGCCTGCCCACGCTACGCCTTCCGGTACGTGGCCGCCACTCGAGAACCTTTCCGCCCCAACGGCCATCGGTTCTACGTGCTATGTGCCCCGCCCGCTGCCACTTAAGTTTAGCGATTCGGAGGGCTATATCGGTCACTTTGGTTCTGCTGCGGATGGCCTCATTCCTGATGCGATCGCGCAGAGAAACTCCCAACATAGCTCTCTCCATTGCCCTTTGGGTGACTTTGAGCCTTCTTATGAGGCCCATAGTAAGGGACCACGTTTCAGTGCCATATGTCATCACTGGCAACACACACTGGTCAAAGACTTTTTTCTTGAGACACTGCGGAATATTGGACGAAAAGATGTGCCGTAGCTTCCCGAACGCTGCCCAGCCGAGTCGGATTCGACGATTAACCTCTTTCTCGAAGTAGGACCTACCTAACTGGACAGTCTGTCCTAGGTATACTTATATGTAATCATCTACAACTTCGAGCGTAAAGTGTCCAATTGTTAAGGGAGTTGGTGCGACATGGACATTTGACATGATCTTCGTCTTGTCTATGTTCATCCTTAGACCAACTCGCTCGGAGGTTTTACTGAGGTCATTGAGCATTGTACTTAAATCCTCCATGGTCTCAGCCAAGACTACTATATCGTCAGCAAACCGAAGATGAGTGAGGTAGTCGCCGTTTATGTTGATGCCTAGCCTTCTCCAGTCCAGAGTCTTGAAAACATCCTCCAGTGCAGCGGAGAACAGTTTAGGAGAAATAACATCTCCTTGCCTGACTCCTCGCTGCAACGGAATAGGCTTTGAGTTCTGGTCCTGGAGTCAGACTGACATAGTGGCATTCTCGTACAAACACTTCAGCACTTCGATATAGCGGTAGTCCACTTGGCACCGTTGGAGAGATTGTAGTACAGCCCACGTTTCAATCGAATCGAAGGCTTTCTCGTAGTCCACGAACGCTAAACAGAGGGGCAGGTTATACTCCTCAGTCTTCTGTATAACCTGACGAGCGTATGGATGTGGTATACGGTGCTAAAGCCTCTTCGGAAACCGGCTTGTTCGGGAGGCTGGAAGTCATCTAGCCTGCGTGCGAGACGGTTCGTAATGACTCTTGAAAACAGCTTATAGACATGGCTCAGAAGTGAGATGGTCGGTAGTTCTTCAGTAAGGAGTTGTCACCCTTTTTGAAGAACAGCACCACCACACCTCTGTTCCATGCCTTTGGAGTTTTACCTTCCAGTAAAACGGAGTCGAACAATTTCTGAAGGGCCCTAAGGACCGGTTTTCCACCCGCCTTCAGGAGTTGCAATTCCGTCTTCACCGGGTGCCCTGTTGTTCCTCAGCTGCTTAAGAGCCATTCTAATCTCGTACAGGCTGATGTCCGGGATATCTTCGGTATAGTGCCGGGTTAATCTAGCTCTAGGGTCTTCCGCCAGACCAACTTCGGGTCTGCTAGTTGACGTGTATAGCTGTCCATAAAAGCACTCTATCTCACTCAGAAGCTCCGGTTTGGACGAAACGATTCTACCATCTTCAGTTTTTAATCTGGCGAGCTGGCTCTGCCCAATAGACAGATCTCTTGAGAAAACTTTAGAGCCCCTATTCTGCTCGATGGCCTCTTCAATACGATTTGTATTGAATTCGCGCAGATCGCGGGTAAGGGACTTAGAGATCTGTTTATTGAGCTGCCTGTATAATTTCGCATCGGCTGAAGACTGCAGAATCATCTCATTCCTTTGCTCGATGAGCCTCTGAGTGGAGATAGAGAGCCTTTTGGCTCTTTGAGTTCGTTTGGCCTTAAAGAACTTAGACCCAATGCTATGGACAGCTTCCACAAAGCCGTCGTTGAATTCGTCCACATCGCCGCCTAGATAATCGAAACGGTTTTGGAGTTCCAGCTGAAAGCTCTCGGGGTTTTGGATTTGGACTGCTGCTGGACAGCCGTGTGTTATTTTACACGAACCGTTTGGAGCCACTTTTGACCCCCCAATCACTCCAAATCTATCTAACATAAAAAAAGGGTACATGTATTAAGATCCTTTAGACCAACTAGAATCCCAATTTCATAAATATAGGTTTAATAGTTATTGCGATATTAAATTCCAAAAAACGGCATGCTAACGGCAACCAAGCTGCATGCCAAATTTCAGCTTTCTAGGTCACCTGAAACTGTGTTAGGTTTTTACCTATATTTATGAAATTTGGGGTTCTAGTTATTCTAAAGGATCTTAATACATGTACCAAATTTCATTTTTTTATGTTAGATAGATTAGATTATAGTTATTGGGGCGGTCAAAAGTGGCTCCAAACGGTTCGTGTAAAATAACACACGGCTGCTGTCCGCCAGTTCCTGGGGTGAACTTGGCTGGACACGCTGCCGCGTGTCTAGATGTAATAAAATATTCATTTGGTTTTCTAACTTACATCTCGCTCAAGAAGTATAAGAGTGTAGTGATGCCTATAACCATTATTTTTATATGAAAAGATTAAAATAAAATAATTTTGGAATGAAATCAACTTTGTTTTATTAGAATGTAAACTATGTAAAGCAACTATTAACAATCATCAACAAAGAAAAGAAATTGCAGCTTATTAGATAAACTCACTTAACGATAGCGAGAGCTATACAATGTTTACATAAATCAATGTTTGTTTATATCTCAAGTAAAATCGTATTTCACTAGATTCGTATAGTTTATGCAACCCTTTTTCACCCACTTGAACGACATCAAAGCACAAGGTACAGTTACAAATTCTACACTTGTTCTGCTCGTTGCCCTCCATGATTAGTTTGACTCATATAAAAGGCAATAAATACATTTATTTACTTCAAAAATAATTAGCAAAGTGAAAAGCGCACGCGTCACAGGATAATATCGATCCGGAATTGAGCGCGCGTGTCAATACTTGTCAGCCGCCCGCGCGCCTCGCGCTGCGTCGTTCACCTCCGCTCACCCCGCGTATTCCCCTCTCGCGCCTTATATTTATAAAAATGTATTTAAAAACACTTAATAGCTTTTTATGGTCCATTATCAATATATCTGCTTCAATTTGACCTTCATGAATAGTCTACATAGTGCATTCGGCTGCCACATTAATTTCAAAAGACTTATTCAAAGTTATTACAGCTTTAGGTATTTTGGGTTGATTCAGTATAAAAAGTGTCAAGAAATATAATAAAGGCATATAAAAACCCTAACTGTAATGATACCTTATATGCCATTAGCATAATGCATTTTTATGTGTTACGATATTAATAATTAATTGTATTATTAAGTTACCGTAACAAAAATAAGTTGATTTTCATGTATTACAAAGAAGATAAATAGAAGTAGTATATCATAAAGAAAATAATTCTTATAGTACTTTCGCTAGATTTTTAGGGATTTTTTTTAGAAGTGTTTTTAATATTTTCTACCGTCGCGTTAATAAATGTAGGTGTATTATTTAAGAATACTTAGTATAATTACTTAACCTAATTTTTTATGCACAAAATTTGCTGATACCGATATATTGTTGTTTTTTCATACAGTGAAACCGTATAGCTCTCGGGCTAGTGTGCGTTACACGCAGGTGAAGCGGTCCCTGGGGGGCGCGGAGCGCCGCTCGCGACGACCGACGACGGAGCCCCACTTACTAGGGGGCGCCAGGGGCGCCACTTACTAGGGGTTTGCACACGGGCGCTACATGGGCTAGAGACGCCTCTGATGCGGATCTTCTTTCAAATCTGCGTGTAACACGACGTGTATGTCGGATTAATTTTGTATTAAGCAGTAACGCTGCTAACGAAAATTCCAAATTTCAATTTAAAGGGAAAAACTTAAAAAAATCTCCGAGCAGGATTCGAACCGCTCTAGCCTCTGAGCTATCGGAACAACCAAGCTCGTGCACGACATCCTTCACTATTTCCCGCTTACAACGCCTTAGGGAGGCGTACAGTGACATCTACCGTAGAAGACTTAGGCTTCTATGAACGGCTCCAACGTCTCAAGTTACATTGAGAAATCGTCACTATCGTCAGTCGTCAATTTTCCCTTTAAATTGAAATTTGTATGTCGGATGTTTGTCACGTTTACTTGCTAGTAAGGTACTGGCTGCACGACCCTATTATGTTAAGAAATAATTTGTATCGTCGAGAAAACTAGTTTTAAAAAAGTTGAAAAAAATCCCGATATTTTGAACTCAAAGTTCGATATCTCAAAAAACGCCTCAACCGATTTTCATAAAACATGTCTAGTAACTATCGCTGAAAAACCTGCTTTCAAATAAAAAAAATCGGCCAAGAGCGTGTCGGGCCACGCTCAGTGTAGGGTTCCGTAGTTTTCCGTCCGTCACATTAAGTTGACATATTAAGTACAGAAACACAAAACCTTTGAAAGCACGTCATTTCATTGTGATTTTGTAGAAATGACAGGTACAATAAACACCTGTTTATACGGTTAAATTACAAACTTAGTTCAGAAATTATTTTTGTAATTTTTTCAAAAACTATTCAACCTATCAAGTTCAAAATAATTTTCCTACAAAGTTTTTATAAAGTTCTACTTTTGAGATTTTTTTCATATTTTTAAAACTTATGGTTCAAAAGTTAGAGGGGGGGGGGACACATTTTTTTTACTTCTGGAGCGATTATTTCCGAAAATATTAACATTATCAAAAATGATTTTATTAAACCCCTATTTATTTTTAAATACCTATCTAACAATATATCACACGTTAGGGTTAAAATGAAAAAAAAAATCACTCCCCACTTTACGTATAGGGGAGGTACCCTAATAAAATATTTTTTTCCACTTTTTATTTTACCACTTTGTCGGCGTAATTGATATACATATTAGTACCAAATTTCAGCTTTCTAGTGCTAACGGTCACTGAGATTATCCGCGGACGGACGGACAGACGGACGGACAGACATGGCGAAACTATAGGGGTTCCTAGTTGACTACGGAACCCTAAAAACGGCATTCAAATCTGTCAACTGTCTAATGCCTGGCACACACGTTATTTCTCGATGCCACAGACAAACACACAGAAATACATGTTAAACTTATAACACCGCTCTTTTGCGTTCCACGTCAGGGGTTAATAATGGGTCAACTTGACAGTCATCGGTGACTGTCAAGGCCTTATTTATACACGTACGAGACTCGGAGCATTATCATTTCAGTATATTACATTCTTTTTTATGACTCGGAGAGTTTCACTACATTGCGCACTTTGACAGATCGATTGAACTCATTATACCACGGTAACCCGCAATGTAATGAAACTCGCGCGCAAGTCTCGTGTGTGTACACAGCGATTTTCATACTCAGGCAAAGGGGTAGGCATACTTAAAATCACTTGAATTGATCTAGTGGTATTAAATCAGACCATTCAAAAAGCGGCTACATTTCTTGCAATAAGATTCAAAAAGTAAAGATGCGGTATACCTTTTAGTAGTGACAATAAAATAATCAAAACATAAAAAATATTTATTTCGTGTAAGAAACTATGCCTTACACATAATATTATGTTTGAACGAGTTGATGGAAAAAAAGCACGTATAAGGCGCTATTTTTTCCAACGATGCAATTAGAAAGTCGACCTTATTGACATCGACGAGGGCCTTTTGCTTAAGAATGAACAAATATTTGCCACTACCGGGATTCGAACCCAAACCCGTCAGCTTGGCAGGCCAGTCACGAATGCAGAGGGGACGCAACAGGGGCCATTGCCCTATGAAGCAGCTTTTAGGTTTCCTTTTTTTAAGAAAAATTGTGTCCCCCCCACCCAACCCTTCAACAACCAGAACAGGCAGGGACCCACTACGCTAAACCGGTCGTCACCGCGCAAGAAACCGCACCGTTAGGGATAATGCTAATAAAAAAAACATAACGGGCGGTGAATCGAGACTACGATCAAGTCTTTTTATAACTGTCAAATAATTCTAACCTTTATGACGGTCAACGTGTACTTAGCTGCTATAAAAAGATCCAAATCCTTGGCAATCGTAGTGCCGTCTCAGTTAGCTCCGATAAGCCATACCGCGAACATCGTTTATCGAATCAATATGATTGTAAAGTTGTTATTTATTATCGCATTCTCAGTAGGCGGGCGCGGCGAATATTTAAAACAAGTGGTAGTGCTATCCAGGCATAACATACGCACGCCTTTGACGACAAATCTCGAGTCATTGACACCGAAAACCTGGCCTGTTTGGAACGGGAAAACCGGCCACTTGACGCCGAAAGGGCGTCTGCTCGAACACGCTTTGGGGAAGTATTTTTCTGACTGGATGATCGAGAAAAACTTGTTGAAAAACAATTGCCCAAAGGACCGAGTGTTTGTGTTTTCTAATACAAGAGAACGGACTATAGAAACTGCGAAAGCGTTCGTTGAAGGCGCTTTCGGAGATTGCGTGGATGTTTATTATAAAAATATGACTGGAATGGATCCAGTTTTTAACCCGATCTTGAGAAATTCTTCCGAAGAGTTCAAGAAGACAGTTAGGAATGAAATGCAAACGAAATTAGATAAGATGGATTTGAGGGATATGTTTGAAGAGCTGAACAGAATAGTGGATTTTAAGGATTCGTTATATTGCAAGACTGAAATGATCTGCGATTTGAGCGAAGCGAAGAGCGAAATAGTTTTAAAATTAAATGAAGAACCTGATTTGTCAGGGTCGTTGCGAATTGGTAATACGCTAGTAGACGCGTTTCTCATGGCTTACTACGATGGAATGCCACTGGATGACGTAGCCTGGGGGGAAATACAAAAAACAGAGCAATGGGAGAGTTTATTAATGATACTAAAATCGTACCACGAGCTGCGGTTCCACACAAAACCTTCAGACAGAGATGAAGCTTCGACATTGCTCGAATATCTGGCTGATGTTTTTCAGAACGGCGACAAAAAGTTTTATCTACTAGTAGGTCACGACGCTAATATACTTTCGTTGATGTCTTCTCTAGGATTTAAAGATTACGATCTACACGGCCAAGTAGAAAAAACACCTATAGGCGGGAAGATTGTTTTCCAAAAGTGGTACGACGAGGAAAAGGATCAAGATTTGTTGAGAGTGGATTATGTGTATCAGTCCGTACAACAGATAAGAGAAGGCGTTGCAGCGAGTTTAGAGAGTCCTCCGCTTTGGGCGCTGATGGAAATGGAAAATTGTCGTATGGATGAAAAAGGATATTGTTTGTGGAACGATTTTATAAGTGTAATTCACTCAGTGCAATAATTTGTAGTTTACACGCATCGTGGGACCATGGGGAAAAATAAATTACCCGTAGACCCACTGGCGAACACTGTTTAGAACGGTGGGACTACGGGTAAAATAAAATTACCCGTGGTCCCCCGTGGTACAAAAGCAGTGGTACCACGGGTAATAACCTCAAAAAACCGCGCGGTCTTCGGTAGGCGGTAGAGCGGAGGCGGCGTGTGCGACATGTGAAGCGGTGATCGACAGTCGACATGCAGATTCGGAAAGATCAAAAATGCGCAAACCTGCTCCGTGCGTTCCAAACTTAATTGTTAGAATGTATCAGAAACTTTTGACCTATCTATCATACGTAGTTACGTCGGCGTACTACTCATATCTATAAATAGATTAAGTACTCTAGTGATAACGGGGATTTATACGCATGAATCATATGATAATTGCGTTTATATCGCTGTCAATATAACATTCTACGCAATACAATAATAATCACAGTCATTGCACATTTTTATTGTAATGTATTATTTCCTGTACCTACTTACCTACTAATTTTACATGCAAACAATTTTTTTTTTAAATTAATTGTTGTATGTACTTATAACAAAACAATTGCAATTGCCACAAAAGAAGCAAAATATAAAAGTTTTTTGCTTTTTGCCACAAAAGAAGCAAACTATAAAAGTACAATTACAAAGGCGACGTTATCCCTAAAATGGATCTTTTCCATCTAACCTTGCTTGACTTCTATGAGATATCTGAAGTGTAGATACTTAATACAAAAAAAAAACTACCTCTTCGTACCTATACTAATAACAGTACAGGTAAATTAGGTACTTTAAGTTCAACACTGACATATACTCTTATTCCATTGGATATTCTACTTTAACGCTAATGTAATAGAGTTTCTATTACATAGACACTGTCTTAAAATCATATGTTTGTAATAGAAACTCTATTACATAAGCGTTAAAGTAAACTATCCAATGGGATAAGAGCATATGTCAGTGTCAAACTCAAAGTAATCGTACTGAAACTGTGGCACAGCTGACACCAGACTAGAAAATCTGAAGTATTATAAAGAGTGCAGGGGTTAGTTAACTAACTAACTCGTCCTGACCTCACTCCTCACCCGTTTTTATATGGAAACTTACAAATGACAGTTTCCATATAAAAACGGGTGAGGTGACAGGTGAGGGCGAGCCTTGTTTGTGAATAAGAGGGCAGTACGGTCACTGCAAAACCATACGGCGTCGGGAGTTTAAACTCCAATAATATATATATATATATATATATATATTCAATCATTATTGAATATATATATATATATATATTTTCAATAATGATTGTCCCCCTTATTCATAAACGTCCACCAAGCCTCTATTAGTTAACAAGCCGCTAAAGTTGGTTTGTCCTTATCTGTCACTTTGACATTTATGTTTGTCAGAAAGGGACAAAACAACTTTTAGTTAACAGAGGATTGTTAAGTTTTATGAATATGGGGGTGTATGTATACAGGGTGATTCGGGAGACGTGAGCAACCTCAACACTACGGATTCAGTAGGTCATAAGCTACTGCTTCGTGCCACTATTAGTGAAATTAACGTTCATTTATCTTTGGTGTTGAAAACAAAAAGTTTTAAATTTTTTTTGGAAATTCATGGTCACTCTACAATTAGAATTCTTCAGTCAAGTGATACGTTTCAAATTGAATGTCACCTGAGTCCGATTACTTATGAAATATCGTATCTCACTCAATGTGACAATTTACTTTGTTCGTAATCAGTGCTGTCATAACAGTTAGAGGTTTAATCTTTATAAACCAGTTGTTGTAGGGTGACCATGATTGTAGAGAATTAAACTTTAACTTAACAAAAAATAAAATACAGGAAAAAGGTATGGGTGTTTCACTTAAATACAATGGTGAACGATTCATTGCCATTTACTATTTATGTAGTGTTGGTCCTGCTCACGTCTCCTGAATCACCCTGTATAGTTGCAACGATTTTAGGTAACAATTCATAAAAAGACAACTTGTATTCAAATGTTTATTAATGTCTAAATAAATGCTTTAAAGCAATACATTCAACTGCAATTGCATATATCGTCGTGGATAAGACACCCCGTCACTCTAAATTTTAATAAAGCTGGAAACGCACAGAGCGGGCGCGGTGCGGTGCGGGCCGGAGGCGGTTTTGCATTTCTGATCTTTCCGAAACTGTCGACTGTCGATGACTGCTTCATATGTCACACACGCCGCCTCCACGCTACCGAATACCGCGCGGTTTTTTGGTGCGACGTGCCCCGGACCGCGTTCGCTTTACCGCAAAACCGCGGACCCGCAACGACGCTGCGCCGCGCTTTCGAGCTTTATCGTAAAAATTGTAAGATGTCAAATTTTGTACATTATGATTATTGTGACATTATTGATTTAACAATAAATTTTACTTTAATTCGACTCTACTATCGAGTACTGTATTTTCTGAAAATTGGCATAAATTAATTGTAATACTGCTTTTTAAATTAATGTGAATTTAATCGTAACAAAACCTGACATTGTAATTAAAATTTAAATATTTTTCGTATGCATGTACCTACCTACTTATTAATTACGTAAGCATGCACATAGTAAACATTATGTGCCCTACCAGGGTGTCATGTACCTACCACCTACCTATACCTAACATCTTCTGTAATGCACTTGACTTCAAATGTTGAATAAATTGAAATTGAAATTAAGTGATATAACTGACAACATAGAATAGTTGAAAAGCCCCCGGACTTTTTTATTTCAAAGTTTAATATCTCGAAAACGGCTGAACCGATTTTGATGAAACATGTCTAAAGCTCGAATTGCACAAAGCGGTGCATTTTCGATCTTTACGACTCTGTCGACTGTCGATAGTGTCGATTACTGCTTCATATGTTCGGTTTATCACCAGGGAGCGAAACTTTGGTGCCGGTGACATCATTATGACGCAAATTCACATATAGGGTGATTTTATATAAACAACATTGCGACACTCCAATGATTATTAATAATGCAATAGTGGTAATGAAAATATTATTTTTTATTAAAAAAAAAATGACTATTTATATTGAAAATAATAAAACATGAATATATTTGACTAAGTAATTGTAAAAAATATATTATTTCGGATAAATGAAAAACAGCTAATTAAATTTCGTGGGTTGACGAAAATAAGCAGAACGCTTAGAATTCAAACACAACATCACATCCTCTTATTTAAATACATACCTACATAGGAACATATACTGTACATTCTGAACAAAGTAAATCTCGCATCTCCCGCCGTTTATAAAAAATGTGCATAATGCCTGTAATCACAACTAGAACAAATATTGTGGTAAGTTAACCATTCATCATCAAAATCGATTCCTTCAAAAATCCGAATAAAAACACTCTGTATGCAGCTTGACGTCATACGTCTGTCAACGGCACCAAAGTTTCGCTCCCTGTTTATCACAACACCGCCTCCGCCCCGCAATAACGCTGCGCCGCGCTCTGTGCGTTTCAAGCTTAAGAACCATCTCCGCCATTAAGATTTTCGATTAAAAAAACCGCACTTACATCGGTTCATCCGCTTAGGAGCTACGATGGCGCAGACAGACACACATACACATGTTAAACTTATATCGCCCCTCTCTTGCGTTCCGCGTTGAAGTTAACAAAGAACCATCATACGCCTCCTGTACAGTCGACGTCAAAGATATGTTTACATTTTTCGCCTTAACACAATGGAATAAGGTGAATAAGTGTATACATATTTTTGACGTCGACTGTACTAATACAGTAAATTATTTCAAATTCCATTGAATAATAAGAATTACAAGATCACCTTTAGAACTTAAATCATAATTAAGAGGAAAGTTAGTGTAATCTTGTTACTGTGACACTTAGCGCTCCCGAGCTTACGCACAGAGACAATATGTAATATTACCATGTCAGGCAGTGTAAAATACAGTGTATATCATTATGTTACAATAAAACGGTTAAATCACGTATAAATTGTCACGCCGGGCGACATGTTTCGAACTCTTCGGGGTCCTTCTTCAGGATGAGTGCATCAGCGGCGGAGTTGCAGAGTTCAAAACATGTCGCCCGAAAAGGCAAATTATTTTTTTTTTTACTAGCTATTGCCCGCGACTCCGTTCGCGTGCAACTCGATATATTATAAAAATAATTGCTATTGAATTGTTGTAGGCGCAGGTTAAAATATCGCTCGGCCATACACACTTCTACCCCCCTTTTTACCCCCTAAGGAATGATTTCCGAAATAAAAACTATCCTATGTCCTTTTCCAGAACATAAACTATCTCTATCTATACCAAATTTCATGTAAATCGGTTAAGCGGTTTACGCGTGAAGAGGTAACAGACAGACAGTTACTTTCGCATTTATAATATTAGTATGGACTTATATTTATTTTGAGTTTTAACCGTTTTAGTGATATAAGTAGTTGTAAACAAGACTCACGAAAATTATATTTCTAAAATAAACTTTACTAGTATAAATTTAATGATTTTAATTCATTATGACAGAGTACAAATTAGAACATTGCAAAAAAATTTTTACATAAAGGTTTCATAACAGTAACCTTTTCCTGTAAAAGGGTAAAGTAAAAAACTGGCCAAGTGCGAGTTGAACTCGCGCACGAAGGGTTCCGTACCATTATCTATAAAAACGGCAGAGTCCGACTCGCACTTGTCCGGTTTTTAATATTTGTTGTTATAGCGGCAACAGAAATACATCATCTGTAAAAAATTCAACTGTCTACCTATCGCGGTTCTTGAGATACAGCCTGGTGACAGACAGCGAAGTCTTAGTAATAGGGTCCTGTTTTTACCCTTTGGGTACGGAACCCTAAAAAAGACAGATCTCGGCGAACTATAAGGTGTACTTAAAATTATTTGACCCGGCCGAGTTGTATCAAATTTAAAAAAAAAATTAAAGCGTCGCCGTCGGCAATGCGCATGTGACACCCCTAGAGTTGTAGGCGTCCATAAGCTGCGGTGACCGCTTACCATCAGGCGGGCCGTACGCTTGTTTGCCAAAGACGTGGTTTAAAAAAATGTCTGTTTACATTTTTTAAAAGCAATCATCCTACCCTAGCTACAAGATTCTAAATCTAATGACAGTTTTATAAAAATAAAAAATCATCAGCATTATATACTTCCCGGTCGTCCCACTGCTGGGCACAGTCCTCTCATGGATGAGAGAGAATGGTCAATAGTCCCCACGCTGGCCCAGTGTGGTTGGGCACTTCACATACACATTTGAATTTCTTTGCAAATTTAAGCAGGTTTCCTCATATTTGAATCATGTTATTTAAGCAATAGAGTTCAATTCTTTTTGTATCTTAAGGCGAAGGGGTGGGCAAGCTCTTTCCATACAAACTTTGTGCAAGTTTTTTTTCTTCGTTTGTGTTTGCACTCCAGTTACTATTTTTGGTCCATATGCTTACTTTTTTGTTAGCTATGTCTTGATGTTTTTATTTTTTAATTTTAATTATATTTTGTATTTTTATTTTTTTCGAAATAATGCAAAATTTCAATAAGTTCTGCGTATATCCAATATGTACCAACAAAAAATAAAATTAAATGCTGTAGTGCCAAAACTAACGCAAAAAACTTGCACAACCTTTGTATGGAGAATGGCTTGCCCTACCCTGCGCCATAATTGACAACATTTAGAGTAGTAGATTTGACACGAGTAGCCACACTGGTTGGTCGTAACGGTCTTGTGAAAACATAGCCATCTAGATATCTATGGTCCGGCAGCAGCAGTGATAATAGTTAGCTACCACGTCTTAAAGACCATGTGCTCATAGTCTATGGGAGTGGTGAATGGCGTGGCTAGCGATCACATAAGATACCCACCAGGTCTCAAGGGCCCCGTGATCATAGTCTATGGTGGTGATGCATCAGATGGTCCGGCGGTAGGGTTGGGGCTGGTAACGGCCTCTCCCGCAGTATGGCTACCAGGTCTCTGAGTAACTCCACTCCTTGGGCGACCGCTTCCGCTTGCTTTTCGGCAGCCAGTGCGCTCCGCATCGCCGCCTGGTGAAAGAATAGTACTTTACGATACAAGTGCAGAGAACAGGAAATTCACGAGTGGTGATAAATTGAAACACGACCGAAGGGAGTGTTTTAAATCGACACGAGTTGCGAATTACCTGTACGCATGTGTATCGTACAACGTTTTACAGTACATATGGCTCTTTAAAGTTTCGACATATGCACGTAATCTATTGATTACCGCACTCGTGCGGTAATTTAGCACCATATGTACTGTAATAGCTATTTACTATACAAGGGTTGTAAAACAAAGAAAGGCCGATATCGCAGATGTCATAAATATGCGAGAGAGGGCTTTCTGTTTTACGACCCGTGTTTTATACCTACACAATTTTACATCACCTCTTGGCCAAAAAGTGGGTTTTTCCGGCCGCGCAAAGTGCGGAAAAACGCATTTTTTGGCAAAGTATGGTGTAAAAGTGTTTTTAAGATTTCTTTTTATAAGTGATATATGTACTGTGGAGTGTGTTCGGAACGACGCTGTGAGAGTAGCTTGGTTCGACAAGAAACGGTTAGACACTTGATTCGTAAACAGTATTTCGTTTCTATCTATATTTTGTAAAGCATGGTATATTGACATTAACATCGATCTCTGCTCATAATACTGAAAGATTTTCTAATTAAAAGAGATACCACAGACAATTTGCGAAGTCGTCAATTCTAGAAATCAACTATTTGAGAAGTCGTCAATTTAAGAAGTCGTCAATTCGAGAAGTCGTCAATTCGAGAAATCGACAATTTTAGATGTCGTCTATTCACAAAGTCGTCAATCCAAGAAGTCTTCAATTTCAGAAGTCGTCAATTTGAGAAATCGACCATTTGAGAGGTCGTCAATAGCCGCCGAAACCATATTTATGAGCTCCTACTTGTTCACAACAAATGGGAAAACGTTAGTACATATAATTATGAGCCAGCAACTGTTTACAAATATTTGTATATAACCCTTTAGTCAATAGTTACGTGCTAGTCTATATTAATAATTTCGTGCAGGGGTACGGTAGACCCGAACGAGACCTGTCTCAAATTGAAGAACGTATAAAAATAACGATATCGAGTTGAACATATGTATCTGCAAAATTCGGATTGTCGCGTATTTTGCATTAAAAAGTGTTAATTTTATGACAAAAGGTCGGCCATATTAAATTCGTTGGTTGACAGCGTCGGGTTGGGTACGTTCGGAAATTGTAAACTATGTTTGCGTCCGGTGTGTTTGCCAGGTTGCTGGGCTGCGTTCTGGGTGATGGGCCATCATCGCCCATTGTGTGAATTCGGCTAGACGCGTCTGCAGCGTTTTGTTTTTGTAGTTTTCAAGCGTTGTATACACCTATCAGCCTAGCTAGCACGATAACTTATACCGTCACGTTATATGGGCGAAATGTATTAAAACATCACATAAAACGTAAATAAAATAAAAAAATAAATAAAACGGTACGTAACGGTATAATCTATCGTGCTAGCTAGGCTGATTGTCACAACAACCGCCTTCAAAGCGAATGTATGGGGCCTGTTACATGGTTATTATTATCACGTGATACATTCATATCACGATAAGTATCACGGGAATATTGAAGCAGAATCCATACAAATTTGAAAACTGCGATAATATTGACACCCCAGTATTGTGATAATATTAATCGTGTAAAGGACACCACTTGAATGTTTGCTGAGTCTGTCCGCCATCTTAAAGCTGCGTCTCTATTTTGTTGTGACAAACTACTAGGTGACTTATGGCTTTTAAACGTCTAGCAAAATTCTATCCCTATCTCGCTCTATCTTATAACTTAGTGGTACACATTATCACCTAATTTCAAGTTCATAGGTCGAAGGGAAGTTAAAAAATTATATGTGTGCATATTCGAGCGCGGAGAGGGAAATACTTCGTTTTCAGATCGTGGTAGGCCCTCTGGTCTGACGGCTCCTATTCCTGGATGGTGCGCGTATCGGAATGTGAAATACCTTTGGCAACACGGAACAAGTTGTTAAATAGCTTCCATTGATTGGAGAAAATATTACCAGCTGTTATTATTATCACGCGAAACACGGAATATTGAAGCATCATCCATAGGGGCCTGTTACATGATTATTATTATCACGCGATATACTCATATCACGATCCGTATCACGTGCAATGAATATTGAATAAAAATCCATACGATTTTGAAAACCACGATAATATTGACACACCAGTATTGTGATAATATTAAGCGTTTAACAGACCCCATACAATTTTAAAAATCGCTATAATATTGACACATAATATTGAGTGTAAAGGGCCCCACTTAATAGAATTTGGCGGAGAATAGAGAGCTGCTACCGCGAAACGAAAACGAACGAACATCGTGTATTTCCCTCTGTGTCGCTCAATTGTGCAAGTTCGACAGAGAGGCAGATACACGAACTCATTTGTTTTCGTTCGCGTTAGCAGCTCTGACTTCGCACCAAAAATACTGACTGGCACATCAATATTTAACAATTGCACATCTGAACTGAATTTTATGGACGATTAGTATTTTAGCTATACAAATCAGTACTGATTACGGTGTCAAATTTTTTATGTGCCTTTAAATACTACCCTTATAAAAATGCTTAGGATTAACTTGCAATGACGTTGTCAGCGTAATCTTTTACTCCCTATTCCATATGTTAATCCAGACTACAGACTATATTTCTATACGAAGTTTCATCATAATCCGTTGTTATAATGTTTTTATTTTATACATTTTTGTACACTATTTCTTTCGTCGTTTGCATAACTGTCACGAATAAATGTTTACTTTATTTCTTTCTTATTTATTTCACCCGAGCGGCTTTCATCTAGTTGTTTAAATAATTTTGTGTAAATCTTAATCCAGATATTTATTATTTTTCATTTGCTTAAATATTGAGAGGCTTGCTCAGATAAATATGACGGATGACACGTGTATTTATTTTCGAATTATAAATCTGTTTAGATATGCTCATATTATTATGAACTCGACTGTGCCTAGCATATACGAATTTTATCACCTTATGTAACCATGATTTTGCAATAAACATGTATGGGTAGAGTATGAGCTGGCGGAACCCTCTGAACACATATCGTCGGGCGCCGGCTTGTCTGTCTGTGTGTTAAGCACCTCAGCGAGCAGCTCCTCAGTAGACAACTTGCCCTCGCCGCCGGCCGCGGGGGCGGAGCCCTCGGAACACATGTCGTCGTCGAGCCCTGGTTTGCGGTCGTCGTCGGAGCTCTGCCTTCGCACGCTCGAGGCTGAAATATAAGTACAGTACAGATCATGAGTAAAAAAAGAAAAAATGCAGACGTAATGAGAACCCCCCTTCCTTCTATTGAAGTCGGTTGATAAATAAGGGCACAAACTTATACAAATCACACTTTCCCCATATAAGGCTTGTCTTATGGGTACTGGACGACAAGATATTTAGTTAATTTAAAATAAATAAATAATATGAATTGGTAATATTTCAGTTCAAAACTAAGAAAAGGAATTTTTATACAACTGTCTCAAATTATTAAGATAATATTTGTCAGAAAATGCCGTGCAATTAATTATCTTTAACAGCAATGAATAGCTGTGCTTTTAAAAAATATTAAATTTTTATAATAAAAAATGCTTGATTCAATATTTGACTTTTATATGAATTCGATATAAAGTATAATATTTTACGTCAATTTGTATTTTTGTAATTAAAAATAATTTAGGATACTACGTTCCATATTGTGTTGACAAGTTTCCAAGTCTTTGGTATCCTTTTTAGTTAGGGACCACGTTTGGCAACCATATATCATGTGTTATAAACTTTCTTTTTTTCCTGTATTCTGAATCCTGGGTTTTCCATCATTTCCTTCATTGACCAATATTTTTTCCATGAGACTGATATTTTTCGTTTGATTTCCTTCCGGGTTTGTTGATGAGGTGAAATAATTTGGCCCAGATATATATATAATATATTTAAGAACTTTATTTATTTTATTAGATAAATAAGCGAATGTAGAGAATACGGCTCGGTAATGTACCGTCATACTATATTCCTAAAATAGATATTTAAGATACTATGTTCCATATAGTAAAATCTTAAATATAAAAAAGTTGGATAAAATAAGATTAAATGATATTAGAGAAAGAACACAGATAAAAGATATAACAAATACAATAAAAATACTTAAGTGGAGACTTAAGAGATGGGGACTCACGTGGAGAAATGGACAAAACAAGTTTCGGAATGGTACCCAAGGGAGGGGGGAAAAGAGGTAGACAGATTCATAGGTGGGAGGATGACCTTAAATTAAACTAATAGAATAGAATAGAATAGAATAGAAAACAATTTATTGCAAACCACAAAAGAACAGCACATTACAATTAAAATGTTATGCATGTACAGCAAAATAACTAGCTTAACTTAAAATATTTTAATAGGAGGAAATGTTTGGAGAAGAAAGGCTATGGATAGAAGAGTGGAAATCTTTAAAGGAGACCTATGCCAGAAGGCAAGACAACAATGTTGATGTCTGTTAAATAATAAAATATTATGAACATTAAAACATTTATATGTAACTAAGATGGTCGTTAAATAAAGGCTTATATTATTATTAATTAAAAATAATAGTTTATTTATAAGTTACAAAAGAAAATAAGGGGTCCTCAATACTTTTGGCCAAGGCTTCGGTACTCACATGCTCCGCTGCTACCGAGTAGTCTCTCCAAGCGTTCTTCAACACTAGAGAGGTCGCCTAGGGCTCCTCCGGCTGCTGTCTTCTTGCGAGCTTTGTATTTGATGTCTGCCCAATACTGTGGCATGGGATAAAAGATGTGTTACATACCATATGTTTGCCTAACCTAGGGTTGCCATAAATATTGAGATGAAGACTTTGGGACAGTTAAAGAAGATGTAGTGTAGGGAGAGACGAACATCAGCATCAATAGACAACCACTTTAGTTGGTCCCTGCCTATGGAGCTGGTGGTATACCGGGTTCGAAACCCGGTCAGGGCATTTATTAATGTAATGCTAATGAAGACAAAATTTGTTACAGAGTCTTGAATGATTTCTTTGTATTAATAGAATAGAATAGAATAGAAAATCTTTAGTGTATAAAACTGTGTAGGTCCAAAGATGGTGCAAATGTAAGTGTATCAACAGTTACCCTTTCGGGTATATAATGTTATGGTCTTAAAATCTATTTACAATTCACTAGAATAAAATTCCTTTAAATTATAATAGGCTTTACCTATTAGCCATTTTTTTAGTATCCGTTTAAGTGCTATCTTCTATGCTTTTTATATGAGTGGGAAGATTATTATAAACACGAATGGCTGATATTAAAGCACTTTTTTTAAACATTGAGTTATTTGAGTTATTGACCTTACGAAGCTTGAGATCAGATTTATATTGTGATCGAACATTTAATTTATAGGTTCTCTTTGGAAAGTGTTCTGGCTGATTTCTAACAAATAGACATAATTCTAGGATATATATGCATGTCAGAGTTAAGAAGTGTTTTTCTCGAAAAACGTTTCGGAGAGACTCGTCAGTGCGCATGCGATATATAGTCCTTAAACATCTTTTCTGCAGTATAAATGGCTTCTGTACGTCAACAGATATTTAAGTATTTATTTATATATATCATCACCCATATTACTGGCGGTCTGGGTCCGGGCAGAGGATTTAAAGAGGTTAAAACAGCGAATGAAAACAACATAGAAGCACAACTAGCGTCGCAAAATGACACCATTAAAGTTGTGTCCACTAAGGCGGGGCGTCAAAGTTGTGTCCAACGGATGTCTAGTTTGAACATGGCGGCGCAACGTAACAGTTGTATTAACTGAAATCTCAAAAATAAATAATATGCTTTTTTGTGCAGTGAAGTGGTGCGTTAGTCACTCTAGAAAACATAAAAAAAAAGATGAAATCACTTTTCATATGTAAGTAAGCCGTAAACATATTTGTTTAATTTTTTTTGTCGGAACTGATTTTGTATAGGGATAGTGTTATGCAACTTTACATCATCAAAATGTTAATAGGTGAATGGAAAGGTACAGTCGAGTTTTTTAATTTGTGACCCATTGCGTAACATTTTACTTTGTATGTCTATACCGTTTGACAGGACTGTCAACCAAGGGGGTTCTAAATTAAAGTCCTCGACTGTACCTAAGATACCTATAAAACATTTGAATTTGTTGATTTGATACATGCTTGCATGCACATAACTAATTTGTGTAGTGTTCGAAAAAGGTAGACGAATTCCATAATAAATATTAATAATAAATAAATATTAGGGGACATTTACTTTATTTACAGCTAGACTATTGATTCTAATAAGACTATTGGCTATGTACGAAGTAGGTGGTGGGGGTAAGCTAGGCGATCGTAGCGCACACCATGGCAGAAATGTGTACTTACCGGGGACCACTGTCAAATTTACTTTCACGTTTTCTATTGGTTTCTTAACGGTTTCCTACGATTCGTTTCGTTTATATGTATTTATTTATTCTCTTATTTATTTCAGTACAATTTCCAATACGGGGTCTTTCTCGCTTACTAAAGTAAATAAAATATTCATGTGTCATTATTTGACATCTCTGAGTTTTGACATTGTCTCGGGACCATTGACGTTTCAGACATGCACATAGCCAATATATGAGAGAAGCAAGAAATAAATATATTTTTAACAAGAACTAAAACCGAAATAAAAATAAAAGAATAAGTGTGTAACTATAGTTACAATATATTTATTTCTTGCTTCTCTCATATAGTTATATAGTATACATACAATATATGCAATTATTACCAACTACTCAAAGAGTGGATTTTAAAGAGCCCAAACTCGGTACGATTGTGTTAACTTATTATAGAGTTCCCATGACCACTTTCCGGTTCCATCATCAGATCAGCTCGATAATAATATTGTTATAATATTGCATTTTCACTGAATTTACATATATGTCGTTAAGAGTCCGCAGTAAACTAGGTCCTCCATACCAACGTAGTTTCGCTCTCATTTTAAAGCGCCATTCTAGAATAACATGAAACTTTGTATACACAATGGAATCCGGAATATCTAGGTCGGAAATTGGTTTCTGTTGCATGAAATTATAATAGAGAAAAAATACAGCGATTATTAAGGCTTTCATATAAGACGTAAAATACTCAAAAATTCGCTGTATTTTTTCTATTACAATTTCTAGCAACAATAACTAATTTACGATCTAGATATGGCGGCTCCCATAGTGTATATAAAGTTTCATGTTCTTTCAGCAAGCCCACACAAACAAAAAAGACATAAGTTACGTACACGACAAGTTAAATAAAAGCTTGTAAAAAAGGAGTTAACGTACGTATGTTGAATGTTTGCGTTGTCTGAATATACCGTACAAGTTTCGATTACGAGAGGTTACTGTTCTCTATGTGTAACAGTGTTTAGCAAGCTATAAATTATGTACATGGTCGTCCAATATGCTTAGTATAAGTCTGGTACAGCTTAATTAACGACTAGTTAGATTTTCGTAAGGTTATCCTATGATTTTTAAAAATAAAATAACGCTTAAAATCAAATTTAAATAATACGGCGGTTTTGCGTATGAAGATGACTTTTTGTTGCATGCAACCATCCACCCGCTAAGCGTTGTCGTTATCGCCGCCATTTTGACACATAAAACATCAGCGCTAGGATACCAAACACAGCCAGTCATTTTGAAATTTACCAATCATGTTTATTTATTTTGGGTAATAGAAAACCGGCTGATATTTTTGGCAATTCTTATTGGTACAACCCCGCGCGTGCGTATTTAGAATAAATGCCCCGTTTTAAAGTGTACTTTTGTAGGAAGCTCGCGTTCTATGCTTTTTTCGTTCACTGGGTTAAAAACAATAACAAACTAAAACATTGGTAGAGGTGGCTCCGATAATTAAATTTGATGTACTCTGCCTTGTCATTTGGTTTTATTTAACTTGCAATGTTAGTGTATATTATTTAATAATATAATAATAGTGTATGTTCAGGTCAAATCTTGTAAAGTAGATTTGAAGCAGTTGTCCTCAAAGAAATGAGCTAAATTTTGGCATACTTATGTAAGTTCAGTGACAATGCAATATCTAGACATGCGGTAGCGTGTCCAGCCAAGTTCACCCCAGGAACTGGCGGACAGCAGCCGTGTGTTATTTTACACTAACTGTTTGGAGCCACTTTTGACCCCCCCCCAATAACTCCAAATCTATCTTACATAAAAAAATGAAATTTGGTACATGTATTGAGATACTTTAGAACAACTAGAATCCTTAATTTCATAAATAGTCCAAAAAACGGCATTTTTACCACTGACTGACTAGTAATCAATAACCTAACCCACTTCCAGGTGACCTAGAAAGGTGAAATTTGGCATTCAGCTTGGTAATTGTATGAGTACACAAAAAAAATCAGAATACAGTGTTTTTGTCATGTTTTTTATTATTATTTATGCTTGTTACCTCAGAACAACATAATTTATTAATTTACTACATGTTATATCAGGAACGAGCACAGACTCACTAGCTCCGCGACATTTTGTTTAGTGTTTGTGACCGACCGAGGTCCAGAAAGGGACCAGTCTAAAAACCAGCACCAGGCCACTTTGCCCAGCACATGCTGAGACTGGGACCCATTGCCCACTATAGTTCCTTAAGTTAGTTTTTATTATTATTGTACAATTTGTTCTAGTTTTTTATCTTTAATTATGGTTCTTTGTTATTTGATGATTTCTGTGTACAATCAAGGTTCTTTTTTTTGTGGCAACAAATAGTTTTCTGATTCTAATTCTGATTTATTGACCAATATTTTTTTTTTTAACAAATATTATACTGTGTATACAAAAACACATTTTTTTCGCCAAACTGCATGACAGTGGTTTTTTTTATTAGTTTGTAATAGTATATTTTCGAACGGGAGAGTTCGGGCGGCGCTATAGAGTTATCTCGCTTCCACTCATATCATATCATTCCCGCTCCCGTTATGTTCATTCTCGCTCCCACATGGTGATTGGCAGGCGGCAGCGTGAATTCGGTGAATTTATTGGCTTTATAAGTTTTTCGTAATATAAAAAAATAGTTTGTACGTATTTGTTTGTTGTTATGTTTATTTGTGTTATTTTTGTTTTTGTAATATATGTCACGTTTTGGTATATCTGTAAGTGATATATATAGATTTTGTGAATAAATAAATAAATAAAAAAGTCATAAAATGATACGTCTCTTTAAAATAATATGATAAATAAAAAAAGAAAAAATTCAAAAGCATGTAAAAGTATAAAGAGAAATCTGATAGGTATATATTTTGTTGTGGTTTGTTATATTTTAAACAATAAATACATCTCACTTTTCCCACGTTATTTAAAAAAAAATACTTTGTAAACCTTACGCTCAACTTAATCACAACGGACCAATAAATCACCTCTCGGACCAATAAATCACCTCTCGGACTATATACATATATCTGAGTGAATTACTGATCTATTAGATTGAGCTGAGCTACCCAATCAACAACCCGTTCCCATTGCGGGAGCTACTGAGACATACGGATATGGAGATATAAAAGAGTGATTCATATCCCAGTGATCGAAAGATATATATCAATCTTTTCTTTTAACTGATTCATTTGGCCCATGTCTATTATGTAGAAAGCAATAAAATCTAGTACTAAATTTTTTTTTATTTTTATAAAAACTTAGTTTAGAATACAGACGCGAACTTATTTTATTTATATATAGGTATGTAAAGACACTCGATAACTCACTCTACACCACTTATCCGGCGATTTTCGCGCGCCCCCACAATCCTGAGCAACGGCGTTGAGTCTTTCAGCCAAAAGCCGCCAAAGCTTGCAAGAGCTAAGCCTCGAATACACCGATTGCTTGCTTGCTGCAAAGTCAGGATGCTCTTCCATAAACGACAGAAGTAACTCTAGCTGTTCGCTGCTCACCCGACTACGGGTGAGAGCCGCACCCTGGCTCATCTCCCATAAACTTTAGCCGTATAAACTGTGCATTATTAGACGATTATCTGCAGGAAATCTATTTCCTTCACGGCTTGAAAACTCTTTGATAATTGAATTGATAATAATGATAATTGTCAAGTTTTTGACGTTTGGCCGCTTGCTTTGCATGCGGTGTTGCTAGCTTTAAAAAGACGTTTAATTACTTGCAAAAAATTAAGGTTTCAGTATGCCTTAACGTTTGTTATGTTATGATAGTACATATCTATGGATAGTACGAACATATTTAATTCATTTTTCAAAATAACATGGTCATAATTTTTTTATTTTTCACTTTTAATTAGTTTTAATTGTCTAATGGTCCTTGGGTAGAGGCGTAAAGGGCATCTTCTACGACCATCCTAAAATAAATCCCAAATCGAAATCATGTACGAAAAAGATGAATGAAAGTTAATACTATAAAAGAATTTAACAACAAAACAAATGGTAAATATGCTGTAATTCTACTCTAAGCGCCTACCGCTCTCTAGGCTATCAAGATTTGTCTTTATCTTGTAGAAGTAACGCCTGTACATTTTTAATGGCAAAAAATATTCAAGTGTTGTTTTGCTCGAAAAATAATCAAGCGATGCATGTGCGACTGTTTTAGACTCATTTTAGCGCTTTTATTTATTTATTCATATTTATTTATTACGTTTAACGTATAAATTATCATTTAAGAATTATTATGGAAAAAATGATGGATCCTCGATTGTTACCCATGTAAAATTGCTTAACTTTTGGCATACGTTACCTTTAAGTTTGCGCTTACGCATGCGACGGCTTGCTTCGAGCGACCCTGACCTTATTGGTGGAAGAGCAGATTACACACCGAAATATTTTCTTGTGTCGCGTGTGCAGGTATGTAGACCTACCTACAGGATGCTCTTCCATTAGGAGCGCTCGTGGCCCAGCGGCACCTGTGTACCACGTGCGTTATGCGAGGTTGAGCAACGTCGGCGCAGGTCAGTTCTTGGATGGGTGACTGAGTTGAGTGGTTACTAACTGAGTGCTTCCGTGCTTTTTAAGGCAATTTAAGCCTTTGATCCTTCTTTGATTTAAGGCTTCTGTCTATGGCAGCAGTCGTTAAGCCAAGTTAGAGGCCATCGAGTACCATTACTCTGTGCCATCGGGCGGTTTGAGAGTTTCTAACAGTCAAGTTGCCCATTCACTTGACAAGCCTAATCCGAATAAGGTCTAAATTCCCCCTTGGGTGCAAACTGGTTTCTACGTTATTCTACGCCAATTGCCGGGATTAGGTAGCGGACTCCGGGCAACTTCTAGGATGCGACTGTATATACTGGGGTAGCGCTATAGGATGACGATGGGTGTCTAGGCAAGGTAGGCACAATATAATTAGAATATACTTTGTGTTGACACTGTTGACAGGATCTTCATGTCCTGCATTTATTTCTTGCTGTCAGCACAGCGACTCTACATAGATATTAATAAGGGGGTGCCAACGTGCTTGAGGCTCCTCGGAAGTCGCAAGCGTCCATAGGCTACGCCCAATCTTAGTCCCCCCGGATTCGTATTTATAGTATTTGCATTCTGACACAGTTGTCGTCCCAGTACAAATTATACCATCATTGACGTTTATTGTACCGGAATGACAGCTGTGACAGAATGCAAATACTATGTGTAATAGCAACGCGTACTCGGAGGTCTGACTTACCTACACTTGTACTCACCTGCATTCACTAGTGAACCTGTGCTAATGCTGCTATCTTGGTTCTATTTCCGGGCTGAGGGCGGCTGGGGATTATACAAAATTTATTTAACAGCTGCAAAAATTAACTTTATACACCACCACCGCCACCATATCAGCCACAGGACGTCCACTGCTGGACTCTCCCAACTTCATGGGGAGTAAATGACATAATCGCCACGCTTGGCATGCGGATTGGCGATCGCAGTATCTCCACCGCAGTCCAGGGATGCTGCTGCCCATCCTCCGGTGGTCTTGGTCGTAGTTTTAGGACATACCCGGGTTCTTTATCAGCAACTTAACCTCCGCACTCCACCTCCATTAACTTAATCAGCAATAACGTATTATACATGTATACCAAAAACATGAATGCAATAAAGTTATTATGAAGTTATTATTATCATACACTGGCCTGCAAAAGAAACTATAACACTCATAAACGTGACGATAACTTCTGTGAAATAAAAAGCATTATGTAGAAAATTGGACCCGGGTATGTCCTTAAACTACGACCAAGACCACCGGGGAATGGGCAGCAGCATTCCTAGAGTGCGGTGGAGATAATGCGATCGCCAACCCGCATGCCAAGCGTGGCGATTATGGCATTTACCCCCCATGAAATTGGGGGAGGCCTATGTCCAGCAGTGGACGTCCTAGGGCTGATGTGGTGGATGTAGAAAATTTAGTTTTGTTATATAAACTCCTTTTTGACAACCTCCTTTTAAAAGATGGTTGAAAAAAAAACGCTCCCTTTTCAAATGCTGTAATTTTTTACTTTTAGCTTTTTTGAACAAAAAATGTTAAACCTTCTTTTGCAGGCCAGTGTAGTTTGAGTTACAATGACTGTGCTACTGATATGCTGTCATCATAATATAAAGGTGCCTTCATTACCTTCAGGGGCCTTTCAGCTCGAAATACCAATTTTTATATGGCAATGTTAGTTTAACTTGTTTGTACCAGATGTCACTGGGTGCTATCTCTATCGCACTTGCAAATTGAAATGACAGAGATGCAGCGGTCGTGCGATTAGTTCTTACTAAATACACAACGGCGCTACGATCTATGTGGAATATTTCACTGGTATCTCTATCTCAGTATATATATTGTACTTTGTGATTACCTTGATGGTAACGTACCACAAAGTACAATATATAGTGGTAACGTACATGTAACGTAACTCTAAAAACACCCGGCTGGAGATCGCTTCCTTGCATTTTGCCTTCTGGCGATTGTATACGTTGTTACAAAGGCTAAAACGGGACCCTATTACTAAATTTTGAAACGCACAGAGCGCGGTGCAGCGTCGTTGCGTGGCGACCATCCAAGAACTGATCCGGCCCCAGGTTGCTTAATTTCGCATACCGCACGCGGTACGCGGGCGCCGCTGGGCCACAAGCGCTCCAGATATATGTAAGAAGGCTCCTTATTTTTTAACCCCCGATGCGAAAGGCAAAAGAGGTTTGTTGTAAGTTTAACTTGTGTATCTGTGTATGTGTGTGTCTGTCTGCGTCACCGTAGCTCATAAACGGTCGGATGAGCCGATTTGAGTGCGGATTTTTTTCTCCGGGGATTTTTTCTTCAAAGACATGTTTCATCAAAATGGGGTCAGCCGTTTTTGAGATTTTTAACTTTGAAATAAAAATGACGGTGGTTTTTCAAATTTTCCAAGTTATTAGTTATTATCGTTTGAGTAGTATACGTAGCTATCGAATCAATATTTCCGATTGTTGTTTCCTCGTACAAGTCATTTGCCAAACTTTTATTTATTTAATAGTAGATTACTATAGAGGCAGGGAAACGAAGGGTTGCAGAACTTGCAGACCGGATAGGTATACGCGGCCTGCAACCCAACGTTTCCCGCCGAGATTTCTATCGTCCTTTTCTCAAACATAAAACATTTACCTATGCAATGAAATAAAAAATACATCAGTCACACAAAAAACAACAGTAGACGCATGTATGACATTAAAATTAAAAAAAAGTACTTCCCGGCCTAGGCCTTCTAATTTCTTTACAGTTCTTCCGAGTTGTTCCGCCTGCAACGTCATACTTTGAAGCCTGTTATAACGCACGTAATGACGAAATTTCATTGCATGTTTGAGAAAAGAATGAAAAGATACTTATCTGGAACCACCGACAATTACTAAAACCCGCAAAGTGCGTGTCGGATCACGCACAGAGAAGAGTTCCGTACCGACACCTCCTAATCAACATTTAAAACCTTTCAAATCAAATCAAACACATTTATTACCGCAAACACAAAAAATACAAAAGGTACCCAGTAACTTATTTCTAGATAGGTACATATTTAAGTGCAAGGTAATGGGTACCAGTCTCAGCGTATGCTAGGCTTTATACAATACAGTAAATAAAAAAAGGTCGTGTCTTCATAGGGAAGTCGGCACTTAAGCCCTTTTCTTTGGGCAAGACAGTTTTTTAGCAATAACTCAAAAACCGTTAAACCTATCTTGTTTTTTAGCAATAACTCAAAAACCGTTAAACCTATCTTGTTCAAACAAAAAATCGTTGAAAGTATTTATTATTGTACATCATCTTGATTTTTTACAGAATTTTAAACTTCATAGTTTTGAAATTAGAGGGGGGGGGGGGGTCCCTCTCTTCCCTTAAGCCTTTAGGCCTTAAGCCCTTTTCTTTGGGCAAGACAGTTTTTTAGCAATAACTCAAAAACCGTTAAACCTATCTTGTTCAAACAAAACATCGTTGAAAGTATTTATTATTGTACATCATCTTGATTTTTTACTACGAGTAATATCTGACCAACGGTTGACTTTAATGGAAAAGTTTTTTAGAAACCTCTATGTCATTTTTGAAGGCCCAAGAAATATGTGCATGGAAAAAAAAATTGACCCCCCCTGATACATGTATGGGGTGCCCCCCCAGTTTAATATTTTTTTCGTAATTTCACATCATATTTCTATAGCGGTTCATAGCATACACCTTCCTACCAAATTTCATAATTGTAGTGCTCATAGTCTCCGAGTAAATCGGCTGTGACATACGGACGGATGGACGGACAGACACGACGAATCTATAAGGGTTCCGTTTTAGCCATTTTGGCTACGGAACCCTAAAAACTAAAAATAATATTGTATTTATATACCTAAGTAAATAAATAATAACCTAAGTGCCATTACCATTACGTTAGACGACTTGACACCATCCTTGATTCACATCATTTCCACTCCTGCTGCTGTCGAGTCAGCTCGCGACCTAGGATATTCTGACACACAAAAAGGTTAGATAATCTAATAATAATGTGTAAAAATCGTGCACGTTCATCAACAGCAATGCTGAAACGATTTTAACCGACTTCAAGATTTCAGAAGAGGAGGTTATCAATTCGGTTGTATGTTTTTTTTTGTTATTTTTTTTTAATGTTTGTTACTCCATAACTACGTCATTTCTTAACCGATTTGGAAAATTCTTTTTTTGATTGTAAGTATATATATCCAAGTTGGTCCCGTTTTTGTCGAAACGCAGTTCTGATGATCAGATCCAAGAGGAATTGAGGGAACTCTTCAAATCTTTAAGGCAAACATATAGTGATTTTTGTGTTTTTATCAACAAGTCAAGCATTTTCATCCAAAAAATTCTGCTGATGATGATCAGAACGGAACTCTTCAACGACGCGTAGTTCAAGTTTGGCGATTTGTTCTCTTCGTTTTGTTTGTCAAGCAAACAAGGCTTTTCCATGATTCCATGAGGAATTGAGGGTACTTAGTTTTCTTCCATTATAAACATACTTATAGCCATTTTTATTTTATTGTATGGAATCTAAGAGTGCACCATCTAAGTATAATAATCTTTCTCCGGCCTCTCCCATTGAAGTCGGTATTTTTCTTAAAAAATATTAATTTAAAAATCAATTCAGCGAATTCGGAGATTTTTTTTTGGTGTTTGTGTCATTTTCGTTGTGATAGTTAGGTAGCTAACGATCTGCAGCAATGATTTCTTCCACCACGTCGACGCTTCTCTACTTGATAATGCATGTGAATAAAGTCTATGTCATTCACCGCTCTCCACCGATCGCAAAAGTCACGCAAAACATGCGATTTGGTTGCGTCAACAATAAATTAATATGCACACTACATTCTTATTCTTGCCATAGTACAAATGACCGCCCCCTCTTACTTTCGCTCGGGGAGTGGGGCTGGACATCAAGAGATCACAATAGCGGTCAATCTGTACTGTAATATCATAATACGCTCCGCATTTGCTTCTACCAACGCTTCGAAAATTAACACGCGCGATACAAGCAACCGAGTATTGTAACCTAGAAATCCGTGAGATTCGGCTGACTTTGCATAATACCAAGCCCAACGGCGATTTTTATGTAATACGATGTAATAAATTGTTACGCAACAATCATTTTGACCTCATATTTTGGCGGGTTGCAAACAGTCGGCCGCCATGATAGCCCGCGTTCGCGCGCTTTCTCATTGACAGTTCAGTGCGTTCCAAATTTGAATTGTGCCAGTGACATTTTAATAGTGCAGTGACTTTGGATTTAAAAAAGTAAGTTTTTTTTCGCTATTGTGGCCAGCATGGTTTTGTGTTCGTTTTCCCCGAGATGCGATTGTGAAAGTCGATTGATCGCGGAAATGCGGCGTCCGTTATGTTTTTTATGAAACGTATGTAGGTATGTGTGCTAAGATATCGCAACAAGAAATTACATAGTATTGCCCAATTTTTTCTCGGCTCGCTTCCGTGGTTTCGATTGCATTATACGCCTTTTAACTATTTTGAAATGTCGACAGTGTTCTCATTTAGATGACAAGATTTACTAAAAATACTTATGGTATTTAAGTATAAATGCAAGGTTAGTAAATATATATAAAAAAAAATCTACTTAAAGCCTGTCACAACTTGTCATTAGCTGTCAAATATATTATTGATCGCGGCCGCAGGTCGCCCCAGTTTGTGACACGCTTAACTCAAGCCCAAAACGCATCACTTTACTTTTATTTTTTAATATGAAGTAAAAAGGATGCGTTCAAACTGGCCGGAAAAAAGAAGTAAATATGTGAAATTCACATCTCAATTTAATTTATGTATCAAAATCGGATAGGGCTATGCTGGGAGTTTCTCTGCGTGATCGCATCAGAAATGAGGCTGTAAATGATGCACTAATCCTGATTGATTAGGCCCAAAAATATAAATGTTTAAAGTGGACTGTATACAAATGACTGGTAGTTCCTCTCGTAAAATAACAGTGACTGACTCTACTCTAATATTGGTGCCACCTTGGTTCTGCTTTTTCTTATGATTCGTAACAAGTAAATAAGAAGTCCGGACGGATTGTAAATGGCTTATATTGTTTATCACAGATTATGTTCTTAATAAAACGTATTTGGAAGTTAACACTGTATATAATAAAGTTACTTATTTATAATGACTTTAACACTGATTTTATCTAAATCTAGGACACAATGTCTAGATTCCTAAACTTTTCCTGAGCTGAGTTCCCAACGCACTTTTTCTTTCTTGTTCTGGGTTTCTTCCTTGGAGTGTCTCTTCGGTACTAAGTGAAGTACGTTGCGAACTCACCTCCTTTCTTTCGTAATGGCTGACCGTAACGTGAGCACCATGAAGTTGTGCACGCTACGAGGCGCTGTCCGAGTATAAATAGGGAATCTTACAAATCTCGCGGTTTTCCGCGGATTGCGGAGGCTGTGATTATCTCACTGGCCTGTACTAGGACTCATCGAGTCGGCGTTCGGTGTGGTCACACGTGACCCTTTATACTTGGACAGTGTCTCCCTAATATTGGCTCTGAGAGGGAAGAACGTTGTGTAAAAACGACTATTCTGAATTTATTCAATCTTAAGAAATTCGCTGCGCGACCATTTCTTAGTGCCTGTGATTCAAACAGGGCTTATAATATGCGCCTCAGCGCCTACTTTATATAATAAAAACCTTATTGTCTCAGAGTCAACTGTTTGTGAGTTAGCTCACAAACATGCCATTTTCATAGCGTAATTTCGATCTACGATCGATATATTTTACATTATTACGCAATCTTTCATTCTACTGCGTATGGAAACTTCCAAGTATTATTGCGCAATCACTCGAATTGTGTCATAATACTTGCTGAAATGAATAAACTCGCCCTAAAGAGTTATTCCTTCCGCTTAGTGCGACAAGGTTCTAATATTTACGTAAATATGACAATATTTCTTAAATATTCCATTTTAAATAACAGGGTTACTCTTACATTTACCTAGCTAACGTCTTATCTTTATTTGTTTCTAAATTACGTGCTAGGTACATCAGGGGAGGGTAGGGTCTGTCGTCTACATACTCCCCGCCGTCTGAAGACTCAGACTTTGTGGCTACGGTAGCTCTAGTCTCAGGCTTCTCTGGTTCGGGACACGGTGCGGGCTATGGGCTCGACGCAGGCTCGTGGCTCGACGTGGGCTCGGCGCTCGAAGCAGGCTCGGTGCTCGACGCAGGCTCGGTGCTCGGCGCGGCTGGCACTAGCACGGCCAGCCGTGATGAGGCTCGACGTAACACGCCGTTCGCTGTGCGGACATCCACGTTCCGCACTTTTCCGTCGGGCCCTGGATAGGTGGCCACGACTAGCCCTCGCGGCCATACGTTGCGAGGGCTTGCGGGGTCGGCGATCAATACTAAGTCGCCGACGTGGATCTGTTGGTTCCCACCGCCGGAGGATTGACGGGGGGCCAACAGTGGGTAGTATTCTTTTACCCATCTTCGCCAGAAGTGGTTGGCGAGCGCCTGTACTTGGCGCCATCTTCTTCGGTCATCTTCCTCGCAGGGACCGATGACTAATTGCTCGTTCGCTGACAACAACAGGAAATGATTCGGTGTCAGCGCGGCGTCGTCTTCATTGTTTATTGGTACATGGGTAAGTGGTCTGGCGTTCACTACGTTCTCTACTTCCGCCAGTAGTGTCAGGAAGATTTCTTCACCCGGCGCCTTCTCTTTTAGCGTGTAGCTCAATGCATTTTTAATGGTTCTCACCATTCTCTCCCAGCTGCCGCCCTGTGATGGCGCAGCCGGGGTGATGAAACGCCAGTTCAATCGATGCTGCAGTCCGTATTTCTGGAGTGCTGGCAACCATTCTTCTCGGGCCGCCTTTAGTTCTAAGGCGGCCGCGTGGAACGACGTTTGGTTGTCGCTCCACATGGTTTGTGGCCATCCATGACGCGCCGCGAAGCGTCGTAGCGCGTTGATGGCACTGTCGGTTGACAGGCTGTGCACGACTTCTAGGTGGACCGCACGTGTCGCCAGGCACGTGTACAGGGCGACCCACCTCTTCTCGCGTCGCCTGCCGATCGTTACCCACAGCGGGCCGAAGTAGTCTTGGGCCGCGTGGGTGAAGCAGCGCTGGTAGGCCTCTAGCCGCTCAGGCGGGAGGTCCCCCAGAGGCTGCGCGCGCGGGATCGCGCGACGTAGGCGGCAGAGTGCGCACGCCTGTGCTACGGCGCGCACGCTCGGCCGCAGATGCAGTATCCACATGTTCTGCCTTAAATCATTAACAACACTTTCATTATTAACATGCGCGCCCCGGCAATGGGCGCGCCTTATGAGCAATTTGGTGTAGGGCTCCCTACCATCCAAAATTATAGGCTTCTCAGCCGTGTACCGTACTGGTGCACGGCTCAGCCTGGTCCTCATTGTCAACAGACCGTCTGACGAGAGCTCGGGATCGAGCTTATACAACTTAGACTGCTTTGTTAGCTTCTTTCCAGCAGCTAATGTGTTTAATTCTTCTGGGAAGCTATTTCGCTGGCTTCTCTGCACCAGCAAATGCTCCGCCGCTCGTAGATGCCTCGCTTCCAGCTGTCTCCTTCTGTCACGAGACTTCAGCTTCTCTATGAACAACAACATGTACCCGACTGTCCTTACGACGCGTTCATGGCTACTGAACCGTTCGATGTCCGGTAGCGCTGTGGCCGGTTCATGCGTTGTCGCGAGGACTACCTCCTTCTTTCGCTGCTCTGTCGGCTCCACGCTCTTGGTGGATATGACTGGTGGCCACTGGTCCTCCGCCTGGCTCCAGAAGGCGGGACTCGTGGACCATCTATCGTTGATGCTCACCTTCTGGCTCGTTCGTAGGCGGGTGGCATCTTCTGCTGGGTTCATTGCGTCGTGCGACTCACGTTCGCACGTCGCGTGGTACACCGTTTGTTCCTTCGTTCCGAGATAACCGGGGTTCTTACCGAAGAGCGCCCACCCCAGCACGCTCTTTATAGCGACGGGGCCGTGTCCTGGTCCGGTTCGTATCTCCTCGGGTACCAGCAGGTGCCAGTGGTCGGCACCTAACAGCAGCTGCGGCGCACCGTAGCTGCATACTGCACCGCGGGCTTCTCGCAGGTGCTCGTATCGATCCAGTAGATCTTCGTTGACGGTCTGGCCTCTCAGGCCGAGGTTACTTACCGTTCGTAGTCTTACGGGGTAAGCTAAGCCTCCATTCCTTGACCGTACATAAGCCGACACTCGTTCGGAGTGTCCGCTGTGCGCGATCCCTCCAACGCCGCGCACTGTCAGCTGATCCTGTGGTCCAGTAGCTCCAATCAGGTCAGCGACTTTCTGCTCGAGGAGTGAGACGGTCGATCCCTCGTCCAGCAAGCAGTAGATATGGGCGTCGCCCTTGGGGCCCGATATCGTTATGGGGAGAACTTTGAGTAATACCTCGGTAGCTTCCTCGGCGTTACTCGCGTAGCTGCTCTGCTCTACCCCGCTGTCCAGGTTCGGTTGGGTGCGGGGTCCACGAGTCGCTCCCTGTGCCGTGCCTCGTTCACACGGCGTCGGCGATCGTGGTTTATCCTGATGGAGCAGCTTGTGATGGGGGTGTTGGCAGCCAGGAACACTGCAGCCTTTCGCTCGGCATTGAGAGCGCTGATGCCTGGCGTCCATACATCTGAAGCAGATTCTGTTCTGCTTCGCCCAGTCCCATCTCGCCGGTAGTTGCAGAGCCTGCAGTTTCCGGCACTCGTTCGTTCGATGACTCGCGCTACAATAGAGGCATACCTGGACCCGTGATGGCTGTACCTGTTCGGTCACGTACGCCACCTTTGAAGGCAACGGCTGCGGCGGGCCCCATCGGTTCTGCTGGGGCGGCGGCGGGCGGTTGTCATTCCGGTTCTGGGTCTTCGGTGCGTTCGTCTGTGGCGGTGCTCCCCGTGGCACGTTCTTCACGGTGGGAGCGCTAGCGTGGGTGAATTCCAGCTGCAGATCACTCTCTTCGAGCAAGAAATCTGCCATCACCTGGATTTCTGCTAGGCCGCCGCTCCTCTGCCCTCGGGCGTAGTCGCAGTAGCGCGATCGGAGATGCGGACTCAATCTGTCCGTCACCTCGCGCACTAGTAGCGGGTTGTTCGCGTAGTGCGCATCGTCCAGATCCATAAGCGTACTTACTATGTTCATGACCTGGATGGCGAAGGTGTTGAGCTCGTTCGCGCTCGACCCGACGCGTGGCAGCTTCTTGAGATCTTCTAGCGCCTTGTCCACTAGGAAATCCTTGCGACCATACTGCTTCGTCAGTATCCTTATCACCAGGTCTGGTGTGGTCGCCGTCGACAGGATGTGCTGCACGCACGCCTTCGCCTCACCTTTGATCGCGGCCCTCAGGCGCGCGACGTTCTCGTAGCCGCTAAACTTATAGCGTTTGTTGCTCTCAATGTATGTGTTGAGGAAGCAACGCCACTCACTGACGTCCCCGTGGAAGTGTGGCAGCTCGTACACCTCCTTGGTTGCTGGACGGGCTGCGCTCTGCATCCGCTCAAACAACTCTACCATACCTTCTGGGGTCGTCGTCGCTGTGAACCTCGAACGAGGCGTCATGGGCTCGTTCACGCGTTCTGGTTCATGCTCACCTTCGTCCTCGTACTCCAGTCCCTGGGTTGGAGAAAGGGGGCGCCGGCCGTAGTTCATGGTCGCGCGCTCCAGCTTCTTCGGTTCGGTTCTGATCGGGATCCGCTCTCCTGGACGCCTCGGCGTTTCTTCCACTTGAGCGAGGACTGGTACTCGTTCGTACGAGACGACTGGTTCGTTGTCCCGGGTCCGTAGCACTCGACGGTCTTCCACGTCGTGTCGCTCCGCGGACTCGTCCACCCATCGGGTGATTCGGTCGCTACCACCGGAACTTTCTGAGTCTATTTCTGCAATTCTTGCCTGTAACCGCCTGTTTACTAGGTCGGTTTCGATCGCCAGCTGTTCTCGGCGCAGTTGCACCAGCTGTTCTGCAGCCTCGGCTTCGGCTTGCAGTCGTAGGCCTGCGGCGCGACTGCTCCGGTGCGAAACCGTGCTCGCCGGTCTCGGAGATCTGTGTGGGGTGGACTGGACGAGGTCCGCGAAAGCAACATTCCTCGATGCTGCTTCGCCACTCGTCGCTGGGTGATGCTCAGCCCGTTCGCGATCGATGACGCGTGTTCGGTCCCATGCGTCGTCGTCTGGCTGTTGCTCCCGTGGTCGCAGACGGCCGCCGTCCTCGCGGCGCCATCTTCCCCGTTCGTGGATGCTCGGAGATCTTGGTGGCTGTTCGTGCACCAAGGCCGTTGGCGCAGCCCCGGTGCCAGTTCGGTGTTTACTCACATTTGCTGTCTTCCTGGGCCTCTTGTCCGAGGGCCCCTGCTCTGCCGTTCGCTCCCGACGCTCGTTCTGGGCGTGGAGTGCAGATGGAGGGAACCAAGTCGGTTCGGAGAATGCCCCAGGAGCACCGGTGATGGTGCCAGCAGCATTGCTAGCACTGCCAGCTGGATCGCCGTCGGCGCCAGCGGCAGCGCCAGCATTAAAGCCAGCGGTGCCACCAGCGCCAGCGGCGCCAGCGGCGGCGCTAGCGGTCTTCGTTCTTCTTCTGTCCCTTTGTTCCCGTTCTGCCGATCGCTCCGGGCGCTCGTTCTGGCCTCGGAGTGCAGATAGGGGAAACCTGGACTGTTCGGAGATGGCCTCTCGGGCCATAGTGTCGGCGCCAGCGTCCACACCAGCGGTGCCAGCGGCGCCAGTAGGTCTGCCAGCCATGCTAGCAGACGTGCTAGACATGCCAGCAGGTCCGCCAGCCTTTCCGGCAGACGTGCCAGCCATGCCAGCCGATGTGCCGGTCATGCCAGCAGATGTGCCAGCCATGCCAGTCGATGTGCCGGTCATGCCAGCCCTTCCAGCAAGCCTGCCAGCCATGCTAGCAGACGTGCCAGCTACGCCAGCAGGTCCGCCAGCCTTTCCGGCAGACATGCTAGCCATGCTAGCTGCAGCTCCAGCGACGCCAGCGGCGTCAGTGGTAGCGCCAGCAGCCGATCCAGCGGCCGCGGCTCTTCTTTGCTGCGCAGCATCCGCGCCCTCCCTCAGGAACAGGCGTCGCTCCTCCGCGTCGCGGTCCGACGTTCTCGACCTCGTGGTCATGACGCGCGCCGAAGGAGAAGATCGGGATCGGGTTCTCCGATTCGCGGGCGTCTTCATTCGCCCTGACTCAGCTCAGTATGACGACCTAATTGACTAGTACCGACTTTAGAAAGACACACGTGATTCTGAATCGCATTCAGGATCGATCAGCGTTCGGCTGATATACACAAGAAAACCCTACTCGTACTCGTTCCGACGAGTATATGCACTTAAATCGCTCGGATATTAAGTGCGCATCAGCGTTCGGCTGATATACAAAACAAAACCTATTCGAACTCGTTCCGACGAGTATACGCTCTTAAATCGCTCGGATATTAAGTGCGCATCAGCGTTCGGCTGATATACAAAACAAAACCCGTTCGTACTCGTTCCGACGAGTATACGATCTTAAATCACTCGGATATTAAGTTCTCACAGTCAAAAAACAATATAAACCACCGTAGCTATACGTTAACACAACTGCGCATTAAGTTCCGACACCCTTAATCACAGTTTACAAAAATAAAATCCGTCCACTATTACGCGTCGCGTAAATAAAAAAAATAAAAACTTGTTCTTTAAATAATTATAATTTAACACTACTACGCATTAAGTCTCGACGCCCTTAATCGCAGTTTACAACAATAAAATCTGTTCACTTTTACGAATCACGTATAAAAATAATAATTTGTTCTCGAAATAATTACTTTAACACTACTACGCATTAAGTCCCGACGCCCTTAATCGTAGTTTTCCACAACAAAAATTCGTTCACTACTACGCGTCGCGATTCGCGTCACGACGCACTTCGCGAATGTTCGAATGTTCGGCACTGAATTTAACACTTGCACTGATATCCTAAAAGATTCGGATCGCTAAGGACCAAAATGTAAATGATGCACTAATCCTGATTGATTAGGCCCAAAAATATAAATGTTTAAAGTGGACTGTATACAAATGACTGGTAGTTCCTCTCGTAAAATAACAGTGACTGACTCTACTCTAATATTGGTGCCACCTTGGTTCTGCTTTTTCTTATGATTCGTAACAAGTAAATAAGAAGTCCGGACGGATTGTAAATGGCTTATATTGTTTATCACAGATTATGTTCTTAATAAAACGTATTTGGAAGTTAACACTGTATATAATAAAGTTACTTATTTATAATGACTTTAACACTGATTTTATCTAAATCTAGGACACAATGTCTAGATTCCTAAACTTTTCCTGAGCTGAGTTCCCAACGCACTTTTTCTTTCTTGTTCTGGGTTTCTTCCTTGGAGTGTCTCTTCGGTACTAAGTGAAGTACGTTGCGAACTCACCTCCTTTCTTTCGTAATGGCTGACCGTAACGTGAGCACCATGAAGTTGTGCACGCTACGAGGCGCTGTCCGAGTATAAATAGGGAATCTTACAAATCTCGCGGTTTTCCGCGGATTGCGGAGGCTGTGATTATCTCACTGGCCTGTACTAGGACTCATCGAGTCGGCGTTCGGTGTGGTCACACGTGACCCTTTATACTTGGACAGTGTCTCCCTAATATTGGCTCTGAGAGGGAAGAACGTTGTGTAAAAACGACTATTCTGAATTTATTCAATCTTAAGAAATTCGCTGCGCGACCATTTCTTAGTGCCTGTGATTCAAACAGGGCTTATAATATGCGCCTCAGCGCCTACTTTATATAATAAAAACCTTATTGTCTCAGAGTCAACTGTTTGTGAGTTAGCTCACAAACATGCCATTTTCATAGCGTAATTTCGATCTACGATCGATATATTTTACATTATTACGCAATCTTTCATTCTACTGCGTATGGAAACTTCCAAGTATTATTGCGCAATCACTCGAATTGTGTCATAATACTTGCTGAAATGAATAAACTCGCCCTAAAGAGTTATTCCTTCCGCTTAGTGCGACAAGGTTCTAATATTTACGTAAATATGACAATATTTCTTAAATATTCCATTTTAAATAACAGGGTTACTCTTACATTTACCTAGCTAACGTCTTATCTTTATTTGTTTCTAAATTACGTGCTAGGTACATCAGGGGAGGGTAGGGTCTGTCGTCTACAGAGGCCATCCGCAGCAGAACCAAAGTGACCGATAAAACCCTTCGAATCGCTAAACTTAAGTGGCAGTGGGCGGGGCACATAGCACGCAGAACCGATGGCCGTTGGGGCGGAAAGGTTATCGAGTGGCGACCACGTACCGGAAGGCGTAGCGTGGGCAGGCCCCCCACACGGTGGACTGATGACCTGGTAAGGGTCGCGGGTGTCCGCTGGATGCGGGTGGCGCAGGACCGGTCATTGTGGAAGTCTTTGCGGGAGGCCTATGTCCAGCAGTGGACGTCATTCGGCTGAAATGATGACGATGATCAAAATCCCATAGTTAAAATCTTAAAATATGATTCTTAACTGTGACGGAACATTATAATTATAACACCCCTCTTTTCCGTTGCGCGTCGGGGGTTAAAAACCAAGCATCTTGACCCCTTATTACAAGCAGCTGGTACGATTCCAGGGGTCTAGTAACCTAGGTTAATAGAATAATTATTCGCAAATCAATGTTTACTGCTCAACTGTGACGGTCCAAGGTATAATTTGACCATCTGACCCTTACATTCGTAAGTTATGCATAATCGGAGGTCTGTTTTAATAATGTTGACCTGTGGTGATTGACTACATAATTCGCAACTATTGGGTTGCATCAAACCGTTTGTAAGCATCGTCGAGATAAACTGCGATAAGATAGCCCGCTCCTCCAAACTATGCCTCCAAGATTCAAAACGTTTTAATGTAAGTATTTGTGAAATATTTATTAAGCACCACAAAGACTCCCAACGCATATGTGCGTGCTGAAACAGCCGTCAAACAAACAAACTCATGTTATCGTAGTTTATCTCTAAGTGCCCGGCTTTTTTTTAATGATATACTGACCAGTGATTGGCCTTAGTCTCACCTGATGGAAAGTGACGTTTCAGTACATTTTGGCCATATAACGTGACGGTATAAGCTATCATACTAGCCGGGGTGGTATCCGTCAGATTCTGATTATATGACAAGTTTTAAATTTATTGGTGGAACCACACTTCAGTATGCGCTATTCGTTATTCGGCTTATGCACCTGCGCACGACGAAGTGTGGAGGGTATATTCGTCTATGTTTGCTTTATTCGCACGCATGACGCTTGCGCGAATACGCTTATCCGTCGACTTGTCGGTTTTTGGAACACATGAAAGGAAACGCATAAGTCGAATGGGTAAACCGGCGCGAAGTGATGACGGGCATGTTCGTTGTTCGCGTACGTAACAAAGATATTTCCGCAAATACGAAGTCACATAAAGAATAGCGTATACAGAAGTGTGGTTCCATCATGACGATGGCACCACACTTCGGGTATTTGCACAAATATTGTTGCAAACATTCGTGCTGCATCTCTTTCATCAATATTGCAAAAGCAAGCGAGGGGAACACGCATCGCGAATACGCAACCCAAAGTGTGGTACCACCATGAGATGACAGCTGCAGGCCCCGATTTTCTTTTCATCATACTAAACTATAAGAACGTACTTCAGTCATGACATAACTATTAGCCTTCACCCTGTCCTAATAAGCAAATGAGCAAAATATATATTTTTAATGAATCTAACGCGATTTATAGTTTAAAAAATTTACACTATACAAATACGCAGTTTAATAATCTCGAAGGGGTTGAGCCAAAATCCCATGACATCTCACCAGACACGGGGTGGTTCGGTAATTCGCCTAATTTCGCCCTCAAATAAATAATAGGCTTCACATAAAAAAATACATGTTATGTTTGTGTTTTGCCTATTGCTGAAGCGGGCCTGGCGTTCCTCTCACATAAAGCGGCTCTATAACACTCGACGCTCCTATTTTGATACCAGCTGCTACTCGCAATCACAGATTAGTATATCTAATAGTAATCTAATAGTATTCCGCAACTGTGTATAGGTACTCATAAATTATAAGATTACTAGAATGTCTGAACTAGAAGTCTGAGCTACATTACTAGAATGTTTCATCAAAATCTGTTCAGTCGTTTTTGAGACAAAGCGGAACAAATATCGGACACGAAGTGGTCATTAACTTAAATATTTGCACAAATCAGAAATCAAAAGTTTCTGTTCACTGATAATAAGTTCTTGAAGTCCTGTACATTTTTGGACATTTCTTTCGTACATATAAGTTGCTGATTGTATGTAGACATTTACATATTATTAAACGTGACGGCTCGTCTCGTTTATGTAAAAACGTGTTAATCAATGATTTCGCGTTCTCATCATCGTTGCGACACTGAAATCGTCACGTATGTGCAAAAATAATTATTGCCTCATGGTTAGAACAGACTTAAGTGGGGTGATAGTACAAATAATTATTTATGTAAATATTAGCTTTTTCCTGTGACTTTGTTTGCTTTAAAAAACATGAAGTCGAACTGAGGACCTCCTCCTTCGAACGATTCAGATACAGATTCGTTTATTAGGTATATGGTAAAATAGCAGTAAACAATTCCATTCATTTCAAAAATATAACAACATTAAAACATAATCAACATAAAACGTACAAATGAACAGTGTTATTAATTTAAAAGTATATGTAAAAAACCGGCCAAGAGCGTGTCGGGCCACGCTCAGTGTAGGGTTCCGTAGTTTTTGTAATTTTTTCAAAAACTATTCAACCTATCAAGTTCAAAATAATTTTCCTACAAAGTTTTTATAAAGTTCTACTTTTGAGATTTTTTTCATATTTTTAAAACTTATGGTTCAAAAGTTAGAGGGGGGGGACACATTTTTTTTTTACTTCTGGAGCGATTATTTCCTAAAATATTAACATTATCAAAAAATGTTTTTAGTAAACCCCTATTTATTTTTAAATACCTATCTAACAATATATCACACGTTAGGGTTAAAATGAAAAAAAAAAATCACTCCCCACTTTACGTATAGGGGAGGTACCCTAATAAAATATTTTTTTCCACTTTTTATTTTACCACTTTGTCGGCGTAATTGATATACATATTAGTACCAAATTTCAGCTTTCTAGTGCTAACGGTCACTGAGATTATCCGCGGACGGACGGACGGACAGACGGACGGACAGACATGGCGAAACTATAAGGGTTCCTAGTTACCTCTGCCTCGAGAAGAACCGGCGTAAGAAACTCGGCGAGGTGTCATTTTATCACAACAATGTATAGTTTAATATAAAATGACAGTGTCAAATACTACAAAATTACAATGCTACAGTAGAAAACCTAGTTTCGCGATAGATTACCCGTGCAGGACGCTGTCATTGCCAAACATCCCTATCCATGATGTACTCATGATGTAAAATTTATTAGCATAGATCGGTTGAAAAAGTTCTACCAATCAAACATCAAGCTAGGCATACCTTGACATACGTAAATTGTTACTAAATTAATTTAAATTGTTTTGTTGGTATTCGTTACAATTAAGAAGGAGTAAGCAATTTCTAAAATAGTAATAAACTTTATATGACATAACCAAAAAAATGGTAACAAAATAGACAATTAAAAGTACATATACCTAAATAACGTTTGCCATAATCATCATTAGCCGTAAGTCGTTTTTCTCCGAAATTCATAACTTTTCAGGATTGATAAAACAAACCTAACCTAACCTACAGGCTCTATAAAAAGTTTATGTAAATTATCCTGACAGATTCCCAGTTTCGAAGAAAATAACTTTAATGGTACACACTGGTGACATTTCCTCGCTGTATCGCAATGCTGATATGTTGTGCGAGGATATTGCCAGCTTTTCGATCACCAGTTACGACAACCAGACGCTTCACAATTTCATTAAATAACCAACTAAAAAAAATTAAAATCCCCGACATTTTCAATCCAAGTGAGTGAGTCTGTTCACAGTTCAATATCTCAAAACCAGCTGAACTGATTTTGATAAAATATGTCTAAGAACCATTGCTAGAAAATCTGATTTAAACTAAATAAAATGCATTAAAATGTATTCACCCGTTTAGGGCACACACACACACACATAGCGGTCAAACTTATGTCGCCCATCTTTTTTCCTCGTGAATAAAATGGTTTATTGGACCTGCTTCTTCTAATTTAAATGATACCTTTAATATTGAATAACCTATCACTTTTAGCATTATCTAAACTTAGTAATGGAACCAAAATTAAAAACGTTGAGTGTAGGGCAGCTAATTCATACTATGTCATAGCCTATTTTCACCTCAGCGGCACGAACATGGTGGTTTTGATGCTTGAAACCAGTGAGCAAAGTACAATTTTGCTGCGAGCGTGAAAAAACTTTTTTCATATCGTAGGTTAGTTGCAGGCCATCTATCATACTACGGGGTGTAATACAAACTTGGAACTGAGGTGAAAAGTTGTATGTATCACGCGAGAGCAAAGATATTTGCATCTCGTGTCTTTGAGTCCCTCGCTACGCTCTACATTCTAATTTTGAATCTTTCGCTTGCTCGTGACGTGACTTAACATCAACACTCGCAGCAGAAATCTACTTTGCTCTCTTGTTGAACAAATAACTATTTTTATCTTTAAACTACTGCCCATAGTAAAATGTACGGAACGCTCATTTGTTTCTGACCTACATTACATAGAACTTGTATGGCACAGTACCTATTATATAGAATAAAATATTTTTTAAGAAAAAAAAACCGACTTCATTAAGGGAGGCCGTTATTATACTTAGAGGGTGCACTCTTAGATTCCATACAATGAAATCAAAATGGCTGTAAGTATGTTAATAAAAGCTTATTAACAATATTGTTCACGATTTCGGTGTCGATACAAACCCGATAGGGTTTAACGACACTTTTCCGTTATACCAATGTATCAATTTTCTATTGTAAATAAATAAATAAAAATAAAAAAATGGCAGAAGACTAAGTACCCTCAATACCTCATGGAATCCTCCATCAGAACTCAAGCTTGACAAAAATGTGTCTTGAAAACCTAGCTTGCTTGACAAACATAACGAAGAGAACAAATCGCCAAACTCCAACTATGCGTCGTTGAAGAGTTCTGTTCAGATCATCATCAGCAGTTCCACTTCATCAAATGTCACTTATTTAAATGTAAATGCGTGATTGGTTTATAATAATAATCATAATAATAATTCTTTATTCGAATAACTAAGATCCATTGGTTAGTAATAATTACAAATAGGTATCCTATAAAACTAGTGTTAGATACTTGAATTACTTAAAAACTATTTTAAAAATAAAATTAATTACTTCTGTCAATAACTCGACGATTAGCAGTCAGTTATGACTATTAATCATCAAATTATTGACACGAAGGTATATGGGGGAGTCAGGTTTGCTGGCAAACATAATCAAAATTTTTGAAAATACTAAAATCACTATTTATTTATTTATTTATTTATTTATTTATTTAAGCGAACAATGTTTACATGACTTTACAGACAATTCCAATGCGTCATGAAACTTAAATTTAGTACACTACATTTATGTAAAAATCATTAAACAATAATAACAATGTAAATTAAAATTACTTAAACACTAATTACATACTTACAGTAGTAGGCCTAGCATCCATCATCTCGCAGAGCTTCAGGCATTCACTTCTCACAGCCGCCCATCGCCACGGAAACAGGTCACACTCTGGTGCTGACGCCAAGAGCGCTATATGTATGGCTTTTACATTTGAGGAGTTCCCTGGATTCTTCATGGATCCCATCTTCAGAACTCGAGCTTGACAAATGATTGTCATGCAAATCTAACTTGCTTAACAAACACAACAAAGAGGATAATTCGCCAAACGTGAACTAAGCGTTGTTGAAGAGTTCCGTTCTGATCATCATCAGCAGTTCCAGTTCATCAAATGTCACTTTTTTGAATGAAAATGTTTGATTAGTTCATGAAAATACTAAGATAACTATATGTGTGCCTTATACATTTGAGGAGTTCCCTCGATTCCTCATGGATCCCATCATCTGAACTCGAGCATGACAAAAATTAATCGTGAAAATAAAACTTGCTTAACAAACACAGCTAGGAGGACAAATCACCAAACGTGAACTTTTCGTCGTTGAAGAGTTCTGTTCTGATCATCATCAGCAGTTCCACTTCATCAAATATCACATTTCTGTATGAAAATGATTGATTTGTTGATAAAAATACAAAAATCACTATATGTTTGCCTTTAAGATTTGAGGAGTTTTCTCGATTTCTCATGGATCCCATCATCAGAACTGCCTTTTGAAAGAAACGGGACCAACTTGGATATATATACTTACAAACAAAAAAATAATTTTCATAATCGGTTGAGAAATGACGGAGTTCTGAAGTAAGAAACATTAAAAAAAAAAAACATACAACCGAATTGATAACCTCCTCTTGTGAAATCTTGAAGTCGGTTAAAAAACAGAGTATAACTGCCAACAAAGAAGAGTCCACTTCAAAGATATTTTTATGTAAAATGCGAGCGGAGCCGCGGGCGCTGCTTGTTACATAAAATAGTTAGACCTTGGCACGGTAAAAACTCGTTTTTAGTCCGGATTTCAAGATGATATAATAGTTGCTTCATTCATGCTATGCGATTCACATGTCCAGTTACAAATATAACTAGAACTCTAGGGTCGTAACAACCATTTGCAATTGGAGCTCAAACCCAACAAAGTTTACGATATCCAGTCACATTAGGCTTTGAACGTTGCGCCCTGTAGCACTGTAGCCGGGGCATTGAATACGGCTACGGTATTCTCTGCCTGTCGTACAAGGCGACTAAAAGGGGGTCCTTGGGGTCGAAGACGGTCGCAGTTGGGGGCTGCGATCGTCTATGAAAGCAGATGGTGGGACCCACAGAGGTGTGACTCTAGGGCGGCACTGGTGCGTTCCGAAGGAGACCCCAGAGCCACCCGAAATGAGTTGAGGAGGACGATCGGGGGGTTTTTAGTCGGTGCATCCATAATGTATTTACTCCCCGAGAAAAAAAGAGTTGGAACCTCGGAATGAGAGACTATAAGCTGGAAACTGCGATACACCTTCATTTTGGCGTTCTATAAGTTGTCTCATGTGTCATAAAGTCTCGAACTGCCTGTGTCATAAGTTGTTCAAGCTTAAATGTACCTAAAAAAAACGGTTAAACGTGATTGCTATAACTCCCACATCTATTTAAGATAACTGTACAGTATAAACTTTGCGACAGGTTTTGTGTGAAATATTATTTTCATGCGCTCAATCGTTTTGTGATGGAGATAGAAAGCGCACGGCACTCACGCGCACCCGTACGTGCTCATACGTAACATGCTGTAATGCAAGGTCAACTGTGAATCTTAGTGAATAATATCTAGTATAAGGCTATTAAATCATTAAAACGATTACATCATGGATAGGGATGTTTGGCAGTGATAGCGTCCTGCACGGGTAATCTATCGCGAAAATACATTTTCTACTGTAGCATTGTTATTTAAGTTATTTTGTAGTAATGTAATTTTATATTTAACTATATAATGTATATTGTTTTAAAAAAATGACACCTCGCCGAGTTTCTTACGCCGGTTCTTCTCGTGGCAGAGATTTAGTTTTCCGAACCGGTGGAAGTTTATTGACGTTCATGGTGCATGTAATTATGCCTAATTTGAAGAATAAATTACCTTTACTTTTACTTTAAAAATATCATTAACAAACAATAATTTGTAATATTTATTAGTTAGTATTTACTTAATACCATTATACAGACATCAAACTCACTAATTTACAAAAGAAGTAATGTAATTCTTACTTGAAATTTATATTCAATCAATGATTTTTTTTTATTATATACATAAATACATACATAAACTCACGCCCATATTCCCAAAAAGGGTATGCAGAGAACATGAAAATTAATTACAGTGCCACTTTTAGCAATTGTAGGTTTATAGATGGAGAAAATAGATAAACTATTAAGTCCTAAGTATTTAATTTTATGATTAAAATATGGATTCTTTGAGTCTGAAATAAATTATGATAATTATTATTTATTAATTAAATGAGTATAAATAGATATGTTAGATATTATGAGACACAATATATTAGATCATAAATAATATGATTTATACATTAATAATATTTAAATAATTTAACAGCTTTATTAACACTGAATACCACCGAGATTCACAGTTACAGTATTGTTATGTTTGGCCGAGCACTGCACGCTCTACTGCGATGGAATGAAACTATGATGTTACCATTGAACGCAATATTTAATTAAATAAATAGAAAATAATCACAATTTTTGTGACGTTCAAAATTTACCAAACAGAACTGACAAACACATCGAACTTAGTCAAAAACTATATTTAAATTTGAATTACTTTTTACGTAAAAGCTAAGGTCGGCAAAGAGTTCGTAACACACATGATTCATGGAAAAACTAATCTTTATTCTGGTAAAAAAGCAGCAGATAGTATCGGGGATCGGGGATACAACCGTAAGTTGTATTAAATGGAAACTTTTACCAGGGTACACCCTTCTACGTTGCCTATTAATGTTCGTCTCTAAATCGGCCTGTTTAGCCTAGTTGGTACTTGGTAGTGACACTGCCTCCGAAGCTAGAGGTCCCAGGTGGTCTACTCCGAAATTCGAAATCCGAACTTCGTATGGTGCAGTCCCTCTTACTCATATAGCGTATGACAGGAGAGTGAAAGGGACGGCACCATACGAAGTTCGTATTTCGAATTTCGGAGTCGACCCCCAGGTTCGAATCTCGGTAAGGGCATTTGTTTCTGTGGTGAGCAGCAATATTTGTTGCTGAGACTTGAATGTTTTCTATGTATTTAATTATATATACACATATATCTTTTAAATATATCGTCTTCTAGGCTCATAACACAAGTCTTATTGAGTTTACTATGGGACTAGTTCGATTTGTGTAAAAAAATGTCCCCTAATATTAATATATAGAATAACTAGCAATGTAAAATAAACCCAAATGTAATAGTACCATTAGTACCTTTTATCCTTTAGTATTTGGTTGATAATCACCGATACCATTACTTTTATTTTAGGCACGAGTGAATAGGCATCTTCTGGGTGAGCTCGCTTCATCGTCGGCCTCATCTTTGCCCCCTGGCTAGATGCTGGCCAAGAGCAATCCCATTTTTAATAAAAAAAAAAAGCGCAAATTAGCGTTAGTAACGGCACTAAAATTCAAAACCTTGAGTTTAGGGCGTCTGGCTGCTAACTTATAATACAACCTGCCGACAAAGAAGTATTCACTTCCACTTCTTTCCACGATGCAGGCTTAGCCTAGTGTGGGAGTGGCCGATTAATTTAACTGTTTAAAGTAAGTATAAGTACAAATTGTTATGGTTAATAAACATTTTTTACTTTTTTATGTTGAGTAAAGAGTGTAAAAACGCCATGAACAGGAAAATACGATGCACTTTCAACTTACTATATTGTTTAGAGATTCAGTGGGTCGGATAGACCTTGGCTCGCCGCTCTGTTGCGTTATGACATAACTTGTTGCGTGGTCCACTGTAAGACTAGCTTTAACCGCGGCTACGCACGCGTAGAATAGAACTTCTGTATTTTTTTATACAACGATGTCGACAACCCTATGGATGCATGCGACTCTAGAAGAATCACAAGCGCGTTACTAACATTTTATTGACTTGAGAATTGACGTTGTGTTAACAGCTTTTGAGACATTAAGCAGGTCTCTAACTCTCAAGTCTCTCAATTCTCGGGAGCTCTGGCGACCTTACTCACCAACAGGAACACAACACCACATACCTATCTAAAGAGCACGTAGTACAATACAAACCCACCATATCAGCCAAAGGACGTCCACTGCCGGACATAGGCCTCCCCCAAATTCACGGCGGGTATATGTCATAATCGCCACGCTTGACACGCGGGTTGGCGATCGCAGTATCTCCACTGCACTCCAGGGATGCTGCTGCCCATCCCACGGTGGTCTTGGTCGTAGTTTTAGGACATACTCGGATAGTAGTACAAAACAACGCACATATATTAGCAATCTCATTTGTAATAAATAAATAAATAATAATAATAAATAACACGTGACCCACCCACTGATCATATACTCGTATAATAAAAAAAAAAGGTTTCCCATGCGTGATCAATGATACTTAATCGCATGCATGTAAGTTAGGTTTTTTATCGAACTGCAGAAGGAACTGCGGAAGGCAGAAGGGTTATGTATTTCGAGAGCATGAACGGCGCGATTGATTTTAGCTGGCGAGGTGTCGTTAGATTCTTATTTACTGTGAGAGTGACACTAGGTATATCAAAATAAATAAAAGAAAACAAAATGGTGGATTATTGGCGCCAAATTCTAAATTACAGAAACGCAGTCGGGTTTTTTAATTAATAAATCTTTAATTTGCATAGCTTTTAAAAGGGGAGACGAAGTTTAAATGCGGAATATTTGATTATTAAGTTAGGCTTTCTAGCCCTTAATTTTATATATTTTTATAAGAAAGATGCGAACCTATATAAGTGTTTGGATATGCTATAAGTAAACGTGTCACCCCCTTATTCATAAAAGTTAACTAACCACTGTTAACTAAAATTTGTTTTGTCCCTTTCTCACCAACGTAAAACGTCAAAGTGACACATAAGGACAAACTTAGAACTTAAATGGTCGCGTACGGTACGGTTTCAGAGGAATTTCCTCCTTCAGACGTGCTCAGACGCTCCGATTGTGGAATGAATCCCTTCAAGAAAGGAGTGTAAGTATAAATTCTTAAAGGGTTGGCAACGCGAATGAGACACCCCTAGGAGTTGCAGGCGCCCATAGGCTGCGGTGGCCACTTACCATCAGGCGGGCCGTACGTTTGTTTGCCACCGACGTGATATTAAAAAAAAACTAATTTCATTTGGCTAATACAATTAGCTTTGCTAATACAATTGGCTTTTATTACTAATAAAATTGGTAGCCAAGCTTTATTTCTGACAGCTGTCAAGCGGCCATGTTATCTAATTAATTACGCATGCGCGGTCAGTGGGCCGCGGTCGCGGGTTCGGTGCCCGACTGCGTGACCATTCACCGCTCGGGCTCCGAGAGCGTTTTCTTTAAACGAGCCGATTTAACTCCTAACGTAATGCATGTGTATTATAGTCATGAAAGTAATATATCACTTCTGTACCTTAACGCAAATAATGGAGGAGAAAAGTCGTAGAGCACTTTCATGGCTGGCATTACGTACAGTCGGCTGGAGAGAAACGTCACCCCCGTTGCAAGGACCCCGTGGGTCAACTTTACATAACTAACTTAACAAATAAACAATTTGAATCTTCGAATCATGTACAAATACACGCATTCCAGAAAGGGGTAGGCAGAACCGATGAATTTTAATTCAAGTGCCACTTTTAGCAATTGTAGGCTTAAAGAAGAAGAAGTGAAGTGAAGCTGTTGACTGGTGCACTTAAGAATAGAGGATACTTTACTTCCAAGCTGCCTCGAGGAAGAGAACGCGCCAAGTTCAGATGAACCTAGTCTTTTTGGCTTTTCTTGTCTGTGTAATAGATAATTGTTTCCCGGTGTATTGGTGTAATACTGTAATGTTGTGTTAACATATTTAAATAAATAAAGTAATACAGAATCGTTAAAATTAGAAAGATGGTTGTATGACTTGTATGTATGCATATAAATACCTACTTTGTTTAACGAATTGTCGAAGAGGCTTATTGATGCCACAGGTGACCGAAGAGCTGGCAGCTACCTCGGCCAAAGAATTAGCTTGGCTATTCAGAGAGGAAATGCTGCCAGTATCTTCGGCACAATGCCGCGGGGGCCATTTTTAGATTTAATTTAGTTTTATTTCAGTTTTGTAATTAGGTTTAATGTTATTGTAATTAGTTTTATTTTTGGTAATTAATCTGTTTTTATATAACGTTCTAAATAAATAATAAATTGTAAAAACTTTGTTTATTGTACTGGACACAGGAAAAAAGGTGCAGACTTATGTTACCTAGTGGCCGTGCTATTGAGAAGTGGGATGCACAACATAAGTCGGCCCGACTTGCGTTGTACTTACGATGTCCGCAGAAGCACGCAGCTGCGCAGAAGCAGCTTGTAGTCAGTTTTAGATTTAAAGATTGTTGGTTTTTCTTTGTCAAAATCATGAATAGTGCCCATTATAAAGGAACAAAGTGTTCCCAATTTGACACAGATTTCTTTTTGTGTCCATTTTGTGACAAGCCGTATTATATATTAAAAAAAACCTCACTAAACTGAACCTAAAACCCAGAATTTTTACTTTATAAAATCGATAACACTCATGATTATGATTAAGAAAAAAATACATAATACTCATGATTCTGATTAAGAAAAAAAATACTTACCTAATTCGAATAAATACTAAAATATTCACTTACATTAGTAAATATGTTGTTTTAGAATATTTATTATTGTGCTTTTAAGAAAATTGTTCTTCATCAAAATATTGAGGATCGGCATTACAGTGAGACATTGAGAGTTTACATTTAATATACACCATATTATATATACCTGCTACGACACGACCACTTCATCAGGAACATTATAGAAGGAAAAATAAATGGGAAAAGCGGAAGAGGAAGGCCGAGGAAAAGTTATATGACCCAGATAAAGGAGGACGTGGAGGTCGTGTCGTACCAGGACGTCAAGAAACTAGCCTTGGACCGACAGAAATGGCGAAAACTGCATCACGCTGCACCGACAAGAGCCCAGCTCTTAAGTGAATGATGATGATACACCATCAGATATATTGGGCGAACACAGTGCTCACAAATATCAGAAAACGAATTTATTATTAACTACCCCCGATATTTGATGGCGACTGTACGAGGTTCACCCAATTAGTCCAACTTGATCTACGGTAAAACACATTTCTTTCTTTTTTCTTGTGATACGAGTAGTATAGTCAACAGCAAAAGTAGGTTAACATTTTAAGTAGGTACCTTATCACTTTCAGTACTTTGACGCATCTCAACTGTCGCAGTATTGTTACGTTAGTGCAACAAAGTACTAAAATGCTCATCTACATTTGCTGTTGACTGTCCATGCATCCAATTTGTGTTTTAATTTGGTAACTGCACCAATCTGGTAACTCCCTAAGATCTAGAGATCTCCACGAGACAGCTATACTCAATTACTCACTGTAATGAGTTTCTTGTACGTGAACTGTTATGGTATAACTAAACATATTTAGTTTTTTTTTTTATAATGTAAGTAAAGCGGATATAATGTCTAATGTTGTTCCGAACCAGTCAACCATAGCGCCAAACAAACACATAAAATAAATAAAAAAAACTTAAGGCGCAGGGTAGGGCAAGCCATTCTCCATACAAAGGTTGTGCAAGTTTTTTGCGTTAGTTTTGGCACTACAGCATTTAATTTTATTTTTTGTTCGTACATATTGGATATACGCAGAACTTGATATTGAAATTTTGTATTATTTCAAAAAAAATTAAAAATACAAAAATAATTAAAATTAAAAAAGAAAAACATCAAGACATAGCTAATAAAAAAATAAGCATATGGACCAAAAATAGTAACTGGAGTGCAAACACAAACGAAGAAAAACTTGCACAAAGTTTGTATGGAAAGAGCTTGCCCACCCCTTCGCCTTAAATAAAATGTTTATTATTGCGTACGTAATGTACATTTAATAAGCATAATATGTTTAGTATGTACTCTTAGTAGTTCCATTGTCGGTAAAGAGGTTACTACGCGAGTGAAATTTCACATACGGACACATATCGACCTACTTCGTACATTCATGACCTTGATAAGGCGTCCTTGTTGTCCTAAGAAATACTTGTAGGTATGTATAAGGCGAGAAACAGTTTAATACAGCAAGTGTGTAAGTCTCATGTAATTTTTAGATTTTGATAAAAATATAGTTTGCGTAAATATAGTATAGTTGACGACCTGTTTAGCCTAGTTGGTAGTGACTCTGCCTCCGAAGCTAGAGGTCCCGGGTTCGAATCCCGGCCAGAGCATTTATTGTGCATTTTTCACGGATATTTGTTCTTGGGTCTTGGATGTTTTCTTTGTATTTAAGTATGTATTTATCTATATAAGTATGTATATCGTAGTCTAGTACCCATAGTACAAGCTTTGCTTAGTTTGGGACTAGGTCGATTTGTGTAAGGTTGTCCCCCCCAATATTATATTATTAAATGAGCCAGTATTTGGCAAATAAATAAAAATTGTGGTTATTAGAAAAAACAAGTTTCGATTACATTACTTTACAGAATAATTGACACGTGATGTGCAGAGGTTCTACCGCAAACCGGAAATGTAATATCTCCCTCTCTGTCCCGATTGCATTAGAAAAGTCAAATTATTCAATAAAAAATAAATAAAAAAACAATGGAAAAAAAGTAGTGCACTGAGGTTGTCCATTTTGTTACGATATTAATCAAATTTTGAAAGAAAAGTGCTAATTATTTATTGATATGCTCTGCCGGCAAGCCTCTGTGTTCCTATTTTAACGTCAAAATTAATGGAAAGGAATTTCTGCACAGCAGAGACCGGGAAAATCCAATTCGTGGACAAGTCGCTTTTTACGGACGCCGTGAGGGGCCCGCGAATTGCCGTTCCCGCCGAGGCATGGCATAATATAGTCCTTTTCTCATAAATGCAATACATTTTCAACGCATGCAGCAGCCGGATTATTATTATGGATCCGCAGCAGTTAAAGAAATCCAACTTTCCCTTGTTTTTTATCTTCATACGCAAGAAAAATGATGAAAACTATTCTGAGAAGTGAAGAAATGAAAAAGTAGCATCAATTTAATTGATAACGGCACAATTAAGAATCTCTTCGCTCTGTTAGCCAAGTATAACATTACACCATAGGTGTAAGAGATTAATTATGGCTCTATACACATACGTGTGGTGTTGGGTTGTAATAGGCATAATAGCCTCATTTCTTTCCTAGGGTGTTGCAAGTATATAAGGGGATGACCTATCATTGCTTGGTATATTACTATTATTTGTGCATTAACTTCATCTTTATTATGATACCACAAATTGCTTTTTAACTTGTAATAGTGCTCGAGTATATGCAGGATAAGTATTTAAGAATAATAAATAATTAATAATAATAAATAAATAATGATCGTACCCATAAGCCTTATTGAGCTTACTATGGAACAGCTAGCTCGATTTGTGTATTAATTGACCCCTAATATTTATTTACTATGGGACTAGTACGATTTGTGTAAAAAAGTGTCTCCTAATATTTATTTATTTATTTCATGATACTAAAATTTAATGTGAATGGAAACTGTAATGTAATGGATAATACTTTAAATTTATTGTGTAATTATTAATTAAGTTAAATTCATATTCAAACATAAACCCTCAGAAAATGTGTAGTTGTAATTTTATGATTCAGTACTGCAAAATGATGTGTTCACCTGTAATTGGGGGGGGGGGGGGGCGGGGGGGGGCGCATAATAGCCCAAAGACAATTAGCATGTATAGTCACTTATAGTTATACTCTGTTGGTGTCCCGTACAAATAAATAAACAAATACTAATATTAGTGGAACATTACACAAATCGACCTAGTCCCAAACTAAGAAAAGTTTTTATTATGGTTACTAGGCAAACGATCTATATACATCCTTATTTAGATAGATAAATACTTAAATACCTATACCGAAAACATCCAAATCCCGAAATAGTCATTCGTGATCAATGATCATGAATTTGTGTTTTTATTTGAACACTAATTTAAATTTCCACTTAGTGAGGAACCTTATAATGTGTATGAATGTCACCCAGTGGAATAAATAATACAATTACATTTTATAACCCAAATCATGACCAAATCATACACAAGTTTCGGGGTGAGTAAAAATAATATTGTCTTTAGTCTTTAAAAAATCTTGATATAGAAGATATGGTAGATCAAACTATAAATGTCATAGGGGAGACAAAAGCTCACAGGCTCCACTGGATTTTCCACCATAAAAGGATGGGTGAAGATCGCAAAGTTAAGAGAACATACTGTGGCCGTCCGGAAGGTCGACGTTCTGTCTGATGGCCAACTTATCGCTGGATCCACATGATCCAGGCGGATCTGCGCGAACTCCAAATCAGCAATTGGCAAGGGTTAGCGCAGAGCCGAGAAAAGTGGCGTACTCTCGTGTCGGAGGCCAAGATTCAATTTGGTTCATTGAGCCAACGGAGTTGCGTTGAAAATAGAAAGAAAAATAGAAATTATTTATATGCATCAGGCACGCACTACAAGAATTAAAAAAATAAGTTGTGTGTCAGCAAGAAGGATGATGCTATAGCCTGCCTGCTGCATGACCCTGTGGATGACATCCAACCACTCCCACAGAACATCATATGTAAAAAGAAAATATACAAAAAAGACCGACTCCAATTTTGTACTTCGCTATGCCACAATTTCTGGTTTCCGTGAGCCAATGCTTGGTTACCTACAGAAAATACCGAAATCGGCATATGCATGTCTATCAAATTCGAGGAGTTCCCTCGATTTCTCCTAGATCCCATTATCAGACCTTCACTAAATTTACATGGGACCATTTTGGGGGTACCTGCTTTGAAACAAAAAAAGAATTACCAAAATAGGCCAACGTACATATAAATAAAAAAAGCTAATGTGCAGACGAACTGAGAACCTCCTTCCTTCTATAGGTATTGAAGTCGTTTAAAAACAATAATAAAGTACTACTTAGGTTGAGTTGAGCTGTTTATGGGTGTTTTCCCATAAAAGGCAATGTTTGAAGAATTGTTTCGTGTTCTGGACAATGCCATCAGTGTTTACAGTTTACGCGTAAAAATAAAGTAAGCAATAAATTTAGGTCAAGAGCAAGGACAAAAAACATGGACATTCTTATGAACATCAAAATGGAGGCGTGTCATTTTTACGATACATTTGCACAACAACCATAAATATTTTTTACATGAGTACGATTAAATCGATTTCAATAAGGTGGTCTTCGACGGAATCTTTTGAACGTTAAATGCATTTTTAATGTTTCAGGTAAAATGCATAAGGTCAAACGAAAATATTAAGAAGTATATCTATGATATTTATTATAGATTTATTCCTGGTTTATTCATTTACATACAAAGAATATATATACAAGAATACTTAACCAAAATAATATATAAAATTAAATCTAAAACAGGCCCTTGAGGCATTGTACCGAAGATGCCGGCGGACAACGGATACAATCCGGTTGCGACATATGTGGGTGGTCAAAAGTTTTAGGAAACTTTAACGAGAACTTTCTTTAAGCTTTCATTCAGGAAATCCCCCTTAGAAAATGTTCTTATTTGACTTTAGGACTTACGGAATCGCCACTTTAGGAATTTGTCGTTGGTGCATTATTATGCAGCTAACTTGAAATTTTGTCCACAGAATGTGCTGACTCGTCAAAATGCCGACCCTCGACACCAACAGTATCCTTAAAGAAACCACCCCACTGGACATGAAATACGAGATCACACAGGAAAGCGCGGACAGGAACCGGGACATCAACATGAAACAGGAACTCAGAAGGCAAGCGCTGAAACTAGACAACGAAAGCGCAAACATGCAACAGGAAAACAGGAATCATGAGATAAATGGCAACGAGGAACAGGGAAGCTTCGACAGGAACCTTGAGACAAATATAAAGAACATGTACAGTAAAAGTATCGAGTGTTCAGAATGCAGGAAGGATGAGAGAAAATTGACGGAGATACAACGGTTTTATGATGGGAAGAATATTATGATCACTGGTGCTACAGGTGAGTGAGTTTAATCGTGTTATAATTTACGTAACGGAGGATGGGGCTTTTTTAAATCGACGGTGGCAAACTAATTGCTTGTCTGATGGTAACTAAACATTGTAGCCGATATGGTCGCTTGTAACTCCAGAAATCACATTTAGTAAAATATACAGGGTGTTATTATTGATTTCCGTTCCTACTAGCATATAGCCGTGTATAGCCATAGAAACGACGTAGCATATTTAGTTTTTTTAAAATTCAAGAAAAAATCTCTTTCATTTTCATTCAAAATAATTAATTATATCACCAAGGGTGAATGAAACAAGCGCTGAAACTAGACAACGATAGCGCAAACATGCAACAGGAAAACAGGAATCATGAGATAAATTCCGTTCCTACTAGCATATAGCCGTGTATAGCCATAGAAACGACGTAGCATATTTAGTTTTTTAAAATTCAAGAAAAAAATCTCTTTCATTTTCATACAAAATAATTAATTATATCACCAAGGGTGAATGAAAAACGGCCTTAAGAGTTAACGCGGAGTTAAGTAAAAGTTAATGTCAAGTATGACAATTCGGAATTCGAATGACACGCACGTCAATATTGTTTAATCGTTAAGGATCTTTTATACTATACTAGGGGTGCTAATTAACGAAAATGAATTCTTGAATATCTTCGAAATGGTACGAATTGGCGTACTAGTCTTATAGGAGATAACTTTATTTCATCTTAGGATTGTACTCTCGCAATTAACGGAATTCAATAAAAACACCCTGTATTTATAATTGTGTAAGATTGTCCCCCAATATATTAGATTTGTTTTTCGGTGCTACAGTACATCACGGCTCATTTGTCTATATAAGTTTATAATGTACAAACTTGTTATATTTGAATTAGTTTTAAAGCAAATACCTACAAGGCTTACGCCTTCTAATAGAAAATTATCTAAATACCATTAAAAACGGAGAAATTTCCAATATAAGTAAAAAAGTAAAAGTTGTTTATTCTTTAAATTAGGCATATTACATGCACCTATGAACGTCAATAAACTACCACCGCCACCAATAGACCTTTAGATGTTAGGAGGCTCTATAGCTATTATTAACTATATTATAGAATAATTATTAAAATAATAGTAAATTGCGCGACCCATCCATTTAAGAAAATGGTCAGCCCCTTGACTATCCGTTCTGCAAAATCCAACCATTTTACGTCTACAAAATAATGTAAGTAAGTTTGTCTGTGTTCCTCTGTTCTGCTAAGTATATAACTCCTAATAGACGTAAATATTTCATCTATTTAGAGTTTTATATAAAAAAAAGATAATTTTACTTATGCTCACAATTTGGAACTTGTAACTAATAATAGTAATAATCCCACCAAATACATTTCATGTAAAATGTTGCCAAGACGACCACATAAGGTTTGCCCTGTGAAAAAGATATCAGATGTCATGTAGAGCCAAGCTTCTGAATCTACACGGCCTAACTCTACCGACCCTAACTTCAACGAATTCTACATATCAGTAAATATGTATGGCTTCGCCGTTTCGCTACCGTCGTGGAGGTGATGCGAATATTTAGTTTCTGAGCTGAAGTAAGTAACGAAACAGCCAAGCCATACATATTTACTGATATGTAGATTTTGTTGAAGTTAGGCCGTGTAGATTTAGAAGCTTGGCTCTACATGAGATCTGATATCTTTTTCACAGGGCAAACCTTATGCGGTCGTCTTGGCAACTTTTTACATGAAATGTTTTTGGTGGGATTTCAGTTCTTTTTGTAAGTTGCTAGGCAGTCTTATTAATAGGTTTACTTCCACCCCCCCCCCCCATTTTAGGGGCGGGGGGGGGGGCGAAAATTATAAGTTTATGAATTTTTTTCTTGGTTGTATACTAAACTTAGATTACATACCAAATTTCAGCTTTCTAGCACTTCAGGAAGTAGCCAAACATTTTGATGATCATCAGTGTGTCAGTGACGAAATCGGTGTATTTTAGATATCAATAAATTCTAAAGTATTAGAGCTATGTTTGATTATTCTATTATTGACATCATATCCTGAGAATATGAACTATCTGGTACATCGGAAACCAACTTTATGAGGGTTCCAAAAAACGACGAAACACTTCGAGAAAAGGTAGTGCCCTTGCGCTTCGCTTGGCTCGTCTTGGCGGGGGCACTAGTAGTGCCCCTAGATACGAAATCCAGAATACTTACAAATGATTTTCAACTTAGAAGTGACCTCAATTTTCAATAGTATTTTTAGAACCGGGGCGCATAGACCCAACCATTTTTTTTTCTTTTGGAGAGATTATTTTTGAAATTATTCACTTTATCAAAAAGTGTTTGATGAAGACCTGGATTCATTTTGAAAGACCTATCCAAAAATACCCCACACCATAGGGTTGAAGCTTATATATACTTAAAAAAGATATTAGAATTTATTTTACCACAGTCAGTTTTATTGATTTCTACACCTATGCCAAATTGTAGCTTTCTAGCACTAACAAATAAATAAATAAACAATTACAGAGCAAAGCCTCGGACAGATAGACGGACAGACAGACAGACGGACATGGCGAAACTAAGGGTTCCTACCTTCGGCCTTTTTGCTAGTGAAGTGAAATAGTACATTACGATACAAGTGCGGAGAACAGGAAATTCGCAACGAGTGGTGATAAATTAAAACACGACCGAAGGGAGTGTTTTAAATCGACACGAGTTGCGAATTACCTATTCGCACGTGTATCGTACAACGTTTTACAGTACATAAGGCTCTCGGCAGAGAGTACATGTTTGTACCTTTTGGCGTCGAAACTCTAGGTCCATGGGGTCCCAGCGCGCATAAGTTATTTGCAGAAATTGCGAAGCGTCTGGTTGACGTAACTGGTGACCGAAGAGCTGGCGGTTTCCTCGCTCAACGTATCAGCATTGCGATACAGCGAGGAAATGCCGCCAGCATCCTCGGTACAATGCCTCAAGGGCCCGTTTTAGATTTAAGTTAGTTTTAATTTTCTTTATATTATTTTGGTTAAGTATTCTTGTATATATTTTCGTTGTACATAAATAAATGATTATCATAGGCTCTTTAAAGTTTCGACATATGCACGTAATCTGCTGATTACCGCACTCGTGCGGTAAAGTAGCACCATATGTGCTGTAAAAATATTTGTATTGGGTACATTGTAGCCAATTAGAAAACTGTTGACCTTCATAAATCTTCTCTAAACGTCCTCGAGCCAATATCGATCTCGCGTAATCGATCATCAGAATCAGGATGTTATAGAGATGAGTGTAATCATAACATAATCGTTACAATAATTACTATCGATTATGAGCGTATGCTTAATGAGTTAACACGGCAAAGGTTTAACTAGGAGGTATTGAGGGCATCTGCTAAAGTCTTAGCTTTCCCTCTTGTTTGGAAGGTCACTCATAGTTGGGGCAGCCCAACTGGGGAAGTACCTCCACCTTACAGAATATCGCAGCTATAATAACGCCACTACTTCGTTAGAATCGTTAGGCTAGGTTCACAATGCGATTATTCGATTCGATATTTTCTCGCATACGGTTTTACCGTATACGAGACGGCCGTTCATACGGTGCGAGGTCCATTCGATTTTTTCACGTATGCGGTCTTCCCGTGTACGTCGCCGCCGTTCACACAGCTTTTATTCAATATGATTTGCCAGCGCAAGCGCGTCTGGTATACGGGAAACCAGTTTGTCTGTGTAAACAACGTAAACACAAGCGCCACTGAGCATCACATTCGATAAAATCGTTTTGAGAAACGAAAAATCCCCGATGCGCGATGGCAAGACCCTACGGTATACGGTTTTTATTTATTTAATCGTATGGCATATATTTACAAACCGTGAGATCTTCGAGAAGACGAGTACGGTTGCCAGTTTTTGTTGCACTTTTAGCATCACCCAGGGGTCACGTGTAGGGTAACGGTGGGTACTCCCTACGGACGTGGTGCAACTTCGATCCCCCTTTGTCAAGTGAGTGGGCAAAGCACGAGAGCGCTCAGTTAGTAACCACTCAAAGCGGTCACCCATCCAAGAACTGACCTGCACCCACATTGCTTAATTAACCTCGCATACCGCACGCGGTACGTGGGCGCCGCTGTGCCACGAGCGCTCTACTATATACGGTATACGGTAAAATAGTTATTTGTTATACAAGGGTGCAAAGTTGTATTTTACCCGCGAGTGTGGAATTGAAACACGAGCCAGCGAAAGGATTCTATAGTTGAACCACGAGCGAAGCGAGTGGTTCTAAAATAGAATCCTGAGTGTAGCGAGTGTTTCAACACACGAGTAGTAAAATACAACTTTGCACCCGTGTGTAACACAAAACTTTTCTCCTCACTATAGCGAGGAAAGTGCAACATGCAAAAAACACAGTTCCACAGGCATGATTTTCATCACTGGAATCACTGATTTTTTTACGATATTATAACAGAAAACTCTGAAAGTTGTGTATAATATTTACGCGAGTCGGAGTCTGTGACAAGTTGTGTATATTTTAGTTGACATTGTGTATATTTTAGTTGACAAGATGACATTTCTGAAGATGCGTTTTGAAATTGCATCGATTGAACTTGTGCGTTTACAATTATACACAAAGTCATTATAAAAAAAATGTTACTTATAGATTTTTAAGGTTTACGACTTAAATCATTAAATAAAGCTAAATTTGGTATTTTTATTAAATTCTCAAACCATTTATTTAATGATAATAATGAATTGATATCAAACGAACCATTAATATGAGCGTTTTACGTTTTGTTATCTGTCAAAAGCTACTCAAACACGCTCCAAGGTCAAATTACTTTCCCCACTTGTGGATAAATTGCGTTTTTACCCGCTTGTTTCAAAGGATAAAAGACGGCTTTCCGAGCTAGTGAGGGGAAAAATATATTTCGAATACGAGATTTTCCCGCATAGACGCCGTGTGGACGATTTTCAAAGTTGCCATATAAATTTTGTTGTCGCTACGATATTCGATAAAATCTCGTATACGGTATGGTATACGAGAAAAATTGCGCCGTGGGAACGTAACCTGACCAATCAATCCAATCATATGCTCCGACATACACGTCATAATGATATGTGCGGCGGGGATTTTATCTCAATTAGCTGCATTTAAATGTTGCAACACGAAAGTCTTTGACCAGTGTGTGTTGCCAGTGATGACATATGGCACTGAAACGTGGTCGCTTACTATGGGCCTCATAAGAAGGCTCAAAGTCACCCAAAGGGCAATGGAGAGAGCTATGTTGGGAGTTTCTCTGCGTGATCGCATCAGGAATGAGGCCATCCGCAGCAGAACCAAAGTGACCGATATAGCCCTCCGAGTCGCTAAACCGATGGCCGTTGGGGCGGAAAGGTTGTCGAAGGAAGGCGTAGCGCGGTGGACTGATGACCTGGTGAAGGTCGCGGGTGTCCGCTGGATGCGGGTGGTGCAGGACCTATGTCCAGCAGTGGACGTCTTTCGGCTGACATGATGAAATGTTGCAACGTAAATTTATCACCATACACAAAATTTATGTAAATTGTTGCCAATTTGCAGAAGTTGGCTGATACAAATTATTTACATTCATTCATTTTAGAATAGAATAGAATAGAAACCAATTTATTGCAAACCACAAAAGAACAGCACATTACAATTAAAATGTTAGTAGGAACGACAGCAAAATAACTAGCATAACTAAAATATTTAACCTACTTAAAATAAGTGAAACATTACAAAAGCAGTGAGTGGTGCTGCTACAGTGGCCGCAAATGGACACCAGCATAATGCTTTGACATTTATTAGTAAAATGTCATAGCGCTGGTCTTCCGTGGAGCCCAGGGCTGTAAGAATAGATTTGAACAGCGAAGAGTGACAGACAAAGAACCACATACACACACATACTTAACATTTTGTAGTTTTATCGAAGGAAATTATCATATTAGTGCTCAAACGCAAATATATGATAACCCGAACTTGGTTTCAGATCATTTATGTGGAAATTCCGAACCACTTGTCAATATTCTCTATAGTGTTAGATAAATTTGAAGTGGGGTCCCGACGAGTGACTTACAAATAATTATGTCCATGAGTAATGAATTACATAGCAATTTAGCCTAATAGCACCCGCCAAACTGTAGAACAGTGTGCTGGTGGAGACATGCTCTCAAAAAAAGGTAAAGTAGAAACTTAGCCCTCTTAAGTACGATATAATGTGCCGTCAAACTAGACTAACTTCTCCATTTTTCCCCAGGCTTCCTCGGCAAGGTGTTGATGGAGAAGCTGCTTCGCTCGTGTCCCGGCGTGGAGAATATCTACCTTCTGGTGCGGCAAAAACGGGGGAAGGACATATACACCAGGATAGAGGAAATATTCGACGATCCTGTGAGTTGTCATTTTTTTTCTAGTGTCCATTTTGTGACGGCATGTGTCGCTCAACGGAATAAAAAAGTAAAGCAAAATTAAATTGTATACGGTGTCATATTTTGGGAAAACGCCTATAAATTCTTTTTTCTCAAATAGGTTTAAGTTAAGGGTTATATAGACAATACACCGTGCCCACATCACTGCCAACGTGCCAACCCGGGCTGTGCTGTAGCCGTGTTTTCGAAAGGGGAGAAAAAGGGGGGAAATATAAGAACACCAATTAAAATGACAAAAAAAAATTATGAACTTTGTATGTCTTATGGCAAAACACAGTGTTTGACAAATAAATTATTTTGATTGATTGATTTATAAAAAAATATCATTCTCCTCTATAGGTCGCATTTCTCAATCGATTCTCGTGAAATTTTGTGAGCGGGTTCGATAATTAAATGATTTTTTATTAGTCGAGTCCAAAAACTGAATCGACAAAAAAAAACCATATTCGAGAGGTCTACCTACAGCTCCGTCTCCTATCGTGATTATTTTTATATACAAAAACTGTGGCAAACAAGCTTACGGCCTGCCTGATTATAAGTAGACACCGCGGCCTATGGACGCTTGCGACATCTGAAGAATCACAACCGCGATAACAATCCTTTTGTCAACATGAGGATCATCATCATCATCATGTCAGCCGAAAGACGTCCACTGCTGTACATAGGCCTCCCCCAAAGACTTCCACAAAGACAGGTCCTGCGCCACCCGCATCCAGCGGACACCCGCGACATGAGGATGCGTTGACTAAATGTGCTATATAAAGTGTCCGCCACAGATACATAGGTACATATTACATTTTCGCTCCTCTGCCTAGCTAGCACGATAATATCGATAACTTATACCGTCACGTTATATTTAATTCAAAATTGAATACAAAATATTTTAATTTTAATACAAAATATTTTATATCATAAAATATACAGTTGTTATGGGAATAGGGACAGTGCCTCCCGGTAAGCAAATATTTGCCTGTGTTGGGAGACACCGCTCTTCCTTAAGCTATTTAAAGTACAAGATTTACAACAAAAAAATATACAACGACGGTGGCAAACAAACTTACGACCTGTATAATGGTAAGCAGACACCGTAGCCTATGGACACTCGCGACTCCAGAGGAATCACAAATGCGTTGCCGACCGTTTACCGACTTGGGGATGCGCTGTGTTGAGAGTGAGGGACCCGCAGACGTCTCCAGCTGTCAAGCTAGAGACATATGCAGGTCCCTCACTCCCAACACAGCGCATCCTCGGGAGCTCTGGCGACCTTACTCACCACCGGGAACATAACACCACATACATACCTAAGGGGCAAGTGGTGACGCTATTATGGCTACGGTCTTCTGTAAGGCGGAGGTACTTCCCCAGTTGGGCTGCTCCAAATTTGAGCGAGATGACGTTTCGCTGTGCTCTACCTCTACTCCTGTTGCTTAATTAATGCTTACTGATTTTGTGAGAAAATATTAGTTTATCGAAGAACAAGATGTGCGCCTACAAACGCGAACTAAAAACTTAACACAAAGTATTTTCCCGAAGCTCAAAGTACAAAACAGCACAAAACATCAGGCTGTCAGATTTTTTAACAAAGTGCCCCCCTTGTCCTAACAAATATCACATATTACAAGGTATATCATAAAAAATTTAAAGCATTATTATTGAGAGGTTGCTTCTACACTATTGACGAGATTTTTGAGTTAAAGACATGACATGTAATTAGTTAATTAAATGAAATGTAAAATATATAGTTATTTAATAGTGTAGTTGAAGCAAATTTTTATGTAATTTTAATTTTTAATGAATTTTAAACACAATGCCTGTATTGTTTCTGAATATCAATCATCATAATCCTGGCGTTATTCCCAGTACAGTTGCATCCTGAAGGATGCCTGGGGTCCGCTACCTAATCCCAAGAATTGGCGTAGACACTAGTTTTTACGGAAGCGACTGCCTTCTGATTTTCCAACTCAAGGGGGAAACTAGACCTTATTGGGATTAGGCTTGTCAAGTGAGTGGACAACTTGACTGTTAGAAGTTCTCAAGCCGCCTCAAGGTCTCTAAATATAACAAATAAATAATATATAAAAGTCTCAAGCGTCCACATTAGCCGTGTCTGCTTACGACTAAGTATAAGTATAATAATTTACCATCTTCGAGGTAATTCATTATAACTAGTGGCTCAGTGAGCTGTACTAAAACTGACTCGACGAAGTAAATCTATAAAATTATCGATACTGCTCACAAAATTTGTCGAGAATCGGTTGAGAAATGCGACTTGTAGAGGAGAACCAACGGAAATCCGGACAGAAGATCCGGGAGAAATAACGGAAAATGAAATCCATAGAGGAAATTATTATATACTGAATGAAATCATTCTTGTCGAAGCTGAAACGGAGTCCTTCGTTCCACTCGGTCGAAAATAGCACAACTTATTCGTTGCTATTCATGTCAACAGTGTACAGATGTAGTGCAAAATGATTTTCCTTCGTACTTTATCGGAAAAGTTCGTATTTAAAATTTATCGTGTTATCTCAATTAGCTTCAGTACATTTTTCATACCAGTACATTTTTCACTTTGACATTTGACACTAAACAATAATGTTCCATAATAATGGATATAAAAACGTTACTCATTTAATACAATCATTGATTGACAGTTCGGTTGCCATCGTATACCGATTGAGATCCGAGTTATTCCGAAGGAAAATCATTTTGCAATACATCTGGGGGCTAATTCTCGGTCCGATCGAGATGCATGTCTATCGTGAGATTGTATAGAATGGTAGTGTCACTTGTATGGAATCTCGAATATAGATCATCTCGATCGACCCCGAGAATTGGCCCCCTGTACCAAGTATATTCAATTCTCTGGTCACACTAATCCACCAACACCCCACATTTGTTTTGAATGGGCTTGCATTTTGCAATGCATTTTAATAAATACGTTGCGAGACGCGCCGTACATGTCTCAACAAAACGTGGTGCCCATACAAATGTCGCATGTATAAATTTAATTCGCATTACAAATCATCGATTTTGCACAACCAATACGGTATTTGGCTAATAGCTAAAGCTTGAAACGAGCGCGACGCAGCGAATTCGTTTATTGGTCAATGTATACGTTATTACTTATTATAATAAGGTTTCATTAGACATTCAATCATTGCCTCTAAGTACATAAATTTAAAATTAACATAACAGAAACATTATACAAAAAGGGGTACTATAAAATGTCTGGCTATTTCAATGAACGCGACGCGTGGAATTAATTTGAATGTTTTTACCGACTTCAAAAAGAAGGAGCAGGTTCTCAATTCGTCGGAATATTTTTAATAATTAGTAATTTATTAACGAATGTGTAAACAATGCAATATAATGTACGAGTATGTAAAATGATTATTATGAATGTTATTATTTATTATTGACGTCTAATATGAATATTGCGGGGCGGAGGCGGTTTTCAGCAACCGCGGTACGGGACACGACGCGCTAAAATAACCGCGCGATATTCGGTAGCGTGGTAGAGCGTAGGCGGCGTGTGTGACATGTGAGGCATTAATCGATAGTCGACAGTTGCCGAAAGATCATAAATGCAAAACCGCCACCGCCCCGCACCACGCCGCGCCCGCACTGTGCGTTTCGAGCTTAAATGGTTGTCGTTTTATCACTTATCTTCGTGGATAAAACATACGTCACGTTCTGAAAAGTATGCGAGTGCAAGAATGACGGGTGTCTTAACCACAACGATAAGCCGTAAAATGGCAGACATCATACGCCCGGGCGTTACCGTGCGCATTATAAATATGTCGAACACTTTTTGCTACCTATTCTTCCGCTGAATTTAATTCCACAATATTCCGTTCTTTAGCGGAATAGCAAAGAAATATTGTGGACATATATGTACTTCTATAGGAGGTTTATATTATTAGTATACCTATACCTACCGTCATGTTTAATGTGACGGTTTTTACCTTTCAGTCGTAAAACGTGACAATAAATCCTATCGCGCCAACTGGGATGCAACATTGCATGGAATGTCAAAATCGTTGTTAGTATGAACGTAACGACCATCGATTGTCTTCTGGTACATAAGCTGCCAGCTGGTCGAAGGGGTTCTGCGGTGGGGTTGGTCTACGGTTGAAAGAAAGTGAGTCCATTCCATATCATTCATTCCTTCTGAATTACACGACTCCAATTTCAATTACTTACAAAATTCGTTATTTTCAAATTTGTTGCTAGAAGTATAGTACTCTCCAATTCCTGGCGCTCCGGGTCTTGCAGTTAAGTGATTGATGCAGTGATGCCCGAAGACTTTGTATGAAGATACGTATACGGAATTATTTGATTAATTTCGTCTGAGAATGTGAACGGGGTATTCACATGTTTTATTCCAGTTATGCTACTGGAATGTTAATTAAAATAAATGCGAAAGGGGGTATAATTTTTTCATTTCATTCAGTCTTTGCCGTGGTTCACCGCAGTGATTCTGTGAAAATAGTGCGGCAGATGTTTTACAATTACTATTAAAAAGAAGATGCGGTTTGGTTTGAATTACTTGGTTTGAAGTTCGTTAGAGCTCCCGATGCTTGTTGAGTGAGGGACCTGCATATGTCTTTAGCTGTCAACACACATAGACACACGATTGTATGGATCATCTAATTTATGTAAATAGAACACAGTTTGTTTAATAATAGTTTATAGAAACTGTAATCTCGTGTAAACTTTCAATACCATATATTCTTGTAAATTAGTTCCACTCATTTTAATTTAAACTCACCATGTGCAATTAACGCGAAACTGGGCAAGAGAGACGGCAATGAGCTGAGAGTGGGGCAATTTGGAGTTTGGAGTCGGTACCACCGGGCCCAACTACTGGCTGGTTTCTTAGAGAAGGAGGGACTTTACATGATGAACTCCTTCTTCAAGGAACGCGAGCACAGGAAGTGGACCTGGATGAGTCCCGACGGTGTAACAAAAAATGAGATTGAATTCATTATGTCGACGAAGAGGCATGTATTCAATGATGTCTCTGTGATCAATACGGTTAATACCGGAAGTGATCATTGTCTGGTAAGAGGCACATTGAATATATGCGTCAAGCTAGAGCGCTCTTGACTAATGAAGTCTACGCTCCGTCCAGCAGCAGTCCAAATTTCAAAGCCAGGAGAGCTTTCAGCTGGAACAGCAAAACCGTTTTGATTGTCTAGGTGGCGATGTGGACGAATTCAACGACGGGTTTGTGGAAGCTGTCCATAGCAAGGCCCAACGGACTCACAGAACCAAAAGGTTTTCTATCTCCACTCAGAGGCTCATCGGGGAAAGGAATGAGATGGTTCTGCAGTCTTCAGCCGATGCGATATTATACAGGCAGCTCAATAAACAGATCTCCAAGTCCCTTACCCGCGATCTGCGCCAATTCAATACAAATCGAACTCATGAGGCCATCGAGCGGAATAAGGGCTCTAAAGTGATTTCAAGAGATCTGTCTATTGGGCAAAGCCAGCTCGCCAAATTAAAAACTGAAGACGGTAGAATCGTTTCATCCAAACCTGAGCTTTTGAGTGAGATAGAGTGCTTTTATGGACAGCTATACACGTCAACTAGCGGACCCGAAGTTGGTCTGGCGGAAGACCCTAGAGCCAGATTAACCCGGCACTATACCGAAGATATCCCGGACATCAGCCTGTACGAGATTAGAATGGCTCTTAAACAGCTAAAGAACAACAAGGCACCCGGTGAAGACAGAATTACAGCTGAACTCCTAAAGGTGGGTGGAAAACCGGTCCTTAGGGCCCTTCAGAAGTTATTCGACTCCGTCTTACTTGAAGGGAAAACTCCAAAGGCATGGAACAGAGGTGTGGTGGTGCTGTTCTTCAAAAAGGGTGACAACTCCTTACTGTAGAACTACCGACCCATCTCACTTCTAAGCCATGTCTATAAGCTGTTTTCAAGAATCATTACCAACCGTCTCGCACGCCGGCTAGATGAGTTCCAGCCTCTCGAACAAGCCGGTTTCCGAAGAGGCTTTAACAACGTAGACCACATCCATACGCTTCGTCAGGTTATACAGAAGACTGAGGAGTATAACCTGCCCCTCTGTTTAGCGTTCGTGGACTACGAGAAAGCTTTCGATTCGATTGAAACCTGGGCTGTACATATTAAATGACGATATATTAAAAGGATATAAGATAAATACTTAAGCATAGAAAACATCTAAAGAGTCGGAATCAACTATTCATGCTGATCAGCCTCATCACACACATTTATGTATATATATATTGTTACGAGCGTGGGGTACGGGATAGAGTTAAGATACCTCTGTAGCACGACGATAGGTTTATTCAGCGATTTAGTTACACTGACAAAGTTTACTGAGTTCCCGCTTACTAATAAAGGCGCAGTCACAAGTCGACCGAGTCCGCGCCTATTATTAGTACGTGACACAGCTAATAACTTCACCGATACTGTGCACTATATATATACCACTTCTAATAATAAGCTAATTTACTGATCAAGCTGTGTGCACTTAGTTTTGGATATCATGCTAGTTTATAAACTACTGAACACGCGCGAGCTAACTGAACCATGTGTTGTATGATGTCTGTAAAGTGTACCTTCCTAATAAATAAATAAATAAATAAATAAACTTCTCTTAACTCCACTGTTGCTCCACTTTAACTCTACTTTAACAAACTCACTTCCATAATCACGTGAATTTAATTAGAAAGTTAAGCCATTATGGGATAAAAAACGGTGCCCTTGACCTTGTTACATCGTATCTGTCAGAGAGAACTCAACGGGTAGTCATCAACGGGACTCAATCTGCAGGGACAATGGTTGCGCTTGGAGTTCCTCAAGGATCAATTCTGGGCCCATTTCTGTTTCTAGATTATATTAATGATTTACCAAACCTTGTAAAAGATAAACATGATATAGTGCTATTCGCAGATGTTACGTCGCTTATCTTCAAGGTAGGCCGCAAAGACAAAAACTTTGACGGTATTAATGAGGCACTAGGTACTGTTGTGAACTGGTTTACAGCAAATAATTTGCTCTTAAATTCCAAGAAAACAAAGTGCATCAAATTCACTATGCCTAATGTCAAGCAGGCAAATAATTCTAAGATCAAATTAAAGTCTGATGAAATGGAATTTGTAGATAGAACAGTGTTTTTAGGTGTCACCTTAGATTCAAAACTGCAATGGCATGCGCATATTGCCACTCTGGCCGGCAAACTTAGTTCTGCGGCCTATGCAGTAAGACGTATTAGACAGTTAACTGACGTTGAGACGGCCAGGCTGGTATATTACAGTTACTTTCATAGTGTTATGTCCTATGGAATCCTGTTGTGGGGAAAAGCGGCTGACATCCAGACCGTCTTCGTGCTACAGAAACGACCTGTACGCTCCATCTACAAACTTAAGGCCAGAGAATCTCTCAGAGAAAAATTTAAGGAGGCAAATATTTTTACTGTGGCATGTCAATACATTCTTGAAAATATTATGTAAGTTCGAAAAAAAATTCAAGAATTCAAACTTAACAGTGATATCCACGACTACAACACTAGAAGTAAACATAAGATTGCAGTGAAGGCCTGTCGTCTCCGGAAGGTTAGCACGTCGTTTGTGGGGAACTGTATACGATTTTATAATAAAATAAAGATCGTAGTCGGTGTATCGATATAGTTAATTTTCCTCTCAGTAAATTTAAGTCTCATATTAAACGTTATTTGCTAAGCCAGGCCTATTACACTATCAATAGTCCGACCGAAACATGTTTTTTGGCCGGAACCGAAACCGAAACCGAAGGTTCGTGTTAAAATCGTTGAATAAAATGTCAGTAGGCCATTCTTTTTAGACATATGAATCGTATGATCAATGAAACACCTATAATCCGTGTAGGTGCGTTGTTTAAACAAGTTTTTTTTAATACCACGTCGGTGGCAAACTTGCGTACGGCCCGCCTGATGGTAAACGGTCACCGCAGCCTATGGACGGCTGCAACTTTAGGGGTGACACATGCGCGTTGCCGACTCTTTAAAATTTTATACACTCCTTTCTTGAAGAACCCCATACTGTAGTCCCTCGGGAAAACCTCGACAGGGAGCTCATTCCACAACAGGAGCGTCCGAGGGAGGAATTCCTTTGGAATCGTACCGAACGTGACCGTTTAGGTGTGAGGGTCAATGCCCTGCGGATGGCGAGCTGTGCGATGGTAGACAGCGGCCGTAGGCGTCATATTGAACAGTTCTTAGGAGCACAACCCATTAAACAAGCCGTAGGACACGCACAAGGAGGCAAATTTTCTCCTTAAACTTAACGGTTCAATATCGCTCGTCAGTTTGGGGTCGTCCACGATTCGTACAGCACGTCTCTGAAGCAATTCAAAAGGCCCAAGCTGGTATCCAGGTGCTCCCGCTCAGAGGTAACAGCCAACTCAGTGGGGACGGACTTGTGACTTATATTATAGAAGTTTCTGTCCAGGGGTGATGTATCGCTTCGCTCTATTGAGCACAGCTTTTTGGATGCCAGCCTGGCTTTGTCTTCTAAGTGGCTCCGAAACTAGACGTCGCTGGAAATGTCTACACCAAGTATTCCAAAACTCTCTAAGACGGAGAGGGCTGTGTCTTGGAATGGGCAACAGTGAATGGGGTTTTTTTTCGTAGTGCACGCGTATACTTGTGTCTTGGTGGGGTTTAACTGGACCAGATTATCCTGGCTCTTATTTACGCCTTTTTTGAAGAATCCCATGCTGTAGCCCTTTGGTAATAACTCGGCAGGTATTAGCTAATAAAGTGTTCTGGGTATAAAGTACTTATTAAAACGTACTGTATGAGAACGCAATGGCTCTAAGGTGTGGGGATGAGCTCGATGGCGAGAGTTGCGATGATGATAGGTAACCGCGGGCATCATGTCATACATAGGCCTCCCCCAGAGAATGCCAAAACAATCAATTAGGAGCTACCCGCATCCAGCGGACCCACGCGACCCTAATTAGGTCATCAGCCTACATCAAGCATCAGCAACCTTGTGGGGGCAGCTCAGCAACATTCCTTGTTCCTGCGCTACGTCATCCGGTATGTGGTCGCCACTCGAGAATTCACTTGCCCCACCGACCATCGGTTCTCCGGGCAATATGGCCCTCACCTGCCAATTTAGTTTGGCAAACCTTCAGGCTATGTCAGTGACTTTGATTCGTCTGCGGGTATCGTCATTTTTTAGATCTCGCAGAGTAAGTTCGAGCATAGGCCATAGCCCTCTCCATCGGTCTTTGAGTGACTTTGACCCTCCTTTGTCGGAGCCATAGGTCATCAATGGCAACACGCACTGGTCAAAGACTTTAACTTTTGACGAGAGGATAATCGATACATGACGAAAAAATATTGCGTCTCCCGAACGCCACCCAGCCAAGTCATTTTTGAAAATTGATCTCCTTCTCGAAGTTGCTCCTGCGTAACTGAACTGTTTGTCCTAGGCTCAGGGACAGTGCACAAAGTGGACAACTTTGAGCGTAGAGTCTCTGATCTTACTACATAGGTATATTTGGAGTACGTACTACATAGGTACATGGACGTTAGTTATGATCTTCGTTTGGTCCATGTTCATCTTAAGCCCAACTTCTTTAGAAGCCCATTAGATCATTGAGTATATTACTTAAGTTCACCATGGTCTCAGTTTTGAAGAAGAACAACCAAACTCCTGTCCCATGCCTTTGAGAATGACTAAATCGAACAGCTTCTAAACTAGATATAAAATTAACTAAAATAATATTTTGATCTTAATGTTAACAGGTCACAATCAGCCAGCCTCGAAAGACTAATTAGAATTCACGATCCGAAAGTAGGTACAATGTTGTAAGTTTCGGCACGGCCGAAAGGTTCGGCACTTTTTTGGCCGAATCCGAACCTTCGGCCGAAACATGATTTTTAGGCCGAAACTGGCCGAAACCGAAACTTCGGTCGGACACTAACTATCAACGATTTCTTAAATGACAAAACTGCTTTTAAGCCAGTGATAGTTAAATCCTGTTAGTTTTAATATACATATGCTTCACTTAACATATTTCCTTGTATAAATAGCTCTGTTGTTGCACTTTATGAAACATGATGCTGTTTCTCGCCGAAGAGTCATTTTAATCTTTGATATTATTAATGTCCGGCAGCCTGAATATGTCATGCTCGCTTAAAGGGCTTTGCTTACGGTGGCGTCTTTGATCGGGTCGCCACCTTCCCTAACAGATGGTCGAGGGAGGCGATGGCTGAGATACGCGTCATACTCGTGATCGGGTGCTGTTTGTGGAGTCCGGTCTGTTCATGCTTGCAAGGCATAGTAAATACCTTAATACTAGTGTTATTTTATTGTAGGTAGATTGACGAGAGACATAATCCTGTTCTGGATTAGTTTTATTGTTATTGACGCTTAGAGACCTTATACATCTCTAACAATATTAAGTTTACTTATTTTAATTTTAGCGCTTAGAGATCATTTACATCTCTAAGGACTTTGAAATAATTGTTATTAATCGTATTTGGACGCTCAGAGACCATATACATCTCTGAGATATTAAATTAATTTTATATACCTTTTGTTTATTCGGACACAGATCGTATTCAATACGTCCTTAATATTTGTAAATTCTTAATCAGTATATTTTTTAATCATTATTATTAAGTAAGATTGTCAGTTTTATAAATTGTATAAATTCACGCTTTGACATGTAAAAGTGCCCTGGTGGCCTTTTTGCAGAATAAATATTTGATTATGATTTTCTCTTCGATTCCTTCTCCGATCCTTCACTTAACTTATTCCACACTGAACTGCCCTTGTACCGGGGGACTTGGTCCCCGCCACAGACCTAGATAAACCTAGATGCCCCCAATGTATGTACTTCGCGTGTATCTAAATGGTGCGGTGCACCACTTCCCGCTCAATCGCGCTCCTGTCGTTCTAACTGTCAGACGTTTGTTGCTGCACTAGAAAATGCCACCACCATATCAGCCAAAAGACGTCCACTGCTGGACATGGGTCTCCCCCAAATTCACGGAGGGTATATGCCATAATCGCCACGCTTGGCATGCGGATTGGCGATCGCAGTATCTCCACCGCACTCCAGGGATGCTGCTGCCCATCCCCCGGTGGTCTTGGTCGTAGTTTTAGGACATATCCGGGAAAATGCCACACTGCGCCGTAATTAACTGTTCAAATTCAACAAGAGTGGTTAGTCAAGTAAACGGTGACTTTTCCTTTCATAAGTGAGTATTTTTTGTAATAAATTTCGCCTTATTTAATTTAAATTTAATTATTTTCAACTTGGAGTGATGTCGTGTCGTTTCTTCCAAAATATTTACATGCATAGTATATTTCCGAAGTACGCCATCCATTGCGGCTTCTATTTTAAACTATACTTAAGGACCGTTATTTGTAGGCCGCAATGTACAGTGAAGCAAACGAATATTTCGTAAATCTTCACGTTGCAGGGTAGTAGGGATTTTCTCATTGTCTGTCGATTTAAAGTGAGTAGTGCTGTACACTGCGATGTTTCATGCAATATCACTGTGCAATTCGATTTATAATCGATTTTTGTGACGGACAATGATAATTAAGGCTAGTTACTATACAATAATGGTATTATTTTACATTAAAAATATTTAATAGTTTTAATTTAATAATATTTTTAGCAATAGATTCTTAAGCGTCACAGAAGAAGGATCTTCTTTCTTCGAATATATATTTATTTGATTGTTGATTATACGTAGGTATCAGGGCATTAATAAGCGAAGAAGAATATGAAATCATTCACTTAATTGCATTTATTTAATAACCACCAAGCACTTATTTATTACGCTATTTCCCGTATTGAATGCTATCCAAAAAATGCACTTTAAAATATCTATTTTCATTATGTCTATTCCTCTCTGAAATGAACTATAGTTTTGCATCGATGAAAGGTTGTTGTTATAAAAAGATTGCAATCCTTCTTTTCCGAAATCGTGTAAAAAAATCTCTGACTTGTTGACCGAGCGAGCGAAGCGTCTCCGTTCGCATTTCACAACCGATTCTCGTGATATTTTGTGAGCAGAATTCCTTTATCGTGTCAGTTTTTGGAAATTTTGAAATACAAAAAAAATTGCGATGTCTACAACTCACAGAGCCACTAGTAATCTTTGAATTACTTTCTCATTGTCCGTCTATAAACTCGAAGTATGATCGATAAAATAATGGATAAAAAATCAATCATAAAAATATCGATTTATTATCACGGAACATTTTGTATGCTTAAAACAGACATATTAACGTAAATTCATAGGTTATTTACTTAAATTTTGAAGTAAAATACAGAACGTAAACTAAAGCGGGCGGGCTGCGTATGTCCTCTCACCGCAAAGGCTTACTGAGTACTAAACCCGACGGCGGCGCCTTTGAATCGGTTTAACGCGGCGGTAGTATTGGACATCACTAAATTGCTTACGTGACGTCATAGTAGGCACGTAAAAATTTGCACGCTCGGTTTTCATACTATTGAGCGAGTTTGCGGCGTCTATATGGTCTGTGGTCCACCCTTATATACCCCTTATCCGAATATTCTAGACGATAATTTCGATAGTCATTCATTTCGCTATTAAATTCATTGCTAATTTGTTCCGAGTAGCGTTGGCTATTCCAGAAACTTGTGCTGTAACGACAATTCTCGAATATTCTAATTCCATATATTCAGTTACTTCTTCTAGAACTTTCCATGCTACTCAGCGTAATGAAAATGTTAGCATTAAGACTCTAAAAACATATTGGTCGCTGGGATCGAACCCCGGTGCGTCGACTCCATAGACTAACGTCTATAGGTATACCACTGGGCCACGATTGAGTTCTAATGACACGGAAGATGACGTATCTCTATAGCAACGAAACTAATTAAGGCCAATCGCTGGTCAGTCTATCATAAAAAAAAAACTGTTATAACCCCGTTGCAACAATATATATATATTGTTGCGGGATATATAGGACCGTCACTCTCGTACCACCACTCTCACCCACTCTTCACCTCTCCTTCGGGCCTTTTTGCTGATGTAACCGAATTTTCCTGTATTTTCTACTTGTACTGTACCTTTCCTTATTCTGTGCTTGTACAATAAAGTATTTACATATACATATATGACCACTAGGCTGAACCGGTTGTCTTAAAATAAAACCATTCATAAACACAATAATATATACACTGACCACTTAATGGTCTGTGAATATATGGAATCATGGTCGTTATATTTATTGTTTACTAAGCTTTATGTACTGCATCCGTTGACACTCTACATTATCATTGGCCCGTATTTATTTATTGCACTTGAAGTCAAAGAACAAACATCTTAAATTATTTGTTCAAAGAGCCCTTGACCACAATGACACTGATTTCTTGACACAGACATGTAAAGCAAGAGGTGAAGTGTCAATAAAATAAGTCAAGGAATTGTCATTTTAATTTAAAGTTTCTAGAACAATAGTTCTTTGCTATTCCGCTAAAGAACGTGTAATAATAATAATAAATATTGGGGGACAATCTATTAAATATATCGTCGTCTAGTACCCATAACACAAGCCTTATTGAGCTTACTGTGAGGCTAGTTCGATTTGTGTAAAAAATGTCCCCTAATATTTATTTATTTATTTATATATATAAATACATACTTAAATACATAGAGAACATCTAAGACCCAAGAACGAAATCCGTGCTAAATGCACAAATAATGCCCTGGCCGGGATTCGAACCCAGGACCTCTAGCTTCGGAGGCAGTGTCACTACCAACTAGGCTAAAAAGGTGTAGGGCTATTAGTCATGCGCACTGTAGCCGGGGCATAGAATACGGCTACGGTATCTGTCATGCAAGGCGACTAAAAGGGGGTCCTTGGGGTCGAAGACGGTCGCAGTTGGGGGCTGCGATCGTCTACGAAAACAGATGGTGGGACCCACAGAGGTGTGACTCTAGGGCGGCACGGGTGCGTTCCGACGGAGATCCCAGAGCAGTCCGTAATGAGTTGAGGAGGACGATCGGGGGGGTTTTTAATCGGTGCAAGTCCGACATAACCACCGCACTGTCCCCGCGGTGCGGTGGTATCCATAATGGATCCCCCCCCCCCCCCCGGAAAAAAGTCCATTAGTGATAAATTGATAATGCAATATGTCAACTTGCGTATTTTTGCTTTCAGTCGATGTTCCCACCCTCCCTTCACACGCACAAACATACAAATAAATATAAAGCACTAAGACAACACATTTAACTGCATACAAAAATACGCAAGTTGATACATTGCATTATCATTTTATTTATTTATTTATTATTCTTTATTTCGGATCAGTTACATCCATATACATATGTTGTTAGTACAAGTAGCGTTTGACTTAAGATTATGTTAGTATTAAGTATTTATTTCTAAAACTATTATTAAATTAAAAGTATTGCGGTAATTTATTTGAACACTGGACACATGCTGATGTGCATTCGTGTCCAGTGTTCAAAAAAGGATCCGTCCACCCTTCCAGCTACAATAGCCAGCAAACTATTGCTGGTGCTGTTTGTAAGACGGCGCATGGGATGCTGTTCTTTTGCGCATTATAGCCTGGAACGAGTCTACTTAGTAATATCTAAGTATATTTCCCTCGACAAGCATTCCTGATGCGCTGCAATGCCGTGGCAGTCCCATCAGTGCCCTATATCCATTATGGTACTGGACTCGTATCATTATGAAGTAAATATGGGATACTATTTCGGTAAATCTCGCTGGGATATTGGGAGCTACCTTTAAATAAAACTTCCCTCAGATCATTCTTGTTCACAATACCGCAAAACGGGGTGACTTTGACCTGCTGTGGACCGTTTCACGAAACGTTTGTCTATTAAATATAGGTTCAGCAATGCGCTTGTGATTCTTTCGGAATCGCTATTAGCGTCCGTTTCCGACCTTTTATGGATTTGAGGATTCATAGTGTTGACAGTGCCAGCCTTAGGGTAAAGTGGATCGAGCGGCCGCTCTACTAGCCAGGCACCTAAATGCCTATAATGACAAAAAACAAGGGAATGATCAAATTTTGGAGGCACCTTTTGAGTCATCATCATCATCATCCTCCATAATAATAATTATTATTATTATAAATGCGAAAGTCACCCGTCTGTCTGTCTGTCTGTTACCTCTTCACGCTTAAACCGCTAAACCGATTTAGATGAAATTTGGTATAGAGATAGTTTGAGTCCCGGGAAAGGACATAGGGTAGTTTTTATTCCGGAAATCGTTCTTTAGGGCGTGAAAAGGAGGGTAACAGTTTGTATGGGCGCCTACAACAAATAAATAGCAATTATTTGCAAACGGGGGTCTTATCACTAACTTTATTTATCAACACAACCCTGCCAGGGCACTGCAATAGTAACTTAACTATTGCAATTTTTCTTATAATATCGTTTGCTAAGAGTGTAAAACCCGCTAAATACAATTTTTAACATATTTTCGTTTTACCCACCATTACGTAGCAAAAAAAAAGATGCATCGCCTGATAAAAACAGCTACTGCCGTAAATTCCGTAAATCACATATTGAGTAAAACAGTCAACTCCACGAGTTTAAAAGTTATCGGTTAACTCTAACATACCCGCCACGCCATTTTTGGAAGAATTTCGTTCGCATAGATGTGTGTTCTCGCATAAGATAACTTTGTTTCGTATTTTTGGTGTACAAAGAAGTATAACATTTTTTATTAATATTTCGTGGCTTTTGAGCTGTAAATCCAATAAAATCACCGTTTTGGGGTTGGGTTTCAAAATTAATGGGAGTTTTTATTCTTACTATCGCGATAAACGTACTTAGTAGATATTTTTCACATACTCAAAAGAATTTTACCGTGTCTCAAGAGGAGAGTCTTTGACCAGTGTAGGTATGTTGCCCGTGATGACACAATGGGCACTGAAACGTGATCGCTTACTATGGGCCTAATAAAAGGGGTTAAAGTGACCAAAAGAGCAATGTAGAGGGCTATGCTGGGAGTATCTCAGCGTGATCGCATCAGAAATGAGGCCATCAGCAATAGAACCCAATTATCTGACATAGGGTACGTATTATTATCAGGTATGTTTGGACCCGGGTATGTCCTAAAACTACGACTGAGACCACCAGCAGCATCCCTGCAGTGCGGTGGAGATACTGCGATCGCCAACCCGCATGCCAAGCGTGGCGATTATGGGCAACTACCCCCTAATGAGAGACACAAACAAGTGAAAGCCTTTGGGGGAGGCCTATGTCCAGCAGTGGACGTCTTTCGGCTGACATGATGATGATGATGATGATGATGATGGTGATGATGGTCTAACATAGCCTTTCAAATCGTTAAACTTACGTGGCAGTAGAACCGATGGCCGTTAGGGCGGAAAGGTTCTCGAGTGGCGACCACTTACCGGAAGCGTTGGTAGGCTCCACACAAGATGGACTGATGACCTGGTAAAAGCCGCCGCTCGGATGCGGGTGGCGCAGGACCGGGCATTGTGGCACTCTTTGGGGGAGGCCTACGTCCAGCAGTGGATGTCCGTAAGCTGATATGATGATGATGGATTTCGCACAACACCCAACATATGTAGGTATATGTATATGTATATATCTTAGGAATTTAGGTACTTACATTTCCTTACCATTATGTAAAATTTACATGAAGATCTATTTACTTTCTTTTACTCGACAAACTGCTATATCCCTAATTTAAAACGTTATTTGATTGCAACAAAGAGTTAAGTTACAAAAGTCATCGTAAAGAAAAGGTAATCAAATCGCTTTACATGTCTTTTATTTTTAAACTAGGGGATAAAATAACCCATTGATATTTTTCCTGTTTTTCGGGTTTCAATATTTTAATTACAATCATTTTTTTTCTCTCCTGCAAATTTCCATAATATGAAGTCAGCAGGTTTAAACTATTAGCCGACGATATAACGAGTTGCACGCGGACGGAGTCGCGGGAAAAAGCTAGTCCTCCATAATTATTTCTGTGCTGTGAACCAGTTTACTACTTTAATCATTAGTAGCCTAAATAAAAACACAAGCCTTATTTACGTTTATTTAAAAATATATATGTTTAATACAATTTTCACGTAACGATCAAAATACTAAGTCGCCCCTATTTTCTTTTGAGTAATATATAGATATTTCATTCTCAACACAGCTCATCCTCGGCAGCTCGGGCTACTTTTTTCACCATCAGACACATGACAAAGTATGTCAATGTGATGTCGTACTGATATATTGCTAGCGCGCTTACAACAGAACACACTTTACTTTAACTCTTACGAAGTCGAATACTAATAAAAATACAGACCTTTTGATAAGTAGTAGAGTTTGATCTAAGCATTTACCATAGTTGCTGGCTCCGCCTAAGCTGGGTGCGTTACTGCGTTGGGAGTTGTTAAGGCGACTTCTTTTGATTAATTTTGTCATACTGCGTCCTACGAAATTTTGTCGATTGTCGTTCGGCACTCAAAGCAGGCCTGTTTCTTTTGTCCATTAGGCAAAACTCAGCTTTTGCACAAAGGAGTGTCAATATAGAGTCGGCCTGTTTAGCCTAGTTGGTAGTGACACTGCCTCCGACGCTAGAGGTCCCGGGTTCGAATCCCGGTAAGGGCATTTGTTTCTGTGGTGAGCAGAAGCATTTGTTCCTGAGACTTGGATGTTTTCTATGTATTTATGTATATATCTATTAAATCTATCCTCGTCTAGTACCCATAACACAAGGCTTATTGAGCTTACTATGGGACTAGTTCGATTTGTGTACAAATGGTCCCTTAATATTTATTTATTTATAATTTTTATTTGTAGACGACAACGCTAGGAATGAATGAGCTTGTGCTATGTGGCAGGCGATCGAGATGCCATGTTTTGAATTTTTGAACTGTCAAACATTAGTTTTGCTAGACAAAAAACCTTCTACATTATATATTTTACGGTGAAATCACACTTCGGGTTGCGTGTTCGCGGTGCGTGTTTCCTCCCTTTCTTTTGCGATATGGAAGAAAGAGCTGCCCCACAAATATTTGCACAAATACCCGTGTGGTGCCGTCATTAGGTACAGTGAAAATCATTTATTTAGGACCCCTTAAAGTTGACAGCCTTGTCAAACTGTATAGAAATTCAAATATGAAATTTGCTGAATGGGTCCAAAATGAATGAGCTCGACCGTACCTAGTGCTCAAAGCCCTATTCGTTATGTGATTGTGCCGTAAGTAAGTAAGTAAGTAAGTAAAATTTTATTTGCGAATCACAGGTTATACAAGATGGAAACATAAGATAAAATAAAGCACTCTGTGTTCTACCAATGTTGGTGTACAAATGTTTGGTTAAAAAAATAAAATAAATAATACTATAAAATTAAAAATTAATTAGTCAAGGAAATGTAGCAATAAAGATATCTCATTAAATGTCATAATCAAGTTCTTAAAATTATACAATAAAATAAAGCTTAAACTATAGAAATAATTAAATGTCAATGTCTTTAAAATACTCATCTAAACTATAATAGCATTTTCTAGTTAACAATGTCAGTAGCAAATATTTAAATCTATTAGTGGTTTCTAATTTAAGCGTCTCTGGAAGTTTATTAAATAATTTTGGTGCCATACCTATAAAGCTCTTTTTCATTAGTGATGTATTGCTAACATCCCGCTTAACTGTAAGCTTGCGGCGGCGAAGGTTAAAGGTTTGGGTTGCCTTTTTGAATGGGAATAATTCAGGGTTACATTTTACAAACACACAGCATTCAAAAATATACAGACAAGGAAACGTTAATATCTTTAAATTTCTAAAAAATGATTGGCAACTTTCAGTTGGTTTCAACTTGCAAATAGATCTTATACATCGTTTTTGTGCCTTAAACAAGATGTCCCTATATGACGAATTATCTATATGCCGTATTTGCGAACATATTTTTATGTGCGCAAACAACAGACATGCCCGTCTACACTTCGTGCCTGTATGCCCATTCAATTTATGCTATAATTTATGCTACGCAGTTTGGCAGTACAGTTGACAATGTAACATTTCATGTGTCTTTATGGAATAAAATAAATTAAATTACATTAATTAAATAAGCCGAATAACGAATAACGCATACCGAAGTTCCACCATCACATGGAAACTCGGTGACGGCACGATCTACCGTAAATCTGATTGTGACTGTTTTCATTTGTTTTCAGGTATTCGATCGTCTGAAGAAGGAGATCCCCAAGTTTCGTCACAAGCTGGTGGTGATACCAGGAGACTGCGAGGCTGTGGGGCTGGGTCTGTCGCTCAGCGACCGAAAGATTCTTACGGAGAAGGTACAGTTTACGGGCATTTATACCACGGCAATAGGCTTGTTTTACTATTTTTTGTACCAGTTTTTAGAGAGGCTCAAATGTTTGTATAGGACCAACTAAATACAGAGCATCACAAAAGACAAAAAATAGAGTCAAAGTACAACTGAGCACTCCAAATGAAACACTCCATACTAATAATTGACAGCTCCAATGTGACGTCAGAGTTGAGTACCCCGTTCTACCGTTGTAAGGAAAAACGAGTTATTTGCTGTTTTGGTCTTGAAATATAATTGTCGTACAATTTATTTTTTAATAAAAAATAAAAAGCCTGCATAACTAACACGATATTAGCTTTGTATCGTCAACAGGGCAGGGTGTGGCCTGTAATATCTAGGAGCAAAAATATTAAAGGATACTTTCTTAGACCATCTATGTACAGTAACCTCTAGTGTCCAAAAAGATCTACAGAATCGATCTAAAGTTATGACCTCAAATTAATGGATCTTGGCACTATGACATTATAGCGCGGCAGTCAATGCTGATTTTGAGGTAGCATCTAGTTATGATTATGACTCAATCGTTATTGCATTTTTGGTTTGAAAGGATAATTTTGGGATTTTTTAATTTTTGGTGTTTGTATATGAATATAATAAAAGGTTAGTAATATCACTCCGGTGGAGTAAAAAATTACATGTAAGCTACATTTCCGTATAAAAAAAATCCAAAAAGTTTTTTTTTTTAATATAACCATTGGGAGATAATTACTGGAGAGCTCAATAGTGTGCCGTTTCGTTTTTTGCTCCTATTACAGGTCACACCCTGTAAGTTATATGGCCGCAATATACTAAAACGTTACATAAAACGGGGCGATATAGGTAGGTTGATACTCGTAGTAGTTTTTAATTTTCTTTTAGACGGTATAAATATATATTTCGAAACTGAAGTTTCATAATGTTTTAAGATTTTGATCAAATATTTGGATATAATTTTTCTTGCTATAATTTGATGGTTTACTTTCCATATATAAGTATTATATAGCTACACTATATTATAAACTAGCTGTCCCGGCTAACTTCATTCCGCCCCCGACCCGTTCCATAAAATATTTTTTTTTGCATATTTTACTGATACGAAACGAAGACATCCGATATCCAACAAATTGAAAATTATAAAAATCGTCCCAGCCGTTCTCGAGTCATCCACCACCAACATATCAGCCAAAGGACGTCCACTGATGCTGGACATAGGCCTCCCCCAAATTCACTGGGGGTATATGCCATAATCGCTACGCTTGGCATGCGGTTTGGCGATCGCAGTATCTCCACCGCAGTCCAGGGATGTCCAGTTAGCGTGCTTTATTCAAGTCACGAGTTTTCATTCTATACATTTGTTCCTATATGTGTTTAATTCATCGGAATTAACTTTTGAAAGTACCACCACCACCACCATATCAGCCCTAGGACGTCCACTGCTGGACATAGGCCTCCCCCAATTTCATGGGGGGTAAATGCCATAATCGCCACGCTTGGCATGCGGGTTGGCGATCGCAGTATCTCCACCGCACTCTAGGAATGCTGCTGCCCATTCCCCGGTGGTCTTGGTCGAAGTTTTAGGACATACCCGGGTTTGAAAGTACAGTGCTTCTATTTTCTTAATGTCACTCATTAATCTTCGCTTATGGCGACACATATATTTATGTCTGCAAGAGTGAGTGAGATAGCGATAGTAAGCCGATTACTATTGAGAAGATGGTTTTACTGTACGTGATAATAACGCACATAATGTAAGAATGTAACAAATAATAATTCAAAATATAAGAGTTACGGAACAACTTACAACCTAATTATTACAAAAACAAATTTGATATTACATACTCATTACAATAACTGGGGTGAAAGCGACCGATGGGGCGTTTGAGAATTTTGAATAAAACTTGTACTTAAAGACGCAGTCAAAGTGCTTGCAGGGCGTCACATTTAAACCTACCTTATAAGATGTTCCACCTTTAACCTGTAATGCGACATGCAATAAACGATTCATTCATTCATGAATGGGTTGCACATGAAAAAAAGATACATACACTACCGTCAGAGAGTTTAAGACCAAACACAAAATATGCAAAAGATCAACATTGATTGATTATTCATTCAACCTTGATTCATCTGTCGGTAGTACTCTCGACTAGTTTGCAAAAGTCCAATCCTTGCGAGAAACAGCCCATTGCAATCTTTTTCCCTTGTTTGGTTACGTAATAATTTACGAAAATAAAACTAAAAATTGTGTTTGGCCCTAAAAATTTTTGGCGGTAGTGTACATATCAGGTTAAGGATGATTCCCACTAGACCGTTCCGTTTCCGGGCCGGGCCGAGACCGGGCTGCCTCCGAGCCTCGGCCTAAGCTAGATCGGCCGTCAAACGTTTGTGTTGACAAAAAGAGCCTGGGTTGGGATGCTTTCGAGCGTCACCGGGCCCGTACGAGCAACGGCCGGCGTCTTGCTGTCATAGAAAACGGGCCGGCCCGGACACGGAACGGCCTACTGTGAATCATCCTTTAAGACATTATGAGAATTACTGGTCCATATTTCAGGTAAACGTGGTATTCCACTCGGCAGCCACTGTGAAGTTCGACGAGCACCTGCGAGCTGCGCTCGCGACGAATGTCCGCGCGCCGCTGCACCTGCTGAGGCTCGCGAGGGACATGAAGGACCTGAGCGTGAGTTATAGGGCTCCATACCCAAAAGGCGCTAATGGAATTCAATTAATGGGGAATTTAAAACTTGGCTAGTATATTTTTTCTCAGAATATGGACTTTTTGGGCACATTCGACTCAGAATCAATAACGCTATCGATTCTAGAAGAAAAAAAAGTGTCACTAGATTTTTTTGTTTATTTCCATACATTTATGTTTAGCGGTAAGAAAATTGACATCATTTAGTATGAACATTTGGGGACACTTTGTCTTCTTGTCGGATCTGAGGTTCTTGATAGGGTCTGAGATTCTTGAATGGAATAAGCTCAAAAAGTTAATAATCTGAGAAAATATTGTAATAGACTCAATTTTATTTTAAATGGCCACTGCAAAGTGCAAATTATACAAAAATCTTAAAAATGGTATTTAATAAAACAAAGTGCAGCATACAGGTTCTGTCAGGAGTAAGAGGATACAGCTATTGACGTCCTCGGTTCTCGCGGACCACTAATACGCAAAAGGACTGAGCTAGTAGACTAAGGTTGTCGTAATAAAACCGGCCAAGAGCGTGTCGGGCCACGCTCAGTGTAGGGTTCCGTAGTTTTCCGTCCGTCACATTAAGTTGACATATTAAGTACAGAAACACAAAACCCTAAAAACGGGCCCACAGAGGACGGTGATAACTAAAGAAAGAGTTTGGATTATACGGTTAAATTACAAACTTAGTTCAGAAATTATTTTTGTAATTTTTTCAAAAACTATTCAACCTATCAAGTTCAAAATAATTTTCCTACAAAGTTTTTATAAAGTTCTACTTTTGAAATTTTTTTCATAAATTTAAAACTTATGGTTCAAAAGTTAGAGGGGGGGGGACACATTTTTTTTTACTTCTGGAGCGATTATTTCCGAAAATATTAACATTATCAAAAAATGATTTTAGTAAACCCCTATTTATTTTTAAATACCTATCTAACAATATATCACACGTTAGGGTTAAAATGAAAAAAAAATCACTCCCCACTTTACGTATAGGGGAGGTACCCTAATAAAATATGTTTTTCCACTTTTTATTTTACCACTTTGTCGGCGTAATTGATATACATATTAGTACCAAATTTCAGCTTTCTAGTGCTAACGGTCACTGAGATTATCCGCGGACGGACGGACAGACGGACGGACAGACATAGCGAAACTATAAGGGTTCCTAGTTGACTACGGAACCCTAAAAATGGGGATAACGACCCGCACAGTAAAAGAAAAGTAGCCTAGGTATGTACATGTAGAGATCAAAAAGGAACATATAAAGGAATATAGGGACTACAATATGGGGTTCTTTCAGAAAGGAGTGTATACATTTTTAAAAGGTCGGCAATGCGAATGTGACACCCCTGGATTTGCAGGCGTCCATAAGCTGCGGTGACCGCCTACCATCAGGTGGGCCGTCTATTAGATAACTTACCTACCTACGTGTCCTATTTCCAGGTGTTTATGCACGTGTCGACAGCGTACTCAAATTCTCACCTATATAAAGTGCAGGAGCGGTTCTACCCGTGTGAAGCAAGTTGTGACCAGCTGGAAGCAGCCATTGACAAGCTCACAGACGAGCAGATCGACCAAATGTTGCCTGCGTAAGAAGCAAATATTTCAATTGAAGTGAACTGATACCCTGAATATTAATAGACCCATAGGCATAAAAAAGGGTTATAGGTTTACCCTGATATGCCAGCCCCTATTTCATCAAGTTGAAAATTGTCATCTGACAATGAAAATTCAACGTAAGTTTTTTGGGATGTCAAGTAAAAATGGTCACTGGTAGTCACTGGACAGTATAGATACTTATAGGCACGACAATGTTCTCGTACGTTGAGCAGCCGCTCCCAAGCGGCTCCTTCGCGGATGCCCGGAGGCCCTCTACAACAGGCACGCCAGATGTTTTGGCGCGCCTTCCTCCTTGACTTTCATCTTGTATAGTAGCATACCCCTCTGAGTCTGCTACAAGGAGGTCATGGGTGCCGAATAATTTTTTAGCTTGAAATTGGTCGATCTAAAGTGATGTTTGGAACGTTGTTTTTAATGAAAAATCAAAAATTACATATACAATCTGCGATATTAGGCCGCAATCATTCTTTTCTACATTGTAACAAACACAAGATGTCAAAATACCCTTAATCTAAGAACTGTTTTACAGACCGCGGCCCGAGTATACCAATTCAATTGTACCATTTCCCACATGAGAACGCTTTTTCTACAGCACACACATAAACATTTTATTGCAGCTTTATTACTCATTTTATAGTTTTGGTCACATTCGCCCCTGTTATCGCGTTTTAAATATTCTAATTTAGTTAAAGGATGCTTCCGCTTGGTAAAAACATAGTTACTTTTATATTGTTTTCGTCATTTCAGCATCCTAGGTCCATGGCCGAACACCTACACATTCACCAAAGCCCTGGCAGAGAAGGAATTAAGAACAATCGCGGGAGACCTGCCGCTGGGAATCTTCAGGCCTGCTATAGGTTAGTTATAAAGTTTAGTAGTTTAGTTATAAACTAAATATTAACTTATAAAGAGGTAGAGTGTGAGTTGCTGCCGTAAAAGTAAAAAAGTAAAAAAAAGTAAAAGTAGTTTATTCTTCAAATTAGGCATATTACATGCACCTATGAACGTCAATAAACTACCACCGGTTCGGAAAAATATACCTCTGCCACGAGAAGAACCGGCGTAAGAAACTCGGCGAGGTGTCATTTTTTCAAAACAATACATTGTATAGTTAAATATAAATTACAGTGTCAGCTACTACAAAATAACTGAAATAACAATGCTACAGTAGAAAACATATTTTCGCGATAGATTACCCGTGCAGGACGCTATCACTGCCAAACATCCCTATCCATGATGTAATCGTTTATCTTATAATATGCTCTTGAAATAAGTGTTTGTTTTACTACAGATTTGAATTTAGAATTGCTAAGTTCAGTAATGTGTTTAGGAATTTTATTGTAGAATTTGATACAATTTCCCAAGAACGACTTTTTCGCCTTTACTAGTCTATAGAAGGTTACTTTCAGTTTCCCAGTATTTCTCGTGGCTATTGATTTATCAGCGTTCGTTGGAAAATTGCCCAAATTCTTCCTAACATACATTATTATTTCAAATATATATAGGGACGGCAGGGTTAGAATATCTATTTCTTTGAAAAATTCTCTCAATGAGTCACGTGACCCCAAGTTATAAATTGCTCGGATAGCCCTTTTTTGCCGTAAATGGACTAATATGAACTCAGAATAAGAATTTCTATAGATATACTATACGAGTTCCATCTAAATTGAGAACTGGTCTTAAACGTCTGACGGCTTACCATAAATAGCCTTAATTTGGGTGGATTATCGTTTACTTTCCTCAAACTATTTGACATGACGTGGGCATGACATCGAGGCAAATAAAGAAAAGCGGAACTATGACAAGGAAAACCAATGATATATCCCTCTCTGTCGCCCTTATTCAGTTTAGTATAAGACCATCTCGCTTGATAGCGTGTTTATTATTTGATGTCTTCTCTGGGGTACTCTGAGAAGCTATATTTTATTGTTACATACAGTAGTTTTTATTATATTGTATATTAATAGTACTTTTAAAAATCAGTTATCACTAATATATATTATGGCTGGGTCAGCTGGGTGGCACCATCTGTAATCGTAAGTGATTATTTTGTGGAAAGTATGAAGAGTTTCCATAGGATAAGAGCGGTCAGCGCAATATTTAAAGTTGATCTGTCTGCATTAGTAAGTTGGGGCAATCCGCCCTACGGCTTTTTCGTTTACCCAAAACTACGGACCAAGTCTAACTGAAAAAAAAAAGTATTTTATGTTTATTTATTTATGTTTCAGTAACATCGACGGCGAAAGAGCCCCTAGTATGCTGGCTGGACAACATGTACGGACCCACTGGAGTAGCGATTGGAACTGGTGAGAAACGATTTTTTTTTTCGATGAGAAAACTTGTGATTAATATTTTAAATAGATACGAACGTCTAGCAAGTAGTAGTGTTATTGTACCTGCGGTTTTTGTAAAGTCAAGGTTTTTCGCCAGTTGGGCTGCTCCAAATGTAAGCATTTATCTCTCAACAGAACCAATCCTCAAATATAATAGAGTCGGCAATGCGCTTATAGAAGCTTTTGAAATGTACACATATTCAACAGAATTCTGAAAATATCATTGAGGAATAGAGTATCTATCGAAAGAGTTATGCGGTTGATAAGGACGTTGAGGTTGACATAACTATTAAGAAAACGCAAACTTCAATATTTGGGCCATATAATATAATGCGTAGTTACAAATATGAGCTCCTGCAACTCTTTATACAAGGGAAAATCCAAGGAAAAATACCACACGGAAGAAGGTGCCACTTGTAGCTGAAGAATCTTCGCACTGGTTTCAAATTGTGCACAAGACCTTTATTCTGCACGGTCGTGTCAAAAGTCCTTATAGGAGATGGCTCTTAGAGAAGCAGAAAAATGCGTTTGTGATTCTGGAGTTTCAAGCGTCCATAGGCTACAGTATCTGCGTACCATCCAGCAGGCCATATGTATGTTACCACCGTCGGTATATTAATACTACTCGTTCGCTTAAAGATGGCAGTTTCCTACCGTCCCGGTCCCATACCGCACCCCGCTCACGCCCAACTCAGCTCCAAACGGAGGTAATCACGTCACCGAGAGACTTGCCAACACGAATCGAACGCTTAGTAAAATGAACGGTGTTATTTGTTTGTTTCAGTGACGGGTATTCTCCGAACTCTGCAGTGTGACGAGGCAGTGACAGCTGACATAGTGCCAGTTGACATGGTGGTCAACTGTCTTATGGTGGCGGCGGCTAACGTACATAAAACGTACAAGAGGTACCTGATTAGCTGTGTTTCTAAGGTGTCTTCCTGATTTGCCGGTGAGAAGGCGACATTACATCAGAAAGCTGTGAGCTGTCAGTGTCAAATTTCAGCCGATACAAGTATAGCTTATTTACTGTGCAGTGGGCGAGGCATATAGCATGTAAAACCGATGTCCGTGGGAGCGGAAAGGTTCTCGAGTGGCGACCACGTTTCGGAAGGCGCAGCGTAGGCAGACCTCCTGGATGCGGGTGGCACATGACCGGTCATTGTGCTTCCCTTTAGGGGAGGCCTATGTCCGGCAGTGGACGTCCTTCGGCTGATATAATGATAATGATGAAAATATATTAAAAAATTTTTTTTCATGTGTGCAGGTCGCCCCCTCCCGAACCGCCTATCTTCAACTACGTCAGCTCCGTGGAGAACCGGATAACGTGGGGCGAGTTTATGAAATACAACCTCGCGTCCATAGATAAGAACCCCTTCTCTAACGCTGTGTGGTAAGTAAATCAACAAAAATCAACATCCATATACTACAAAAATTATAAATCAATCTTAATTATTGGTACGCCAGTTCACGTAGACAAGTCTCGCGTAATTTATGTACCGTAAAACGGGAAGAGAAGAGCAGTGGGGACAGAAGGGATGCGATCCGTAATTTCTTATTCTATTTGCTACTTTAATTTTCGTGCTCATGTTGCTCAAGTAATTTTATGATATTTTAAACATATTTGTCCTTTTTCTGGTAACACCATGTAGCCAAATAATAAAATGATAATAAATTCACTGTGAAAGTGGTTGTTCAAAAGCAGCGAAAATTTTACTAAATTGGAATTCGTTTTTATGTGAGATCTGAAAGTGTCAACCCGAGCAATTTTCCCAACTTACCTCTTTGCTATCCTTAGTAACCCCAACTTTTTTGTGTTTATCGTTAAAATAAGAATGAAATGACAGATAATTCAAATCTAAAATTCATACGACCGGAATATTTTTTTAGTATAAAAAGGTACGTGACACATATATAAATACACTTTTATCGAGGTTTGAATTACTGTTTTGTCCCTTCTCCCCCCGATTTAAGCTACCACGGAAGGATTTTTTTATTTTTTTTACGGTAATACTATCCTAACGTAATTAACTAAAACTTCTATTAATTCATCTGCGTCCAAATTAAAGTTTAGAAAACTTTCGGAGTTTTATTTCGGAATAATAATATAATAATGATGCTTTTGGGCAAATATATCTTCATTTTTATTATGTGTTCCCGTTTCGCTAGTTAAAATTACTATTTCTTTATAAAACTAACTTGAAGGCACTAGTCAAACTGCCAATAGTGAATGGTTAAGCGCATATCAGACATACTGAGCAATGGTGAATAAAAAAACGTTTTTTCATGCATAACATAACAAACTTAGTTTGCAATATGACATATTGCTGTTAAAACTGTGATATTACAATGGAAATTCATTAGCTCGCTTATGATTCTTCGGAAGTCGCAAGCGTTCATAGGCTACGGTATCTGCTTACCCACAGGCATATTTGCCAACGTAGTAGTATATATAACTAACCAACTTAGAAAAGTTGAAAAACTCACGACATTCACATTTCAAAGTTTAATATCTCCAAAACGGCTCAACCGATTTTGATAAAAACATGTCTAAGAAATTTTTATAAGAAAATTCCTTTCTAATAAAAAAACCGCACTCAAATCGGTCTATCCTTTAAGAAGCTACGGTGCCACAGACGTACAAAATATACATAGAAACACCGATACACATGTTAAACTTCTAAGCCCTTTAACACCCCTCTCTTAAAAATTAAAAAATGGTTACGGAGGTTAATAATGTGTAGTTTTCCCTGGTTTGCAGGTATATTTCGCTGACGCTGCACCGGTCTGCGTGGATGAACCAGCTCTACATAATCTTCTTGCATCTGCTGCCAGGAGCGCTGGTGGATGCGTTAGCCGTATGTCTAGGGAGGAAACCAAAGTAAGATTTTTAATAATAGAATTCATACGTACCTAGATTTATTTATTTGTTTACTCTTAATCCCCGAGATACTTTCGTCCCGGCTTAAGTTCGAAACGCACAGAGCGGGCGCGGCGCGGTGCGGGGCGGCGGCGGTTTTGCATTTTTGATCTTTCCGAAACTGTCAACTGTCGACAGTGTCTATTACTGCTTCATAAGAATAAGAATAAGAATAAGAATAAGAATAAGAATAAGAATAAGAAATAGTTTATTGCCTTATAAAAAGTTATAAACAAAAAATACTAACAAAAAATAACCGTTAACAATTTAGAAAGCGGCAAAAGGAACACATTCAGCTACTGCCGGCGGCCCATATTTGTACCACCAGCGCTGGTTTTCAATGTGCCCCTAACTCGGTCTATGATGTTTGCCGAGAAGAAAATGTAGTGACAGTGGGTATCATACTAAACTGTTGCTAAACTAATATTCAACTACCGAATTAAAATTTAAATACCTTGTGTGTGTGTGTGGTGTGTGTGTGAGTGTGTGTGTGTGTGTGTGTGTGTGTGTGTGTGCGTGTGTGTGTGTGTGTGTGTGTGTGTGTGTGGTGAATGGCTAAGTTGTTGGGTTTTTTATTTACTATTTAAATTTAAAGGCTATTTCAAAATCGTGCCTCTGCCTCTCATGCAATACTTGCTTTAATTTGATTTTAAATGTCTGACAGCTGACTTTGTTCCTTAAAGGTGGCGGTAAATTATTCCATATCTTTGAAGCACGATATTTGAAAGAGCCTCTAAAACCAGCAGCATGACTTCGAGGAATGTTTAAAAAATTTCCAAATTTCGATCGCGTGTTTAGATTATGTACATCCTTGGACCATCGAAGCTTCTCAAAAAGATATTCAGGCTGTCCTTTCCATAATACTTTTTGAGTCGTACAGGCTATATGTAGCTAGGCCATATGTCACACACGCCGCCTCCACTTCGCTATCCCGCTCAGTTTATTCGGTGCGACGTGCCCCGGACCGCGTCCGCTCTACCGCAAAACCGCCTCCGCCCCGCAACGACGCCGCGCCGCGCTCTGTGCGTTTCAAGCTTTACTGTCCTCGCTTGGACCATGCTGTTGATATTTGTATTGGTGCTAAAATATTTCTTTTTTTTTGATAAATGTATATAGAGTTAATGACATTGATAAAACTAACTAACTAATTTAAATACCTCGGATGCATTGTCACTGATACGCATGTTAGAGAGGAGGAAATTAACACCCGTATCCAGAACACCTAGCGCTGCAGTGCTGCCCTGCACAAAATGTTGGCGTCCAAGCTCCTCAGTAAACGATCTAAACTTCTGATATATAAGACTGTAATCCTCCCCATCTTAATATATGGGTGTGAGGCCTAACACTTAAGGAGGAGCACAGCCTGTTAGTAGCAGAACGTAAGGTGTTCCGAAATATCCTGGGACCAGTGAATGACATTGATTGACATTTTAATTGTTTGTTATTTTATATTTGTTGTTAATTAATCTTTAAACTTCCCTTATTTAAATTAATGTATCCATTGGAGTTATTGACTTTGTTAGTTTGATTATTTGTTATTAATTAATCTTAAAAATGGCTTATTTAAATTCATGTATTCATTGTGTATTTTTTAAATATGTATTTGCATGCATTGTTATGTGTTTATAGCAAATAAATAAATGATTGATTGATTTAAGTACTGCGTAAACCGGGGTGACTTTGATCTGCTGGGGCGACATTAATAATTCAGGGTTTACGCCCAATAATAGTTTCTTTTCCGCATTAAATTTAGTAGTTCATACCTGTTTACCCGACTAAATTGAGCGTATTAGAAAATGCTCCATTTATCCATTTTTTGGATTTATTATATTAATCTAGCCCTATGTTTTCCTAAAGTCATCCCGATTTACAATACCCATATTGTTTGCCACAGGATGTTGAAAGTGTACCGAAAAATCCACAAGTTCTCGTCAGTTCTGTCTTACTTCTGCACGAGAGAGATCCAGTTCTGCAACAGAAATATCAGAGATATGTGGGAAAGGACTCCAGAAGATGACAAACAGGTATGTATTAACTATTTACATTAATAATATGGATTTTATTGTTATTCTTAATCATTAGTAAATTTTAATCGTATACTCGAAACTGTGAATTATGACATCCTGTGTGACTCATGTTTTATCAAATAAATTATCTTATCTTATCTCAGAATTAAGTACCTACTATTCAATTTTCTCGACTTTGCGAATAAAGGGAACCAAGAACAGGGTAGATCATTATGATGCCTAAAAGTAGTTTTTAAATGTTTTTAAGGCGAGCGTGAACATTTTTTTAACCTACCCTATCTAGTAGGGTATCGTTGTTTAGTTATCTATAAGATTAATATTGTTTTTTTTTGTTTTAAAAATATTGGAAAAGTAAGGACGGAGAAGCCAGCAAAGTTAGCTACTTTTCCAAAATTTTGATCCGAAGAATTTTTTAACTTTCCATTGATTGATTGATTACTTGACATTATGCTTCTTATTACGTATATTTAACCAACTATTACTAATATGTTGATAAATCACATTTGTGTTTTAGTTGTACGGAATCCTCGGTGCGTGAGTCCGACTTGGCTGGTTTTTAACCCCCGACGCAAAAAGAGAGGGGTGTTATAAGTTTTACGTGTCTGTCTGTGGTATCGTAGCTCCCAAACTGATGAACCGATTTTCGTTCAGTTTTTTTTTGTGTCATAGATAATTTTATCCCGAGTGTTCTTAGCCGTGTTTCATGAAAATCTGATTAACCGTTTTTGAGATATTGAGTATTGAAACGAAAATGTCGGGGATTTATCAAGTTTTCTAAGTTGTAGTTATTTACAATTAGAATAGATAATGACATTAATGACCATGTTAACTTGAAAACTTAAATTTGGCACATAATCCCTATTTTTGCTAAGAACTTGCTTTAGTACAGCGACAGTTATCCCACTTTCCAACTCCCTCCGCTCGCCATATCCCTTCCTGACCCCTGACTGATATTGCCTCCCCCGGAACAAAATCCTGGATCCACGACTGAAGCTGGCATTACCCCTGGCTCCGGACTGATATGGCCACCCCGGAACTATATCCTGACATGGCATACCGTTATATATGTATTCATTTCCAGATATTCCCGTTCAGCATGAGTGAGGTGAACTGGGAGGAGTATTTTGAGAACTATCTAATGGGGATTCGGCGGTACATGTTTAAGGAGAGTGACGATAGCTTGCCGGAGGCCAGGATCAAATGGAGAAGGTAACCCATTTTTATTTATTTATTTACTTCAAATCAAAGGTATGCTGTGAAAGCAGACTGACTATATATAAGAGGATTTACGTTCATAAGATGGATGGAAGGGTTGGGACCAAGGCGAGGGTATCTTGATAATATTTCTAGGATACTGAAAAAAGGGAAGCTACGGCACATCTTTTCGTCCAATATTCCGCACTGTCTTAAGACGAAATTCTTTGACCAGTGTGTGTTGCCAGTGATGACATATGGCACTGAAACGTGGTCGCTTACTATGGGCCTCATAAGAAGGCTCAAAGTAAACCAAAGGGCAATGGAGAGAGCTATGTTGGGAGTTTCTCTGCGTGATCGCATCAGGAATGAGGCCATCCGCAGCAGAACCAAAGTGACCGATATAGCCCTCCGAATCGCTAAACTTAAGTGGCAGTGGGCGGGGCACATAGCAAGTAGAACCGATGTGCCCCGCCCGTTTGTAATGGCCGTTGGGGCGGAAGGGTTCTCGAGTGGTGACCACGTACCGGAAGGCGTAGCGTGAGCAGGCCCCCCACACGGTGGACTGATGACCTGGTGAAGGTCGCGGGTGTCCGCAGGATGCGGGTGGCGCAGGACCAGTCATTGTGGAAGTCTTTGGGGGAGGCCTATATCCAGCAGTGGACGTCTTTCGTCTTTCTGACATGATGATGATGACTGAAAAAAGGCTAAGTCAGAAGTACCCGCAACCGACGAGCTTGTATGATGAGACGTATGGATGTGTTTGAAGCGAAAGAAGTATGTAAGGACCGTAGGTTTTGGCATTCTCTGGTCTCTGTCCTAATGGGATAGGGGCGTAAGTATATGTAAGTGTTTTGCTTCAGGCAACAAAAGGCACGCTCGAACAACATATACCTTACAGACTAACGTAGATATAAATACAAGATATTCTAAAAAACTAAAACACATTACAAGCAGCAGTTATTAATCTTGAAACGCACAGAGCGCGGCGCAGTGTCGTTGCGGGGCGGAGGCGGGTTTGCGGTAAGCGAAAGCGGTCCGGGGGACGTCACACCAAAAAACCGCGCGGTATTCGGTAGCGCGGTAGAGGGAGGCGGCGTGTGTGACATATGAAGCAGTAATCGACAGTCGACAGTTTCGGAAAGATCGAAACTGCAAAACCGCCTCCGGCCCGCACCGCGCCGCGCCCGCTCTGTGCGTTTCCAGCTTTATTATTTTTACAAGCTTCTACATATTTAACTTGCAATATTTTGTAAATAAAAGTCCAGTAAAACATATAAAAAAAATAATGAAGTTGTCAAAATGATTTTAATTAAGGGGAAAAACACAAAAAGATAACAGATATATCAGAAATATTTTAGACCAGGGGTCTACGAGTATACCACAAAACTTTACAAGCGTACAATTTGATAAAATTGACAACTTTTTCTATGAAAAATAGTACAATTTTGTCGAATTGTACGCTTGTAAAGTTTTGTGGTATAGGCCCCTGTTATCCTCGACCGACAGAGTTGTTTGAAATACTTACGAGTATGTATTGTGGGGAACCGGGTATGTCCATAAACTACGACCAAGACCACCGGGGAATGGGCAGCAGCATTCCTAGAGTGCGGTGGAGATACTGCGATCGCCAACCCGCATGCCAAGCGTGGCGATTATGGCATTTACCCCCCATGAAATTGGGGGAGGCCTATGTCCAGCAGTGGGCGTCCTAGGGCTGATATGGTGGTGGTGGTGGATGTATTGTGGCATTTGTGGCACCATGGAGCAAATCTGATGATTGTGACAGAAGACAGAGAAGGTGGCCGCAGCAACTCATTAAGACACATAGTTAATTAAATCATTAGTAGTACGACCAACTATAAGAATAACCCAGGTGGCGCCTGCGCGGCGCGCAGCGCAAATAAAGTGACGTCAGAGGTAAAAGGCTGGGAACGGGCGTGCAATGACTTACCCCACTCCTTCGTCTGGTACCCTTTGACTTTGAGGAGGAGACAAACGCTGATATCGTTCGAGTGTTCCTTTATGTTTTTCGAGAGTATGTATGTATGTATGTATGTATAATTGTCTGGCACGCTCTGCGGCCTAAATGGCTAGATGGATTTTAGCTTGAGAGGTATCGTTAGATTGGCGGATGCTACACGCTCGATATTTATCGTGATATATCCAGAATCACGATTTTTATCGAGTGTGTAGTATAGGCGTATCACGTGTCGTGACACGGATCGTTGGATTTCTAGTAATCTAAAAATCCACGATCTATATCAACGATCCAAATATCACGATAAATAACGCGCGTGTAGCATCCGCCATAGGCGGCGAATTTACTGTGAGAGTGACACTGGGTATATCACTATAAAAAAATGGCGAATTTTTGGCGCCAAATTACACAGAACGCAGTCGGGTTTTTTAGTTTTATATTTAATTTATTAGTCTTGTTGATCTATTGAATTGAAGTTTTGGAGATTGTACAAACGGTCTCCAAACGTCAACAAAATCATTTGAAACAGTTATTAGTGTGATTATAACCTATTTGTTTGTTTGTTTCAGACTTTACTACCTTCATCAGTTAGTGAGACTAATTTTCTCTGTTCTAGCAATCTATACTCTATGGTCAACCCTGGCTGCTTTATGGTAACCGGAGTCTCCAAAGTATCCCAATAGTTGCATACTCCCGCTCCAGCGCGACGAACGGTATGAGCCTTGCGACGCTATAAGATAGAGCGAGATAGGTATACGAAACCAAGGTCATTCGCCTATCTTGTTCTATCTTATAGCGTCGGACCGCTCTGCCGTCCGCCGCGGCGAAGCGTGAGATGCGTACGGCTAATCTGTACAGAATATAAATAAAAATGTTTAAACATGTTAAATATTAAAATTGACGGCACTTGAGTGTACGATTGTGTATAGATTATTTTTAAATATATATTACTTACTTTAGTTATTTTTTAAGCATTTATTGTACCAATATTAAAATATTGTAAGTTACTGATTTTTCAACCTTATTCCACAAATTTAACAACTGACAAAGACAATTCTGGATGGGCCACTAACTATAGTACCCAGCGACAATTTTCAAAACCCAGCTATGTACGGATTGTTAATTGTCAAATTGCGTTTAAAAAGTTACAATGAAAACGTTTGGACGGTTGTCATTTGTTTAATGAATAGGCCTTGTTTTTGGAAAAATGAAATATTAAACTTGTATTGTAAGCTCCTGACTTCAACCTTATTCCGGTAACTTGAAAATGATAATTCTGGGTCGTCAAGTAACTATAGTAACCAGCGACAATTTCCATTTGTATACAGCTATGTTCGGATTTTTAACGTCACGTTGTGTTTAAAAAGTTACAATGACAAGTTTTGGACTCTTGTCGTTTGATTCATGAAAAGGCATTCGTTGTGGAAAAATAAAATATATAAGTTATATTGTAAGTTTCTGATTTCAACCATATCCCTCTAACTTGATAATTACAATTCTGGCTCGACACGTAACTATAGTACCCAGCGACAATTTTTTCTTGTAAACTCAGCTATGTTGAAAAAGTTACAATGACAACTGTTGGACTACTGTCGTTTGTTTATTGAAAAGGTCTTCTTTATGGAACTTGTTTAAGGAAAACTAAAAGTCTTAAGCCATTATTCGTCCATACTTTATTCGGGCTAAAAACCGAATCGTCCTAATAAACATAATAGTACATTACGATACAAGGGTTGTAAAACAAAGAAAGGCCGATATCGCAGATATTTGAGGCCCGAGCCGCAGGCGAGGGTCATACATATGCGAGAGAGGGCTTTCTATTTTACGACCCGTGTTTTGTACACAATTTTACGTCACCACTTGGCCAAAAATTGGGTTTATCCGGACGCGCAGCGTGCGGAAAAACGCGCTTTTTGGCAAGGTGTGGTGTAAAAACACTAATATAAGACTAGCTTTTGCCCGCGACTTCGTCCGCGTGTAACTCGTTATATCGTGGGCTAATAGTGTAAACCTGCTAAAGTCATATTATGGAGGTTTACAGGAGAGACAAAAAAGATGATTGAAATTAAAATATTAAACCCCGAAAAAGGGGGAACATATAATTGGGTTATTTTTTTCGCCTAATTCCAAAATGAAAGGCAGGCAAAGCGTTTTGGTTATCACCATTTGTTACGGTGACTTTTTTAACTTAACTGTATTTTGCAATCAAACAACGTTTTAAATTATGAATTTAGCAGTTTGCCGAGAAAAAGAAAGTAAATAGATCTTTATGTAAATCAAAAGGTACTTAATATACAAATAAACTTCTTGAAAGAAACTAAATGAAATCTTCTGAAATAAATATATATATACATATATATATATATACACACACACAAAGTTCTTTTGAGAATATGAAAATACCTGCTAAGTAGGTACGTTTATCGCGAGAGTAAGAATAATAACTCCCATTAATTTTGATAAGAGGTTAACCTAACCCCAAAACGGTGATAGTATTAGATTTTCAGCTCAAAAACCACGAGATATTGATAGAAAACAATAATAGTACATACTTTTGGGACGACTTCTTCGTTTACACCAAAAACACGAAATTAAGTTAATTTTTGCGAGAACACACATCTAGATCAATTTTTTTACGAAATAACTTTTAAAATTCGTGGAGTTGACTGTTTTACTCATCATGTGATTTAAGCAATTTGTTAAAATAATGGGCAGTAGCTGTTTTTCTCAAGCGATGCATCTTTTTTTTACTACATAATGGTGGGTACAACGAAAACATGTTAAGAAATGGATTTAGCGGGTTTACACTCTTAGCAAACGACATTAAAGAAATGATTGCTATTCAATTGTTGTAGGCGCCCATACAAACTGTTACCCCCCCCCCCCCCCCCTTTTCACCCCCTAATAAAACATTCCGGTTCCGGAATAAAAACTATCCTATGTCCTTTCCCGGGACTCAAACTATCTCTATACCAAATTTCATCTAAATCGGTTGAGCGGTTTAAGCGTGAAGAGGTAACAGACAGACAGACGGGTGACTTTAGTATTTATAATATTAGTATGGATAAGGCGACTTCCTGGAGACGTATGATGGTTGCCAGTTTGTCACTTATCACCGTGGATAAGATATTCGTGACGTTTTGGCAAGTACTCGAGTGCGAGAGTGACGGGCGTCTTATCCACAACGATAAAGCTTGGAACGCACAGAGCGCGGCGCAGCGTTGTTGCGGGCCGGGGGCGGTTTTGCGGTAAAGCGAACGCGGTCCGGGGGATGTCGCACCAAAACAGCGTAATAGTGGAGCGAAATGAAGAGCGCTCGTGGCCCAGCGGCGCCCACGTACCGCGTGCGGTATGCGAGGTTAAGCAATGTGGGCGCAGGTTAGTTCTTGGATGGGTGACCGCTTTGAGTGGTTACTAACTGGGCGCTGCTTTGGAAGGCACTTTAAGCCGTTGATCCCGGCTGCTGTCTACGACAGCAGTCGTTAAGCCAAGTTAGAGGCCTTCGGGCGGCTTGAGAACTTCTAACAGTCAAGTTGCCCGCTCACTTGACAAAGGGGGGTCGAAGTTGTACCACGTCCGTAGGGGGTACCCACCGTTACCTTACACGTGACCTTGCTAAAAGTGCAACAAAAACTGGCAACCGTAATTGTCTTCTTGAAGATCTCACGGTTCGTAAATAAATGCCATACGATTTAATAATACTCGTAATAGTGGAGCGAATGCGGCGTGTGTGACATATGAAGCAGTAACCGAATTGTCGAAACGATCTTATATGCAAAACCGCTTCTGTTGTGGGTAGGCTTACAAATACTTAATAAAATCAGTTGCCATTCAACCCTCTTTAATTTAACACAACATGGTGGCAGCGGTGTTATTTTAATTCGAGTTCTCACGCAAATGATGTGCAATCACGGATAAAACAGTTAATTTGTGTGTCGAGCAATATCAAAGTGATATTTGAACATGGAGCACGCAAGACCGCCGACAGAACTCAGTTTGGATGGCAGCCCCGTCAGCCGGGCTGATGCATGGCGTAAATGGAAGACACAGTTCGATTTATTTCTAAAAGCATCGGGGGTGCATAAAGAAGATTCGGCGGTGCAGTCCAGTTTACTCATTAACCTGATCGGACCGGACGGTTTTGATGTTTATCAAAGATTTAAGTTCGACAAAGAAAGTGACCGGGAAGACGTCAAATCTACGTCTTTGTCGCACTAACGTCACACTATTGCGACACTTGGGATGCGTCAAAGTAGTGAAAGTGACAAGGTACTACAATGATCATCTACTATTGCTGTTGACTGTACCTGGGCGACCGAGCTTTGGTCTGTTTTTTCGGAGAATTTTCCCAAAGGTAACACCTTGCATTACTATCGTTAGAGCGGTTTTCGAGATTTCAATTACAAAAAAATAAATATATAAATGTTAATAGAATATTAGGATAGTAAAATCATTCTGCAGAAAGGCCAGGTCAAGAAATCAAATCAAATCAAATATTTATTCTGCAAATAGGCCACAAGGGCACTTTTACAAGTCAAAGCGTGAATTTAAACAATTTAAAAAAATAAAAAACTGACAATCTTACTTAATAATAATGAATATAATGATTAAAAAAATATACTGATTAACAAATATATAAAAATAAATTTACAAATATTAAGGACGTATTGAATACGATCTGTCCGAATAAACAAAAAGTACATAAAATTAATTTAATATCTTAGAGATGTATATGGTCTCTGAGCGTCCAAATACGATTAATAACAATTATTTAAAAGTCCTTAGAGATGTAAATGATCTCTAAGCGCTAAAATTAAAACAAGTAACCTCCTAAGGCCCCGCGTGCAATTTTTTGTACAAATTCCAAAATTGATTTGAACTTAAAATGAACAACAAAAGAATTCCTAATTCAAAAACACAATATTTTTTCTGGGCCTCAGGAGGGTAAACTTAATATTGTTAGAGATGTATAAGGTCTCTAAGCGTCAATAACAATAAAACTAATCCAGAACAGGATTATGTCTCTCGTCAATCTACATACAATAAAATAACACTAGTATTAAGGTATTTACTTTGCCCTCGCAAGCATGAACAGACCCTAAAGAGTACCCTAAATCGGCGCGCATGCATGAATAATGTTACTGATGAGAGTTCATGAAGCAAAAGTTGTATGTCAGGATCGTAGCAAATGGAAATCCGTTATCTCTGCCTATCCCTCTGGGAAACAGGCGTGATTATATGTATGTATGTAATATATATAAAATAGGATAGAAAAGGTAAAGTATTACAAGGTTTACTTTAGTACATAATAACTTTACTAAGAACAGTAAAATAAAATTTATTGTCTATTTATTATACACACGTATACACGATTTTTCTGCACGTGTAACGTACCTATACATTATGGCAGAGGCGCGGAAAGTAAAGTATTGTCTGACGGATAAGTCGACATGCCGACGCTTGACGAGGCCTGATAATGATAAGTCAGGCAAACCCTATCATTTGCTCCGTAAGTATCAAATCAAATCAAATCAAATCATTTATTGCACTCATGTTAGTATACAGTTGTTCTTCAATTATAGAATACAGTTCAACATGAACCCTTTAAGGGCACAGAAATGAAATAGTTTATAATTTACATAATAATAATTGTTGTTATATTCTAGTTATATATTTCTTATGCAAATTTGGGTAGTGTTCAAAATGTAACTGACAAAAAAAAAGAAAGAAAAAAATTAATATTATAAAAAATATATAAATTCTCAGGATTTATTAATTAAATTACATTAAATGAAGAAATAAATAAATCATGACACAATAATTAATTAAAAATAACCCATAATATTATTATTTTTACTATTACGTCCACTCTTCATTATCATCATTAAAAAAATCATCTAATGTATAGTAAGCTTTCTTTATTAGGTATAATTTTATTGTATTTTTAAATATTTTATAATTATCAATGTATTTTAACATTATTGGGGATTTTATTATAAATTTTTATTGACATACCATAAGGGCTTGAATGGATCATTTTTAACACTGAATTAGGTCTAGCCAGTTTGTTTCTGGGTCGTAAGTTTTGAGGGCGGCAATATTGCGGGAAAAGGATGTAATCATTTTTAACCAATAAACATATTTCTAAAATATACATAGACACTAATGTTAGAATTTTTAACTTTACAAAATATGGTTTACAGCTTACCATAGGATCTATATTTACAAGTATTCTAATACAACGCTTCTGCAATCTAAAGAGATGCATGATATTTGTACTATTACCCCACAACGCAATGCCATATTGTAACCAGGCGTGTGCGTAAGCATAGTAAGCGCTCGTTGCTATTTTTATGTCTGTGCATTTTTTCATATTATACAGTGCATAAGTGAAGCTGCTTAATTTATTATAAATTTTATTTATGTGGTCTTTCCAGTTTAGATTCGAGTCGATGTTAATACCTAAAAATGTAGTTGATGTGACCGATTCTAATTTCGTGTTTTGATAAGAGTAGTTAATATTTATAGTTTGTTTTTGATATGGCTTGAACTGTATCAGTTTAGTTTATCAAAGTTTAGTTTTATCAAAGTTTATACTATAAGTGTAGGTTATGTTCATTTAGCCAGGTAACAATTTCAGTCAGAATGGAGTTTAACTGGCAATTTAGATTAAATTCATCCTGGCACGGTATTACAAAAGAGATATCGTCGGGAAAGAGGGTACAGTGGCAGTTAATTATATTAGGCAAATCATTTACAAAAATTAAAAAGAGGATACAACCCAGGACACTCCCTTGGGGAATTGGTTGTATTACTTTTGATATTCGTGATCGGACGTAGTGTATTTCTCCGGTGGTGTAGTTGGAGTATTCTATTTCAACGCATTGCACACGATTTGTAAGGTATGAAGAGAACCAATCGTGAGCATTGGCCCGTACACCTATAGAGTTTAATTTTTCCAGTAATATACTGTATGGTACTCGATCGTAGGCTTTGCTCATATCTAATAGGCAAGCTATGGCGTATTTTTTTTTTCATTAATAATATTCAGAACTTCGCGGACAAACTTGTACACTGCTAGTGTTGTAGATCTTTTTTCTCTAAAGCCGTATTGGTATTCACTGAATATTTTAAATTTTTCATAAAAAGAATATAGACGTTTAGACATGGCAGTTTCGAATATTTTAGAAAAGGTAGATAAAAGCGCTATTGGCCTATAATTGCTGCAATCTTTTTTATTGCCTTTTTTATATGTATATTGGTCTAATTACCGATATTTTTAATGCGTCCGGTACTGTACCTTCCGCGAACGATTGGTTTATGAGCTAGGGGGGCTGCTACTTCATCTGCGCATTGTCTGATTATATGGGGGGGCATTTCGTCGTATCCATAACTATACTTGTTTTTTAAGTTTTCTATAATGTTTTTAACTTCGGTTTCTGATACCGGTCGTAGGTATAATGAGTTTTCTATCGATATATGGGCCGTTGGTCGCCTTGGTGCTGTCATTTGTTGATTCCCAACTGTCGAAAAATATTCGTTGAATGTGTTTGCAATTGTTGTTGGATCTTCCGTGATTTTATTTTCTACGTTTAGTTTTACGTTATTCCGGTTTTTTATGCTTATTTTATTTGTTTCGCGTTTTACTATATGCCACATTGATTTTACAATATTATCAGAGTTTTTGATATGTTTTATATTTTGAAGTCTTTTTGATGCAAGTACAGTTCTTTTTAATGTTTTTTCGTATTGTTTGTAATGTATGTCTAAAATGGGGTTTTTATTTTGAGATAAAAATATTTTAAGTGACCTTTTATGTATACACGATTTTTAATTCCTTTGGTTAACCAGGTTTTTTTATTTTTATTTTTCATTTTTATTTTTATATTTGGTATGCATATATTTAATATATCGATGAGAGTATCATGGAATGTATTATAGTTATCGTTTATATTGTTGTGTAAAAAGAGGATGTTGTTAAAGTTTATTTTGTTTAACTCTGTTTTAAAACGCTAGCATTTTTTTTTCATTATATACTCTCTTTTTTACTGTCCATGTGCTACGTGAGTCTAATTTGATGGAGGGGATGTTTACGAGTATTCCTTTATGATCTGACAGCCCATAATCGTACACTTCAATTGCGAAATTATGTCTATGAAAGTTTTTAAACAAAAGATCTATGCATGTAGCGCTAGTGTCCGTTACCCTAGTGGGTTCTTTAACGTTTTGATGGAAGTTAAAACTTTTCATTAGATTTAAAAGCGTTGTTGAACATTTTGAGTGTTTTAAGACATTAACATTGAAGTCTCCCCCAATCATAATATCCTTTTTACTGTATTTATGTTGAAGATGTAGCATCAGATTATTTAATAAATTAAAAAACTGGCCTGGTTGTCTTTTATTGTTAGGCCAGTATATGTTAGTTAAAACTAGATTTATTTTACTTATTTCTACTGCACTGACTTCAAATATCTATGTTGTGTTTTTGGAGGTGGTGGTGGTTCCCGAGGATGCGCTGTTGTTGAAAATTTGATGATTTGATTGAAGTTGCATTTGTCTCTTGCGTTTCATACGTGTTTTACTAAGGGAAGACTTTTTACGATAACTCCAAAATGGCTTAACTGACCATGTCCGCTAGGCACCGCTAGGTATAGTTTTCGTTGAGTCTTTATTAAGCTTTACTTCCATGACTATTTTATATTTTTTGGACCCATAGTTCAAAAGTTAGAGCCCCCCCCCCCCCCCTATGGATGGGTCCTAACAACAATATTTTTTAAATGAGGAGTGAATATTTCCGAAAATATTCCCTTTATCAAAATTTTTTTTTATGAAGACCTGTATTCATTTTGAAAGACCTATCCAACAACACACCACACCATAGGGTTGAAGCAAAAAAAAAAATTGATCCCCACTGTACGTGTAGGGGAGGTACGCTTAAAATGTTTGATTTTCGAGATTTTATTTTACGTCTTGTCAGTTTTTTTTATTTTTTTTATTTAGTTACTCATTTAATGTTTATTCAGAAAAACATGTGGAATAACAAAATAGACATTACTCTAACTTAAAAATAATTAAAACTAACCTATAAAAAATCTAAATTTGGCCCCTTAGGCAGGGTGCCCATCATGCAGGCAGCATTCCCGCGCTGAATTGCAATAGCGATTCTTTGTGCGAGAAAGCTGCCCGCACGAGGATAGCCTGTTGCCTCCCGCAAACGTTTGCTGAGCATCCTGTGAAGTCCACGCGCGCCTTTGCCCCACGAGCCCAGAGTCTCGACACCGAATGCAGCGAACTCGTATTGGGTGCCGAGACACTCGTATTTGGTCGCCTTAAGCCGTTCTCGAGCGTCTGCCGCGGCCCCGGCACGCCTGCTGTGTCGGCACATGTAGCGTCCCACACTAGAGCGCGACCCATCCTCCATGGAATTAAAGACATCCCGTCAGGGCCCTTGCCATCGCCCCGCACGATCTGGGGCTCCAGAGCAGCGGGAACGTTGGCGCTGATGAGCGCCCTTCTCAGGATGTCGTTGAGTGCGGCGTGGCGGGACAGGCGGCCGGCGCCGAATGAACAGGCAAGCCCATGATCCATGATGGCCCAGACGATCGACAGGGGCCCCACAGGATGCACAGTTGTGGTCCACACAAACATCAACCCTAAGTTTTATTGATTTATATCCACCACCACCACCATATCAGCCCTAGGACGTCCACTGTTGGACATGGGCCTCCCCCAATTTCATGGGGGGTAAATGCCATAATCGCCACGCTTGGCATGCGGGTTGGCGATCGCAGTATCTCCACCGCGCTCTAGGAATGCTGCTGCCCATTCCCCGGTGGTCTTGGTCGTAGTTTTAGGACATACCCGGGTCCATTGACCATTGATTTATATATCCATACGAAATTGCAGCTTTCTAGCACTAACAATCACAGAGCAAAGCCTCGGACAGACAGACGGACAGACAGACAGACAGACAGACGGACATGGCGAAACTATAAGGGTTCCTAGTTGACTACGGAACCTTAAAAAACACGACGTTAAAATATTTCCCATTAGATTTACTGTATCATAAATTCTTAATATTTTCTTTGACAGAATGTTTCTTCTATTGCCCTAAAATTAGTACGCAACAGTAAATAAAGATATCAAATTATGTTCATAAGAACCACACTTTCAGCTCTTAAAATATAAGTTAGTATGGAACTCTATATTTTTATTAGGTACTGGCTATCGCTACTTAATTATTGATGGGAAACGTGTCTGTAATAAACAGATACCTGTAGTAAATATAATCTTTATAGAATCGCAGTAAACGGTGTGTTTATTTAACTTAGTTCAAAAGGAACATTGCAATAAAAAACTAAAAACTAAGAGCTATACCATATCCAAATCAGTGCCGATGGGTAGTGTGCCCAGAAGGCTGGCCGCATTGCCACGCTGTATGGCGACTCTTATACGTTGTGCAAAGTATTAGCCAGCCCTCTGGTCACCTGTACCTATAGTTTCGATTAGGCGCTCCGCAAAATCTTTGTAAATGCAACGTGCGCTAGTATGTGTCGAGTTCTTGAATTGGAGACTGCAAAAACTTCTTCTTGTTAGTCTTTAACCAACACTAACGCGCGCTCGGTCCCCCGTCCCCCGCACCAGAGTCTCGACCCCAAACGCCTCAAATATGTAACCACTGCCGAGGGTGGCGTATTTGCGGCGTTTGAGGTCTTCTGCTGTGGATGCGGCTTTGCCAGCATTTTACAAACTACTTAATTTAGATTATTTCACTACACATTACAAGACTTCATTATAACCCGGCCATAAGGTAACGATGTTAGTAGTAGTGTCAAGGTGCCGACCGGCCTAGAGGCTGTCGGTCTAGCGAGAGACGACGGTAAGAGGCCCAACGGCATGACGCTGGTGCCTTGGAAACTGGGTCGGCCACTAGTCTAGGATGCAGCATGTGTTGACACCCTTATTACGCCGTCCCATCTCAGGAACCAAAAACAGTGCTGGCTCTGCTGCAACTTTGGCTAAGGACCTCAAACGCCGTTAATATGCTACACTTGGCAGTGGCTACTTATTTGAGGCGTTTGGGGTTGAAACAAGGGCCGTGGGGCCCACGCGCCGATTCTACAAAGATTTGTCGGCGCGCCTAGTCGATACATCCGGTGACCAGCCGGGCTAGTATGATAGGTTATACCGTCACGTTATATGGCCAAAATGTACTGAAACGTCACATATAACATGACGGTATTTATAAGCTAATCATACTAGCCGGGCAGAGGGCTCGCCAATATTTCGCTCAGCGACAGCCATCCAGCGAGGCAATGCAGCCAGCCTTCTGGGCACACAAAACACCATTGAACAGGCGATCTGGGTCAAATATATTATTTGTGTTTTATATGCCTCGAAAATAGTTATAAGTTTATACGAATTATTTAATTTATACCTATAGTTGTTCCTTGTTTATATCCCGTCTCTTTGAATGAACAGACGCGTGTGTATACAATCGTAAGTATATAAGTATATCTATCTATACACAGACATTGAAAAAAATTTCGGAAATTGAATCGAATCGAAATCGGAAGGAAATCGGTTTGGTAGAAGGATTTGGTGACCGACCACATGATTGTTCCGATAGCTCAGTTACATGGTAGTAGTTATAATAGCTGGCCGTGTATGCCAGAATATATGTATGTATGTAAAATTCTTTATTATACATGAGTATAAAACAGCAACAAAACAAGAATTACAAGAACAATTGACATATGTTCAATGACGAGCTTATCTTATCATGGATGCCGCAGGTTCGATCCTGATCGTAGCAATATTTTTTCCTCTAATTTGAACTTACTACTACAAAATTAATTAAAAAATTTGGTACCATTAAGTTGAACTGATGATGGAGACAGAAAGTAATTAAAATAAATAAATAAATAATATTGGGGGACAATCTTACACAAATCGACCTAGTCCCAAACTAAGCAAAGCTTGTACTATGGGTACTAGACGACGATATACATACGTATGTGTATAGATTGCACAGATAGAGACACACTTAAAGACATAGGAAACATCCAAGACTCAGATATAGATAAGTTTACAGTACATATGGTGCTACTTTACCACACGAGTGCGGTAATCAGCAGATTACGTGCATATGTCGAAACTTTAAAGAGCCATATGTACTGTAAAACGTTGCGATACACGTGCGAATAGGTAATTCGCATCTCGTGTCGATTTAAAACACACTCTTCGGTCGTGTTTTAATTTATCACCACTCGTTGCGAATTTCCTGTTCTCTGCACTTGTATCGTAATGTACTATTACAGTACATATGGTGCTACTTTACCGCACTAGTGCGATAATCAGCAGATTACGTGCATATGTTGAAAATTTAAAAAGCCATATGTACTGTAAAACGTTGTACGATACACGTGCGAATAGGTAATTCGCAACTCGTGTCGATTTAAAACACTCTCTTCGGTCGTGTTTTAATTTATCACCACTCGTTGCGAATTTCCTGTTCTCTGCACTTGTATCGTAATGTGCTATTACAGTACATATGCTGCTACTTTACCGCACTAGTGCGATAATCAGCAGATTACGTGCATATGTTGAAAATTTAAAGAGCCATATGTACTGTAAAACGTTGCGATACACGTGCGAATAGGTAATTCGCATCTCGTGTCGATTTAAAACACTCTCTTCGGTCGTGTTTTAATTTATCACCACTCGTTGCGAATTTCCTGTTCTCTGCACTTGTATCGTAATGTACTATTACAGTACATATGGTGCTACTTTACCGCACTAGTGCGATAATCAGCAGATTACGTGCATATGTTGAAAATTTAAAAAGCCATATGTACTGTAAAACGTTGTACGATACACGTGCGAATAGGTAATTCGCAACTCGTGTCGATTTAAAACACTCTCTTCGGTCGTGTTTTAATTTATCACCACTCGTTGCGAATTTCCTGTTCTCTGCACTTGTATCGTAATGTGCTATTACAGTACATATGCTGCTACTTTACCGCACTAGTGCGATAATCAGCAGATTACGTGCATATGTTGAAAATTTAAAGAGCCATATGTACTGTAAAACGTTGTACGATACACGTGCGAATAGGTAATTCGCAACTCGTGTCGATTTAAAACACTCCCTTCGGTCGTGTTTTATCACCACTCGTTGCGAATTTCCTATTCTCTGCACTTGTATCGTAATGTACTATTATTAAATATTTATCTTGTGTTATTTATTTTACATGTATCGATTCATGGCACTAACCTGCGCAATAATCTCAACATCATAACAAAATAGACATGAACATAATAGAAAACAGGATGGTAAACACACAGGAAAACGCAAACAGGAACCAGGAAGCTGGAATTAAAGAGATAAAGCTGATAGAAAAGTTGCATAAAAGTAATGGGAATGAGGATTTAAATGTAGTGATCATGCAACAGGAAATTGACAGACAGAGGGAAAATTATGTTATCATGCAACAGAAGACGGACAGAAACAGGCCTCACGGTCTGATCACTGAGCAAAGCAAAAAGAAAGAGGAAAAATCAAATCAACGGTTGGATTGTTTGAAAGACGGGAAGAAGTTGACAGAAGTACAACAATTTTATGATGGCAAGAACGTTTTGATCACAGGCGCTACAGGCAAGAGATGTTATATACATTACCACTGTATATTCGTCGCAAGGGTCCACCACCGTTGTTGTATAACCACGCAATTGCTTTGATTTTTGAGTTGAACTCTATTTCCTTGTAATACGGGTGATGTCTGGTAACCATTTTTACCAAAAGCAAGTGAGTGGATAATAGTAGATAAGGGAGCAAAATGCAATATTTCATCAAGGGTTAGCGTAGCGCGTTGAATCCCGAACGAAACGAAGGATTCCAGAATAGAATGTCGAGCGTAGTGAGGGTTTCTAACGTGGAATCTTGAGCGTAGTGAGGGATTCAAAGCGGCACGCCCGAGTTAGAAATAATTTTGCTACCGTGTAATATATTCTTCTTTTCACTTCTCCTAGAGAAAAATATTAAATCAATAATTGGATAAAAGACCACACATGCTATATGTAATACATATGGGATAAATTTCCACAAAATACCACACATTTTATTGATATTACTTTTTAGACTTATTAGTGGGAATCAATTTTTCTCCTCCATTCATTCATCCATTTTTAACAGCAGGCGTGTTTTTACATATTTTCCACGTCAGTGGCAAACAAGCGGTCCGCCTGGTGGTAAGCGGTCATCGCAACCTATGGACGCCAGCAACATGAAACGCTTTCTTCATATAAGCCCTATTGCCCTAAGAATTTTTCCAGTTCTCTATTTTTCTCAAACATGCAATGAAATTTCGTCATTACGTGCTTTACAACAGCTTCAAAGTATCACGTTGCAGTCGGAACAACTCGGGAGGACTGTAATAGTACATTACTACAGAGGCCGGGATGAAAGCGGTTGCCGGCCGAAGACATATTGACGGCTGAGCGCAGCGATGCCGGATAGGTCTGAGGCGGGCAACCCCACATTTCCCGCCGAGGTATGTATAGTGCTTTTCTCCAACATGCAATGAAATAAACAGCAAAAAAATCAAAGTTTTATTTTTAATATAATAATAGTGGCAGAATGTCATGATGCCTGTGTCACAAATTTATGTGGAATGGAAATTAAAAAGAGGACTTTGCCGGCCTAGGCCTGCAAGATTTGTATGAAATTCCATTAACGACCTCTTGTCCTAGCCGCACCTGAAACGTCATACTTCGCAGCCTATTATAAGGAACATAACATCAATATTTCATTGCATGTTTGAGAAAAGGAATTTTATACAAAATATAAGGCCTAGCCAGTATTTTTTTTTTATGTGAAACATGGCGTCTGTTTAATTTGTTTTTTGAGTGGTATGTTTTTTTATTTCATTGCATATGTTTGAGAAAAGCACCATACAAATCTCGACCAGAAAAGTTGGGTCACAGGTCAAGTACGAGTAGATATAGACTATGTACTATAGTAATGTATGTACTATTTGTGTAGGCTTCTTTGGCAAGGTGTTGGTGGAGAAGCTGCTTCGCTCGTGTCCAGGTCTGGAGAATATCTACCTGCTGGTGCGCCAGAAACTGGGGAAGAACGAAAACACCAGGATAGAGGAAATATTCGATGATCCTGTAAGTATCATTATCTTTTATTTAATTATTTAATTTTTATTAAAACGAGCTGTTTTTATACATGACAGCAAACTTAAAAAAGTTTGTACAAATTTAGTTGATACGTTAGATTTTCCTATTTATTTACCAGATTTATTACTTTCTAACTCTAATACAATGTTTTGACATTTCTTTAACCTTTTAACCTCGTACAAGTACGAAATAACGATAGTACCTACTTCAGACCTGACATTTTAAATGCATAGCATAAATGACTGCTTAATGTACTTCACCAAATACAAATTAAGGATGCGCTAAAAACCATAGACATACTGAATAAAAGAAATGGCAAGAATATATACAAAATCGAAAAAGTGACGTCTGGGAGTGAAGCACTACTCTTAGTTTGTACTTGTGGTAGTACACTGGGTAGTTCTCCTATAGTTGAATAAAGAAAGGACTTAAAGTGTAGGTAAAGTAAGTTGAAATAAACCAATTTGGTAAGAAATTAGGAAAATTAAAAGCTTGTATTTATTGGCGTCCTTAATCTGTAGTAATTTTTTTAATGCTCATGAAATATTGGATGTCCCTTTGAGGTTCATTGGAAAACGCGAACGGAGGAGCTGAATATACGAAATAAGATTTACTCAAGTGATATGTAGTAAATTCTGTTCGTTTTGTTACGAAACGTATGCGTTTGACATTGGCGTACAGTTTCGATACCACCCGTAACCATCCGTTAAAAGGGTACATTTAAATTGCTCATCCAATTCTAGGTATTTGACCGGCTGAAGAAGGAGATTCCGAAGTTCCGCCACAAAGTGGTGGTGATGTCGGGTGACTGCGGGGCAGCTGGACTGGGCTTGTCTCTTAGTGACCGTCAAATTCTCGCGGAGAAGGTTTGGTCATTAAAATAAATGGTAGTACTAATGCCGCGGACTGGACGCCAGTGGGAAGCGGGGTGGCGAACGGTTGTCCATACATGTATGTGCACGTGCTCGCCGTTCGGATCCCGCTTGCGTCCAGTCCACAGCCTTAAGGCGACTTCCAGACTTGGCGAGGCGAGATTGGTATGTAATATATTGTTCTTTCCGGCACTGCCCGCTTTCCGCGCATGATATTAATTACTACAGCGCAAATGTACTTGTAATATTGACAGTATTCCCGTTAACTGAGCAAATCTCCCACAATGACCGTTCCTGCGACACTCGCATCCAGCGGACTCCCGTGACCTTTACCAGGTCATCAGTAGTCCGTAATAATGCTACCTAAATATCGAAATGGGAATGTTCAATTAATTTTCAGGTAAACGTGGTATTCCACTCGGCAGCCACGGTGAGGTTCAACGAACACCTCCGAGTGGCGCTCGCAACGAATGTACGCGCGCCGCTCCACCTGCTGAGGCTCGCAAGGGAAATGAGGAATCTTAGTGTGAGTAGAACCTGTTGGAAGACAGTAGAGGTCCCTTGAGGGCTAAAAGGCTCATACTCGACCTAAAAGCATCTTATTCCTCCTGTGACTAAACTTACATTTGGAGTCATCATCATCCCCTTAGCGTTTATCCTAGCACAGTTGCATCCTGAAGGTTGCTCAAGTCCATAACCTAGTCCCATGACACTAGCTTTTACGCAAGCGACTGCTATCTGACCTTCCAGCCCAAGGGAGATACTAGACCTTATTGGGATTAGGCTTGTCAAGTGGTGGGCAACTTGACTTTTAGAAGTTCTCAAGCCGTCCGAAGGTGTCTAGTTTGGATTAACGACTGCTGTCATAGACAGCAGCACGATGCATTTCAAAGCACGGGAACGCTCAGTTAGTATCCACTGAAAGACCCATCCCAGAGACCCACCCATTCAAGAGACTGAATAAATTGTCCTCAAATTCATACTTATGTCTACAACGAGCCCGCGCCCATCTGTAAGTATAGATTACGCTGATTACGGTGTACCACGGGCTGTAAGTTTATTTGACACTATCATGGTTGTATGCACCTGATGGTACCGTCGCGCTCTTTAAAATGGAACCTATTTTGTAAAAAAAATTTAGAATATTTATACAGTTTGACAGGGCTGTCAACCATAGGAGACCATAATCAAAGTCTTTGACTGTACCCATGGATAATGACCACTGACGTGGCGGATTTTGCAGTTTTGGCCGCCCCCTTTCTCAGCACCAATTGAACGCTTAGCCACTCTATTCGGGTTTTCTGAGGCTTATAGTAAATCCCACACTGTCTGTGTACCATATATACGAGTATAATATACATATCTTCAATGCTTGCAGGTTTTCATGCATGTATCGACAGCGTACTCCAACTGTCACCAAGGAGAGATTCAGGAGCGGTTCTATCCATGCGAAGCTAGTAGCGACCTGCTGGAAGCAGCCATGCAGAAGCTCACGGACGAGCAGATCGACCAAATGTTGCCTTCGTGAGTGTACAGGCCATACTTACCGTTTCAGCGTACTTTTTTATACAACAATGGTGGCAAACTTACGGCTTGCCTGATGGTAATCAGACACTGTCTGCTTACCATCAGGCCGCATGCTTGTGTGCCACCGTCGTCGTATTAACAAATACAGGCGTCAGTTTATATTATTTTCGTTTTTTCAGCATTCTCGGTCCATGGCCTAACACCTATACGTTCACCAAAGCTCTGGCTGAGAAAGAATTAAGAAGAAACGCGGGAAACGTGCCACTTGGAATCTTTCGGCCAGCAATAGGTTTGTACAGTAAAGTAAAACCGAGCGTTACTACCTTCACCAGACGATAAAATTATTATCGTTTATCTTCAAACAAAATGAATTAGAATACACCAGAGTAGTCGAGAAATTAACCTTAATTAACCTAAGCCGCCTTCAATTCATCGTCAATTCAGAAAAACAGTACTGACAGATATTTTTTGAGCTTTTTATGCTATCCTACTAGGTACTTGTCCAACATCATATCAGCCGAAGGACATCCACAGCTGGACATAGGCCTACCCCAAAGAGTGACACAATTACTTACCGGTCCTACGCCACCTGCATCCAGAGGACGCCCGCGACCTTTTCCAGGTCATCAATCCACTTTGGGATCCGTGCGTCATGTGGTTCTAGATTTACTTACATGCTATGTTCCCCCGCCCACTGCCACTTAAGTTTATCAATTCGGAGGACTATATGGGTTACTTTGGTTCGGCTGTGTATGGCCTTATTCCTGATGCGATCACGCAGAGAAACTCCCAACACAGCCCTCTATTGCATTCCAACGGACTCCCGCGACCTTTACCAGGTGATCTGTCCACCTTGTGGGTGTCTAACCACGCTGTGCCGCACGTTACGTTGCCCGGTATGTAGCTGACTACACTATTTTATTTTCAGTAACATCAACGGCGAGAGAGCCGCTGGCAAGTTGGCTGGACAACGTATATGGGCCCACTGGAATCGCCATCGGATCGTGTGAGTATCCTTTTCTTTTGCGTGGATAAAACCTGCGCTCCAGGTTCTCAGTCAGCGGGGAATGACTGGGTTATGTAGTATTTCTATGGTGTTTGCCAACTGTTCTCTAATGCGGAGGACTTCAGGATCTCAGTAATGAACGCACTGGAGCAATTGAAGCCCTTTCAATATTATAACCGACTTGACATAGTCACTACTTTTGACTTTGTGCCTCCCCCTCGTATCGGTAAATTGTCAAAGAAAAAAAGAACACGTTCATTGCATCTGGGTTAGCCCTTTTCCAAATTTCAAATCGATAACATAAGTAGGTTTTTAGATAATGCATAGAATCAGGCGTTACTTTGCGGAAATCCATGATGAGTTTCTAGAACAATATTTTTTTGCTCTTCTGCTAAATAACGCGTATGTAGGTCTACTAGTGTTAATTAAATGTGCGTGTGTGTGTGTGTGTGTGTGTATTCACTTGCGTATTTTTGTACGCAAAGCACACGTAACATAATTAACACTAGTACAGCTACGCGGTATAGCAATGAAATATTGTTCTAAAACTAGTTCTCGAGATGCTTAGCAATGTGACAGACAGACAGACAAAGCGGCACCATAAGTTACCATTTTGGTATGGAACCCTAAAAACGGTAGCGACTCGACTTTAATTTGAGCACTGCTGTCTGATCTTACCGTACCGACACGTTAGGAAGTCGCCCTGGATGGTTAGCACAAGACGGCGCGCGAGCTATCTCCCGCGCGACATAAACTATCCGTCTCCCGATTACCAATCCTTGTCGTGTACCAGTTAGAAAGAGACGAATATTCTATTCTTTTGTGCTAGCCGTGCTGATGATATTCTTGTGTTACAGTGACGGGTGTGCTGCGTACGCTGCGATGCGACTCGTCGGTGGCAGCTGAAATGGTCCCGGTTGACATGGTGGTCAACTGCTTCTTGGTAGCGGCGGCCAACGTGTACAAAACATACGAAAGGTACCTTACCGTATGCTATACCCTCGTAATGGACGATTCACACCAAACGGCCGGAGTCGGCGCGCACGTCACCAGAGCCAAAGGAATTAGAACCCTCCATACAGGAGCTAGACTTCGTATCCAAACGGCAGCGGCGGAGCCGGCGCCGGCTCCGACCAGCTGCCCGTAACCCATTCAAATATGAAATCTAACTTCAGTATGGAAAGTTCGAATTCTTTTGAGCCTAGTGGGGAGCGCGCCTACTCCTGCCGTTCGGTGTAAATTGTCCATAAGTACCCGCGTACTTGTACAAGTACAAAATAACGATAGTACTACAGAACTGACAAATGACTGCCTAATGTACTTCACCAAGTACAAATTAAGGATGCGCTGAAAACCATAGGCATATTAATAAAATAAACTGCGAAAAATTATACAAAATAGAAAAAGTCACGTCTGGGACAGAAGCACTACTCTTAGTTTGTACTTGTGGTAGTACATTGGGTACTTAGTTACGACTAATACAGTTGAATAAACAACGGACTTAAGAGGCTATAATACAAATACTCTTCATTTCACGAATCACACAAATGACAGCTGAATGACAGTTACAAACATACGAGTAATTTAACAAAAAAAACGACTTTAACCGGGTTATTCGTTCGTTCAATTGTCGTGCATATACTTAATGCAAATTACCTTAGCCTTATATACTTAGCTTAGCTTAGACTTATATGGTTTTCTAATGGATGCTATTGTCAGAACCGGACCAAATTGAAATAGGAACACACGGAAAGCACCAGCTTTCAAATAAAAAAGAATCTTCAAAACCGGTTCACCCAATCGAAAGTTCTGAGGTAACAAACATACATATATTGTGGGACAATCCTACACAAATCGATTAGACGACGATATAAATACTTATATAGTAGATAAATAAATACTTAAATATAATATAGAGAACATCCAAGACCCAAGAACAAAATCCGTGCAAAATGCACAAATAATGCCCTGGCCGGGATTCGAACCCGCGACCTCTAGCTTCAGAGGCAGTGTCACTACCAACTAGGCTAAACAGGCAGACAAACTTCTGTTTTCATGTGTGCAGGTCGTCTCCTACCGAACCGCCTATCTTCAATTACGTCAGCTCTGTGGAGAACAGAATAACATGGGGCGAATACATGGCACACAATATCGAAGCCGCAAATAAGACTCCATTCTCTAATGCTGTGTGGTAAGCATTCTTTCCTACAACGAGGAATTTCATAAGGATATTTATGGACGTGGCATGTTGCTCATATTTAGAGCACCATTTGGCTTGAAAGCCTTGAAACGCACAGAACGCGGCGCAGCGTCGTTGCGTGGCGGAGTCGGTTTTTTGGTGAAGCGCACGCGGTCCGGGGGACGTCGTACCAAAAAATCCGCTCGGTAGCACGGTAGAGCGGCGGCGGCGTGTGTGACATACGAAGCAGTAATGACAGTCGACAGTTTCGGAAAGATCAAAAATGCAAAACCGCCTCCGCGCCGCGCCCGCTCTGTGCGTTTCGTCCTTAAAATGATGATCCGTTATTTAGACGAAAATCTTGCTTTAAATATGCAGATTTTCGCAATTCCGTGGGCGGGCCAGGAGGACCTTAACGTAATTTCTGGGTTCGCAGGTACATTTCTCTGAAGCTGCAGAAGTCAGCATGGACGAACCAGGTCTATATTATCTTCCTGCATCTGTTGCCGGGAGCAATGGTGGATGCACTTGCTCTATGCTTAGGGAAGGAACCTAAGTAAGTATTTTGTTAAAGGCGTTTTTCAGTGTGGCTCAGCCCAAGGAATAAATATGAAATCTGATTTTTCTAACAAAAATTCATTTTTAGAATTCCGTACTCGAAGGGTAAAAGGGGAGGCCTCTTACTAAAACTCCGCTGTCCGTCCGCCTCTCCGTCTGTCACCAGGCTGTATCTCATGAACCGTATGGTAGCTATAGACATTTGAAATTTTCATAGATGATGTATTTCTATTGCCACTATAACAACAAATACTAAAAACAAAAAAAAAAAAGTTAGCTCCCATGCAAAAAAAGCTTTAAAAAGTTGCTTGTTTCCTTCACCAGGCTCCGAATCACAAAATGTAAGGGAAAATTAAAATCCGACTCGCACTTGACCAAAATTCAACTTGCTATTATTTAAATTGAATTTAAAAAGTTTATAATAAAGTGTCTAATGTTGTAGAGATTTTAATAATAAGGAACCCTTTTCGTGCGCGAGTCCGACTCGCACTTGGCCGGTTTTTGGTACAAGCTTTCATTTGCCGGTTTATTGAGATCTTTGCAATGAGCTCAAAGACGACAGGTTTATCTTGTGTGGTTTAGAGTAGCTGTGGCCACCTTCTGTCTCCATCATCAGATCAGCTCGGTGCTACCACAATAATAAATAATAATAATAATAATAAATAAATAAATATTAGGGGACATTATTACACAAATCGAACTAGTCCCACAGTAAGCTCAACAAGGCTTGTGTTATGGGTACTAGACGACGATATATTTAATAGATATATACTTAAATACATAGAAAACATCCAAGTCTCAGGAACAAATGTCTCTGCTCACCACAGATACAAATGCCCTTACCGGGAATCGAACCCGGGACCTCTAGCTTCGGAGGCAATGGTACTACCAACTAGGCTAAACAGGCCGACAAAAAAAAAACAATATTGCATTATCACCGAACTCACATACGTATGCCAAATTTCAGCTCAACCGTACACCGGCAATTGCTGAAAAAAGAAATGCAAATTTTGATGGAGATTTTGAGGGAGGAGAAATGCATATTAAGAACATAGGTACATACGAACAGTGCAAGTTCAATAAAAACTTGTAAAAAGGTTGAAGTGTGTTGTGGGCGATGGGCCAGCAACCTGTCACTGTAATATCACATTTTCTCCATCTATAAACCTAGTGGCTAAAAGTGGCACTGAAATTTATTTTCGCGTGCTCTGCCTACCCTTTTTGGGAATAGGGGCTTGAGTTTATATGTGTATGGTAAAAGGGTAGACGCAACCTGACTGGCGAGTATGGCGGACTTACGAAGAAGGTATGGCAAGGGGTTTGCGATCCAGTTCGGTGTGAACTTTGTTTTACCGTTCACCGTGTAGCCTGCAAGTGTCTAGATGGGCGAGCATCAAGTGGCGACCTGCCTGGTCCGTCAGGCTGCGCCTATAGACGGAGCATTACGAACAAGTAAAGGATGATTCACAGTGGGCCGTTCCGTTTCCGGCCCGGCCCGTTTTCTTCTAGAGAAATACGCCGGCCGTTGCGTTTGCTGTCATAGAAAACGGGCCGGCCTGGACACGGAACGGTCTACTGTGAATCATCCTTAAGCCGGTTTTTAAACATTCACGACAACCACACGCTCATCTGAGGTGACCTTTTACTTATTACCTCGGAACATGGAAATAATTATTTGTTCAACAAGAATGCAAAGTAGATTTTTTCTGCGAGTGTTGACGTTGAGTCCCGAGCAAGCGAAATATTCTATAATTCATACCAAAAGCGTAGCGAGTGATTCATAATTAGAAATTTGAGCATAGCGAGGGACTCAAAGACACGAGATGCAAATATCTTTGCTCTCGGGTGACACATCAAAATTTTCACCTCAACGGCGAGAACATATGTATAACGCAAAGGAATAGTGACAGTGAGAATGAGGTTTAAATGCTCCAAGTTTGTATTAAACCCCGAGGTATGAAAAGATGACTACCTACGATATGAAAAAATATTTTTTTAACGCTCGCAGCAAAATAGCATTTCGCTCTCGCGTTTCAAGCAGCAAAACCGCCTTGCTCGAGCCACTGAGGTGAAAAATAAAGTGTCAAGTTCGAATCAACACTACTATTCCTCAAATTAATACAGAATCTATAGAGCGCTTACGAGACTTCTTTGCCCCCAGGATGTTAAATATGTACCGGAAGATCCATAAGTTCTCTACTGCTCTCTCTTATTTCTCTACGCGGGAGATTAAGTTCTGCAACCGGAATGTCAGAGAAATGTGGAAGAGGACCACTGATGATGACAAACAGGTAATCAAGGGTTATTTTTAAATTGGTACGTTTGCCTTCCCCATTCTTCCATCGGACATCCAGACGTACGACTGGCTACCATCCTTACCTGGTCGAAATTCCTCTAATTCGAAGTATTCGAACCAAGCGCTTTGCATCTTCTTTTATAATGCGCACTTCTAAGGTTTGGAATTCTCTGCCGGCGTCTGTATTTCCGAGTTCATATAACCTAGACCTTTTTAAGGCACGAGTGAATAGGCATCTTCTGGGTGAGCTCGCTTCATCGTCGGCCACATCTTTGCCCCCCCCCTGGCTAGATGCTGGCCATGAGCAATCCCATTTTTAACAAAAATAAATAAATAAATAAGCCAATACTGGTGTATTTGACACAGACCCCCACCACCACCATATCAGCCGATGGACGTCCACTGTTGGACATAGGCCTCCCCCAATTTTATGGGGGGTAAATGCCATAATCGCCACGCTTGGCATGCGGGTTGGCGATCGCAGTATCTCCACCGCACTCCAGGGATGCTGCTGCCCGTCCCCCGGTGGTCTTGGTCGTAGTTTTAGGACATACCCGGGTCCAGACCCACCAAGACCCAAACTTTGAGACTACATTTTAATTCATACCAATGAGGTGAATAGTTGTAAGGAGCGTGCGTGACGCAGTTGCACCCGCGTACTGACGTCGGCCGGATTCTGCTCTTTGATGGATGACCGCTTTGAGTGGTTACTAACTGAGCGCTCCCGCGCTTTGGTAGGCACGATAATCCGTTGATCCCCGCTGCAGTCTATGACAACCTAGTTAATAATGGCCTTCAACGGCTTGAGAACTTCTAATAGTCAAGTTGCCCACTCACTTTGACAAGCCTAATCCCAATAAGGTCTAGTTTCCCCCTTGGGTTGGAAGGTCAGATGGCAGTCGCTTCCGTAAACACTAGTGCCTACGCCAATTCTTACCTACTAGTAGCGGATCCCGGGCATCCTTCAGGATGCAACTGTATGTACTAGGATAAAACTAGAATGATAATGATGAATTAGTTAGAGAATAACAACATCAGGAACAAATGTTTCTGCTCACCACAGAAACAAATGCCCTTACCAGGATTCCAACCCCGGACCTCTAGCTTCGGAGGCAGTGAACTACCAACTAGGCTAAACATCAGGCCGAAAAACAAATAAGTACAAACATTTAAAATTTCGTAGGTTTTTTGGTTTTTAACTATAATTTCTTAAAATAATAACTAATCAATTTCAAATATTTTACAGTGCATGTGCATTAAGCCGCTATGTTTATTGGTAACCCTAAATGCCTCTGATTTCCACGATACAGGCTTAGCCTAGTGTGGGAGTCGCCGATAATAAACGTGTAAAAATTGTTTTGGTAATAAATATTTTTTACTTTACATTTACTTTACTTTTTGTTATTACAGATATTCCCATTCAGTATGAGCGAGATGGACTGGGAGCTGTATTTCCGGCACTACCTCATCGGGATCAGGCGATACATCTTCAAGGAGAGCGACGAAACGCTGCCACAGGCCAGGATCAAGTGGAAAAGGTAAGAGAAGGGAGGGATTGTCGGGTACTCTGTTCGTAGCTACTACGCGCTACATACAGCGAATACGTAGCTACGGCTTACGAGCGTAGCCCGTAGCAATAAAACTCATCTACTTAGGTATCTTGTCATTTTCTCGTCGTTACTCTACAACACGTCTATTGCGGCTTAATGACACAGATTTTACATGTATTCTTTGTTTTTAATTAAGAAATATCGTTTCCAATCGACAACTTCCAGTCGTTAATAATATAAGAGTTAAGCTCGAAACGCACATAGCGGGCGCGGCGCGGTGCGGGGCGGAGGCGGTTTTGCTGTCGATTACTGCTTCGTATGTCACACACGCGCGATTTTTTGGTGCGAAGTCCCCCGGATCGCGTTCGCTTTACCGCAAAACTGCCTTCGCTGTGCAACGACGCATACTATTATACGATTATGTGACGACGCTGCGCCGCGCTCTGCAAGACGAAGCGCGACCTATATCGCGCGAATTAAGACAACGTCAAGAACTTTTAATAAAAAAAATATTTTATTTAAACTGACAGAGTTACAGCCTAGTCTACAATTGGAAGTATTCTGCCTTAAAATAATTAATAACTAGTATATATACTAAATAAGTGCCATTCAGCATTGACGCAATGCCCTCAATTGGGTAAATGCTGAAGTGCATTAGTTTCTGCTGATGAAGCAGACATTGGGTGTTTCAGCACCCTTAACTCCTCCCTCCTTAAGAGAGAAATTATCTGAAGGCGGTGTAACTGGCTTCAGAGAATTTCGTTTTAGGAGTATAGAACGTAGTTTGTATGCTATATATAAGATTACTAATGACATTAGAATGGTATATAAAACTAGTGTCCACACACTGATTCTATTGCTAATAACGTAGCTCTCACTGTTATCACTTTCACTGTTATGTTTGATGCTGTTGAGGATGTCCTTTACGTCGCTAAAATCCACGCCTCGTAGATCTACTTCGTTCTCGTTCTGCTGGATCTCGAGTTTTAGTTCTGGCAGGGTGACGGGTGGTAAGATGTAACTCGTTACTGTAGTGTTGGTGATTGCTTTAATAGTTACATCTTCTATCTGTGTTTCGCAGTGCTTTGATGGGGTTATTATGTAGGTTCCTTCTAAGTTGTGTTTAGAAACTTCATCACCGCATGTTTCCGTTATTACTGCTCTTTTTCTGGTATAGAGGAGCCAATGGTCTGATGTAATCTTCTGGATAACGGTGTCTTCTGTTTTGATGACTTGTTGGTTACATTTGGAGAGAGTTTCCTTCAGTAGCATGAGTTGCTCGATGCATGTTGTTAGCGGGTGCTGGACTATGTCGTCGTCGGTGCAAATGTATCTGTCTTCCTCTATTTCTTCGCAATATCTTGCTATGGGTCTGAATTTCAATCTATTCATCATAAGGTAAGGGTATTTGGGAATAATGGTTAATGTTTTATCTGTCTGGGGGTTGTACATTGGGATAGGAATAACTTTGTAATAAATATATGTGCTTTTTTCTATTAATGGGACATCTAATATAAAGGTTAAACGATTATTGCTAATAAAAGATTTAAGGTCTATACTACGTTCTAATTTAATTAAGTTTGCCTTTGATACAGGGTAAATTAATGTAGCGTGTTTTTCTACTTCCAAGAGAATATCTAATAATTCTGTTGAATTTACTACAGCCTGATGTAATGTGGACAATTTGCTAAAAGCGATAGCTGTCTCTATTTCCTGGATGATGTTATAAATGGTGCGAAAGTTATTTAAAATCTGATACATACTGTTCATTACTGAGATTAAGTTAAAAAGTTTATGTTCATCTTTTTGGATAGCTTCTATTTGTTTCGTTTTATTACTTAAGTGTTGAACGTTAAGATTAATGTCGCCTGAAACGTTGGTTAATTTATTAAGGGCTTTTTGAAGTAGTGTCACTTTATTCTCTACTGATATCTCCTTATGTTTCATATTTTCTATTACGGAATTGTACCTGATAGCGTCTTCATTATCCAAGTTCCCTGTTATAACCTTAACTACTGATCCTAGTGGGTTCAGAATACCTCGTTTAGTTCTCACTGTAGGTAAAATCTGTAAAAGTCTGTTTCTCGAGAGGTCTGTAAAAGAATTTATTTGTACTTCTAAACCCATTAGTTCTTTTCTTAAATCTACATTACTATCGATTACCTGTTTTAACTTGCTAAATTGATCTAAATTTACTTCTAATAAAGATTTAATAGATTCTAAGTCTATAGTCTTAATAATGCTCCAGGAGCTAGTTCTCATCAGAGCTGTTCCCATCCTGACTGGAGCTATTCCTGGACTCCGCTCGAGGTTTTGGATGTTGAGGCTGCATCCCTGATGGGCCAGGGTCATCAGTAATATCACACGCCACCTGTGGAGGTCGTTTGATATTTTTAATTGCCACTCGAGTATTTCTTTTCTTCACTTGCACAGGAATTATGTTTCTGTCTGGTTTGCCAAGGACTTTGGCTTTTTCGTACCTGGGCAATTCCTTAGCTTTACGAATCCTGGTGTCTTTCATAAAAATTGTATCTCCTTCTTTAATTTCCGGTGGGACTTCACCGCCTTTCTTATCCCTAACTTTTATTTTATCGTTAACTAGTTTCTCGCTTACATATTCATATAGTACTTTTAACCGTTTTCTATGATCTATAAGTAGTTTCTGCATTAGATTTCGTTCCCTGTCTATATCAAACTGGTTTCCAGAATCTGTATGACCGAAAACGATCTCGAAAGGTGTAAATGTTGTTGCACTATGTATTGAATTATTATATGCCATTATGGCATAGGTCATGACTGCCGCGGCATCCTGCTCACTCTTATCGTATTTAGCTAAACGATAAATTTCTATTATTGTGGAATGGAACCGTTCTACTATAGCCATTGAATTTGGGTTATTCGGTGTTCCTATGTGTAAATCTATTTTATATAGGCTTAATAATTCCTTCATGAGTTCGTTATTGAACTCGGTTCCAGAGTCGCAGCTAATTTTTCTAGGGATCCCATACATACTAAAATATTTAATCAATGCTCTCACTACTTCTGGGGTGCTTCGATTTGGTATATTTATTGCCTGTCCTATTTTGCTAAAAGCGTCTACTGCTGTTAAATAATATTTACTTTCAATAAATAAAAGATCAATAAATATTTCCTGGAATGGAGATTCCTGACTCTGAGTGAGTTGGATGTGAGGTTTAATGGGTTTTCTCTCATACTTCATTTTACGGCACTGTTCACATGCGTTAATAATAGCTGAAATGGTCTCTTTCATGTTACTCCACCAGTAGTCTCTTTTAAGTTTTGCAAGGGTTTCGTTAATGCCCCGGTGGCAGGTTTTGCCCTCATGATATTTTTTAACTAACTCTTTCATGTCATGTTCATCCGTCACATTCACAATTCGTTCTGTGCATTCTACTAAATTTTGTGTCCCTTTCTTATAAAGTTTAGTTACGACATTGCTAAACAATCGTCTGAATTCCGGTACTTCAAAGTAGATAAAGTATTTATTTTTCATATCCACGTATTCCTTTAGAAATTTATTTACTAGTCCTTCATTATCAACCGGTAGGTGTACTTCGAGGATTTTTTGTTTCTTGCTGGAAATATCCTTGACACTAACATCATTTTTGAACCACGTATGAACTAGTATTTGTCTAGGCTTAGTATCAATTGCTTCGTTTAATATTGGGATACCTTCATGCTCTCGATTTGAAATTGAATGGGCTGTGGCTCCATCATCCGAATCAGAAATTTCTACGGTTTCTATTTCCGGTTCCGATTCCGGTTTACTTAATTTAGCAATTTGGTCTGTCAATGATTCTACATACTTTTTCAACTTTTCTTCTTTCTCATCCACATTCACATTCATTGATTCATTGTCATCAACATCCATTAGTTCATTGCCAACGTTTGTCATGTTAAGTTTTATCCTTGACAATGCATCGGCATTTGTGTTTTGGCTACCTTTTTTATAACAAACTTCGAAGTCATACTCTTGTAATCTCAGACGCCATCTTGTAAGCAACGCATTTGGTTCCTTCAAAGAATAAAGCCAAACAAGTGGTCTGTGATCTGTATAAATAAAGAATTTGTTTCCATATAAATAGGGTCTAAAATGTTTGACTCCTTGTATGACAGCTAGCAGTTCTTTTTCTGTTGTACCATATTTTTCTTGTGTTTTACTTAATGTTTTGCTAAAGTATGCTACAGGTTTATCCGATCCGATTTGACCTTGGGATAAAACTGCACCTATAGCGTAATCTGACGCATCAGTCGTCAGAATAAAAGGCTTTTTAAAATCCGGGAACTGTAATAGTGGTGCATTAGTTAAAATCTTTTTGCAAAGTTCAAAGCTTTCCTTATATTCATCATTTATTACTATTTTCTTTCCTTTCTTTAAGCATTCAGTCATCGGTTTGGTTATCTTTGCTAAATCTTTAATAAATCTCCTATAATATCCTACTAGTCCCATAAAACTTTTAATTTCCTTTGTGGTTTTCGGGATAGGGTAATTCAATACGGCCTTAATCTTATCATCATTTGGTTTCAGTCCTTCGCTCGTGATGGTGTGTCCAAGGTAGAGGACTTCTTTTCTGAGGAAATGGGACTTATCCAATTGAACCTTTAAATTTGTTTTCCTAAATCTATCGAATACGGCTCTAAGCTTTTGAGCGTGCTCCGGTAAGCTTTTAGAGAATATAATGACATCGTCAAGGTACACCAGGCAGTGTATTCCTTGTAGACCTCTTAGAACATTGTCCATGGCTCTCTGGAAGGTAGCTGGAGCCGTTTTTAGACCAAAGGGCATCCTATTAAATTCGAAATGTCCAAAAATGGTGCTGAACCCTGTTTTAGCCTTATCTTGCTCGTCCATTTCTATTTGGTGGTACCCACTAGCTAGGTCTAGGGTTGTGAAGTATGTACTCTTCCCCAACATGTCAAGCAGGTCAGTTATGTTTGGCAGCGGGTACTTGTCGTCCACTGTGATGTCATTAAGACGTCTATAGTCGACAACCATACGCCACTTTTGCTGTCCTGACATATCCATTTTCTTTGGAACTAGGTGGACTGGGGCACTCCAAGGCGAATGTGATTCCTGTATGACGTTATCCCTTAACATTTTTTCTATTTGTTTTTTAATTTCCTTCGTCTGGACATGAGGTACTCTATGGGCTTTAATGAAAACGGGGTCTTCGTTGACTGTACGAATCTTATGCTTCACTTGGTTAGTAAAAGATAATGGAATATGCTCACAGTAGAATATGTCCTTATATTCTTCACACAGTTTACTAATTGTCTTTCTTTCTTCCTCATTCATGTCGTCTAATCTCAATTTTGAGAGATTTTCCGTTAAAAGCCTATCCTTTGAGGTTATGTCCTCGGAAAAATTCAAATTAATTTCTTCGATATTGTCTGTATGTGGCTCTACTTTAAAAGGTGCTGTGACTACTAAGGTCATGGGTTCGAACTTATAATTTTGAATTACAGTAGTTGCGTACCCCTTAACACAATTAACTAATGCGGCGGGCATTCTAATCCCTTCCGTAAACTGCTTAAAGTCCAATATCGCCTCACCATTTAATAAATTAACTGGTAACTTAACCCTGAGCTCGCTACGAGGAGGCAGTTCATATGTCTCTCTCATAGGCGGCGTATATACGATGGGTATTCGCGTTGTTTTAGTAATCAAACTTTGATTTTTCATATCTATATTCGCTTCAATCTGTTTTAATAAGTCACTACCTATTAACCCATCATACCTATTATCTACACTGTATACGTAAAACTTATGACGTTCTGGACTCTTGAAAATCTTAGGTAAAGGAATATAAACCACCGTGTCGTGTTTACTACTGGCATGAGTACTCACGACTTCAAAACATTCCCTTTGCTTAAAGTCCCTGAAATATTTATCTACCTTTTGCGGACTAATGAATGACCTGGTCGATCCTGTATCTATCATGAAAATGGCCTGTAATTCGGGGATAAAAATGTGTGGTAATCGTAACACTTTATTACAATTTAACTCTATTCGATTCCCTTGCTCGAGGCCATTAGGAAAAAATTTTCGACCTCGGTATTATTTTCATGCGATGTTCCCGGCATCGATTCATAATTTGATTCAAAGTATGTGGGGTTCGCATCGTAATTTTCAGTGTAATTAACGCGTCTTGCACTAGCAGTCCTCATAGTGACATCGGTATTTGAACCTGACGTCGCGTTGCGAGGCGGCACGTGCTGATATTGCGGTGAATGGCCGGCGACTTGCTGCGTCTGCATTTGTGGCGACCCTGATACTTGTTGCCATTGATTTCGCATATTAAAGTTATTACGATGTTGTACTGAATTATTTCTAAATTGTTGTGAACCGTTTGGTGAATTCGAGTAATTAAATGACCGTTGGTTAAGATTCTGGTTAAATGGATGATTAGTATTATTCGGGAATCTCTCCTGCTTAGGTTGAGGTCCGTACCCGGAATTGTTAGGGTTCTGTCGGTTATTTGCGCTATTCCTAAAAGGGTTCTTTATGTTATAAACCATGTTGAAGTTTTCTTCCTCCAAAACGGTTTTTATTGCTCCCTCTAATGTGGTAACATTCCTTAAACGAATCATTTTAACTAAATATGGAGGCAAATTGTATAGAAATACGTCAAAGGAGGTATGAGTATAGATTTCGGTTTTTGCCGACCGTACGGCCGCGTCAGTAATGGTTTCTGCGACCTTTACTAATAAGAGATTTCTAAAATGTTGAACCCTGTGACAGAAATCTAAATAACTTTCGCCTCTATTCATTTTTAATGCTTGCAGCTCTAATAGTAGGCATTTCTCGGACCTGGGGTCACCAAAATGTTCCTTCAGTAAGACCTTAAGTCCTTCCCATGTTCGAGTATCTTCCCTTTCTCCAAATAAAATAGCCGCTTGACCCGCGAGTCTACTAGTTAACACATGAAACAAATATTCATTTTGTGCCGCACTCCCCGCAAATTGTGCAATAATATATTCACACTTGCTAATATATCCCGGTAGTTCCCTAGCATCCCCGTGAAAAATTGGAATCATTTGGACGACATCCGACGGAACCCGGTTAATGCCTTCCATTATAATGCGATAAAATTGGACACACGTCAAAAACAACTACACTTACACAATAAGTAGGTCAATTGAAGTGAATTTGGACACCTTCTATGACGCTAAACTAATGTTATCACGGCGTTTTCTAATCCCTAATAACACACATATATTTAATACAAATAAAGGATACGTATAAAAGGAACAGAAGGGATGATGAAAAAGATTTACTCACATTCCCTCTGGTAGCTTTCACGAGTCCTTCTTGCTGGTTGAGACCTTCTGAATTGTTTCCGGTTGGCTGGATTTGGACAGCTTTCTGGATCGGCTGGGCTGACTGGATCTGCAGCAGGTTCTTGTTGATGTTGCTTAATAAATTTATTTGTTCGGCTTCCCGTTGAAACGTTGAAACGTACGTCGCCCGACACGGTGTGATCGCGAAACTTAACGGCCACTGGACGTGCAAGGATAACGACGGGAATCCTGTCCTCAGCGCCAATTAAGACAACGTCAAGAACTTTTAATAAAAAAAATATTTTATTTAAACTGACAGAGTTACAGCCTAGTCTACAATTGGAAGTATTCTGCCTTAAAATAATTAATAACTAGTATATATACTAAATAAGTGCCATTCAGCATTGACGCAATGCCCTCAATTGGGTAAATGCTGAAGTGCATTAGTTTCTGCTGATGAAGCAGACATTGGGTGTTTCAGCACCCTTAACTCGCGCGAGATAGACTAGCCGTCTCTATCTAATGGCTAATGGGTACACACGGAAAGAGACGGATAGTCTATCTCGCGCGCCGTCTTGTGCGTTTCAAGCTTTAACCTTTTTGATGCCAACGACGTATATATGCGCACCACCGGTTCGACGCCAACGACCCATAATCCGTCCTGGCGTCCAATGAGATATCAACCTACATGCAGTGTTATAAGGTTCAACTTCGCGTTTTTACATTATCATGGTATGGCGTGTGAGTGACAGCGTCTGTATTTGTACAGAGCGCTGAAAAGGTTAGAGAGACATTCACTTGATACAAGTTACAAATTGATGGACGTTTCACACCAAACGGCCGGAGTCGGCGCACGCGCCACCAGAGTCAAAGGAATTCGGACCCGCCGTACAGAAGCTAGACTTGGTATCCAAACGGCAGCGGCAGAGCCTGTGCTTGCAACCCATTCAAATATGAAATCTAACTTCTGTATGGAGGGTTCGAATTCCTTTGACTCTAGTGGGGTGCACGCCGACTCCAGCCGTTCGGTGTGAATCGTCCAATGTATTGGACCACTGTTTGCTTGTTTCAGATTATACTACCTCCATCAGCTGGTTAAACTGATTTTCTCCGCTTTAGCAATATACACACTATGGTCAGTCCTAGCTGCACTATGGTAATCGACACTATTAGCATAATTATGTATCCAAATATGTATACAGTGTACGAGATATAAGGCTGGTTTTTTGACAGCTGTCATCCCAGTACAATTTACGTCAAAAATGACATTGTACTGGGATGACAGTTGTCAAAAGACCAGTCTTATTTCTTATACACTGTGAAGCCTATCCAGCAATCGGAAACCGGTATTCTCTCCATACACAAATACCTTTCATGATTAATCATGCAATCTAGTAACAACCTAAATGCACGATTGAGTCCTACATAAAGAGCATAAACTTAATACATTATATTTATCTATTTTGTGAAATTGAAATTAACCGGTTCCGATCCCTCTATCAAATAAAACGTTTTTAAATAAAAAAATGTTAATAGTGACATTATTTTCTTTTCTTTCTTCATTTACGACCATGTTAGCCTAGTTGGAGTGACCAACTAGGCTAACATAACTAACCACTCAAAACCACCAGACTTAAGTAGACTTTCATTTCAGTGTCATCTAGCGTTAGGAACGGAACTAAAATTGAAATGGTTGAGGGTAGGGCAGGTAACCCATACAAAGTTCCTATAAAGGAGTAGGTTTGTACTTAAAAATGCTGTCCCATTTTAACAAACACAAAATATTGCATTCAAATCAGTATGGTTTCTCTAAATGTAGATCGACAACAGATGCGGGCTGTCATCTGATGACTCGTATCCTCGAGGCTTGGGAGAGCTCACAGGATGTCATTGGGGTGTTTTGTGATCTCTCCAAAGCGTTCGACTGTGTGGAACATCGCACCCTACTGTGCAAGTTGAAGGTCTATGGAATTCATGGAAACGCTCTGAACCTGGTGGAATCATACTTGATTGATAGGCAACAGAGGGTAACTATAAATGGTGTTTCATCTTCTAGTTCTCTGGTAAAAATGGGAGTACCTCAGGGATCGATCTTGGGTCCCTTCTTATTTTTAGTTTATATCAACGATTTGCCTTACATGGTTAAAGACCTAGCAGACATTGTTCTATTCGCCGATGATACATCTCTGATTTTTAAAATACAAAGAAATGATAGCGCTCTTGTACATGTAAATAACGCACTGATCATCATTTCCAAATGGTTTGCAGCCAACAACCTGTTATTGAACGCGAAAAAGACCAAATGTTTGAAATCATAACAGTAGAATTATATAATTGTAACAGTAGAATCAGTTTTGACTTGCAAAAGTGCTGTCTGAAGGCCTATTTGAATAAATATATTTGAGTTTTGAAAATAAAATAAATATTTTGACGTACTAATGTATAATATATGTAATAGGTTATCAAAAAAAATTATATAAAGCGAACACAAAACGCCAAGTGCCAATATTGATAGTGGTTATAGTTAAATTTAGCAATCATCTAAAAGTCGCCCATTGCAGAAAACCGTATCAAAATCGATCAAGCCGCTTTGGAGATATTGAAGGGAGAGTTAGGAATGCATAAACTCGCCCTTCGGCTGCTTTGTCGGCCTGTTTAGCTTAGTTGGTAGTGGCACTGCCTACGAAGCTGGTGGTCTCGGGTTCGGATCCCGGTAAAGGCATCTGTTTATGTGGGTGGTCTCAGGATTAGTTCTGGAACTAATCTTAAGTCTCTGGTGACTTGGATGATTTTATGTATTTTATTATAATATCTATAAAATATATCGTCCATCTAGTATGTACCCATAACACAAGCCTCATTGAGCTTACTAGGGGACTAGTTCGATTTGTGTAAAGAATGCTCCTATAATATTTATTACAGGGACAGTATGGGATATATATATATATATATGATTCTTCACGAAATGAGTGTATAAATTTTAAAGGGTCGGCAACGCGCATGTGACCGCTTACCATCGGGTGGGCCTTACTTATCGGGTACGCTTGTTTTAAATTACTTATATTTAAAATATTTATTTAATTTATTTATAAACCTCCTCCGTTCAGTCTTGGGTAAAAATAAAACACCCATTCTCATACATTTTTTTATTAAAAACAAAAATTTGCACTAAACATACAAGGCAGAAGATACATCGAAAATTCATACAAAATACACAGATTAATAATAAATTAGTTACAAAAATATATTCAAAAAATTAAGTGAAGCTACGAAAATACATCGAATTAAAATATTACGTGTAATAGCTGCATAAATACATTTACCTACAAAATATTGTGAAGAATCAAATCACACGGAAGCGTATTAAAGTAATAATAATTACTAAAGTCATTAAATCAAGAAAGTACAATATTATGAGATTCTAATGGAGGAACATTCCACGAAAATTCACTTACATGTCGCTACTACTTTACCATTTCTGGAATCGCTAAAAATCGTTTAAATTCAGTTTTATTATTATATATTATTAACTGCCCGATTTTTATAAAGAACATAGGAAATGCCGCGGGACGCATACATAGTCCATACTATATATTGGCGGAAGAATTCTTAAATTCGAACGTGTAGGGAAAATCATAATGGGCAGTAAGAGGTAATTTACGATAGTTCCAAATATTACGCCATACAAACAAGTATCGATACGGTAGCTGAGTTCGTCACGTAAGTGACACTCGTGGAATACCCCAGTAGGTTGTTAGCTGCGATCAGTAAAAATAATGTCAGACTAAAGAGAGTCATGTATAAGTAAAAATAATATCAGACTAAAGAGATTCATGTATTGGCTATGTGCAAAGTAGGAGGTGGGGGGTAAGCTAAGCGATCGTAGCGCACACTATGGCAGAAATGTGTAGCTGCCGGGGACATCTGTCAAATTTATTTTGACGTTTGCTATTGGTTTCCTACGATTCGTTTCGTTTGTATTTATTTTCTTATTTATTTCAGTAAAATTTCCAGTAGTGGTCTTTCTCGCTTACTAAAATAAATAAAATATTCACGTGTCATTATTTGACATCTCTGAGTTTGACATTGTCCCGGGACCTATGACGTTTGACGTTTCTGACGTGCACATAGCCAATACGTTATACAAGCATAGCAACGCTTTCAATGCGCATGCGCTACGCCGGTTTTTCGTGACATAAAGAAATGAACTTGCTACACGCTGAAAGAGATAAACACAAATATCTTACATCAAATAAACACTTAGAAATGGTGAGATTATTCAAATCACTTGAGATATAATCAGCATTTAGTAGCAAATAATTACAGGCAGTCAAAACAATAATTTCTCATTCTATAAGCGTACTCGATGGTAGGCGTAAAACCTTCAGTGAAATACTTATACACAAAAAAAGGTAAAAAACATCATTAATATCATAGTAGTAGGTAAACTAAAACTAACGCATGGTAAATAGAGAAAAAAATCATGTTCATGTGAATGAGATTCAATTTAGGTATTGACACGATTGTTGTGACAACATAGATTTTACTGGACAATTATCACGTGACAATAATTCGACGTCTGCTGGTTGAAGTACGGGAAACATCTTTACTCGTGAAGCACGTCGCATTGTAAAGTAGATGAAATCTATATTTATTATTTATTTATTTTTTAAACGCGAAAGTTTGTACGTATGGATGGATGTTTGATACTCTTTCACGTAAAAACTACTGAATGGTTATTGAAACTTTACAATAATATCGCTTATACATCAGATTAACACATAAGCTAGAATTTATAAAAATATTGAGTGAATTGTCCAAATACTAATCCCGCGCAGACGAAGTCGCGTGCACCAGCTAGTAACTTATAGAATCACTGAACTGATATATTTTTCTCTATTTACTGTGAAGTCTTTTAATAGGATGGAATCGATGTTACAGTCAAAAAATATGGGTTTTCTTAAAGCCATTGGTTATTTCGTCTTAATAAAGAGAAGAGAATCTCTCTCACCTTAGAAAACTAAAAAAAAACTATACTAAGAAATACATATGAAACTTGTTTGATTTCATTAACACTGGAATGATATTTTGGAAGAAGTATATGCAAATTTTTTAGTATTTTATATTTTCTACGACTTATTTCATAAACTGTACAAAATAGTGGCAAAAAATACTAAATACGAATTAAATTAATTTTGGTAGTACAAAAATCACATACATATTTTACTTTACAATAATTGAATTAATTGAAGTCCATTGTAAAAAATCTACTTTCGCCTATTATTTAAAGTACTATTTCTATTAGATTAAGTAATAATGCTAGATTAAAGTCTCACGGATTTAATATTTTTTTCTTACAACTCGTTGTTCTCAATTACTTATACATATGTCATCGTAAAATTACAAATACCGCTAGATTATTATCTAGCTAGCGGTATTGTAAACTGTCGAAAGATTGTGTACCGAAAATTGTTTTGCGCTTTCCTCCAGCGAGTCGACGAAGCCCCGCCACGCGGGCTTTCTATTACTCGACGTTAAGTAGTAAGCGGTATGTTACAGTTCAAAATCTCACTAGTTTCATAGAAAATGTTCGGACGGGTTTATCCTTACTTTTGAAATCATTGATTGTTATAGTTTACTTCATCACGCTTTTTGACAAATTTCATGGTGCGATTCGAAACAGTTTTTAGAGCCGATGAAATGTTTATATGGGACTAACGATAATTAGAGCACAATAAATCAACGTTAGCGGCCTATATCAAAAGCAGCCATAGTCATATTTTTACCTAAGTTATTATATCGATATTTTGTCTTTTAGTGATAGGCTTATTTCTAGCATTATTAATTATTCTTAATACACTAACCTCTATATAACTGTAGCCTATGGATGCTTCAATTCACGTTACAGAAGCAAGTATGTATTTAGAGGTCAGTATCACTATTTCTATAAATTACATATCAGTCGTATGCTAAGTAACTGGGCAAGTCCATTTTTGACTTGTAAGTAAACCAATAATTTCATAATCATGACAAGCTACAATGACAACCCGTTTCGTAATCGAATTTCATTGGTCACACTATAGTTGTCATATGAAATTGTCATTGTCATCCGTTTCACTGACTCGACAATTGTCAGCTGACAACAATATCTGCTTGGGAGCAACTACAATTGTCAGAATAGGCTTGTCATGAGTTGTAATGTAAAATGGATGTTCGGTTGCACAAACGTTCATTAAACTTAAAGCAGCTCTCATAATAATAAACCAATCATAGCTGCCAATCTTGTTATACGGCGCATCATATAAATGCAGAAATTTTAACCACCTACTTGCTTTTGGCTATTTTGCACACCCCCAAATGGATTGTGGCAACTGTAGTTGCCAAGCAACTATAGTTTAGTTGTGGTTTAGGGTCAGCAATGCGCATGTAACACCCCTGAAGTTGCAACCGTTTATGGGTTACTGTAACCGCTTGTTTGCCACCGACGTGGTATTAAAAAAATACATTTTTTGTAAAGAAGCACTTTAGACAATTTTTTTTAAAATCTGGTAGCAAGTGAGTGGCTGGAGGAGCTTTAGTTTTAATTAACAGTTGTGAATTTGTATTCATTCAAAGACACACAACTTTCTATGCTTATACTAAGTTGATAATAAATCCGTATTACACAATTTCAAGTCATACCAAATATAAATATGAATCAATAGAATGAAACATAAATTTGAAATATTTAATAAACAAAGCTCACAGCTTTATTTCAGTATTTAGCTAACGTAACCTTTACAATTATATTTGAATGAATCGAATTGTATTATTCGGAATTCCATATATTAATATTAAAAATCTAATGTATTAATTAGCTGCAATACAGTAATAAATGCGAATCATACAAGAAAATGGTGGTGGTGGATTACGAAAACATCGTTATTAACTATTCTGACGTTCATAAAAAAGCTTAGGCATTTTTAGGCTCTAGTTATTGCCATAGTAAGAAGATATTTTAATAATTTATATTAATTTCTCTCAAAATGGCACAATCATTGGTGTTTAAAAAGTTTTTTTTTTTTAATTTATTATGTATTTTATTATATGTGTTTAAAACATTACGTCATAGTCTCCTAAGGTCATGTCACCAAGTTGACAGTTGTCACTCGACGATCCCGACACTTGTTATTGTAAGTTTATGAGTTGGCAACTTGGTCCCTAGACTACACCGTTACCTATCCACGATAATGTACGACAAATTATCATTAGATGACGATTATCACCTGGGTTGTCAGGTAATAATGGACCTGGGGGTCTACTCCGAAGTTCGAAATCCGAACTTCGTATGGTGCCGTCCCTTTCACTCTCCTGTCATACACCATATGAGTGAAAGGGACGGCACCATACGAAGTTCGGAATTCGAATTTCGGAGTAGACCCCCTGTGCGACTATCGTTGTGTACCCAGGATACAGCGAATATCCTCGGCAATTTACTTCGATTTTTTATTAAATCAATGTTTGATTATAATTATCTCTATCTGCATTGTCAGGTAATATTGTTTTCTCAAACATACATGAAATATTGATGTTATGTTCCTCATAATAGGCTGCGAAGTATGACGTTTTAGGTGCGCCTAGGACAAGAGGTATTTAATGGAATTTCATACAAATCTTGCAGGCGTAGGCCGGCAAAGTCCTCTTGTTTAATTTCCTTTCCACATAAATTGTGGCACAGGCACCATGAAATTCTGCCACTATGCGTATTAAAAATAAAACTTTCGATTTTTTTGTTGTTTATTTCATTGCATGTTTGAGAAAAGCACTATACATACCTCGGCGGGAAATATGGGGTTGCCCGCCTCAGACCTATCCGACCTCGCTTCGCTCGGCCGTCTATATATGTCTTCGGGCCGGCGACCCCTTCCATCCCGGCCTCTGTATTAATGTACTATTTTAAGTCGTTCTGGACCCAGGATATAGCGAAGTCATTGTCATATGACAACTGTCAGGTTGAATCGTCACAATAGAGCGTGGTCCACGGTCATATGTTTTATATTGTTTTTGTGTTTATTTCTTGAATTATAATTTATAACTACCAACTTATTTACTAATTGTGATGTTTTTTTTTAAAAATTATATTTCTATAAACCATATCCATATTCAGTGGATGAAATCAAAACTTTACATTACAGGGACTAAATTCATTTAAACTTAAGTGGTATATCGCCAACCCGCATGCCAAGCGTGGCGATTATGGCATATACCCCCCGTGAATTTGGGGGAGGCCTACGTCCAGCAGTGGACGTCCTTTGGCTGATATGGTGGTGGTGGTGGTGGTGGTGGTATATAGTCGACATCTTGGGGTGGATTGCAATCAGACGTTTTTTTATCGGATGACCGCTGCCGGCGCCGTATTTGAAGCATTTAAAGTTTCATATTAAACTTGCATGTTACGGTTTACTGAAGTAATGTTTTAAGTCACCGTCCGTTTTATTACGAAACGCATGCTTTTGAAATTGATATTCAGTTTTATTTTTACACCCCGTCGGTATAGTTCCTGGGTTTTGATTGTGTCCAATCCATTGTCCTATTGTGCGGTTTTGCTTCCCCATTATCGTCCGTCATAAAATAAACATAAGCATACTTCGTAGACATAGGCTACATGCTAAAAACATTTTACTGGTTTATCAACTCTAGGGCTTTTGCCGAAATTATAAATTGCCTTAATAGAAATGTGACGGGTTCAGCATATTTTATGGCCTCCATTTACCTGAACACTTGAGAATTGTACAAGTAGAAAGGCACATGGACCGCAATTTTTCTATTGGTGCATTCGTAATCTACTACTTACGGAGATAAGAGTCGTTAATCAATTGAACTTTCTAGGTGGCTCTAACGACCTTTTACAATATAGTCATTTTGGTGTTTTGCGGTTTTAGTAAACGAAAGCTTTTGTTCCTTTAAGACATTTAAGTGGATTGGACAAAACCAACGACTCGTCATCATCATCATCATCCTAGCGTTATCTCAGTTCAGTTGCATCCTGAAGCATGCCTGGGGTCCGCTACCTAATCCCAAGAATTAGCGTAGGCACTAGTTTTTACCGAAGCGACTGCCATCTTCCAACCTTCCAACCCGAGGGGGAAACTAGACCTTATTGGGATTAGGCTTGTCAAGTGAGTGGGCAACTTGACTGTTAGAAGTTCTCAAGCCGCCCGAAGGCCGGGATCAACGGCTTCACGTGAACAAAACCAACGACTATACTGTGATAACGCTAGGATGATTATGATGATCAATCTGCAATAGTAAGTTGTTGCCACCCACCCTAAACGAACAAACTATAGTTATTTTCTCCCATTCATTAGTACAGGGGTCGGCAAACTTTTTGACCAAATAACTAAACTCAGTAAAAATACCATATTTTGGGAACCACAGAAAGCCGAAAATACCTGTTTAAGTTTATCACTATATTTTTGAGACCAGGAGCCGCAACTGGCCCTTCAAAGAGCCGCAGTTTGACGACCCCTGCATTAGTAGATTTTAAGTCCCTGTATCAAAGCGTGCAATGTATTTATGAAAACAAATAGAAAAATACGAACACTGATATGTGTATGTCTGCGTGTGTGCGCGTAGAACCGCTGTATCTACCGTAGTAGAGCGGATCCGGACGGAGGCCGGGGTAGTTAATATCGGGTATTGGCGATTCTGAAAAAAAAATTTTGGTAAATAAATCATCATCATCATGAGCCTATATACGTATGTCCCACGGCTGGACACTGGCCTCTCCTAGATGAGAAGGAATTTACAGGAATAGTAAGTTTTTTACTATTCCTACTTACCTACGGAGGAGCTTTCTATAGAGTATGCTCCTATATCAAATAAAAAACAAAAAACGTTGGTTGACGTAACTGGTGACCGAAGAGCTGGCGGTTTCCTCGCTCAACGTATCAGCATTGCGATACAGCGAGGAAATGCCGCCAGCATCCTCGGTACAATGCCTCAAGGGCCCGTTTTAGATTTAAGTTAGTTTTAATTTTCTTTATATTATTTTGGTTAAGTATTCTTGTATATATTTTCGTTGTACAAAAAAATACTTTATTTCGGATAATACCATATCGGGTTAGTAATACAAAACTATATATGTGTAAAACTGTATATATGTGTTAATGAATCTAAGACAAAATAAAAGAATAAAACAAAAAACCGGTGTGACAGAGATCACGGCTTAATTGACAATATTTCTAACACCTTCAAAATGTTGTTTCGACCGATGTATTGAACATTGAAAAATTATGAACTGCTCATACACAAATAAAAAATACATGCATTCGCTTTTTATTCATGCCAATAAAACCACAAAACAAAACACATAACACTTAGGGGGGACAAATGCATCTAAGTCCGTAAAAAAGAACTGACCCCCAAATGGTGCCAAGCCAAGATATTAAGCTAAGATTTGAAATATCCGCATAATCTAGTGATACAATGATAGCGTCACGTAAATGACACTGTGGTAACCCTAAATAGCTCTTTCAAAATCAAATAAACGAAATAAAATAAAAAAAAATTATAATAAAATTTGGTTTATTTACAAGAAAAATTAAGTACATTTACAAATTATCCTGCGGCCCCACACTAGGCTAAGCCTGTATTGTGGTGACCAGATTCGTATTTAAAATAAGTTACGAATAATAATGCATGGTCTTAATGAGGCAAAAATATGATAGGTGCCTTCCCTATAGACAATACAATAGTTACCAATTTAGATACAGATAAACCCCTTTATCCATAAGCGTCCATTAAGCATGTATATATGTATATTGTTTTGAAAAAATGACACCTCGCCGAGTTTCTTACGCCGGTTCTTCTCGTGGCAGAGGTTTAGTTTTCCGAACCGGTGGTAGTTTATTGACGTTCATAGGTGCATGTAATTATGCCTAATTTGAAGAATAAATTACTTTTAAGCCTCTATTAGTTAACAAGCCGCTAAAGTTGGTTTGTCCTTATCTGTCACTTTGACATTTATGTTTGTGAGAAAGGGACAAAACAACTTTTAGTTAACAGAGGTTTGTTAAGTTTTATGAAAAAGGGGGGTAGTGTACAATTTATTTATTTTATTTATTTATTTGTAATGCTTTCCCATCGGCTAAACTCGGAATACGACTACAACCGAAGAACTGTCAAATTACCGTAGTTATTAAAAATATGAAAAATTGCAAAATACTACCAGTTTTCACTATGACGTCGACTAATTGTGATTATTTTATTTTATTCTTGAAACTGTGTTGACTACAATTTTATATACGTATTCATTTTTTAGGGTTCCGTACCCTTCCTATTACTAAGACTCCGCCGTCCACCCGTCCGTCTGTCTGTCCGTCTGACACCGGGATGTATCTCATGAACCGTGATAGTTTGACAGTTGAAATTTTCACAGATGATGTATTTCTATTGCCGCTATAACAACAAATACTAAAAACAAAATAAAGTAAATATTTAAGGGGGCTCCCATACAAAAAATCTTTTAAAAAGTTGCTCGTTGTGTTCATAAGGCGCTTGGGTCTCAGAATGTATGGGAAAACTAAAATCCGACTCGCACTTGACCAAAATTCTACTTGATATTATTTAACGTTCTTATAACTTATGAAAAAATAAATTATTTAAAATTTAAATAATGACATATTTATTTCGTTTGTATTTATAATTATAATCTTTATTCATTGAATTATATATTTTTACTATTATCCACAACACTCATGTCATGTTATAACACAGATAAATTATCAGTTGCACAGGTTTTGTATCATCAATATCATCATTAATTATTACAAATTATAACACACTCAGATTGTTGCATACCAGCAAGGTGTACCTACAACAATTCAGTATATATTATATAGATAACTCCCGTGAGTTTGAGACATATTAAATATAATGAAACGGGTCACTCACGTCTTAAAGGTCGAATATCGCTCGACATGTTTCAGACCGGTTCGCGGTCCTTAATCATGAGCACCTATCGCGGCGGCGGTTTTCTTAGCACTGCGCGCCCGTGCCCTGTCCGCTCGGTTGGTCGGCGCGGGTGGAGGCGGCGGCGGCGAGAATCTACCCTCGTTTTCTTCACAATTGTTCAATGCCGAACTACACACAACACTCACAACGTCACGTGCTAAAGTCTCGTCCACACTCTTCACAGACGTAGTATTCAACACTGTTTTCCAGCTGGGTGGTACAACCCATCCACAATCACGATTAAAATTTGGAAAACGACCAATTTCGATAGCCTCCCGCACTTTGCGTGGTACAAAAAACCTTTCCCTCGCTAATACGGTTACCTTATCGAACCGAATATAATGTGATGGGCCCGAATCCAGTGAATGCTCCGCAACTGCAGATCCCCGAGCATCACGTTTCTTGCACGCCCTTGAACACCCCTGGTGTTTACATGATTCCCTGCTCCTGTGGCAAGAATTACATAGGAGACAGGCCGGAACATTTCCACTAGATTGTCTGAACACATACGCAGTATAAAGAAACGTGATGCTCGGGGATCTGCAGTTGCGGAGCATTCACTGGATTCGGGCCCATCACATTATATTCGGTTCGATAAGGTAACCGTATTAGCGAGGGAAAGGTTTTTTGTACCACGCAAAGTGCGGGAGGCTATCGAAATTGGTCGTTTTCCAAATTTTAATCGTGATTGTGGATGGGTTGTACCACCCAGCTGGAAAACAGTGTTGAATACTACGTCTGTGAAGAGTGTGGACGAGACTTTAGCACGTGACGTTGTGAGTGTTGTGTGTAGTTCGGCATTGAACAATTGTGAAGAAAACGAGGGTAGATTCTCGCCGCCGCCGCCTCCACCCGCGCCGACCAACCGAGCGGACAGGGCACGGGCGCGCAGTGCTAAGAAAACCGCCGCCGCGATAGGTGCTCATGATTAAGGACCGCGAACCGGTCTGAAACATGTCGAGCGATATTCGACCTTTAAGACGTGAGTGACCCGTTTCATTATATTTAATTCAGTATATATTTAAAAAAAAATATCATCAATAAATTGCTCTAAATAAGTAACTTAATATTGACTTAAAGTTTCACATTAACAGACATGAACTTGTCAATCATTTAATACGATAATTGATAGCCACTTCAGGTCTAGTCGGATTCCGAGTTTAGCCGATGGTAAAGCATTATTGACTGCCTGTGTATGTACAGTCAGCTAAGATACGTGACCCCCTGCATAGAAGTTTTGTATGCAGGGGGGGGGGGTCAGGTTTCTTTGCAGCTGACTGTACATATCAACTATGATCCGATCAACACATAAGTAGCAATGACACTTTACATAACTACATGAATGGTGCACAGAAAAAACATGTGTAGTCCATTTAATTTTCTAAACAAAAAGCAACCTAACTCGTAATAACATAAGGTGCAAGATGGCTTTGAAATTTTAGAGGACTAGATATGTTCTTTCCGTGTGCCCTTCATATGGGTCCAATGTCAAACATAAACCTTAGTCTTAAAACTTGGACGTGTCCACAGGAAAGACAACATTAAAGCACACAAAAAATATTTTTCTCAAACATGCAATGAAATATATTGATATTATGTTCCTTATAAAATATATTGATGTTATGTTCCTTATAAGGCTGCGAAGTATGACGTTTCAGGTGCGGCTAGGACAAGAGGTCGTTAATGGAATTTCATACAAATCTTGCAGGCCTAGGCCGGCAAAGTCCTCTTTTTTAATTTCCATTCCACATAAATTGTGGCACAGGCACCATGACATTCTGCCACTATGCGTATTAAAAATAATATTTTGATTTTTTTGTTGTTTATTTCATTGCATGTTTGAGAAAAGCACTATACATACCTCGGCGGGAAATATGGGGTTGCCCGCCTCAGACCTATCCGACCTCGCTTCGCTCGGCCGTCTATATATGTCTTCGGCCGGCAACCCCTTCCGTCCCGGCCTCTGTAGTAATGTACTAAAGAGCTTTTTGAAAAAAAAGTAACTGCACAACTGTTCATTTTTTTTGCTAGAATCGTTGATAATACGACTTCTCGAATCTTTACATAAGGGTCCCCCGTACGCTCACCTGAACTTCTCCATGCAAATGTAGTTTCGTTCTCATTTTAAAACAACGTGCTGAAATAACATGAAACTTTGTATACACAATTGGATCCACCATTTCTAGGCCGGAAATTAGTTAACGTTGCTGTATTTACAGGAATACGAGGGTGGTTAGATAAGTAACTTGTTTCGGATACCGATAGATGGCGTTAGTGTAATCTATGTAACTATTCACAAAGATTATTTAATCAAGATAATTTATCTGTGGCCAAATGTCATTTTTGGCGGGAATTTTAGATTTGACAGTAGTTTAAACAAAAGTGATCGGGGTAGCGCGGCAAAATGGAGAAAATAGGAATTCGTGGTGTAATTCAGTTCTTTTTTTTGGAAGGTAAAACTGCAAAAGAAATCCATGAAAGGATTTTACCTACATTGGGTAGCTCGTGTCCTTCCTATGAGACAGTTCGACTTTGGGTGAATGAGTTCAAGCGAGGCAGGACAAGCATTGATGATGCACCTCGTCCTGGAGCCCCAAAAACGGCGGTTGTACCCGAAATAGTCGATAAAATCCATGATTTGGTTTTAACCGACAGAAGATTGAAGGTACGCGAATTAGCTGAAGCCACAAACATCTCTTCTGAGCGGGTGCATTTTATTTTGCACAACGAACTGCACATGAAAAAGCTGTGTGCAAGGTGGGTGCCGCGGCTGCTCACTCCAGAACAAATGCGTGTTCGTATGCGAACATCTGCGGATAATCTCCAGGTCTTTGAAAGAAATCCAACAGACTTTATTCGCCGTTTTGTGACAATGGATGAAACCTGGATTCATCACTATATTCCGGAGACGAAACAACAGTCCAGACAATGGGTTGGTCGTGGTGAGCCAACTCCAAAGAAAGCCAAGGTCATTCCATCAGCTGGAAAAGTGATGGCATCCGTTTTTTGGGATGCAAAGGGGATTCTCTTAATTGATTACCTTGCGAAGGGAAAAACCATTACTGGGGCATACTATGCATCACTGTTGGACCAATTGCATGCGGCGATAGCCGAGAAACGGCCAGGTTTGGCAAGAAAGAAAGTAATGTTTCACCATGACAACGCACCGGTGCATTCAAGTCGTGTCGCTGCACAAAAATTGTCGGAATTACGGTTTGAACTCCTTCCTCACCCCGCTTATTCCCCGGATTTGGCCCCGTCGGACTATCACCTATTCCCCAAACTCAAAATCTTTTTATCGGGGAAAAAGTTTAACTCCAACGAAGATGTGATACAGGAGGTAAACGCGTATTTCGAGGACCTCGAAGAAACGCATTTTCGTGAAGGCATCGAGAAGTTGCAGAAACGTTGGGGCAAGTGCGTCGAGCTTCGAGGGGACTATGTCGAAAAATAAAATATATACAATCGCTCAAAATTTTTTTTTTCATATCAAACCAAGTTACTTCTCAAACCACCCTCGTAGTAATAGAAAAAAAATACAGCAGGGTTTTGAGTTTTTTAGGCCTTGTATGAAAACCTTAATAATCGCTGTATATTTTCTCCATTATAATTTCAAGCAACAGAAACTTATTTCCGGCTTAGATATGCCGGGGTCCCATTGTGTATACAAAGTTTCACGTTATTCCAGCATGCCGTTTTAAAATGAGAGCGAACTTCTGAGGTTTGGAATTCTCTGCCGGCGTCTGTATTTCCGAGTTCATATAACCTAGACCTTTTTAACGAAATGTCAATAAAAAATGTATTGTAATTTCAACTATAAATATAAGAAATTCAAAATTCTTTAGGAACACACGTGTGATACTAGCGCGCTTGACGGGTTAAGGCACAGTGAATAGGCATCTTCTAGGTGACCCCGCTTCATCGTCGGCCTCATCTTTGCCCCCTGGCTAGATGCTGGCCATAAGCAATCCCATTTTTAATAAAAAAAACTACGTTTGTATGAAGAATCGAGCTTCCTGCGGACTCATAAGTGTCCCAAATATTTAAAATCGTCACAATTCTTCTCTGTACAGTTATTATTTTTTGGAAAAACGCTCATTCGACCCTAACATACGTACCTCCTCACAACGTGCGTAGCGTAGAGAACGCACATAAGCGTGACGGTGGCGGCCGACGGGGCTACCGATGCCGCGCCGCCGCCGTACCGCGTCTGCCCGCACGCCGGCGGACACACCGGGATAATGGTTTCTAAGGAACATGCCAACTACTAAAGAAAACAGCGACCGACTTCCAAAAATAAGTTTAAAAAAAAATCGCTTTTGATACAAGCATTTACTGCCGACTGTACTTTCTCCTTCACTTTTTTTAATTCACGACGGGTATATTTTGGAATTTGTCAGTTATATTTGTAATTGTCAATTTAGTGAAAATAAGGGCCAGAATAGGCTATGTCATACGAGTCACATTACAGTTGTCAAGACGGTGAAGCAGACAGTATATCGTCATAATTTTTGAGAGCAGATGTTAAGCAACGGGGGGGGCCAGGTCAGTTCTTGAATGGGACACTAGTCGGTTAACCTCCACGAGTGTCTGGGCTCTTCCAGTTTGTGTGTGGCGGGTCTGGAGGAAGGGGAAGTGTTCTGGCCAGTGCACCCTGGAGGCAACGCTAAGTGATTCATCATCGGAGGGATCGCTTACCGGTGCTACCAATAACCCGGAGACGGGGTCGCTCTGGGTGTTCCTCTGTTTAGCGGAAGACACTCGAGATGCGACCACCGGGGGGATGGGGGGTCCCGCACCAGAGAGTCGCAAGACTCCCAAGGTGCGGCGAGAGGGACAGGCCATGTCGTATGCCAGTATAAATAATTACGGACCCGTAACCCTGACTGCGGCAGAGGGCCGCTATAGTCGGGAGCTGGGGCTGTCACCGTCAGGCCGGGGCCGGGTGGTGGCTGCGAGGAAGAAAACCTCTATAAAAAGTTACAATGGGACCTGAGTTTTTGATTGTGGTTTACTTATCCGGGGTTTTTAGTTTTTCACCCTCTTCTTCACCCGGCGTGGAGGTCCTTTGGTAGGCAAGTGTGTGCTGTCGCCATGCATGCTTGCCGACGGGTGGGGGCACAAGCCTGAATAGAAACGGAACAGCTCGGGCTGTTGCAGCAGGCGGTGTTCGCGGTTGTGTGCCTTGGCGATTCCGTGTCGCCGCCACTTATGCTGCGTGACGGGCCTGGTGGTTTTAGACGGTAGTCCGGGCGGATCCCGAGAGTCCGTCATACCCGTCCTAGTTCCCCGGCTAGGCGGGATGCGTTAATGCATTTCCCCAGGAAAAAAAAGGTCAGTTCTAGTACCCACCGATACCCTATACGAGACCCCTCGGTGGTACTAAAAGTGCAACAAACTGGCAACCGTACCTACCGTACCGAAAATAAATGCCTTACGATTATTATTATTATTAAGTGTCTTAGAATTAGAATTTTACGATGTTCCACTACGCAACGAAAGTTCGCCATGTATTTTGAGGGGACAAATCATTTTCGTTACGTAATGGAACAACTAAATTCCACTAAGCTAGCACACGGTTCTGTTTTTCACGCATACGAACCTATATAATTGAATTTTTGGAAATCGGTTCATACAAAACATGCCAAAATAACTAACAACAAGCAAATCGGCAATAAAAAATGGTCACATGATTTGAGATGAGAATAATTAGTTACTAAGCAAAATGTGATCATCGAGCAAAAGGGCACCTTTTGTCAGAGTCAATACGGCTTAATTTGCTTACTGATGCAACTAGAAAACGTCTTTATTGACATTGACCAAGAGCCTTTTGCTTCCGAACAACGTAAAATGTACTTATAAACAATTATGATGGTATAATGTTAGATTGTTAACTGAGGGCTGAGAGGCACCCATTACTGACGAGATATCTGAGAGTGCCAATATTAACACGTAGGTTTGACTGTTAGTGTTAATTGTATGCAATAAAAGAAATAAATAGTTCGAGGCTGAAATGGTTGCTTTCACCAGAGTTAAAAATCTGCTTTTCATTTAGAATACGAAAAAACAAAGTATCACGGAATTCTCTGATAACTATTAGATAACTATCAAGCAGTATAATTCTCTGATAACTATTAGATAACTATCAAGGAGTATAATTATCTGATAACTATTAGAAAATTATACTCCTTACTATCAAGGAGTATAATTCTCTTATAACTATTAGATAAGATAATTATCAAAGAGTATAATTATATGATAGCTAATAGATAATTATCAACAAGTATTATTATCTGATAGCTATCAGATAATTATCAAGGAGTTTAGAACTCACCGAACAGCTCGACATGTCCCTCATCGGTACCAAGCTTGTTCTGCGCCTTGCAGGTGAATAAGCCGTACTGGCGTTTCTCTATCGTGATCACGCGCAGAGTCGTGTCTGTGAACTCGTCGGCGGTCGCGAAGTGGGAGATACTGTGAACATACAAATAAATTAATGAAAACACATTTTATACAGACAATCGCTTTTGCCTGAGATTTCGCCGCGAAGATACCGTTAACTCGTTATCGCCTTAGGGAAATAATTGAAGAAGTTCTTTATTAAAAACGCAAAAACAGAAGAAAACGAACAGATAAACATTTTTTTTTATCTTAAATGCAATATGACAGTCACTCAGTATGTCATCACGGAATCAGTCATGCTGTATTTCAGTGAGCTTTTTAAACCTTAAGTACTTAATAGGACACTCACTCAGCATGCTGTCACGGAATACGTGACACTGTATTTCAGTGAGTTTTTATAAACATGATTTTTTTTAAGTGCTAAAGACACAGACTTTAATCCAACTAGACGTGAACGTACGTACTCCGCTTGTCAAAAAGCAGACAAAATGTCTGCTTTCAAATCTTAAGTGCACAGTACAATTTATCCCGCGTACGGCTTCGTTGTCCGCCTTCGACCGTTATCGCGTCCGGACGTTAACACATAACTTAGAATTGTGCCGTTTTAATTTGTAAAAACTGTACAGTAAAAGCTGACCCGAATAATGCACATGTCTCCTCCTTCCATGAGACACTACATTTCTTCTGAAATTATGTTTAATCAATTTAAATATAATTTATTTTAGGTTTGTCATGGTTTTATACTGATACTGGCAGAATATGCTGACACTTATTGACATTTTCTACTATCCCAAAACTGTGCCATATTCTTAGAAATAAATAGATAGATTGATTCAAATCTTCCTTGCATGATTTGACCGGAACACGTACATACATATTTAAATACTAATATTTCTTATTATTATTAATATTTTATATGTAATCAACAAGGTCCATGTTGTTGAGAGGACAGAATCAGCTACTCTTAAGAAGCCCCATGTGAGGTACCTGTAATGTTGGTTGTTGGACAGCTGGAACTCTCCCTTCAGCCAAATGATGGCGGGCGGCGGGTAAGCTTCTACGTGGCACTCGAGATCCATGTCGTATTGCAGCGCCTGGAACAACACATCGTCATCAGCAGACGTTCCACTGCTGGGCACATGCCTCCCCTCATTGTTGAGAGGGATTGGGCAGACTACTGCCCAATTCCCTACGCCCCGGGACTTCCCTATGCTGGCCTAGTACGGCTATACTTCACATTTTCCTTCGGTGATAAAGCTACACTAAATGATATTCCATACATGAGTATTAAAACTCATCGGTACGAGCCGGGATTCGAACCCACGACTTGACAGCCGCATACTTGAACCACTAGGCCACCGTAGTTTTCAACATATCAGACATTTTTTTTTATACTACTACGGTGGAACACAAATGTACGGCATACTAACTGTATGACAGCGATATTGTTTTGTCACATCCAACGTCAGACGAACATGAAACCGGCTGCGTTACATTTTGGTGCCGTGACCAGGATCTAAGAAACGCACCCTAATTGTTGAGTACAAGGCCTAGTTCCTCTAATTTGAAAGATTGTTTAGTCGTGTTAAAAGAATTGCCGCCGCGATAGGTACTCATGATTAAGGACCGCGAACCGGTCTGAAACATGTCGAGCGATATTCGACCTTAAAGACGTGAGTGACCCGTTTCATTATATTTAATATGATTGTGTAGTAGTTTCTTTGTCGTCTTGTGTTGTTTGTCCATCCATACATAAACTCCCATATTTCCAAAAGGGATAGGCAGAGCACACGAAAATTAATTTCAGTGCTACTTTTACCAATTGTAGATTTATAGATGGAGAAAATGTGATATTGCAGTGACAGGTTGCTAGCCCATCGCCCATAACACACTCTAACCTTGTTCCCATAGTCGACTCTTACAACACCCAAGGTACGAAAGGGGGTGCTATTCTAACCCGGCACCATACAGGGGAAATAATCCAACTACCACAAAAGTACTAACCTGTCCCAGTCTAGGTCTAGGGACGGTGACCACTGGTGCGAATTCGACCTCCAAGTTGATATTACGTCTAGCGCCCTTGCCTACTCCGTTCTCGGCGACACAGTAGTAAGTGCCGCGGTCTTCCTTGTGGACGGAGGGGATTTTCAGCGTGTTGCCTCTGTAAATACATCCATATATTCACACCTATTTCCAACGGGAGTAGGTACGGCATGTGAAAAGTTCTAGGGACAGGCTCAACCTTGGTGAATCTGTCACAAAGCTAATGTAAATGTTTGTTATTATTTCTCATAATTAAATGTTCAATTAGGTTTAAAGTCAACAAAGCTTAATCTCTAAACTATCTCAATTTTCAGCAACGCTTCGAGGAATTGTAGGTTTAAAGACAAACAACACACGTCATCGCTAACGTTTGGATGATGATGGATAATGATGTCAAATAAGTAGATTGTGTCTAAAGGGAGTCAAATGGTATGGTATATATTCACGGCGAGGGCGGTCTAAAGATTACCGAGTGAAGTGAAATAATATTAATTCTACAATACAATCCTGTGCGATAGCGAGGGACTCTAAAGTAGAATCTTGAGCGTAGCGAGGGATTAAGTAGAATCTTGAGCTTAACGAAAATTTAAGATTGTCCCCCAATATTTAAAAAAAAGACGGAAATCATTTTGCTACCGTGTGACACATACTACTCTTCACACCGCCTATGAGGCCCGCTACTAAAAACATGGAGCCTTATATACAATATAAATAATTTTGTAACCGAGTGACACATACTGATTTTCACGCCTTCTATGAGGAAAATAGTAATTGTTGCTCTCAAATGAGGGGAGAAAAGTATGACTTTGGTCCCTCATTAGAGGGCAACACGGACTCTTTTCTGAAAAGCAGGTGTGACAAACTTGTTACATATCAATTACCTGTAAATGGAACCTCCGGTGGGGAGAATGGCGTTGTTTTCACGACGCCACGAGATCTTCGGCGGCGGGAACCCACCAGCGTAGCAATCCATCTGAGCACCTAGAATAGAGACCTTTTATTAGCGCTTTTAAGGGGCTACGCTATCTCAATGACCTTCGATCTGTAACTCTACACTTTTCCATGTTACTTTTAGAATAGAATAGACTTTATTGTTTCACCGCGTTACATTAATTGTTAAATTATTTATTTATTTAATCTTTATTGCACAAAAGTAAAACTTATAGTACAAAAGGCGGACTTAATGCCATAAAGCATTCTCTACCAGTCAACCTTAAGGCAAAGCAGAGAAATTGTGGGCGGTGCAACTAAGATAATAAAAAAAACAGCAGGTACTTACAAAGACTGGAAGGATATATACAATACGATATGATACTATATAATATTATAAATAATAATATAATATACAACCACTACTAAATAAATATTAATACATACACACATACATATACATATATATGGATGAAACTTACAAATTAGAAACATTAAGATTTCTGGTTATAGGTTCCAATGGTAACCCACACCAGGTATACAATATTAACTTAGAGCTGGACACAGAATAATTATATTTAGGTATTCTTATAGGGATGCGCAATTTATCTCATCATATTAACAACGGTAGTCAATAACGTAGTATATGTATTTTTTTTAATCTTTAAAATTGCATAAATAAGCTGAAGATTGATTTCCGGAGTATTTTCATATGACTTGTTTATAGGTAAAAAAAAAAATATTTTTTGTGTTGCGATATACCCTATTGCCTTTCAATATCTTTCGAGTCTTTAATAAAATTGCTAGTTACAAGATAAACAGTACTATGAGGTTAAGAATGTTAAGATAAGTACCTTTTGAACTACTTTTAATTACTTGCATGCTAGTATTATTTATGTAATACCTATAGCAGAACATGTTGCTTAATTGTATTTTATCATCTTTCTACATAATTATTCTATGCAAATATAGAATTTAAGTTGAAGACAAAGTGAGTCTCTTTCATGTCGAGTTTTCGGTCACAGCACAGATGGTACTCTACTTATACATCACCACGTATAAGTGGAGTAATGAGATACACTCGCGGACAAAGAACACGGGTCGTTAAAATACCGTGATATATTCCTAAAATAGTACAAGGTTGTACAGTTTTTTAATCCTGTCATAATCTTTATTTAATTTTACATTTCAAACTACAAAAATAACAGTTAAAAAATATCGTTACCAGGTTTAAATCGGGTTCGTAAAAACCCATAAAAAACAACGTTTACGGAGCGAGATATCGCAAAAAACGACACTTTTGTATATTGATACTTTTATGATCGGATCCCGGAAATTACTTATATAGTTGGGTTGGTTGGTAACAGTATAAAAAAACCTTATTGCTGTTATTAAATTCAGGATGACCCGAAATTTTTGACCACGAATGTACTTAATAAGAGATACTACTTCTATCTCTATGGATAATACTCACTCTCTCCCTCGCTGGCGACGAGCGAGCGGGTAGAATTGTCGGAGATGATCGGCGGCCTGCGGACCTGCAGTTCCACCTCTGCTGTGATCTTGTTAGACACGGACATTATCACTTGGCACTGGTACCAGCCCGCGTCCGTCTCCTGGATGTCTTTGATCTGTAAAATATTCCATCAAAATCAGTACTGTAATAGTACAAAGGCCATCGGGTTTGTCGGCCTGTTAAGCCTAGTTGGTAGTGACACTGCCTGCGAAGCTGAGGTCCCGGTTTCGAATCCCGGTAAGGGCATTTGTTTCTATGGTGAGCAGAAACATTTGTTCCTGAGACTTGGATGTTTCTATGTATTTAATTAAGTATATATACATATATTTATATTGTATATCTATTAAATATATCGTCGTCTAGTACCCATAACATAAGCCTTATTGAGCTTACTATTCGACTAGTTCGATTTGTGTAAAAAAATTCCCCTAATATTTAATAATAATAATAAATATTGGGGGACAATCTTACACAAATCGAACAAGTCCCAAATTAAGCAAAGCTTGAACTATGGGTACTAACCGACGATATACATACTTATATAGATAAATACATAGAGAACATCCAAGACTCAAGAACAAAATCCGTGCTAAATGCACAAATAATGCCCTGGCCGGGATTCGAACCCGGGACCTCGACTCGCTTACCGATAAAGTATACGTGGCAGATGCTGCATCGAATCTCAGCGAGAATCTGGAGTCTCGAATGATGAGACCAGAGTTGGTGGAGAGAGGTAGCGCTTCCGTAGACTTATGGCGGTCGTACTTTAGCTGTAACAAAGAAAAAATATATATATACCGGGTGTTTTTATTGAATTCCGTTAATTGCGAGGACCAATCCTAAGATAAAATAAAGTAATGTTTTCTAAGAGACTAGTTTTCTAATTCGTACCATTTCGAAGACATTCAAGAATTCATTTTCGTTACTTAACACCCCTACCCCTACTATAGTATAAAAGATCCTTAAGAGGGCGCAGTACGATCGGTGTGGATCGGTTCTCCATACAAACGTATTTAGGCTCTTATTTTAAAACGCCATGCAAGAATAACATGAAACTTTGTATACACAATGGGATCCGGCATACCTAGGTCGGAATTTAGTTTCCGTTGCGAGAAATTGAAAAAGAAAAAAAATACACCGGTTTTTTGAGTTTTTTACGGCTTGTATGAAAACCTTAATAATGGCTGTATTTTTTCGCCATTATAATTTCAAGCAACAGAAACTAATTTCCACCCTAGCCAAGCTGGATCCCATTGTGTATACAAAGTTTCATGTTATTCTAGCATGGCGTTTTAAAATGAGAGCATAAATACGTTTGTATGGAGAACCAAACGTACTGCGCCCTCTTAACAATTAAACAATGTATACGTGCGTGTCGTTCGAATTTCGAATTGTCATACTTGACATTAACTTTTGCTGAACTCCACGCAGGGGCCTTCAGCTCGAAGAACGAGCTATTCCAAGGAGATGTAAGTTTTTACTTTAGCCAGCAGATGACACTGTGTGTACTGTTTCACCTGCCTCTCTATCGCACTTGCACATTGTGAGTGACAAAGAGGCACATTTTTCGCGGTTGTACTTCTGTCATGTATACTTTACCTAAAATTCAGATGATGTGTTTACTACCTAAATTTATGGTTCAATATTTTTTTCATGTTTACATTTCGAGCGTTCCAACGTACGCAAAATAATTACATAATTAGGTAATGAACACAAAATTGTGACAACAACATTATACTAATTTAGCCTCGTCAATTACTCGTGCAAATGGATAGTAGATTCGAGTGCTTATAAAATGCTCCATAGGAAGAGAAGAATGTATGTTGTCAACTTCTGCTACCTTACAAATTTCGAGTGAAATTTTATCGATGTTGAGTGTATATAAGCTTATAAAGCTTAAATATTTTACATAAAACGAAACGTTTGCACGGTACGTTGACATCGCTGTCAATTTAAAAATTCAAATGTCTAATCGCTTTTTTAGGTTAATTGTATCTATATTAATAATTTCGTGCAGGGGTACGGTAGACCCGAACGAGACCTGTCTCAAATTGAAGAACGTATAAAAATAACGATTTTTGATTTGAACATTTGTATCCGCAAAATTCGGATTGTCGCGTATTTTGCATTCAAAAGTGTTAATTTTATGACGAAAGGTCGGCCATATTAAATTCGTTGGTTGACAGCGTCGGGTTGGGTACGTTCGGAAATTGTAAACTATGTTTGCGTCCGGTCTGTTGGCCAGGTTGCTGGGCTGCGTTCTGGGTGAGGGGCCATCATCGCCCATTGTGTGGATTCGGCTAGCCGCATCTGCAGCGTTTTGTTTTTGTAGTTTTCAAGCGTTCTATACACCTATCAGCCTAGCTAGCACGATAACTTATAACGTTATATGGGCGAAATGTATTAAAACGTCACATAAATACAATACAATACAATATATGCTTTATTGCGCACCTCAAAAAAGAATTACAAATAGAAACAGCATAAAGATACAAGCAGACGCAAAAAACGTAACGGTATAATCTATCGTGCTAGCTAGGCTGATTGTCACAACAACCGCCTTCAAAGCGAATGTATGGGGCCTGTTACATGGTTATTATTATCACGTGATACATTCATATCACGATATTGAAGCAGAATCCATACAAATTTGAAAACTGGGATAATATTGACACCCCAGTATTGTGATAATATTAATCGTGTAAAGGACACCACTTGAATGTTTGCTGAGTCTGTCCGCCATCTTAAAGCTGCGTCTCTATTTTGTTGTGACAAACTACTAGGTGACTTATGGCTTTTAAACGTCTAGCAAAATTCTATCCCTATCTCGCTCTATCTTATAACTTAGTGGTACTCATGCGGTTCGCCGCGCTCGGACGTTAGAGGCGCTACCGCGAACCGAAAACGAAGTATCTGCCTCTCTCTCGCACATGTATATTCGAACGACAGAGAGGAAGATAGTTCGTTTTTGGTTCGCGGTAGGCCCTCAGGCATCAACTTTAAAACGAATAGGGTATTTTACTATAAGAGAAATAAAAGTGCGTCGGAGTCGCACACTGAGGGTTCCGTACAACTAAAAAACAAATGTGATTTATCAATATATTGATATTTTTGATAAAATATACTTCATAATAAACATTATCACCTAATTTCAAGTTCATAGGTCGATGGGAAGTTAAAAATTATATGTGTCACAGACAACACACGGAATGTTCTTTGACTTTCTTCGACCGTCCGCCGCGCTCGGACTAAAGTGCTACCAACCGAAAACTAAATATATATGTCTCTCTGTCGCACTTGCATATTGGAGCGCGGAGAGGGAAATACTTCGTTTTCAGATCGCGTTAGGCCCTCTGGTCTGACGGCTCCTATTCCTGGATGGTGCGCGTATCGGAATGTGAAATACCTTTGGCAAAACGGAACAAGTTGTTAAATAGCTTCTATTAATTAGAGAAAGTATTACAAACTGTTAGTATTATCACGCGAAACACTGAATATTGAAGCAACATCAATAGGGGCCTGTTACATGGTTGTTATTATCACGCGATATACTGATATCACGATCCGTATCACGTGCAATGAATATTGAAGAAAAGTCCATACGATTTTAAAAATATTAAGCGTTTAACAGACGCCATACAATTTTATAAATCGCGATAATATTGACACATAATATTGAGTGTAAAGGGCCCCACTTAAGAGAATTTGGCGGAGAATAGAGAGCTGCTACCGCGAAACGAAAACGAACGAACATCGTGTATTTCCCTCTGTGTCGCTCGATTTTGCAAGTTCGACAGAGAGGGAGATACACGAACTTCATTTGTTTTCGTTCGCGTTAGCAGCTCTGACTTCGCACCAAATATACTGACTGGCACATCAATATTTAACAATTGCACATCTGAACTGAATTTTAATGAACGATTAGTATTTTAGCTATACAAATCAGTACTGATTACGATGTCAAATTATTTATGTGCCTTTAAATACTACCCTTATAAAAATGCTTAGGATTAACTTGCAAAGATACTAGCCTTTGCCCGTGACGTCGTCAGCGTAATCTTTTGCTCCCTATTCCATATGTTAATCCAGACTACAGACTAAATTTCTATACGAAGTTGCATCATAATCCGTTGTTGTAATGTTTTTATTTTATACATTTTTGTACACTATTTCTTTCGTCGTTTGCATAACTGTCACGAATAAATGTTTACTTTATTTCTTTCTTATTTATTTCACCCGAGCGAAGCCGGGCTTTCATCTAGTATTTATATAATTTTGTGCAGTTAATAACTATATATTACGATTTGCTGTTAATAGTAATAGTTTCAGTAAATAATTTCGACCCTACAACGTGACGGTAAAAGCTATCGTGCGGCTAAGCAGAGTGTAATGGATTCATTGAAAACTGAATATCTTCGAATGACAAAGCCGCTCCCTACAAAATATAATATGCCACTTTTTACGTGTTAATTTTGTGTTATTGTTTATAATACTGATAAATTTTGGTGCGATTGCTAATATCGAATGTTTGTAAGTAAAATTGTGTTGTAATAAACGATATTTACTAAGTTACCTATTTTGTTTTATTGTCAGAAGAATGTCATGCCCATTTTATTAAAAATGGTCTGAAATTGATGCAAAGATAGCCAAATAGGAAATGTAACTTTTATTTCATTACCTATTTCCTTATTTTTGCATTAGTTTCAGAAAGGAACTTGAAATGTATTTTAGTAGTTAGTACCTGCCGCCGAGCGGCCGTGCGGTTAGTTTTGTACTAATAACACTATGGCGCTACAATCTACGTGGAGTATTTCACTGATATCTCTATCTCAGTCTATATATTGTACTTTGTGACTCCACGTTAACTCTTAAGGCCGGTTTTCACTCACTCTTGGTGACGGAATTATTTTTTTGTATGAAAATGAAAAAAACAATTGATTTTGAAAAACTAAATATGCACGTAGCACGTTTCTATGGCTATACAGAGCTATATGCTAGAAGGAATGGAAATCAATAATAACACCCTGTATACACACTGTAATTTTATATGTAACTATATAATGTATATTGTTTTGAAAAATGACACCTCGCCGAGTTTCTTACGCCGGTTCTTCTCGTGGCATAGTTTTATTTTTCCGAACCGGTGGTAGTTTATTGACGTTCATAGTAGGTGCATGTAATATGCCTAATTTGAAGAATAAACTACTTTTAGTTTTTTACTTTTATATATATAGTATCCTATGTGTATCAGACATTGTCTGGAAGAGATCGCTCTTTAGCGATAAGACTGTTCTTTTGTATACGCTGTTTTATTATGTAAGATGTGGAGGTCCTGTGCCACCCGCAACCAGCGGACTCCCGCGACCTCCATCAGGTCATCAGTCCACCTTCCTTCCGGTACGTGGTCGCCACTCGAGACTCTAACCGCCCCAACGGCCATAGGTTCTACGTGCAATATGCCCCGCCCCATGCCAATTAAGCTTAGCGATTCAGAGGGCTATCTTATCGTCCTATATTCAGCAGTGTCTCAATAGTCGTTGACCAGTGTGTGTTGCCAGTGAAACGTGGTCGCTTACTATGTGCCTAGCAATGCACCGAGGAGAAGTTTCATAAGTTGCGAAACTTCTATGGAAAATATTCTCTGGAACTTAAATTTAATAAACAATCTTATCGTGTCAGGACCGACGTAGACACACGCCATTTTAAATATAATGCCTGCGTGGTTTACTAATATGTGGCGTGTAATATTTTATATTACACAAAATGTTAAAGTTCTCATGGGAACATTCTCACAGAGAACTTTCTAAGTTTCCTTCATGTAATTTCTCGGAAATTTCCGAGAATATTTCTGCAATTCTGCAATTTGTACATTGCTATATGTGCCTCATAAGAAGGCTCAAAGTCACCCAAAGATCAATGGAGAGGGCTATGCCGGGAGTTTCTCTGCGTGATCGCATCAGAAATGAGGCCATCCGCAGTAGAACCTAAGTAAAATGTGACAATGAGGTGAAAATAATAGGTTAATTTATTTATTTATCGAATGGCAATGCATTTCGAACCGTGAGATCATCAAGAAGCCAGTACGGTTGCCAGTTTGTTGCACTTTTAGCACCACCCAAGGTCACGTATAGGGTAACGGTGGGATTGATGTTTAATAAGTCATTTCTGCTCACGGGACAATGGCGTCCCAGACCTTTGCAAGGCGTGCGTGGAGCCGAAGTACCGAACCAAACGATTACCACTGGTCAACAAGCAGAGCCGCTTTCGACATTTTAATGAAATGCAAGGGGGTACACCGATCTGATCCGATGCTGTCCCTGTCCGTGTCATGAGACGCACACAGAAACAGCACCCGCCAGGGTGTACAGAGACTATTGCTGATTGATGGAATCTAAATGAACCGGGTTATTGGATGAAGATGATGGGCTAAAGGCTGGGCTGTTGAGTAAGACAACCGACGCCTGCTTAATGAAACTGGCTCATTTTTATCTCCGACAGGTGGTGACTCGCTCTCTACTAGATGGGCCCCTATTAAAATTAAACATTAAAAAATGGCTTAGTGGCAACACCGTTCAGTGAGTTCAGGGGGTAGAGGTGGCATTTTTTTTATACCGCGTCGGTGGCAAACAAGCGTACGGCCCGCCTAATCGTAAGCGGTCACCGCAGCGCAGCCAACCCCATACTGTAGTCCCTCGGGAAAACCTCAGCAGGGAGCTCATTCCACAACTAGAGCGTCCGGTGGGAGTAATTCCTCCGAAACCGTACCTTACGCGACCATTTAGGTTCTAAGGTGTGAGGATGAATGCCCTGCCGGCGGCGAGCGGTCGTGGGCATCCTGAAAAACAGTTAATCGGAGGACAAGGAGGCAAATTTTCCCCTTAATCCTTTATTTGGCAATGTATATCAGGATATACAAAGTATTTGACTATCTTTTTGTTTTTTTTTTTTTTCTGAAATTGTTTGAACTATTTAGTGCCACCGAGGCTGGAATATGGGGCATTAGCATTTTTTTGTCAAATAAAGGGCTAAACTCAACGGTCCAATATCGCTCGTGAGTTTGGGATCATCCACGATTCGCACAGCACGTCTCTGAAGCGCGTCAAAAGGCCCAAGCTGGTATCCAGGAGCGCCCGCCCAGAGGTGACCGCAATAACTCCATGTGGGGACGGACTTGTGACTTATATAATAGAAGTCTCTATCCAGGGGTGAAGTATCGCTTCTGGCTTTTTGGATGCCAGTTTGGCTTTGCCTACTAAGTGGCTTCGAAATTGGACTTTAATTAGTACCTATAGTGTTTATTATTCTTGTAAACATTTCGTATTTATAGACTAGATTAAGCAATGACTCCAGAAGTTATCAGAAGAAGATACCGTTGACACCCGTTGACCGGGTTCAGCCGATAATATGAGGCGATGTTGCGCAATTTACAACATATACCCAATACGCATACTACATTACAGACTCCTTGAAAAACCTTGAGGAAACGAACTTATTCAATTACTAAGCATTTAAAAACATTAGAATTATTATGGTTATTCTCACTACTAGTGACATGTTTCGAACTCTTCGCTACGCTTCGTATCTCTTGAACACTCATAATGAAGAATTTCAGAAAATTTCGAAACATGTCACTCTTAGTGACAATTAATACGTGTGCTTCATCATCATCATCATCATCATATCAGCCGAAGGGCATCCTCTACAGGAATTAGGCCTCCCCCAAAGAGTACCACAATGACCGGTCCTGCGCCACCCGCATCCAGCGGACCCCGGCGACCGTTACCATGTCATCAGTCCACCTTTCGGGGGTCGCCACTCGAGAACCTTTCCGCCGCAACGGCCATCGGTTCTACGTGCAATGCGCCCAGCCTACTGCCACTTAAGTTTACCGATTCGGAGGGGTTTATCGGTTACTTTGGTTCTACTGCGGATGACCTCTTTTCTGATGCGATCACGCAGAGAAATTCTCAGCAAAGCAGTTAACGGCTGAGGCACGCACGGCTCGCTAGTTGCTCAAAAGGTGCGTACGCATTTGAGGCATCCTCGAGTTGACGCACGCACGACTCGCCAGTTGCTCGCGCCTCACGCGCCGTGCTCAAACGCGCCTCGATGTGTGTGCCTCGCGTAATTTGGGCAGTTATCGGAACGTGCCGCGGAGAGAATAAATAACTAACTACGATGGCTCACTGACCTAAAGTGAGTCTTGGCCTCCCGAGTTTTCGCCACCTACCCCGATCCTGCGCCACTTCCCGCCACTTGGGGGGCGTCCACAAATTAAGTAACGCAAAATTATTAAGTTTTTGAGCGCGCTCGTAGTTGCCAATATTTTCTCAGAGAAATACCGCAAATTAGGGATGTGAAAAACTAAACATTTTTTTTATGTATACTATTATAAAAAATCTTGCGTGACGTAATGCAAACCTTGACACCCCCCTCCACCAACGTAACAGGACCGTAACGCTTGGCCGGACTAACCCCCACCCTCCAATTTGCGTTACGTAGTTTGTGGACGCCCCCTTGGCGCTTTGGAGACTGCGCAGGTCCGACTCAAGCGAGCGAGGTCTTGGGTTGGTGGGTCAGGTCGGTGGGGAGGATAAATATAAATAAATAAATATTGGGGGACAATCTTACACAAATCGACCTAGTCCGATATACATACATACTTAAATACATAGAAAACATCCAAGACACAGGAACTAATTATAAACCCCGGGACCTCCAGGTTCATAGGCAGAGCAACTGTGTGGATTGGGGACTTAACATATCCACCACCACCACCATATCAGCCAAAGGTCGTCCACTGCTGGACATAGGCCTCCCCCAATTTCATGGAGGGTAAATGCCATAATCGCCACGCTTGGCATGCGGGTTGGCGATCGCAGTATCTCCACCGCACTCCAAGGATGCTGCTGCCCTTACCTTACTTAACATATACTTGACAGAAATTTATTTAGTTATTTATTAGGTAAACGCTATTCCCAAACTCAAACGAAAAAGGTTGCTACCCAAAGGTTGTCTAGAAGAGATCGCTTAAAGCAACAAGAACGTCTGTTGTTGACATTATTAATATTGCCAAATCTTCTAGGGTTAAGTCCGGGGTAGTTGGCCATAGTTTTTTAAGATGCTGTTAAAAGTTAACTTGACACATTATTATTAAAATCTTTATTTATAATTAAAATTTGAACAAATAATTTTCATATATTTAGCGACGAAATAACGAATTGTAATGAGATCAACATTTAAAAAAAAGTTAATTTTTATCTCATTTGGCCATCTCTCCCGAAGTGTCCGGATGAGATGGCCAAAACGAACGTTTTACATACAGTCGGCCATCTTTCCCGAAAGTATCAGGGTATGATGGCCATAACAATGATTTTACCTACTTTTGGTTATTTTTATGTAAAATTTTTGACCGTAGATTAGACCGTATTATTAATAAGGCTTCAATCAAAAAATTGAAATCTAACTGTGGTAAGTGCAAAATTTTTATTTACATAATGATTAATGCAATCGGTAATTATTTTTTATGTGATTTTATTTTTTTAAGGGCCCTTGAAGTTGTGAACATACTGGGTAATTTTATCTTTCTTGGCATTTTTTTAAATGCTATTCAAAGATCTAACGATAGTAAATGTTACCATACTGAATTGGCCTATCTATCAGCTTAGCACACAAAAAAAATCAAGCATCTACCGCAATAATTCACGTCACCATAAATAAAAATCTCATCATACGCGGCGATAGGTGAAAAATTAAAAAAAAAATCATAACTCCGAAAATACTAAAAATCGCGGAACATACATGGGGGTGATTCAGATAGCCCTCTAGGTCCTCTACCTCCCAGCTTCAGTATATCACTACTTCTTGGGACACCCTGTATAAAAAGGGTCAGCAACGCACACGTGACGCCCTGGAGTTGCAAGCGTCCATAGACTGCGGTGACCACTTACCATCAATGTGGGACGTACGTAGTATGAATGTTCCAAATGAAAACTTAATGCGAACAAAGTTATGTTACATCAAACGTTTACCCAGCCTTCACGACACAAAGAGACAATTTAAACCCCAACAAAATGTCTTTTTAATATCACATATCACAATCCAGGCATGACGTAATAAAAATACCAAATACGTCTTCCGGATCTATGAAAGGGTCCCAAACTTGCACCGACTGGTTGTCACTTACAACCTTATCGCAGTAATATGGGTATTATCAAAATTCAATAGTGTAATTTGTGGCCCCCTTTATGAAGTGAGTCAGTGATGCGTTGTATGGGGTCATTGGTAACTTGATGGAAGTTAGAATTGATTATTTGTCTTCTTGTTAGACCATAAGGGTATCTCGAGAGGACAGTAGAATGAGGTAGGCAGAGGAATGTTATTTCGCTCATACATACATGGAGCAGCCTAACTGGGGATCTACCTCCAAGTTACGGAGACCTCAAATACCTATACGTACCGCGTGTGGTATTTTTTCAATACCACGTCGGTGGCAAACAAGCGTACGGCCCGCCTGATGGTAAGCGGTCACCGCAGCCGCACCGCAGGGTGTCACATGCGCATTGAAGCATGCCCTTTAAGAATTTATACACTCCTTTCTTGAAGAACCCTATACTGTAGTCTGTCAGGAAAGAAAACCTCGGCAGGGAGCTCATTCCACAATCGGAGCGTCCGAAGGAGGAAATTCCTCTAGTATGCGAGGTTAAGCAACGTCGTCAACTGTTGGATGGGTGACCGCGAGTGGTTACTAACTGTACGCTCCCGTGCTTTGAAAGGCACAGTCGCTAAGCCAATTTACGGGTCTTCGGGCGGCTTGAGAAAGTCTAACGGTCAAGTTGCCCGCTCACTTGACAAGCCTAATCCCAATAAGGTCTAGTAGTTTCACCCTTGGATTGGAAGGTTAGATGCCAGTCGCTTATAAACTAAGGCCTACGCCAGTTCTTGGGATGATTATTATTATTATTCGCTGTATTTATTTTCTTACTTCAGCAATTTTTTTTTTACATTACGTAACTTTATAAAAGTAAAATATATAAATATACATATAAAATATAAAAGCATTATAAAGAACCTAACCTAGGGTGCCGCCGGCAGCGCCTTATTATTATTATATAATTTTAGACAGGCAGCTCGCGCTGGTACTAGGTCTAAATCATAGTTCACTAAGCACTAATATAATTCACTGCTTAGAGATAGGTTGTGAAGACTATTTTTAAACTGATTAACACAACTGTCACTGTTGGAGTTCACAACTTGGGAGGGTAATTTGTTCCAAGCATTAACAATTCGGTTCGCATTAAAGTTTTTGCCGATATTTGTATTTTGTCTTGTTGTTAGTTTATAATTGTGTCCTCTTGTGCGCGTGTTTAGATGTCGAGTGAACAAGTCGGTCAGTTCTGGACAGTCGTGCCGTTTAGAATTTTAAAAGTCTCAATCATGTCTCCACGTTGGCGCCTCGTTTGCAGTGTTGTTAGGCCTAGCTTTTATAGTCTATCCTCATATGATAGTGTCTTTAGCTGTGCGGGAATTTTGGTGAATTTGCGCTGTACTCGTTCAATCATTTCTATGTATTTTTTGAAGTATGGATACGTTTTGTAGATCTTTAGCATTGTTTCAGGAGTAAGGATGCGAAAGGCTCTTCTAATTATGTAGATGATAGACTTTGCTTTTTTTACCATTTGCGAAATGTGGGGTTCCCACTTAAGGTCATCGGATATAAGGACTCCCACATCTTGATTGATTAGGTAGCGGACCCCGGGCATCCTTCAGAATGCAACTGTACTGGGATAACATTGGATGATGATGAAAACAGCTACCCTCGGGGTCCCTCGGGTCTAACGGCTTGACCTCGAATGCTGCAAAGGGCTCGAAGCGTCGGGATGTAATATATATATATATATATATATATATATATATATACAGGGTGATTCGGGAGACGTGAGCAAGATCAACCTTTATTTTACAAACAATTGTTTGACATATTTGTGATCACTTTGTTACACACTAATTAATGTTTGTAAGGTCTTTTCCACTAGGCCTCTTCCGGATCGCCATTATTTAAATACTTGTTTTCCATGTTCTTCCATGTCTGTCTTTCCATTGCTACTTCTCTCCAGTCTTTTCCTATTTTTTAGACTCGATTAAATCTGTGTTTACAGACTTCAATAGAAGGAAAGAGGTTCTCAGTTTGTCTGCATGTTTGCGTGTTCTTTTTTTTATGTATGTTTCCCGACAACTCTTGACCATGTTGGCCTATTTTGATAATTCTTTTTTTGTTTCAAGCAGGTACCCCAACATTGGTCCCATATAAATTTGGTTAAGGACTGATGATGGGATCTAGGAGGAATCGAGGGAACTCCTTGAATTTGATAGGCACGCACATGCCGATTTCGGTATTTTCTGTAGGCAACCAAGCATTGGCTCACAGAAACCACAAATTGGGGCAAGTACAAAATTGGAGTCGGTTTTTTTTTTGGTACCAATTATTATCATCACTCATTGTTATATCATACCTACTGTCTAGTTTTTTACTGTGCTCCTAACGAGACGACTGAGCATCAAAAATTGCCAGAATAAATTATACTCTGTCAGATTGACAGTCTAAACTTAATTGGACAACCTGTTTAGCCTAATTGGTAGTGACTCTGCCTCCGAAGCTAGAGGGTTTGAATCCCAGCCAGGGCATTATTTGTGCATTTAGTATGGATTTTGTTCATGGGTCTTGGATGTTCTCTATGTATTTAAGTATGTATTTATCTATATAAGTATGTATATCGTCGTCTAGTACCCATAGTACAAGCTTTGCTTAGTTTGGGACTAGGTCGATTTGTGTAAGATTGCTCCCCAATATTTATTTATTTATTTATTGGTGCCTATGTACTATGTGTAGGACAGTCGTCAGGAGGTAGTTGTGTATAAATGTGGTGATAAATAAAGCTATAACATACCCATAAAACCGGATAGTCCTGGGCATAGTGCACGGAACACTCCAGATCCACCTGGCTGCCGATGTCCCGGATCTGTTCCTGAGTTATATGGGAGATTGTAGGAGTCCGTTGACCCCATACTGAAAAAAAAGTGAAAAATGACTGGAAACAAGTTCTTGAAAGGCAAACCGGGGTTAAAATAATGCACCTTCTATATCACCCTCTAAGTCACAAGATGATCTAGGAGAAAAAGATATTTATTATGTGCATTGTATAATCATCTCATCTCCCAGAGGAACTAATACTGCTAGAGAGAATGCCTTAATAAAGTTTCTTGAACTCCGACAGTATTAGAATTAGTAGCATTTAGTTATATAATTGTAATTTATTTGTTCCTTTGACTGTGATGTTTATGTTTCTTTGTAATTTTTCTTGACTGCATTATTTTGCATGGTAGCATGCAAGTTAGATAGAATATACAGAGTTATCTTAATTATTACTTCCATTTTAGTAATGAAAAAGAAATAACAAACTATCTAATTGAGTAACAAAACAGTGACAAAACTTAAAATATAGGGTCATCATTTATTTAAGACATCTTGCGTCTTGTTTTACATATAAAAATTAGCATAAAAGCATAAGGCACTTAACTGATACCATCAAAAATCTTTCACTAAAGCTTTGACACCCTAATTGTCACTATTTAACAAATGGTAGATTTAAAGCTTACAAGTCGTAATTTATAGCCACCCTTTATCGGACGAATCACCCCTCTTCCTGTTTTTGCCCAATGAAGCGGCAAAATGAATCGATAGTAGGGTGATTGGCCGTTTTACCCATTTACGACATCAATTTCGAGTGGTAAACCTTTTATTAGACCCTATATTTAATTGAAAACTAGATCGAACTATTTTAACGTTGAAAAAAGCCGTTAGACGCTGATTAATCGTCATATGTTTCATTTGAAAATAGAATACCAAATCTAACTCAATAATTAGTGTTTAGGAAGGTTTTTAAAGAAAAGATTAGGTTGTTTATACGATATTTCTTAAGAAACGTGATATTAGGGTGTGTCTGTAAAGAAATTACGTGCACCGAACATAAACAATTGAGAACCTTTGTGTACTAATGCTGACAATTACTACCGGTTTTAAAAGTATTTTCTTACTTGAATGACGACTTGACGATGTGGATTAAGACTTGTTACTATAGTTTTAACTTACCGCTTGTTGTTAAACACAGTATTAACGTAATAGATTTGCAAGTAGCCATTTCACTATACGCTTCACCACACCGCACAACAAAACTTTCTCAGCCTCTATGCTACGCGCCGCTGCCGCAGACCATAATAATTTCCTCTATGCGCAGACCGCTCCTTGCTCTTGCTCTGCGAATGAACGAACGAAATTCAAATGAAATGAATGAATAGACCGAATGGAAAATAGTGGCAGATGTGCGGCTGGGTTGCTAGAAGCAGAAACGAAAATCGCTCATTTTTAATTCAAACTTCATCAATTCTATTTGCTGCCCGGCCAGTATTATAGCTTATACCGTCACGTTATATGGCCAAAATATACTGAAACGTCACATAAAACGTGACGGTATAAGCTATAAATTATCATACTAACCGGGCTGAATAATTGTTTTATGTAGATTAGTATTTTTGAAAATGTTTTAAATATAAATACGATTTAAAAATAGCACCATGGTTTTTTTGTTTAATACATATATTGCGTAAGTACCTATATAAAAAAAACTATACAGTTTCTGACTAAAATATTATGACGATTGATGCAGAATCCAGCTCCATAGTCAAATGCATGGGATAAATAAAGGTACTGTGCGAGGTAGGTAGATGATTAGGTAACGGACCCCGGGCATCCTTCAAAATGCAACTGTACTGAGATAACGCTAGGATAATGACGACGAGGATGATGAGATGAGAGAGGCCACAGTTTATTTTTTTTATGTAGGTCATTCAATTATACAAATAATTACTTATAGTAAAGCGAAATAATATAAATCGGCATCGGCATGTCACTAATCTGTAATATTTTCATTAAAATTACACGGTTCAGTAATATTGCAACACTGATCAATGACACAGCCAGACACATCCATTCACGCTCCACAACTCATATATCCTTCACGACGTCGATAAAGCAGGTTGTTTCAATTGCTCGAGTTTTTAATCTGCTATTCGACGATAGATGGCACTGTAACAGCGTAAAATAAATTTAGTTCTACTAGTTATCACTAGATGGTACTGATAACTATTTACGTACGAGGAGACGAAGAGGATAGGAGAGATGGAAAAATAGCTAAATAACTAGAGTGACCTAACCTTACAATCGACCGCAACCAAAATGCACAATTAATTTTAATTTTTTAGGGTTCCGTAGCCAAATTGCAAAAAACGGAACCCTTATGGATTCGTGAAGAACCGCTATAGAAATATGATGTGAAATTACTAAAAAAATATTAGACTGGGGGGGGGGGGTATTTTCTTTCAAAAATGACAGAGGTTTCTAACATTTTTTTTTCGATGAAGTCAACTGTTGGTGAGATATTAGCTGTCAATGTCGTAAAAAGTGGGTCCCCCCTCGAATTTCCAAACTATGAAGTTTAAAATTCTGAAAAAAATCATGATGATGTACATTAATAAATCCTTTCAACGAGTTGTGCTTTGAACAAGATAGGTTTAACGGTTATTAAGTTATTACTGAAAAACTGTCTTGCCAAAACAAAAGGGCATAAGTGTCGTAAGTTTCCTATGAAGATACATAACACGATTGGTGCACGAACATTTTATCGTTAAATGTATTGTATAGTGGTTTTAAGTGTAGATTAGGAGGTGTATGTACGGAACCCTTATTGTGCGTGGTCCGACGTCCGACACCAACTTGGCCGGTTTTTTGACTTGGTCGAGTTGTATCAAATTGTTCATTCATAAAGTGAATTTATTTATACCACGCCGGTGGCAAACAAGCGTACGGCCCGCCTGATGATAAGAGGTCATCTCAGCCTATGGACTATGGACACCTGCCCGGCTAGTATGATAGCTTATACCGTCACGTTATATGGCCAAAATGTACTGAAACGTCACAAAACGTAACGGTATAAGCTATTATACTAGCCGGGCTGCAGCACCAGGGATGTCACCGCTCGGTGTACCCCACGTGTACCCCTTGCATTTCATTAAATTGTCAAAAGGGCCTCTACGTGTTGGCTATGTGGTATTACTGGTATTTGCTTGGTACTCGTACTTCGGTACCTCGGCACTTCGGCTCCGCGCACGCCTTCCAAAGGTCTGGGACCTGCCCAGCTAGTATGATAGCTTATACCGACACGTTATATGGTAAAAATGTACTGAAACATCACATAAAACGTGACGGTATAAGCTATCATACGAGCCGGGCTGGGACTTGTCCCGTGAGCGCATAGATAACTTATGTATGCGTGAGCGGAAAAGACATAATAATAAAATCTTTATTTCGGACATTTCATTATTTGCTTGAGTTATACTCGTACAATGATGTCCAACAAATTTACAGGCCTTCATGTCCTTGCCTCAGAGAGGGGTACAATATACAATATTGGCTTAATCCTAGATACACTAACAATAAATCATATAATTAGTGTAGTGAGTAGAGCGCTCGTGGCCCAGCGGTGCCCGCGTGCGTACCACAGGTCAGTTCTAGGATGGGTGACCACTTTGAGTGGTTACTAACTGAGCGCTCCCCGTGCTTTGGGAGGCACGCTAAGCCGTTGATCCCGGCTGCTGTCTATGACAGGCAGTCGTTAAGCCAAGTTAGAGGCCTTCGGGCGGCTTGAGAACTTCTAACAGTCAAGTTGCCCGCTCACTTGAGAAGCCTAATCCTAATAAAGTCTAGATTCCCCCTTGGGTTAGGAGGTCAGATGGCAGTCGCTTCCATAAAAACTAGTGCCTACGCCAATTCATGGGATTAGGTAGCTGGCCCGGGCATCCTTCAGGATGCAACTGTACCTACTGGGACAACGCTGGGATGATGATTAGGATGAGAGTAGAACTCGAGAAGTACTCGAAGTGATAGGAGTACGTTTTGGTGAAAAAACATTATAATTTTTTGAAAAGGTTTATTTATTTGCTTATCCGGTCCTCGGGTGACCGTAGGGCTGGCTCGTTCCTCTCCTCACACAGCGAATCGGCATTGCCATTCAGTGAGGCAACGCAGCCAGCCTTATGAGAACCCTGCCCAGTGGGAGTGATTTGGGGGAGGCCTTTGTGTATAGTTTTAGATAGTTTTTAATTTCTTGTTGTGTTAATTCCTCATATGTATATTGTTTGATCCTTGAATAAAAAATTACGCAAATGGCCGTAGGTATATTAACATCTATATACGCAACCACTTAATTAAACAATGGACTAAATTTATTATCAGCACTACGACCAACGCATTTAATTATTAATTAGTCAAGTATTCGACTTGTTTTGCACATATTTGGCTTTATATCAGTCCAGGAAAATAACAAGCAAATTCAGCTCATACCTACTGCATCAAATACTAGCTTTACCATTACCATAATAACTAATTATCGCCTCTGTAGGTATGAGCTGAGTGTTCCTGGTGGTGGGACCTATATTTCATAGGTATTTTGTTCTTTAACGTGAGCTTACAGAAACATAATAGTAAAGGAAAGGTTCCTAAGAATCGGATTTACGATGGAAATTGCACTATTACGGTTGTGCGTCTGGGACATCAATCTTAAACCACCGTGGCTTTACTTGACTTGCCACCGTTTGGGAGGGGATGGAGTCGAATGATTTGGCGAGGAGGAATGGCTTAAGGCAGTTACCGCTCCCTCCCTGGTTCTGCTAGTGAACTGCATTCAGCGGCTGAGAGCGTCGCTGATGTGCTCGTTGCTGACTGGCGTAGCCAATTTTAGTTAACAGCGCATATGCCTCTGATTTAATTATATTATTGAACGCTTGCATAGCGTTATCTAAATATATAAAAGAAGAAACTGACTGACTGACTGACTGACATATCAACGCACAGCCCAAACCGCTGGTCCTAGAGATTCCAAATTTGGCACGTAGGGTCCTTATAAGGTCTAGGGGTGCACTAAGAAAGGATTTTTCAAAATTCAACCCCTGAGGGGGTGAAATAGGGGTCCGAAGTTTGTATGGGGAAACAAGATTAGCTGGACTATTTTTTTCGAAACTTCACAGGAGTATTTCTAACGAAAAATTAGTAAACACGTGTTTCAGGTTTTCTGAAAAATCAACCCCTAAAAGGGGGAAATGTGGTGACAAATTCTGATAATCGACATGGGTAGTTTTTATGGTATTAACTAGCATTTGCCCGCGGCTTCGCCCGCGTACTAAGCGTAATTTTTAACCGTCTACAAAAAAGAGGTTCACTGTTTGACCCGTATATATGGTTGTAGGTATATATGTATGTTTGTCCAAGATTATCTCGCGTTAGGCTGAACCGATTTAGATGCGGTTTCCAGAATAGTAGTTGTTACATTCTGGGAGTTTCGGTATACGAAGTTTGGTGATTGTGATTTATTAAAAGAAGCATCCAAAAAGAAAATTTGGCTTAACTTTCATTCGCACTCCTTACTGTTAGTCCGTCTGTTACAACCGAGTTGCTTTTACTGGACCGATTGAATTGATATTTGGCACAAACTATCAAGAATTCAGAGCGCTCGTGGCCCAGCGGCACCCGCCTACCGCGTGCGTTAAGCAATGTGGGTGCAGGTCAGGTCTTGGATGGGTGACCGCTTTGAGTAATTACTAACTGAGCGCTCTCGTGCTTTGGAAGGCACGTTAAACCGTTGATCCCGGCTGCTGTTTACGACAGCAGTCGTTAAGCCAAGTTAGAGGCCTTCGGGCGGCTTGAGAACTTCTAACAGTCAAGTTGCCCACTCACTTGACAAAGGGGGATCGAAGTTGCACTACGTCCGTAGGGAGTACCCACCGTTACCCTACACGTGACCCCTGGATGGTGCTAAAAGTGCAACAAAAACTGGCAACCGTACTTGTCTTCCCGAAGATTTCACGGTTCGTAAATAAATGCCATACGATTAAAAAAAAATTTTTAAGGTTGATTTAAATGGAAAAAATATCGAAACCTCTATGTCGTTTATAAAACCCAATCCTTTTTTTTACAATCCCTGGCATGCATGGAGTGCCAAAATTTACCTCAGATTCGAATTAAGAGACCTCTTGGACGCTCAGATCTCGATTTTGAACGAAATCGGGACGAAAAAAAAAAACAATATAGCCACCACTTACACAAACTTTACCTGGAAATCGTATTAAGAGACCTCTCGGACAATCAGATATCGATTTTGAACGAAATCAGGACGGAAATGAAGAAAATCAATATGGCCGCCACTTTTCCCAAATTTTACCTCGGATTCGTATTAGGGGACGTCTCGGACGCTCGGATATTGATTTTCAACGAAATCGGGTTGCAAATAAAGAAAATCAATATGGCTGCAAATTTTACCTCGGATTTGTATTAAGAATTCTCTCGGACGCTCCGATATCCATTTTGAACGAAATCGTGACGGAAATGATAAAAATGAATATGGCTGCCACTCTTTCTAAATTTTACCTCGGATTCGTATTACGAGACCTCTCGGACGTTCAGATATCGATTATGAACGAAATTGGGAAGGGAATGAAGAAAATCAATATGGCTGTGACTTTTTAAAAATTTTACCTCGAAGTCGTATTAAGAAACCTCTCGGATGCTCAGATATCGATTTTTAACGAAATTGTTAAAGAAAAGTAGAAAATCAATATGGCCCCAATGAAGAAAAGCAATATGGCCGCCACTTTTTCCAAATTTTACTTCGGAGTCGTATTAGGGGACCTCTCGGACGCTTAGATATCGATTGTGAACGAAATCGGGACGGAAATGAAGAAAATCAATATGGCCGCCACTTTTTCCAAATTTTACCTCGGATTCGTATTATGTGGCCTCTCAGACGCTCAGATATCGATTTTGAACGAAATCGGTTTGGAAATGAAGAAAATCAATATGGCTGCCACTTTTTCCAAATTTTACCTCGGATTCGTATTAAGAGACCTTGTGGACGCTAAGATATCGATTATTAACGAAATCGGGACGGAAATGAAGAAAATTAATATGGCCGCCACTATTTCCAAATTTTACCTTGCATTCGTATTACGAGACCTGTCGGACGCTCAGATATCGATTTTGTACGAAATCGGGAAGGAAATGAACAAAATCAATATGGCTGCGACTTTTTCCAAATTTTATTTCGGATTCGTAATAACACTTCGAACGCTCAGATATCTATTTTGAACGAAATTGGGACGGAAATTAAGAAAATCCATATGGCTGCCACTTATCCCAATTTTACCTCGGAGTCGTATTAGGGGACCTCTCGGACGCTCCGATATCAATTTTGAACGAAATCGCAACGGAAATGAAGAAAATTAATATAGCCGTTACTTTATTCAAAGTTTACCTCGGATTCCTATTAAGAGTCCTCTCGGACGCTCAAATATCGATTTTTATCGAAATCGTATCGGACGGCACTGATTAATAAAACCATTTACTTACAATACATTGAATCAAAAAAGGTCGTCTCTTCATAGGGAATTCACGGCATTTCAAATGCACCTTAAGATGTTATAAGGAACCTACATGCCAAATTTGGTATCTCTCGAATCAGTAGTGTGGGCTGTGCGTTAATATGTCACTCACTCAGTCAGTCAGTTTCTTCTTGCAATTTGGCAAACACTTTTAATAGTTTTCATGTTCGCAATATAAAATTTCGAAATCAATGCAAATTTTCAAAATTAACGACCCAAAGAACCATAAAAACGACGCCCATATTAATATTTAGACATTCCAACCCCCTTGGAACCCAACAGAGGGAATGGTATTTCACGTCCGCCACGTGGGATTTTAAAATCATTGTTGTTTTCGTAATCAGCGACTTGATAAACCATAGAAACAATACCTACCCATATCGATTTTCAGAATTTGTCACCACATTTCCCCCTTTTAGGGGTTGATTTCTCATAAAACCTGAAACACATGCTTACTCATTTAACGTTAGAAATACTCCTGTCAAGTTTCGAATAAAATAGTCCAACTAATCTTGATTCCCCACACACAATTCGAACCCCCATTTTACCCCCTTATGGATTGAATTTTGAAAAATCCTTTTTTAATGCACCTCTAGACCTTATATGGAACCTATATAATAAATTTAGAATCTCTAGAACCAGAAGTTTGGGCTGTGCGATGATATTTCACTCACTCAGTCCGTCAGTTATTTCTTGCAATTTGGCACAAACTTTCAAAAGTTTTCATGTCCACAACATTAAATTTCAAAATCGATGCCATTTAAACAAAAACCATAAAAACGACACCCATATTAATATTTAGACATTTCATCCCCCTCGCACCCCAACAGGGGGGATGGTATTTCACGTCCTCCACGTGGGATTTCAAAAACATTGTTGTTTTCGTTATCAGCGACCCGATAAACCATAAAAACAATACCCATGTCGATTTTCAGAATTTGTCACCACATTTCCCCCTTTTAGGGGTTGATTTTTCAGAAAACCTGAAACACGTGTTTACTCATTTATCGTTAGAAATACTTTTGTGAAGTTTCGAATAAAATAGTCCAGCCAATCTTGTTTCCCCATACAAACTTCGGAGCCCCATTTCACCCCCTTAGGGGATGAATTTTGAAAAATCCTTTCTTAGTGCACCCCTAGACCTTATAAGGAACCTACGTGCCAAATTTGGAATCTCTAGGACCAGCGGTTTGGGCTGTGCGTTGATATGTCAGTCAGTCAGTCAGTCAGTCAGTTTCTTCTTTTATATATTTAGATATACCATAAAAACAATACCCATGTCGATTTTCGATTCGCTGATAACGAAAATAACAATGATTTTAAAATCCCACCTGGAGGACGTGAAATACCATCCCCCCTGTTGGGGTGCGAGGGGGATGAAATGTCTAAATATTAATATGGGTGTCGTTTTTATGGTTTTTTGGGACGTTAATTACGAAATAGCATCGATTTTGAAATTTAATATTGTGGACATGTAAATTTTTGAAAATTTGTGCCAAATTGCAAGAAATAACTGACTGACTGAGTGAGTCACATATTAACGCACAGCCCAAACTGCTGGTTCGAGAGATTCCAAATTTAGTATGTAGGTTCCATATAAGGTCTAGAGGTGCATTAAGAAAGGATTTTTCAAAATTAAACCCCTAAAGGGGTGAAATGGGGGTCCGAAGTTTGTATGGGGAAACAAGATTAGCTGGACTATTTTATTCGAAACTTCACAGGAATATTTCTAACGATAAATGAATAAACATGTGTTTCAGGTTTTTTGAGAAATCAACCCCTAAAAGGGGAAAAGCTGGTGACAAATTCTGAAAATCGACATGTGTATTGTTTTTATGATATACCGGGTCGCTGATAACGGAAACAACAATAGTTTTAAAATCTCACGTGGAGGACGTGAAATACCATCCCCCTGTTGGGGTGCGAGGGGGATGAAATGTCTAAACATTAATATGGGTGTTGTTTTTATAATTTTTTTGGGACGTTAATTACGAAAATGGCATCGATTTTGAAATTTAATATTGGGGACATGAAAACTTTTGAAAGTTTGTGCCAAATTTCAAGAAATAACTGACTGACTGAGTGAGTGACATATCACCGCACAGCCCAAACTGCTGGTTATAGAGATTCCAAATGTAGTATGTAGGTTCCATATAAGGTTTTGAGGTGCATTAAGAAAGGATTTTTCAAAATTCAACCCCTAAGGGGGTGAAATGGGGGTCCGAATTTTGTATGGGGAATCAAGATTAGTTGGATTATTTTATTCGAAACTTCACAGGAGTATTTCTAACGATAAATGAGTAAACATGTGTTTCAGGTTTTTTGAGAAATCAACCCCTAAAAGGGGGAAATGTGGTGACAAATTCTGAAAATCGATATGGGTGTTGTTTTTATGGTTTATCGGGTCGCTGATTACGAAACCACCAATGATTTTAAAATCCCACGTGGAGGACGTGAAATGTCATCCCCTCTATTGGGGTCCGAGGGGGTTGGAATGTCTAAATATTAATATGGGTGTCATTTTTATGGTTTTTTGGGTCGTTAATGGCTGATATGGCTGATATGGTGGTGGTGGTGGTGGTGGTGGTTCGTTAATTTCGAAAAAGGCATTGATTTTGAAATTTAATATTGCGGACATGTAATCTTTTAAAAGTGCCAAATTGCAAGAAGAAACTGACTGACTGAGTGAGTGACATATCAACGCATAGCCCAAACTGCTGGTTTGAGATATACCAAATTTGGCATGTAGGTTCCTTATAAGGTCTAAAGGTGCATGAAGTGCCGTAAGTTCCCTATGAAGATACGACCTTTTTTGATTATATACGATTTCGACATTAATCGATATTTGAGCATCCGAGAGGACTCTTAATAGGAATCAGAGGTACCTAAACTATGAATAAAGTAACGGCCATACTGATTTTCTTCATTTCCGTCCCGATTTCGTTTAAAAATCGATATCTGAGCGTCCAAGAGGTCCCCTAATACGACTCCGAGGTAAAATTTGGAAAAAGTGGCGGCCATATTGATTCTCTTCTTTTCTTTCCCGATTTCGTTCAAAATCGATATCTGAGCGTCTGAGAGGTCCCCTAATACGAATATGAGGTATAATTTGGAAAAAGTGGCGGGCATATTGATTTTCTTCATTTCCCTCTCGATTTCATTCAAAATCGATATGTGAGTGTTCGAGAGGTCTCTTAATACGAATCCGAGGTAAAATTTGTAAAAGTGGCGGCCATACCTATTGATTTTCTTTTTTTTCGTCCCGATTTCGTTCAAAATCGATATCTGAGCATCCGAGAGGTCCCCTAATACGAATATGAGGTATAATTTGGAAAAAGTCTTCTCTAACTTAGATTAACGACTGCTGTCGTAGTTCAAAGGCTTAACGTGCCTTTCAAAGCACGAGAGCGCTCAGTTAGTAACCACTCAAAGCGGTCACCCATCCAAGAAATGACCTGCGCCCACATTGCTTAACACCGCATACGGCACGCGGTAGGCGGGTGCCGCTGGGCCCCGAGCGCTCTAAATTTTTGATAGTTTGTGCCAAATTGCAATTCAACCGGTCCAGTAAAAGCAACTCGGTTGTAACAGACGGACTGACAGTAAGGAGTGCGAATGGAAGTGAGGCCAAATTTTCTTTTTGGATGTTCCAATGGGAACTGGCAAAACCTACCTAATAAATTTAATCTTAGGAAAAATAAGGGTTAAGGATGATTCACAGTTGACCGTTCCGTGTCCGGGCCGGTCCGTTTTCTATGACAGCAAACGCAACGGCCGGCGTATTTCTCTAGAAGAAAACGGGCCGGCCCGGACACGGAACGGCCTACCGTGAATCATCCTTTACACGTGATATTGAATTAGCCGTATTTCTGTACTTCAAAGAAACAGAGTTTATAACCGCTGTGCGCTGCTTGGTCGTTATCAGACCTATTGGTGTTACTGTAGTACACAGATACTTTTACTAAGGGCCATACACTTTTCATTCTTCTCATCTGTTCATCTGTTAATGAATCACAATCACCAAACTTCATATACCGAAACCCCCGGAATGTAACAACTACTTTTCTGGAAACCGCATCAAAATCGGTTCAGCCAAATGCGAGATAATCGTGGACAAACATACATACATACATACGTAAATAAAATACATACATACGGGTCAAACAGAGAAGCTCTTTTTTGTAGACGGTTAAAAATTACGCTTAGTACGCGGGCGAAGCCGCGGGCAAATGCTAGTCAAATATAACTATGTATTATTGCCATAAGACGTCCAAGTTTCTAACCGTCAAAATACTCTCGCACAGCATCAACTGGTGCCAAATATGCGTCCATTATTAACAAAGTTGCAATCTTGCTATGAACTAAAATATCATTATAGCGTGTAATTAACATAAACTGTTGACTTGTAAACTCGTTTCCCAACTCCCGTCTGATTTATTTATATGATGTGAGATTTCCTCACTTGACGAAATACTGTCAGTATTACGTTTGCGCAGTAGTAATACCATGCGCAGAAGTGGCGCAGTACTGCATTCGTATCGGTTGACACTGACAGTAGTGACAGCTGACAGTTTTCTTATAACGTACCGCCTCAGCATCGACAAATCAGGAGTCGCCTTACTCATCACCACTCCCATTTCGCCTTTCAGCTCGAAGTACGTAGTTCTATGGAAATGTTAGTTTAACTTGTTTGTACCAGATGTCACTGGGTGCTATTTCTATCGTACTTGTTGAAGTGACAGAGATACAGCGAACGTGCGGTTAGTTCTTACCACGTTCTTACTAAATTCACAACGGCGCTACGATCTACATATGTGGAGGATTTCACTGGTATCTGTATCTCAGTATATACATATATTGTACTTTGTGCCGCCAAGTGACTTGAAACCGTGAATTGAAACCGCGAAATGATAACGTACGAAGTTCGAATATCTCACGCTCTGTCGCTCAAATATGCAAGTGCAACAGAGAGGGGGGACTTACATATTTGAGCGACAGAGAGGATAATTACGCAACATTTGCGAGCGTGCAGGTGGATCTAAATGTCATTGTCTATAATAAAAATGACAGTTTGATCTAGCTATCGAAAGTTCGTAAAGTCACATGATTACCCTGCTGGAGGGTGATTATGATTACACTGATTACGTAACTAACGTACGTAGTAGATCTGTCATTTTGGTAAAGAAAATTGAAAGCTCCACAATTCCTCCATCAAATTTCCTTATGTAGCAATCGGCACCTAGCGGGTCCATACATAGATGCGGGGCATTGCACATTCTAAAACAGTTTTTTTACGATGGATAAATTTCGGTTTATGAAGGAAAAAGTAAAAAAAATACCGTTGCCTTTCCCTTATCCCCGAAGTTTACAAAGAAAATAAATATGAAATTATTACACGACCTTGTATGAATCTAAATATTACAGGAAAAATTGAATTATTGCTATATCTAGTTTGTATATTTCTTTTATTTCTTCTTTATGTGTTTTAGGGATAATTTTAGTTTTAAATCCATTTAGCTTTTAGTATGTTACTGTGTACCTACCTGCTTCTTCCACCCAAGCGTTCGATCTCCAAAGCCGTCGTAACTTTGCTAGCAGTGTCCCGGAGACCAATGTTTGCTGCTTGTCGCGCTGCCGATACTGCTTGTTTCAATGTAATGTTTTTAATTTTATTACAATTTTCTCATCTTATATTGTATATTTGACATATTGGTTACACATTATACGTTACTAGTTACCCGCGCGGCTTCGCCGCGTCGACGTACTACGAAGAATGCTAGCGAAGCCACGGAATAGAATATGCGTATTCGGAAGGTCGATTACAAAGTCGATTTAAAAACATTCGTGCTTGATCATCACGGCTAGTCGTCAAATTTACAGTAAATGTAAGCCTTACTTCAAGAAATAAGATCTACCTACTATCTATGAGAATTTCTATGAAAAATATGCATCTTAGCAACTTCAGTCAATTTGGCCATCTGATAATAATCAGATAATTTTAGTGTTTTGAATGTGTGTGCGTTGATTGTTTCAGTGTAATGGTGCGTAGCAATAGGAAAATATTTTGTATGTGTGGTTTTTTATGTGTGTGTTATCTCCCCCAATTTACAAAATATTTTGTTCGGTAATGTGCGGTGATGGCGTCTCTTGTCTAAGGCTCTAATAAGGTACGCAAACTCAGAGTACCCCAGAGAAGACGTCTAATAATAATACCGTTAGCGAGCGATATGATCATATCATATAGTTACTAAATGGGGAATGTCTGAAATTTTTAAAAGTTTCATCATTTATTCCTACCATTAGAAAAATAATCAAGGACTTTAAAAAAATTCAGACATTCCCCATTGAATAAGAGCGACTGTGAGGGATATATCATTTGTTGTCTTTGTCATAGCTCCGCAATTAAGAATGTTCTGTGATATGACTCCTATCCTACCCTCCCTTAGAGTACCCCTGAGAAATTTTCAAATAATAATACCACTACCGAGGTCATGTACTAAATGAAATAAGAGCGACAGAGAGAGATACATCATTTGTAGTCTTTGTCATAGTTCCACTTTTTTATTTGCCTCATTATCATGTCCACGTCATACCCGCCCAAATTAAAGAGGTTGTTTATGATAAGGCGCCACCCGTTTAAGACAAATTCTCAATTTAGTGGGTAAGAGCTTTTCCGTCCCCCTTGGTGGAACTCGTACTCGTATAGGATCTCTTTAGAAATACTCTAAGTATCCTCATAACCTATTCTATCTAATCTAGAATAAAACAATGCATGCGACATTGGCAATATTGGTATATATTAACCACACAATGGGCCATTATGGGCCAACGTATAGGTCGCAGTTATGCATTAGAGGATGAAAGGCCATCGCTTTCCATTAGGTGAGACTAAGGCCAATCGCCAGTCAGTCAATCATAAAAAAAACATATTTGCATCTCGTTCCACCGCGTAACTGCGTCTTGTACGTGGCCCATCATGGCCCATCGTGTGGTTTTGGCATGACAGTTGTGAGGTCTATTTTGTCAAGTGAAGTAACTGGGTTAAAATCTTTCGTTATATCTATCTCTATAACACTTGCTTATTGGTGTGATAGAGAAGCAAATATAATTCGGGTAGAACCCCTGACCAGCACTGTCACTGTTGCAGGTGACACTGATACAGTATAATTTAAATTTTTAATTGAACATGTTACCAATAGTGGTAATCTTATTCATCCTTTCAATGTACCTACGCCCTTTTAGAACGTGGCAGTTTAACATGACCATTATCCCCCTTATTTTGGACATGTTTACTGAAACGTAACAAAGAGAAATATACATGTCCTCTAACATTTCGAGTATTATTAACCTTTTCGACGCTAGCAACGTACCTATATTGCGCACCAACGGTCCGAAGCTAACAACGTATATATCCGTCATGGCCTCCCCTTCATGGTCAACTGAGCCCGCCGGTCACTGAGCCCGCGGGTTCAGTTGAACAATATTATTTTTGTCGTGGGTGACTGGGCCGCACTGATCAGACAACTCAGCCCGCGGGCTGAGTCCACCACTATATATCGCTTAAGGGTGAACTCAGCCCGCGGGCTTAGTACACCACTATATATCGCTTAAGGGTCAACTCAGCCCGCATGCTAAAATACCCATATCTATCTCTACAGCTTAAGGGTCAACTCGGTACGACAATCACAATCGACTATTAATTATGTATCTGTATTGGTACCCATCTTTCTGTGGCCTTTAGAGTGACCTTGTTACTATGCAATCTCTCAGATCTATTTAGAAGGAGATTGCATATCGTTCATAATAACGTTGGTTTATTTGAGTTTTTTTCTTTTTTTTTCATTGTTATGTGTATCATCATAACGCGGTCTGAGAAAAGGTTGCTATATCATATCGCTGGTTACAGCGTTTCTAGTATAATTTGTACCTATTTTAGCCCGTAGTCCAATGCAAAAAACGGAACCCTTATAGATTTGTCATGTCTGTCTGTCTGTCTGTCCGTTGTGTATGTCACAGCCCCTTTTTTCCGAAACTGGCCCATAAGTGATAGATATTGGGTTATTGGGTGACTTAGCCAACGGCCTCAGCCAACCCCTAAGTTCAGATAGTGGTAAACTTAGCCCACGGGTTCAGCTAACCCATAAGTTCAGATAGTGGTGAACTTAGCCCACGGGCTGAATTGACAATTTAAGCGGGTCAGGCTGCCCGCCAAGAAATCAAAGTGGTCAACTGAACCCGCGGGCTCAGTGACCGGCGGGCTCAGTTGACCATGAAGGGATGGCCTCTAATGAGATATCAACCTACATGCATTTCTATAGGGTTCAACTTTGCGTTTGACATCCTCAGACAAACATTGATGAATAGCAAATTAACCCCTTGAACGCTATACTTTATGAACGGCAGTGACACTTACACGTCAACTAAAGAACAAAGGTGATTTTGACAACGTACGTTATAACTCCCATGTTGTCGACAATTAAAGGGTTTAATTATTTTTCTGACGTCTTAATTTTGTTAAAGTATTTAACCTTTTAAGCGCACTATCAATAGAAATGCATCTAAGTTGATATCGCATTGGACGCCGTCACCATGACGGATATATTCGTCGTTTTGTCGAATCAATGGTGCGCATATACGTCGAATACGTTATTGGCGTCGTAAACGTTTATTAGTGCAACATTGTTTTCTCGTCGGTTTGATCTGAATCCACCAATAAGTAACGTCTACTGATTGAACTTCTTTGCTTATGATCACCCTACTGGTATGGCAATAGGTGGAAGAGACACACACAAAGCTAGCATCTTCACTTTCAAAATGTTTTGCAGCTTATCTATGATTAACTCAGAAACAGTTCTGTAACTCACAACGTAAAGTTAGATTTGGGTTGTCATTGTTTTGGCAGATATCAATATCAGTCAAGATATACGGAATGTTTATTTGAAACGTCATTGGTTTGCATATCAACTTCTTTGAAGTATAAACCATGACAGTTTAATATTGACATAATTAGAGCACAATAAAAAAAAAGTTGACACAATACATCTGTCATTTATGTAAACTGTAAATACTTAGACCGAATATTATGAATACATCTTGTTAACAAATTAGTAATTTTACTTTCGTTTATTGTTAATAATATTGAGTATTTCTCGACTCAAAAGTTTTATATAGTAATGCTGTACCAGATATTTCTTACAGGAACATTTTAGTTCATATTTAATTTTATGTCATCCGGAATAATACGATAGCCAGTTCCCAAGTCACGTGGAGGTCACGTGTTACCAAGCTAAATTTTGACACCTCGTACAATTCTACCAAGGTAAGCTGACCCCTCGCTTGTATGCGGCGTCATCGAACACTATTTTGAGGCTTATATTTGTCGGGGCATCCTGGATTTTTCGTAAATATCATTTTATTAATTTTCCAGGACAAAAATCAAAAAAACTAAGACCTTATTGCACATCTGCAGGATGGGACGAATCCTATGGTATATAATTTATCAAAATCGGTCCATAACTGTAGATCTGATGGGCATTATTATAAAGATCGGCTTCGCGTAATATATATATAGATAGATAGATAGATGTATACCGCAGCATTAGGTAGCTTAACAGTCTCCTGACACGAAATTGTTATTTCTGACATCCACTTTTTTATTTTGACCTTTAGAGACCTTTTAATTACATCTCTAAAACCTAATGTTTTGACTATGGGGACTCTTTACACCTCCGCTTTTATCTATTATATTTTTGACCATAGAGACTCCTTACGACATCTCTGTATTATAGGATAAGTTCATCGAAAGTGTGCCCAGGTATTTATTTGTTGGTTTTTACTGCTTTGTATTCATTCACTAAATGATTTGAATGTGAATTGAACTGTAATTTTATATTTAACTATACAATGTAAGTATATTGTTTTGAAAAAATGACACCTCGTCGAGTTTCTTACGCCGGTTCTTCTCGTGGCAGAGATTTATTTTTCCGAACCGGTGGTAGTTTCTTGACGTTCATAGGTGCATGTAATTACATGCACCTATGAACGTCAAGCATAATCGTCGTTAGGCATAATTATGCCTAATTTGAAGAATAAACTACTTTTACTTTGTACTTTCTTTATTACTCAATAAACATGATTACAGAATAACAAAATGATTATCATCATAAAAATAAAACATTTCTAAACTAAGTTTGAATAATCTTCAGATAGATGGCGTTTTTCTCCTGAATTAATAAGGTTGGGACGGATACACGATCGTTGTACGGAATCCTCGGTGCGCGAGTCTGACTCGAACTTGACCGGTTTTTGCAAATGTGTATGATCCATCCGCGTTTCAGCCCGGGATACGGTAATTCTATAATAACATCCCTATTCTACTTAAGGAAAACCGTCGAAGTCGAAGTAATGAGCTTGTAATTAAAAGCGCTGTGTTTGCTACCTATGCTTTAGTTTGTGTCAGCTCGCGTACCAAATAAGCATGCGTGTGGAATTTCTGGTGCTGTTCATTTGTCTGAGCGGCGCGTGCGCCTGCCGCGGGACCGGAGTGCGCATCTCCGGACTCCAGGGAGACAAGTGGAGCTATCCAATCCGGCGAATATTAAGCACTTACAGCAGTTACAGTAAGCTAAATGCAAATTACGGTGAGACCTTCAACATTTATTGCTCCGGTAACTACGCCAAAAATCTCCGGATAGAAGGCGAAGGAATATATGAAAATCGTAGCCATGTCCCTGCCCCAAGCGGGCAGCTCGTAGAAGTCAACCTGAAGACTCTTCAACTTACTGTGGAGAAACCTGCAGTAGGACTGTACCACTATAAATGTACACATGAGGAAACTAATTGTTCTGCGCTTCTGGTAATAGAAGTAATGCCTGTAATGACTATCGTAGCCCCTAATGTTCATCAGAAACCGTTCCGCCTTAACAGAGTCCATTATTTTGTACCTATTGATGAAGTTTTTGAAGTGTTTTGCGATGGTAGTCCAGAACTAAAAATCGGTTATATTGATGAAAAAACAGGAGCCGAAATAACTGATATCGAAACTATCAGCCTAAAAGAAACCACCGTTCGATCGAAGAAGCAATGGGGAACAAGTTATTCATCACGTATTTTATTTTGTCAGCACCGACCTAGTGGGGCTACTACACGATCAGTAAAAATTGTTTTTGACTATATACCTGCGGCAGCAAACTTACGGTGCACGGAACTTGAAAACCAAATAAATTGCTCATGGAGCGTTTACAGCACGGGCACAACATTCACACTGTTTTACACTGATGAAGATGGAAACTCGGTGCGAGTCTACGAGGATTTCTCAGGAAGTAAGAATAAGAAAACGAGAAGTTGTGAATGGAGTCTGCTAGATGCGTGGGAAAAAGGTTTGGAGCTCAGTGAAAAAAGTACTTTAACCATTCAAGCGTGTAATAATTTCTATTGCTCAAACCAAACGTATACTACCGACCGTAAAACTATTGCGAAGACTGGATCTCCTCAAGACTTGGAACTCTTAAGAATAACTTCGCATACTGCTGTTGTGACGTGGATGGAACCTTGGACCACGTATCTTTATAAAATTCCAAAGGAATACAAACTGACCTACCAGCTGCCCGCGCAGGGCTTGAACGGATCGTCGTCGCAAATTACTTGTAACCGCAAAGAATTCTCGTATCTAGACAAATGCGAGGGAGAATTACGCCTTCCCTGCCCTGGCGCCGTCTATGAAGTGGAAGTATACGCGAAGTTCACGAGCACTCCCCGCGCGAACGACGCGTACTGGTCGGACCCCGCGTGCATCACCGTGCGGACGGAGCCTCACGACAGCACGGACCCCGTCGACCCTGCCTGTCTTAAGGAACCCGAGCCGATTGATAATAAATGTCACTGTTTATGTAATTAGGAAACTTGAAAGGATTTTCCGTAGATGGATCGAGTTTACAAGTTAAAGTGAAATTCTTTGTTTCGTTTTGCATGTAGTTTAAAGCTCAGTTATAATTAAAAAAATGTCATATTAATATCATAAGCCAGAGTCAAATGGACTATTTGATCGTGCCCGATTTAGTCGGGGTATGAAAGTTGAAAATGTTTCGTGTCTCGTCTCGACGCTGTGTTCTTGAATCTTGGTCAATAGAATGTGCGAAAAAAGTAAACGACTTTGTTTTATTTGACACACAACCTTAACCTTTCGGGTTTTGAAACTTATATCTGTCAAAATTCAGTTTAATTTCAGTATTTGTTAGTGGCTCTCTGGGGTTAAAGGTCAATAGTTAATTTAGAAATTCGTGTAACTTCACATATTCATTTGTTTTATATACATAAGTACATAAACTCATACTAGTATTCCCGAAAGGGCAAATAACATAAAGTTTTATGTTCAGTATGGACCAAATTTTTGGCCCATACTTAAGGTTTTTAATTCGTCTACAATTTAATTGATTCCGTTGTGACACGAACATTTGTCATACAATTTGTATGGGTAACTTTCGTGTCTTAACGGAATCAATTAAGTTGTAGACGAATCTATCTACGACTGCTTAAATTAATTGGTCCTTACCTTATCCACTTTAAGGGTGCTTTAACGTGTCCACTAGCGCCAGTCGTAAATAATTGCAATTATTTAAATTTAACGATTGATATTGAAAAAAAGTATTAGGCCACTGTGTAAAGTATTTTGTATTAGGTACCTTTTTGGAGTACCTTTTCAATACATCAAACTAGTTAGTTTTTACGTTGCTGGATTCGTCGATCAATGCGTTCAAATTAAAAACGGTCGTTTTATTTTAAAAACGGTCGTAATATTTTAAAAACGTTCGTTTTATTTTTGAACTCATAGACCAATCCAGCAACGTAAAAACTAGATTGATGTATTCAAAAGGAACTTAAATAGGAAATACTTTATATAGTGACCTATTTTTTTCAACATTTATCGTTAAATCTAAATAATAACAATTACGAGTATTTACGAGTGACGCTAGTGGACACGTTAAAGCACCCTTTAAGCATGATTCACAGAAGACTGAGTAGACCGTTCCGTGTCCGGGCCGGCCCGTTTTCTATGACAGCAAACGCAATGGCCGGCGTATTTCTCTAGAAGAAAACGGGCCGGCCCTGACACGGAACGGCCTACTGTGAATCATCCTTAAGCAATTGTAGGTTTAAAAAAACCAGTCAAGTGCAAGTCCGACTCGCGCACCGAGGGTTCCGCACAACGAGCGTATGCCCGGCCCGACCCAATTAACACAGAACAAAATCTTAACAGTGCGATGTACAAATTAAACGCCAGGGGCACAGCGTCATCTATTGGCGAATTTTGTTGGTAATGTGCGCGACTGAATAGAGTAGCTTTTTTTCTCTTTTGCTATCTGCAATCAGCTGGTCAGCCATAATCAGATTTTAGAATAGCGTGGTTAAAATTTATTTGTTGGTTTTTCAAGGATAATTCTTTAAGGACCACATTTTAGGACCATAGTTAAGGCTTTTGATTCCTCCACATTTTAAAAGGTTCCGTTGAAACGACTAGAGATCGTAATTTGGTCGTCATTACAATAATGTGGACAAGACTCCAAAAATGTAATATACTTTTTTTTTTTTATTACTGTTCAAAACGGGATATTTACCATGTATGTTAATATTCTTGAGTTTCCGATATTTCGGCGCTGTTGCAAGCACTACCATTTTCAAGGCTTAACTGAACTCAAGAACTCAAGAATATTAACAAACATGGCAAATATCCCGTTTTGAACAGTAATTCTATTGATGATTGATTAGTGACCATGTTAGCTTAAAATCGTATTACAATTTTTTCTTTGCACCTTTTATAAATCTCTGTTTAGTTCAATGGTTGGCTGGTAGAGAATGCCATTTGGCATTAAGCCCGCCATTTGTACTATTACATTTGGTGCAATAAAGTTTAAATAAATAAATAAAATATATTGACTTCATATCCAAAGGTAGATTATAATTACTAAGACTATAGGAGCCTACCGATTTCTCCGCATGCAAGCTTTCGGCCGAATTATTCGGTTTAACGTAAGGGTGCATTTCCACTGAGGTGGAGCGGGGCGGAGACGTGCAGAATCACCAATCAAATTAATCCATTAAATACAAGCCAGGTCCTAGGCTTGTATTTAATGGATTTCGTCGGCTGACAACCAAAACTCACTAAGTAACAAATAGGTATTTAAAGTAAAACTTCGCTGACAAACTGAGAATCGGGGATGTAAACTGTGGAGAAGTACGAGTAGGATGCGAACATGTCACGGATTTCAGTAGGTATTGTCAGTAGTGGAAGTTGATCCATCAGACATTGACGCAGGGTAAACACTTGACCCACCTCGTTTTGCTTTTAGATGAGACCAAAATAACTTAGGATTTGTGGTGAGATCATCTTCCAATTTTTTTAAGTAAGCATTATAGTGAGAGGTAGCCAATAGGGCACATCGCTTGCTAAGTAATTTCAGTTCAATGGCGTCCATTGGATTATTATATTTTTTATAACGAATTCTTATTTTGTTTTTTTCGTTGAGAATACGTTTAAGTTTTTGATCAAACCAAGGTGGGAATCGGTTATTCTTAGGCTTAGTAAACAGCACATGTTTTCGAATTACCCGTTGGATTACCTCTGAAAATACCCTAGACATTTCATTTACGTCAGCGAGACCGAGAAACAATTCATCCCAGCGACATTCGTTTAGCTCTTCGCGTAAAAGATCATATCTGGCTTTGTAAAAATTACGCCTGGTGTTAACATTGTTATATGATAATTGAGCTTCGCTGACAAATGAAACAGCAATATCTAGAGGAGGATGGAAACGGTCGATATTGCTCAGAGGATTTGAATTTTGAGACACACTACATGATGACACTGTAGTCATTACGACACATATAATAAAACCGTCGTGGGTATTTCAAAATTTTATTTTATTTCTTTGCATATCGGTTTGAAGTCAATTTATGTTATTAGAAATAAAATGACGTTGTTGATAATGTGATGTTTTGTTTTCAGATAGATAGATAGATAGATTTTATTTTGTAAAGAATAAGTAGTTACATCAGTGTATCATGCCCCTTTTAAACCTCTTTCAGTACAAATTAGCATTGAGACAGATTATTCAACACCGAATTAAAATATCAAAAAAGTGGCACACTTATTCCGTCAAACTTTAAATCTTCCATTATAATTTTAATGCATTAAAACTGGTATATATGCGGTTCCTCTGTGAGCAACAACGTTAGGTACTAAGTTTAACAAAATAACGAGATTGGATTATACGGACGGATTCTTAATTAATTATTTAAATTAAATAGCAATTCGTACGTAGTGATCGCGATAGAAGTGAGTGTCAATCGCATTTACGTGTTCAACAAACTACTTATCAACATTCTCATACAGACGCGCACATCCCTATTACACTTAAGGAAAACCGCCGAAATAATTTTGCAGTCAATAAGCTTAGTGTTCTTAAGCATGCGCGGTGTGGACGTTCTGCTGCTGGCGGCGTGTCTGGGCGGCGCACGCGCCTGCCGCGGGCCCGCCGTGCACATCTCCGGAGTCGCGGGAATCACGCGGAGCTCTTACCACCCATACCACGGGAACATTCTTGAGGCACACTACGGAGACAACGTCAACATCTTCTGTACCGGTGACGTCGCTAAAAACCTCCACGTAGAAAGCAAAATCCGGCGTGCCGGGCTGATAATTTTTGGAATAGAAGACCATAGCCCTGCGCTGCCTGCACCTAGCGGTCAGCTCATAGAAGTTAACAAGACGACTCTTCAGCTGAGTGCGAAGCCTAATATAGGTTGGTTCGAGTATAATTGTACAGACGTAGCAACTACTTGTGTTGCGCAGCTACAAGTGCAAGTACTGCCTATAATCACTGTAGTGTCCCCTAATGTTCATCAAAAATCGTTCCCTCATAGTGAAGTATTCCATTACTTTGTACCGATTAATGAAGATTTTGAACTGGTTTGCTATGGTAATCCGGAACTTGAAATCACTGACGGAAGTCCCATGGAAACTATCAATGTAAACGAAACCACTGTTAAGTCAAAGAAGCTGAGGGGAATAAAATATTCAACAGATGTTTATAATTGCCAACACCGACCTAGCAGGGTTACAACACAAAACGTAGAAATTCTATTTGATCATGTACCGGCGGCTTCAAACGTATGGTGCACGGAGCATGACTGGCAAATAAACTGTTCATGGAGCGTTTTGAGCAAGGACACCACGTTCACACTGTTTTACACTGATGAAGATGGAAACTCGGTGCGTATCTACGAAGATTTCTCAGGAAGTAAAAATAAGAAGATTAGAAGTTGTGAATGGAGTCTGGGGGATATGCAGTCGATACATGGTTTAGCTATCAGTGATAACATAGCTTTAGTAATTCAAGCGTGTAATAAAATCTATTGCTCGAACAAAACGTATATTACCGACCGCAAGTCTATCATAAAAACTGGATCTCCCCAAGACTTAGAACTCTCAAGAAAAACGTCGCATAGCGCGGTTGTGACGTGGAGGGGACCGTGGAACCCGTATTTTGATAAAGTACCCGTGGAATACAAACTGACTTACCGGCTGCCGGTGCAGCGCCTGAACGGATCGTCATCGCAAATTACTTGTGACCACCAAGCATTGAGGTATCTAGAAACATGTGAGGGAGAATTAAACCTTCCCTGCCCTGGCGCCCTCTACGAAGTGGAAGTATACGTGAAGTTCACGAGCACTCCCCGCGCGAACGACGCGTACTGGGCGGGCCCCGCGCTCATCACCGTGCGGACGGAGCCTCACAACAGCACGGACCCCGTCGACCCAGCCTGTCTTAAGCAACCCGAGCCGATTGACGATAAATGTCACTGTTTATGTAATTAGGTAGGAAGCTTGAAAAGAGTTTCCGTATAAGGATCAGCGTTATAAGTTAAAGTGAAGTCCTTCAAGTGAAAACTAGATAATATAAATGACTAGATGAAAGCCCGGCTTCGCTCGGGTGAAATAAATAAGAAATAAATAAACAAAACATTTATTCGTGACAGTTATGCAAACGACGAAAGAAATAGTGTACAAAAATGTATAAAATAAAAACATTACAACAACGGATTATGATGAAACTTCGAATCGTATAGAAATATAGTCTGTAGTCTAGATTGGGAATAAAAGTATGGAATTGGGAGTAAAAGATTACGCAAACGACGTCACGGGCAAATGCTAGTATCTTTGCAAGTTAATCCTAAGCATTTTTATAAGGGTAGTATTTAAAGGCACATATGTTGGAATAAGGTTTTACTGTGACGGACTGGCCTTATTCGATATTTGAATTTTACAATCGATATTGCACATGTCATGTGTCAGGTTTGTTTATTCACTCCGGTTGACTTTTTCCTACTGAAAGGATGTTTTGATAATATAATTTATAAATACAAAGTTGTGTATCTCCAGAAATAAACTGTAGTTCTGCCAGAGTCCCATGGTTTTATTATAATAGGTTATGGGCCTGGCTATAAAAATATAAAAGAGCATTAAAGAATAGGTTTTTGAGTGTTTTTCAGATCATTGTAATTATTATCCAGAAGAGAAGATTTTTTATTAGCTTGACAACCAGTTCAACTAGTATTCAACCAGTTAAACCAGTTTGTTGATTTTATAAGCGCTTGACAACGGACGAAACATTGTTTGTATTTGCAAACGGACTGTATGTATTACATTTTATCTATACCTTGGTGAATAATGGAGTGTACTAAACTAAAATCTGCAGATAATTACTCCAATTGGAGACAAATGACAAAATTATTTTTGGAAGCAAAAGGATTAAAAGAAGATGATAAAGATTTTAATGATGCAAAAGCAAAATATTTAATTTTAAATTCAATTGACGAGAAATTTCTACATTATGTGATTAATTGTACAACATCGAATAACATTTTTGAAAAATTAGATTTAATATTCAGATTTGAAGCAAAAGAAGACAATCATTTAAAAGTTATACAGTTTTATAGCTACAATTACAGCGGAAATATAATAGAAGACATTAGTAAACTACAGAATATGTGCGCCGAACTAAATACAAGTGAAAATAAAATAAGCGACGAAATGTTAATACAAAAAATACTGACCATACTACCACCAAATTTAATTTATTTCAAAAATATCTGGCAAGTTACTCCAAAATGTGATCAAACTATTTATAATCTTATCCAAAGATTACAAAACCAATTACAACCAAATGAACCCAGTTTCTCAAATAATGAAGCTTTCAAAAGCAACGAGAAAAAATGTTTTAGTTGTGGTAAAGTAGGTCATATCTCTAGGTTTTGTAACCAAAGAAAGTGTAACATATGCAACAGAACGGGCCATAATTCTACAGATTGTTACACTACTCAAATCTGGAAAAAAATGTAACAAGAAAGGCCACATCGAGAGATATTGTCGCAGCTACAGCCTGGTAGGTGAACAGTACCATAATGAAATACGTGTTAAAGCTGTGGTAGATTCGGGTGCCAGTTCCCATATGTTCAGTAATAAAGACATTATAAATTTTACAGAGAAAATAAATGTAGAAATAAAATGCGCCAATGCAGAGAACCTCATCGCTCAGGCTACAGGTACTATCAGCACAAGTTTTGGACAGTTTGAAGACGTATTATATGTTCCTGAAGTTTCCAGAAATCTAATTTCTGTCAGCTCGATCACAGACCAAAATGGCTCCGTACTCTTCGCTGGAAATAAGGTATTTATTAAAAAGAATGGTAGAATAGTATTAACGGGATATAAAACTAAGAATGGTCTTTATGAAACTGAATTTAATGCCAATTTCACTCGCGAAGCGCTACTTACTGAGAGCGTCAATATCTGGCATCGTAGGCTAGGTCACGTATCCGATGTGCCGCGTCTAGCTAAGTTGGTTAATGGCATCGAAATTGGGGGAGGGAATTTTCACATATTCTTAATTCAAAAGCCTTTCTTAAGGTTTCTATCACATGCAATAAATCTTCTTCTCTTTTTCCAACAACCAACCCATCGTCGACATAAATTGCAAGAATAATTCTTCTTTCACCTTCCATCACAAAGATGCATTGATCAAGTTTTAATTGTTTGAACCCCATTTTTACTAAATAATCTGTAAACTTGATATTCCACATTAGCGGAGCTTGTTTTAAACCGTATAAGCTCTTATTCAATTTACAAACTTTGTCATTTTTATTATTATATCCCTCAGGCACTTTCATAAATATACATTCCTTTAAGTCTCCATGTAAAAAGGCGGTCTTCACATCAAATTGTTTCATTTTAAGTCCTTTACTTGCAACAATTGACAACAAAACTCTTAAAGAAGTGGTATTGACCACTGGACTGTATGTTTCATCATAATCAATTTTATATTTTTGTTGAAAACCCCTCGCTACTAATCTAGCTTTATATCTTCCATCTGATTTAATTGTAAAAATCCACTTGCTCGTTACTAATTTTCTACCGTCTGCTTCATTCTTGTCTACCAAAGACCACGTATTATTCTCTTCCAAAGATTTGATTTCCTCTTCTATAGCTTTCTTCCATTTATCTTTTTCTCTAGATTCGGTTGCTTCTTTATAAGTTAACATAGATATTTCCGTATCATAATCCATCAAATAATCTTTATAGCGTTCAGGTGGTTTTCTCTCTCTTGCAGGTTGGCGCCTTCTATTTTCATTATTCTCTACTTCTCGACTTTCATTTGAACTTCTTTCTCTCCTAGATTCAATAGAAATTTCACTATCTTCCACAGCTCGACTTTCATTTAAACTAATTTCTCTCCTAGATTCATTAGAAATTTCACTATCTTCCACCGCTCGACTTTCATTTAAACTAATTTTTCTCCTAGATTCATTAGAAATTTCACTATTTTCCACAGCTCGACTTCCAGTTTCTTCAATTTCTTCACTATCAAAAAATTCTTCATTCCCATCAGAATATATTGGATTATCAAAAATAAAACGACTTCCAAAGTTATATTTATTATTCAAATTAATATTCACTGTCCTTCCATGATCTTCATTTATTTCACTTTCATTTCTTTCGACTTCACTTGTTTCAACTTCATTTGTTTCAACTTCGTTTGTTTCACCTTCATTTATTTGTACTTCATTTGTTTCAACTTCGTTCTTGAAATTAAGTGATAATGTTTATTATGAAGTATATTTTACCAAAAATATCAATATATTGATAAATCACATTTGTTTTTTAGTTGTACGGAACCCTCAGTGTGTTTTTATTACATTTTGAATTTTATTTCTCTTATAGTAAAATACCCTATTCGTTTTAAAGTTGACGCCTGAGGGCCAACCGCGAACCAAAAACGAACTATCTTCCTCTCTGTCGTTCGAATATACATGTGCGAGAGAGGCAGATACTTCGTTTTCGGTTCGCAGTAGCGCCTCTAACGTCCGAGCGCGGCGAACGGCATGAGCTGAGGGTCTACTCCGAAATTCAAAATCCTAACTTCGTATAGTGCCGTCCCTTTCACTCTCCTGTCATAGACTATATGAGTGAAAGGGACGGCACCATACGAAGTTTGGATTTCGAATTTCGGAGTAGTCCCCCAGTACCACTAAGTTATAAGATAGAGCGAGATAGGGATAGAATTTTGCTAGACGTTTAAAAGCCATAAGTCACCTAGTAGTTTGTCACAAACAAAATAGAGACGCAGCTTTAAGATGGCGGACAGACTCAGCAAACATTCAAGTGGTGTCCTTTACACGATTAATATTATCACAATACTGGGGTGTCAATATTATCGCAGTTTTCAAATTTGTATGGATTCTGCTTTAATATTCACGTGATACTTATCGTGATATGAATCCATGTAACAGGCCCCATACATTCGCTTTGAAGGCGGTTGTTGTGACAATCAGTCTAGCTAGCACGATAGATTATACCGTTACGTTTTATGTGACGTTTTAATACATTTCGCCCATATAACGTGACGGTATAAGTTATCGTGCTAGCTAGGCTGATAGGTGTATAGAACGCTTGAAAACTACAAAAACAAAACGCTGCAGACGCGGCTGGCCCATCACCCAGAACGCAGCCCAGCAACCTGGCCAACATACCGGACGCAAAAATAGTTCACGATTTTCGAACGTAGCCGACACTGTCAACCAACAAATTTAATATAGCAATATAGTCTGTGGGCAATATGGCCGACGTTTTGTCATCAAATTAACACTTTTAAATGCAAAATACGCGACAATCCGAATTTTGCGGATACATATGTTCAACTCAAAAATCGTTATTTTTATACGTTCTTCAATTTGAGACAGGTCTCGTTCGGGTCTACCGTACCCCTGCACGAAATTATTAATATAGATTTCAAAAGTCGCGTCGCGCGTGAGTAATCTTCCGTTTTGAGCTCAGATATAACCAATAAATGTCGTACCAATATCGTAACAGTACGCCGAGCAAAATGGACTCCTGATTGTATTGTTTTAAGCGAAGTATGAAAATGATTAATCTCACAACACTGTATCCTTTGTCAATAGAGTGATAAAATAGTAAACTTTGTTTTATTTGAAACTAGCTGTCCCGGCGAACTTCGTACCACCCCCGACCCGTTTCGTACAAAATGTACGAGATTTTTTTAAATTAGATTTTGCCGATTTTTAGTAGTTATTCTACTATTTGGAGCGAAGACAAATCCAAGAAATCAAAGATCATAAAAATCGGTCCAGCCCAGTGACCTAAATCTAAATATATAAAAGAAGAAACTGACTGACTGACTGACTGACTGACTGACATATCAACGCACAGCCCAAACCGCTGGTCCTAGAGATTCCAAATTTGGCACGTAGGTTCCTTATAAAGTCTAGGGGTGCACTAAGAAAGGATTTTTCAAAATTCAACCCCTAAGGGGGTGAAATGGGGGTCCGAAGTTTGTATGGGGAAACAAGATTGGCTGGACTATTTTATTCGAAACTTCACAGGAGTATTTATAACGATAAATGAGTAAACACGTGTTTCAGGTTTTTTAAAAAATCAACCCCTAAAAGGGGGAAATGTGGTGACAAATTCTGATAATCGACATGGGTATTGTTTTTATGGTTTATTAGGTCGCTGATAACGATAATAATAAGGATTTTAAAATCCCACGTGGAGGACGTGAAATACCATCCCCTCCTGTTGGAGTGCGAGGGGGATGAAATGTCTAAATATTAGTATGGGTGTCGTTTTTATGGTTTTTTGGGACGTTAATTACGAAAATGGCATCGGTTTTGAAATTAAATATTGTGGACATGAAAACTTTTGAAAGTTTGTGCCAAATTGCAAGAAATAACTGACTGACTGAGTGACCAACATATCAACGCACAGCGCAAACTGCTGGTTCTAGAGATTCCAAATTTAGTACGAGGCTTGCACTGAAAGTGGCGGGAATCGAATACTTATTAATTTATTTTTAACATGTATTATACCTTTTTATAATCTCTGAAGTTTCCTTATCTCAACACACTGGCCACTTAGAAAAAAAAAAGTATGGTTCGGTTTCAAATGTTTATTGAAGTCGTCGAGTCACTGCTTAAAATGGAATTGTGCCGTGAAAATTTCAGAGCTATGATTTATTATGACTTTAAAAGTGGACTAACACAAAAACAATGTGAAGAGCGGATGGTTGCTGCTTTTAATATTGAAGCTCCTTCAAAGACTACAATATACAGGTGGTATTCAGAATTTCAACGTGGCCGTGTATCCCTCACCGACGAAGTGCGTGAAGGTCGACCAAAATCGGCAGTCACGCAAGAAAACGTCGATGTTGTGCGTCGTCTGATAAATGAAGACCGACATGTGACATATCGGGAAATTCAAGAGCACCTGGGTATTGGAATGAGTCAAATACAAATTATTTTAAAAGAAGAATTAGGCGTGAAGAAGTTATTTTCCCGTTGGATACCTCACCTATTGTCTGACGAGCAGAAAATAGTCCGTGTCAATTGGTGCCGCAAAACTTTGAAAAGATTTAACAAGGGACGCTCAAATGCTGTTTTTAGCATAGTATCAGGTGACGAGTCGTGGATATACGCTTATGAGCCTGAAACTAAAAACCAATCCCGAGTATGGGTCTTCGAAGACGAGCTCAAACCCACAAAAGTTGTTCGTTCTCGCAGTACGGCTAAGAAGATGGTGGCTACGTTTATCTCTAAATCAGGTCACGTAGCTACTGTGGCTCTTGAGGATCGTAGAATAGTCAATGCTGATTGGTACACCACTATTTGTTTGCCGAACGTCTTTGCTGAACTCCGAAAAACAAACCCTAGTCGTCGCATCATCCTTCACCACGACAACGCCAGCCCACACACCGCTCGGACAACAACTGAGTACCTGGACGGTGAAAAAGTCGAAATATTGGACCACCCTCCATATAGCCCTGACTTAAGTCCCAACGACTTTTTTACATTCCCCAGAATCAAGGACAAACTGCGTGGTCAGCGGTTTCAGACGCCAGAAGAAGCAGTGGAGGCCTATAAAATAGCCATTTTGTCGACCCCTACTTCAGAGTTCAAAAAGTGCTTTATGGACTGGTTTGAACGCATGCATAAGTGCATGAAATACAAAGGAGAATATTTTGAAAAACAATAAAAATAAATAAACTCACTTATACTGCATATTTTCTTCTATTCCCGAAACTTTCAGTTTTACCCTCGTATGTAGGTTCCATATAAGGTCTTGAGGTGCATTAAGAAAGGATTTTTTAAAATTCAACCCCTAAGGGGGTGAAATGGGGGTCCGAAGTTTGTATAGGAAATCAAGATTAGTTAGATTATTTTATTCGAAACTTCACAGGAGTATTTCTAACGATAAATCAGTAAACATGTGTTTCAGGTTTTTTGAGAAATCAACCCCTAAAAGGGGGAAAGGTGGTGACAAATTCTGAAAATCGATATGGGTGTGGTTTCTATGGTTTATCGGGTCGCTGATTACGAAAACAACAATAATTTTAAAATCCCACGTGGAGGACGTGAAATACCATCCCCTTTGTTGGGGTCCGAGGGGGTTGGAATGTCTAAATATTAATATGGGTGTGATTTTTATGATTTATTGGGTCGTTAATTTCGAAACTGGCGTTGATTTTGAAATTTAATATTGCGGGCATGAAAACTTAAAAGTAGGTGCCAAATTGCAAGAAGAAACTAACTGACTGAGTGAGTGACATATCAACGCACAGCCCAAACTGCTGGTTCGAGACTCGAGAGATACCAAATTTGGCATGTAGGTTCCTTATAAGGTCTAAAGGCGCATGATGTGCCGTGAATTCCCTATGAAGATACGACCTTTCTTGAGTCAATGTATTGTAAGTGGTTTTATTAATTAGTGCCGCCCGATACGATTTCGACAAAAATCGATATTTGAGCGTCCGAGAGGACTCTTAATACGACTCCTAGGTAAAATTTGGCAAAAGTGGCGGCCATATTGCTTTTCTTCATTTTCGTCCCGATTTCGTTCAAAATCGATATCTAAGCGTCCGAGAGGTCCCCAAATACGACACCGAGGTAAAATTTGAAGAAAGTGGCGGCAATATTGATTTTCTTCATTTCCGTCCCGATTTCATTCAAAATAGAAATCTGAGCGTCCGAGATGTCTCTTAATAGGAATCCGAGGTAAAATTTGGAAAAAGTCGCAGGCAAATTGATTTTCTTCCCGATTTCGTTCAAAATCGATGTCTGAGCGTCCGACAGGTCTCGTAATACGAATGCGAGGTAAAATTTGGAAAAAGTGGCGGCCATATTGATTTTTCCCCTTCGGTCCCCGATTTCGTTAAAAAACGATATCCGAGCGTCCGAGAGGTCTCTTAATACGAATCCGAGGTAAAATTTGGAAAAAGTCGCAGCCATATTGATTTTTTCATCTTCTTCCTCATTTCGTTCAAAATCGATATCTGAGCGTCCGAGAGGTCCCCGAATACGAATCCGAGGTAAAATTTGGAAAAAGTGGGTGGGTCAAACAGATTTAAGGAAAATTTATTTGCACAAAATAAAAAGTTTTCAGATCATAATCAAACTTATTTTATTAATTCCCTGTGTTATAAACACTTATATAAAAATGCAAACAATGATCAGTCTATAAATTTAAGGACACAAAGGGTTATTTTTGTTTTTGAAGGTCCACAGCAGAGATTTAGCTGTCTACAGAAAATAACAAAAGTTGCTCTTGTATATGGAAGAAGACATCGTATTTTTAGTAGCAAGATATTAAAATATTATAATTATTGTGCAAATAATTATAATAAGGACATATTTAGAAAAAAAAGAGCAGCAAAATAATTTAAAAAATATTTCTTAAATGTACACAGATGTGACGTCTTATTCTGTGGCTATGCAACAGAAGAGACCAAATTTTGTCCACAGAAGATAACAAAATTAATTATTTATTGTACTAGTATGCATTCAAAGTTAATAAATTTGAGATGGATCGCTTTCGATTACCTTTACAGTATATCCTATTACAATTATACTATTGCAAATATGTCATTTCTGTAATAATAAAGGATATACTAGGAAGTACACAGAAGTGATTTCTCCTTCTGTGGACATACAACAGAAGAGATCAAATTGTCCACAGACGATCACAAAAAATAATTTTAATTACTAGGATACGTTTTACGTTAGGAACTTTGACTTTAAATAGTTCTAAGCAATGACATGATTTATTCCTTTTAATTATTCTTATCGTAGATTGAGTATATAAAAAAATAAAAATAATATTCTAAAACGTACACAGAAGTGATATTTTCTTCTATGGACATACAACAGAAGAGATCAATTTGTCCACATACGGTAACAAAAACAATAATTTTAATTACTAGGATACGTTGTACGTTAGGAACTTTGACTTTAAATACTTCTAAGCAAAGACATGAATTATCCGTTTTAATTATTCTTATCGTAGATTAAGTATAATTTATAAAAAAAAACAATAATCTAAAACGTGCACAGAAATGATATATTTTTCTGTGGATATACAACAGAAGAGAGCAAATTGTCCACAGAAGATTACAAAAGTAATGATATTATTAGTAGATTATATCGTACCTTGCGAAATTTGACCTTAAATGCAACGAATTGTAATGATGATTTGTCCCTTTCATATATTAAGCGCATAAATATGAAAATTAAGAAACGAAAAACGATTTTAACACTTGTACACAGAAGTGACATCTTCTTCTGCGGACATGTAACATAAGAGATCAAATTGCCCACATGAGTTATACAAAGTGATTATTTGGTGTATAAACTATGGCGTTACTTACAAATTTGAAACTGAATACTATAATATTAAATTAAAATGATCTTTCAACAATCTACTAGATATATTCATCTTATAAATAAAAAATAAAAAGACATATCTATCTTCAATAAATAAAGAAGTGACACTTCTCATGTAGTCAAGTAAGATGAAATCAGATTGAAGAGATCAACAGCTCCTTACAACATATTTAAATTAAAAGAGAAAAAAAATGGTTAACGAAAATTTACTTATTACTTTTCGTTCGACTAATATCACAACTTGTCAAACATCACTATTAAAATTCTATTTTTCTCTCTCTCCCTCGTCGTATAGTTGAACTGAAATAAATAACCAGTGATCGGATCTAGGATGCAATTTCCCGGGGTTTAAGTCCGTTATTTTAAGATGGATATGACTTACAATCACGCGACTCTTTTTGTTACCTACCTTTACAAAAAGGTAAATTACTTCTAATTTTAAGTAGTTTACAGTATAATATTAACAAAACATGTAACAACAACAGCTTCAGAATCAGTGGCGATTAGAAAAGCTAAGCAAGTGTTGCGGAAACCCAACCTTAAAAAAGATTTAGACTTCATAGACAACTTTAAAATTCGCCAGGTAGTTTTAACCCGCCTACAAGAACGCAACACATCAATCGTTGATGCATTGGTAGAATTTGATCAAGTAAGGATAGTTGTTAATTGGTGTTCTAGTTTACCTATCATAAATAAATTAGAAGCAGTCATTAATCGAAACCTTGACACTGTGCGGAAATACGCAGATCAGATTTCAAATCAATCTACAAGTGACGAAAGCTTTATTTACAAATTCGCTCCACTTACATTACGAGAAGTTGAAAGGTCTTATTCCACTTACAAATGGATCTTAGATGTTAAAAGAAATTGATTAACGACTGAAAATATCGCAAAAATAAAAGTATGTTACTTTAATTTTATAAAGACCACTACAACATAGCAGTTTTAATTTCATTTTATTTCAATTTCCTTTTTTGAGCTTTTTTTTTAAATTTTGATTCAGAAAGTAGTAACTTGTTTATTTATACAATACATGTCTGTTTGTAAGAGTTATTTTATATATAAAATATTTTTTAAGGTACATGTGACATAAATGACCTATTATAGATAGCGAACAATTTCATTTGGTTTATTTAGTTTAACCCTCGAAAAACTTATTATTAACAATAACCCATTTCCCAAAATCCCGGGAAATCCTGAGTCACATCCATGTTAAGCATAGCGTTTGAGGTCGTTCACCCCAAATTGCATCCTAGATCCGATCACTGGAAATAACCGATATTGTGCTTTTTAGACCTTATAAACAACAACAGAAGACTAAATTCAGTACAAATATGTCACTTCTGATGTCATTATTCTCTTCTGTGGACACATGGACTACAGAGAAGATGTCCACAGAAGAGACACAACATTCATAAACAAATATTAACACGTTAAAGTTTGACGTTAGATGGCGTGCAACAAGCTATAGTTCACCGGTCCCCATAACATTTAAGAGCTGGTATACAAATAATTTTTCGTATTGTTACTTACCGATAAATACGTTGTACAGGAAAGACGCACTGATCTTTTACATTGACAGTTTTCCAGTGATAAAAACTTTTTTAGCCTTATTTTGTGCATGCACACATGTCAAACTTTGAAAACTACTGACATGATTACAAAGGTGTTGCCAATGTGAAAAAAATATGGATGCGATCATTCGTCGTGACTTTTATAAGATGTTTATTTATGTCCACAGAAGAGATTCCAATGTTTGTAACAAGTAGTATATTTAACTTTTTGTCGAGAACTCAGTTCACTATATTTTTTATATTACCAGTAGTGGCTAACTGATACATTCCACATCGTATGCTGTGAAAAGTACGAGCGATCCTGGGGAGTATATAATTAATAATGATAACTCAATAAAAATATGACCTCACATAACAGTCCACAGAAGGAGATTTTATCTTTAAAAAAAAAATTTAATCTGTCTTTTCTTTGATGCATGTTATTAATACAGTGCATGATTAGTCAAAAAGATATATATATATTCAAAAAAAAAAACAAAAAGTTTGAATTTATCAAAACTGATTTTTAATGCTTCATGAACGCTTTTTTTAGCATTTTTCTGTATTACCCGGGTGCCATATTGATTTTCTTCATTTCAACCCGATTTCGCTCAAAATCGATATCTGAGCGTCCGAGAGGTCCCCTAATACGAATCCGAGGTAAAATTTGGGAAAAGTGGTGGCCATATTGATTTCCTTCATTTTCGTCCCGATTTCGTTCAAAATCGATATCTGTGTGTCCGAGAGGTCCCCTAATACAAATCCGAGGTAAAATTTGGAAAAAGTGGTGGCCATATTGATTTCCTTCATTTTTGTCCCGATTTCGTTCAAAATCGATATCTGTATGTCCGAGAGGTCTCTTAATACGAATCCGAGGTAAAATTTATGAAAGTGGCGGCCATATTGATTATCTTTTTTTTCGTCCCGATTTCGTTCAAAATCGATATCTGAGCGTCCGAGAGGTCCCCGAATACAAATCCGAGGTAAAATTAGGAAAAAGTGGCAGCCATATTGATTTTCTTCATTTCAACCGATTTCGTTCAAAATCGATATCCGAGCGTCCGAGAGGTCCCCTAATATGAATCCGAGGTAAAATTTGGAAAAAGTGGCAGCCATATTGATTTTCTTCATTTACAACCCGATTTCGTTCAAAATCGATATCTGAGCGTCCGAGAGGTCCCCTAATACGAATCCGAGGTAAAATTTGAAAAAAGGGGCGGCCATATTGATTTTCTTCATTTTCGTCCCGATTTCGTTCAAAATCGATATATGTGTGTCCGAGAGGTCTCTTAATACGAATCAGAGGTAAAATTTGTGAAAGTGGCGGCCATATTGATTATTTTTGTTTTCGTCTCAATTTCGTTCAAATTCGATATCTTAGTGTCTGAGAGGTCTCTAAATACGGATCTGAGGTAAAATTTGGCACTCCATACATGCCTGTATGCAAAAAAAGTTTAATGTTACTATATATAAGTAGGCGTGTGGGGTATCTATGGACTTGCTTTTAAAAACGACATAGAGGTTTCGATATTTATTTCTATTTAAATCAACAAGTACGGTTGCCAGTTTTTGTTGCACTTTTAGCACCACCCAGGGGTCACGTGTAGGGTAACGGTGGGTACTCCCTACGGATGTGGTGCAACTTCGATCCCCCTTTGTCAAGTGAGTGGGCAACTTTTTTTTTTCTTTTCTTTTTTAATTTTAGGAAAAATAAATGTTACACGTGATATTGAATTAGCCGTATTTCTGTACTTCAAAGGACCAGAGTTTATGACCACTGCGCGCTGCTTGGTCGTTTACAGACCTATCGGTGTTACTGTAGTACACAGATACTTTTACTAAGGGCCATTTAAGACATGCTTTTATTTCATCGGCCCTTTCCCCTTCGGCCTCTCGGAAATGTATGATAATAGTTTTCGATCCGTAGTTTTGGCAAAATCAAATGAAATTCAACAGTTTGCCGGTTCTCAGAATGTATACTGACTTTTCATCTGTTCATCTGTTAATGAATCACAATCACCAAACTTCGTATACCGAAACCCCCAGAATGTAACAACTACTTTTCTGGAGACCGCATCTAAATCGGTTCAGCCAAACGCGAGATAATCGTGGACAAACATACGAACCTGTTTTTTGTAGACGGTCAAAAATTTCGCTTAGTACGCGGGCGAAGCCGCGGGCAAATGCTAGTAAATACATATCAGACGTATCAGCGTGGTTCTTCCTTGATAGACCTACTACGAAATTCGAAATCGGAACTTCGTATGGTGCCGTCCCTTTCACTCATACAGTGTATGACAGGAGATTAAAAGGGACGGCACCATACGAAGTTCGGATTTCAAATTTCGGAGTACACCCCCAGAATAGTTACGCTTTAGTGATTTATTTCAAGGCAAGTTTTTTACGAAAATGCAATCTAATTTAAACCTGCGTACCTACGTACCTACTTTTATTTTAGTTTTTATTTGAAGATATATTTATTGGCGGGGTTTTGTCCCCGCCGCGGGCCTCCACAACTCCCCTTATAGTCCGAACCTGTCCACAAACAACCATTCGGCACATTCTTGGCTGTTTCTATTCTGTGTATTCTTATTCTATAAATATCACTTCATCTCTCAACTCAGCTTTATAGGAAAACAACCATAAGAACACTCACCGGGATTCCCAGATGTCCGGCTGTCCGCTCCTCTATTTTCCTACTTACTCTTTTATTGCGGTTTCCCGCCTTCTATCCTCTCGTCCTCCATCCTCCATTGTAGTGAGTCTCGTGACAGAAAGTTCACTACCACTACCCACTACCGGGGAAAATATGTTCAACATTTTAATTAATTCACTGTCAACTGTGAATGTTACCAGTTGAGTAAATCAAGACTGTCCGAGCCATATACTTTACTCGTACCCGTTTTGTGTTCGTCGCGACACAACGCAAAAATATTTTTTTTTACTTTGGTAATAAAAAAGTCATATGAAAATACCATAAATGAAATTTCAGCTTATCGATGCAATTTTACAGATTTTTAATTTAATAAACATGAAAAAAGGGACGCAGTATAACCATACAAAATTGTGACGTCATTAGGCGACATCAGATATCACACTTCCCTACAAACTTCATACTATTAACCGAGCGTTTTTTGACGTCTCGAAAAAAGTTGCTGATTTGACTATCACTGAAACACCGTATTCTATTGACCCGCATGTGGTCGCTAAAGCCAGGGATTCACAAGGGCAGGAGTCGGCAAACCGCGGCTCGCGAGCCGCATACGGCTCTTTGAAGCAGGGATGTAACAGAGTTCTGCTTCTGCTTCCGCAAATGCGGAAGTTCCGCTTGAATTTACACTTCCGCATCGCATCCGTTTCTGCTATTTTTGATGCGGAAGTCATAGCGGATGTCAAAGCTTAGAGCGGCAGTGGGACACGGGCGACGCGCATTAGAAACAAACAGGTTTATACCTGTTCGTACTATGTTTTTTATTTTTTTAAACCTAAAAGGTCTCACATTTTTAATGCTAAAATAAAAAATAATAATATTTAGATTTTTTTTTTAACGGACCTGCCCTTAAGCTCCGCTTCTGCTTCTGTTTCCGTTTCCGTTTTAAGTTCCGCTTCCGCTTTCGCATCCGTTAAACTAAATTTTAAACATCCGCTTCCGCTTCTGCTTCTGTTAAAACCACTTCCGTTACATCCCTACTTTGAAGGGCCAGTTTCAGCTCTTCGAGGTCTCCAAAATATAGTGAAAAACCTAAAACAGGTATTTTTGGCTCTCTGAGGTTCCCAAGACATGATACTTTTACTAAATTCGGCTCTTTGGTCAAACAGTTTGCCGACCCCTGGAGTGCAAATGTCCCACGACATGTCAAACAAAGCCGGCCGATTTCGTCTGTCATATCTGGCGACATCGCGCGACGGTTTATGCGTCGTTAAAAGTAAATATGGCGATGTATAAAAATGTCTACATATAAAATAAAAATTGGTCCGAGTATTAGAAAGCCAATACTTCAAAATGTTTAAGTCTTATCAAGCCGGAATATAAAAATGACTACTTTCAAAGTATACAAATGTCTAAGTCTTATCAAGTCGGAATATAAAAATGACTACTTTCAAAGTATACAAATGTCTAAGTCTTATCAAGTCTGAATATAAAAATGACTACTTTCTTTACATAGGTCCAGGCCCCTATTTCACCAAGTTGACAGGTTCTACAATTGTCAACTTCCTTATTTCGGGCGTTACAGGCGTCCATACGCTACGAAAACTGCTTACTATTGCCTATTTGGTCTAATATACAGATGCACATTTTTATACTTCGTCAAAATTATATACGCCCGAACTTATGTAAGTGGACATTTTTATACATCGTCATATTTACTTTTAGTCTAGTGCCGCAACATATTTATATTTGGTCTAATATACAGGTGGACATTTTTATGCTTCGTCGAAATTATATACGCACGAACTTATGCAAGTAGACATTTTTATACATCGCCATATTTACTTTTAGTCCAACGACGCATAAACCCGCGCGACTTATATCCGTAGCGACGTCAGGCGAAGTCGTGAGACTTCGTAAAACACTTCGCACATAGTCAATATCCCTGGCTTTCGACTCTGCTTTAATAAGGATTCAATAATTTCCAGTATAACGGCTATGTTTGACATACATACCTATTGGTCTAAACATTGTTATTTCCTCTTAGACACATGCAGTGTAGCTGGTAGGTAAATATATTGAAATATTGTACGTCTAATTAAAGTTATAATTAGTGTTGTTGTTTTGGAGGAGTTGACGAGTTAATGAGGCAGCTCATTAATTCGTTATCACCATAAAAACATGTAGCGGAAAACAGCTCTGAATCATTTATTTGGCTACAATTAGAAATAGGTTAGGTTATTTGAATTACTGTAAAAATAGGAGTCAGCGACTGAGAGATTGGTAACTGGTCTGAGGAGCCGTAGAAACTGTTTGAAATCGGAGATCAACATAAGCTGGACGATCGAGTAAATCCGTGCAAATCATCATCATCCGAGCGTTATTCCCAGTACAGTTGCATTCTGAAGAATGCCTGGGGTCCGCTACCTAATCCCAAGAATTGGCGTAGGCACTAGTTTTTACGGAAGCGACTGCCATCTGACCTTCCAACCCGAGGGGGAAACCGACCTTATTGGGAATAGGCTTGTCAAGTGAGTGGGCAGCTTGACTGTTAGAAGTTCTCAAGCCGCCCGGAGGCCTCTAACTTGGCTTAACGACTGCTATCAAAGACAGCAACCGGGATCAACGGCTTAACGTGCCTTCCAAAGCACGGGAGCGCTCAGTTAGTAACCACTCAAAGCGGTCACCCATCCAAGGACTGACCTCGCCCGACATTGCTTAACCTCGCATACTGCACGCAGTACGCGGCTGCCACTGGGCCTCGAGCGCTCCACGGAATAAAAATTATACGAGTAGAAATATATTTCTTTTCTTTTCTTTTAATAGACTGGAGACATGGTAATTTTTCGTGCCATTCGAGAATCACCGACAAAGCCCTATCCCATCAAAAACATAAATGTGAAAATGGCAGCCAAGTTCAATGTACGATGCGTGGTTGTCGTCTTCACCGACAAAAGCATTGAGATCTAAATGGGTGCCAAGTTCCGTAGATTATCTGAAAAGCTGCCAAGCCTGGCACTAGGCTGTTTACAGTAATGATGACGCATATACGAGTATAGTACCCTAAACTACATTGGCGCGTATGCATGATGATTGTTAGGAGAGTTCATGAAGCGAAAGTTGTATCGTAACAAATAGGAATCCGTGATCTCTGGCTACCCCTCTGGGAAAAAGGCGTGATAATATGTATGTATGTAATAGCAAGTATGTAAGTGCGTGAGGGAGGAATGCTATATACACCGTGGGCCCGAAAAACTGACGCGGAAAAAAAAATATTTAACCGTGCATTTCTGAGTTTATACGGGAAAAAATGTTACATCTATCTTACCTGGTCAATCAAAATTATTTTTTCTCTAATATGCATTATGCATTGAACTGTTAAGGAACGTTCGTGGCCCAGCGGCGCCCGCGTACCGCGTGCGGTATGCGAGGTTAAGCAATGTCGGGCGAGGTCAGTCCTTGGACGGGTGACCGCTTTGAGTGGTTACTAACTGAGCGCTCCCGTGCTTTGGAAGGCACGTTAAGCCGTTGATCCCGGTTGCTGTCTATGATAGTAGTCGTTAAGCCAAGTTAGAGGCCTCCGGGCGGCTTGAGAACTTCTAACAGTCAAGTTGCCCACTCACTTGACAAGCCTAATCCCAATAAGGTCTAGGTTACCCCTTGGGTTGGAAGGTCAGATGGCAGTCGCTTCCGTAAAAACTAGTGCCTACGCCAATTCTTGGGATTAGGTAGCGGACCCCAGGCATCTTCAGGATGCTACTGTACTGAAAATAACGCTAGGAGGATGATGATGATGATGGTGCAAAGAACTGTTAACATTATTTTCGTTACAATAGCCACACCGCGAAGTATCACTTCCAACCGGGGTGAAAAATTGATCACCGCGGGTGGGATTCCATCCTCCACCATTTTTTGGGTTCCGTACAGAAAGGGTAAAAAAGGGGCCCTATTACTAAGACTTCGCTAAAAAAAAATAAAAAAAAATATTTCGACGAATTGAGAACCTCCTCCTTTTTTGATGAAAGATTGCATTTTCGTAAAAAGTAACTTGCCTTGAAATAAATCACCAAAGCATTACTATTATGGGGGTGTACTCCGAAATTTGAAATCAGAACTTAGTATGGTGCCGTCCCTTTCACTCTCCTGTCATACACTATATGAGTGAAAGGGCCGTCCGGGCCACACGAAGTTCGGATTTCGCTGATATGTCTGATATGTATTTAGGTCGCTGGGCTGGACAGATTTTTATTTCTTGGATTTTTCATCGCTCCGAATAGTAGTATAACTACTAAAATATCGGAATCTAATTTAAAAAATCTCGCACATTTTGTACGAAACGGGTTGGGGGTGGTGGTACGAAGTTCGCCAGGACAGCTATTTTTAAATAAAACAACGTTTACGATTTTAGCACTCTATTGACAAAGGATACAGTGTTGTGAGATTAATCATTTTCATACCTCGCTTAAAACAATACGATCAGGGGTCCATTATGCTCGGCGTACTGTTACGGTATTGGTACGACATTTGTTGGTTATATCTGAGCTCTAAACGGAAGATTACTCAAACGCGACGCGACGTATGAAATTATTTATATTATTTAGTTTTCACTTGATGGATTTCACTTTAACTTATAACGCTGATGATACGGCAACTCCTTTCAAGCTTCCTAATTACATAAACAGTGACATTTATCGTCAATCGGCTCTGGTTCCTTAAGACAGGCAGGGTCGACGGTGTCTGCGCTGTTGTGAGGCTCCGTCCGCACGGTGATGCGCGCGGGGCCCGCCCAGTACGCGTCGTTCGCGCGGGGAGTGCTCGTGAACTTTACGTATACTTCCACTTCGTAGAGGGCGCTAGGGCAGGGAAGGTTTAATTCTCCCTCGCATTTTTGTGAGTACCTGAATGCTCGCTCGTCACAAGTAAATTGCAACGACGAACCGTTCAGGCGCTGCGCCGGCAGCCGGTAGGTCAATTTGTATTCCACGGGTATTTTATCAAAATACGGATTCCAAGGTCCCCTCCACGTCACAACAGCGCTATGCGACGTTGTTCTTAAGAGTTCCAAGAGTCGGGGAAATCCAGTTTTGATGATGGTCTTGCGGTCGATAATATACGTTTGGTTCGAACAATAGATATTATTACACGCTTGAACTACTAAAGTTATGTTACCACTGATAGCCAAACCATGTATCGAATGCATATCCCCCAGACTCCATTCACAACTTCTAATCTTCTTATTTTTACTTCCTGAGAAATCTTCGTAGATACGCACAGAGTTCCCATCTTCATCAGTGTAAAACAGTGCGAAAGTGGTGTCCTTGCTCAAAACGCTCCATGAACAGTTTATCTGCCAGTCATACTCCGTGCACCATAAGTTTGAAGCCGCCGGTACATGATCAAATAGAATTTCTACGTTCCGTGTTGTAACCCAGCTAGCTCGGTGTTGGCAATCATAAACATCTGTTGAATATTTTGTCCCCCGCAGCTGCTTTGACTTAACAGTGGTTTCGTTTACACTAATAGTTTCCATGGGACTTCCGTCAGTGATTACAAGTTCCGGATTACCATAGCAAACCAGTTCAAAATCTTCATTAATCGGTACAAAGTAATGGAATACTTCACTATGAGGGAACGATTTTTGATGAACATTAGGGGATACTACAGTGATTATAGGCAGTACTCGCACTTGTAGCTGCGCAACACAAGTAGTTGCTACGTCTGTACAATTATACTCGAACCAACCTATGTTAGGCTTCACACTCAGCTGAAGAGTCGTCTTGTTAACTTCTATGAGCTGACCGCTAGGTGCAAGCAGCGCAGGGCTATTGTCTTCTATTCCAAAAATTATCAGCCCGGCACGTCGGCTTTTGCTTTCTACGCGGAGGTTTTTAGCGTCGTCACCGGTACAGAAGATGCTGACGTCGTCCCCGTAGTGTGCCTCAAGAATGTTCCCGTGGTATGGGTAGTAGGAGCTCCGCGTGAGTCCCGCGACTCCGGAGATGTGCACGGCGGGCCCGCGGCAGGCGCGAGCGCCGCCTAGACACGCCGCCAGCAGCAGAACGTCCACACCACGCATGCTTACGAACACTAATGCTAATTATAATACTTCCACAAAATATGTAGGTATACATAGAGCTTATTGACTATAAAACTATTTCGACGGATTTCCTTAAGCGTAATAGGGATGTGCGCGTCTGCATGAGAATGTCGATAAGTAGCTGTGTTGAATACAGAGCCGGCCTACCGCGAACCAAAAACTACTTTTCTGCCTAACTAGTTTCTAACTAGTTTTAATGCATTATAATTATTATGAAAGATTTATAGTTTGACGGTCTAAGTGTGCCACTTTTTTGATATTATAATTCGGTGTTGAATAATCTGACTCAATGCTAATTTGTACTGAAAGAGGTTTAAAAGGGGCATACACTGATGTAAAAACTACTTATTCTTTGCAAAATAAAATCTATATATCTATCTAAAACATTAATTGACTTCAAACCGGTATGCAAAGAAAAAATATGTATTGTTCATATGGAATAAGTGGAGCACTTCACCTTTCGACCGTTTCTTTTAATAAATACATAAATGACAGGGACTAATTTAAGAAATATCGAAAAAAGATTGCTAATAATATTTTACATAAGTCTACGCAATACATTGCTGCTCAAAATTTTTTTCAAAATTTTACATTTTACAATATTTTACATTATTATATAAAAATTAAAATATACTGTACTAATCAGTTAATAAGAAAAATGTATAGGTACATAAGATATAACACTAGTAAATTTTACCAAAACATCACTTGAAAGTTATCCTTAAACTCGCAATAAAATTTTCGACGCAAATTCAATCACGTGTAAACTACGAAAATATAATATAAAACATGTTTTTTTTTTTCATTTATTAAATCGAATATGTTTTAATTACAAAGAAATTATATGCTTAGCCACTATCGGAAACCTTGGTAGGTTTATGTAATAGCTGGCGGAGTCGCACGGATCGATCCGCATTTAAAAATAGTTTAGCGTTTTAATACTGATCTATCTGTACATATATTAAAGCTGAAGAGGGTCGAAAGTCTGTACATGGAAGATATAAGAAAATATTTTTTAAGAAAAAAAAACCGACTTCAATGGGGGAGGCCGGTGAAAGATTATTATACTTAGATGGTGCACTCTTAGATTCCATACAATAAAATAAAATGGCTAAAAGTATGTTTATAATGGTAGAAGACTAAGTACCCTCAATTCCTCATAGAATCATGGAAAAACCTTGCTTGCTTGACAAACAAAACGAAGAGAACAAATCGCCAAACTTGAACTACGCGTCGTTGAAGAGTTCCGTTCTGATCATCATCAGCAGTTTCACTTCATCAAATGTCACTTTTATGAATGAAAATGCTTGATTAGTTTATGAAAATACTAAAATTACTATTTGTGTGCCTTTCACATTTGAGGAGTTCCCTCGATTCCTAATGGATCCCATCATCAGAACTCGAGCATGACAAAAATCAATCGTGAAAATAGAACTTGCTTAACAAACACAGCTAGAAGGACAAATCGCCAAACGTGAACTTTTCGTCGTTGAAGAGTTCTGTTCTGATCATCATCAGCAGTTCCACTTCATCAAATGTCACATTTATGTATCATAATGCTCGATTTGTTGACAAAAACAAAAAAAACACTATATGTTTGCCATTAAGATTTGAGGAGTTCCCTCAATTCCTCATGGATCCCATCATCAGAAATAGAGCATGACAAAAATTAATCATGAAGATAGAAGTTGCTTAACAAACACAGCTAGGAGGACAAATCGCCAAACGAGAACTTTTCGTCGTTCATCAAATGTCACATTTTTGGATGAAAATGCTCGATTTGTTGATAAAAACACAACAATCACTATATGTTTGCCTTTAAGATTTGAGGAGTTCCCTCAATTTCTCATGGATCCCGTCATCAGAACTGCGTTTTGACAAAAACGGGACCAACTTGGAAATATATACTTACAATCAAAAAAATAATTTTCCAAATCAGTTAAGAAATGACGGAGTTATGGAGTAGAAAACATAAAAAAAAAAAAAAAAAACATACAACCCAATTGATAACCTCCTCTTTTGAAATCTTGAAGTCGGTAAAAAAATTGGCTTGGGATACTTAGAATCGATAACAGAACACGTAACAACAGTTTTTAGAATTCTTGTCTGTTTATCTGTTTATCTGTTTATCTGTTTATCTGTTTGTCTGTTTACTTGACCGCGCATCACGTGAAAACGGCTGAACGGATTTTGATGCAAACTTTACTAATCTGTCGAGAAAATCCCCGGTCAGGTTTTAGGTTATAAACATTGTGCAGATTTGGGTTAAAAGGGGTTTAAAAAGGGGTTGAATTTTGTATGGGAACTCCTATAATCCATGAGTTACAGGTTTGGAAATTGGTAAGAACATACTAGACGACAAATAAAAAACATTCACATTCAAAATTTGTGAAATCTTAAGATAAAAACTGAAAAAATAGTAAACGCTAGCGCTGGGCCGGGGTTCTGTGTAGTGTGCGCGTCAGCCGCCACGGTCGGTAAAAAACATTTAATTCAGACTCAAAGAATCCATAATTGTTAGTACATTACAGACTTAAGAAAAACAATTAGTGCCTCAACAATGGGCTGTCCAGCCGTCCTTCCAACATCATTAATTCATAAAACCAGAAAAAAGTTATAAAATCGGAAAACTAAAGTCGCTATAAGTATATTTCAGCCCTTAGCTACATAATTCTAAAATCAAAATTTCAATTTGTGCTAAAATTGGTCCGTAATAAGAAAAATAAAAATAAGATATTTAAAAATCAGTTGGTGTCTGAGATCTACGACAGCCCGTGCTTCGCTCGCTGCTGTGAGTCATCGCCATCGCCGCTGCTCTTGCGCGCTCGCCATTCGCCACCTCGTACCACGACACAGGACGCCAGCGCTACAACCATGTCACCACCAGCTACGTTATCGAAGGAGTCAAAAGGAACGTCCTGTGCGGGCTGCGCAAAACCAATAGAAGAAAAAAAAAATCTCCTGCTGCGAAAGTAAGTGTAAAAAATCCTATCATCTCTCATGTGTTAATTTAAAGCAATTAAACGCAGAGAAGGCCAAATCATGGTTATGCCACATGTGCCGTGGACCCGCATGCGTGGCTTGCGCAAACCCGATAGAGGACAAGAAATTCATTATCTGCAGCGAGATTAAGTGCAAAAAACCCTTTCACCTCCCATGTGTAAACATAAAGCAACTGACCTCAGACACAGATAAGTTCTGGCTATGTCCTATATGCCGCTGTGCTATGAAAAAAGGGGGGATAACTCTACAACACCAGTCCTGACAGTTTCACAAAATGTCACAATCCGATAGCCTCGGCCCTCGAGCCCAGAACCGAACCCAACGACCATGGTACAGGCTTTGCTTAGTTTGGTACTGGGTCGATTTGTTTGGGATTGTCCCTCAATATTGATTTATATTTATTATTGATCTTGAATGGAGTTTAGTATTCGCATGGTATTTAATAGTTTCTGTTTTTCATTTAATGAATACTTCAACAAAGTATAGGTGTAAGATTAATTTACGACTTACGAATATCAACAGTAATTGAATATCGATGTCGATATTTTGCAGAAAATAATCTTTTACTGCAATAACTCTCGTCACGAAGTGATGAATAATGGAGACAATGACAATTGAAGACCTGTCAGACTGCATGGTATCTATTTCTTTCTTACTTACTGATAAGTATGTAAGTGAGAATAGATCGGAAGTATAGAAAACGTTCAAATTATTAGCGCTCATCTGCTTTTCTCTGATATCTGTGTTGGTATGTACCACACCGCGCGTGTGTTGTGTATTTAGAATAAATGCCTCGTTTTAAAGTGGACTTTTGTAGAAAGCTCGCGTTCTATACTTATTTCGTTCACTGTAAAGGTATACCATTTATATATGTCCATGCGCCATGTTGCGGAATTTCTTTGGAACGAATTTCTTACACTGGCAATTAATTCTAATGATAGGTTGTCAGTGTCACTGTGGCGGTTTATTTGAATAACAATAAAGTGTTTAATATTAAATGATAAATGACAAAAAATGCCCAAAACTATTCATAGTCAAGAGTATTAGTAGTAATGCTGAAAAAAAACGCTTGGGAAATGAAGCTATTTCGCTACAAAACATTTCAAAATTAACATCCGAGCTGACTGATAAACAAGTCAAGATGTCATTATAGTCTGGTTTATAAATTCGGTTATTGTACTATTATGTTATGTTACACAAGCGAGGAAATATCCGCCGTAAAGAAATTGAGTTTGAAAAATAGGTATTTATTATAGGCTTCGGAGACAATCAATCTTGATCATTGACAATGTACAACAACGTTATTGTCTACTATTATTGAAGGGGTGTTGGTGTTATTTCAATCGCCCTCCTTCCTCCTCCTTTCCTAATCCTTTTTAATTGGGTCTAGTTCTAGGGCTCTTAGTCGCGAGCGTACATGGGTTACGGAATTCGCTTACCATATCAGGCGCAGTATAAAAAAATGCATTAAATAAATTTTCCGTCATTGTATACCCTTTTAATTAACAATCGCTTCAATTGCATTCCAAGACGATAAATAGCAATTGATCAATAAGCTTCGTATTGCAAGATGACACTTAGGCGAAATATTTATTTCAGTTCTATTAGCCTCACTCATCTGATAATGTTGCGACTAAATTAAATATTACTTTTTAATAAAAGTTTCTAGGTATATCAGAGTCATCGATTACGCGAATTACGAGAGTTGGTCATTCCTCCTGAAGTTTTAGATAGCCAAAGAAAAAGAAACCGAAAATAAAAAAGAAGATAAAGGTAAACCATTAATATATGACTATTGTCAAGAGGGCGCTATTATTCTGATTTATATGGCAACAGTTCAGTATAGTCGGAACAATGCGAATTGGCAACTCGTCATTTTGAATTACTTTCTTTCACCGTTATCAAAATCAGAATCCAAATATTCGGTGTCCATAGGGCAAGTGGCTTTAAATTCAGACCCAGAAATTGACTTATTGGATTCACTTTCAGAGTTAGAGGTGTCACTGGTGTCAGAGCCAACTCCAATCACGAATTCTCAAGGTGGATATCAATTATATGATCTGATTTCCTATAATAATTTTCTATTTTGATAACATGATCGCATCAGCTCTTCCAAGTATCGGCAGTTATTTCCTGAAATTAAAAACTGTTCCTTCCATAACATATGTGACTTAGCATTATCATTTGTGCTGATTTGACGGAAATAGGTACCTCAAAACAATTTTGCACTAAATTCAAAAAACCATCTCCTCCATGTGCAACTATACCCCATACCATTTCAATAGGGTTAAAATCGCAATGATATGGCGGTAAACGGAGTACTGTGGGGTTGTGGGTCAACCAAATGGATGGATTCTGATTTTGATTACGGTGAATGAAAGTATTTCAAAATGACGAGTTGCCAATTCGCATTGTTCCGACTGTACTGAACTGTTGCCATAAAAAAGACAATAGTCATATATTAATGGTTTACCTTTATCTTCTTTTTTATTTTCGGTTTCTTTTTCTTATATATGTCAAAAATTACGTTAGACATACGGATCTTATGTTTCTTTAGATGAAGATTAAAAAGCGTATGAATATTTTACAGTTATTTTATTTCTAAGATATACAACAGTATAAAGTAAATAACAAGATAGATTCATCAATTATAAACATTACTTCATTATTTGTGTCAGTGTCAACAACAACCCTACACGTAACCCCTGGGTGGTGCTAAAAATGCAACAAACTGGCAACCATCGCTTATCTCATGGTTCGTAATAATTGACATACGATAAATAAATATATAATTTAACTTTATATACGTTATGTAGAGGCAAGAATATGGTAAGCCGCTTTTGAACTTTAATATGAAATGTAAACAATAAGAGTCGAAACGTGGTATTCCACTATTTTCGAGTACTGTACTTAAACACCAAATATCAATGCCTAAAGCTATGATAATATAATAATACTTTACACATAATTATTTACATTGTATATTCCTTATTGTAGGTATGATACAGCTTAAAACTAAATAACACCATTGACAAGTAGTCACTTGTTTTAACCTTTTAACCAACAGCCGGCGTCGATTGTCTCGGTAAACATGCTTCCGCCGGTGCAATGGTTGCATATGAAACACATGAAAGATTTAATAAATGGATGTATATAAACTAGTGTATGCAACTGTACATAATCAGGCATTAAAACACTTGTTTGATCTTATTATAAAACTCACCTGCAGCTCGTTTCATAAAACCACACCCGTGTTTTAATGCCTCTCATTATTTAACAGTTGCATAAACTACTATTACTATATGGGTGTAGATAAACAGATTTATGCTTGCCAAATTTCAAATCAAGTCAACTAAGTAATATCAGGGGGGCGACACGGCCTATCGGTGTGAGTCGACCGCCGATGACCTTGTAACGGCACGTCTGTTGCATAGGGTTGGCAATGTAGCTGCCTTGGCAAAAGGAAATAATGTTTATTCAATGATCATGATATTCATCAATCAAACACCGGGAAGCTAGTCAAATTAAATTTAATCTGTAAGTTTTGATTACAGACAGACAGACAGATGCACTGGGTCAGAAAACTTACTAAAAGCTCGTAAAAAAGGTACCTACAAACTTCTCATAATATGGGAACTTACTTTTCTTGTGTAAATCTAAGCTTCACATGAATATAATTGTCTGCTAAAATAATAACAATAATATATAATATTATTTTTTTAAATCTCAATCCATAGGAAATATGTTACATGATATGACGTCATTCACTGCGACCGCGTCACCCGCGTTAAGTATAATTTAAAAGGCTCAATTGGCATTTCATCTATTTCGCCATTTCATTTATTAAAATTTATTTCATATATTCCGAAGATGTAGGTACCTACTTCTTAATGTATTTCATGTCAAAATGCATCCATACCCATACCAACCTACCCATATCAAGTCTCTTGAATTAAAAAAACGGACTGTAGGTGAAGTCTAAATTCTAAATGTAGGGAAGGACTTAACATATAAAATTTTATAACTCACTTTTCTGGATCGTTAGGTAGCCTAAAGTAGCTTTTTTCTTTGTGGCTTTTGGTATTACTGCCACAACCTTAGACAGAGCAATAAAAAGCTCCAGCCATAGGTAGTTGATTACATTGAATTACAAATGATAAATTCTAACGAATTTCAAGTAAAACTAGTGTCACGCCCGCTACCGGCAGATCGATCTCTGTTGTGTGAGCGCACGTCACGCGAGCGAATGATGAAGCGAGAGACACCCCTACGATTCGTCTTGCCGCGGCTAGCTGTCCACACACCGCGCGCCCCTCGCGCACCCCCGTTCACGTCCAGTCACGCACAAATAGCCACGAGACGGGTTTACAGCACACATGCTTCGGTGTCGCTTCTTTTTACGTTAGTATATATCTTCTTTGGTAATATGGAGATAAAAAATGTATGTACATAGGCGAAAATAAATTTTGTTGTCTAAACGAGTAAACTATTTACGATCAATCAAGCTTTGGTCAAAAGGTTAAAACAGGCATCTCTCAGTAGCTACACCACAAGTCTGTTTTTTTGCAATGCCTACTTTTTAATAACAAGAACACATAACAACATTATGACTCAAATTTCACAGATGATTTGTACAAGAAATTCTCTATTTCCATAAATTTCCAATACACTTCTTGCGGAGTGTCAGTCGTATTCAAATATTTCCTAACAATTTTCAAATCCTCCATAGCTCTATATCGTTTAATAGTGTTTTCTCTTTCATCCGTATCCGGTTTTTCCGTTGAGATCGGTAAAATCTCTTCCTTCTCTTTCTCTGCTAGTACAGGATCTGTTACTTTATGGTTACCGCCAAAAACGGAACAATTTGTGCCCTGGCCCGTCACTAGTTCTTCGTCTACTGTCAAATACATGTCAAGATGCGACAAATCTGTAAAGTACGGCTCAACGTCAAAGTCTTTGAGCATTTTACACATTTCCTCTTCATCGTTTTCCTTGACTTTCGGTACAACGATGGGTTTATGATCATAATTTTGAACATCGTAACCTGTAGCTTGAAAACTTTTAGAAATAACCTCAGGCGGTGTCCGTTCCCATGCTTTTTCCATCATATACAAAGCCTCCATGCACGTTAAGTTTCTATCGACCCCTTTTAAAACATTCATAACTTTCTCTTCTAAAACTAATTTCCGGAATTCTTCTTTAAATTTAGTGTAAATGCCGTTTTTAATCGGTATCAAACCCACACTAGCTTTCCACGGCACGAAACATAATTTCAAATGTGACAGTTGCATCTTCGTATGAATAGTAGCTCGATCAAGTATAAGTAGAGCTTTCTTATTTAGCCTTTGAAGCTCTCTGTTCCAGTACTTAACATATTCCTCAAACATTTTAGTTGTAAAATGCGCCTGTGAATGCCTTATATAATTAACTGGCAAAGTGTCTGGATGTCTATGGGAATGTATCAACGGATCTTCTATACCACAGACAAGCAATTTCTTCTTATCTGAACCAGTGACATTTGTGCACATGAAAATTGACAGTCTGTCTTTTACGTAGCCGTGAATGAATTTCTTACCTGCATGTTTTTTTATACGGCCTTTAGACGGATTGTAATATAACCCTACTTCATCTGCTGTGTATATGTTTTCATCTGTAAATCCTAGTCTAGCATCGCACCATTGTTCTTTAAAGAAGGCTTTCTTCCATTTGGAATCAAAAGCAGCACTGGGTGAATCCCTTTTCACATGCTGAGACCTTAATGTTATCTTATAACGCGTCTTAAACCTGTCTAACCATTTTCTACTACCATTAAACGCTACAAAACCTACTTCTTTAGCAATTTCTTCTGCTATATCTTGTAACATTTTTCCCGTTACTTGCATTATTGTTCTTTTCTCATTAAACCATTCTAATAGTTTAGTATCTAATAGATTATTTAGATATTTAGCATTTCGCTTCCCGTTTTTCTTGGGTAGCGTATATTTTTCTCTCTCTTCCCATATTTCGTTTATAACTTCTGGAGTCACGTTGTATAACCTACAAATATCATTAATAGACCTACCTTTATGCATTTTACTGACAATAGCACACTGAGTTGCGTCACTTAACTCGTCCCTTTTGAGATAATTGTCAAATTCGTTGTCATCTTGGCCGCTATTGTGGTCTTCTGAAAATTCTGATTTGACATTTTCATCTTTGTTTGCGGTGTCCGAGTCTGGCTCTTCTTTTGGTTTCTTTCTTCCTTTATGTCTGAAATGATTAAAATTTTCATTTATCTATACTAATATTATAAAGAAAAGAGAAGGGCATTTAATTGTGCATTTTTCACGGATATTTGTTCTTGGGTCTTGGATGTTTACTATGTATTTATCTATATAAGTATGTACTATGTATATCGTCGTCTAGTACCCATAGTACAAGCTTTGCTTAGTTTGGGACTAGGTCGATTTGTGTAAGATTGTCCCCCAATATTTATTTATTTATTTATTTAAAGAGGAAATATTTGATTGTTTGTTATTTTGTTTGCATTGAAAAATTCTTTCACCGTTGGGAAGCTACACTAACACCGGGTAACATGGGCTATACATTTAAAAAAAATATATAAATCCTTACTAAAACTCCAATAATGTAACCTAAGGTGTAAAAAATATTGTATAATATTCTTTACATCGCGTGCGCTGCGAAAACTATTGATGATAGAATAAAATAATCTATATCTACGCGAAAATATTATAAAGAGGAAAGATTTGTTTCTTTGCATTTAATAGGCTCCGAAGCTACTGCACCGATTTGAAAAAATCTTTCACTGTTGGAAAGCTACTCTAACCCCGGGTGACATAGGCTATATTATATTTTCAAAAAATTTGGGTACCTTACTAAAACTCCAATAATGTAACCCAAGGTGTAAAAAAATTACCTAACATCGCGTGAGCTGCGAAAACTATTGATGATAGAATAATTATTTGTTACTTAATTATGTGTCTGTGTTGTATTTTCTTTTATTTTTTGTTAAATACCAGTGCGAAGTCGGGGCGGGCCGCTAGTTATGAGTAAAAGTGGCAATTCACGTCAATTGTTTAACACTGTCTTTTGCCATCTAGCACTGAAACAAGTCCAAGGCTTGTTAGCCCCGTGTGGTGTTCCACGATGTTTTATAAAGTAACCAAGAAACAAGAAAACTTCGACATTGACGAATAGTGACGAACATGAGGGTTGTATTTCGCCTCGACACACCAAACAGCCCAACGAGCAGGGCACGGGCAGGCAGTGCTAAACGTGCCGCCGCCGCAACGAGTACTCATGACATGACTAAGGTACGCGTATGGGTCCGAAACATGTCGAACGATATTAGACTTAGTGGACCTTTTCATTATATTTTAAACAAGAAAAAGCGTTATCTCAGTAACAATAGAAGATGTCTCACCGTTTGCCGGGCGTATCGTGTACACGGGAGTGCAATCGCAACTGCTCTTTAGTGTGGAACTTGGCCTTGCAGTTGGTGCACTGCTGTGCCCGCTCGTGCGTCAACAAGTGCCTGCCCTGGAACGGTAAATAAGAAACATGGTATAAGAATTTTTTAGACTATACAAATGCTTAAATTTGCACGCGACTGAACACAATTCTCCATACAAACGTAGTTTCGTCCACCGTGCTGAAATAACATGAAAATTTGTATACACAATGGGATCCCCCATATCTAGGCCGGAAATTAGTTAGTGGGGAGCATACTCCCCAGCAGGACCGCAATTTGATATAGGTTCCAACAAGGCTAGGGGTATAGAATTTTTTTAAACTAGTCTAGAATTTTATAGACTTTGTATAGATATTTTTCAAGACATCCTTTTAAGAGTTTTCTTTTTACAGCAATAAAAAACAACATTATTAGCTGATTTATACAAAATTAAACTATTTTGTACTGGGAATGGATTTTTTGAACGCTTGTTTGCTCTAAAATATAATATGCAAACTGCACCGAAAACTGTGCAATTGTATACAATGATATGGAAAAATAATGTGCCTAAATACTTATGAGCAGTACTTTATGTAGATGAGGGACAGAGAGATAAAGATTAATTTGTTACATACCAAGTTCATTTTATGTGTAAAGGTGAGGTCGCACAGAGGGCATTTCAGTTGCCGTTCTTCATGGACTTTCTTGTGTATTCGCAAACTGAAGGCTTTCTTGAAAAAACGGCCACAGCTCTCGCATTTATGCCTAAAGAGACAAAGAAATAGAATTGTAATTTACTTAAGGGAGAAAGTTCCCTTCGCTCTCTTTACATAATAAATAAGGTTCCTGACACGCAATTGGTAGTCTTTCCTGATGATACCAATGCTGTTATATCTGCAGACAACATTTCACGTCTGAACGCCAGTGTGAACTATGCTTTCGATACATTCTTGGTTTGGTTTGAGTTGAATAACCTTAAGTTAAACTGCAATAAAACAGGTGTTGTCCTATTTAAATCTACAGCAAGACAAAAATACCCACTGCAGATTAACCTTCAAGGAGAAGAAATAAAGCAGGTGGAAACGGCAAAGTTTCTTGGAGTCCACGTTGACAGTATGCTCAACTGGAAACAAGAAGTCTCGGCGCTGGTAGGCTCAGTTAGTTCTGCATGTTACGCGCTCAGAAGTCTTCGAGATGAGCTGCAGCTAAACCAACTGAAAATGGACTACTACGCGTTGGTAGAATCCAAAATACGCTACAGCATACAATTCTGGGGAAACAGCTATAAATATAATGTTCAATCTGTTTTTATTGCCCAAAAGAGAGCAATTAGAACGATAGCTAAAGTGCCCCAGCAGACATCTTGTCGAACTTATTTTAGTACTTACAAAATACTTACTGTTCCCTGCTTGTATATTTTAGTAGTGCTCACGAACTTAGTACAACGTATAAATGAAATAGAGACAAAATAACTAAGGAAAAACGTCTTGCGACACGACTTAAGGACTTGCCGAATCCTGATATTACCAGGCGTTAAGCACTGCGCGAGTTACCAGGCCGTTCTGCTATTTAATAAGTTGCCGATTCCATTAAAGTCACTTACTAGCAGTTTTATTTTTAAAAAGAAATTAAGTGCTTTCTTGCTGGAGAAGTGCTATTACTCAATAGAGGAATTTAAATCCAAACGTTTTTAATGTATACATTGTTTTAATATTATTATTGTTATTTTAATTTATTTGAAATTTGTTTTGATTCCATTTTTATCGTTTATCCTTTTTAATTTAATTTGACTTGTTACTTCATTAAATTATAACTTTATCATAACTTTTGTATTTCAAACACATTGTTCGTGAATAAATGACTAATGACATATTGTATACAATAATTTTTTTGACGATATTGCTTATTTGTAAAACATACTTAATGGAATAGATGCGCCGAATATGGGTTTCACCGAATACGAACATTCGGCCGAATATTCAGTCCATCTCTTGCCGAACCGAATATTCGGCCGAATTATTCGGTTCAAGAAAATGCCTTTATCAGCTGTTATAAAACAGACTAATTCAATGGTTACCTAACAATTTTGTTCATTTCAAAGTAAGACTATGGACAATAAAGTATGTTAAAGCGGAATAATAATCCGTTAAGAATGATAATTTGACAAGGCACAGGCAGTGATTATATTAAATTTTTGCAAGTTGTAGATAAATACTTCTAAAACTGTTTGGTAAAACGGAACCAACATTCAAAAATACACCGAATACCGAATAATTGCCGAATATTCGGCGCGTGTCTAGGTAATAGCGTACCTAATTTGATTCCAGCTAATAAAAGGCACATGCATTTTATTATTGAAATTTGTAGTGCATTTTTGCATTACTGGTACCATTTCAAAACACTACTATAAAGGCTTTGCCACACTCGAGCGCGATGCCGGCGTGGCGTGAGCGGGGCGCGATCGCGGCGCGGCTGCGCTTGCGTCAAGCACCGCTCACGCCCCGCCGGCTTCGCGCTCGAGTGTGGCAAAGCCTTAAAAGTATTATACGAGGAGATCTCATGAACGATTTATTTATTTATATATAATTGAACCCAACCAACGTCAAGTGGCTGGGGCCCTACAAGTGGACAACGAGAGTTAGAAAAATTGCCATTATTTAAAAAAAAACATTGTAGATGTTGTATTATGTCTTATATCATTAGATTCAGCATAAAATGAACTATCTGATTATAGAATAATTGTGAATTTAGCTAGTCTTGTTCAAATTTGGGATGACTAAACTTTTTCCATTTTCTTGTATAAAAATAACAATGTTTATAAAGAAAGAAAGAAGGAAAGATTTTTTTAGTTGGAAATTTCGAATGAGAATTTTTTGTCACAACCATTATTGTATGCCATCCTTATCTGTTCACAAACATATCTTGTAAAAAAGACCATGACAGGTGTAGATTTAGCAGCTCATTTTTTAAATAAATATGAAACCATGCTATAGCCTGGTCCCGGACACTTACCACTTAATATGGTTTTTGACAATCACCCTAGTGATTGCAGCTTGGCAAACAACAGCAATATGGCGGCTGCCACTCAAAGGCATAATTATATTGATGCTTACAGCATGGCAGAAACTATTAGCTGTGGCATGGTGGGTATAAATGAAAAAAATCGAGGCAATTGGAAATAATTATGAAAGTTGAAAGCCTTTCATAATTATTTCCAAGAGTTGTTCTCTCTCAAATAAATATTACAATGATACCTGGTTTCAACCTGATGTTCCAAGGAGTGACTCCGTAGTTGAGAGGACGACTCAAACATGGAACCACAGTGAGTGCAACGAAACTTCCGACTCTGCTTCTTTGGCTTGGATGTGGAGGCTAGTGGATCTTTGTTTGACTGAAATATGCAGGTATAGAACATATAAATCAATCTATTTATGTGATTTTATTTTCTTTTACCAATACCAAATGGGTTGCATAAATTGACCAAATGTAACTATACAAAACCATTTCAAAATTAAGTGATGATTATTAATTATATAAGAAATCTACGAATTACTTAGTCAGTGCAACCATTTTAACCATTATCACTTCCTTTTTTAAATTGAAAATTCAGTTAATGTAGTAGAATGAATTAAAGTATTCGTATGTCATAATTTAATTTATAAATTTGTTTATTTACCTACGTAAAATGAATAAAACCCAGGATTCACCTACCTTCGCCACGGTATAATCCAAAGCATCAGCATTTTCATCCACCTCTTCGATCTTCACGCTAACCAGTCCTTCAGGCCTAACTGATTCTTCATCACTATCATCAGAATATTTACTCCTTTTCGCCTTTAGTATCAGTTTTTCAGCTGCCCTCCGCTTTATAACTGACAAGCTCTCTTCTTCTGAAGAAATGTCGATATCACTGTCAGAAGCCATGATAGCGTAAATATAGAATTGTTCACGGTTTCAATAATATTTAAACACAATAATAGTTAGCATTATTCGCGCAGTAAATAAATATAAACACCGGAGTAGTGAACGAAGACGCCATTTTTGATAGATGTCAATTTTTATTTTATTTGAACGTCACTTGGGAATTGGGATTTTGCGTTTAGTGCGCTGTGAGTGTCCTATTTTGTTAAGGTTTTTTGTTATCTCTACTTTTTGTGATTGGTTTGTCGACACATATAATCTAAAATGTTATTTATTTTTTCAATGTTATTTATTTATATATTTCCTGCAAGTAATATTTTAATATTTGGTAAAAGATGTTTTTCACACTGGCAATCGTTACTGTGTCGAAATTAAAAAGATATCACTGTCATTAACCGCTTGAAAAAAAACCAACGCGCTTCGCTTCTCTTTTGGAATTTATGGTACTGTAACAAGGCTTCCTTTTGTGTTTCGCCGCGTGAATGTTGTAAAATTCGGTGCAAATCATATCAACAATGCACGATTAACGTTTATATTACAACGGGACGCGCGTACGCGAATTTGATTACACGTACCCAATATTACGGATCAATATCGAAGTTGCGTCGCGATGCTGTGATAGCGTCGCTCATTAGATGGAGGCAAAGTCAGGCGTTGGCGTTCACCACCATTGGATGAAAAGCATGATGGAGCCGGCCGGTGGCGAGAAATCAAGCGATAATCGTCAGTCAGTGAAAAGGGAGAAAATGGCGGAGGCTTACAACGGCTCTGAAGTCAATTATTCGCAAAGCGATGCCCGGTTCCGTTGTGACGTATGTGACTTGACCTTTGAAGGTATGGAATATCTGATGCTTCATAAGAAATTCCATGGCAACGACAAGGATTCCGGGCATGTGGCACGCGAACCAGAGCCGCATAGTCACAAGGAGGTTGCGAAAAAACGTCGCAAGTTCCGTTGTGACCAGTGCGACGTCAAAGTCAACAGTCAGTACCATCTCGACATACACCGCAGCAAGCACGAGGGTATCACCTCTAAGAAGTTCATATGCGAGGTCTGCGACCGCAGTTTTGTGGCAGCTCAGTTCTTAAAATCGCATATGCAGACCCACTCTGCAACCAGCACTATTAATTGTGAGATATGTAATAAAAGTTTCACTGGGCAAGCGTATTTGAAGCTCCACATGCAGCTACATAACGATATAAAGAAGTTCAAATGCTCTAAATGCGACGAGATGTTCCCGACGAAGAATTGTCTCAAAGTCCACATGAAGAAACACACTAAAGTAAAGAACTTTAAGTGTGATATTTGCAGTAAGCTCTTTGTATCGAAGATCACTATGGAGAAACACAAGCTTACGCACGAGGGGCAGCCCGTTGACTGCCTTGTGAAGTGTCCACAGTGTGACCGTACAATGCACTCATCATTGCTGCGAACACACATGGCTCGGGCTCATCCTCCGAACATTGATGATGATGTCAAGAGACCGTACAAATGCTCGACCTGCGGGAAATCATTCATTGTGAAAATCAACTTGAATCTTCACATACGGGTGTGCCACCCAGACTTAGCTGAGCCGGAGGAGGAAGAAGAAGATGTTATGACAGATAACTCTTAGTTTTAGTCTTAAATATTTAACCTATCATGTATTGGATATAATTATAATTTTTTATTCTAACCATTATTAGTAGTTTTTGTTTACCTTTTTGTGACCTTGATAATGATAAGTATGAGTCAATTACTCAGCTGTTCAAACATTTTTAGAAAGACTGCCTAATTGTAGTGTTTCTGTATCAGATTCGAAACAAGGTTTTCATAGACTACAAATGTATTTTTTTTCAAAGGTAGCTGGTTGGTAAGGTTAGCTGTACAAAAGTATAAAAAATGAGAAAAGTTCACATACAATTTTTTTTAAGCGGATTACTATTCTTGAGTGTGTGTACACCTCTTGCCATGATCATGGTCTAAAATAGTCTACCCATAGTACAGCTAATAATAATAAGTAACTACATTAGTTTTTAGACTATCTAGATTTTTGAAATCTGCGACCTTTGTTAAGATCACAATCTAGATTGACCGTGGCTGCCATACAGTTTTAATTTCCTTGGGATCCCATGCTTTTAGGTATGTGGTAATGTGTTCCTGAAGTGCTACCGCGAACCCAAATCGAAATACAGGATGTTTGGTCCATAGTGTGACAAATTGAAATTTATTTATTTATTAGTATTTTCCAAAAAATTGCGTGGGCCCATGAATTTTTTTGGCGCCGTAGAAGATAGCAAATGACCCCACCTATCCGCCATTTCAATTTGGCACACGATTTCAGTTCGCGGTAGGCCCTGGCCCGTTTCACGAAGCTGAATGTTACAATTTTTTCAATATTTTTTTATGATCATAAGTCTATCACGGCCAGTGTTGTCAGATTAAGCTTTCAAAATTGTTACTTAGTGAAATGGGCATTGCGGGACGGACATAAGCTATATTTTATCCTGCAGCTTCGCCTGCGTTCCTTCTAATACATGGGCGCCACGCGAACAGCCTTTCATAACGCTGAATGGTAATTCATGGGTATTTAAGTTTTTTTTATACCACATCGGTGGCGAACAAGCGTATAACCCGCCTGATGGTAAGCGGTCACTGCAGCCTATGGACGCCTGCAACTCCAGGGGTGACACATGCGCGTTGCCGACCCTTTAAAAATTTACACACTCCTTTCTTGAAGAATCCCATACTGCAAGAAAGGCGCTTTTAAGTGAATCCAATTTCTGACCCAGTCTCGCGCGCAACCAGCGCTGCTAGCAGGGTACTGACACTGTAATAGTACATTACGATATAAGTGCAGAAAACAGGAAATTCGCAACGAGTGGTGATAAATTTAAACACGACCGAAGGGCGAATTACTTGTTCGCACGTGTATCGTACGCTTTACAGTACATATGGCTCTTTAAAGTTTCGACATATGCACGTAATCTGCTGATTACCGCACTCGTGCGGTAAAGTATTTGTATAAGTAGCACTATATGTACTGTTAATTTATCACCACTCGTTGCGAATTTCCTGTTCTCTGCACTTGTATCGTAATGTACTATTTCGTGTCGGTCCAGCGTGATTGAATCCATATAAATAGTACAGACAGACAGTGCCAGTCCAACGCTGGCGCGCACCGACTATTGGTGCCACTGCACCTGCCAGCAAATGGATTCTAAGAGCGCTATAGCATTCTCGTTTCAAGTAGGTATTTTTAAAATAAAACAAAAACTTTAAATGTATCTAGCTTTATATGTATGTACTATTACCTGATTGCATAACGTAATAAAAAAATATGAATTAACACTAAACCGCTAAGCACAATTATTTAACAATGTCAGTTAACATCTTTCTTCTCTGAGTCATTCGTTTCTTGCTGTCCTTCTTTCTCTTCAACCTTCGCTTCCGAATCTTCTTTTTTTTCTGCTTCAGCCTTTGACGCTTCTTCGGCAGCTTGCTGTAAAACAAATGCAATAAAGAATATATTGATTGTAACGCTACTCGTCAGTAGATGGCGCTGTTATTTAACCAAATAATAATACCTTTGTCGCGACCCTTTGAATCAATTTGTTACTATATTAACTAATTCATATAAATATAGATAAGACTAAATTCGGAAAACAACAATAAATAATGTTCTGAGATGAATATGCTAGAAATAAAATAAACTTCAACATTTTTATTTTACGATGTATGTAGTTAGCTCAAGGCCCATGGTAGTTCCGCAGCGGAGATGATTCTACATTTAAATTTATCAAAAAATATTTTTTTTACCGGAAGTAATAATTATAATAGAATAATAGACTGTTAAAGTCGAAAAATATTTCACGTCGTGGAATTGATAGCTAACCTAGATGGCGCTACACGCCGACGGCCGTCTTGCAAAGCTACAAATATAACGAAATGAGAAGATGAACAGCATTGATTTTCTCGGTCTCTCTCTCTCTCTATATATATTATACATTGCAGGGCAGTACCGTAATGCGGCTTTAGCACCTTATGTTAAGCATCATCCGTCTCTATCTCACCTTAGCCTTCAATATATCGTCATCCTTTTTCTGCTGCAACACCATGCTGACCTCCCGAACCACGGCCAGCTGGTCCATCTGCGACTTCCGAAGCGGGTCATAGACCCTAATAACTGGTTCATCCTTATCAAGGTTCAAAAGAAACTGGTCAAAGCGGCTGCGGAGGGTGTTGAAGCGTTCGGGTGTGATGTCTTCGTAGAGTCGGCTCTTGAACGCCATTTTTGGCTATGAAAATATATTAAAAATTATAAATTATTGAGTTTTTTTACCACGGTGGTAAACACCCGTACAATCATCTTTATATAGCGCTCGTGGCCCAGGCGGCGCCCGCGTACCACTTGCGGTATGCGAGGTTAAGCAACGTGGGCCCAGGTCAGTTCTTGGATGGGAACCGCTGTGAGTGGTTACTAACTGAGCGCTCCCGTGCTTTGGCACGCTAAGCCGTTGATCCCGGCTGTTGTCTGTGACTGCAGTCATTAAGCCAAGTAAGAAGGCTTCGGGCGGCTTGAGAACTTCTAACAGTCAAGTTGCCCACTCACTTTGATAAGGGGGATCGAAGTTGCACCACGTCCGTGGGGAGGACCCACTGTTACCCTACACGTGACCCCCGGGTAGTGCTAAAAGAGCAACAAAAACTGGCAACCGTACTGTCTTTTAGTAGATCTCCCGGTTGGAAAATAAATGCCAGTCGCTCATATTTGGTGCGGCGCAACTGCTACCTTACAGAAGACCGCAACCATAATAATAATAATAATAAATATGCTTTATTGCACCACACAAGAGAACAATGTTACACAAAAAAAAACTTACATAACTAGTAATGGTAGCAACAGGCGGTCTTATCGCTTAAAGCACCATAATAACATCACTCTGTCTCTCTCTTTATGTATAGGTATGCGGTGTTGTGTTCCTGGTGGTGAGTTAGGTCGCCAGAGCTCTAGGCACATGTCTTAACTCTTAACAAAACGAATCCTTTTACTTCTGGAGTTGCAGGCGTCCATTGGCTCCGGTGGCTGCTTACCATCAGGCAGGCCGTATGCTAGTTTGCCACCGTCGTTGTATGCAAAAAAGTCTGGAAGCTTGCATCTTTCAGGGGGCCTACTCCGAACTTTGAAAATCGAACTTCGTGTCGTGCCGTCCCTTTCACTCTCGTGTTATACACTATATGACGGAAAGGGAGGGAGTAGGCCCTCAGATGCGCTCTGACGGCTCAGGCTGCGTTCACGTAAAAGATACATGCTCCATGACACGACGCGCGACTTATAGTCTTATAGTCGCCTGTCGTTGATGTCGCGTTTCCTTCCGGCCATAGCCGCCTGTCACGCGTCGTGCCAAGCAGCATGTCACACTCACATGATCGTAAAAGCGGCCTCTATTGATTTGATGATGCAAGAGGCAAAAATAATAAGATCTCTCTCCCTCTTCTCATCTTAGCGCACCGTCGGGAGGTCAATTTTTTTTATTACAGTACACTGGAATAGGGTCGGCAACGCACTTGTGATGCCTCTGGAGTCACACGTGTCCATAGGCTACGGTGTCTGCTTACCATCAGGCAGGACGTAAGCTTGTTTGCCACCGTCGTAGTATAAAAAAACAACGACAAAAATAATTGGAGTGCGCTGTTGCAACGTTTCCTCGCACACATTACTGAGGGTCTGCTGCTTTACTCCGAAATTCGAAATCCGAACTTCGTATGGTGCCGTCCCTTTCACTCTCCTGTCATACACTATATGAGTGAAAGGGACGGCACCATACAAAGTTCGGATTTCGAATTTCGGAGTGTTCCCCCTGCGCTGCGCTGATGTCGCATAGGGCGGAGCAACGACTTACGTTGATGCATTTGGACCCACATTATGTATAAAAAATTAAGTTGATTCAATAATATAAAAATACTGCTAGCATTTTTAAGTCTCTAATGGTCTCTAGGATATTTTTTATTAAGAAACTATAAAAATTAACTTAACATTTCAACGCTCTCTACTCGTGTATTTAAGGCAAGAACAAGAAAAAACTATTTTGCAAAAGTAGAAATAATAATTAGCGTGCAATACCTGTATTTTTTCTACAGAAGATACAAACAAGTAGAGTATAAAAATACAACTGAAAGGAAAAAGCACGTTAACAAATTTGGTCTCCCATTAAGCCAGGGGTTCGAAACATTTTTTGAAACTTTATAATTTAATAGCAATTTTTTTATAATATCGATGATTTATCGAGTCAGAAAAGGAAATCACCTTTATTTATTTTTATAAAAAACATGCTAATGATTTAAGATATTGTTTATAATTTATAAAAATACTGAAAACATACCTATCTGCATTTTAAAATAAAAGATGAATAAATGTAAACATGGAATCAATCCAAAGTATATAAATAATAAAACAGAGAATAATCTTTATACATCAAGACATTGTTTTATTTTTAAAATATGTTGAGAGTAACTGAGATCAAAAGTTAAACTAATTAATAAAACTTCAGGGCGTTAATTATAAGTTCAATGGGTAACATTATTTGCATAAAAATCGACTTGCTAATGCCGCTTACGGCATAAATAACTTCACGTAGACATTACGGTATTTTTATTATAATTAAGCAAAGCGATGAACAGGTGGCAGTGACCCTGCCTACGAAGACGGAGGTCCCGGATTCAAATCCCCGTCAGAGCATTATTTGTGCAATTAGCACAAATATTTGTGCCAGAGTCTTGGATGTTTTCTATGTATTTAAGAATTGTGTTTATCTATATATAAGTATCGTCATCGTATGGGTAGCAGCATCCCTGGAGTGCGGTGCAAATACTGCGATCGCCAACCCGCGTGCCAAGCGTGGTGATTATGGCAATTACCCGGCCATGAAATTGGGAGAAGTCCATGTCCAGCAGTGGACGTCCTTCGGCTAATATGGTGGAGATGTATCGTCGTCTAGTACCCACAGTACAAGCTTTGCTTAGTTTAGGACTAGGTCGATTTGTGTAGGTAAGATTGTCCCCCAATATTTTATTTATTTATTTTAAAGGTTTCGAAGGATGACATAAATCACTTACATCTCACTTTTTCCGGCCTTGATATAAAAACTTACTAAAGTACCTATTTTGATAAAAAAAATGGGCTGTTTTATTTAAATAATTAGGGAACTATTAAAAAAAATCCAAATCGAACATAACACTGTATAATTTACTAATAAAAATATTATAATTTACTAAAAGACTGTTGTCAAAAAACTAACTAGAAGTAAAATCAAGTTATCATATGTCGTGTAAAACTAAGGTAATTGTAAAAATACAAACAGTTTATTTTAATTTAAGAGCGAGATAAAATACCTAAACATTTTTTTATTTACACGATTACAAGTAACATAAAAAAACTGTATATAATAAACACACTTTTCTTAAAAAAATGCGTAAAACGAAACGCAAAACCACCCCTACGAGGCTAATGACTCATTCGTTTCACCCTCGGCCGATTGCTCCCGAAGGCCCACGAGCGCCCCCGGCCCGCGCGCTCCGTGCCGCACCGAAAACACACCAAATTCACAATTATTATGTAACACACATAAGTTTTTTAACAAAAAAAATATTAACTGAAATGTATATGACGGAACGTCGCGTCGTTAAGTTCGCGGGTGTTGTTAAATTAGTTTGTAAAACGGACTTCAGTGAAAACAGATATTGATTTTCCTGTGACGTCCCGTGAATGCGGACAGTGTTATTACAGTGTGTACATATACGTATATATGTAGTGTAATTTATTTATAGTAAGTGCAACGAAGTGTCTAAATAATTCATCAAAAAATCTCAGTTTCGCAGAAATTCCAGTGCCTTGATAATTAAAAAAATATATTAAAAATCAAATTTAATATAAGTCATCTTTAAAATAGAATTCCTAGAATTTTTATTGTTTTCTGAATTTATTTAGCAATATTCTGTTTTAAGTGTTAATCTGATTTAACATACTTTTTAGACGCCATATTTATTTTCATTAAATCAAAATAAGAATATTAAGAATCCAATTTAGTTACCTTGTAGTTTGTTAGTATTACACTAAAACTATTAGGCAGTAATATTCGATCGATAACTATAGGTAAGCTAGATGTAGGTGGTTTCTATTTTTAACTTGTAACCAGACTATGTATTTGCGTCTTGCTAGTATATCGAATTCAAGGTATTGATAAAATAAGGATAACTTATAGTGTCTCGTGAATAAATCCAGTATAATCATATCCTGACAATATAATGCACTTTTATAAAATGTAAGTGCATCATGTCATTCCATAAACCAATAGAAACTTGAAAGGCAATTCCGAACACCTGTCATCCATACATAACCATCACAAGTAAACTGATGTTTAATATATTTGGAGCATTCGTTCTTACTGTTTGATTTACTTTTAGTGACTTCTTTACGGGCGAGCATTTCACGATTTGCGTATTTCAGTTCAGCAACATGTTTTCGTAACGCATGACGACTGTAAATATAGCTACTACGACATAAGGACTTGTACCAATGAAAGTATTTAGTTCTCTTTTCATCATCAAAATGGAAATAAGTCGAAAAACTTAGTTAATCGAATAATCACCTGAACTTAAACCATGTATAATAGCTGCCTAAATTTAACCCGTTCAATCTCAATGCGAAGATCATCTTGTAAATTACATTGATTCTTTAAGGATCCCAACTATGGTTAGCTCTTTGTGTTGACTGGTCCTTCGAACCGGATATTTATATGTATAATTATTCCGTACATTTTGAGATAGCAGAGCATTATTTTCGGTATTTTTTTGATTCTTTAATGTAAAATCAAACGCACAACTTACACGCAGTACCACATAGACAGACATATGGGGAGAGTACCAATATAATAAATTAATATTTATAGTTAGTGACTCGTTTCTACATTAATATGTGTGAAAATCACAGGAATTGTTTACAATATGACCTAAAAATCCCCTAAAATAAAAATTATTTTCATCAAATGCCATAAAACTGCACCTATTTAACTAGTCTTCGCGCTAGCGGACCGATAAAAAACGGACAAACCTAAATGTCTTACATCATAGATATTATAAGTTAGTGTACAGCACCATGCTTTCTAACTGAGAAACGAACATAGATTTATTTTTACGAAGGTTATCTTATCTAGATACTTTAATCTACTCACTTAAAAAACTGCTAAATAGAAATGACTCCTATTATCTGCCTAGCAACTACCTACTTAGCCACTTCGTACTAACAGACATACTTAATGTCTTAACATGGAGCCTGCATACCTAGTAACATATTGGACGTTAGCCAAGTAGTCTACAGAACGCCGAGCTTTTTACAAATTGAACTCGTCAAGTTCTGAGAAAATTGCTGCGATAGAAGCCTTTTTCTGTGTATTTGGTAATCGATTCAGAAGCTGGCTAGTCTTTCAATAGAAAATATCTCGAAAATACGAAAAAATAGATAAAACTATGGTACGAAATACACAACTTCAATTGGAGTGTTAAAATGAATAACTTCTTACAAGTCTAAATGGAGAATATCAAAGAAAATTACTGTATAAGAACGATTTTTTCTGTATTTACTGAATATTTATATTTGGCTTTTATTTGAACTTAGGTAGTTACTCATATTGTGAAATATTTCATATTAATAAAAAAATATCTAAAAAAGTACAATATACTCATAAGGAGGGTTAAAGGGATACTATATAGGTCCAAGTCACATCAAGGCTGTAGTTACGTTTTTGTCAAATAATAAATAAATATGAATTGTATATAACCATGAAGACACTGATATTTCTACATCTAACTTTGCTGATACTTAGATTTTCTATAGTTTCATAATTCATAATATTTAACTTAAAAACTTAACACACGTCAAATGAGCCATTTTTAAGAATAATTATTGTATTCAAACGTCAAACACATCGCTTCTTAAAAAATAATGTTTTTTTGACATATTTCTATTCTGGGAAGAATTGTGACGAGTTGCTAATATTCCGTCTAAATTCTGAAGACTTAAGGAAAATCTAAGTAACTGATTTCTAGAAAATTTAATAAACAAGTACCTAATAAAAAACCTAAATTCCAGAAAACAGTTATGATCAGATTAAAACATAAACCACAAACTCTGTTCCCGCCAAAATGAGTGCCATAGAGAATGGTTGCCTTTGACCGGAAGTGAGCAAGAATGGAGTCTGGGGCCACGACGGAGGCCTACCAATATGTGGGGCCCTTCCGGCTGGAGAAGACTTTGGGAAAGGGGCAGACAGGTAAGAAACATTGGTTAAGTATGTAATGCATAAAGCTGTCGTTAACTGACAACAAAGTATAAGTAACAGAGGGCTGTACGATTGTATAGGTTATGAGGAGTAGCAACGCTAGCTTTTTTCGCCTTAGATGAGCCTGCGAAAAGTTCTGTAAAAAAATGTTAAACTTTATGCAACACAACGACGGAAACGACGGTGGCAAACAAGCTTATGGCCTGCCTGATGGTAAGCTTCATCTACTTGCGACTCCAGAAGAATCAGAACAAGGGCGGATCCACCGTTGTGGGCACGATGGGCATGCCCACAACCTTATTAGACTTGTGACGTCACGCTTTTACGGTCTATTGAGATCGATAGGCTGATGGTATTAAAGGCTATGCCTTAATAAAATAAAAGTAAAAACACAATGAATCGTGTGTGATGTGATGTCTGTCCGGATGTTCTCCTCTGGAGGTCGCATTTTTCAACCGATTCTCGTGAAATTTTGTGAGCAGGTTCGATAATTATATATAATTTTTTTGTGGAGTCAGTTTTTAGAAATTTTGAAATTTGAAATTTTTTTGGAAATCTACAGTTCACAGAGCCACTAGTTGTGGTTGGTATTGGTAGCCTAATTAAGTGCATCCTGGTGCATCTCACTTGCTGCTTCTGCGTCATACTTACGACTTCTGATACAGCGTCAAGATACCTACCTATTTACCCAGTCTAGAGCCTATTGGCTTGCTGGCTACTAGAAAGGAAGAAAAAAGTATTAATTGAAATTGGTTTGGAGTTTAATTGAAACTGTTTGACTATTTAATTGAACGAAATCGGGTCTGACTTCCCCCAATAATTAATTCTATTCCTAAGGCCAAAGTCCTGATGCGTAGGAAAAAGGATATAATCAAATTCAAAAGTCGTTCCATGCTTTGAAAGGCGCGCTAAGCCGTTTATCCTGGTTTTTGTCAATGAAAGGTCTCGTTAAGCTAAGTTTCATGCCTCTACGTGGAATTAACGAGTTGAGAGTCTTCTGAGTTGTCCTCCTCCAACAGGGCCTACTGACATTCACTCCTTCAAAAATATTTATTTTGCTAATATTTGGAACCAAGTGTGTCTTAACCCCAGGCTCCTTTAGGATGGAACTGAGATAGCGCTAGAGTGGATAATTCCCGACGGTATCAACCAACACTTCAGTGGTAAACGCTGGGAATTACTTGGGATAAATGTTATCTGTTACCAGTCTTAACAAATTTGTGATAATAGGTGGGCATAAGCCTTTGGATAAAGACCTAAACCCTTAATTATTAATGATGTTAAGATGTTAGAGGGTAGCCAATTCAAGATAAAATTGAAAAAGTATCTAATTGATAATGTGTTCTACTGTATAAACGAATTCTTCGAGTATCACAGTAACATTAGTATGTAAAAGAGGAATAAAATCATCATCATCATCATCATGTCAGCCGAATAACGTCCACTGCTGGACATAGGCCTCCCCCAAAGACTTCCACAATGACCGGTCCTGCGCCACCCGCATCCAGCGGACACCCGCGACCCTTACCCGGTCATCAGTACACCGTGTGGGGGGCCTGCCCACGGAAATAGAAATAGACATATTGTATATCCAATTAGTGTCGTTGACTATAGTTTTTAAGGATATAAATTGTACGCTCGAAATGAGCAACTGTTGATTCCATAACAACATTTTAAAACTTTTATGTACACAGTTTACAATTAATAAATACTTTCCTTTACTTTACTTTCTAAGGAATCAAGAATAAAACGGTGAATATTTGCTTAGCACAATACGATTTATACACCGGGGATAGAGAATAAGATACAAGCTCTATCTAGAGCGATAAGGGCCACTGTCAGCACTCTGCATTCAAAAGTCCATCCTAGAATAGAAATCCCATCCTACATTTATAATTCCATTCATAGCGCTACGTGAGATTCGGTGAGAATTTCTGCACATTCCCGAGGGCATTGGAATGTTGGCGCCAATATTTGTAGTGGTTCACTCGTGCAACAAACGTTTGCCAATTTATACTTTAATTGGGTTTTTAACTTTTATAAACGTGTTGAGGCACATGACACGTGTCGGGTGAAACTACATTTAGCCCGTAGTTTATAAAAATTAACGAACATTGATAAACAAAATGTGATTTAAAACCAACTACTGTCCGGATATTTAATTAAAATGGTTCTGACAAACGTTTATAAATTAGGATTGGAGTTTAAGCACAGCACTCCTGCACTCTCCTGAAGGTCATCGCAGAAATGATGGCCAGCCCTACCGTTACTCACTGGATGATTGACCATGTGCAGTTCAATGAGCATTTCCTGTTTTACTAACACAATTTAAATAATTCCCTAATTACTTACATAATTTTGTGATGTGTAGTGTAGATATATTGATTCCTGACGTTCGAATAAACGGTTTCATTTCATTTAAGCTATATTATAATTTTAACGGAAATGAACAGTTTACTATTTTATTGCGAAATACTAATGTATGTACTATTATGTGGCTTAATCATTCTGCCATCGTCTGTTTTTAACGTAAATAACAGTTTATTTTTTACTGAAACAATTTGGGAGCCAAGGGCTAAGGGGCAAGGGGGACACTTCTGCCATCGTGGTTTAATTAAAAGCGTAAGGATTTAAAAAGCCCTCTAAGGTACTTTGCAGCCTTGGTGAACAAAAATATAGGAAGACATAAAATGCGGTATGTACACGTCAAGGACGTTAAGAAAGCCTCCAATCGCACATTTATCGTACTTGCTTTCGACTCGGGTGCCAAGTACACGCGATCTTGGATTTTCATTATTTTAACACTTTCATTGCCGGCTATTGCTACGCGCTATACGCTTGTAGGCTGTAGTCACATATTTCTCGTATGTAGCCCGTAGCAGCTACGAACAGAGTACCCGACAATCGGGTTTTTCAAGGTGAAAGGCGCCCAAGCCTTGTCACGTACGCCCCTCTCAATATTAACTCCCTCTGTCGACCCTCCTAAGCTACCGCACCCCGTGAAAACTTACTAAACTTTACTGAAAGTCGCTTTGAGAAAAACGAGCTTTATGAAAATGATTTGGCCTTGTGATCGTCTATGGTAGAACCCTATTAGTGTTGTGAACCGTAAGCAACCCCTGAACTTTAATGTGAAGCTGGTAGGATCGTTGGACTCTTCATCTCTACTAATATTCGCGACCTAATCTATCCTTACACACATCACTACTCAGTTGACCTAAACGCTATCTAACTAAGATTGGGCTGCGCTGGCAGCTTGTATCGTTAAATTACACGCTTGAAACTAAATCTAATAGGGTTTTACTTAGGACTAGCCTATTTGAGAGGAGCCTAGAGATCACTCTTCCTGTACTAGTCGTTGTAATGGTCCTATTAGTATGAAACTTAGAGCGTTACGTAGCTCAACTAACCGATTTCTCTCTTAGCTGTTCCTATCGGCCCTAGCGCTTGGAAATATGGTTTTATATTTGTTTTATTAATTTAACCCCGACCATTCCTGATAAGACCGCTTTTTGGCACCTGCTGACGGGGCGTGTTGTCGAAGGAGGGCAAATCTCCCACCACAGCACTTTGAAATTCCTAAGCCAAGGATACCTGCTAGTCTAAGCACTACACTCTGACTACCCTATTCTAGCTAAAGTTATCCTTGGTCATATATATATATGTTGTGACGTGCCATTTTAGCTACTGTCACTGTCAGCAAGCCCAAGAGGGTGGGGTAAGGTCATATTCTACAACGAACTAAATAATCTAGCTTCGCAAAACAGGGTAAGCTGTTTTGCTCGGCCACTCAGATACTCGCGGGCATATCTAGTCTACACTACCACTGAAGGCGCTGATGCCTTATTAACCCTATCGCTCCTAGCGGCTCTAAGCCCTATCACTAGCACGCCTAGCTCCAGTTGAAGCCAAAAATGCCGAACCGTAACACGTAGCCCACCGAATTCCCCTTATTAGGAAACGAGTTAACCACGTCATGAGCGTTCAGCTACCCATTGTGGAAAACGTCTGATGTACGGCTCTGCTAGACATCAGTCCCTAGTAGGCATGGCCCAATACTCTGGGTATATGTCCACCTCCTATTCACAACGTACACTTTAAATATACAACACTAGGATCGGCATTCTCAGCCTCACCGTAACTAGGTCCCTATCAGGCCTATGCTAAATACCTGAAGACTAGCAGCTTAAGAATTCACTTATCTCACTATTCACTTAACACTTTTACGCACGTATACTGAAGACACTTCGTTCTCTGCCATCGGAGCTATAACTATTCCGCGACTGAAACACTTCAAACACTAAAAGAATCCCTACTGTGATCCTGGAAATAAAACACTTTACTTACATAAATATTACCCATCCTAGATGCCTAATATTATCCCTGTGTATGAATTTAACCTAACACTACCCCTTCCCAGCCCTACTCTGCATTATTCGCAACTAATTCCAGGAATCTGGTTTTAGTTCCGAATAAGGCCGTGAAGTCCCTACTTTAAGCTGTAAAGTCTAGCCGGCGAAGCTAGGATTTAGAAACCTGACACACCTGTGTGTTGTGCGTTCCCCCCGACACGCTCGAGAGCTCGGCGGTGTCGGTAGAACACCCTATTGTGTATATAAATTGGATATATAAATATATTTAACAAGACTGCACCTCGGATACTGACGTCATCCGCAAGCGGAGTAACCTCCTGTGCTGAGCCTTCAATCGTGCCAGCCATGCTTCAGATCGTCAGCTGGCCACCGAGAGTACAGGGGGGCCTAGACGCATCACCTATGTTGGTAAAGAGGTGATGCCAGACGGACACCCCAATCTGGTAATTTACGGAGCTCCAGGGTAAACACGCTTGACAGCCGTTAGGTTGTATGTACCCTGTCAGATTAACTGTAATCTGGTTAACGTTCTGGCTTTTTACAACGAAATAAACAATGTATTATTATTAACACAAATAAACTTAAGTAAGAACAATAAACACATCCTTTCGTTACTCCAAAATCCTTGGTATAACGATAGGATTTCAACTAAAAATACTACAACACTAAACCCCACAAAATTAAACAAACTATAATATTAAGATAGAAAATCCTCGTATCATGCAGCGCGCCGTAGCATAACAGAGAATTCCCTACCCCAATTACTAGAAACCCACCGATAGATTTGTGCTACAAGCCAGAGGTATGTTAACAGCCCACCGCCGAATCACAAAAAGCCCCAACTGCAGTCCGCCGCTTGCTTTTATAGCCATTGACAAGTCGTTCGTGTCAAAACGCATATTCCCACCTAAGCACTCAATACGACCATCCGATACAATCTACTCTTTCCACCAATGTCCCCATTCCTACCAATCGACCGTAAACAACCAAACTATACCTTCCGTCGTTTCGCCCGACAAGACGTCACCGCCGTTCCACACTATTTTCCATTCCATCTGAGCCGACCGTTTTACCGTCCAGAATAGAGAGAGCCCTCAACCTTAGTGATATCGATGCATGCCAGGGTTCAAGTAACAGTGGCGCGGCCTCAACTAAAATTCATGCTCACGTGTTGTGAAGAAGGAAGTACCCTACGTATCTAATAAAATCGAAATTCGTCAACCGCCCGACAGATCGACAGATTGTTATGATTTTAGACTCATTATATAGGTCTGCTTATTTCTATGCATTGTTTGTATCTTACGTTCTTAGTTTGTATGATTGAATGCCAAGTTGAGAATTCTAATTAGTAATATAATTAACACCCGCCTATTCTTTCTATTAAATATTTACTTTTCGACCGAGCAAGCGAAGCGGGCGAAGCGTCTCCGTTTCAGCTTTCGACAAAACTCCCCCGTATGTCTATTTTAAGTATTTTCTTTTGTTTTATAGTGCTTGTTCAATGGCAATGCTCAAGCTTATTTAGGAAACTTATTAAAGCATACGAAACTACTTAGCATTTATTTACATATATGACATGGTTGTGCTTTCGCCAAGACTCCTATTTCAGACTATTTTCTTAATAATGCTTTCAACGGGGAAATCATGAATTTATCTGACTGCCTCTTGGAAAATATTTCAATATGGAAGTGACGGAGCGCAATGGCGTTCTGTTACAGCCTTTAACCTATATAGGGTGATATCGGTGACGTACCTAATCAGAAAGCATTTCTATTAGGGTTCCGTACCCAAAGGGTAAAAACGGGACCCTATTATTAAGACTTCACTGTCTCTCCGTCCGTCTGTCACCAGGCTGTATCGCGATAGACAGTTGAAATTACATGGCAACCCTTGCCACGGAAAGTAGTTATATATTTTCTAAATAAATATTTATCTATCAACTCGTAGTAAAAAGTACAAGGATGCACTTAAAACTGATTCAAAATGAATTTAGTACGATTTCATACTTCAGTGTCAGATTACCTATTTAGCAAAGGTAAATTACTGTAGAGAGCCAGTAAGAAGTCTGGACGAGTAAAAGTAAGAGGCCAGGATGGCATTTACCGGTGGTCTCTAATACTCCTCGTTTTCATTCTCATGGTACCATGAGAAGTAATACTCTATCAACCAACTTTATTCTAATTAATTTTTTTTATAAGATAACCCTGATGTACATTGTCAAATACTAAATATTAATATTTGAAATATATGAATAGTTTCAATGCCAAACGACGTAATGACAACAAGAATAAAGTTATTGAACTTGGTTGATGTATGGCTTTGAACAATAGGACTTTTTTTTAATTGGAAAATTAAAAAAGCGGTAGTGCAAGAAATCCAACTTTCCCCGCGATATAGAAAATTTTAAAAAATTGGAAAAGGTAAAAGCAGCACTAATGCGAAAAATCAAACTTTCCGCACGATTTATAGCTGCAAAAAGTACCACTTTTTTAGAAACTGTGTTAAAAAAACTTTTACGTACACTTTGTTGTTAACGAGACAGGAAAACGCCAAAATTCCCATAAGCGAAATTTCAAAAAAACCTGTTTGCGCCGTTTCAATGCAACACAACAACAAGATGATTTATAATTTGTACTCTTATCTGAAAATACACTATCAAATATCAAGTGTAGTATTAAGTAAAGTCAACATTTCATATGAAAAAGTAAAATATCATTCGTCCACAATAAGCGACAATCGAAGCTACCGACCCACATGCATTCATCCAGCGGAAGCTTTTCGCGGCCCGGTTCTGACATTTTGCAGCGAACATATCCAATATTGTATTTGTTTGCGTTCTTGTTGGCAAGAGGTCATAATGCAATATTGGAATGAAAGGACATTTTTATATTGCAAACCGACAAAGCTTTGCTACAGCAGCAGCCCTATTAATGTAAGGATTTGAAAATACGGTTTACCATCTTTTAGCATAACATTCTTTCTTAAATGTTTCATTTGGCATATGTTTTAAGAACCGACGAGTAGTAACTCGTGTTTTAAGAAAGCTCACAAACCTAAAAGTTATAACATAAGTTAATAACCAAATTTTCTTCTAAATCAAACCTAACGTATGTAAACCAATGGGTTCAATACGATTTTTTTATTAAATTCCTAAAAAGTTTTCGTATGGGAAATGGACCAATGCGAAACGAAAATTATGCGAAACAATTGTTCTCCAATTATGAACGCGTCATCTAAAGATACTAAGTATGCGAATGCAAAACATCCTTCTTTACCTACTTTACAGTATTACGATTAAATTATCTATTTAACGATGTTATTTAAAATTTTGTTCAGTGTAATTGTATTAAAAAGCACGTATCACTAATGATTTTCCAGATCAACCAGCAATGTAAATCACCGTTTTAAACGAATAATTGTTAAAATTACATAGCTACCACTGCACACTAGATGGCGTTAAAAAGTGATTTGCTATTCATTTAGAACCTGTCTCGACGCACCTCACCGCTACTGCAACTTGATCGCAGAACTCGTAAAGACTATGGGTAACCAAAGACCAGATTTACGCTGGTTCACCGGAGAGAAGTCGCGTAGCGTTATGAAAAGCCGTGAACTCGTGACAATTAACATTAAGAATATGGCTGCATTTCAACACTTCATTATTTTATTGTTTAAAACAACGTGTTCGTGATTAACCTGTGCGTGCTACACGCGTGGATTTGAGAACAGTTCTACGCAGCCAAACTAGAAATTGCGATCTGATAGGAATTGCACTAATCATTTCAATAAATACGCTACGAAAGCCCAGTGGCTCAAGCATTGTCATTGTCATGCGGTCATGGGTTTGAATCCCGGCTCGTACCAACTTATATACGAAGTATCATTTGATATTTACCGTTATAGAAGATAAGTGAAAAAGTCGGTGAAGTGTTTTCCTCATCATGAGAAAACTTGCATACATCTGCGAAGAAATTCATAAGTCCCCAATCTGCATGATAGGATGCCTGTGCCTAACAGGACATGACATGACTTACATTGCTGAATACATGGGACAAAAAATGTAATACCTTATAATAAATATAAGACTGTATTCTAGGCAAATAAAAATTGATTGATAAGTGATGATAATAGTTATTTGTTATACAAGGGTGCAAAGTTGCACCCGTGTGTAACACAAAACTTTTCTCCTCACTATAGCGAGAAAAGTGCAACATGCAAAAATCACAGTTCCACAGGCATGATTTACATCACTGGAATCACGGATTTTTTTACGATATTGTATATTTACGTGAGTCAGAGTCGGTAAGAAGTTGTGTATAATTTTATTTTATTTGACATTGACAATGATGACATTTCTAACGATGCGTTTTGAAATTGCACATCGACTTGTGCGTTTTTATACTCAATTTCTTTATAAAAAAAATTAGTTATTTTAAGGTTTTTATTTTAAGGTTTAGGACTTAAAATCATTAAATAAAGCTAAATTTGGTAGTTTTTATTAAATTCCCAAACCATTCATTTAATGATAATTAATATCAAACGAACCATTATTATGAGCGTTTTACGTTTTGTTATCTGTCAAAAGCTACTCAGACACTCTCCAAGGTCAAATTACTTTCCCCACTTGTGGATAAAATGCGTTTTTACCCGCTTGTTTCAAAGGATAAAAGACTACTTTCCGAGCTAGTGAGGGGAAAAGTCCTTTACCCTCTGCTGTCATCAAAATTAATACCGACCGAGTTCAACGGCTTAGCGCGCCTACCAAAGCAAAATCATAATCGTATCCCCAACAAAAGCAATGAATTGTACGTGAATTTTACTTGTATCCGTATACAAGTAAAAATCGTAGATATAAGAACGAAAGGCAAAGATTTAAAACCGTTAAACTATCTACGGGTAAGTATAATAGTAATGGTAGAATTTCATTGGTAAAGTTACTCAGAAATATCAGAAAGTGCGTATTTGCATGCGCGTCGGCGCCAACCATCGGTTCAAATTATTTAGACGGGTCTTGGCTACATGTTGATTTGTTTCCAGGTCTGGTAAAGCTGGGTGTCCACTGCGTGACGGGCAAGAAAGTCGCCATCAAGATCATCAACCGGGAGAAGCTCAGCGAATCCGTGCTAATGAAAGTACGTATAGCAACCGTAACAGTGAGGAACGATACACGCCTGGCCGGAATTGGCGCACCATGCTAGAGTCAAAGAAATTCAAACCCTCCATGCTAAAGTTAGATTTCATATTTGAATGGATCGGGAGCAGCCGGGTAGGTATGAAGTCTAACTTCTGTAGGGAGGGTTCAAATTCCATTGACTAAGGTGAGGTGCGCGCTGACTCCAACCGTTCAGTGTGAATCGTCCCTAAGACTGAGTAATGACGAAGTTTTAGGGATTGACGCGGACCTTTATCACGTTTTCCGATTTTAAAATAAGTTCATGACAAATATTTAATTATTGGTACAAGATTTTATTTTCGCTCAGAGCGATCCAATGAGTGCAAATACGACAAGTTTATCTTGTCTAGTTTAGGAGTTGCTATGGTCACCTTCTGTCTCTATCATCAGATCAGCTCGTTGGTGCCATAATATTGCATTGTTAACGAATTTACATAAGTACCTATGCCTCAGCTCAGTAAGTTGACGATAACTGGCCTAAAATTTAAATTACAAGATTTTTCACACGCACACTTCCACTGCACTTTACTTTGTTCCTGAGACTTGGATGTTTAATGTATTTAAGTATAATAGTACATTACGATACAAGGGTTGTAAAACAAAGAAAGGCCGATATCGCAGACGTTTGAGGCCCGAGCCGCAGGCGAGGGTCATAAATATGCGAGAGAGGGCTTTCTGTTTAACAACCCGTGTTTTGTACACAATTTTAACAGAAAAATTTGCGGAAAAACGCGCTTTTTGGCAAGGTGTGGTGTTATATCTATTAACTATATCGTCGTCTGGTACCCATACATAACACAAGCCTTATTGAGCTTACTGAGGGACTAGTTCGATCTGTGTTTAATAAAAAATATTTATTTATAGTTACTTACTAACAGAGCCAATTTAAATAAAAGCTTGTAATACAATTTAATTTTTCCAATGAAAGCTAAAGGGAAGCCTAATTAAAAATTGTTTAATATATAGGTAGGTATTAGGCATGGATATTATGGCTACGTGATCCATAATAGCTAAGTACATAATTTAAAAAACACGCGATTTCACTAATAGCTTTTATTCATTACCATTTATAGTATGCCTTGTTGTTGTAAACAAAGAGGATTTTCTTAGACCCGGTTGCAATTTAATTCTATTTTTTTTTCAGGTCGAACGAGAAATAGCAATTATGAAACTAATAGAACACCCGCATGTACTAGGATTATCAGATGTTTATGAAAATAAAAAATACCTGTAAGTATTGCTATTTATACTACTTTGATAAATGGATGATTGTGTATCAATACAAAGACAAACATTCCATGAATGCCATATTCTTGCAAATTTTGTAAATAAATTAACCAATCACTATTTCATTAATCTCAATACAGCACCAACGCTTACACACTTACACAATGCTTTATATAATGGGGCTGCCCAGATTCTGTAGCGCATCAGGGATGTTTTTTGGAAGCCCAGGTAGACTGCTTCTACACCACTATGCGCAAGCGAGCCACATCCTTGGTGCGCAGCGTTCGGGCTAGCTCCAATAGCATTCTGAGCATGATAGCGGACAGGATACATGCTCAGAATGCTGATACATGCACGCAGGAACAAGTAGGTAGGAAATAATAATAATGTACCGTACTAACACTAGTTTAATAAGTAACTCAATTGTTACTAACGCCATGATCCAAGTTGGTCGTAAATAAACGGATTTATTATTCTCCGTATTTATTTTCTTACTTAAGCTAGGTTTTTTATAATAACTATATAAAAGTAAAATATATAAACATACATACAAAATATAAAAGCATTATTATTAATAATAATACAATACTGTACTATTCTGGAGCGTAGAAACTAGGTATATAGATAAAAATCCTTAAATTACTAAACTGTATTGAAATTGATTATAAATCGCGTTTATTAAAAAAAAGGTGCTCCAAAATATTTATAGTTTAAGAACTAAAAATATTGATTATTTTATTTGCAGAAATATTTACTTTTAAAATGTTAAATGCATGCTGTGTTTACCTATAAGTAATTGTTACACTTAACTTATAACCATTGTTGCATGTTACTATGTATTTATAGTAGTGTAAACAATTGTTGGTAAACCAAATAAATAATGTTTCCACCACAGCGCAACCAAACTTAAATCGCTGCGATGAAAAAATTTATCGTTACATAATTTATATAAATCTTTAAGAAATAATTTTAGTAAATTTCGCCAGTACAGTAAAATGCAAAGGCCTTAAGGCAGAGATCTTTAATATGTGGTCCTCAATTTAATCTCCGGCCTGCCTATAACTTAACCCGGCGATGTCGCAGGAAAAACTTAGTTAAACAATAGTGATGAAAACATGATTATACTTCAAGTGTGCAGCAAAAGAAATAAATATTTAATACCCCTGCTTTAAGGCGTTAATTTAACTCCGCCTTTTCCACGATTCATACCAGAAAAATTAAATAAATAATGCATTCTACTCACCAAAAGATGACGCTAATAACAATGTTGTCACAGGTACTTAGTGCTCGAACACGTGAGCGGCGGCGAACTCTTCGACTACCTCGTGAAGAAAGGACGGCTCACGCCCAAAGAAGCACGAAGGTTCTTCCGGCAGATTATTTCAGCACTGGATTTCTGTCATAGCCATTCAATATGGTGAGTTGTACCTACAAGAAACGACGTAAACTTAGCTATTATTATTACCCTACTGCGCCAGGAGGGTTATGTTTTTCGAGAGTATGTACATATATATGTATGTATAATTGTTTAAACGTCTCGATGGATGTCGAAACGTGTCGTTAGATTCGTATTTACTGTGAGAGTGACATTGGGTATATCAAAATAAATAAAAAAACAAATGGCGGATTTTTGGTGCTAAATTCAAAAGTTTGGCACGCTCTGCAGGCTGAACGGCTCGACGGATTTTAGCTTCAAAGGTGTCGCTAGATTCTTATTAATTGTGTGTGTGTAAATGATGGTAGTTTATTGGTATGGAACTCCAAAAGCAGTCGGTTTTTTTTTATTCTTTTAGTTTCTCTTGTTTACAAAGTATGTAAGGGAAGCTAAGAAAACTTGTTGGCAAGTCGCGCCTCACGTGAATAATGCTCTAAGTACTCGCACTGCGCGAATTAGAAAGAGAGGCAGCTTGGGGGTCTCTCATTGCGGCGTAAGTTGTGCTAGTCCATAAGATGACCTTGGGTAACAAAATAATTATTTTCAAATATTTGCGATACTTTGCTTCTGGAGGTCGTGGATTCAAACCCCGAATTGTACTCCTATGTAAAGTCAAGTGAAAAAATATGTATTGTAAATATGTACCAGTACCTTAATCCGACGGCACAATAGCTATGGGACATATCTTTCAGTAAAAATAAATTAAGTATGTACATAACACAAAACATCATATGATTTTTAACAGTGGCTTTTCCATACCAGTCTAATCATAACAAGGTTTATTTTTCTCTTTGGGTTGGAAGGTATCTTGGGATTGGTTACCAACGCGGACCCCGGGCCCCTTTACTGATTATTTCAACTATTTTCTTACCTTCAATTAGGTGCACATAGTTGGGACGAGATTATAGCAGTAATATTTTGTAAATGACTGGTCAAAAATCTGTAAGACATTTGTCGTTCCTAAAGGACCCCTCAGATCGGTTGCGGAAGCGGTGCGGAGCAATTTGCACGCGGGTCCGTGCGGATCTCAATGCACGACATATTATGTTATGAATCGACGTCACATCGAGTGCAGTCTGATTGAGCCACCGCGGTACCATGCAGCTCTGTATAGCTCACATAACGTTCTATGCATGCTGTGACGCGCGGGCCCGCGCACAAACTGCTTTTGCCCCGCTGCCATTTGGTCTATTTGACGGGGCTTTGAGCCTGAATGTAAGATTGAAATGAACGAATATTCCACTTCTTTGCTATTGCTACCACAAGTGCTAAGGCTGTTATTTAAATTTATATTTTCTTAGCCATCGAGACCTGAAGCCCGAGAACCTATTGCTAGACGAGCGGAACAACATCAAGATAGCTGACTTTGGCATGGCGTCTCTACAGCCCGCTGGTTCCATGCTAGAGACGTCTTGTGGGAGCCCGCACTACGCCTGCCCCGAAGTTATACGGGTGAGTGTAATTTCAGCGCCATCTAGAGTTAGATTTATAAATTAAAATTAAAGGGAAAAGAAAAACAAAATAAGGAACAGTTAGGGGGCATTAGCGCTCCATTCCTGGGTAAGTTTGATTACAGCGTCATCTACTGAAGTATTAAAATAGCTCTATTTGTAAACAAAATTAAGTGGTTATTTATAAGAATAAGGATAATTTATTAATAACTAATTTTACAACTATGTTCTTATAGTCTGAACTTATCTATAGATCTTATAGTCTGTAACACTACTTTTGAGGTTTTTTGGAAAATACCATATTCCATTCTATTGATCATATTCGATGATATAATGATGCTCTCACAAAACAATTTTCTTTTTTTTTTTAATTTATTTATGCATAGAGCAGATTTTATTTCTTAAATTGTTGAACATGTTTGCTACTCGACAAAAGATGGCGCTATTATTAATGCATATGCACTAGTCCGTTAAGGGTGCTTTGACGTGTCCACTAACACCACTCGTAAATAATTATGATTATTTAAAAACGATATACATATATTGAAAGCAGGAGGCATCTATTGAATTCTGTATTTAAGTATCTTTTGAATACATCAAACAAGTTTTTACGTTACTGGATTCGTTGATCTATAAGTTCTAAAATAAATCGTCCGTTTTTACTTTGAACGCATAGATCGACTAATCGAGCAACGTAAAACTTATCGTCATCAGCCTATATACAGGGTGTTCGACATACGTAAATTGCGGATAGATGAGAACATCTGCTACGTGGTCAAGCACAAAAAAAATTAATCAGGTCCATAGATTCTGTTCTGTTCTCAAGATTAAAAACCTAAATTACTAAAAAAATATATAAAACGGACAACTTTTTTGTTTTATTTAGAACTAGACTAATTCCAGAATCTTACGAGTTCAGTTATTTGAAAACAGGGTATTTAAAAAAGAAAAGTAAAAAATTCTTTTTTTTGTGCTTGACCACGTAGCAGATGACCTCATCTATCCCCAATATATAAGTAGGTATGTCCATCCATCTGCCGAACACCCTGTATATTTGTCCCACTGCTGGGCACAGAGCTCATTGCTGATAGTTTGGGCAGTTCCCTATACTGGCCCAGTGCAGGTTCGGGACTTCACAAACTTCACATACCTACACCTTTGTTTTTTTTCGTACACGTATGCAGGTTTTTTCACGATGCTTTCCTTCAAAGAAAAACTAACGGTAAATATCAAATGATATTCCGTACATAGGTCCCAAAAGCTCATTGGTACGTGCCGGGATTCGAACCCACGACCGCCGATTATTAGCCCCTTCTTGAACATCTAAGCCACCGTAGTTCCTTCAGGTAAACTGCTACAGATATATAGTTCCGTTCCCATCGTGAAAATCCGGAATACGATTAGACCCGAAGTGGCTATCAATTATTTATTTTATTTTATTTTATTAGGTACACACACACACACACACATTTATTTACATATTTAATCATTATCGCACAAAAGTAAAACTTATAGTACAAAAGGCGGACTTAATGCCATAAAGCATTCTCTACCAGTCAACCTTAAGGCAAAGCAGAAAATTTTCGGGCGGTGCAACTAAGATAATAAAAAAAAAAATAGGTACAAAGACTGGAAGGATAAATACAATACGATATTATATAATGTTATAAATAATAACATAATATACAACCACAACTAAAAAAATATTTATACATACCTACATATGGATGAAACTTACAAATCAGAAATATTATGATTTATGATTTCTTGGTTCTGCCAACAAAAAACTTGTAAACAAGTTTTTTTTAAAGCAAGCCTATTTGGAGATCGTCTAATATTAACGGGGAGACTGTTCCAGAAGCGGGCTAGCTAAACGGAAAAGGAATCGTATTAAAGTTCGAAGGAGGAAGGGGCGGAGGCGGTTTTCCATTTTTGATCTTTGCGAAACTGTTGATTACAGCTTCATGTCACACAAGCCGCCTCCGCTCTACCAAATACCACGTGGTTTTCGGTGCGACGTTCCCCGGACCGCGTTCGCTTTCCCGCAAAACCGCTTCCGTCTCACTACTACGCAGAGCGGAGGCGGCGTGTGGCGTGGGTGACATTTGAAGCAGTAATCGACACCATATTCATAGTAGTCTTTGATCGACACTATTGACAGTAAACAGTTTCGGAAAGATAAAAATTCAAAACCGCCTCAGCCCCGCGCCCGCTCTGAGCGTTTCGAGCTTAAACTTAGCTTAAATGTCAGAATGAAAACTGGTAGCATTTTGCCATGCCATGACAGATATTATGGATAATACGGTAATTAATTTAACCTAAATTCTTTAATAATTAATTGGACTCGGGTATGTCCTTAAACTACGGCCAAGACCACCGGGGAATGGGCAGCAGCATTCCTAGAATGCGGTGGAGATACTGCGATCGCCAACCCGCATGCCAAGCGTGGCGATTATGGCATTTACCCCCCATGAAATTGGGGGAGGCCTATGTCCAGCAGTGGACGTCCTAGGGCTGATATGGTGGTAATTAATTAACACTTCTTCGAATCCAGTCGTATTCCGAATTTTCACGATGGGATCGAATTATTCACTACATCTACCAAAGTTTACTATAAGCATTGAGAAAATAAGTAAGAATAGAGAGCTAACTACATATGACTTCATACATCATTTTTTACTTATTATTTCGTAGTCGACATCTAGCGTCAAATAGCGGAATTATCAGTACTGCTACTCGAATAGACGCCGTGACGAACGAACAATCGAATGCTCAACCATTTTTAGCTAATATTATAACCGGATTAACCGGAACTCTGTTTTGAATTCATTCTGCTTTAAATATTAGTAGCAAATTGTTGACAAATACACTTTTCGTCAGTAGCGACATACGTGACATCTAGTATCTTTATAGCAGTACTGATAATTTCGCTATTTGACGCTAGATGTCGACTACGAAATAATAAGTAAAAAATGATGTATGGAGTTAGCTCTCTATTCTTACTTATTTTCTCTATGCTATAAGTGTTTCAATATTAGAGGTTTCAATAGATGAAAATGGCCTATCACACATGCCATGTCTGAACTATTTGAGAACGAAAAAACGTATAGTTTTACCGTATGAGGTAATTTATTGGGCTACAAAAGAAAATTACTACAAATAAAACAAAATACTGCTAGAAAAGCTACAACTTATTATAAAACTATAACATTCACAAAGTCATTTTACAATGGGAGTAGGTATCTTACAAAATAGTCTAAGGGTGCCTTTTCCACTAGAAATGTTTCCACCGGTGCTATGATATGTGGAACAATGAATATGATTGATGGATTCAAATATTTCAAACGCATCCATAGCAACGTAGCACAGTACATCTCTGGTGGAAAGGCCTCCTAAAAAGGTACTTATAAGAGAGCTTTATTCACAGCCCATAGTAAAGACGCATCTGTTAGAATGGGAAAGGTAATCTCTAAATTACTCTATCCCTTTCTGACATCACTGTCAGTCTCAGCCTTAGGGATATTCACCAGCCCAGAGGGCCTACTACGAACTTAGAAAAACGAACTTCGTGTCGTGCTGTCCCTTTCACTCTCGTGGTATACACTATTTGACGGAAAGGGACGGCACGACACGAAGTTCGAAGTCCGGAGTAGGCCCTCAGCCAGCTAGCACGATAGCTTATACCTATACCGTCACGTTATGGCTGAAATGTACTAAAACGTCACAAACCGCCCGGTTTCCACCGTAAAACATGACCATATAACCTATCATGCTATAGCTAGTCACAGATTGTACTAAGTTGTGTTATGAATTTATCATATTTGACGGCGCAGCGTGGGTAGACCGCCCATAAAGTGGACTGATGACCTGCACGGCTAACACAAGACGGCGCGCGAGATAGACTATCCGTCCTTTCCGTGTGTATGGATTAGATAGAGGCAGATAGTCAACCTCGCGCGCTGTCTTGTGCTATCCGTGCTGGTAGAGTTCACGGAAATCCGCTGCATGGATGCGGGTGGCGCAGGACCGGTCATTGTGGAACTCTTTGGGGAGGCCTATGTCCAGCAGTGGACGTCCTTCGGCTGATATGATGATGAAGTCAGGGGACAAATATAGTATTTGTCAAATCCGTCCCATACCTATATCATAAATGCGAAAGTGTGTGTCTGTCTTAAATCGCAAAACGTATTATGATGAACTTAGGCATGAAAATAGTTAAGAGACCTCAGGAAGGACTTAGAATAGTTTTTATCCCAGAAATCGTTGCTTAAGGGGGTGAAAGAGGGTAGTCGAAGTTTGTAGATATGGACGAGCGATAAGGCTGACTGATTTAACAGCTTCACACCTCTGGTGAATATATGCCCTTAGATCATGTATAAAAGCTTTAACTGGACAAGTATTACATTTTAATACATAAGTTACTAACTCTAGGGTCAGTTGCACGGGTTGCTCAATCCACACAAAATACATACAGCCTTGGCCAAAAGTAATGAATTATGATAATGACACCTTTGTTGTAAATAGGAATTTAAAAAAAATGGTTAATTTTTTCTCAGAATACAGACTTTTAGGGCTCATTCGAATCGGAATCAATAAGGCCTGAATCACACTGGCGCGGCATGCGGTGCATAGTAAATATGACATCTAACAATGATATTTTAAGTAGTTTTGTTACTTTCCATGTGCGGTGGTGACAAAACCGATATCGAAATTTACATTGCACAATGTAAATTTGGGGGCACTTTTCTTCTCTACAATCGATAGAGTTTTAGATTCTGAGTCGCGTAAGCCCAAAAAGTCCACATTCTGAGAAAATATTGGAATGCCCCAATTTTTTTAAATTCTCCAGTAGGTACAGTCAACAGCAAAAGTAGATGATCATTTTAGTACTTTATCGCACTAAGATAACAATACTGCGACCGTTGGGATGCGTCAAAGTAGTGAAGAAAGTGACAAGGTACTAAAATGATCATCTACTTTTGCTGTTAACTGTACCGCTGGTAAAGACTGGATAAACAATCCCAGCGCTCACCAGTGGCGACTGGGTTGCAACATGTGGGAAAAACTAGTAGAAACTGCCATTAAGCACACATTTTTGATACTACTATAGCACTCAGCTTTAATAACTCTAACAATATCTAAGGTTAATTAACCTAATTAAGTACATGTTGATACATGAAAAACATTATAATTATTGTTATTTCTCTTGAATGTGTGTGTACATCTTTTTGAATTCTTAGATGCACCTATTTAAGGTTGACTCACATTGCACCGTGCCTTACAACTAATGAGGCTGGCGTTAGATCATCTAAATTTCCATACAATTGCCCGTGCCACGTTCGATCGTTGGCTGGGAAATGGTGAACATCGCGAAAATCGTGTGGGAGGCAAAATACAAATCATAGTATTACAAGGTATAGTAAATGATATATAGCGAAACCCGTATATCAGATATAATCATTTCGGAATGGCATGAGATTATTTGAGTCAGCTTTCAAAACTATCATCATGTGAATACATGTGAATCATAATCATGATAATCAAGTGAAAAATCAATTATTCTATTCTATTTAAATAAACATAATCACCCAATCAACCAAGTAAAAAAAACTAAATCTATTTTTGTTCTTAAAACAATTAAAAATACAAATGTAATCACAGATTTAACATCTACTCTAGAAAATTGAGATTTTTTCCAACAAATGTCACACACTTGCAAAAGTATTTAATTGATGATTAAACGAGCTTAATCATGTTCATATTAACCTTAATTAAGCATGTCAATTCCATGAACACCACGAAAATGTTACAAAAATTACTGTCTGATTGTAAACTGTACAATTTTGGCCCCATCATGTACCATTTAAAAAAATCTATCTAGCTTTTTATCTAGATTTAATCAGTTTATACAGATAGTTACATAGATACATAAACTCACGCCTATATTCCCGAAAAGGGGTAGGCAGCAGTAGGATCACATGAATGTTAATTTCCACGCCGCTTTTAGATTTTGTAAGTTTATAGATGGAGAAATAGATAGTTCAGTGAGGATATTACAGTTTGTTCAAATGGTCTAAAGTGATATCTTAAATTACTGAAAGCGTGTCTTAAAACTGTTATTCGCAAGCAAAAACTCCCTCTTTATCGAAGGTTTCTAATTGCGTCATAAAGAAAACTGCTTATTATTTATTAGAGGTACATTTTCACGTGAGAATAACACAAATACAATTTTTAATCATCATCTATCCTCTGTTTCTTACTAGTATTCGAAGGCGTTTGCGGCGGCGAATGATTAGTCTCTCTCCTTTTCCCTGAATGTCTAGCGCAGTTCCCCGAAGTTCTAGTTGTGGCGGATTCCCTATTAGAATCCCTGTTGGGAGAAAACTGCTTCAGCATCTCAACATCGTTGAAAATGACTTGGGCGCCACCGCCACATGTCGGTACTACATCCCCTTTGTAAAGTTTCGTTTCTAGTTCGCCATCAGTGTCTTGCTCTTGGGAGATGAGGCAGTATTTGGAAGCTTTGGAATTGGCAATGTCTTTGACAGTTGTTAGTTTGTTAACGACTTTGCTGTTGCCTATGCTTGGCTTCATGACAGTACCCATTGGTACGAGTTTGTTAGGAGCGTGTTCGATCCAGCCTCTGCCGTCTGCGGACAAAGATCTTCTGTGCCTAGGATTGGCGACAGCGACGCCGCGGCGCGAGGAAGCTGGCGTGTCCCTTGTTTCCCTAGTGTGGGGTACAGAGCTAAATGGAGTCAGCAAATGTGCTGGTAATGCTCTAGGTGTAGAGCCTGGAGTGTAGTCTCTAGCGCTTGTCTGAGCGGCGTAATCTCCAGTGTTCTTTGGCTCTATGTCACCTCTGTCTAGTGCTTCTGCTATAATTCTCAGGCGATTCTCTTTATCTTCATTAGCATTTCTTAGCTTCTCTTTTTCAGTCTGAATTTCCTTCGCCCGCTCATGTTCTACTGCTATCTTATGATTGTATTTCCTTTCGAAGATTCGCTTGATTTTTTCCTTCTCTATCTTATTCTGACTCAGCTGAAGTTCCTTCTCTTGCAGTTCCCGTTTGAGTGTGCTTGTGTATTCGGTCAATTCATTCAGCTTACGCTTGTTTGATGATGCTTCATTTTCAGTGGCTGTAAGTCTGTCTTCCAAAGCTCGGATTCTGCGCTCGGATGCTGCCAACTGTCCTCTTAAGGCTGCATTCTCGCCTCGTACTTCTAGAGACTCCTTTTCCAAGTCGATCAGAGCTGCACGGAACCTCTCATCCTTCAATGCTTTACTCCGTTTCAAAGTTTCACGCCGATCTAGCCTCATTTCCAAATGAGCCATCAGTTCCTTGATAATATGGCTTGCTTGGGAGCTATTCAGTTCTAGACTCGGAAAGTCTGGACCTAGGCTATAGACTAGACCTAGATCCAGCTCAAGCTCTTTAGCATCAGGCCTGGCTAAGTTGTCTCGGGCAGTTGCAAATAGCCTGTTAGCCTTACGCCTGCCAGATACCAGGCCGATGGAAGCTGCAATATCATTAACTTGGGCTTTAGTTACCTCAACTTCAGCAGCCATTTCCGCAAACCTCATGACTTGGAGTGTTTCATCATAGTCTTCAGCTCGAGGATTAGCACATACAATCATGCGTACCTGTCCCTCTCCTTCAAAGAAATTCTTGAATAAGTGAGTAATCTTAGACTCTCTGTATGGTACCATGTTGTTTGCGCCTGTTGCTTGGTTCTCCCGTAACACTTCAAGGCATGTTCGCAGCGTCATTAAGGACTTATTGATGTTGCCAGCCTCTCGTAACCGCTGGCCAGTATTTTTTGTCCGATTTGTTCTCTCACTGCCAGCTAAATCTACAAGGCTTATTTGACTGATGGACAGGAACTTCTTATTTTGAATAACGGCTTCACCTACCTCATCTACGGGTGCCTGCACCAATCTGATAGTGAAAACTGAATGGCTTCTACTTGATTCTGCATTGAGAGTTGTGTGAGCCATCCGTTTCCGTTTCAAGCCCAAGTAGAATGCGTCAAATGCTTCCTCAGCTGACTTAATTTCGATCTCAGTGACACCATGGACATACATATTTTTTGCTGCATCTTCTCTGATGATTTTCGCTGGTAGATTCTTGGATACAGGTGGTCCGTCTTCCAGAAGATCAAAGACACTGTTGTTGTAGACTTCTACATATGATACAAAGACTGCATACTGGTTGTCTTCATTCAAACCTTCTACTTTCGTGACCTCCATTGAAGCCATAGCAAGGTCAGGGTTGGAATTGTTTTTCTTCCCCATTTTGAACTTATGGAGCTCCTGCTGCCGTTCCAACATGGCTTCCACTTCAGTTTGAATTTCGAACATGTTCATTTTGTCGGGTTTGAACACGTATTTGTGCGCTTGACATTCGTTAATAGTTTTAAATATGATGTTGAGACATCGTGGCAAAATACCGCAATTTTGAGGCTCACCTGTCATTGTAAACGTTTTGCCACTGCCTGTGACGCCATAAGTAAATAATAAGCCATTTTTACCTTTGATCAGGCCTTCTACGAGCGGATAAGCTACTTTGTCGAAGACTTCTTTTTGGGGTGTTTCAGGTGGGAACACTTCTTTGAAAGTGTATTTCATCGACTTGCTGTTTTCATTTCTGTAGCTCAAGGCCGTTGCCGGCGGGGTTAGAAGCACTGTGGTCGGAGAAATTATCTTCATACATGATATATCAGAGTCTCGTTGCATAGGGCGTAATCTACAGAAAACTTGCACTGGATCTCGCTCGCCGAGCAAATTTTGCTTACTCCGCGCCGGTGTACGCATTTCATTTAGTTTCTGTTTGGATTTAGCGGACTTCATTTTAACTTGTGTCCGTTTTTACACTCACAGCACGATAAATCACACTTTGTTTATAAGAATTAACGTTTCGCGATTTCGACGGTTATACGAAATCAAAGCAACCGTTGCCCGTTGATTAAATTAAATGCGAACAAATTTAATATAGTTGGTTCAAGAGTCAAAGACTTTTTGTCCCGTTTAATCTTGAAGTATTCATATCGGGCTTCTCTTTCTACCGGTGACATACATGACTTTTTAAATGCGTTGGTTAACGGTAGAAATGACGTTTATCTGAAACGAGTGTTACCTACTTATTCAATATTTTTTCCTTGATTTAACATTAACCCCTCAGAGTACCCTGACTCTGAGATTGAACTGGTTCTAAAAGTTTTAATTTATTAGAATTGAAAGATCTATTCTTGACTATTAATTATTTACTGAAAGTACTATGGAATATAGCATCAAGAACCATTACAATTTTAAATGAACTATTTCCCGTTCGTTTGATAATTAAGACTGTGGCTACACTGAATTACGTTCCGTTTCTCAATATTGTCGATGTAATTTTAATCACATATCATATCTACTACGCTTTTTTTAATAATAAAATATTAAAACTGTATGTATATAAGTACATAAGATGAAAGAATCGAAAACATTAACTTATTTTCAAGTCTAATACCCACAGATATCAGAGATTTCTCTGATGTCTGTGCTAATACCAAGTAAATTATTAAGATTGAAATGCTGCCGCAATTTAAATAATTTTGTAAAAAGAATGAAAAAAGATTTTGTAAAACATTTTTACTTTAAAATATTTGTACTACAGCTAGCTATATGTACTAGCAGAAATGTACAAAAAACGTCACATAAAACGTGACGGTGTAAGCTATCGTAAGTTCCTGTTTGGTCGAATAGTCAAGCGCACGGAATAAAGAAATCTTATTCCGTGGTCAAGCGAATGTTTTCCTTCCAGCCAGTTATTTTTGTATTTTTTTTTAGCTGTGATGTAGGTGCGGGCTGATAAACCGACCAGGCTCACAGCAAACGCTGAGCGAACGTATTGTCGCAATGATTTTGCTTTAATTTATTTTTAGTTTGTTTCTCTCTGGCACAGATCAAAGCTCTGGTATCTGTAATTTTATTTTTTTGTTGCTACAGTAAATCAATATTTATTTAAACTTTAGTAAATGGCAACTCGAAATCTGACAGTTGACATTGACAACTTCAATCAACTGAATTGACGGTTGCCGGCCTTGACGGTTCATTGTTTACTTTGCGATCAGATTTCTATGTTAAAAATTCGCCTAAATATGTTTCTAGGGCGAGAAATACGACGGTCGGCGCGCCGACGTATGGTCCTGCGGCGTTATTCTCTACGCGCTTCTCGTCGGCGCCCTGCCATTCGACGATGATAATCTACGCCAGTTACTTGAGAAGGTTTGTATATTTTGTTTACAAAGTTCAAAACTTGTTAAACAATATTTTGTAAACGCCGAAAAACGCTGATATTGCGATGTTTAATATCAATTAATTACGAAACGAATTTGATAGACAGAGCTTTGGATTTACGAAGATAATAGTTTTAACTTACTTTTAGATACTTTGTGAAGAGGCGATTTCACTGCCTATTTGAAATTGAAGCAATGTCATGTTACTACAGGAGCAGCTTTAAAACATGCCCACACATATAAATAAATATACAAATATATATTAGGCTAAAATATAGGGGACAAAGAACAATAAGACCCAGTTGAGGGGTCATCACCTAAAGTTGCTCGCAGTCAATGACCCCACAGACACTTTTTGAGCAACAGAGTCGTAAAAGCTTGGGAAAATCTCCCAGATGACGTTATTTCAGTGCTCAATGGTTGACCAGTTCAAAAAGAAACTAGACAACATTTCAATTTCTACTCTGCAATGATACCAAATTTCAAATCACTGGATACATGCATCATCAGTAGTTCATCTGCCTGCCTGATTAATAAATAATAATAATAAATTTACACAAATGGAACTAGTCCCATAGTAAGCTTAAAACAACAGATAAACAACTGGCTTTACCTTTTCACCCCGCTAGTCATCTAGTCGTGACAGCCAATGGAATGCCTTACATGCGACGGTCATCATTACATGACCACAATGGACTAGATTGTCAGTTCCATGGCATATAGAGCATGTCACTTTATTTGTAGTGTGGCGGTCATGTTAAAAATAAGTCGTATAAAAATATTAATTAATGTTAATTGTCTCTAAACTAGGTGAAAAGAGGTGTGTTTCACGTCCCTCACTTCGTGCCTCCGGACTGCCAGCAGCTGCTCCGAGGCATGATAGAAGTTAACCCTGAGAAGAGAATGACGGTAAGTTTTCTTGAGTCAATTATTGCATAAATAAAGAGAGGTGGAGCACAGCGGAACGGCATCTTATTATTATTTTCGTCTACATACTTCTGCAATCAGGCTCAACAACTATGTGCGGATGAGTTGAAAAAGATTGGCGTTTTGGCAAGATAGGGCCACTGCCCTAGCTTCCCTTAGTGAGGCAGCACATTGGCTCTCTTGAGTTCTTCATTGGATTTGATATTAAGAGCATCTGTGACAGAGGGTTTGGATGAGTAGCTAGTCGGTCCTTGAAGTTAGTCTGATGTCTAAGCTACATTACCGGAAAGTTTAGTTAAAATCTGTTCATTCTTTTTTGAGATTAAAAGGAACAAACATCGGCACAAACTTTCACGTTTATCCTAGTAATATTATAAATGCAAAAGTTTAGATGTTTGTTACTCAATCACCCAAAAACAACTAAACGGGTTATGATAAAATTTGGTATAAGTACAAAGAGAAGTAAGCCTTTAACATATACAAAATAGTGAGCAAGAGTTAGTATTAATATACATAAAACCATACATAATGTAAATAAATCATATAATTATTTCCATACATTTTATCTATAAAAGACCTAACTAGTAACTACTAACAGAAGTCTGCAACAAATGGACAGCTTTATAAAATAATAAATATATAGTATTGGGGGATGATCTTAAACAAATCGACATAGTCCCAAACTAAGCAAAGCTTGTACTATGGTTACTAGACAACAATATACATGCTTATATAGATAAATACATACATAGAAAAACATAGAAAACATCTATGACTCAAGAACAAATATTCGTGCTCACAACACCAATAATGCCCTGACCGTGATTCGAACCCGGGATCTCCGGCTTCGTAGGCAGGGTCACTGCCAACTAAGCCAAAGTAGTTGTTATAGAGTGACCAGTCTCCAAAGTCATGAACTTGAAGTTGTCCCTTTAAAGTACTTAAATGAGTTTTTTTATTTAAATTGTACTGTACCACTGTGGGATGAGCAGCAGCATTCCTGGAGTGCGGATGAGATACTGCGATCACATCAGCATATCAGCAACCCTCATGCCAAGCCTGGCGATCATGGCATTTACCCCCCATTGGGGGAGACCTATGTCCAGCAGTGGACGTCTTTGGGCTGATATGGTGGTGGTGGTACTGTATATGAATATGGCATAGACATGTCTTACCTAACTATTGTGGTTATACAGCTTGCAGAAATAACCCGGCACGGCTGGGTAACAGCAGGCGGGCGGGGCGAGTTGGAACAGGAACTACCCATGATGGAGGTAGTTCAGACAAGAGTGCTACCTAGTGCAGATGCTATCGACCCTGATGTTCTACAGGTAAGAACTTGATATACTCCTGGGTTGCAGTAGGGAGGCGAGTTAGAACAGGAACTACCCATGATGGAGGTAGTTCAGACAAGAGTACTACCTAGTGCAGACGCTATCGACCCTGATGTTCTACAGGTAAGAACTCACCATACTGCTGGGTAACAGCAGGGGGGCGAGCTAGGAAGGAACTACCCATGATGGAGGTAGTTCAGACAAGAGCACTACCTAGTGCTGAGGCTATCGACCCTGATGTTCTACAGGTAAGAACTTACCATACTGCTGGGTAACAGCAGGGGGGCGAGTTAGGAAGGAACTACCCATGATGGAGGTAGTTCAGACAAGAGCACTACCTAGTGCTGAGGCTATCGACCCTGATGTTCTACAGGTAAGAACTTACCATACTGCTGGGTAACAGCAGGAGGGCGAGTTAGGACAGGAACTACCCATTATGGAGGTAGTTCAGACAAGAGCACTACCTAGTGCTGAGGCTATCGACCCTGATGTTCTACAGGTAAGAACTTACCATACTGCTGGGTAACAGCAGGGGGGCGAGTTAGGACAGGAACTACCCATGATGGAGGTAGTTCAGACAAGAGCACTACCTAGTGCTGAGGCTATCGACCATGATGTTCTACAGATAAGGACTTGCTATACATCTTGGTAACAGCATGGGGGTGAGTAAGGACAGGAACTACCCATGATGGAGGTAGTACAGACGAGAGTACTACCTAGTGCAGAGGTTATCGACCCTGATTTTCTACAGGCAAGGACTTGCTAGACAGCTGGGTAACAGTAGGAAGGGCGAATTAGGACAGGAACTACCCATGATGGAGGTAGTTCAGACAAGAGCACTACCTAGTGCAGAGGCTATCGACCCTGATGTTCTACAGGCAAGAACTTACCATACTGCTGGGTAACATATAAACACTCAAAATAATTCTAAGAACTACTCCTCTCCTTTTTAACCTCCGACGCAAAAACAGAGGGCTGTTATAAGTGTAACGTGTCTGTCTTTTTTTTTTAATAGAAATATATGTATTATAGTTCTAGTAACACTGGAAAAAAAAACAAATACATCATAACAATAATGATACCGAAAACTTAAATTATTAAAAGTAAAAGGAAAACTAATAAACATCTAAAAGAGGTCCCTGCGGCATGGTGCCAAGAATGCTGGCAGCATTTCCACGCTGTATGGCGATGCCAAGACGATGTGCGAGGAAGCTGCCAGCCCTCTTGTTCCCTGTGGCGTCGACCAGTCTCTTCGCCAGTTGATTAAAAAGCTCTATTGCCCCAGGGCCCCACGGACCGAGGGTCTCGACGCCGAAGGCAACGAATTTGTATCCGGCGTCCAGACCCCTGTATTTGCGCATTTTTGTACTTATGTTACTTTCATATATTTTCCAGGCTATATGCAGTTTAGGATGTTTTAAACAACGGGACAAGTTAATCCAGGAACTGCTCAGTCCACAGTAAGTATATTCGATTAATATTAAAATTGTTACAAAGTATGGATATAAATAATACTTTTCCATCGTGAAAATTCCTAATACGACTAGATCCAATGTGGCTATCAATTATCGTCGGGTGACAGCTCCAGTAATGGACAAGGACCAATGATGCACCTTGACTCTTATTTAAAAGAAAATAAGTCTTATACATTTTTTATTCAACAATAAATTTAAAACTATATGATCATTGAATTAGGAATGAAGTGTCCATTACTGGTGCTGGTCAGCTTAAAGTGTCCAACATTGGTGGCGTCACCCTATTAAATTCGTGACAAGTTCATGTCTGTTAATGTGAAACTTTATTAGTCAACATCAAATATCAGAATAAATAAATAATAATAAATACATATTGGGGGACAATCTTACACAAATCGACTTAGTCCCAAACTAAGCAAAGCTTGTACTATGGATACTAGATGGCGATGTACACACTTATATAGATAAATACATAGAAAACATCCAAGAGCCAAGAACAAATATCCATGCTAAATGCACTCGCCGGGATTCGAAATCGGACCTTTTTAGTGTTCCGTGCCCAAAGGGTAAAAACGGGACCCTATTACTAAGACTTCGCTGTCCGTCCGTCCGTCCGTCTGTCACCAGGCTCTATCTCAAGAACCGTAATAGCTAGACAGTTGAAATTTTCACAGATTGTGTATTTCTGTTGCTGCTATGACAACAAATACTAAAAACAAAATAATAATAATAATTAAGGGGGGATTCCATACAAAAAACGTGATATTTTAGCCCTTTTTCATGGCTACCACTCGCCGAGCTAGATGTGAAGAACCGTATTAGCTAGACAGTTGAAATTTGCACAGATTATGTATTTTTATTGTGTCTACAACAAAAAATACTAAATTCAAAATAATAATAATAATAATTAAGGGGGGCTTCCATACAACAGAGTAGTTGTTGGCGTTTTTTGCTGTATCTCATGAACCGTAATAGCAAGGAGGTTAAAATTTTCATAGATGTTGTATTTTTATTGCCACAATAATAACAAGTACTAAAAATAAAATAAAAATAATATTTAAGGGGGGCTTCCATACAATAAAAGTATTTTTTACCGTTTTTTCTGGTACGGAACCCTTCGTGCGCGAGTCCCACTCGCACTTGGACGGTTTTTATTTTTTATTAAAAATGGGATTACTGTTGGCCAGCATCTGGCCGGGGGGCAAATATGAAAAAGGAGGTTAGCTAAATATTATCTAGCTTCGGATCGTCACTTTCAACTAGGCTAAACAGGCCGTCAGTTTTGTGACACGCTCAAGCGTCGTTAGCGTGATTCGGAACACAGCTTTAGTGATGATGTCGTTTCCAGCCACAACACGGAGAAAGTGATCTACTTCCTGCTGCTGGAGCGCAAGCGGCGGCGGCCGGCGCGCGACGACGAGCCGCGGCCGCCGCCCGCGCCGCCCGCGCCCGACCCGCCGCGCAAGCGCCTCGACACCTGCCGGGTCAGTGCTCCTCTCCAGGACCACTTAACCTTTTGAACGCCACGGTCGGCCATAGACGTCAACGTAAAATCGTCACCCCGACGCCAACGACGGCACTGGCCGGCAATTTTTTTTTATGAAAAACTACTGAGAAGCTGCCCAATTTTATATTGGCATTATTTCTTTACACATCATTTTTTTACCGTTGTGGCGTCAGGGGCACGGCAAATTACTTTGACGTCTGGCGGCGAAAAGGTTAAGTTTAAGTTAAGTTAAAAAGGTTAAGTTTGCCTCAATGAATACGGATTCTTAGAACTTACGAGCGACATTGAACCGTTAAGAGTGCGCAGTACGCTCGGCTCTCCATACAAACATATTTACGCTCTCATTTTAAAACGCCATGCTAGAATAACATGAAACTTTGTATGCACAACGGGATCCGGCATATCTAGGTCGAAAATTAGATTCTGATGCTAGAAATTATAAAAAAAAATACAACGGTTTTTTTGAGTTTTTTACGGCTTGTATGTAAACCTTAATAATCGATGTATTTTATCTCCATTATAATTTCAAGCAACGGAAACGCCCGACCGAGATATGCCGAATCCCATTGTGTATACAAAGATTCACGTTATTCTAGCAATTCTTTTAAAATGAGAGCGTAAATACGTTTGTCTGGAGAACCGAACGTACTGCGCACTCTTAAGTTTAAGGAGAAACTTTGCCTCCTTGTGCGTGTTCTATCGCTTGTATAATGGGTTGTGCTCCGAAGAACTGTTCGATATGATGCCTACGGCCGCTTTCTACCATCGCACCGCTCGCCGTCGGCAGGGCATTCATCCTCACAGCTTAGAACCTAAATGGTCGCGTACGGTACGGTTTCAGAGGAACTTCCTCCCGCGGACGCTCCGGTTGTGGAATGAGCTCCCTGCCGAGGTTTTCCCGAGAAACTACGACATGGGATCCTTCAAGAGTGTATACATTTTTAAAGGGTCGGCAACGCGCATGTGACACCCCTGAAGTTGCAGGCGTCCATAGGCTGCGGTGACCGCTTACCATCAGGCGGGCCGTACGCTTGTTTGCCACCGACGTGGTATTAAAAAAAAAGGCAACTTCTTAATAAATACTGTTTAATAACTGTTTATAAACAGTGTTGCACGATGTTTCTTCATCTCTGTAAACATGTTTATAAACAAGGATGGTGAAATATTGTTGCATAAACATGTTGCTGTGCTCCCCACTCTAGGTGGAGAGCAAGAAACAGTGTTTACGGCAAACTTTTTGCCAGATATGATGATCAAATTCATTAAACTGTTAACAAATGTTGCCTTAACGAAGCCCTCACTTTTTACAGCTCCAGCTTTCCTAAACAAAAACTGTTCAAATTCCACACACTCATGTCTAATTTCTGAACTCGACGTATATATCCTTTTTTTCTGTTAAAATAAGTTAAAATGGGGAAAAATGGTTTCGCAATGTCTGTGCGTCCGTCCGTCCGTATGTCACAGCCGATTTACTCGCAGACTACAATTATGAAGTTTGGTAGGAAGGTGTATTCTATGAAGCGCTACAGAAAAGTGATGTGATATTACGGAAAAATATTAAAGTAGGAAGGGCACCCCATACATGTAACAGGGAGAAAAAAAAAAACAATGCACATAGGTATGGGTACGGTATTTACCAGAGCTCGGAAACCGGTGTTCTCTCCATACAAAAAAAGTTTATTTTCGCGCTTTCGTTTACTATTTCATATTTAATCAGTTAATCTACTAATACCTACTTAAAGTCCTACTTAATGTCCTACTTAAAGCGCATAAACTAATTCAATATATTCGGAATTTTGAGATTAACCGGTTCCGTGCCCAGGTATTTACTATTCAACGAGTTCTAAACAACGATACCCCACTCGATGTGGTAGTCCAAGATTCAAAATTAGAATCTTGAGTGTAGCGAGGGACTCAAAGACACGAGATGCAAATATCTTTGCTCTCGTGTGATACATACAACTTTTCACCTCAGCGGCGAGAACATATAACGCAAAGGAATAGTGATAGAGAGAATGAAGCTACTTAAACTAACCTACGATATGAAAAATTAAAAAGTAAGTTTTATTCACGCTCGCATCAAAATTGCATTTTGCTCACTGGTTTCAATTAGCAAAACTGCCATTTTCGAACCGCTGAGGTGAAATAGTTATTTGTTCAACAAGAGAGCAAAGTAGATTTTTGCATCTCGTGTCTTTGAGTCCCTCGCTACGCTCAAGATTCTAATTTTGAATCACGAGCGTAGCTGCAAATATCTTTGCTCTCGTGTGATACATACAACTTTTCACCTCAGCGGCGAGAACATATAACTCAAAGGAATAGTGATAGAGAGAATGAAGTTACTAACCTACGATATGAAAAATTAAAAAGTTAGTTTTTTTCACGCTCGCAGCAAAATTGCATTTTGCTCACTGGTTTCAAGCAGCAAAACCGCCATTTTCGAGCCGCTGAGGTGAATAGAAATATTCCGACGAATTGAGAACCTCCTCCTTTTTTTGAAAAAAAAAGTAGTTTATTCTTCAAATTAGGCATATTACATGCACCTATGCACTTTTGAAGCCGTTTAAAAAGGCAAATGTCCGCCCCGCACTGCGCCGCGCCCGCTCTGTGCGTTTTGTGCTTTCAACGGTCTTACCCATATTGAGGTATTCGCTAGTTTCCCTCGGTCTGCTCACAAATAACGTTTTTATTTTCAGGTGAATGGACAATCGGCACATTTCGGACAAATAAGCGAAGGATCCCCGATCACGCCGCGACGGTCTCAGTTCAGGTACGATATATAGAGCTTGTGTTTACATGTTAAATACATTAATTGCGCCGTACGTTCCACCTATTTGATTTCTGGGCTAAGGGTGGTATTCCACTCGTCCAATAGCTTTGTCCAATATACATTTGATCAAAGAAATTGGATGATTTCATCAAACTTGGATGGGACCCCGACATTTGATCGAAGATTCTGATGACAGTTAAATCAATATGGCTACGCATGAAAAAAATAAAACTTGGACAAAGATATTGGATAAGCGGAATGGGCCTCTGTCATAGAAATTTTATCAAAGATTGGACGAAGATATTGGACGAGTGGAATACCACCCTAATTGAAGGTCCACATCAAGACTGTACATATTGAACCTTGCTCTTCAAACCATAGCTCAGCTCACTTTGAAAATTAGTTATTTGTTCAACAAGAGAGATAAGTAGAATTTTGCTGCGACTGTTGATGTTGAGTCCCGAGCAAGCGAAAGATTCTATAATTCACACATCAAACACACATCCCATCCAAAATTTAACTCTAAACTCGTAGTAATAAAGCACATATTAGCAGTTGGCAGTAATGTTAAATTAATAGCAGGTTTAGGTACGATTGGTCGTAACCAACACACACTTCCCATTCAAAATTGAACCATACACCCTTAGTAATAAAGTACAAATTAGCAGTTGGTAGTAACGTGTACATTGAGGGCAGGTTTAGGTACGATTGATCTTAACCAACACTCACATCCCATTCAAATTTTAACCTTACACCCTTAGTAATAAAGCACACATTAGCAGTTGTTAGTAATGTGTATATTGAGGGCACGTTTAGGTCCGAGTGATCTTAACCATTACACACATCCCATTCAAAATTGAACCCTACACGCTTCGTAACAAAGCACACATTAGCTGTTGGTAGTAACGTGTATGTTGAGGGTAGGTTGGGGGACGACCTACCGTACCTAGTCTTAACTTATTCCACTCGTCCAATATCTTTGTCCAATTTCTTTGTCTAATCTTTGATCAAATTTCTTTGACAGAGGCCCATTCCACTCATCCAATATCTTTGTCCAATTTTTTTTTCATGCGTAGCCATATTGATTTAACTGTCATCAGAATCTTTGATCAAATGTTGGTCCCCATCCAAGTTTGATGAAATCATCCAATTTCTTTGATCAAATGTATATTGGACAAAGATATTGGATGAGTGAAATACCAAAAGTGGTATTCTACTCATCTAATATCTTTGTCCAATCTTTGATCAAAGTTCTTTGTCAGAGGCCCATTCTTATCCAATATCTTTGTCCAAGTTTTTTTTTTCATGCGTAGCCATATTGATTTAAATGTCATCAGAATATTTGATCAAATGTCGGGGTCCCATCCAAGTTGGATGAAGTCATCCAATTTTTTTGATCAAATGTATATTGGACAAAGATATTGGATGAGTGGAATACCTCCCTAACACCCTGCGAATAAAACACATTAGCAACAAATCCTATTGTACCATTGTTTGGGTACGATTGGTCTTAACCAACACACAAATCCCATTCAAAATTGAATCCTACGCACTTAGTAATAAAGCACACAATAGCAGTTGGTAGTAACGTGTATATTGAGGGCAGGTTTGGTCGCAGCAGGTCCACGTCGGGGCGGCGCGAGGGCCGCAGCTCGCCGCAGCTGCCCGCCTCGCCGCCAAGTGAGTATACACTTTATTAATATAGATTTAAGGTCTAAATTACTTCAAACGATTCACTTTCCCAAATTTACCTCCTCCTTTTTGAAGTCGGTTAAAAACTGGTAGTATTTTGCCATTTGACATGACATACGTTAAATATACGGTAATTGATTGAAACTTCTTCGGGTGTAGTAGTATTCCGAGTGTAGCCGATGGCGAAACCATTATTCACTCAGTAAAGGTAAATTACTTTCGAGACGTTTTTGCATTTGTAGTAGTATTTGTATGGAAAGAAAGAAAGAAAAATGATTTATTCCATAAAGCACACAAAACAAGACTTACTTATATATAGATGCTACCTACAACTGTACACAACTGTATTATGTATATTTGCAGGGACACACGTACACGTTGACGTGCACACACACACGTACACGTTGACGTGCACACACACACGTATATGTGTGTGTGCTGTGAGAGAGGTCACAACTACAAATGCAAAAACGTCTCGAAAGTAATTTACCTGTACATCTGTAGTAACTTGATTATAACAGCAGGTCACACACCGCATCGCGTGTCTTCGCTTGGTGGTACGCCGGCAACTCCGGGTTCGCCGTTAGGTACGTATTATAATAGTACATTACGATACAAGTGCAGAGAACAAGAAATTCGCAACGAGTGGTGATAAATTGAAACACGACCGAAGGGAGTGTTTTAAATCGGCACGAGTTGCGAATTACCTGTTCGCACGTGTATCGTACAACGTTTTACAGTACATATGGCTCTTTAAAGTTTCGACATATGCACGTAATCTGCTGATTACCGCACTCGTGCGGTAATATAGCATCATATGTACTGTAATAGTACATTACGATACAAGTGCAGAAAACGGGAAATTCGCAACGAGTGGTGATAAATTGAAACACGACCGAAGGGAGTGTTTTAAATCGACACGAGTTGCGAATTACCTGTTCGCACGTGTATCGTACAACGTTTTACAGTACATATGGCTCTTTAAAGTCTGCTGATTACCGCACTCGTGCGGTAATATAGCACCATATGTACTGTAATAGTAGATTGTACAACAAGTGCATGAAACAAGCCATTTTATCCGAGATCTGAGCAGCAGGCGAGGGTTGACATAAGGATAAAATGGGTCAAACCATTTGAAAACGACTCGACATGATATCAAAATTTTGATGTATATTCATTGGATATATATCATAAATATTCGATATTTAGATATTAAAGTATAATAAATAAATATCGGATATTTTCGAACCCTGGTTTATCTTGTGTAGTTCAGGACTTGCTATGGCCACCTTCTGTCTCCGTCATCAGATCAGCTCGCCATAATATTGCACAGTCACCGAACTTACAAGTACTTTTTTTTTTAAAGAATGGGTTTGCTCTTGGCCAGCATCTAGCCAGGCGGCAAAGATGCCAAATTTCAGCTCAACCGGTTGATGATATCTGTTTTAAAATTCAGTTGCCCGATTTGACTCGAACTTACCATAGAAACATTGCATTTAAAATACAAGCTTGTAAAATACAATTTTTTAATGTACTTGCTCTAACGGTAGATTTTGTAGCTATATATCGTGCGGAAAGTTGGATTTTTCGCAATAGTGCTTTTAATTTTGCATTTTTTTTTAAATTTTCTATTGTTACAAGCTTTACATCCAACAAAGTTCAATCACTTTATTCTTTTTTGATTAAGCATTAAACTATGCATTTAATATATTTACAAATATTAAAATTTTGTATTTGTCAATGTACAACTTATCTAAAATAAAAATAAAACACTAAATTAATTTTAAACTAAAGGGAAATTAATACTAAAAATTGCTCCTGCTTAAATTGTTGTCCTAAGTTTTCTACGGTAGATGTCGCTGTACGCCTCCCTAAGGCGTTGTAAGAGGGAACTATTGAAGGATTTCGTGGATAAGCTTGGTTGTTCCGATAGCTCAGAGGCTAGAGCGACTGGCCGCGTATGCCAGATGTCGCAGGTTCGAATCCTGCTTGGAGCATTGAATTTTTCAATTTTCCCCTTTAATTTAAACTTTGGAATTTTCGTTAGCAGACCGCCGACGGGATAGCTGGAATAATAGGGATGTTGACACTATAAATAAATTGGTCACTATTAATTTATGTTTTATTTTTGTTACATTGCAATTTTTTGGCAAATGTATTAAAAAACGTCGTTCAATATACGTGAGGAATTGTCATTGACGCTCGTCCCGTGTCTCCTCCGTCCGTCAGTCCGTCGTGTAGCGTCGGGCCTAGACACAAATGACAAACTTACCGCATTTTTTTTTATTAATGGGGCAAAGATGAGGCCGCCGATGAAGCGAGCTCACCCAGAAAATGCCTATTCACTCGTGCCTTAAAAAGATGCAGGTTATATGAACTCGGAAACAGACGCCGGCAGAGAATTCCAAACCTTAGATGTGCGCACTTGTATCGAAATGTACTATTACAGTACATATGGTGCTACTTTACCGCACGAGTGCGGTAATCAGCAGATTACGGGCATATGTCGAAACTTTAAAGTGCCATATGTACTGTAAAATGTTGTACGATACACGTGCGAACAGGTAATTCGCAACTCGTGTCGATTTAAAACACTCCCTTCGGTCGTATTTTAATTTATCACTACTCGTTGCGAATTTCCTATTCTCCGCACTTGTATCGTAATGTACTATTGTAGAATTGACTCGTAATAGTAAACATCGTTATTCAATTTGCAGCATCACCATCGGTGAGAGAGCATCATCATCAAAGAGCCAACTCTACCGGGCCCACGATAAGCCTCAATATAAGTAAGTCTCGTCTTCCGCATTTATTATGATGAAGGCCACACAAACTAGGAACATAGTGTAATTGGGTCTTAAGTATCGAAAAACGTTTAAAGCATCATTCTTTTAGCAGCGCAAATGTTTCGAATTTTATCTAATATAACTTTTTTTAAATAAATTATGGGGGACATCTTACACAAATCGACCTAGTCCCTAACTAAGCAAAGCTGGTACTATGGGTACTAGACGACGATATACATACTTATATAGATAAATACATACTTAAATACGTAGAAAACATCCAAGAACCAGGAACAAATATCCGTGCTAAATGCACAAATAATGCCCTGGCCGGGATTCGAACCAGGGACCTCTAGCTTCGGAGGCAGAGTCACTACCAACTAGGCTAAACAGGTCTATATACATACTTATATAGATGAATACATACTTAAATACATAGAAAACATCCAAGAACCAGGAACAAATATCCGTGCTAAATGCACAAATAATGCCCTGGCCGGGATTCAAACCCGGGACCTCTAGCTTCGGAGACAGTCACTACGAACTAGGCTAAACAGGCCGACTATAAAATTCCTTATTATTTGTTTGTTTGTTCACAGCCGGCGAACCAGGCGAGGCGGTGATCATAATAAACGAGTCACCGCTACTCAACACTGTGCCAGTTCGGCCACACAGTCCGTCACAGTCACTCAGAGGTAGCAGTTAGTATTGAAAATATGTATAAATGTATCATTTCAACCCACCAACCCGAATACTGGGCTGTGTTCCGAATCACGCTTACGACGCTCACAACGCTTACAGTGCTGGCGGCCGGTCCGAATCAGTAAGCGCGCTCAAGGCCGCGTAAGTGGTGTTTTGTTTCGGACCAGTCATAAGCGTGTTCACTGTCATGTTCATGTCAACGTCAACTGAATTTGAATTTTGAGTTCGTCAATTAATCGTAGTAGGAAATTCTGGGCTGGGTTTTTGATTTGTAGATAATTGAAATTAATCGCAATCTGTAACTAACTAATATAAAACTAACTAACTAGGCTGACACGACGACCCAAAATGAGTATTGGCTTCCGAGACAAGAGCACGCCACTGTTCTTGGTCCTGCACTATTTTTCGGCAGCTTGCACCGGCTCCAAGCTCACACAGGTCCTCGTCCACCAAATCCTTGCAGCGGTACTTGGGGCGATCCACAGGACGCCGTCCGGTCGGTCGGCCCAAGTATGCTCTCTTCACCTGTCGATCTTTTCCTATCCTCTCGAAGTGACCAAGCCAGCGAAGACGATGCGCTTTGGTTTCACCCATAATATTTGGTTCAGCCACCAGCTATTCTATTTCAGAATTTTAACGTATCATCCAACTCCCATCGTCTCTTTTCACTGGTCCCAGGATTTTTCACGTTTTCCTCCTAACAGGCTGTGCTCCTCCCTAACTGTTAGCGTCCAGGCCTCACACCCATATACATTAAGATGGGGCGGATTGCGATCTTATATATCCGAGGTTTAGATCGTTTACTGAGGAGCTTGGACGCCAACACTCTGTTCAGAGCAACACTGCAGCGTAAGGTGTTCTGGATACGGGTGTTAATTTCATTCTCTCTAGCATGCGTATCAGTGACAATGCATCCGAGGTATTAATTTGGACACTCCCTTGTAAGAGGTTTCTTTCCCCTACAAGTAGGACTTCTCGTTTGGCACGACTGTTTCTGAAACGCATGTGGAGGTATTCCGTCTTCCATGATTAATCCTGAGCCGTGGGGCTTCTTGATCCAACATCTTTTGCTGCTTCTTGATCCAACATTTTCGAGCTGACTTTTCCACCTTTTCTCGGTTTTTGCCTAGCAAACCAAAGTCTGCGTAGACGCGTAGAAAGCATAAACTGATAGGGTCAACACTATCAGCCTATGTTTTCTGTTTAGTTCAATTCCGGAATCCTGTGACAGCAGTTTCCGAACGACATGTTCCAGTACCAAATTGAGTTTGATCTCGTAGCATAGGAGATGGTGAAATAAATGATTATTATTATTATAGTAATAAATAAACTAATATAATCTGTGAATAATGAGATGTCATAACGTGTCAAACGTCAACTTGACGTTTGCGCTCAAGGTGCTTACGGCTGGGAGTGTGAGCACCGTGAGCGCCGTCCATGACGTCATCAATGACGTCACGTAATCTCGTGTAAGCGCTGTGAGCGTGAATCGGTCCGACCGTGAGCGCGCTCAGAGCGCTGTGAGCGTGATTCGGAACACAGCCCTGGTATAACACACCCCACCCATACTGTTGGTGGTACTGGGTTATTCTCATACATACTGGTGAACTCAAGTCACAATTGTAACTACTACGCATGTATTGTCTGTGTGCGAAGTAGGTGGTGGGGCTAAGCTAGGCGATCACAGCGCACACCATGGCAGAAATGTGTTGCTACCGGAGAAATCTGTCAAATTTACTTTCACTTTTCCTATTGGTGTCCTGAGCACTCGTGGCCCAGTGGCACCCACCTACCGCGTGCGGTATGCGAGGGTAAGCAATGTGGGCGCAGGTCAGTTCTGGGATGGGTGACCGCTTTGAGTAGTTACTAACTGAGCGCTCTCGTACTTTGGAAGGCACGTTAAGCCGTTGATCCCGGCTGCTGTCTACGACAGCAGTCGTTAAGCCAAGTTAGAGGCCTTCGGGCGGCTTGAGAACTTCTAACAGTCAAGTTGCCCACTCACTTGACAAAGGGGGGTCGAAGTTGCACCACGTCCGTAGGGAGTACCCACCGTTACACTACACGTGACCCCTGGGTGGTGCTAAAAGTGCAACAAAAACTGGCAACCGTACTTGTCTTCTCGAAGATCTCACGGTTCGTAAATAAATGCCATACGATTAAATAAATTGGTGTCCTATAATTAGTTTCGTTTGTACTTATTTATTTATTTATGTATGTCAGTAAAATTTCCAGTAAGGGGTCTATCTCGTTTACTAAAATAAATAAAATATTCATGCGTCATTATTTGACATCTCTGAGTTTGACATGGTCCCGGGACCCTTGAATTTTGACGTTTCAGACATGCACATAGTCGATAGACAGTCCCATAAATCACGCAAGCAATGAATTACAAAGATAACAATATTTTTCAAAATTTTATATTTCCTTATTGAATCATGGTTGTGTAAGGTGTAGTACAAACATCATATACGGCTTTTGTCGCACATACGCACTCTTTTGGCGAATTTATCCATGAGCATTTTGCATAACAACGCCTGAATATTGTTTGTGCAGCGTTGCGTGTTTCCCTTCGAAGTGTGAGCTTGTGTTTTTCAAGTCTTGCGTGATTTTTGGGTTTGGGCGCATAAGGTCCCATTCGCAAAACGTTCTCTTTGCAAAACGTCACTTGAAAAAAAAGAACGTCGCGTTCGCAAAACGTCGTCACTTTTCGCAAGCCGTCCTTTCTGTAAAATATCCCTTTCGCAAAATGTCACGCCTGGGGGTCTGCTCCGAAGTTCGAAATCCGAACTTCGTATGGTGCCGTCCCTTTCACTCTCCTGTCGTACACTATATGAGTGAATGGGACGGCACCATACGAAGTTCGGATTTTGGAGTAGACCCCCTGCGATAAATGATTTATTCACAGAACGTTCTGCTTGTATAGCGAGTAGTCAGGAGATAGAACGAGATATGAATTGCTAGGTCTATAACATATTTATTTGTCGATGCCTCTGCATTATCACGAAGACATAATACATTGCGAACTCGGCTTTATTTGGGACACTCATTAGCTTCACAACTCACATATAAATCCATCATTAGATCCTCTTCAAAATCATATGACATGTTGATGGTATACCCCTTAATTCTGATAACTTATTCGTTTGAATCTCTCGCCCGGCTCCTCTTCAAAATCGCATGGTACTTTGATGAATTACCCGTCAAACCTGTGAACGTATCCTAGTGGACCCCTCGCCCCGCTCTTCTTCAAAATCATATGATACTCGTACTTTGATGAATTTACCCGTCACTTCTGGCAGCTTGTTCGCTTAACCCCCTCGCTCCGGCCCTCTTTAAAATCGTACGGTACTTTAGTGATTTACGCGTCACTCCAGACCATTTATCCGTTTGAAACCCTCGCCCCTCCTCTTCAAAATCGTATGGCACTGATGATTTATCTGTCAAATTATCCGTTGGAACCCCTCGCCACGCTCGCACTCCAACTCTCGGCCCTCGTCTGACGCACTACTGTTTGCAGTACGGGAGAGATCGTCGCTTCCCGGCCCGCCGAGCACGGCGCAGTCGCCCGCGCAACCTTCTCTCTTCCCCAACCTAAACACTATTACAGGTACGTATTGGTTTTTCGTAGTTCATTACGGTATCTAGACACGCGGCAGCGTGACCAGCCAAGTTCACCCCAGGAACTGGCGGACAGCAGCCGTGTGTTATATTACACGAACCGTTTGGAGCCACTTTTGACCCCCAAAGAACTCCACATCTATCTAATATAAAAACATGAAATTTGGTACATATGTTAAGATCCTTTAGAACAACTAGAACCCCAAATTTCATAAATATCGGTTTAATAGTTATTGAGATATTAAATTCCAAAAAACGGCATTTTTACAACTGACTGACTGACTGACTGGCTAGTAATCAAAAACCTAACCCACTTCCAGATGACCTAGAAAGCTGAAATTTAGCATGCAGCTTGGTAATTATGTGTATACACCAGAAAAAATAAAAAAACAGTGATTTTATTATTAGTTTTATTATTATTTATACTAGTTACCTCAGAACTCCGTCATTTATTAACCGATTTGGATTTTTTTTTTTGAAACGGTATACTTCTTTAGTGGCAGTTTTCTTAAATATCCAACAGATTTTATAGTATTATAAAATACTGCATAGAAAACTGCCAAGTTAAGGCTCAAAATGCATTAAGCCGCAGTAAATTAGTTTTACTGTAAACAATCAAACTTGGCAACTTTTCAGATAATCTACGGAACTTGGCGCCCATTTAGATCTCAACTCTTTTGTCGGTGAACTTGGCTGCCATTTTCACATTTATGTTTTTGATGGGATATGTACCAATACTCTATACTGTCTCAATAGTTGGCAGCTTCAATCTTAATTTCATAGCAATATAAATAAAAACTAAGGTCAGTTTATCAGCAACAGGCGCTACTTTAACAATAAGTAATAGTTCCTTGTTATACATGACATGATTCCTAAGAAGTAAGAACTATATGTGTTATAGATTCAGACTTACCCATACTGACCGATGTAAATGTTAAGTCTTGTATACACCGCGGGTCCCAATAACCCGAAAGATTTTAACCACGTATTTTTGACGACATTACGAGTAAATATTTATTTATTTATTGTTTCTTAAACTTTATTGCACAAATTAATCAGTACAAATGGTTTGCTCTAGCCTCTGAGCTATCGGAACAACCAGGCTCGGGCACGAAATCCTTCACTAGTTAAGTGGTCTTACAACGCCTTAGGGAGGCGTACAGCGACATCTACCGTTGAAGACTTCGGCATGTATTATCATCGTTGAGGATTTTACCTGCGCAAACGCACCGTGTTATGATTGGCTAAAATGTTTTCAAAAAATGCTTTTTGCGCAGCTACGTCGATGTAAGTGCCTGTCGGCGGCCTGTTTAGCCTAGTTGGCAGTGACACTGCATCCGAAGCTAGAGGTCCCGGGTTCGAATCCCGGGAAGGGCATTTGTTTCTGTGGTGAGCAGAAACTTTTGTTCCTGAGACTTGGCTGTTTTCTATCTATTTAAGTATACAGGGTGTCCCAAGAAGTAGTGATATACTGAAGCTGGGAGGTAGAGGACCTAGAGGGCTATCCGAATCACCCCCCCATGTATGTTCCGCGATTTTTCGTATTTTCGTAGTTATGACACTTATGACTTTTTTTCTAATTTTTCACCTATATATTTTTATTTATGGTGACGTGAATTATTGCGGTAGGTGCTTGATTTTTTTGTGTGCTAAGCTGATAGATAGGCCAATTCAGTATGGTAACATTTACTATCGTTAGATCTTCGAATGGAATAAAAAAAAATGCCAAGAAAGAAAAAATTACCCAGTATGTTCACAACTTCAAGGGCCCTTAAAAAATAAACTCACATAAAAAAATTACCGTTTGGCTTTTAAAAACTTGAAAATAGGCTTGAAATTTGGCTTTGAAAATTTCATTTTATTATTCATAAGGCTTCAATCAAAACATTGAAATCTAAATGTGGTAAGTGCAAAATTTTAATTTACATGATGATTAATGCAAGCAAAGCAAAACCTTTCTAAAAAAATTTTGTTCTAAATCACGCAATGGCCATCAATAGAAAAAGAACAATAAACAAAAGACGGTTGACGCATGAGAAAATTTTCACGTTGTTTGGTCATCGTTGTTATTTTTCAATAATTTAAAAATTGTGTTTTAGTACTGCTAATTGTTCGTTTCCCTAATCATTTTAGCTATTCATATGGACTTTGACTTGCATTACGATTTGGATTAGTGTTATTACCTGGAATCGACGAGTTGGCATTATTTAACTGGACTTGAGTTTGCGTGTAAGTGATCATGTTTACTTCACGTGACTGGGGGTGATTCAGATAGCCCTCTAGGTTCTCTACCTCCCAGCTTCAGTATGTCACTACTTATTGGGACACCCTGTATATCTATTAAATATATCGTCGTCTAGTACCCATAACACATGCCTTATAGAGCTTACTACGGGACTAGTTCGATATGTGTTAAAAAAATGTCCCCTAATATTTAACTCATATTCGTGGTACTACTGTAAATCTTTCGGGTTATTCGGGCCCGCGGTGTGTAAGTGTGTGTGTGTCGGATTGCGAGTGTGTGTGTGTGCAGGCGCGGGCGCGGGCGGGTCGGGCGCGGCGGCGCCGTGGCGCGCGCGGCTGGCCACCATCAAGAACTCCTTCCTCGGCTCGCCGCGCTTCCATCGGAGGAAAATGCAGGGTCAGTAACACCGCATCCCACTCAACTATCTAAACATTTATAAAAATAACTATAACCATAGAGAAATAAGTAAGAATTGAGTGCTCACTCCATACATCAGTTTTTACGGGTTATTTCGTAGTCGACATCTAGCGTCAAATAGCGGAATTATCAGTACTGCTATAAAGATACTAGATGTCACGTATGTTGCTCCTGACGAAAAGTGTCTTGCTTAACAATTTACTACTAATATTAAAAGCAGAATAAGTTCAAAACAGAGTTCCGGTTACACGGGTTATAATATTAGCCAAAAATGGTTGACCAATCGATTGTTCGTTCATCACGGCGTCTATTGACGAGTAGCAGTACTGATAATTCCTATTTGACGCTAAATGCCGACTAAAAATAACCCGTAGCTTTGATAACAAAACTGATGTGTGGAGTGAGCACTCTATCTTACTTATTTCTCTATGCTACAACTTAGAAAAGTTGAAAAACCCCCGACATTTTCATTTCAAATCTCAATATCTCAAAAACGCTGAACAAATTTTCATGAAACGTCAACGGCTGAAAAAAACTAAACGTAAATCGGTTCATCCGTTCCCGTTTGGTATCGTAATACCACAAACAGATACACAGACAGACACGTTAAACTTATAACATCCTTCTCATTTTGCGTTGGGAGTTAAAAATAATACAAATTTTAATGCGTCAATTGGCATCCTTTTCATTCCTATTCTGCTACCATTTTTTTCCTAATTTCTAGTAGTATGTTTTGACTTCCTTACAATCATTATTGTATAAAGTACCATATGTTTGATTTATAAACTAAATAATTAATATTTGCAAATAAAATAATTAACGGTCAGCGATTAATAAATGCATTTAAATATTTTATTCATTACCAAATTTATAACTCTCCATCAACAATAATAAATGATCTATAAAAAAAACTTTAAATTATTATTAATCTCTATAATGGAATAACATCTACATAGGTTTGTCAAGTCACCTATGTTAATAATTATACAAATAAAATACACATAGTACTACATCCAAGTTTTCATACAAACCTATTTATCCACAGCGTCATCAGAAGAAGTCCACCTAACCCCGGAATCGTCACCGGAGCTCACCAAGCGCTCCTGGTTCGGTTCCCTGCTGCTTTCCGCAGACAAGGAGGAAACCTTCACAGCGCTGGTCAAGGGCAAACCCCTGGCCACTGTCAAAGCTGACCTTATACATGCCTTTTTGAGTGTAAGTGCTTCCTTTCTATCTTCTAATAGCATAATATGAACATGCCTTGACCAGGAACCATGAAAGCGATTTTCATATAACTCATGTCAGGCGTCAACGTCATGCGGAGTGCAGGATCACTACCAACTAAGCCAAAGTGGTCGTCAAAATATTACGCATTTTTTTTTAATTCACCAGTGCTTCAGCCGTACTATTGTATTACACTATGTATAAACATGCCTAAAATATATTCTAGACAGTAGATGAGCACATACGCTATGTACAATTGTTAACCTAAAATAAATGGCATTACCGGTAAAAGCCAGTAATAAACAACGCGTCACATCCCTACGCCGCGCGCGCCATGTTGAACCCAAGCGCGCGATCTATGAAACAGCCAATGGCAGCGACGTTACCGACCTCCCCGCGACCCGCACATACCGCTTACTTTGGTGACTTTTGCTTCGAACTAAATCGTCCATAGGAGCTATATAGAGGGGGTTATCTATGGACAAGGAGGACCTTCACAACGCTAGTCAGCTAAGTGTTTTCACCCCGGACTCTAACCCCGGGCTCATCGCCAGAACAGCGCTTCTGATTCGGCCCCGTGCTACTATCCGCAGACAAGGAGGAAACCTTCACAGCGCTGGTCAAAGGCAAACCTCTGGCCCCTGTCAAAGCTAACCTTATACATGCCTTTTTACTTATTATCAGGCATCGGAAATTCAGATGCTTTTATACCTACAACTAGCAAAATCCCGGACAAAGCCAAGCAATTATGGATTATTCTTAAAATTAATAAGTCAATTATTTAAGTTCCAGGATTCCGGGATTGTATAAAGCATCCCGAAAACGTTACGACTATTTTCAGCGGTTTTTGTAAGTGTAACAAAAAAAATTGCTGTGGTCCGTTTAAGGGCGTAATAGGTATTATTTAGATTACGAAATACGTATGTGTTTGTTATCATAAGATTCGTATTCCGGGAAATCCCGGGAAATTTATTAGTAAAATTAAATTTATTCTGCCTCCAGCTATTATAATATAAATATAAATATTGGGGGACAATCTTACACAAATCGACCTAGTCCCAAACTAAGCAAAGCTTGTACTATGGGTACTAGACGACGATATAAATACTTATATAGATAAATACATACTTAAATACATAGAGAACATCCAAGACCCAAGAACAAAATCCGTGCTAAATGCACAAATAATGCCCTGGCCGGGATTCGAACCCGGGACCTCTAGCTTCGGAGGCAGTGTCACTGCCAACTAGGCTAAACAGGTCGTCAAACAACAACTTATTGAACAACAACGCGGTGTAGGTACTGAGGCGGAAGTTTAGGCATAAAAACATCAGAATTTCCGATGCCTGCTTATTTATTTATTCTATATTTAATTACTCAAATTACATTACAGATAGCGGAGCTGTCACACAGCGTGTTGAGCCCCATGTCGTTCCGGGTCGAGTATAAGCGGGGGTCCAATGCGCCTGCCATGTTCCAGAGGCATGTTCGGTTTCAGGTTAGCTACAATCCTCAGTTTTCTGTAGACACCCCTGCATGTGAGTTGCAGGCGTCCATAGGCTGCGGTGACCGCTTACCATCAGGCGGGCCGTACGCTTGTTTGCCACCGACGTGGTACAAAAAAAAGACCTCCAGCGTTCGTAATGGTTGCCATTTTTACCAACTTCAATAGAAGGAAGGATGTTCTCAGTTCGGTTGCATGTTTTTTTTATGTATGTATGTTCCCCGATAACTCTTGACCACGTTAGCCGATTTTGATAATTCTTTTTTTTTGTTTCAAAGCAGGTACCTCCAAGTTGGTCCTATATAAAATTGGTGAAGGTCTGATGATGGGATCTAGGAGGAATCGAGGCAATTCCTTAAATTTGATAGGCACGCATATGCCGATTTCGGTATTTTCTGTAGGTAACCAAGCACTGGCTCACGGAAACCACAAGTTGCGGCATAGCGAAGTACAAAATTGGAGTAGCTTTTTTTGGTATAAATTATATCACTTATCGTTGTGGATAAGACGCCCGTCACTCGCAGACGCATACTTGTCAGAACGTGACGAATGTCTTATCCACGACGATATGATGAATTGGAAACCATGATAGGCCCCGCAGGTGAATGGTTCATACCAAGATGTAGGAATCCAGATCTTGTTATTTTGGTAGTAGCTGACACTGTAATTTTATATTTAACTATACAATATATATTGTTATGCAAAAAATGACACCCCGCCGAGTTTCTTACGCCGGTTCTTCTCGTGGCAGAGGTTTATTTTTCCGAACCGGTGGTAGTTTATTGACGTTCCTAGGTACATGTAATATGCCTAATTTGAAGAATAAATTATTTATGTACCATAAAAAAAGAATAAACTACTTTTACTTTTTTTACTTTTACTTGTCTAAAGAGTAGATGTAAAGATATCGCCAACAGTGCCAGAGCTTCCCGTAGTACTTTTAAAGAACTAGCTGGCCCTAAAACTACGACTTAGATCATTGTGGGATGGGCAGCAGCATCCCTGGAGTGCTGTGGAGATACTGTGATCGCTAACCCGCATGCCAAGCGTGGCTATTATGGCAATTACCCCCCATGGGGGAGGTTTATGTCCACCAGTGGACGTTCTTGGGCTGATATGATGGATGGTGGTGGAACTAGCTGCCTGCGTAGTTCAAACAATACAAGAAGAGCCGCGGGATAAAACAAGCTTATATCCATCTCGAAGCTTTATTCTGTATACTGTTGAAAGTACTTTTTTTCTGAATAAACACTAAAGTGAACTGACCTATATCAAATTACCGTTTCTAGAAATCCATGGGTTTCCAGTTGACGATTGGTTAATTTTAGTCAAACTATTTTTTGTGTTGAAGCAGTAACGCTGCTAACGGAAATTTTAAATTAAAGGAAAAAAATTGTGCGCCGAGCAGGCTTCGAACCTGCGACATCTGGCATACGCGGCCAATCGCTCTAGCCTCTCAGCTATCGGAACAATCAAGCTCGGGCACGGACACTAGTTCCCTCTCAAAACGCCTTGGGGAGGCGTACAGCTGCTCGGAGCACTAAAGTTTTAAATTTTTCCCTTTAATTTGGAATTTAGAATTTTAGTCAAGTTTGTCTGAAGTAAAAAGTTATAAGTACCTACTTTAAGTGAGACTAATCAGACAGTCTCATTTTTGACAGGTAGAATAAGACTAATCTTACAAACTAAATGTTTTCAGGTCGACATTTCAACGATAACGAAAGCGCCAGGTGAAAATGGAAAGGAATATCTATACGCGATAACTTTCACATTACTATCAGGTAATCATTCTCATACTCATTACTGATAATATTAGAAAAATATGATATGTCAGATATTTAGGAAATTAGTAAAAAAAAAGAAAAGAATACCTTTAATATTGCTTATTGCGGTAAGGAATGAGTAATGTTGTTTTTGAATACTATGTTATAGTCCGCCAGTATTTGCACTCGGCACTATAATTCAAGACCAAAAAAACTACGACATATCTGTCAATGCCAAATACGTCAAAGCCATTACTGACATTGTCATGTGAATATTTTAGATGTAGCCAACCGTTTTATATCAATAATTAAATTAATAATGATATAATTCTAGTTTCGCAATTTTTTTAATAAAAAATATATATTCTTAAAGAAAACTGAGGTAAAATTTGAACACTGTTTGTATTAGTCTGGTTGACCATTCGAACATCAAATTAGGTATTCATAATAAGGTACTTAAATTTGTCTTTTTTTCATTCAATATATTACGAAATTATGTCGAATCTGTAATATAAACCTGGTTTATTAAGTGTATATAAATTGTATTCTTAAGTCATATATAGTTGTACAGTCACAAGCTGGATAACGCACCCCTGGGCGGGGTGGCAAGTAAGTGGTATAAGGTACCCAGGACGGGTTGGTAAATTACCCCAGGATGGGGAGAATGGAAGTAATTAGAAGTATCCCTAGGTTCGGGATTTAACTTATCCAGCGTGCGGCTGCACAGACTGCGTAGAATTGAGGGGTGGGTTTCAGCAAGGGAGCCTAACGCCCTAAATCCCTAAGTCCCTAACCTATCCTCAACTTACGACCTTGAAGTACACAGGGATACCTGTTACCATGAGACCTAAGGCAACAGGTGGATTCCTACGGGGAGGAAATTGGGTAGCGGAGGGTGATTTTCTCACAGCCGATCAAGCAGGCTCTTTTGATCGATTGAGGGCTTGAAGGTGTCTTCGCCACTGTGAGAGGATTACACGTAGAAGGAAGGAAGACCCTACACTCCCGGAGAGAGCGTAGGGTTTAGGTAATAAAACACCAACGGACAATTGGTAACTGAACTTTAATACATATTTCTTATTCTATTTATACAATGTTTACCTACAGCACACTGCTACGCAAATTTCTTTGTATGCTGTAGGTGTAAAGTGCAAGATGTGACATTAGGAAAAATGAAGAGTTAACTATATATTGCTCTTTAGACTTGTTATGCTAATTATGCGGAATCTTAAGATTTACTTAATACTAGGTCGATGTCGCCATCGAGGGCGCCTTGGGAGGCGCGTGTTTCTGTTCTCTGAACATACTGGCGTAGATCCGAACATAGAGGCTGTATTTGTCGTAGCTCAGCCATCTCATAGCTGCCTCCGTTCTGTACTGGATGTTCTTGACTGGGTCGCTGACGCTCGGGTTTCGGCGGAGCCCGTCTGGCGGGGGCCCGGCCGGTGGTGTGAGGCGGTGCGTCGACCAAAGGGGCCTGGCGGGCGTTTGCTCTGGCTCGTACCGATGTAATTTATCCATCTAGGTATTTTTATTGTCTCGATAGCTTTTATTTGTTGTTGAAACTCGACCCATTTATTTTTGGAACCCTCGTCTACTAGCTGATCCCATTCTGTTCCATTTGTCCAGAGTTCCTGGATCAACATCTTCATTTTAACGATAATTGGTGCTAGCCACCCCAAGGGGTCGAATATTTTCGCAATCTCGGACAGGATAAATCTTTTCGTTGGATTATCATTGCTTTCTATCTTTATTAGGAATTGGAATGTGTCTTGTAATGGTGACCACATAACTCCGAGTGATTTTCTTGTCTCATGCTGGGGTAACTTTATCATCTCATCTCTCAAGTGCTGTGGAATATTTTCTAATATTTCTGTACTATTCGATGACCATTTACGTAAGTTAAATCCTCCTGACTTCAACATATCAATTAACTGGCTTTGCAGGTTCTTAGCCTCCTCCTCGCTTTTCTCACCAGACAGCAGATCATCCACAAAGAAATCTTGTAGGGTGACTTTACTAGCTAGTGGGTAATTCTTTTGCTCGTCTACTGCCAATTGCTGCAGTGTCCTTACAGCTAAATAGGGAGCTGCACTTGTCCCATACGTCACCGTGGATAATTCGTATTCATCAATTGGGTCTTTGGGTGAGGTTCTCCAAAGTATTCTTTTGGAACTTTAAATCCTTTTCGTTTACTTTTATGAACCGGTACATTTTTTCTATATCCGCCATCCAGGCTACCTTATGCTTCCGCCAACGCAATAAAATAGTTGTCAAATCTTCTTGTAACCTCGGGCCTTTATACATATTTTCATTAAGGCTTATTTCCCCTTTGCCCTTACTGCTGGCATCAAAAACAGCCCTTAACTTCGTTGTCAAACTTTCATCTCGGACCACTGCATGGTGGGGGATGTAGCAGGCCCCTTTCCCGTATGCCGACTTTTTTATTTTCCTCATGTGGCCCATTTCTTCATATTCGGTCATAAATTCCAAATACTGTTTCCGTAATGGTTCATTTCTTGCAAACATTTTTTCTAAATTAAACAGCCTTGCCGCAGCTCTTTGACGTGACCCTTCGTATGTCACTTCTCGATTTTTAAATGGAACACGCACAGTGTAGGTCCCGTCTTCATTCCTTGTAGTGGTTTTTTTGTAATACTCTTCACATATTCTATCTTCTTCTTTTACCTCCACCATCTGTTGGACCTCTTCTAGCTCCCAAAATTTAGTCAACTGCTTGACTTCTTCTATACATGCAGTCATGCTCGTTATTCTCATTTGTTCGGAATTGTTACTTAGGTGCCATCCAGAAAAAATCCACCCGAATTCCGTATCCTGCGCTATTATGTTGTCTTTTATCTTTTCTAAACCCCCTAACAGTAGCTTACTATACTCCTGGGCCCCCAGTATGATATCAATAGGACCTCTTTTATAATACGTCGGATCGGCTATGAGCCTATTCCCTAAACTATCGGAACTTATTTGTGGTATTTCGTGTTTTGGAAGTGCGGAAGTTAATTTTGGTAACACGATGAGCGAAACTGGCATTCTAAACGCACTTGGAAAACGTGGTTTCAACGTTATGGAAATTAAACACCGGGATGTCTTCGGTTTTTCATCACCAATGCCCTTAACCTCGATTTGGACTTTCTCTCTGGGATACGATAATATCTGTGCAACCTCTTCCGTACAAAACGACGCTTCTGACCCTTGATCACACAAAACTCTCAACATCTGGGTCTCTCCATGGTATGTAGTGGTCTCTACTAAGGCTGTCGCTAAAATTGTGGTTTTCTTGCAATCTGTGCTAGCCCCCATTGCCGCCACATGCGAATTCGTTCTGTAAGGCGTTTTTCCTTTCTGCGGTATTCCTTTATTCCCATATCTATAATTACTCACATTAGCTATGTTGTATTTGTTATTGTAATTTAGCTCCGTGTGAAGCATTGAGTGGTGATATTTTCCGCATACATTGCATACTGAGTTGCTGTAACACTTTTCCGCTGAGTAATGGCTAATGCAATTTACACATATTCTTTTATTTTTCACTGCCGTCATGCGATCTTGAGCAGTCAATGCTTTAAATTGTACACACTGGTAAATACCGTGATCGCGTCTGTTACAGTACCAACAACCTTGGATAGACACTTTCCCTGGACTATTTTCTGTTTTATAAAAATTGGCACGATTTTGCTGCGGCGAATATGTATTCGTATTGCTAGCTGTTTCTAAACATTTAAATCTTTTTGACAAGAAGTCCATCATGCTGCCAAAACTTTGTTGTTTGTTCGGCTCACTCAAAGCTAACTCATACATATTGTTGGTGTCTGAATCCCATTTTCTTGAGATAATTCTAGTCAATATCGGACCCCATGTTGTTGTATCTACTCCTTGGTTCTTTAGACCCGCTATACTTTCATTTATCAAATCGAACATGTTTTTCAACTTTATTGGCTCAGCCCGGTCTATTTTAGGTAAATCTAAAATCTTGTCTATAAACTTCGTAATAATTAATCGTTCATTCTCGTATCTTTTCGTCAGCAATTCCCACGCTGCATTATAGTTTTGCTCACTAATGCATAAATGCTGAATCATACGCGCCGGCTCACCGCGCACGTGCGCCTTCAAGTATTGCATTTTTTCTGTGCTACTTAATGTGGCCTCATTGTGTACCATATTTTTAAATAAATCGTGGAAGGAATACCAAGACTCATAATCTCCGGAAAAAATCGGTATTGTCATTTTTGGTAAATTTATCCCAGCCTTAGGATTACTGGAGGGACTTTGTTTGACAGACCCGGTGGCCTCATTTATTTTGGTTAATAACTGGTATGTTATGTTCTCGTACTCTTCCTGAACCATCTCAAACTTCCTGGCAGTAAAGTATTGATCCGGCTCGAAGGACCATATGTACAGTCACAAGCTGGATAACGCACCCCTGGGCGGGGTGGCAAGTAAGTGGTATAAGGTACCCAGGACGGGTTGGTAAATTACCCCAGGATGGGGAGAATGGAAGTAATTAGAAGTATCCCTAGGTTCGGGATTTAACTTATCCAGCGTGCGGCTGCACAGACTGCGTAGAATTGAGGGGTGGGTTTCAGCAAGGGAGCCTAACGCCCTAAATCCCTAAGTCCCTAACCTATCCTCAACTTACGACCTTGAAGTACACAGGGATACCTGTTACCATGAGACCTAAGGCAACAGGTGGATTCCTACGGGGAGGAAATTGGGTAGCGGAGGGTGATTTTCTCACAGCCGATCAAGCAGGCTCTTTTGATCGATTGAGGGCTTGAAGGTGTCTTCGCCACTGTGAGAGGATTACACGTAGAAGGAAGGAAGACCCTACACTCCCGGAGAGAGCGTAGGGTTTAGGTAATAAAACACCAACGGACAATTGGTAACTGAACTTTAATACATATTTCTTATTCTATTTATACAATGTTTACCTACAGCACACTGCTACGCAAATTTCTTTGTATGCTGTAGGTGTAAAGTGCAAGATGTGACATTAGGAAAAATGAAGAGTTAACTATATATTGCTCTTTAGACTTGTTATGCTAATTATGCGGAATCTTAAGATTTACTTAATACTAGGTCGATGTCGCCATCGAGGGCGCCTTGGGAGGCGCGTGTTTCTGTTCTCTGAACATAGTGTTAGGATTGTGAGTGTGACTGGTACATGACGTACTGGTGACGTGACACGATGAGTTCAGATTAAACGAGTAGGTATTCAAGCAACTCATGTTTGATTTTACATGAAGAATATTTACTCAGTTCGTTCATCTGGACTAAGCCTGCTGTAATAAATATATCGGGTATCCGGGATCGTCGCAAAAAATCCCGGGATATCAGGAGATTGACAGACTTGACTTTTTAACTCTTTCATAGACACAAACGTCGATAAAGTCTAAATCTAGGAATAAAAGGATTCCCGGGATTTTAAGTATGCGTTCCCGGGATTTCCGGGATTTTAGATACCGTATCCTGTTTCCCGGGATTTAAGATCCCGGAGCCGGGAATTGATGAAGTGGTGTTGCAGGCAACATCCGGCGGTTCCGGCGCGTGTGCGAGGTGGTGCAGGCGGCGGTGTGCCGCGCGCCGGGCGCCGGCCGCGCGCCGCCGCTGCACCCGCCCTCCCCGCGCGCCAACAGGCGGAACATCCCTCAACACCGTGAGTCTATTCTATTACACTACTAGTCGCAGATTTTTTTTTTGGTCGCGTTCAATTTTAGCGGAGCATACTAGAAACACCGTCACTTTCAGATCGTGTTCACATTATCCGATCGGTGTCGGTGTAGGATCCGACACCGACACAATGTGCGCACGCGCACGTAACGCTCTTACTTAGGTCTCGCGGGAAGATCAGCGCCGGCTCCCTGAGTCGGCATTTATGCTGAGGCGAGACCTTTGATGATACCGTGATGTAATACGTTTTTTTTTTATTTTTATTATATATATTAATTATTTTTGGTCACGAATAAATATTTTTCTTCTTCTACTAGCTTTTGCCTTCCGCCTCTCCGCCTTCGGCGTCGGGCTTCTTATAGACTCTCGTTCGCAATTTTCCGCTTACGCCCCTCGTTAAATAATGCACTACAATAGTACATAGCAACAACACATAGTACACAATGCACTATAATAGTAGCGGAGGGCGTTTGATGACTCGAGTTTGCTATTTTCTTACGCCCGAGGTAATCACAATGTTTTCATCACATTTGCGAGGAAATAAATAACTCTAGCACGAATTAAAATTGATGAAATCGACAACATCACCTCCAGTATCAGTGCACGGTCGCCGAGAAGAACGCGCAATTTCAATATGGCGACCAATCGTAAAGCAGTATTCTTGCGGACGCGGCCTACTAGATTTGTCTGCTTCAATATTTCAACCAATCACAGAGCACTATTCTTGTGGAACGTGACCAACTTGATTTTTTAAACCAATCAGATCACAGGAAAACTCATAACTCCCTAGGGAGTTATGACAATCCATAACTCCCGCGGGAGGTAAATCGGCTATAACTGCTCTATACGTCTGCGTACCATAGGACCCTTTACGAGCAAAAGTGATGAAAAATATTTAATGTCTACACGTGTTGAACACGTCACTAATAAATGAAGGACCTTAGTTATAGTATTAGGGAACAATTTTTTACACAAATCGAACTAGTCCCATAGTATGCACAATATGGTTTGTATTATGGGTACTAGACGACGATATATTTTATAGATATATGCTTAAATACATAGAAAACATCCAAGTCTCAGGAACAAATGTTGCTGCTCACCACAGAAACAAATGCCCTTACCGGGATTCGAACCCGGAACCTCTAGCTCGGAGGCAGTGTCACTACCAACTAGGCTAAACAGGCCGACAGTATTATATGCAACAGTTACATAATAAGTATAACCCATCGGAAATATCTGCGAACCTGGCTTGCAACAAATTGTTCCCAGCCAGGTACGCAGATATTTCCGACGGGTTGTAATAACAAATCTATGCCGTATGTTATAATACTATAAAAGATGTTGGATATTTAAGAAAACTGCCAAGTTAAAGCTCAAAATGCATTAATCATCATCATTCACTTAAGAGCTGGGCTCTTGTCGGTGCAGCGTGATGCAGTTTTCGCCATTTCTGTCGGTCCAAGGCTAGTTTCTTGACGTCCTGGGACGAGACGACCTCCACATCTTCCTTTATCTGGTTCTAAATTTCAGCTTTCTAGGTCATCTGGAATTGGGTTAGGTTTTTGATTACTAGTCAGTCAGTCAGTCAGTGGTAAAAATGCTGTTTTTTGGTATTTATTATCTCAATAACTATTAAACCTATATTCATGAAATTTGGGTTTCTAGTTGTTCTAACGGATCTTAATATATGTACCAAATTTCATGTTTTTATGTTGGATAGATTTGGAGTTATTGGGGGGTCAAAAGTGGCTCCAAACGGTTCGTGTAATATAACACACGGCTGCTGTCCGCCAGTTCCTGGGGTGAACTTGGCTGGACACGCTGCCGCGTGTCTAGATAAGGGTTCCTCATATTCAAGAGTCGCTGTAACGAACCGAACATAGCGAGTTTTGTTATTAAATACTCGAAAATTTTAATTACTACCTGGAGGCTATTGTGGCCCCCACATCCATCATTACAATATAGTTTTTAAGTATTGACTACCTTATAATTAACACTGTTTTAAATGTTAGACCACCACCACCACCATATCAGCCAAAGAACGTCCACTGCTGGACATAGGCCTCCCCCATATTCACGGGGGGTATATGCCATAATCGCCACGCTTGGCATGCGGGTTGGCGATCGCAGTATCTCCACCGCACTCCAGGGATGCTGCTGCCCATCCCCCGGTGGTCTTGGTCGTAGTTTTAGGACATACCCGGGTCCGTAAATGTTAGACCAATGTATTAAATTATATTTCTTTGTCATGTTTAGTGTAGGCTGTAAATGACATTGTATCTAATAAATAAATAAATAAACCTCGCCCTGTCGTCGTCGATGTCGACGTGATGGGATGTGTCGTCGTGTGTGTGTGTTGTCGTCGGCCTGTTTAGCCTAGTTGATAGTGCCACTGCCTCCGAAGCTTGAGGTCCCGGGTTCGAATCCCGGTAAGGGCATTTGTTTCTGTGGTGAGCAGAAACATTTGTACCGGAGACTTGGATGTTTTCTATGTATTTAAGTATATATCTATTAAATATATCGTCGTCTAGTACCCATAACACAAGCCTTATTGAGCTTACTATGGGACTAGTTCGAATTGTGTAAAAAATGTCCCTTTATGTATTTATTTATTTTATAAATAAATTAGAGATGCGCCGAATTTTCGGCAATTATTCGGTATTCGGCCTACTCGGCGTATTTGTGAATGTTCGGTATTCGGCCGAATCATTCGGTTCACCTGCCGGATATTTACCGAACAGTAGGTATTTATCTACAACTTGCAGAAATGTAATACAACATTCGGTTCACCTGCCGGATATTTACCGAACAGTAGGTATTTATCTACAACTTGCAGAAATGTAATACAATCGCTGCCTTGTCAAATTATTATTAAAAATAATAATTTGATTAATTAAATTATTATTTGATAATAATTTAATAATAATTAGTTAATTATTATTGCTCAAAGGTTAGCTGGAAGAAATCCCTTATAGGGATAAGCTCGCCTTTGTACATATGTCAACTGTTCTTGTAATTACTGTTTTATTATTATGTTTTACTCATGTACAATAAAGAATTTTACATACATACATACATACATTATCATTCTTAACGGATTCAGCTTTAACGCACAGTCGAGTTCATAAATATATGAACAAATCCAAGCCTTCAAAAATAAATGTACATAGTAACGTACAAATACATCTAAACAGATTTATCATTCGAAAATATATACACGTGTCATCCGTCATATTCATATCCGAGCAAGCCTCTGAAGCATAATAATATAATAAATATCAGTACTACGATTTTTACGAAATTATTTAGATTTAAGTAAATATTCGATATGGTGGTAGAATTCGGGCATTGAAGTGTGCCTCTTTAAAAAAACATTTGTATAATAATGTAAGGTTATCCATTATGATTCTCATTCTCCCACGAGTCATATAATTAATTGTCAATGGTGTAGACTTGCATTTATAATAGTACATTACGATACAAGTGCAGAGAACAAGAAATTCGCAACGAGTGGTGATAAATTGAAACACGACCGAAGGGAGTGTTTTAAATCGACACGAGTTGCGAATTACCTGTTCGCACGTGTATCGTACAATGTTTTACAGTACTTATACATATGGCTCTTTAAAGTTTCGACATATGCACGTAATCTGCTGATTACCGCACTCGTGCGGTAAAGTAGCACCATATGTACTGTAAAAAAACTTTTTTGTTTTAATACTGCTGTCAATAATTCAATTGACTTATTATAATGCCGGAGTAAAAAACTGTTTTTACCGACCGACGAAGGAAGGAGGTGCTCAGTTCGTCTGCATGTTTGCTTGTTCTTTTTTTATGTATGTATGTATGTTCCCCGATAACTCTTGACCACTTTGGCCGATTTTGATAATTCTTTTTTCGTTTCAAAGCAGGTACCCCGACATTGGTCCCATATGAATTTGGTGAAGTTCTAATGATGGAATCTAGGAGGAATCGAAGGAACTCCTCGAATTCGATAAGCACGCATATGCCGATTTCGGTATTTTCTGTAGGTAACCAAGCATTGGCTCACGGAAACCACAAATTGTGGCATAGCAAGTACAAAACTGGAGTTGTTTTTTTTAGTATAAATTATTTACCTATCCCTTCTGTTTTTTACAGCAGCGAATGAGATCCCAGACAGCCCTGAAACGCCGCACCACCAAGATCATGAAGAAGCCTTTGACACCACTAAAAGTCCCGCTACCACCAGCCACAACTCCATAGACCAGCTAGATCAGGTAATAACTGGGTTTCTTAATGCCTATACTAGTTCCGTTGGTGAGATATTAAGGTCGTCGCACACGTAACCGCTCGGCACCGGATCGGCGCCGCCTCAACTCGAGCCGTCCAGTATTCTTTGTAAGAAATTCCATACTGTAAGCACAGAATAAGTAATAGTACAGTCACGGACTTTAATCGATTAGCCATTTAGAGCTCACTTTATACTGGACACTTTATAGCTAACTAAGATGCCCCGTATGAAGTGAGCTCTAATGGCTCATCAATTTAAGTCTGTGAGTGTACAAGTACTGAAATTACACTTCCTAGCAAAAACGGCGGTTAGGCATAAGAAACGTGCCTACTCTGCGTATCTCTGTCTATCGTGTAACTTGTATTAATCGACGCGCGGCACGTGTAGCGTAGGGGTTGTCAAAATGTTTTTGATCACCAGATATAGCTCCAGTAAAAGTGAACCGATATTAATTAATTAGGTACATATTACTTCACATACGTATATGTCAGTGTCATTATGAATAACACCGAAAATAAAACTTATCTCGTGAACGGAAATACCATTTAACTCTTGTAACTTTCATTTGTAAGTGAGTAACACAAAAAGTAAGTTAATAAGTATACCTACGGTTCTATTAAGATACTCTTTTTAGGGTTTCGAACCCCCTCTTATAGCTCAAAAAGGTAACGTTATCACCGGAAGACTCCTCCTTACACAAAACGACGTAAGTGCCGTAATTTTCTTATGAGGATACGTTCTTTTATATTAGAAAAGTACAAATTATTCGGTAATGTCCTGCATTTACTTACATAAGCAGATATAGGAAAGGCAACAAATAATTCATTTACAATTTAGTCGTGGGTTTATAACCACAGAATAAATAGGAGTAAAAAAACAAGAATTGAAAATTTAGAAATTAATATGATTGCCTTTTAAAATAACATACAGTACCGGTTAAAAGTTAAAATTCACCTTATCAAACTTTGATTTTCTATTAAGTTATATTCAAATATATATTTAGACTTTTAAACGTTTAGCTGTTTAAATGATTAGAAAACAGTTAAATAAATATCCGTTGGTGGAAATTTAAAGTTGTTATACGCGTAATTCATCAGCAGGGCTAGTATGATCGCTTATATGTCGGACATATAGCATTCGTCCCTCTCGCACTTACATACTTGACAGTACGGGACAAATGCTATATGTCCGACATATAAGCGATCATACTAGCCCTGCAGATACACATGAAACTGTACATGTATTTCTTATGTAAACCTTGTTCCTGGGTAAAGACCCGTTTAAGTTAAAACCATTAAAAATGTGTCAAAAAGCCAGCAAATTAAGCGTCGAAACTCTTGCTATGGGTTTTGTTACTTTGGGTTTTGTCCAACGAAGGTTATACGACCAATTACAAAAAGACTTGGATTCTCCAAACTGCAGTCGTAAACGCTTTATAATGAAAAACAAAGTAAAAAGCCTTATTCCAGTCGATTCCGTTCAGGTAGGCCAAAAGTTACAATAAAAAGTGAAGACATGTATTTTACGGTCAAATCTAACGTCAACACGTTTACTCGAACTGCTCCAGCAATTTCTGAAGAGATCAGCGAGTAGCAGTTTCGAAAGTGCATCGGCGTCTGTTTTTTGTATGATAAAACTATGAATGATGCCTACACTAAAGGGTTTAGGATCTGTTACCTATAACCTGGGAATGCTGTACAGGTAATAAAATTGGTGATCTTGTGCTGAGTAAAGGGCGTAAATGAACTAAAATAACAGGGTGAACTTGAACTTTTGACCGGTACTGTATTTTTATACAATTAGTGACTTGTTTATATTTGATTCTCTGCAAAGACATCCACATTATGAATAGCGGTTATTTACGCGCGGTTCGTCGTATTCAAGTTGGCGGCGGAGGCGGATCGCGACACGACACACGCGCCGGCCCTCTACAGACTGATCACCCCAGGGTTTGCGAGCGATAGTTTTAAAACGCGACGCACTCCGCCCATTGCAAGCCCCTTGCTGTAAGTCAAGTGCCGAGCGGTTAGGTGTGCGACAACCTTTAGCTGTCCAAGTCGTAAATAGCCCCTTCCCCTCTAATTTCGATATAATGAATGTTAAAATTCTAAAAAAATTGAAGTGGTGTACATTAATAAATACTTTCAACGATTTTTGGTTTGAACAAGATAGGTTTAACGGTTTTTGAGTTATCGCTGAAAATCTGTCTTGCCCAAAGAGAAGGTTGTAAGTGCCGTAAATTCCCTATGAAAATACGACCTTCCTCCATTCAATGTATTGTACAGTGGTTTTAGATGTGTATTAGTAGGTGTCGGTACGGAACCCTTCTTTGTGCGTGATTCAACACGTACTTGGCCGTTGTTTTATTGACAAAAGATATAATTGACCGAGCGAGCGAAGCGTCTCTTTCAGCTTTCGACAAAAAATCTTTCGTATGTCTGTCTGTTTCTCGTGAAATTTTGTGAGCAGGTTCGATAATTAAATAGTCATTTTGTTTAGTCAGTTTTTGGAAATTTTGTTTTTTTTTTTTGCGAAGTCTTCAGCTCACAGAGGCACTAGTATTTAGTGTGTTGTAAAACATATAAATAATATTGTTACAGAACGGGTCACACACACTTGGCTCAAGTTCGTCCGTCACCAGTGGTTCAAGTGGTTACAAAGTAAGTATTTACTCTTTCTCAAATTTTCTTTTTTTTTGTACGCGCGGCTCCGTCCGCATAATACACCCATACGTCCGCATACAGAGAAACCAAGCGGAGCCGCGGGATATAATTTAGCCTATGGTCATCCTGGAGGTTCATTCTATATACTGGTGCAAGATTTTTTTTCTACTCGTCGACTTAAAGAATTAAGATTTCGTAGACCAAACTATAATCACACACTTTTCTCTATGGAGCTCCCGACTCAACTATAAGAACTCATAACACAACGCTTTAGAGAACTATAATGAATTTGACCAATCAAGTGTCGCCGCGGACATGTATAGAACAAAAGACATCAACGAACGCTGACCCGTTGGGCGGGCGCTTCGTTTCCGCAGAAGAGTTTAATTAATTTCACATTAGTATGACATATTATTATAATAAAAATACTATTGAAATCATCTTTATTAGAAGTATAAATTACCGATGAGTTGACCTTTTGGGCGTCAAGGATGGAAAATATACGGGGATAAGCCGTGCTCCGACTATTTTATGTGAAACGTCATAATTATTGAATGAATGCCCACTTTTTTATTCAGAATCCTCAAGTCAATAAAGGGTCGGCAACGCGCTTGTGATTCGTCTGAAGCCGCAAGCGTCCATATGCTACGATGTCTGCTTACCATCAGGCAGGCCGTAAGCTTCTTTGCCACCTCCGTTGTTTAAAAAAAACAGTACACAGATAGGAATGCTTCCGATATTTCGCTTTGATTTTTTTTATTGACAGGTATGGCACAGTTATTCAGCCATCTTCCTCATATTTGACGTCCAGTTTATCCTAGTTGGTAGTGGCCCTGCCTACGAAGCTGGAGGTCCCGGGTTCGAATCCCGGTCAGGGCATTATTTGTGTATGTTTAGCACGAATGTTTGTTCCTGAGTCTTGAATCATTTCTATGTATTTATCTATATAAGAATCTACATCGCCGTCTAGTACCCATAGTACAAGTTTTGCTTAGTTTGGGACTAGGTCGATTTGTGTAAGATGTCCCTTATAACATTTTCTCAAACATGCAATGAAATTTCGTCATTCCGTACGTTATAACAGGCTTCAAAATATCACGTTGCAAGCGGAACAACTCGGGAGAACTGTAAAGGAAGTTCATATAAAATTGAAGGCCTAGGCCGGGAAGTTATTTTTTTTATTTATAATGTCAAACATGGCGTCTGTTAAATTTGTTTTTGAGTGGTGTATTTTATTATTTCATTGCATATGTTTGAGAAAAGCACTATACAAATCTCGGCGAGAAACGTTGGGCTGTAGGCCGCGTATCTCTATATCTACTTGGCCTGCAATCCTTCGTTTCCCGGCCTCTATAGTAAATGTACTATTGGAGCAACCCAACAAAGGGATCTTCATTATGAAAGATACAGCCGTAATGACACCTCTACATGCTGATATTATTATACGTCACTTTGCACTTTTTGTTTCAATGTTTATCTGGGCACAAACAATGCAATATACTTATATAAAAAAATCAAATTAGAGGGAAAAATTGAATGCTCCGAGCATGATTCGAACCTGCGACATCAGTCATACGCGGCCAATCCTACGGTAAGGTTCGAATCCTGCTCGAAGCATGAAATTTTACAATTTTACCCTTTAATTTGAAATTTGGAATTTTCGTTAGCAGCGATACTGCTTGATAAAAAAAATGCAATATTTCTTAATTAAAGTATCAGTTATAGTAGTTCGGTAATGGTTGTGTCCAATCCATTGTCCTATTGTGCGTTTTTGCTACCTCATTGTAGCCCGTCGTAAAGGATAAGCGTACTTCATAGATAAAGACTGCATGCATTAACATTTTACCGGATTACTCAAGCTTTGCCAAAAGTTTAAATTGTTTATTAAAACAATTCAATTCAATTTTCTATTAATAAATGTGACGTTCGACGGATTCTGCATTTTATGATAAAACAGCGCAGCGTGGGGGATTAATTGTGACTGAAATATTAATGAATTAATTAATCATTATGGCATTAGATATTAATAACTGATTATTTTCTTTTGACATTTTGATTTTATTCTAGAAACTGTCTAGATTTCTATTTGTTATAAATTATTATAATTTATTATAGACGATGCTATTGTGAATTTTACTAATACATAATAATTTCTTAGTTTTGACATGTCTACAAGAATTCAATATTTATTTTAAAGAAAATAACAACATCAATAAATTGCTCTAAATAATTAATCAATATAATAATAACATGTTATAACTGACGTTTCGAAAGTGCTTGTTGCTAGGCCTATTTGAATAAAGAATATTTTGACTTTTGACTTTGACTTTATGGCCGCCAATTACCTAACCTGAGAATGGAGGCATCTGGTTTGTATTAGTGCACTCAGAATCTATTGGTTACAGAGATATGGTCATTTTGGTGTTTTGCGGTTTTTGGCCGGAACCAGAACCGCTTATCTTTTATGACAATCTACAAGGAGATAGCAAGACCGCACAATAGGACAATGGATTGGACACAACCAGAACCGAACAACTATACTTACAAACGTTTTACCATACTACCTTGCTTACAAAACAATTTGGTACATGTTATTTTTATTTTTAGATTTAAAATTTAATTATGCAGTAATATCACGAATAATTTATATGGCTATCTTATGTTCTATTGACGATAGAAAATAGCCATTAAATGTAATTCGTAAAACGTTTGTTTTAAAAATGAAATTAAACGTTCGTTGAATAGGTTATACCACCTGTTACCACTGGCAATAGATGGAAATGTTTTCCCGGTAGACTCCTAGTACCAATGGTGACTACTAGTACCAACGTTAACTACTGGCAAGTATTTATTCCTAGCGGTTGCCATTGAAGTGTTGCAACTGGGATTTTTTCCAGTACCTAACTAATAAGATAAAACCCTAGTTATTGTGGCCCCGTTTTACCACGCTGCAGATTACAATTGGGTGGGTACTTTCCACATGCTAAAATTTATGACATGGTGTGACTATACGAATGGTAAGCCGTCAAAATATCGTAATATATTGAACAATATTAAAGCTTATCATAATCATAAAATAGATATGTATCTACATACATGTGTATGTACATACATAAACTTACGCCTATATTACCACAAGGGGTAGGCAGAGCAAACGAGAAATTGTAGCAATTGTAGATTTATAGATGAAGAAAATGTGATGTTGCTGTGACAGGTTGCTAGCCCATTGCCCACAACACACTTCAACCTGGTTACCATAGAAGAACGGGGTGGTGCTATTCTAACCCGACATCACATTAAAATAGTTATCTATTTTTTCGTCCGAAATTCAAAAAATAACGTTTTTATACAAACTTTTATTTATTATCGTCCAAGTGTAAATTAAAAGATACCAATAGAATTTTAAGTTAAAAAATACATACATACATACATAAACTTACGCCTATATTCCCAAAAGGGGTAGGCAGAGCACACGAAAATTAATTTCAGTGCCGCTATTAGCAATTGTAGGATTTGTAGGTTTATAGATGGAGAAAATATGATTTTTTTACTTATGCAATAGCATAAGTAAAAAAATGCAAGACAACCTAAACGCTACATTTCACGACCGAAACTGCGATTTACTTGTTTTCGCATGCAACGGTTGGTTTAAATGTATTATATGACGTCATCATTTCTAGGAGCCGTTTCGAGTTCCGAATATTTGGCTTTTGGTGTGCTCGAATGGGGAATGTCTGAAAATTTTAAAAGTCCTTGATTATTTTTCTAATGGTAGGAATAACCCTCGCCATGAACAGAAAAAAGTTTTAGATTTTTCGGTTGCGCCATATATTTCATTGTATATGTCATACGACCAACCTATGATGAATTGTCAATGTCATTGCATACCACAGATCCAAGCAGGTGGTTTTTTTTAAATATTCGACGGACTTAGAAATGTCTTAGTAGTCCGATACGGGGCAGACGCGAGGTGATATAAAATGCTTGTATTTTTATAAAATATATGGCGAAACCGAAAAATCTGAAACTTTTTTCTGTTAATCGCGACGGTTATTCCTCCCATTAGAAAAATAATCAAGGACTTTTAAAAATTTCATACAATCCCCATTGTAGTTGCTCCTACTGTTTATCCTCTCTAAAAACTGGTCCCTATACTCAAATGTGATTTGTTTATATAAATTGCACTGGTATTGGCTATGTGCGAAGTAGGTGGTGGGGGTAAGCTAAGCGCTCGCAGCGCACACCAAGGCGGAAATGTGTAGCTTCCGGGGACATCTGTCAAATTTACTTCGACGTATCCTATTGGTTTTTCTACGATTCGTTTCGTTTGAATTTATTTACTTACTTCATTATTTATCTCAGTAAAATTTCTAGTAAGGGGTCTTTCTTGCTTACTACAATAAATAAAATATTCACGTGTCATTATTTGACATCTCTGAGTTTGACATTGTCCCGGGACCATGACGTTTGACGTTTCTGACGTGCACATAGCCAATGTGCTATAGTTACTAGTTAGTGATGTAAATGTTTTTATGTTGTATGTTACTCGGGGAAAAAGTCCTAGTTGTTACCTTATCGTCAACACTTTAGTAACCGCTGGTAATAATATTTCCCAGTAGTTACCAATGGTACTATTTCTCTACTAGGAAAACAAGTGGTGTGAATGAAATTATTTAAAATGTTCGATTTTTTATAAACTGTTAATAGATTTTGAGTCTTCTTGTTTAGGCACTAAAGTCTCTTTTTGAACAGACTGATTTGATAAAATTCGGTAAATTTAAATATTAACCTCTTCACCGCCACAGACGCCACAGTAGATTCCGTAATGGACTATTCACACTGAACGGCTGGAGTCGGCGCGCACCCCACTAGAGTTAAAGGAATTCGAACCCTCCATACAGAAGTTAGATTTCATATTTGAATGGGTTGCGGGCAGCCGGGCGTTACGGGCTACGTTTGTATAAGAAGTCTAGCTTCTGTATGTAGGGTTCGAATTCGTTTGACTCTGGTGGCGTGCGCGCCGACTCCGGCCGTTTAGTGTGAATCGTCCATAAGTTGTGTCTCACACGCCAAAGTATTTGTAGCAAAAAACTGAAAATGACAGCACGTAAAATACTTACTTGACAGCACGTAGGTTGCCTTTTCAAGACTTGATATGAGGTCATGGCGTGTGGGGTACTAAATTCACTGACTTATCAAGTCAATGGCGGCGAAAAGGTTCAAACGAAAAGTTTCCGCAACTCTATAAATATGCATGTGATCAGTCCTCCGATTGCAGCAAAGTGTGCGGCGGCGGCGCGTCGACCGCGAGCCCGCGTCGGCGTCCCTCGACCACGAGATCATGAGCTGCCCCAGGGAACTACCCGGTAAGGAACGGGGGTCTACTTATGTTGGTTCATGGTGGCTCAATAGTTTGAGCAGAGCAAAATGTTTGGCAAATCTTTCGAGTTTTTAGATTGGGCAAAGTTGTAAACGTGGGGTGATTGGAGTTATTCATAGGCATAGTTGTATTAGCGTGGGCAAAGTTGAAGTAAATGTGTGTGGCGGCGGTGCGTCGGCCGCGAGATCATGAGCTGCCCCAGGGAACTACCCGGTAAGGAACGGTGATCAACTAATCATTGGTTAAACTGTTCGTTGCGGGGCGGAGGCGACTGGTCGTTGTGTTTAAGCGAATACTAATAAATATGTAGGTATAGAATAATAGGAATAAATGTTTGGCAAATCGTTCAAGTTTGATCTTTTGGGCAAAGTTATTCATAGGGTTGTATTAGAGTGGGCAAAGTCGAAGTAAAGTGTGACAAATGTTGCATTTGGGGTGTTTGAAGTTGTTTTTTCATATAACTGTGCCTTATTTCTGAGACTTCTCTTAGAACTAAAGAGTTTATTTTTTATTTTAAACTCATTATCACAAAAGTTACGTCAAAAAAACCGCTTTTTTGGCCTAAAGGTGCCAAAGGTTTGATGCCACATATCTCGAAGACAGTAAGTTTTTAAGTAAATATGGGGTACTTTTTCGGTGAACCTCGTTGTTGTTAATACCACACAAATGCCATGTATTGGTGTTGTTACTTGTTAGTCATAAAAATATGAGCAAACGGATAGTTACAGATCGAAGGTCATTGAGAGTTAGGACCCCCTAATTATTTGAAGAGTTTTCATAATGTATTTACTACCAATCCCGTTGTTTCAAAGTTTTCTCACGAGTTCATACATTATAGATCGAGCTGAAGTGGCAATTATTTTTCTTATATATTTTGATAATATTTCCAGGCACCCACACTAAACGCTCGTCCTCCGAGCACCGCGACTCCCTCGACTCGCGCTCGTCCCTCAACGACGAACTCCGGCGCAACAACAGCCTGCGCGAGCGGCGAGGCGAGCGGGACTTACCGCGCGTCGCGTGAGACTTGTGGGCAAAAGTTGGAGTTACTTGTGGGCAAAATTGTAAACGTGGGGTAATTGAAGTTATTCATAGTCAAAGTTGTGTTACTGTGGGCGTGGGTGTATAATCGTGGGATGGCTGAAGTTGGTTTATAGGACAAAGTTGTATCACGGCCAAGGTCACAGTGAAGTGAAATGTGTCGGTCATTTTGTTGTTATTGATTTATGAAGATTAACATACAATTTAAAGTTTGTAAATGACTGACGCACGCAGATCATGTTTACAAACCGTATGGGTTGTGTAGTTACTTACTATGTATAGTAACAAAGTCCATGCGGTTGTATTGGGGTAGGCACCTGGTTGGTACATACACAATGTATGTTACATATTAATATTAGACACCGTGTGGGCAAAGTTGCCCGATTTAAATTGAGATATACCATTTAGCGTGAGAACATGTCATGTCAACTAAATGTCTCGCACTAAAAAACGTAGAATGGTTTTGTAGTTAAATTTGATATTATAAAAAAAGAAGGGTCACAGTTTTATATATGTAAAATCTTTTCATAGAGAGACGGTCTTCCGGAGAACCATACTCAAAAAATAAAGTGATGTGGTAAATTTATTACAAATCCTTATTATTGCATTGTGTTATATTGTTTAGTTTTACTACTCTAGTTATTTCATACAGAATAAAGGTCCGACCACACCGATGTCCAAAATACGGTGACGGTACGGAATCGAAGTGACGACAGGGAGAAACTTATGAGTTAAAAATGTCACGCATGAGGCACGTCACTGCTTTTACGGTGCGGCAGTGCGTTTTAAGTTTCACGGTTCGAAATGATTGCCATAAGATAAACAAATACTTTTCAGCACAACGCGCGAAGCAGATAGCATACAAAACAAATGGCTTGTTAAATAATAAGCACGTTATAATTCCTCATTAGATAGGTAGATCATATGTTAGTTTTTTTTTTGATAATCGCCCTGAAAGTCGTAAATATTGTGTCGCCGGTGACACTTTTCTCGAAAACTGCACGCGTAACACGAAAAATAACTATCCAAATCTATTCTCTGGATATTGCCCCAGAATAAGAGCATAAAAGCTACCGCTTCCGTTGCGCATTCTTTTTACAATCACCTATATAAAAGTTACAGTTTCGAGCTGCAGCCATTCTTCGGAAACGATCGGCTAACGTCGGGTGGGTCTCGGCTTTGAGCCACAGACTACCACAAAGTAGAGTAGGTAGTAGTGAGATAGAGATATCAGTGAAATACTCCACATAGATAGTAGCGCCGCCGTGGTATTTAGTAAGAACTAACCCCACGACCGTTACATCTGTGTCACTCCAATACGCAAGTGCGATAGAGATAGCACCCAGTGACATCTGGTACAAACAACAACAGTGGTAGCTTCCAAAATAAAGAAACATATGGATCCCATTAACGATTTATTTCTAATTGAACTAAATTGTTGTTTTTCTTAGTTTATCATAACGTCAAATTACTAACAAACCCCTTTTAAATAATGGAACTCGAAACCATTCTACGCATTTTAACACACAGAGATACATAATACGCGTGTCGTTTAGAAAATTGATTTTATGTACAGGTGTTTTTATCGCTATTAAATATCTTTGGTGTAAAATGCCAGATACATAGTCTTCAATACGGTGTTATAGGATGCATTAAAGTAAGGAGTGTATGCTATAGGTCGTATAGGAAAGACTAGTTATTACTTCAATAAAAAGTTATACTATGTCACCAGTTGGTAGCACTGTGGAGAAAGTCTTAAGTAAGTGTTTAAAATCACCTTATAACTTTAATTATGATCAATTTGTTTGGTGGGTGTTTGGTTGTTGGTGGCTAGAGCTGCCGCCATCATATGTAGAAGCAAGTTATGGTGATAACGCACTTTGATTCATTTTTCTATTATTAAAAAAGGGATTGCTCTTGGCCAGCATCTAGCCAGGGGGCAAAGATGAGACCGACGATGAAGCGAGCTCACCCAGAAGATGCGTATCCCTTGATTCGTACCAACACAATTTTTATCCTGTAATTTATTATTTCACTTGCCTTATTTATAATTTCCAATGATGAAATATTCTACCTTTTTCCTGGCATTTACACCATCGATATATCAACTAGTCAAATTGTTCGTTTTTTACGCCAAAGACTAAAAAGTATTAAGATTTAGGTAACTAGTTGGTGGCTTAGGCTTGATATGGAGTGCACAAAAATGAAAACAGATGGACTTAAATTGGCTATTATTAGCTGTTGACATTGGCGTAACTGGTTCTTGAAATGTTTTTTTTTTTATAATTGATGTAAAGGATCTTTCAATATTCATTAGACTAAAACAGTCAAAAGATATGGATGATATGTGGCATAATTAGAATACCATGAAAAACAAATTTTGTATAAATTGATTTTGTACTAAAGCAGTAAGTAAAGTTTTGTAAGCAGCGTTACTGCTTTAGTACAAAATTAATTTAGTATGGGATGGCGCATCGTTACTGACGATTTCTCAATGTAATTTGAGACGTTGGTGCCGTGAATAGAAGCCTAAGTCTTCTACGGTAGATGTCGCTGTACGCCTCCCTAAGGCGTTGTAAGAGGGAACTAGTCTGATATTCTCGATATATGTAACATTTCGATTAGTGTCTGATTAACGTTAAATCTGTTACATTCAGACAGGATTTCTATACAAGTTTCGGCTACAAAGTTTAATTATTCCATATCGTTGTGCGCCGGCTATACTGACTTATCGCGTCCTGGATTTGCTGTGAGCGATGGGGTGTTTGAGATGGCCACCACACCGTCCACTTACTAATAAAACCGATCTGTGACAGCTCACATAGCAATATATTTCGTCACATTTGCGTGTCTTCGCTACGACACAAGGCTGGTCGCGCGATGCTGAGTGTCATTGTCAAGAGTTTGACCGAAGCGGCCAGTAGGACAGACCTCGGCATATACCATTTCAGGAACCACCGTACTTAAAGGACAGTTACGCCAACGTTACTTATAGGATTTAAAAAAGATCTCACTGACGCTTCCTTAAGAACACGATTTTCGAGAAAATTCGGCATACTTCCAATTTTGAACCGACTCTGAAGATTGTAGTTATGATGTATATATTTTTTGGCGAACAGCGCTAAACAATGTCGATTAATCGTTGGGGATTTTTGGATAATTTTATAACTACATTTTCCTTAAAACATGAACAATGGAGGAACAAGTGATACATTGAGGGTTAAAGAGGTTATATCAAAATTCTTCAACAAATGGAGTGCTTATAGTGTCAGAGTCGGTCTTTTAAAGGTATTTTTGAAGCCAAAATTCGACTTTTTAACGCCCAATGAGAATTAGCGAATTTTTTTATATATATTATATATAATAGCTGTACCTAGTAAGCTTAATTGATGTATGTTGAATACAAGTTATATGCGTTCTGGGTATACTTTTATTAAAAGACCGAGGATTGGTAAATGTGGTCTAGCTATAGTGGTTTATATTTCAATTATGGGTTTGTCCCGTCCATTTTTAAGTCAGAGATAGAATTTATGATATCTTTTCTTGCAAGGACCGACAAAAATAAGTACTTCTGACAAGGTTTTTGATTTTACAAACGGTCATGTAGTAGCTGTCGTTTTCTCTACTTTTTAAACTATGATGGTGGCAACTAAGCATGCCGCCCGTCTGATGGTAAACAGATGCAGTTTATAGGCACTTGCGACTTATTTTATACCGAAATAATTTATTTATTTATATCTAATATTATTAGAAATTAGAAAATTGATGAACATTTGAGCAATAATAATAATAGTAACACCAAATATTGCCGTAAACATAATCTTTAAATGAGAATATACCCACAAGGCATAACATTATTGAAACCGCCCATTGTATGTTAAATGCTATCCATGTACTGAATTATAATTAAAATAGGTAAGGCCTGGAGATGTAAACTTAACGCTGTATTTTTGCAAAGAATGTGTTTAAAATAACCCTATTAAAGTTTCGGACAGGGCTTTTGATCTTCAGTCGAATAGAAAAAAAAATGTAATTCGTGTAATCTTTTTTTATTACATGGGCAAAGATGTCATCTTTTTATTTCCTGGGGAAAGTTGTAGCTTAAAACTATTTTTATGTGTTTGAAAATGTTTATAATATTTACTGACTTGCCTTAGGTCATCTGTGACCCGAAACATACAGTATTGTATTAGTAACAAGTTTAAAATTGTGTGCGTGTAAATCGCACTACTTTAATTTTATTCGTATATTTGTAGCTAGCTTATACAGTAATAAATTTATTCAACAAAAATTAAACCTAACATCTATGGCGAGATAATAAAAAATACACTAAATGTTACTATTATATATCCAGTGTTTAATAAATAGTATTCGAGCGACTGTACTAGGTCTTCTGCCCTGTCTCACCCACCTACTGCCATAACATAGGCATTGCTTAGAAATTTGGCAGGAATTGGTAAATGGATTTGATATTGAGACGTGTCTTTTCTAGTTGTGACCTGGATCACTGTAAAATCAATTTAATTTGAGTACAAAAAGACTAAAACCAATAACAAAGTCCAATAATGCAACTAAAATAGCCATTCCGATTCTTGCCTTCTATGTATAAATAAATTAGTGTGCACATAACTTAGTCGAGCCGGTGTCCACGTTAAATATATGTATAAAATGCTTATATGTCAGGTTAAATATTACTGTACGATGCAGGGGCGAGACTATGCCGTATATAATAAATATGTCAATTTGAATTACCCTTTCATTTGTGTGTATGATTCCAAAGGACACATCAATAAATAAATTCCAATAATGTAGTAATTATTGCGAACGGATATCTGTAACGTTGAAACGTGTCTAAGTAATCATATTTCTTGAATATAAAATACAGACGTAGGCGTTTTCTGTAATCGTATTTCATTTAACATATTTTGCTTCTAATTTATTGTAGGCTTATTTGAATTTGTTACAATTAATAGTCGAATATAGATTTTGTATATTGGATTGGTTGTAGGAAGCGAAAATTGACTGTTTATTGTATCTCAATCCGCAAAATCATGGTCGAGTGTTAATCATACTCAAGTCATCAAAATATCGCAAATCACATGGTATACTAGTCATTAATTTATATCAAGTACAAGTGTCCAAATAAAACAGTGTTCTGTCAAAGTTTCCAACTTTGCCCATTTGTTTTGACTTTGCCAAAATAAATACCTATTGAAATAACACATTTATAGCGCAGCATTGATATTAATACTTTATATTGGGCAAAATTCAAATCGGCGGGCAAAGATGCAAGCTTGAATTAAAATATGATAAAATTAGTAACCAAGGCCTCTATTGTTGAAATAACATTGCACTATTGAGTTCAGTTAATGTGCTCGCGGATATTCTTTGTACATTCATTATAATTATACTTAGTTTGTAATTTCATTTCAGGTGCTAGTTTATAATAATGATCTCGTTACTTATAAGTTATCTTTAGCGTTCACAGTTGACAAGGCTTGACTGAAGAATATATATACTCAGATTTTTGGAGACATATTGATTTATTTCAATTGTCGAGTACCTTTTTATCAGTCCAACGTCACGATCAGTGTTGGCCACGTCTTGTCGACTATTATACTTATAAACTTTTGTAAATAACATATTCTTTCATCATGCCCCTGTCATTCATATATCATTGGATTACCTGAAGTCACATATCATACGCCAGGTATAATATATCTTTACCGCACTTAACTATTACCACGACATATTTAACCAGATGAATTTTGGTTATTTATAAAAATCGATTTTAATCATTGGACCCAACGTTCGTATTAAAGTTATTATTTAAAAAATTGCTATTTCCTTTCTCATATTTTTTTTTCTTTAGGTAAATAGATATACATTAGGTCTGTAGATAAAGTCATGATCTGTTTTTTTAAAGATATCTATCTATTGTACGTAGATATTCCAGTCCGAATATGACGTCCAGTATATTCCAAAACCATTACTTATGTATGTGGTAAGAACTGGATTTAGTCCGCTTAAAATATTCTGATTAAATATAAAATTTGCCTTGGTTAAAGTCGGTAAAGGTAGGTTATGTACTAGGTCAGAGAATGGGTGTTGAGTGAGTGAATGTATCATTTGAATCATAAATGAATTGTATATTGTTTATTGTAATAATATTGCCTTTAAGTCAGACCCCACGTGTATAAACAAAAATAATATATTTTTGTGTTCATAAAATGCGGACGTCTAAATAAGATGGGACCTTGCTCAGTACTAATTTGTAGCATATGAGTCATAGTCCTATTTGATTTAGACTGACAAAACATTGTGAAGTGTAATTTTGTACTCGATTAATGAAAATATATTGGTAATTTAGCTTTTTATGATATAAACGTCGTTCATTGAACGAGGTTTAGTAAAATGTCCAATACTTAATTCTCATTCTTAACTTCTACATTTGCTTAATTTTATGCCGGCAATATGAAAAGGTTAATGAATTCCTGGATGATGATAAATGAGTCATGGTTATTTAAAACTGTATTTTTTTACATTCGAAAATCAAGCATTCCGATCTTTAAATTATTTTAATTGAGGGCAAAGTTGAAACACTAGGGCAATGTTGAAAACGTTCAGATATTAAGTGTTAACCTTTTCATTTATTTGTCAGATTTCATACTCTTGGAACATTTCGAATATCTGAGATTTTTATTGCCCATTTCTCATTTCATTATTTCATACTTGTATGTACGGATGAAATTATAATATCAAGTATTTGAATTTATATTTTCATATGTTTACTCATAATTGTTTGGTTAAACTTACGTATTAATTGTTATTACGGGCGAAACGTTTCGAACCATTCGAGAACACTCCTAAACTCCCAAATGGTTAGAAACATGGCGCCCTACTGATAATTTATTAATATCAAGTGCCCCCACATAGTGCTTGTTAAAATGCAACCCAAATTTTTCTTAAAATGTTTTTATTTCTGTTAAATTTCTCTTTAATCCATGTACTATCCATTTAAATATGGCAGATACACATGGGTACCCTAAATCTGAACCCACTAGTGGTATTCGACGAGTGACTTATATAAACTATTTATCTTCAAATGCCCCTAGTGGTCAACTAAAAGGGCAAAATGTAATACTAATAATAAATTGTTATTTTGATGTGTTTGTGACTATTGTAATATATTTAAGGTTGGTCTTCGAAATTAGTCGTTTGCTTTTCGTTTTGAGAAATACGCTGAGGAAGGACGTGAAAAACTACTTATGTGAAAGTGAATGACTAGTAAATTATATAGATTCCGAATGTCTATACATTGTCGCGTACCTTTAAAATAATGAGCCTACTGCAGCTGGTTTCGCTATAGAGGTCCCTGTACCTCAGAGTACCCCAGAGAAGACGTCAAATAATAATACCGCTACCGAGCGAGATGGTAACATACTAAATTGAATAAAAGCGACATAGAGGGATACATGATTTGTTGTCCTTATCATAGTTCCGCTTCTTTGTCTCATGTAATGTCAAATAGTTTAAATTTAAAAGGTTGTTTATGGTAAGCCGACAGACGTTTAAGGGTGGTATTCCACTCGTCCAAAATCTTTGTCCAATCTTTGATCATATTTTTTTGACGGAGGCCCATTCCACTTATCCAATAACTTTGACCAAGATTTTTTTTTCATGCGTAGACATATTGATTTAAATGTCATCAGAATCTGTGATCAAATGTCGGGGTCCCATCCAAGTCTGATGAAATCATCCAATTTCTTTGATCAAATGTATATTGGACGAGTGGACTACCACCATAAAACCAGTTCTCAATTTACCTGCGTAAGAGCTTTTCTGTCCCTCTTTGTGCAACTCGTATAGGATCTCTATAGCAATCCTTACTGTGAGCCCAGTACAGACACGAACTTTATTATAGAAAGTTAAAGATTTTTTTTTCGAAATGGTTCACAAATTAACGATTGTGACTGTACCATTAAATCGTATGAAACTTAAGAAGCTCAGCTTAACACAATAGTGCACATCTATAGGCACAACAAAAAACTCCAAATAGGTGGTGCCAATGCGTTAAACACAGGTCTAAGTGACACAAAATGAATGGTACAGACTTCTCCATTGTGAATTGCTACAGCAGACTCCTTATTTTAAAAGTATGTCGCAATGTTTTAGACATGGCCCGTCTATATAATATACTAGTTTCTCTTATAGGCGACTATGTTCTTTCGAAGGCGACTGCTGTACATTCGTAATATAAGCATCGCTATCTGTACTGTATTGCTTAAGGTATTGGTTAATAAAAAAATAATAAATAAAACAAATATTGAAATTACTTAGTTTTATTTGACGGCAATCATTGCTTTAAAAAAATTTTTTTTAACCCTTCGATGTTGGCGAACAAGCTAACGGCACGCTTGATGATAAACGCTTATCTTAGCGTATTGATGCCAGCAACCCTAGAGGAGGCACGTGTGCGTTGCCAGCCCTTTGTTGGTTTGAGGATTTGCTGTGTTGACTGCGAGAAACACGCCTTATCACCTGTCTAACGGTCATCAAATTTTTGAGTAGGCGTGCACGTCATATTTTACGAGGGCCTCGCCTATGGCTCCGCTCTTAGACATTCATCTGAATAGAATATTCGCGGCGCACGATGTCCCTTAAAAATAATGTCTATGGAGCAAAAAAATGTGGATAAAGGAAGATGAAATAAAATAATCAATTAATTGTACACTTTATTAACCATTAATCACTCATCTTATTCACAATAATTAAGTCAATTACAACTAAGGTTACAGTTTTCACCAAAATCCTTCGAGTAGTTACACACAAACTGAAAAAAAAAATTAAAGTCGTAATTAAATAATTACGTAAAGAAATACATCCAATAATGTAGTCATATGGGATTTTAATTGTCTTTTTATTTATTTTAAGTACCAATAAAAAAAACACAAACAGGATTTCGGCGATAACACGAAATGCAAAATTACACGAATTATAAACTAATCATACTCACACAATGGCAATGTAATGTCATATATACAGCTATGATTATTTTTGTGACTGTTTTTAAGTATTAAACTAATTAAGAGTGAAACAGGAAGATACGTATTCACTTTTAGTTTCGAAAAAGTGTATACATATCTTTGACTGTCAAGGACAACTGGGGCATAGGAATGGAGTCTGGTCCTAAAACCAACAAAAGTTGAGAATTAGGTCATTATCATTAGATAGGTCTTTAAATCTACTCCATTTCGTTCTATGCGCACCAAGTTGAATTCCATTGCAGAATTGAGATATTAATATTTTGGTAAGAGCGAATCTGAGCGCAGGCCCCACAAGGTGGACTGATGACCCGGTAAGGGTCGCGGGTGTCCGCTGGACGCGGGTGGCGAACTCTTTGGGGGAGGCCTATCTATGTCCAGCAGTGGACGTCCTTCGGCTGACATGATGATGATGAGTACAAGCTAATAGAAGATTTGAAGAGCTATTTAATGACCTGACTCTCAGCTTTGTTGGTTTTAGGATCATTTTGACGCACGGAAGAGCAACGTTTTTTGGCAAATACTAACAATACTATCTTTTTGTCCAGCATTCTATATTTGCAGTAAATCCAAGAATAATAGAATTCTTTTTTCCAGTACGTCAATATATCATTTCGTTTATTATTAAAAATCTATAGAAAATAATGCACCACATTATTTTAGAAATATATTCCTTACATCTCGTTTGGACGGCAAACATAAAAATAACACACACTTTCTTAAACCTAGGAAGCAAGGTTTTAACAGCATACAGACAAGCTGAATAATACGATGTATAAATATTTTGAGCTTTTATGCAAACATGACTTTTTTATTTAAGAAACGAAAATTTATGTCTCATACCTAATAAATTAATAATGAATACAATGGTGAAAAGTAGTACCATATTATTTCTAATTCATAAACGTGTCATTGTGTCTTTTTTACACTTTAATATAAAAAATTAAAAGCTTTAATAATAAAATAAATGAGTTTTACGAATATAGCGGCGGTAGTAAACGGTAATTTTATTTTGAATATCCATTTAATACATCAGGTAAATAAGCATAGAAATCTCTAGGACAGCACCTACGGAGAATTGACATTACTTCTTTTATAAAGCCGTTTACAACCTTTTGCAATTAACGAGTCAATATATTTATCCGCTAAAGCGGAGGAGTTAAGCCAACAGTTTCTTAGTGTCTGCCAACTTTGCCCGCACATATGTGTACCCGGGGCAAAGATGCCTATATAGATAGTTTTTAAAAGTTACTATATAGTAAAATAAGACACTGCTTTGGGCGATCTAATATATTGTTTAATACTTTTATACTGACCATCACATCACTTATGATACGTAATCTAAAGATACAACGAGGTAAACTTTTCTATTGGCTATTGGTAAAATATTTATGTATTTTTTTAATATTTTCCGGATAATAAATTCAAAATGAAAAAAGCCCGTTGTTTTTTAAACTTAAAATAACTTGTTCTCTAGCTAACATAAAATTAGTTCTAACATTTGGAGAAAAATGCGGGTACATATAAAAATAAAGTTAGTGTTATAGTTTGTCAAAAATACATTTTGTTTCTTGTATATGATCGATCATCATTTAATACGTAATACTAAAAATAGTTACGTTTTTTATTTTTTTTATGGGGTTTACACAAACCTTTTTTGTATGTGCCATTCTCGTGCAATTAATAAATATATTATGGGTATAAAGTCAATAAGGCGCCAATTCCTTACTAATCCAATTATAAATAGTCCTTATCGACAAGGACAAAGTCAAACCTTTCACTTATGAGTGACACAAAGTGTTTGCGCAAACATTATAATATTTTTCTATATATTTAATAGGAGCACTAAGTACATCTAACAATTGTATATAAGGTACCAACAGTTACAGAACGATCACATTACTTCTTAGACGGTTATATTCGGCCGAAAATGCTGTAAAATACTTATAAGTTACCTATTTTCATGTCTAAAGAAACTCACACAATTCTATCTTAATAATTCATAGTAAATTGCAGATTAATAACTAGCATACTATACGAATATGATGCGTCATTAGTTTAGAACACTGCGTACGAACAATTATGAAAATAGGGACCCGGGTATGTCCTAAAACTACGACCAAGACCACCGGGGGATGGACAGCAGCATCCCTGGAGTGCGGTGTAGATACTGCGATCGCCAAACCGCATGCCTATCGTGGCGATTATGCCATTTACCCACCATGAAATTAGGGGAGGCCTATGTCCAGCAGTGGACGTCCTTCGGCTGATATGGTGGTGGTGGTACGAACAATATTAGGCGTGACGTCAGGTATTGCATTTTGGAGGCCCTGATATCCATAATTTCATTTGGTATAACAAATGTTTATATAAATAAATATAAATATTTATTTATTTAATTAACATTGCTTTTCTATGAATTAACTAATTTAATTATTGATAGAAATTAAGCTTAGCAAAAAAAAAGGTAATTATTTAGAAATTTCGTCAGCAGACGTAACTGATTAATACAAAATTAGTTTTTTTTAAACAATCCTGAAAAGACAAGTTTCTGAGAAAAATTACGGGCAAATAAAATTAAGGTTTCATTAGTATAGTCACGGAATGAAACGTTCGTGACATTTCGACCTTAACGGTATTAAAATAGAGTCGAAAAGTGACGAACCCTTTCATTCGGCGACTGTACATAGCCCGTTGTATTACCCTACAAATCAAATGCGACGTGGGTGTTACATCGACAGGTTAATAAATCAAATAATTTTGAATTCAAATTATGACAAAAGTATTGATCATTTCAGTAAACTAATTAAAGGAAACTATGCTTTTATTAGTCTCGGGTAGTAACGGAGCCACGTTTTGCCTTTATCGTGTGTATTAGAATTTAAGCAGAAAGAACAGTTATAGCTTGAAATTTGTCGATTTGGAGTAATGTTTGAAACGATATTTCTTAACGAGAACTCGAATAAGTACATTTTAAATCTATGTTTTTAGGCAGCAACAGTGCTACTAGATATTAACGAAGAGAAAATGGCAAGATACGTGTCACACAACACAGAACATAGCTTACAAAATCAGCGTTTTTAACTGATGGGACCCTTAAGGAAAGTAGGTATGACTAACGTTTAAGAATAAAGGCATAAGATGAGAAAGAATAGCTACCCTTTTTATCATTCAAGGTATAGCATTCCATCATAGGTGCATGTAATATGCCTAATTTGAAGAATAAACTACTTTTACTTTACATCATGCATTCATAAGCTTATAAGTTTTCTACTAAGGCTTTTGCTTTAGACTGATAACATTAATTAAAATAACTAATAAGGATCCTTAATGTGGACAATTACACTCAAATAACTGTTCTCGCAAAGTATTTCAGAACCACGACCCATCATTATTCGTACTAACTCGTACTTCGTAGATATATTGATATAAGTATAGCGTCAAAACTAATACATATCATACCATTAGCATACACATGCATCAGCGACCCGTTTCAAAAAGCTACTTATATCCGTCGGGACAACGATGGTAACGAGATGGTTTCGTTTGGAAATTATAAAAAAAGATAAATAAAAAAACCAGTACACGGAAAAAAATAACGTGCGACTAAAATACCAACTCTCCGAATTATTCGCTCATGGATGTATTCGCGCAGTATTTCAGTCAGTACGTCTTAGTTTTTTGTAGGTTAGGTTCGGAGCTTTTTACAACCCTAAAAAAATAACTATAAGCCGCGCGCAGACTACCTTTTATGTTATCATGTTTTATTAGATGTAAAATTATAGTTAGATCTCCAACTAAGATGTTCATTTTGTCATATTTGGTATTTATTTATACTACAAAGGAAAATATGGGCCACTAAGTATTTTGATCGTTCCATGAAAATTACATTAAACTGAAATATTTTTTAAAAAATAACAGTAAAACAAGGCTTTGGTTTTTATTTAGGCTAATAATCATTTAATGAAGTAGCCAATTCTTCTATGTATTTAATTACTTAGTTTATTTCCAATGCCAATCAAATAGAAATATGTAAGTGGTCCTTTTTAGGGTTCCGTAGCCAAAATTAACTAGGTATTCTTTTCACATGGTTCCACAGGAAGAACAGCGCTGTTGGTCACTCTACATGCTGAATTGTGACCATTTCGTGATAAAAAAACATTGTCTTTTCTGTCACTTAGTTATTTTGTGTCACGAATAAATATTTTTCTAATTATATTTCTATACAGTCGATTTCGATAATAGGCGTACGGACAAATTGATCAAGTACGGTACCTTACCTACAGGTGTTGATAAGGGAATAATGCTGGAAATAATGGGCCTTGACGGCCCAAAGTACAGGACGCAGTTAAGCGTTTTGATCTCGTTCCACCGCATAACGGCATCCTGTACGTTGACCATCATGGCCCAGTGGTAGTTTATTGATGTTCATAGGTGCATGTAATATGCCTAATTTGAAGAATAAACTACTTTTACTTTTTTACTTTTTACATCCGGCAGGTTGCTCAGATGTTTTGGAACCTCTGGGAACGTAACGTAAACGTCAAAATGGCCAGTACCTACTGGTCAACCGGATGTCACAGACATGCGTACGTATTGTCAGTTTAACCTTTTCACCGCCGTACCATGAAACAATTCTACGCCCTTGACGCCACGGCAATAAAACAACAGATAGAAATGATAGTGGCGTAGTTTTCACGACATTTCGACTGTGGCGGTGAAAAGGTTAAACTTGTAAAAATAAGCTGTAACTTCGTGAAACGGGTCCGAGTCCTATTTATTATGGATTTGTAGTGATTTTAAACGATTTTCTTGTAAAATCTCACCGGTGGTTAGAACAACGCATCTTCGCATACACAATGACGCCATTACTAAAGGCTCAAATACACTAAGACCATGTTTTACTGTGTAAACTGTCAGTCTCGCACCCTCGTTCTGACTCTACGCACGAATTTCGCTACATGGAGGAAAAATGTTGCACCCACGGTGTAGCGTCGGTGATCCTCGAGAGGGTAAGGTTAGAGATCAAGGGTTTTCACCCGAGCAGGGGAGGTTTTTTTTATGACATAGGCAAACGAGCGGACGAATCGCCTGATGGTAAGCGATTAGCGCCGCCCATGGCCACTCGCAATACCAGAGGGGTTGTAAGTGCGTTGCCGGCCTTTATTATAGGTATTATTATTTATATTTACCCTATAATCATGTCGGAGAGTACGTAGATACCTAAAACCTTTTTTAATTCAAAGTATCCAGGCATTACAGGGTGCTTTTCGGTAAACTCGATGGATTTTAGCTTGAGAGGTGTCGTTAGATTCGTATTTACGGTGAGTGACATTGGATATATAAAAAAAAAATGGCGGGCTTTCGCGCCAACTTCCAAATTACACAGAAACGCAGTCGGTTTTTAGTTTGTTAATTATTAAGTCTTGTATTTTTAATTAACAGAATGTGACGATCCATACAAAATTTATGAAAAAATGTCAAAAGGACTTAAATTTAATTTACTTTATCAGGTTAAAGAGCGCTCATGATTCTGTGATTTAACAAAAAAAAAACAAATTCTAAAAAAAAGTAAAAAGGCCCGGGTGCATAACAGACTAAAGACAGATTGTTTTTGACAAACAGTGTTCGTCCTATTTCTAATACATTTCTCTGTATTATCTGTGTTTGTCTTAATAAATGTTTTTTCTCTCTTCCTTCTTTCTAAAGATTTCTAAGAAGTCACAGACTGCAACGGAAGGTACAATATTATCGGGACTAGTGTAAGTGAGCCCTTAGTTTACAGTTTAGTAGAAGCTAAATGTACGTGTACTATATCTCAAGCGCCTACTTTGTTCCGCCGCTTGTTCAGTAGCGAGTTGTTGCTTTGCTCCAGTGCTTTGATTTGTACCTGAAATAAAAAAAGACAATTAAACCCTGCGTAACGTCGCCCGAGATCACAGATATCAGAGTAAAACAGATCCGCTCATTTAAGTTCTGATCTGATCTATTCTCACTAATGCACAAATCGGTAAGTTTAAGAGAGACATATAAGCGATATCTGACAGGTCTTCACCTGTCAGTGTCTCCGTCTTCATAACTGCAATTCATACTGAACTGACGTATGGAGCCGGGTATGTCCTAAAACTACGGCCAAGACCACCGGAGGATGGGCAGCAGCATCCTTGAAGTGCGGTGGAGATACTGCGATCGCCAACCCGCATGCCAAGCGTGGCGATTATGGCATTTCCCACCTATGAATAGGGGGAGGCCTATGTCCAGCAGTGGACGTCTTTCGGCTGATATGGTGGTGGTGGTGGTGGTGACGTATGTGGTGTGTTAGTTTATATGGGATTTAACATGTTTGTGTGGTTGTATGTAAATGCAGGCAATTCGTTAACGGCCGATAATGATCGTCCTATTTGTCTCGTTCTTACTCATCTTCGTTAACCATAAGGATTCAAAGAGACAACTATATGAAAAATAAAATCATCTTGCTTAACACTACGGATCTGTTGGTATTATTTATCTAAGGTAGAGATCAATTCTTGGACGGGTGACCGCTTTACCGCTAACTGCGCGCTCCCGTGCTTGGGGCAGCACGTCAGACCGTTGATCCCGGCTGCTGTCTATGAAAGCAGTTGTTAAACTAATTTAGAGGCCTTCGGGCGGCTTGAGAACTTCTAACAGTCAAGTTGCCCACACACTTGACAAGCCTAATCCCAATAAGGTCTAGTTCCCTTGGATTGGAAAGTCAGATGGCGGCAAAAACTAGTGCTTACGCCAATTCTTGGGATTAGGTAGCGGACTCCAGGCGTCCTTCAGGATGCAACTGTACTGGGAATAACGCTAGGATGATGATGATAATGATGTATGGTTAAGGTTTTTCTGGGCAGTAAATATATTCTTATTCTGATAATGACAGATTTGTCAGTTGACAATCTCACCTGGTCGTAGTCGACACGCATGGTCGCGAGCGAGCGCGTCATCTCGTCTTGCACGTCGGCCCACGCTTCGCCGGTCTCACGTAGTAGCGTGTTGGTGTAGAGGGGAGTTTGGGGCACTTGCGTGTACTGCCGGATCCAGGGGCTCGACATCACCTGGGGATACATAAATATACAACATAAAATACAAATTAGAGATGCGCCAAATACGTTTTTCACCGAATACTAATATACGGTTCAACGTAATGCCATCTAAAACAGACTAGTTCAGAAAAAAAGTTGATTTCAAAGTGAAATACGGATTATTATTTATTTATTTAAGCCATTTGATTCCTTACCTAAGGTAAGGGTTACCTTTTTTCTTTCTTTGATACACTTATTTATATTCCATTATTAAATTCAAAAGTAGTAATAGTAATGCATGATTAAATTAAATTAAACATTATCAAATTAATTAATTAACATGCAGTCGGTAATAATTCTATAACATGCAGTCGGTAATAATACAATAATTTAGTTTTAATTATTTTTAAGGACCTCTTGACGAGTAAAGGACGAGTAAAGCATTTTACTCCACATTTCTGTCTTGGGCTATTGTTAAATAAATATATAGTATTTTATGCTACGCTCGTTTTCTTACAGCGACTCTCGAGTTTTAAGACCTAATTATGTAACGTTGCATACAATATTTTTTACGACAGCAAAATAATGTGATTTAAATTAAAAATCTATATGGTGGCAGAATACGGGCATTGTGACTCTCTTAAAAATTAAAAGAATAACTGTTGTATAATAATGTATGGAAATCCATTTTGATTCTCCCAACAATCATATAATGACTTGTCTATGGTATAGACTTGCATTTGTATAAAAAGTTTATTGTTTTGATACTGCTGTCAATCATTTAACTGACAGCTTTTAATGTTGGAATAGAAAAAGTAAGTTATAATGGTCCTCTAAGGCTGGGTTGCACCAAACCGCCTGTAATCGTAAGCGGTGTTCGTTAAAATCTGAATGTATGGTACGTTTGACAACTTTCTATGGGATGACAGCTGTCGGCGCATTTTTAACGTTGATCGGTATGTGATCGTAAGTTGGTGCAACTCAGCCTAAGAATATTAATTTCACTATATTACGTGTGAAATATGGATTATAATAGTACATTACGATACAAGTGCAGAGAACAGGAAATTCGCAACGAGTGGTGATAAATTAAATCGACACGAGTTGCGAATTACCTGTAAGAAGCATGTGTATCGTACAACGTTTTACAGTACATATGGTTCTTTTAAGTTTCGACACATGCACGTAATCTGCTGACTACCGCACTCGTACGGTAAAGTAGCACCATATGTACTGTAAAGTAAGTTATAATAGTATTTAAGTATATATCTATTAAATATATCGTCGTCTAGTACCCATAACACAAGCCTTATTGAGCTTACTATGGGACTAGTTCGATTTGTGTAAAAGGCAATGACAACCTATATTACATTCTTGCTTTTACAAGGCAATGACAACCTATATTACATTCTTGCTAGCAATCTGTACACAAAAAACCCTAAGTATAGTTTAAACTTTCTGAACTGAGCTCATCCTAAATAAAATCATCCTGCATTAACAATCGCTTTGTATTTATTCAAACCTATTATATGCTTTTGTCCTCGTAACCGCTAACCAGTTACTTTTGGTTAGAACCACATTGCATGTATATTGAATCCCATAAAAAACATTACATGTAAAAAGATGCCAGTCTCGCAACGCAGTAGTAGCAACGGTTACTGAGCAAAGCCTCGGACAGACGGGACGGACGGACGGACATGGCGAAACTATAAGGGTTCCTTGATTAGTACGGAACCCTAAAAACGGTTCCATGGGTCAGAAAGTTTAAGCGAATGTGCAATTGTACATAAAAGTTGGATGTCAAATCACGCACGCACGCACGTACGTTTACGCACGCACACATAGTCGCAAGTACGGACACACACGCATGCACACATTGACCATTACCATATTAAACAAATGACTAAAAAAATAAAAAATATATTTACTGTCGCAAAAAGAAAAAAAACAAATGCACAGTGGAGACAACTAAAAAGGAGTGCACAACTAAATTAAAATAAAATCGTTGCGACAATATTATTATATTATGACAATATGTCGTGTTGCGTTTACTGCAAGCCTGGCCGGTTGTACAGCGCTGACCGCACCTACTAAACAGCTCGAAAAAAAAAGTGGCCGGAAGGGGAGCATTCGCTTGACTATTCAACCAAATAGGGTGGTGCAAGAGTTTAAACACATCTTGACTTACCTGGTATATGGTGTGTCGCTTAGCACTGTCGACGCAGAGCATTCCTTTGATGAGGTTCTTGGCCTCTGAAGACACGTTGGACCATTCAGGCTCCGGGAAGTCGTACTGGCCTAGCCGGATTCGCTGTCAATCGTAAATTTATATTTTAAAATACATTCAGCGTTATTAAATGGCCCAAAATCATCCTACTAGCGTACAGTTGCATCCTGAAGGATGCCTGGGGTCCGCTACCTAATCCCAAGAATTGGCGTAGGCGCTAGTTTTTACGGAAGCGACTGCCATCTGACCTTCCAAACCGAGGGGATAACTAGACCTTATTTGGATTAGGCTTGTCAAGTGAGTAGGCAACTTGACTGTTAGAAGTTTTCAAGTCGCCTCTAACTTGGCTTAACGACTGCTATCATAGACAACAACCGGGATCAGCGTCTTAACGTGCCTTCCAAAGCACGGGAGCGCTCAGGTAGTAACCACTCAAAGAGGCTGGCCCAAAATCATATAGTTGGAAACTATTTTTCTCAAACATGCAAAGGAATTTCGTCATTACGTGCGTTATAACAGGCTTCAAAGTATTACGTTGCAGGCGGAACAACTCGGGAGAACTGTAAAGGAATTTCATACAAAATTGAAGGCCTAGGCCGGGAAGTAATTTTTATTTTAATGTCAAACATGGCGTCTGTTAATATTTTTTTTTGAGTGGTGTATATTTTTATTTCATTGCATATGTTTGAGAAAAGCACTAAACATATCTCGGCGAGAAACGTTGGGCTGCAGGCCGCGTATCCCTATCCTCTCTATATCTACTTGGCATGCAACCCTTCCCGGCCTCTATAGTAATGTAGTATAAAATAGTCGACTTTAAAAAAAACTGCCTTTATAATTTGAACCTTCTTGCTTGGTTAGTAGTCGCTTTTATACCAACTGCGCTTTTTTGTGTCAAGAAATTTCTAAGAAGCCTTAAAACGAAGGTTGTTCGTCTCGAGCATCAGATTTCAAAGTGTGTATATAAATTCAACTGGATTGGACCTCGGGAACTTGTTCAAGTAAAGCTAACATTTGATTAGACAAGACACCGAGGACAGGTGAATAAAAGGCAATAAGCAGTTGGCTGAAACATGTTTTTTGTGTTTTTAATTAATTAAGTTGTAAGATTCGCCTCGCCTGGTCAATCAAGTGGATGATTTTTAGGATTCCGTACCCAAAGGGTAAAAAGGGACCCTATTACTAAGACGCCGCTGTCCGTCTGTCTGTCTGTCTGTCCGTCTGTCACCAGGCTGTATCTCTTGAACCGTGATAGATTTCAACTGTCTAACAGTTGAAATGTTCACAAATGATGTATTTCTGTTGCCGCTATAACAAACAAATACTAAAATACTGAGTAATATAAATATTTAACGGGGCTCCCATACAACAAACGAGATTTGCCGTTTTAATAGATAATGTTACGGAACCCTTCGTGCGCGAGTCCGACTCGCACTTGGCCGGTTTTTTAAGGTTTTCTCACCTGACCCCCCCCCCCCCCCTTATTTATTGTTTACTATGTCTTGTAGCAATCATTACCTTTTTCATGCCCGGCGATATGGCGAGGCCGTGATTGGAGTAGAACGGAGGGAAACCGCACAGCAGGATATACATGACCACGCCGAGGGACCAGATGTCGCACGATTTGTCGTACTTCTCTGGACCAAGGACCTGCAATGAAAAAACAACTCGTTAGGCTTATACTGTTAAACGAGCAACATTTAGGATGGGTTGCACTGACTTACGATCACAGACTGATCAACGTTAAATATACGTATCTATATATTTATATATGCATAATTTATGTAAATAATCTATTAAATATATCGTCGTTTAGTACCCATAACACAAGCCTTATTGAGCTTACTATAAGACTAGTTCGATTTGTGTAAAAAAAATGTCCCCTAATATTTATTTATTTATATGGCGCCGGCAGCTGTCATCCCATAGAAACTTGTCTAACTTTCCATACATTCAAATTTTAACGAATACAGCCTACGATTACAGACGGTTTGGTCCAAGCCTTAAGGGGCCCAAGGCACTGTGATCAATTCGTGACGAGTTTTGAGTTTACATTCTTCCGTCAAACCTAGGTATAGACTTCCAACCCCTCTGGTGTTGCGAGTGTCCATGGGCGGCGCTAATCGCTTATCATCGGGCGATTCGTCTGCTCGTTTGCCTCCTATGTCATAAAAAAGATCAACGAAAAACGGGTCAAGTTGCACAGGCACAGGAGCGAACGGTGATGTATGATAACGGGTAGGTGTTAAATGTTATGTCATCTGTGTACTCGTAGCTATAAATAAACAATAACCGATGTGAGCGGTCTGATCCATTTGCGCCACGCATAAACCTCTAACAGGTTTCTTGTGGCGCAATTTAGTTTAAGTTTTGTCTGTATGTTTCTTTAATATAAATAAATTAAAAATATATATATACAGGCTGATTCGGGAGACGTGAGCAAGATTAACACTAGAGATTCAGTAGATCATAAGCTACTGCTTCGTGCCACTATTAGTTAAATTAACGTTCATTTATCTTTGGTGTTGAAAACAAAATGTTTTAAATTATTTATGAAATTCATGGTCACTCTACAATCAGAATACTTCAGTCAAGTGATACGTGTCAAATTTAATGTCATCTGAGTCCGATTACTTTTGAAATATCGTATATTACTCAATGTGACAATTTATTTTCTTCGTAATCAAAGTGCTGTCAGAACAGTTAGAGGTTTAACTTTTATAAACCAGTTGTTGTAGGGTGACCATGATTGTAGAGAATTAAACTTTAACTTAACAAAAATTAAAATACAGGAAAAAGGTATGGGTGTTTCACTTAAATACAATGGCGAACGATTCATTGCCATTTACTATTGTATGTATGTAGTGTTGGTCCTGCTCACGTCTCCTGAATCATCCTATATATTTATGGTATAAACGGTAATCGGTTCTTCAATCCTTTACCTACGTATCTAATCTGTTGTGTCAAGATCTGCAATCGACTGCCCTGAATGTATGAAATAGATGTTTTTTCGACACAGACAAAATTGGTCCCATTAGGTCCCATAGTAAAATTTGTTTACAATTATAGACAGTTTTGACAAGACACCTCGTATTTTGTTTCATTGGCTACTGTAGCAAACTAAATAAAATATCACGCTCTTATTAGCCGCTTACGCCCCTGCGCCATTAATTTATGATGGACCTGTAATAACATTACGGCTCGTAATTTCAGCGTAATATAAATAATGATTTACCCTGAACCGTCACTTCGCAAATTGCGAAACCCTTTGAGATTTAAAAGTAAACTTTCCCCCAAAACGGGTCGAACGTTCTTCATTTTGATGATTTCTAAACACTTTAATTTCGTTAATATTTAAACAAGCTCTCGTCAGCCGTGATTCTAATTCTTAATTAATAACACTACTTTTCAAGTATTGAGTCATGGTTATTTATTTACAATTCTAACGTAAACACGTGCATAATAGGGTGGTATTCCACTCATCCAGTATCTTTGTCCAATCTTTGATCAAATTTCTTTGACGGAAGCTCATTCCACTTATCCAATATCTTTGTCCAAGTTCTTTTTTTCATGCGTAGCTATATTGATTTAAATGTCATCAGAATCTTTGATCAAATGTCCAAGTTTGATGAAATCATCCAATTTCTTTGATCAAATGTATATTGGACAAAGATATTGGATGAGTAGAATACCACCCTAGATCTATCTCCATAATCTCAAAAAAATACAAAGAGCAAATACAGCCCAGAGTCCCAAACAGGATTGTTAGTTCGCAAGCGTGCAACTTACTTAAACTGCTCGAATTCGGCTTAACAATCGCCGTTATGGCCATCAATCGCTATCAAAAGCATTTATTAAAGTATACAAGCATTATTAGTGACTACTCAAAGTGGTCGAACGTTCAGAACCTCACAACAACTAAAGTTACTTAACTTCGCGGAGCCTTGTACTAATAATAAACGTACTAAAGTCACGATGATACAGAGACCAAAATTCTCCGTACAAAAGGCGTATTTGCCATCCCAAACGACATCTGCAAGTTTTCTTTTTTCCCAGAATGTGTAATGATCGGGGCCGTCCGGTTCGTCGTTCCAGATACCGCTGGAATGACGAAGCCCTCAAAGACCTAGCTAACCTTGGAGTACTCAACTGGAGTAAAGTAGCGTATATAGAATAGAGGAGAGTGGTGTTCTCTTGCCGGAGGCCAAGATCCTCTTCGGGTCATCGAGCCAGCGCAGTAAGTAAATAACTACACATGTCCATGCTGCGATGGCTGTGTATAGACACAGCCACGGTAGATATCTATTGTGTAGGTGTATTAATTACCTCTGGCGCGACATAATACGGCGTGTAGCACGGCGTCTGCAACGTGTCTGCCTGTGTGAGGGTTTCCTTCGCGAACCCAAAGTCTGTCAGCTTCAGCACCGCGTTGGGTTCAGTGGACGTGTACAGCAGGTTTTCGGGCTTGATGTCGCGGTGTGCTATGTTAGATTCGTGTAGGTGACGAACGGCTACGCATATTGAGTGCATTATCTGAAAAGGAAACGGGAAATGAGTATTTCTTAACACATAATACTGGTCACGGTCGCTGTGCCCTATACAAATATCGTTGCATCTGGTTGGACTACCCTGTTGGCCTGCGAGGAGCAGAGTATCCAATATATCTGGCAAGTATGTCCGTCTACTCGATACACCGGTGGGCCTCAGGAAGACCAGATCAATTTAAACGACGAAGCTGTCAAATGGATTAATTCTCTGGTGTTAGATTTATGACTTTCTGTATCTAGTCTTTAATTATGCCATACGAACAAACAAATATTAGGAGGAAAAACTTACACAAATCAAACTAGCCGCCCCATCCCATAGTAAACTCAATAAGGCTAGTGTTGTGAGTACTAGATTTAAAACATATAATTAATTAAATGGGTAGAAAACTTCCAAGACTCAAGCAAATATTCATGCCCATCACACAAATATTTCATGCCGGTCCAGCCCAGTGGTTAGTGCCCATGCCTACGAAGTTGACCGCCCTGGATTTGTTTCCCGGTAAGGGCAAATGTTTGTGTGGTTAGCATGTATATTTGTTTCCGAGTCTTGAATGTCTTTTATGTATTTATATCATACATATATCGTCGTACAGTTCCCGTATCACAATCCTTATTGTGCTTACTATGGAGCGAGTTCGATTTGTGTAAACTTGATTTGGGCATTATCTTCACATCAATAGCAGCAATCTATAGCTTGATAGCAGTTTGGGTACAAATAGGCGCATTAAATAGCCCAAAGGGCAATCACATGTTTTCTAACTTTCCAGAATGTGTAATTATAAATGCCGCCATAGAATTGTAAAATCCGTCCACCACATCACAATTATCACCGTATAGGGACTCCTCAAACCTGATTGTAACACGATACTCATGCGACTCACATCAACCAGCCGCTCAGTGAACGCGCCATCTCGGTTGTCTTGTATACGTTGGAACAGCTCTCCTCCATCTATGCACTCCATTACTACTAGCAGGCAACGCCTGCCACTGTATGTGTGGTCGTATGGTCGTTTACGTATGTTATCTATTTTCTGACTTGACGGGTGCTCTTGACATTAGCAGTTTGGAACAAATTGGTGCATTAAAAAGTCCAAACGGCAATCACGTGTTTCCAGAATTACAGATTTCCAGGTTCAGATTGTGCACTGTTAAATAGCACCGTCAAGTATAACTGTAGAACCGTTAACCACGTTTACAATTATCACCGTCTAGGGACGCTACAAACCTAGTCGTATTTAGCTACCCACACGACTCACACAGCAGCAGTTTGGGACAAATAGGCACATTAAACAGTCCAAAAGGCAATCACATGTTCTCTAACATTCCAGGATGTGCAATGATAAATGTCCGGCGACGTTCATAATTATCTAGTGACACCACAAACCTGATTGTATTAATTAAGCTACCCACACCACTCACCTCAGCAGCCTGCCGCTCAGTGAACGCGCCATCTCGGTTGTCTTGTATACGTTGGAACAGCTCTCCGCCATCCATGCACTCCATGACTACCAGCAGGCAATGCTTGCCGCTGTATGTGTTGTCGTAGACATCGATTATCTGTTGAACAAAATCACAGTTAAAATTTTAAACGCTTCGATAAAATGGACGATTATTTTAGTCAACGTCATTTGCAAATACTACGGCGCTGGCAAACCAGCATAGTAGAACGACGAGCGCGCTGCCGACCTTTTTTGTTATAACTATTCGTTATATTGTTACAAATGTAGGTCTCCCACTCTCAACACTGCGCATTCTAGGGAGCTCTGCAAGGAACACACAGCAAGTAATGGTTACAAAAATAAAAGAAAGAGCTCGAGAATAGAATAAGCTCTCATTAACGGTCTTTCATGTTTCAACTTAAATTTCAAAATCGAACTGATATACGATTTCAACGACGGTAGTAGACGATAAAATTACAATTATAAGTAATAAGTAATCGATAGCTTACCAAACACCTTTTTATTGTATACTAGTATTATGTATTTTGCATGTAGGTACCTTAATTTGTTATAAACATTACGATATGTTGCGGTGGAATCTACGTACATCAAGACAAACCTACACGGTTTCGTGATGTACTTTATATAAACATTTGTATGTAATTATAGCATGAATAAATAAAATACAAAAAACCTAACATGGTCATTGACCTGAACTAATATTAGGCCCATTTGTATTTGTACATCCACACATTCCGAATATCTGTACTTATACTTTATATAAGTTAGAATAATAAAAAAAATTGTCCCCTTATATTTATTTTAAAAAATCCATCCAGCATACTTGCATTCCATAATTACATGTATAGTTACGTATAAATGGGACAAAGAGCGTTATTAAGCGCCTATCGAATTGTAATCAGGTATTATAATGAATTGTAATTAAAATGAGTAACGGTGAGTATGAAGATTCTTGCATAGAAAATCTACTATATACTTGTGGTATATATTTGTGTGTTATCATTGTGACTAAGCATTTTTGCTTATTGTACAACGGTTGAAATTCTTTCACAAACGTTGCGAAATATTAGCGCACAGATAAAATGGAATAAGTACTAGAATGAATTCTTTCAAGATCTAGTTTCCTGGTTGGGTTGGAAGGTCGTATGGCAGTTCCCTGCTGCTTGGTACTGTGAAAGGGTGTGACTGAAAACCAGCGCTGCGGTGTAGACTCACTGCAATATTATGCTGAGTCTAGCCCCTTTTTAACATCACATACTAATATGTCTTATACTGATTCCACTGCCCACGCGACTACAACGTTTACATATAAATAATCCTCTATTTATGAAGTCCCAAATTTTTTAAAAGAAAATGGAGCCATAAATAGATAACAGGTCGTATACGGCCAATTCAAATATTATTATTCTGTTGGAAGCGCGACGTTTTTGTATGTGTCTGAAATAATATTTTAAGGTTATGTTTATCAAAACTTATCAACTACTCCAATTTAGTCTGTTTTACCCAATTTATGTGTCCCGCCCACTGCCACTTAAGTTTAGCGATTCGATGGGCTATATCGGTCACTTTGGTTCTGCTGCGGATAACTTCATTCCTGATGCTTTGTTTCCTGGTAAGGGTCGCGGGTGTCCGCTGGATGCGGGTGGCGCAGGACCGGTCATTGTGGAAGTCTTTAGGGGAGGCCTATGTCCAGCAGTGGACGTCTTTCGACTGACATGATGATGATGATGAATATGACCCAATTTATAGATAAGCACTACGTATATAATGGACTATTCACACCGAACGGCTGGAGTCGGCGTGCACCCCACTAAGAGTCAAAAAAAGAATTCGAACCCTCCATACAGAAGTAAGATTTCTTTGCGGCGTGCACGCACCGTGTTGCGTAATATTTTTTCTGACAACGCGGTAGGTCAGGGGTCGTCCCGCTTCGTCGCGTGTTGTCTATACGATACTTATTACCATTCAAGACCAAACGTCATCAACTACCACTGTAGGTATGCTGTGTTGTATTAATAGTATAATACTCCAAGATGGCTTATTTAGAAAATATTATCCGTCCCCATTGTTCCCAAATAGGATTACATGTAAAAATATTATTGTGCGTGTATATATAAACTACGATAACATGGGCAGCCCCTCCAAAATTCAAAATGCTTCAATGTATTTATTAAGTACCACCAAGACTCCCAACGCATAAGTGCGTGCTGAGACAGCCGTCAAACAAACAAACACAATATTTCGTAAGGATGTGATTAAACACATTGAAATAGTAATTTGGAGTTGGAGGGGCCGGCCATGTTATTTATTTATTTAAACGAACAATGTTTACATGACTTTACAGACAATTCCAATGCGTCATGAAACTTAAATTTAGTACACTACATTTATGTACAAATCATTAAACAATAATAACAATGTAAATTAAAATTACTTAAACACTAATTACATTTTTACAGTAGTAGGCCTAGCATCCATCATCTCGCAGAGCTTCAGGCATTCACTTCTCACAGCCGCCCATCGCCACGCAAACAGGTCACACTCTGGTGCTGACGCCAAGAGCGCATTCATCAGTGCGAGGGCACGAAGCAGCGGCACAGGCAGCGGAGGGTTCATGTGCGACACAGTGCGCACCGCCGGCACCGCCAACAAATCGCGTCGCCGCGGTCTGAGGCCGATCCTGGGGACGTTATCGTAGTTTATCTCTACACTGTGGTTAGGTTACCTTAGGCAAAGACTACTTACTACTCGTATGAATATATATATGTAACACTTTCATACAATGACGCATTCAGGATGATGATGGGGCTGCCTCGCCGCTGCAGTGCATCGGGCATGTTCGCGGAGGCGCGCACCGCATGCTTCTTCACCACTCTGCGCAAGCGGTGCGCGTCCTTGCTCTGCAGAGTGCGTGCCAGCCCCAACATCATCTTGAATATTATCTCCAATAGGCTCGACTGTCCGTACATGAATCACTGCATGCAGATTCATGTAAACCAGAATGTCAAGTGATGTCAATTTAGTTACAGTCTTGTTTTAAATGACGTTGCTTATTTTATTTTATTATTATTTATTGTAATTCTGTTTCTAATTTATTCTAATTTGCTTTACATTATTATTAACTTGAAATTTGTATTTGTATATGTGGACCATTTGTTGTCTAAAATAAATATGAATAATTATTACGGGATCATATTTACTCTATGTTGAAACTGCCGATCAATCACAGGCGCGCTGCTACAGCAAACTTCCCACCCTTTATGCCCCAATTTCCCACCAATCGAAAAAAAAAAACACTACAACTTGTGAACAATCAGGTACTTACTTGATGGATTTGATTGAAATCCGTCCATAAGTAACGCTACAGCAAACTCATCCAAATTGCCCCCCAATCGAAAAAACCGCTCGACAAAGAATCCATTAAATCGAGGAATACGTATCCAAGTTTCGTGAGGATCAATCAAACATGCGGCCTCTAGTCCGGAACAAACATCTGAGGTCCTACTCCGAACTTCGAAAATCGAACTTCGTGTCGTGCCATCCCTTTCATCATCATCATCAATATGTCAGCCGAAAGACGTCCACTGCTGCACATAGGCCTCCCCTAAAGACTTCCACAATGACCGGTCCTGCGCCACCTGCATCCAGCGGACACCCGCGACCTTCACCAGGTCATCGGTCCACCGTGTGGGGGGCCTGCCCACGCTACGCCTTCCGGTGCGTGGTCGCCACTCGAGAACCTTTCCGCCCCAACGGCAATCGGTTCTACGTGCTATGTGCCCCGCCCACTGCCACTTAAGTTGAGCGATTCGGAGGGCTATATCGGTCACTTTGGTTCTGCTGCGGATGGCCTCATTCCTGATGCGATTACGCAGAGAAAATCCTAATATAGCTCTCTCCATTGTTCTTTGGGTGACTTTGAGCCTTCTTATGAGGCCCATAGTAAGCGACCACGTTTCAGTGCCATATGTCATCACTGGCAACACACACTGGTCAAAGACTTTCGTCTTGAGACACTGCGGAATATTGGACGAAAAGATGTGCCGTAGCTTCCCGAACGCTGCCCAGCCGAGTCGGATTCGACGATTAACCTCTTTCTCGAAGTTGGACCTACCTAACTGGACAGTCTGTCCTAGGTATATGTAATCGTCTACAACTTCGAGCGGTCCATCCCTTTCACTCTTATGTTATACACTATATTACGGAAAGGGACGGCACGATACGAAGTTCAATTTCCGAAGTTCGGAGTAGGCCTTCTGGACAAAAGCAAAATCGGCCAGTCCTGAAATGGAGACTTCGCTCGGTCCGCTCGGTCGAATACATGCGGATATTTGCTCTTAAACCGATACATTATCATAATGAGTGTTAGTCATTCAAACGATTAGTGTAATTGTATTTCTTTCTTTTATCAACTTAAAGTTATGTCTTTAAAGTATACAAATAATCCAAATATAATTGGACGAAGTCATTCAAAAACGATCCAATCCACAGGAGATCATCAATGAAATGTATGACTTTTGTTTTAAGCAGAAGGTTCCAATTTCAAATTTTACATCGCGTGGGATGGATCGTTTTTGCATAACTACGAGTACGTCCAATTTCAAGTCACATAAAACCGACTCCAATTAACTACAGAAAATACCAAAATCGTCATACGCGTGCCTATCAAATTTGAGGAGTTCCCTCGATTTCTCATGGATCCCATCATCAGCCCTTCACCAAATTTATATGGGACCAATTTGGGGGTACCTTCTTTGAAACAAAAAAAGAATTATCAAAATCAGCCAACGGTGTCAAGAGTTATCAGAAATCAGAAAATTTCATTTGTAAGAATACAGTTCATAAAAGATTTTACACTATAAAAAGTCCTTGTATTCAACATGCAAGCATGTGTACAAATTCTTTATAAATTACGCTAGAATAGAATACTGATAGATGTCTCTGAGTTAAAAATAATGATAATAATATGATAAACAGTTAGTATAATGTCAGTTGATTTTTATAATTTAAATATTCCCTTACACTGTAAAAACATTTATCCATCAGCCATTTCGTCAATTTAATATCGGGGAACATACCTACAAATAGGTACAAGAAAAAAGACAGACATGCCGAAGAACTGAGAACCTCCTTCTTCTATTGAAGTCTGTTAAAAATAATAATAATCGTATGGTATTTATTTTTCGAACCGTGAGATCATTCGAGAAGACAGTAAGGTTGCCAGTTTTTGTTGCACTTTTAGCACCGCCCAGGGGTCAAGTGTAGGGTAACAGTATATAAATGTGATTTGTTTACATAAATTTGACTGGTTTAATGAATATGGCATATAGATGGCATTCCGCTGTGCCTTTCCAGTTCATCATCCTACTATCGATTTCCCGATTTTGCCCTGAAGGAGCCCTGGCTCTGCTTATAGGAAAGTAATGCCAAGATTTGGCGTAGGCACTAGTTTTACGAAAGCGACTGCTATCTGACCTTTTAACCCAAAGAAAAGGGTCTAGCAGGCTAAGCTAACAAGAGTGGCCCCCACAAGGGATTTGGTTGTAATTTGAGGTGCAGTAGTATGGCATGGACCTAAGAACACTGTATGCGTAATATCAGCCTTCGATCTTCTTTTGTTTCAGACTTATTCGCGAAAATGTCAAAAAATCAAGGTAATTTTCAAACTGTTATTTTAGCTAAACCAAGCAAGCGAGAGTAACCAAATAAATTCAGAATTAAGGAGCATGAAATGGGGTTCATAATGCATATTTTTACAGACATTCATATCCTTCAACTAGGATGAAAAAAAATAAGTTTTGTTTATCGCTTAATTTTTTTGCCACTTCTCGCGGAGACACAACTATCAAAAAAAATACTTAATAAGCCACATTTGTCAACTACGTCTACATTTAAAAACTACAGTATGGGGTTCTTCAAGAAAAGAGTGATGTATGCATTTTTAAAGGGTCGGCAAGGCGCATGTGACACCCCTGGGGTTGCAGGCATCCATAGGCTGCGGTGACCGCTTACCATCAGGCGGGCTGTACGCTAGTTTACCACCGACGTGGTATAAAGAAAAAGGTGAAGGTACTTCCCCGGTTGGGCTGCTCCTAATATGTTCTTCTATCTTTTTTTCATACTACGACGGTAGCAAACAAGCTTACCGCCTGTCTGATGGTAAGCAGCCCCACACCCTCTTGCTCTAGCGAGAGGTCCTGGAAAGCAATGGCCTCCTTTTGCAACTCCGTAATGGCTCCGAAGGAGGCTGCGGAGAGAGAAAGCGGGAGAACGACTCATCCGCTCTCCAATCCGCAGACGAAGAGTGGGGCGCGCACGCCGGTGCTATATGCGCATTTGCTCCCACCGTAGTGGACCGGGCGGCAGGGTCAGGGGACCCTAACCGTCCGAAACTTCGCTCTCCCTGTTTTCACACGGAACCACCCGCCCCTGCCTGAACAAGACCAGGATGTTCCTGCTTCGTCTCGAGCGTCGCTCGTTGGGCCTACCCCAACGGGGACTCACCCGGCATGGCTTGACCTCGCCGACGGAAGAAGCAGACGACCCCACCACCGGACCTGACGAGCTTAGCTCACCAACAGCCACTCGTCCGTAGCTGCGGACGGCAACTGACACCGCCGAAAGTGGCCCAGCCACGAATGGCTTCCCCGGACCCGAACAGGTCCGAGAGACGACTCGAACGCTCTGGTCAGGCCCGCATAAAACGAGCGAGTCTTGAGGGTCAAAGTAGAGTTCTAGCGAACCTTTGGCCCTCCTTGGAAGCTACGTCGTTGGACAATCCTTGGGCCTTTAGTGAGTAGTCTGAGACTTATGCCCAGCCCAGGAGTGGCACACACCTGTGATGTCCGGTCCGGCTGACGGTGCGGCATTTCCCCGACGGGGAAAAAGGAGTGTTATTACCTCAACAATGTGTATGCAGCCGCTGGCCCGCCAGTGCAGCTCGACCTCTCTCCTCGCCTTCACATTATCGTGGAGAACCTTCAGCGCCCGCTTCTGCCCTGTGCGTTTTTCTCTGCATTCGACCACCTGCGGAAGGACACATTTGTTTATTCTTTTATAACACGTCGGCAAACAAGCCAATGACCTGTCTGATGGTACCTAAGTTGTCACCGTATGCTATAGGCGCTTATAACTTTAGAAATTGCCAATGCCAACCCTCTGAAAAGTCGACCTCATTTTGAAGTCTTTAAAACGTTAGTTATTTTATGACGGATCCCATGCTGTAGTCCTTTGTGAAACCCCGGCCCGGCCAGGAGTTCATTCCACAGCCGCAGCGTTCGCAAGGGGGTGTTTCCTCAAAACCGTACCGTACGCGACCAATTCAACAATGGTGGCAAACAAAAGTACGGCGGACCTATATTCTATTTTACTACGGTAAGTTCGAGAAACTCACACTATTAACTTATAAAAAACACCGGCCAAGTGCGTGTCGGGTCATGCACAGAGAAGGGTTCCGTCCGTACCGACACCTCGTAATCTACATTTAAAACCACTATACAATACAGTAAATCAAAAAAGGTCGTATCTTCATAGGAAAGTCACGGCACTTACGCCCTTTTGTTTCGGTAAGACAGTTTTTCAGCAATAACTCAAAAACCGTTAAACCTATCTTGTTCAAACCAAAAATTATTGAAAAACCGTTAAACCTATCTTTTTCAAACCAAAAATTGTTGAAAGTATTTATAATTGTACATCTTGATTTTTTTCAGAATTTTAAACTTCATTGTTTGGAAATTAGAGGGGGGGGGGACACTTTTGCTAATATCTCACCAACGGTTGACTTAAATCGAAAAGTTTTTTAGGAACTTCTATGTCATTTTTGAAGGCCTATCCATTGACACCCCACACGCCTATGTGCATTGAAAAAAAAATGTTTACCCCCTGTTACATGTATGGGGTGCCCCCCAGTTTCATATTTTTTGTTCGTAATTTCTCATCATATTTCTGTAGCGGTTTATAGCATACACCTTCCTACCAAATTTCATAATTGTAGTGCTCGTAGTCTCCGAGTAAATCGGCTGTGACATACGGACGGCCATTTTGGCTACGGAACCCTAAAAAAATGAGTTCATAGACTAATATTATCAGTGTAATAAGTTTGGAAAAACTGACAACTTACAGGGCTTGATAAACTGTCACGCGCTGCCTATTGTACTCAAACACGGGGCGGCTGTATATTTTAGAATGATCACGTTAACGACTACATGATGGGATGATAAGCTAAATAGGGTTTTAATTTCCGGTGCTGTTTTGCTAATTGGCTCCACAGTGATGGTTCTATAATTAGGTTAGCTTGTTACGCACTCAATACGTAATTTCCTGTTCAGAAGTTTAATATTTTCACAGAGATAATTGATAGAGGGAAAAGCCCTCTTACAATCCCAAACAACAATAACATTAGTAGTGTTTAGTAATTAACTAACTACATTGTTTAATACATTGAAATGTGGAAAAAAGATACAAACTGAGGTTCGTTATAAAGCGCGGGAAGATAAAATGGAAACTCGGGTCTCAAATCGGCCAAAATCGTTGTTGTTGCTGCGACATTTGTTTGTGTCTGAAGGAACTTATGGTCTGCGGTGGAAAAATACCTTAGCGATTCTGTTAAAAAATTGGCCAGGGATGGTAATATTGGTAATACCGGTTTCGTATTGATTAAACGGACTACCAATTGCCTACTTCCATGCCTCGACAACAATATACAGTCAAGTATGTCGGCGATCGGTAAATTAATATTTTTAGTACCTACAAATTTAGGAGAGGATTAATTCGATACATATTTTTGTAATTAACTGTATTACTCTTTTTATATGAGCAGTCTTGATTGTAAAACTGAAACGTCATAGTAGGAAATGGACGTTTGATAAAGCTGCTCATTTGATCTGTCAGAAACTCACCTCACTCACTTATACCACAACCTTCTCATACTCGCCATTAATTGGCGTCCTTGTGACGTAAACTAAAAGTATAGTGACGTAAAGGTTTCCCGCAGTATGGGAATCTCGTAATTTCTGTATTGTTGACGTTTTTGTTGGTCAGCCGGTCACGGTCAGCGATGCGGCCATGACACGTAATACTCGTAATTCAGCAGGGCTATTCAAAAAGCGAAGTTTTGGATTTAGATGATCGGTAGTTAATGTGGTTATGTCCTGTCCACAGACCGGTGCGTGTTATGTCAGTGAAGATTGACATGCGATAGTTCATAAAACTACTCATCATCATCATGTCAGCCGAAGGAAGTCCACTGCTGGACACAGGCTTCCCCCAAATTGGGAGACTAACAATGACACACCTGTACACTCGCGAACCTTTCCAGATCATCAGTCCACCTTGTGGGGGGCCCGCATAGAGATGCACCGAATATTCGGTGACTATCCGGTATCAGACCCTCATTTTAATATCCGGCCGAATACCGTATATTAAACTTGCTTGATTTTGAAGTTAAAAATGGAATCTAACACAGTCACGGTAGTAATCGAAGTAGTTTATTCTTTTGAAACAATTTTAACTTAATAATTTTTATAATATAAAAATTTGAAGAAAGTATGGTGATCAGTAAAAAAGCGAGTTATTTGTATTTAATATTAGAAATCCATCAAGGGAAAATTGTTGTGTAGAAAAGGAAAGTTCACTAAAAAACAGGTCAAAACCTGCACGACGCGCACCTGCCCGGCTAAATGTACTGAAACGTCACATAAAACGTGACGGTATAAGCTATCATACTAGCCGGGCTGCAAACTCAAAATGTAGGTCCTGTATAGTTCCGCCGGCCGAATATTCGGAGGCCGGATGCCGGATACCGAATATTCGGCAGGTGGTCAGGCCGAATATCCGGTATCCCGCCAAACAACATCTCTAGCTTGCACACATTCAGTGTTTTGATATTCATCAAAACGGCGGAGCAATGGGGGTTGAAATCGCAAAAAGTGACTCGCGTGCTCATAGAAGTCACAGAACCACTAGTTTAACTTTAACCCTTGCCTTGTCAATGGAAAAGAACTGGAAGAGCAAATGATGGCAAAAAATATAGTAGCCGTTAAAAGTTAAAACATTAAACAACACATATTAAATCAATTTTCCTTTTATAAATAGCTGTTATAAATATTATAATGACCCAATTCTTGCACTGCGTTGTTGGCATCGACGGCATCTTGCACATAAGAGGGACACTGAAATATTGTACAACAGTTGCAGCGTTCAAGTTTAAACTATAGTGTAGGTTTGTTTGCGTTCAACCTTGCGGCAATCAATAATAATGACATTTTATGTCTATTGTATTTGTAGCATATTGCTGTTGTAGCATATTAGGTCTACCATTTCACTATAGCATTTAACTAAGACTGTTCTTGTACATATGGGTGTAGACCCATTTGGTAAATCATCTTTGATGTGATATGAGCAATAACTATACGTCAAGACCAGCTTTTCAATATACATATTACTACATTACAACATCACATAGGATGTAGTTATGAGATCAGGAAGAACTGTACAGTACAGATCAGGCCACAGCCGCGCGGGGGTAACGCTTCGAAAAAAAAAATACTATAGAGGAGTACCTCTAGTATATTTTTTTCGAAACATAAACAAAAACGAACCAGCCAGTAGGTAGAGTCTCTACTAGAGGCCAAAAGTGCAGAGGCCCGTTATTTGACATTTGATCTGTGTAAAAACTAGTTCGATTAGCATGAAGTTCTATTGCTTTAGGCGGATATTATCGCAATGAGTACGAGTTTGTTTCTGATACAATTCTTACAATATGTGAGTCAGTGTTACGTGGGTGTGTTGTTTAACAACTGTTTCATATTCATACGATCCAAATGACTGCATGAAAGGGTAATTTACTGTGATGTCATATATCATCGTTTTCCCAGTTGTATTCCGAAGACCGGTGCCCGTTTTATTCTATCCTATTCCTAAGGTTTCGCGTAGACGCTAGTGTTACGCAGTGCAGTGGCAGTGGGCGGGGCACATAGCACGTAGAACCGATGGCCGTTGGGGCGGAAAGGTTATCGAATGGCGACCACGTACCGGAAGGCGTAGCGCGGGCAGGCCCCCACTCGGTGGAGTGATGACCTGGTAAGGGTCCGCTGGATGCGGGTGGCGCAGGACCGGACATTGTGGAAGTTTATGAGGGAGGCCTACATCCAGCAGTTGACGTCTTTCGGCTGATGATGATGATGATGACTAGTGTTACGAAAGTGATTGGCCATCTGAGCTTCCAACCCAGAGTGAAAACTAGATCTTGTTGGGTTTAGACCGATTTCACAACGTTCTCTTTCATCGGAAAACCACCGTTAACTAAATATCAAATGATATTTCGAACTACTTTATTTTTAGGGTTCCGTAACCAAAGGGTATAACGGGACTCTATTACTAAGACTCCGCTGTCCGTCCGTCCGTCTGTCTGTCCGTCTGTCACCAGGCTGTATCTCATGAACCGTGATAGCTAGACAGTCGAAATTTTCACAGATGATGTATTTCTGTTGCCGCTATAACAAAAAATACTAAAAACCTTCCTTAATCAGGCGCTAGGTCTCAAAATGTATGGGAAAATTAAAATCCGACTCGCACTTGACCTAAATTCTACTTGATATTATTTAACGTTATTGTTATTATTACTGTTAAAAATATCATCATCAGGTTAGAATAAAGTGGCTAGTGTTGTATAGATAATTAATACGGAACCCTTTGTGCACGAGTCCGACATGGCCGGTTTTTTTGAAAAACCCAGCTGAACCATTAGCTTGTTTGACAGCAACTATTCGTTTTTAGGGTTCCGTACCGAAAGGGTAAAAACGGGACCCTATTACTAAGACTTCGCAGTCCGTCCGTCCGTCCGTCTGTCAACAGGCTGTATCTCAAGAACCGTAATAGCTAGACAGTTGAAATTTTCACAGATTGTGTATTTCTTTTGCCGCTATAACAACAAATACTAAAAACAAAATAATAATAATTATTAAGGGGTTCAAAAAACGATACAAAAAACGTGATATTTTAGCCCTTTTTCATGGCTACCACTTGCCGAGCTAGATCTCAAGAACCGTCATAGCGAGACAGTTGAAATTTGCACAGATTATGTATTTGTGTTGCCGCTATAACAACAAATATTAAAAACCTGACAAGTGCGAGTCGGACTCTTTTTATAGATCATGCGGTACGGAACCCTTCGTGCGCGAGTCCGACTCGCACTTGGCCGGTTTTTTGATTCAATAAATTGTATACCCATACAAAAAACGTGATATTTTAGCCCTTTTTCATGGCTACCACTCGCCGAGCTAGATCTCAAGAACCGTAATAGCTAGACAGTTGACATTTGCACAGATTATGTATTTTTATTGTGGCTACAACAACAAATACTAAAATCAAAATAATAATAATAATTAAGGGGGGCTCCGGACAACAGAGTAGTTGCCGCTAAAACAACAAATACAAAAAAAAAACTCAATGAAAACAGTGTGTAATTTCTAACTTTTTTTTTGGTACGGAACCCTTCGCGCGCGAGTCCGACTCGCACTTGGCCGGTTTTTAATTCTTCTACCTGTACTTACATATACTAATTTTACAAAGAGGTAAAGTTTACACGATTTCTATGTATGTCGGAAGTAACTACGCATGTGAAGAGGTTATCCCCTTATAATAAAGACTTTTGACGCCGTCATATGCATAGCTATAATTGATGCGGACTGTACGTAAGTTCAAAAATATATTTAGGTACACAGGACTTACTAGAACTAGAATTCTCAATATATTTGCCACCCACTTTTATCAGGAACCAGTATTCGCGGAAGGTAAATATTTGCGGCTATTTCGACTCGGCACGGCGCACATTTCCATCTAAGAAGCGGTGAGGTTTACATAAGGGACGATTCACACCAAACGGTCGAAGATGGCGCTACAGAATAGTATAATGATATTACGGCGCGCATCTCACCATAGTCAAAGGAATTCAATACAGAAGCTACTTCATATCTAAGCGGCAACGGCAGTGCCGGCGGCAGCCGAGTGGCTCCACGCGAACCGTTGCTCCATCATGAAATCTAACTCCTGTATGGAGGGTTCGGATTCCTTTGACTCTGGTGGGATGCGCCCTACTCCGGCCGTTTGGTGTAAATCGTCCCTAAGACTCTACATACATAAACTCACACCTGTAATATCTAACAAGCAAAATTAAAAACACGGCTGCGTAAAAAAATTAAGTGACATTGGGACAATTAAGACGAATCGATTGACGTAAGAATCATCAAAATCGGCCGACGCGTTTGGTCTCTAGAGTGCCACAAAGGAACTAACATACATACATAGACTGTTAAACACATTACCCTCCTTTGCGTCGTGTAGTCGGCTAAAAAGGTTTAGGCAGAGCACATGAAATTTACCCTAATACACTTCAAGTCGGTCTGTTACCTTTTTACGCTTAAACTATTATTCTTGTTCTAAAACATAAAATAAAAGGGAAGAAAATTAAAAAAATTGTGCTTCGAGCAGGATCCGAACGAACCTGCTGCATCTAGCCGCTGAGCTATCGATGTATCGATATCGTGACCAATCAAGCTCAGACACGAAATCCTTCACTAGTTCTCTCTTAGAACTCCTTAGGGCGTCCTCTGGCGTTTTTACTTATAGTGCAGTGTGTGCGTTGCACGCGGGCGCAGCGGTCCTAGGGGGCGCCGAGCGCCGCTCGCGACGGAGCCCCATTTACTAGGGGGCGCTAGGCTGTTGCACACGGGCGCTACATGGGCTAGAGAAGCCTCTGCCTTAGGGAGGCGTACAGCGACAACATCATTCTTGTTGTTCTGGTTATTGTAACTTTGTTTTTCTTTTAAACAAGCTTTTATTTAACTTGCCCTGTTAATGTGTACCCATGTATGCGTGGAACAAATATTGCAACGAACCTTTAGACCAGTTACTTTACTACATAAAATACATACACACTACCATACATAGAACCCCCACGAATGTTGGCCCCGCTGCTCGCTGGCATTCTGACCGCGCCCCGTGGCCTGACCCTCAACCGACTGTGCTGAAATTTGGCATAGTACATCAGTACCTATGCTGTTTGGTGATGATTTTGGCACCACCGAACTGATCTGATGGAGACAGAAGGTGCCCATTAACTCCTAAACTACACAAGATAAACTCAAAGAATCAGCGAAGTGATGACACTGATGATATATACCTATTGTACTTTGTGTTTGTGGCGATGAACTATGCAAAAAAGTACTGTCTACAATGAAAGCTTGTACCATCGCCAACACAGTTAAATTAACTGACTATTCGTGCACTTTATTGTTTCTGTAATAAGGGTCACAAATGGCGTTTGTACCAAAACAGTAATTTTTGTCAGAAACTTAATGTGTAAGTTATATTTGCCATTTAGTTTACTAATTAATGGCTCCACTGAAGAGCGTGACGAAGCGTGTCCTATTAATCGCTTCAGTCGCTTCGTGACACCAAGAGTGAAGACCCTTTAACGCAACTTTTTAAATTAAGCTCTAATTACTTTTAGTCTTGTTTACTATTACGTTTGCCAATTTATTTTATGAAGTCAGTCTACCTTGTGCGCAATTTGATCTTCGTGCTAATTAACTATGTTCTTCTTATAAACCGTTTTAGATATTTGGTGTATACAAATATGTAGTTGGATACCCGGGGCGATGTCGAAATTGGTCGGGATAGTAACTGGGCCTATCTACATAAAGTGGGTGCTATGCAAAAAATACAGTCGGCAATAAAAAATAGTACCAAATTTGTTTTTTTTTGTCAGTAGTCCATCAATATTTATCTCTGCTTACTTTGGAACTGGGACCAAGGTTTGTCTTAAAACTACGACCAAGACACCGAGGCATGGGCAGCAGCATCCCTGAAGTGCGGTGGAGATACTGCGATCGCCAACCCGCATGCCAAGGCGATTACGGCATTTAGCCCCCTTTAAATTGGGGGAGGCCTAGCAGTGGATATCCTTGGGCTGATATGGTACGTCGATTGTCCCGCAATATTTTTTTATTTCATTATGTTTGTTTTACTCTATCAACTTGTTTGTATGCTTGAACATAGGACCTTTTCTATTATCAATGCGCCGGCGCCGACACACTTTACGATGCATCATGACGTCAGAGGAAAATGCAAATGCGTAGTAAACACGTTTGAACCGTTGTTTACGCTGTTCAAGGAAGAGAATTACTGTTTGTGAAAAAAATGGCCCAAGATTGATTGATTTGTCGGCCCGTTTAGCCTAAATTGTTGGTTACGAAGTTGTTGTTTGGTTGGTTGGTTGGTCGTTGCTTACGAAGGGTTTAGGGTTAAAAGTCTAGTGACTATGGCAAGTGGCGTGGAGTGGGGAGACGGCCTGTTTAGCCTAGTTGGTAGTGACGCTGCCTCCGAAGCTAGAGGTCCCGGGTTCGAATCCCGACCAGTGCATTATTTGTGCATTTAGCACGAACATATTTTGTTCCTGGGTCTTGGATGTATTATATGTATTTGAATATGTATATGTATTTATCTATATAAGTATGTATGTAGTCGTCTAGTACCCACAGTACAAGCTTTGCTTAGTTTGGGACTAGGTCGAATTGTGTAAGATTGTCCCTCAATATTTATTTTATTTTAGGTATTAGGTTTTTAGGTCGCTTAATTTTTTCCTAGTAAAAACTTTTTTTTTAAATATATATATGCAAGGTCTTGGATCACACATACTAAAACGGTTTTTCCTGTTTTACGGTGCAAAAATATTTCGATTTATGAAGGATAAATGTAATAAAAATGACCCCTTATCTCTGAAGTTAACCAGGAAAAAAAATCATATTATTACAAAGTTGGCAAGTTGACAACAACAAAAAATATGAAATTATTACATAAAGTTGGGAAACTGGCCGGGCTCTTCCATGCATATTTGTACTAACTTCTTTGATGTTGTAATACGCCACAATTACCGCAAACGACTTTAGTCGTAACTTTACTGTTTCATGGTTTATGTCCGGTAAATATATTTGCGTTTAGAATACCTTTTTTTAATTATAAATGGGTTTGCTCTTGGCCAGAATCTAGCCAGGGGGCAAAGATGAGGCCGACGATGAAGCGAGCTCACCCAGAAGATGCCTATTCACTCGTGCCTTAAAAAGGTGCAGGTTATATGAACTCGGAAATACAGACGCCGCCGGCAGAGAATTCCAAACCTTAGAAGTGCGCATTATGAAGGATGATGCAAAGCGCTTGGTTCGAATTAGAGGAATTTCGACCAGGTAAGAATGGTAGCCAGCCGTATACGTCTGGATGACCGATGGAAGAAGGGGGAAGGTGGTATGAGCTCATGGAGCTCCTGAGCACACTCACCGAAGTACAATCTATAGGAGACACAGACATGCTACTTTGCGTCTATGTGATAGGCTCTGCAGCTTATTTCCCACTACCGTACTGGCACCAATGAGCCTCCTGGCTCTGCGGTCTCTACAAACTTCACCTGTCTTCGTCCGCTCCACAATACTTTTTTAAATACTACAACGGTGGCAAACAGATGCCTGATGGGAAGCAGACCCCGTAGCCTATGGACGCTTGCGATTTCCGAACAATAACAAGCGCGCTGTCGAGCCTTTTTTTGATTAAGTATTCGTTGTATTGAAAACTAAGAGCCTTTGTCAGCCTGTTTAGCATAGTTGGTAATGACACTGCCTCCGAAGCTAGAGGTCCAGGGTTCGAATCCCGGTAAGGGCGTTTGTTTCTGTGGTGAGCAGAAATTTTTGTTCCTGAGACTTTGATGTTTTCTATGTACCTACTTAATTAAGTATATCTATTAAATATATCGTCGTCTAGTATGTACTCATAACACAAGCCTTATTGAGCTTACTATGGGACTGGTTCGATTTGTGTAAAAATAGGTCCCTAATTTTTATTTACTAATGTTATTAATTATTATAGAAATAATTGCTAATTTGTTGCAGGCGCAGGCTTTAATATCGCTCGCCCATACAAACTTCTACCCCCCCTTTTCGCCCCTTAAGGAATGATTTCCGGAATAAAAACTATCCTATGTCCTTTCCCGGGACTACCAGTATACTAAATTTCATCTAAATCAGTGTACCGGTTTAAGCGTGAAGAGGTAACAGACATGCAGACTGACAGTTACTTTTGCATTTATAATATTAGTATGGATTTATTTAAGTGACAAATGCATGTCTCCCACTCTCGACACAGCGCATCCTCGGGAGCTCTGGAGACCTTACTCACCACCAGGAACAGAACACCACATACTAACAGAGCAAGAAGTGGAATTATTATGGCCATAAGCATAAGAAATTGATTATCTACGATTGTATTGTATATTGATAAGTTTAATTTAAGTACTGTCAATAAGGAAAATGAAATTAACTTCATAACAGTAAAATATCAATGCAAAATGTATTGTTCTACCAGAGTTTATTCTGTATAACCGAATAATTTCAACTAAACAGCCGCCACGAAAATACAGCTACAGCGTAGTTTCAAAATGTAAGTTGCTGATCCATTGTTTAAGTGATCTTGAACCTTTGCCCGTGTAAATAGAGTTCATATTGGCTTGTGCTAATATTATTTCGGAACTGGAATATTGTTTTTGGAAAGACGTGTTATTCAACGACGGGGCAGACAAGCTTACGGCCTCCCTGATGGTAAGCAGACACCGTAGCCCATTGACGCTAGCGACTCCAGAGCAAAACAGCGAAATCGCGGATTTTTAGGGTTCCGTAGTCAAAAACGGAACCGTTATAGTTTCGTCATGTCTGTCCGTCAGCCGATTTACTCGGAGAATATAAGCACTACAACTATGAAATTTGGTAGGATGGTGTGTTCTATGAACTGACATAAAAAACTGATATGAAGTTACGAAAAAATATTAAAAAAGGGGGCTCCATACATGTAACAATAACAAGGTATCGGTACGTAACCCTTCTTTGACACCAGTTTTTTTTAATTGCCGCTTTTTTATTGTGATTTTTCTTTGCAATACAGGGTGGCCCATTCAAATCGGTCAGTATGGGAAAGTCTAAAACTATAAGACATACGAAGATTTGTTCTTAGGAACCATGTCACCGATTTTACAAGTAGAGAGGTACAAACAACCATAGAGACAATTTTACATGCCTGAACTTGTTGAATATTGTAACGGTGGTCACTTTGAACACCTACTATGATAAATTAAAGTATGTGAAAAAAATGCATTTTATTCATTTTAGACATTATGTTTCTTAGAGACATTTACTGCTTAAGACTTACACAAACGATATCTGAATAGAAATAGTGTAAGTTTATTTTTTCAAAACAACCGGGTCCGATTCCCTAGCTGGGTACAGTGTTTTTTTCAAATGTATGAATGCAGTTTTTCTTTTTATCAAAATCGGTGACATGGTTCCTAAGAACAAATCTTCGTATGTCTTATAGTTTCAGACTTTCCCATACTGACCGATTTGAATGGGCCACCTAGTATATTATGATTTTAATGACTAATACAATTCATTGATAGTGAAGGTAAAATGCTTCTCATGGCGCCATGCCCTTTTTATCACAATTATATGGCGCTTATCAGATAATAATAATGTATCAGACGAATGAATTGTCACAATTTTAAATACGATCGGAGACTAGTAATATAAGTAGTAGTATAGTAAGACATGCCAACGATTATACAATATCCGTTCCTTTAAAACTAGTGGCACTGAGATTTAGAAAAATGAAATCGGGTGTAATCACCTAATCCGTAATCACGCACAAAGAATGGCTACGTACCGACATCTACTAATCGATCTATAACGCATTCACTGCCACCAACACCGACGCACATGTGCGTTCACTTCTATGCAGTTTGTTCCTGGGGGCGTGAGTGGCAGTGAATGTGTTAAAACCAGTAGGTATACATGATGAGCACTCTGCCTAAGGGGCCAAATTTAGGGTTTTTTAGGTTATTTTTAAGTAAGAGTATTTTCTATTTTATATCACATGTTATTGTGTTTAATAAATATACTTTTTACTATACAATTCATTGAATCAAAAAACCGGCTAAGTGCGAGTCGGACTCGCGCACGAAGGGTTCCGTACCGCATGATCTATAAAAAGAGTCCGACTCGCACTTGGCAGGTTTTTAATATTTGTTGTTATAGCGGCAGCAGAAATACATAATCTGTGCAAATTTCAACTGTCTAGCTATTACGGTTCTTGAGATCTAGCTCGGCAAGTGGTAGCCATGAAAAAGGGCTAAAATATGTTTTTTGTATGGGAGCCCACCTTAATTATTATTATTATTTTGTTTTTAGTATTTGTTGTTATAGCGGCAACAGAAATACACAATGTATGAAAATTTCAACTGTCTAGCTATTACGGTTCTTAAGATACAGCCTGGTGACTGACAGACAGACGGACGGACGGACGGACGGACGGACAGCGAAGTCTTAGTAATAGGGTCCCGTTTTTACCCTTTGGGTACGGAACCCTAAAAAGGTCGTATATGACCGTTGATATGTAAAAGTAAAAAAAAAAGTAAAAAGTAAAAGTAGTTTATTCTTCAAATTAGGCATATTATTTACATGCACCTATGAACGTCAATAAACTACCACCGGTTCGGAAAAATATACCTCTGCCACGAGAAGAACCGGCGTAAGAAACTCGGCGAGGTGTCATTTTTTCAAAACAATATACATTATATAGTTAAATATAAAATTACATTACTACAAAATAACTTAAATAACAATGCTACAGTAGAAAATATATTTTCGCGATAGATTACCCGTGCAGGACGCTATCACTGCCAAACATCCCTATCCATGATGTAATCATTTATCTTATAATATGCTCTTGAAATAAGTGTTTGTTTTACTACAGATTTGAATTTAGAATTGCTAAGTTCAGTAATGTGTTTAGGAATTTTATTGTAGAATTTGATACAATTTCCCAAGAACGACTTTTTCGCCTTTACTAGTCTATAGAAGGTTATTTTGAGTTTCCCAGTATTTCTCGTGGCTATTGGTTTATCAGCGTTCGTTGGAAAATTGCCCAAATTCTTCCTAACATACATTATTATTTCAAATATGTATAGGGACGGCAGGGTTAGAATATCTATTTCTTTGAAAAATTCTCTTAATGAATCACGCGACCCCAAGTTATAAATTGCTCGGATAGCCCTTTTTTGCAAAATAAAAACAGTTTCAATGTCTGCAGCTGATCCCCATAAGATAAGACCATAAGTAATTATACTATTAAAATAAGCAAAGTAAACTAACCGTGCCGTTGCCACATTGGTAAGCTGCCTTATTCTCCTGACTGCAAATGCAGCAGAGCTCAACCTATTTCCTATCGCTGTTATATGGGAACCCCACTGCAATTTTGAGTCCAATGTAATACCTAAGAATACAGTAGAAGTAACAAATTCTAATGTTTGACCATTAAGTTTAATATTTGTATCTAAGTTTCTGTTTGATGAGTTCGCTAGAGAGAATTTCACACATTTCGTTTTTTTCGGGTTCAATACTAAGTTATTGGCAGCAAACCAGTCAGATATCATGGAGAGGGTATTATTTGGTTCAATGAGTTCAGTATCTCTCCTATTTACCTTGAACAGTAATGAGGTGTCGTCTGCGAACATTACAATGCCTGATCGTCGGCTTACCATATATGGCAGATCATTTACATAAACAAGGAACAGGAACGGACCTAGAATAGACCCCTGAGGTACTCCCATCTCTACCACTGTCTCTGACGAAATGGCTTTATTTATCGCTACCTTTTGATTTCTCTGTGTTAAATATGACTTCATGAGATCTAATGCATGCCCTCTGATGCCATAAAACTTAAGTTTACAAATTAAAGTACCATGATCTACACAATCAAAAGCCTTGGAAAGATCACAGAACACTCCGATGGCGTCGTGCGACTCTTCCCAAGACTGCAAAATAAATTTTAATAAACTTGCACCTGCATCAGTAGTTGACCTACCCTTCGTGAAGCCGAACTGCTGTGCGTGCAAAATATTGTGAGAATTAAAGTGAGAAACCAATTGCGTAAGCATTATTTTTTCGAATATTTTGCTAAACGCAGGTAGGATAGAAACTGGACGATAATCAGAAGGATTATCTCTATGACCTGATTTGAAAATTGGAACTACTTTACTACATTTCATTAAGTCTGAAAAATTGCCATAGTCTATACAGTTATTAAAAATGAGAGCTAGAGTTGGTGCAACGACCTCCAGAATAGATTCCAGTACCTTGACTGACACGCCCCATAAGTCCTCAGTGCTCTTTATTTTTAACATTTCAAAGGACTTCAGTACATCTAGAGGAGAAACATGATGAAATTTGAAATTAGTTAGTGATTCTAATTTTACGTTGTCATTCAGAAGCGATTCAGCTTTTGTGGTAGACGATGCTAAACTTTGAGTAGTGACTATAGGAATTTTAGAAAAGAAATTATTAAATTCATCAGCTACTTTTACTGCATCAGTTATTAAATTATCCTTTACTTTCAAAGAAATTGTGAACTCTTTATTATTTCTCTACCCAGTCTCTGTGTTTATTATTTTCCAGACTGTCTTGGCTTTATTATCTGAGGACTTAATTTTATTATTCAAGTGCATTGCTTTTGCTTTCGTGCACACTGTTTTAAACAATTTGGAATAATCCCTAACATACTGATGGAAACATTCGTCTGGGCAAGACAGTTTTACAGCTATTACTCAAAAACCGTTAGACCTACAGTGTTCAAACCAAAAATCGTTGTAAGTAATTATTAACACCTCAATTTTTTCTGAATTTAAAAACTTCTTAGTTTAGAAATTAGAGGGGAGGGGGGGAAAACTTTTTACGACTTTGACAGCTAATATCTCACCAACGGTTGACTTCAAATGAAATGTTTTTCTTAAATATCCAACAGCTTTTATGGTATTATAACATACTGCATAGAAAACTGCCAAGTTAAGGCCCAAAAATGCATTAAGCCGCAGTAAATTAGTTTTACTGTAAACAATCTAGTGCCAAACTTGGCAACTTTTCAGATAATCTACGGAACTTGGCGCCCATTTAGATCTCAATTCTCTTGTCGGTGAACTTGGCTGCCATTTTCATATTTATGTTTTTGATGGGATCGAGTTAACGTTAGCGAGTATAGTAAACGTGTAATTGACTCATGGTACGAGTACCGAACTGTAATTATCTGAGTGAACACCAGAGCCGCTGTACTATTCTCCATGCCATACTGATTGTTTACGCAGTCGCTAGCGAATACGGTCACTGCAAACTCATGGTGATGCTACTGTTGCGGCGTCGCACCGCAAAAATCACCGTGGACATTATATCTACGGTTTTGAAAATAAACAAAGTGAACCAGCGGGTGAGTGGGCTCTAAGTAAAAGTTCTCGAGTGGCGAGCACGTACCGGCGCAGTGTGGGTTAGACCCCCCACAAGTTATGATGATACTGAATCTTGTAAAGGTTGCGGGAGTCCGCTGGATGCCCAACACAGCGCAACCTCGGGAACACGAGACCTTACTTTCACCACCAGGAACACAACACCACATACCTAAGGAGCAAGTAGTGTAATAACGATCCCATGAGTACCCAATATCTGTTTAGTAATATGGACTTTGGTTTGGTAGATATGACACATTAGTCCGTACATACATCCGCTCATCATTATGATCATAAATTTAAGAGCCTTGCTCTTGTCGGTGGAGTAACCGCCATTCCGTTGCGCTACATCTTTGATTTCCTGATACGACATAACATTAACCTTCTCCTGAGATTGATCCATAAACGCACGTCTCGGTCTTCCTCTGCCTCTTCTTCGCTCTATTTTGCCTTCTATTATAGTTTTTATGTAATTGTCATGTCGTATCAGGTGTCCCAGCATATTTGTTCTTCTATTTTCTATCATCTTTAGCAAGATTTTTTTCCCTCCTATCAAATCTAATTTGTTTTTCTTTCCGTCAACTTATACCTTTCATCCTCCTCCAACACCACATTTCAAACGCACTTAGTCTATCTCTGTCTCTTTGAGTTAACGTCCGACAGGTCTTAATAAAACGTTTTCTAATGTAGCGGGTAATCTTAGATTTTAAAATTTCTTAAAAATACATCCGTTATATCATTAGTAATTAATGATATTCCTCGAATCTCCCTGTGATTGAATTGCTTAATCGATTTCTGATGATGCTGTTGGGGTTTCGAATAGCTAATCGAGTATAGATCCTAGTCTTTTAATTGCTCTTTACTTTCATTGCTCTTGTAAATCAATGGCTAATATAACATTGTATACACTCGCGCCCTTGCGGCCAAAAAATTCGGATCATCCTGAATTAAATAACCTCAATAAGTTTTTTTATAGTTACATATATACTATACTTTATTATTTAACCCAACCCAACTATACCCAACTATTTAAGCAATTTCTGGGATCCTATCATAAAAATATCAATACCCAAAAATGTGAATTTTGCGATATCTCCCTTTGTTAACGTTGCTTTTTCATAGATTTGAATACGTAAAAAAAAGAGCGTACTCCTATCTTAAAGGCCGGCAACGCACTTACAACCCCTCTGGTGTTGCGAGTGTCCTTGGGCGGCGCTAATCGCTTACCATCAGGCGATTCGTCTGCTCGTTTGCCTCCTATGTCATAAAAAAAAATTACGAGACCGATTTAAACCTGGTAACGTTATTTTTAACCGTTATTTTTGCAGTTTAGATGTAAAATTAAATAAGGATTATGACAGAATTAAAAAAAACTGTACAACCTTGCACTATTTTAGGAAATATGACGGTATTTTACCGACCCTTCTTCTTTTTTCGCGAGTGTATGTCCAAAAGGCCGTTAAAAGTGTTGCGCAATTGCCCGGCAGGATCCATGACAAATTGTGCAAGATATTTCACACAATGCCTTAATGAACTGGACCATTGTATGCCGCCTTGAGTCATAGATGGTGAATCCCAGAACCGAGGGACAATTTGTACTTATTAGGGAAAATGGACCTTTACGCGCAGGCAATTATGCCTTAAAAACTGGCCAAGTGCGTGTCGGACTCGCGCACGTAGGGTTCCGTACCATTATCTATAAAAACGGCAAAGAGTCCGACTCGCACTTGGCCGGTTTTTAATATTTGTTGTTATAGCGGCAACAGAAATACATCATCTGTGAAAATTTTAACTGTCTAACTATCGCGGTTCTTGAGATACAGCCTGGTGACAGACAGACGGACGGACAGACAGCGATCATATGTAGGTAGTACCACTGGGTTAAAAAAAGTAAAAACAGGACAAGTGCGAGTCGGACTCGCCCACAGAGGGTTCCGGGTACCCTATAAATTTTGATTCCTTTGGCCGTATCTTGTTTTTACGTTAACATAAAAGTTTGAATTTTTCATAGCTTCAAGGGACCGTGGGCCTGAGTATATAGTTTTAATTTCAACTCGATACCTCCATGCGTTCCCGAGATAAAGAGTCTTGACAGACAGACGGACAACAAAGTGATCCTATAAAGGTTCCGATTTTCCCTTTTAAGGTAAGGAATCCTAAAAAAATAACGAAATATGAATATTATTGATAGTTCACTGTAACTTTACGGTGAAGGAAAATATAAATAAATATTGGGGGACAATCTTACACAAATCGACCTAGTCCCAAACGTAGCAAAGCTTGTACTATGTGTACTAGACGACGATATACGTACTAATATAGATAAATACATAGAAAACATCCAAGACCCAGTAACAAATATCCGTGCTAAATGCACAAATAATACCCTGGTCGGGATTCGAATCCGGGACCTCTAGCTTCGCAGTCAGTGTCACTACTAACTAGGCTAAACAGGCCGTCATCATATTTTGAGGCAACTGGTCTAATCCCACTCCCAACCAGGTCTAGTTTAATATTTGAAAGTTCAGATGGCAGTCGCTTGCGTAAAAAATAAATAAATAAAAAATTGTTTTATTGCCACAAACAAGTTAAAAATCAACACAATAGCGAACATTAAAAAAAAAGTATATCAGAATTTGGAACGGTACATTTTACAAAAACAAAAATACACTTAAATTAATTACTACCGATAACTATTGCTGGGCAATGGGTACCAGTCTCAGCCTTGCTGGATAGGTTTTATATATCCAGCGCTGATTTTCAGACCGGTCCCTTTTATAAGACTAGTGCATACGCCAATATACACAAGAATCCCTATTCAACTGGCCATTGAAACTGTCAGACGCACAGTAAATCCCAATCCCAAGGGACCATTTGAAATACCCACCACTTTAGTGCAGTAGGAAAATTATTGCAATACAATACCCACGTTGTCAAACGTCATTACTTTAGGTAATCGATAATCGTCTATACCGGGTGTACAATCCAAATGGGTCAGTATGGAGAAGTCGGAAAACATGAGAGATAGCGAGATCTGTTCTTAGGAACCATGACGTCGATTTTAGATTTAATAATAATTACATTCAAACTTTTTTATTAACTCTCATACATAACCGGGAATCGAACCTGGTCAAAATCAATGTGTATAAATTCTGCAAGTCGCAAGAAGCACAAAACTAATGGAATCTTGTTTAAATAATTGAAAGAAAAACCCACCAATAAGATAATTATTTTATTTCAGTAAATGTTCAAAATGGTAGCCATTCTGTTGAATACAAAGATTAATTAAAAATATTGACCAGGTTCGATTCCCGGTTATGTATGAGAGTTAATAAAAAAGTTTGTATGTAATTATTATTAAATCTAAAATCGACGTCATGGTTCCTAAAAACAGATCTCGCTATCTCTCATAGTTTCCAACTTCACCATACTGACCCATTTGGATTGTACACCCGGTATAGTTGGGGAGCCCGCGCGTATGATGGTTGCCAGTTTATCACTTATCGTCGTGGATAAGATATTTGTCAGGCATCTGGCATGTATGCGAGTGCGAGACTGACGGGTGTCTTATCCACGACGATAAGTGATAAAATGGCAACCATCACACGTAGGGATGTCACGAATGTCATTTCGATGACATTCGCGAATACGAATATTTAGGATGCGAATGTTCGAATGCGAATACGAATGTTAAGGCAACATACGTAATTAGTATAAAAACTGATTTTCAAAAAATACCGCCCTAAAAAACTAAAAAGCAAAAAATAAACGAGTGATTTCCAAGTTCCAAACCAATCTTTACATTAAATTTAAACCTACGATTTCATGACGTGAAATCTAATATACATACTCCAATTTTAATTAAACACTGATTTGACTAGTAGCTTCGGTTACTGTGTGCTGTGGACCTGACGATTGCATTTTCAAATTACTAAATTTCCAAAATTTACTTGACAAAAAATTCTATGTAATTATCAAATCTGCTCACAACATTTCACGAGAATCAGTTAAGGAAATGTAGGGCATGCAATTTCCCGGGAATTCCCGGGATTTTGAATAGAAATCGGTACCGGGACTGCAAACCCTAAGGAAATGCAACCTGTAAACCATCGGGAACAGCCGAAAATCCGGACATATATATGAAAGGAGAAAGTATTTTTGTCGAAGCTGAAAAGGAGACCTTCGTTTCACTAGGTCGGTCAACAATTTCTTACATTTTTATCACCTTCTGGGTCAGGTTTCTGGTAACATTATATCAGGACCATTTTAATCGACTTGGTTATAGTCGCTCCATTATCATCTATATTAATAATTTCGTGCAGGGGTACGGTAGACCCGAACGAGACCTGTCTCAAATTGAAGAACGTATAAAAATAACGATTTTTGAGTTGAACATATGTATCCGCAAAATTCGGATTGTCGCGTATTTTGCATTTAAAAGTGTTAATTTTATGACGAAAGGTCGGCCATATTAAATTCTTTGGTTGATAGCGTTGGGTTGGGTACGTTCGGAAATTGTAAACTATGTTTGCGTCCGGTGTGTTGGCCAGGTTGCTGGGCTGCGTTCTGGGTGATGGGCCATTATCGCCCATTGTGTGGATTCGGCTAGCCGCGTCTGCAGCGTTTTGTTTTTGTAGTTTTCAAGCGTTCTATACACCTATCAGCCTCGCTAGCACGATAACTTATACCGTCACGTTATATGGGCGAAATGTATCAGGGACCGATTTCGGTTTCGGTATACCTGTATTATACCGGTATGAAATTACGATATCGTTTACGTGATACAGGTATCGTATAAAGGTAACCGAAAAATTTCGGTTCATGGTTATACCGGTATGACGTCATACCTTTAAATATCGGTAACCTTTATTTAAGGGTATGACGTCATACCGGTATTTCCTGGTCATTTCGATACCGTAACCGAAAAAATTACGGTACCTTTATTTAGCGGTATGACGTCATACCTTTAAATATCGGTTACCTTTATATAACGGTATGACGTCAAACCGTTAAATATCGGTACCGTTATTTTTTCGGTTAGGGTATCGAAATGACTTAGGAATACCGGTATGACGTCATACCCATGGACTCAAAACTATAATATATAATATAATATAGCTATTATCCTCTAAGCCGATTAATGAGTTCTACGCAGACGAAGTCGCTGGCAACAGCTAGTTTTACAACTGCGCTCTAAACTAAAACTTCCTCAATCTAATAAGAGTTACACCGTAACGTAATACAGAATGCTCCGCCATATTTGATTACTCACTATCGTCGGGCTTCATAAGATTACGTGGAGCATGGAACTCGTGCGCAGGGACCGATTTCGGTTTCGGTATACCTGTATTATACCGGTATGAAATTACGATATCGTTTACGTGATACAGGTATCGTATAAAGGTAACCGAAAAATTTCGGTTCATGGTTGTACCGGTATGACGTCATACCTTTAAATATCGGTAACCTTTATTTAAGGGTATGACGTCATACCGGTATTTCCTGGTCATTTCGATACCGTAACCGAAAAAATTACGGTACCTTTATTTAGCGGTATGACGTCATACCTTTAAATATCGGTTACCTTTATTTAACGGTATGACGTCAAACCGCTAAATAAAGGTACCGTAATTTTTTCGGTTACGCTATCGAAATGACCCAGACATACCGGTATGACGTCATACCGTTAAATAAAGGTACCGATATTTAACGGTTATGCAGTCCCTGAAATGTATTAAAACGTCACACAAAACGTAACGGTATAATCTATCGTGCAAGCTAGGCTGATTGTCACAACAACCGCCTTCAAAGCGAATGTATGGGGCCTGTTACATGGTTATTATTATCACGTGATACATCATATCACGATAAGTATCACGTGAATATTGAAGCAGAATCCATACAAATTTGAAAACTGCGATAATATTAACACCCCATTGTGATAATATTAATCGTGTAAAGGACACCACTTGAATGTTTGCTGAGTCTGTCCGCCACCTTAAAGCTGTGTCTCTATTTTGTTGTGACAAACTACTAGGTGACTTATGGCTTTTAAACGTCTAGCAAAATTCTATCCCTATCTCGCTCTATCTTATAACTTAGTGGTACTGGGGGTCTACTCCCAAATTCGAAATCCGAACTTCGTATGGTGCCGTCCTTTTCACTCATATAGTCTATGACAGGAGAGTGAAAGGGACGGCACCATACGAAGTTAGGATTTTGAATTTCGGAGAAGACCCCCAGCTCATGCCGTTCGCTGCGCTCGGAAAATTAGAGGCGCTACCGCGAACCGAGAACGAACTATCTGCCTCTCTCTCGCACATGTATATTCAAACGACAGAGAGGAAGATAGTTCGTTTTTGGTTCGCGGTAGGCCCTCAGGCGTCAAGTTTAAAACGAATAGGGTATTTTACTATAAGAGAAATAAAATTCAAAATGTAATAAAAACCAGCCAAGTGCGTCGAAGTCGCACACTGACGGTTCCTATACTTCATAATAAACATTATCAACTAATTTCGAGTTCATAGGTCGATGGGAAGTTAAAAAATTATATGCGTGACAGACAACAAACGGAATGTTCTTTGACTTTCTTCGACCGTCCGCCGTGTTCGGACTAAAGTGCTACCAACCGAAAACCAAATATATATGCCTCTCTATCGCACTTGCATATTCGAGCGCGGAGAGGGAAATACTTTGTTTTCAGATCGCGGTAGGCCCTCTGGTCTGACGGCTCCTATTCCTGGATGGTGCGCGTATCGGAATGTGAAATACCTTTGGCAAAACGGAACAAGTTGTTAAATAGCTTCCATTAATTGGAGAAAATATTACCAACTGTTATTATTATCACGCGAAACACTGAATATTGAAGCAACATCTATAAAACCACGATAATATTGACACACCAGTATTGTGATAATATTAAGCGTTTAACAGACCCCATACAATTTTAAAAATCACGATAATATTGACACATAATATTGAGCGTAAAGGGCCCCACTTAATAGAATTTGGCGGAGAATAGAGAGCTGCTACCGCGAAACGAAAACGAACGAATATCGTGTATTTCCCTCTGTGTCGCTCGATTTTGCAAGTTCGACAGAGAGGGAGATACACGAACTTCATTTGTTTTCGTTCGCGCTAGCAGCTCTGACTTCGCACCAAAAATACTGACTGGCACATCAATCATTGCACATCTGAACTGAATTTTAATATACAAATCAGTACTGATTACAGTGTCAAATTTTTTATGTGCCTTTAAATACTACCCTTATAAAAATGCTTAGGATAAACTTGCAAAGATTTTTGCTTTGCCCGTGACGTCGTCAGCGTAATCTTTTACTCCCTCTTTCATATGTTAATCCAGACTACAGACTATATTTCTATACGAAGTTTCATCATAATCCGTTGCTGTAATGTTTTTATTTTATACATTTTTGTTCACTATTTCTTTCGTCGTTTGCATAACTGTCACGAATAAATGTTTACTTTATTTCTTACTTATTTATTTCAGCCGAGCGAAGCCGGGCTTTCATCTAGTATATTTATTATTCTTCGAATAAAGATTATTCATTCATCTTCATCTAAATATCTTAGCGCCACGTATTAAACACTTGGGAGTTTTGCATGACCATCCATGATCTTCTTCATCAATTCCAGTTCACAAAACGCTACTTTTTGAATGAAAATACTAAAATCGCTATATGTTTTGCTTGAATTTTTGAGCAGTTCCTTCAATTCCAGATGCTTTAAAAAAAGAAATAATTTTCCTAGGCGTATCAGAAAAAAAAACGCCAACAACTACTCTGTTGTATGGGAGCCCCCCTTCATTATTATTATTTTGATTTTAGTATTTGTTGTAGTAGCCACAATAAAAATACATAATCTGTGCAAATTTCAACTGTCTAGCTATTACGGTTCTTGAGATCTAGCTCGGCGAGTGGTAGCCATGAAAAACGGCTAAAATATCACGTTTTTTGTATGGGAGCCCCCCTTAATTATGATTATTATTTTGTTTTTAGTATTTGTTGTTATAGCGGCAACAGAAATACACAATCTGTGAAAATTTCAACTGGACGGACAGCGAAGTCTTAGTAATAGGGTCCAGTTTTTACCCTTTGGGTACGAAACCCTAAAAAGAACATAAAACCGAATTGACACACTCCTCCTTTTTTTAAATCTGTTAAAAAGTACTTTCTATTGGCCAAAATAAATCACGTGACACTGGTAGGCACGCTCTGGGAATGCGCGAGTCTGCTTCTTCTTCAAAACACGCCACGACTTGCACACATTCGCATTCGCAAAATATTCGCATCGTTTGATGCGAATGCGAATGTTGATGCGGATGTTTAAAATGATGCGAATAATTCGCATATGCGAATGCGAATACGAATATTCGTGACATCCCTAATCACACGCCCGCTGAATGCTCAATGTGGATTTACTCGAGCTTCGTCGCGACCTATTGGGTTTTGAAGGTTGGATGGTAGAAAAAAAGGTTATACACATGATTTGTATTGTACACCTCCGCCGAGGGCGGAGCGTCTACAGGTATAAAACATTGTAAAAAAACATTACTCAGACGCGTCACATATTAATAGTGAAAACGCCCCACGTGTCTCTGATCATGGACGTATGTAAATCTGCCGGTTTGGATGGTGGGCGTAGCCATAAGAAACGGCACAAAATTGAATAGAACTCGCCAGATATTCGCAAGGGACTCCAAGATGACCCGAAAGAACTCCCGTTCAATAATCTGACGATTTGGGGGCGACTCGAACTCATGGTGATTTTTTTTTAAATGCCCTAGATGCTTGATCATATAGAGAGGGCTCATAATTGGTGGATGTACTCAACAGATTGCAAGATACACCCCGGTCAATCTGTCGCGCTCGAGTAAATGCCAAAATCCCCTCTTCGGCTCCTGTACCAATAGACATTATGGATGGGTTTTTCAAACACTATAATAGTTATTATTTTTCTGCCAACTGATGATTTTCTTTTCATTTTCGCTTAGTTAGTAGTGACCCTGCCTACGAAGACCCGGGTTCGAATCCCGGTCAGCGCATTTATTTGTGTGATAACCACGAATATTTGTTCCCGAGTCTTTGATGTTTTCTATGTATATAAGTATTTATTTATCTTTATAAGTATGTACATCGTCGTCTAATACCCATAGTAGAAGCTTTGCTTAGTTCAGGACTAGGCCGATTTGTGTTAGATCGTGTCCCAATTTTTCTTTTGTTTATATATTATATTCAGAACTTTCATAAGTATAGCTAGGCCGATCTTTCTATTGCTACTCCTTATCCCAATCCCACAATTAGTGATGACTTACGCCCCTCTCAGTAATTTCTGTGTATTGCGTGCTACTCCTTATCCCAATCCCACAATTAGTGATGACTTACGCCCCTCTCAGTAATTTCTGTGTATTGCGCCTATACATATACATACCTACGTCAGATGTGAGCGAAGACTGGCGGGGCGTTCAGTTTAGCATAATATTTATCTCCTTTTTTTCATACCACGTCGGTGGCAAACAAGCTTAGTGCATGCTTAGTGCTACTGGCGTTATTACACCTTCCTGAATTCAGAATTTTTAGAGTGGGACATACATATATGTTAGAGCAAGAGGCTTCAACTCCCCTTCCCTATTCCACCATATCAGCCGAAGGACTTCCACTGCTGGACATAGGCATCCCTTAATTTCATAGGGGGTAAATGCCATAATCGCCACGCTTAGCATGCGGATTGGCGATCGCAGTATCTCCACCGCTCACGGGATGCTGCTGCCCGTTCCCTGGTAGTCTTGGTCATAATTTTGGGACATACCCGGGTCCTTCCCTATTCAGCACAATGTAATGCCAGCTTATAGCCTACACTCGTAGGCCGTAACCGCGTGTTCGCCGTATGGAGCGCGTACAGACTACCCGACAATCGGGTTCTCAGCGTTGAATGTGTAAAGGTTTTGTTCACTACGCGCTTGTTTGCCACCGACGTAGTATAAAAAAAAAAACATCAATTACAACATATGTTGAAACTGCATAAGTTTTCCATCCCACACTTAACATGTACACAATTATGATCCTTACTCACTGGACATAAGTACCTAGTACTTATCAAGTGCAAATGATAAGATACGTAGAGTAAACAGAGTGAGTACACACATATGGGGACAATAGTTATCACTTCACTTATCTGTGCAGTGTACCGAAAATTTCCCATGTATCATACGACAGCACAAAGCATAAAATAAAAACAACCCGTTCAAGCTCGGATTTCTAAAGAATCCTTAGACTTTGGGGTAATCAGCTAATCACTCACATCATCATCATCATCACCATCATCATCATCATATCAGCCGATAGACGTCCACTGCTGGACATAGGCATCCCCTAAAGAGTACTTGGTACGCGGACACCAGCCTTCCATTAAATCACTGATTAAATATCAATTAGTACTCCAACACATTCAGAATTCGGAATATCCCGTTCCGCTTCTACCAGTCCTAAGAATTCAATCACAATGTTCCCTCAAATTGCTATGCTCAACAGAGCTTATGTTTGAACTGTACCTAACTTTAAGATCTTATTGTATAACTTAACATGAAACGCAATAAATCATTGAATTGAATTGTAAAAAAAAAATTGTAAAGGTAAATGAACCTCAAAAGTACACTAATAAGACACAAATTAGCTGGTCATAAATGTGGCTTTTCCCACGATTCCATTCAGATAGCTACGCTTGATAATATTGTGTGAGTCATTGTTTTAGATTTAAAAAGGTCTTTTGTTTGAGATTTAAAGTGAGAGTATTCTAGGGATAAGCCACGCAATCTTTAATTTCGGCTCCTATGATTAAAAAAATAGTACATTACTGCAGAGGCCGTGAAGTAAGGGAATGCTGGACGAGTTTGGGATAAACGGCCGAGTCGTAGACGAGGCCGGATAAAACGAGTCCTGCAATCCCTGTTCCGGCCCAGGATTGTATAGTACTTTTCTCAAACATGTTAGAAAAAAAATACAATAAAAAAACTACAATATTAAAAAAAAAAAAAAAAAATACAAAACTTCCAAAAATAGCAAAGCATCGTGACAAATAACGGAAATTAATTAAAAACACGAAAAATGCTACAAAATACAAGCACCATTTAAAAAAACACAAAAGAACTAAAAAATACCAAAAAACACGTAAAAACTAAAAAAAATAACAAAAAACATGGAAAAGCCAAAAAAAAATCGAAAAGTCCAAAAATATCAAAAAACACAGAAAACGCTATAAAATAACACGAAAAGAATACATAAATACTAAAAAAAAATCGAAAAAAAACAACAACATACAAAAATACGAGAACGATAAAAAAAACCTGAAAAATCTAAAACAATACCAATTTACATAACAAAATAAAAATATATATACAAAATCGTCGGCGGTTGGCTCTATGTAATATTTCCTTTATCAGTTGATTTTAGTGAGTGAATTTAAAAAGTTAGAGCAGCGGACAATAAGGCTTGTTCACGAAATAAAGTAGCCATAATAAAATATAAATAAATCGTTTACTTCTAACGGTACTGACAACAAAAAAAGTTAATTCTATGTATAAACATTTAGAAAAATAAATACAATGAATTTTTTAGTAGAAACGCTAAGAGTTCGCGAATTGTTTGACTTTCGTTCGAACGCCTGCCATCAGTGTACGTATTGATATATTAGTAAACTGACGAGCGGCTGTGTTCCATATTTTTTTGAAGTCAGCTTCACTGTCGGTCACTGCACCTTTCTTGAGCAGGTATCGCTTGATATTTGCCCAGTACCTCTCAATCGGGCGAAGTTCTGGACAATTTGGCGGGTTCATTTTTTTCTCTACATAACTAATATTCTCGTTATCAAGCAAATTTAAGGTGGCTTGAGCATAATGAGCAGAAGCTAAATCAGGCCAAAATATTGGAGGGCGTGCATGTTTCCTATATAAGGGCAATATTCGCTTCTTAACACATTCCTGTCGGTAGACATCTCCGTTGATTGTGCCGGTAGTGAAAAAGCTCGAACTCTTCAGCCCGCATGAGCAAATAGCTTGCCATACCAGGATCTTTTGGGCGAATTTTTCAAAAGCCACGCATTTATGCTCTTCTGACACATGCTCGCCTGCCGCACACGTATAAAACTGAGGCCCTGGTAAGGTTCTCATGTCGTTTTTTACATATGTTTCGTCATCCATTAAAATGCATCGGTCGCGATTTTGAATTAAAACTTGTTCAAAGTTTTAGCTCGAGATCTCGCTCTTTCGAGCTGGGCAGCAGTCTTTTTCGGGATTTTCTGTTTCTTCCTGGTCTGTAAATTATTTCTCCTTTTAGCGTGTTGCACGTTCCCAACCGAAGTCTTTAATTTTTTGGCTATATCTCGGGTAGAGGCCGATGGATTGTGGCGGAACGAGGCAACTATTACCGAGTCCAATTTCGGCTTCACGCAGCCTTTTTTGCGACCTCGTCCTGGCAGATCACCTAGAATATTAAACTCCCCAAACTTTTTTATAACATTTCGCACACCTTCTTTTGATATTTTGTATCGTTTTGCAAGTTGTCTCATCGAAATGCCCTTCTCTGTACAATAAGAGACTATAATTAATTTACGAACATTATCGTTTATTCTCGGCATGTTGATTTTATTTAGTCAATGACATCTGGGTCATTCCTGAGAATGGGATTCTTGATGTCATTCCCTTGGCGATTTTTATTTAAACAATTTTCTGCATAGTTACAATATTATATGAAATTATATTAAATCATATGCAGATTTATCGAATAGGCATCACTTTCAGTCAATTAAGTCCACATTTTATACCACTTTAAATTTTAGATGCCAGGGGAATGAGAAAAAGTTACAGGGGAATAAAAAAAACGACAAGGGAATGATAGAATCGACAAGGGAATGTCAAAAACGACAAGGGAATGATAAAAACGACAATGGAATGAAACAACTTGTAGTTCAGAGATAGATGTGATTTATTTAGAGTGAGACTAGATATTCATGAGACCAGTGTCATAAATGACCCACTGGGCATTTATGGGTTAATCTATTTCTATCTAGGTAGTTTGTTTGAAAAAGGGGCAATCCAGGCAATGTTTCTATGTATTGCAACAAAAGTTTTGTTTGTTGAGGCGTAAAATCTATGTTTATTTTTTTCCTGTATTATAGGGGCCACCCAGTATTGTGATATTTTTTTACCAGTGAGTATTCGCATTATCAGTATCTTACAGAAATTGACCTAGTGTCCCACAGTAAGATCAATAAGGCTTGTGTAATGGGTACTAGATGACGATAATATAATATATAATACATAAATACATAAAAAAACAACCAAGACTCAGTAACAAACACATTCGTGCTCATCACGTAAATATGTTTGCCCTTACTGAGATTTCAACCCAGGACTAGCTTCGCAGACAAGATCAGTACCAACTAGGCTAATCGCGTCTCGTGCTTTGAAAATCAAAGAAAAAAAATATTTTGCAAGAAATCTATGAAAATTATCACTACCCTGCTTAAAACCCAAGGGAATGAGAACCAGGGAAATAAGATAAAGTATGTTTTTTGTCAATTTTGCAGAAACTGTAAATAATATAGAAAAAGCTATTAGATCAATACATGCAGTCATCTATATAGTATTATTTTCTCTAAACACGCTAAGCTAATTACAAGTAATCAATTTTATATAAAAATACAGGGTAATGATAATCACAGTGAACCAAAGGCAGGGGAATGATATATTTACCTTCATAATTCAGAGCTCCAGCGACGAGTGACGTCCCCTCCCCGCCGTGACGGAAGCGATACTGACGCTTGTCCGGCGTGGTGTGCGTAATGTGTTGAAACGCGTTTAAGTAGGGATGTGCACGTTGTTTAGTTAGCCACCAAGGGAATGATAGCTCAGCTCCGGACAAACCTTTCATTTAGATTCTCGAGAAAACTACGATAAGCACAGCTAACCATATTTTTTTATTTAAATCAAAAAACTATCTTGTAACGATTCTATTCAATACCACTGTTTATTTCAATCCCTGACTTGTTGTTCTTGTAGGAGTTTGTTCACAAAAAGCCGAATGGACGCACCAGGGTAATGAGGTTTTAAGTGTTTGATATTTTTTAAAGATTAGTTCTACTAATCTATTGAAACAAAAAAGCCGTGCCCCAGTAAGATTTTGTGGTATTCTAACGAAAAAAAAATAGTAAGGTTAATTATTTCCATTTTACGGGCACTTTTTCTCCCAGGACGGTGAAAATTGATACTTCCAAGAATCACCCATCTAATATTTATTTATCTTAAACTTGATGATACCTATGTTAGAATGACAGATATTAGCATGGTAAAAAGTTTCTATATACCTGTGAAGGCTCAATTTTAGGTGGCTACTTTATTTCGTGAACAAGCCTTAATGTTAGTTTCATACATTCTCCATAATGTAGGGTGCCATAAACAGGTAACTTCATGTCCTCTTTTCGTGACATTAATGCATACATTTAGGCGCATGTTTGAGAAAACTTACATACATAATTTTTTTTTAAACAAGCACTACTAAAACATACTATTAGTAAATTTTTTGAAGATGTTTACTATGTTATATAAAAAACCAACATAAAATATATTGAAACGGGTCACTCAGTTGAATATCCCTCGAAATGTTTCAGACCGGTTTGAGGTCCATAATCAAACTACATTTTATTCTTACTATTTCATATAGCATGATGACTATAGCTGTAGAGATCCATACCTAACAACATACACTCAGCTGATGAGCAAAGTCTATGTTCACAGACAAGGCAGACTAAACACAAAAACCTTAGTAGAAACAAGTCTTATCAACCTAAGAATGCATGCCACTTATGCCGTATTGATTCTGATGTAAAGCTAATGTATTGATGGAATGTTACACTTTGAATGATAAGAGTAAAGACTAGGTATTGTTACTCATCTTATGCCTTTATTAAATATGTTTTACCTCAATAATTCAGAAAAATTACATTTTGATAAATCGCCAATAACAAAAATTTATTATGTTGAAAGGTATTTTATGTAATTTTTTTACTTCAATGGTATGTTTTCACGATTTTTTTCTATGGAGCCAACTTTAATCTAGTATGGTTTTGTTCAAACTCAAAAATAGCAAATATGATCTAGTTTTCGTGTAATTGGTTTTCTTGGCATTTAGACTTGATTATGATAGGTAAATATTCAATTGCGATCTGCAATTTGGCGTGGTACCCCCTCTTAAACATTTGTCAAACCTATTTTGAATTTTTCGTATGGGTCCTTCATCATCCTGTGAGTCACCCTTTTTCACTAGGGTCACACCTTATCACCCAAAAACGCTCATCTGTGTAGGCTTTTTTCTGTATGTATGTTGACAATTTTTCTTCATTACTATTGAGTGCAAAACTATTGCAGCCTAATATCTTAGATTTTAGATGTAATATTTCTATTTTTCACTAAGTAATATTTTTTCATAAAACATCACTCCAAGTTGATACATTTTAAGCCAAAAACTGTTTTTATATGACAAGTTGTCGTGGAATGGGCCCACTGACAATACTAAACAATTTAATGATAGGCACTTAGGCTAGGTTGCACCGACTTACGATCACAGACTGATCAACGTTAAATATGGTGCCGGCAGCTGTCATCCCATAGAAACTTGTCAAACTTTCCATACATTCAAATTTCAACGAACACAGCTTACGATTACAGACGGTTTGGTGCAACCCAGCCTTAGTTTTGGCTGATGATATTATGCCTAGCAGGGTCCTGTCCCTTAACCTACAAACTTTTGCTCTAATGTTTCACTAGACCTAAGACATTTTTCTTTGAAACAGTGACTTTTCTGGGTTTTTTTTAATATCATCAAATAGAGGATAGGTTAGGATTGCTTTGAAATAAAAACAAAAATAAAATGCAATAAATGCATTAGGTCAAATGAAGTATTAAGAACTAAAGTACCTTTGCCCAGCATTTGGACAGCAACAGAAAAAATATTGTTAGACCAAAAAGCAAACATCCGGTTTAAAAAAAAGTGGACCGTGGAAATGTTCAGGTTGAATTATAGCAATGTAACACATATGATGCACCTTACTCAAGCAAAACAAGTTATTGGATATGTTTTCAATCTTGTAATTGTATTCTTGGTAACATAGTACCTTAACTTTGTTGCCATTCATTAGTTATAATATAAGAATGAACGAAAACACAACTGAAGTAAACAGCGATAGAAACGTCCTAAATAAAGATCATGCAATGGGAAAACTGTTTTAAACAAATATTTAACTTTCCCGTCTACTTAAACTGAACGCGTCCACGAAAACGAGATAAAAAACCGTTGCTAAAATTACACATTTACGTCATACAAGTAAACAATTAAAATAACATTCTTAGAAACGAAGTTTTCGAGATTTGTGCATGACAAAGTTAAAAACTTACCTTTCCATTGATTCCTAGGCCTAGTACAGTATTTGATATATCATAATCATCAGTGATAGGAGTAGTTTTCGGCTGTCGCGTACTGCTATTCATGTTTAAAGTTCAGATACTGTTTTCACACAACTTTTTTCCGATACACACATGTGCTGGTCCACTTATTACAGAATTCGTCACTCGCACTGTAATTGCACTTACTCACTTCACTCGCGCGCGTATTCAATGAACAATTTGTGTTGTAAATTTTTATCTAAATTCGTAAAGATGACAAACTCTGTTGAGCAATCACTGTCGTCACCACTCGTCACAGTGCTACTCTCGCTACCGCTGTGAAGTTGAAGTTGAAGGTTCCAGAGTCAATACTACCAACTGCTCGGCAATAATGTTGCAAGGATAATACAAAGTTTACTACTAAAATTAAAAAAAAATTAACAGATAATTTGTATTCTAAAAAATTACGAAAATAACAATTATATCGAATATCAATACATTTACAATAAAAAGCAGTCTCTCAATATAATTAAACTGTTACGTAGCACTGCAGAATACTAGTGACATCTAGTGCTGAATAGCGGAACTAATTAGGCTTGGAATCCGGCACAGAATGATGCAACTTCTTTATGACAGGTGGCAGTACAAGTACAAGCAGTACTGTAGAGCTGTATTCAGAATATTATGGGCCTCGGTCATTTTTATATTATTATAAAATCGGTTATGTTTTGGGCATTTTTACCCACGACGGAACGGAGAAGGTATATGCGTTTAGGGTGAGAGGTTGTTTGTTTGTGTGTGCACCTCAATATCTCCAAAACGGCTTGACCGATTTGAATACGGTTTTCTGCAATGGGTTTGTGGTTCATTCGGGACGAACCCCCAATAAATGTTACAACCATTACTCGCCAGGGGGCGCTCCAGTTAGCATTTATCTCTTGAAAGTGCGTTTGAGCGCATTTTCTCCGGGACTCTGCTTGACCAGCATATATGATTTCGATAGCGCTTGGTAAGGAGTACATGTACTTGAAATCCGAGGATCATGATGGAGCAGAAAAGTGGTTAGATATTTTTGTGTCTGTTTTTAGGCGCTATAGTTTATATTTGCTTAGCAGCCGTTGTAAACGAACTTCTGAGGGTCTAATGCTGGAGTAAAACAACATCACACAGAACCCTTCGAAGGCATATAGCTACTTTATAGTGTTTGGGCTCTTTTCATCGTTGTTGCTGAGTAGCTTCTGTACATGATCTGCTGAGGGTCTGATGATGGATCAGAACAATATAACAGGGAATCTTGTTCAGGATATTATTTAGTGAACCGTGTTTTGATTCTTTTGATAGTATTTATTGAGAAGCCTCTTCACCTGAACTGCTGAAGGCCTGATGATAGAACAGAACAGCACTCTAGGGAACTTTGCGAAGGCACATATATCGAGGGTTGCGTGGTCAAACCCGATACTCGCGTAAGAGATTTTTTGAATATAGATCCATGCGTAAGGAATGTAGAGTTCAGCTCAAGTTCAAGAAGCAGTTATTTCGATTTATCGGGTTTGAAAACGCAACCCTCGATATATGTGTATTATAATAATATGTGTATTACCGTGTTGTGATTATTTTGATAGTGTTTTCTCGGTATCTACTGTGCATGAACTGCTGAGGGCTTTAGGTATGATGAAACAGAATAAAATATTAAGGAACTTTGTGAAGGCTCATTGATAGAATAATGTAATACGGCTTTTTATACCCACAACGAACGCTGATAAACCAATAGCCACGAGAAATACTGGGAAACTCAAAATAACCTTCTATAGACTAGTAAAGGCGAAAAAGTCGTTCTTGGGAAATTGTATCTAATTCTACAATAAAATTCTTAAACACATTACTGAACTTAGCAATTCTAAATTCAAATCTGTAGTAAAACAAACACTTATTTCAAGAGCATATTATAAGATAAACGATTACATCATGGATAGGGATGTGTGGCAGTGATAGCGTCCTGCACGGGTAATCTATCGCGAAAATATATTTTCTACTGTAGCATTGTTATTTAGGTTATTTTGTAGTAATGTAATTTTATATTTAACTATATAATGTATATTGTTTTGAAAAAATGACACCTCGCCGAGTTTCTTACGCCGGTTCTTCTCGTGGCAGAGGTATATTTTTCCGAACCGGTGGTAGTTTATTGACGTTCATAGGTGCATGTAATATGCCTAATTTGAAGAATAAATATATACTTTTACTTTTTACTTTTAACGGAAGCGCAGGTGTAAAGGGTCATTCCTGAGAATGGGATTCTTGATGTCATTCCCTTGGCGATTTTTATTTAAACAATTTTCTGCATAGTTACAATATTATATGAAATTATATTAAATCATATGCAGATTTATCGAATAGGCATCACTTTCAGTCAATTAAGTCCACATTTTATACCACTTTAAATTTTAGATGCCAGGGGAATGAGAAAAAGTTACAGGGGAATAAAAAAAACGACAAGGGAATGATAGAATCGACAAGGGAATGTCAAAAACGACAAGGGAATGATAAAAACGACAATGGAATGAAACAACTTGTAGTTCAGAGATAGATGTGATTTATTTAGAGTGAGACTAGATATTCATGAGACCAGTGTCATAAATGACCCACTGGGCATTTATGGGTTAATCTATTTCTATCTAGGTAGTTTGTTTGAAAAAGGGGCAATCCAGGCAATGTTTCTATGTATTGCAACAAAAGTTTTGTTTGTTGAGGCGTAAAATCTATGTTTATTTTTTTCCTGTATTATAGGGGCCACCCAGTATTGTGATATTTTTTTACCAGTGAGTATTCGCATTATCAGTATCTTACAGAAATTGACCTAGTGTCCCACAGTAAGATCAATAAGGCTTGTGTAATGGGTACTAGATGACGATAATATAATATATAATACATAAATACATAAAAAAACAACCAAGACTCAGTAACAAACACATTCGTGCTCATCACGTAAATATGTTTGCCCTTACTGAGATTTCAACCCAGGACTAGCTTCGCAGACAAGATCAGTACCAACTAGGCTAATCGCGTCTCGTGCTTTGAAAATCAAAGAAAAAAAATATTTTGCAAGAAATCTATGAAAATTATCACTACCCTGCTTAAAACCCAAGGGAATGAGAACCAGGGAAATAAGATAAAGTATGTTTTTTGTCAATTTTGCAGAAACTGTAAATAATATAGAAAAAGCTATTAGATCAATACATGCAGTCATCTATATAGTATTATTTTCTCTAAACACGCTAAGCTAATTACAAGTAATCAATTTTATATAAAAATACAGGGTAATGATAATCACAGTGAACCAAAGGCAGGGGAATGATATATTTACCTTCATAATTCAGAGCTCCAGCGACGAGTGACGTCCCCTCCCCGCCGTGACGGAAGCGATACTGACGCTTGTCCGGCGTGGTGTGCGTAATGTGTTGAAACGCGTTTAAGTAGGGATGTGCACGTTGTTTAGTTAGCCACCAAGGGAATGATAGCTCAGCTCCGGACAAACCTTTCATTTAGATTCTCGAGAAAACTACGATAAGCACAGCTAACCATATTTTTTTATTTAAATCAAAAAACTATCTTGTAACGATTCTATTCAATACCACTGTTTATTTCAATCCCTGACTTGTTGTTCTTGTAGGAGTTTGTTCACAAAAAGCCGAATGGACGCACCAGGGTAATGAGGTTTTAAGTGTTTGATATTTTTTAAAGATTAGTTCTACTAATCTATTGAAACAAAAAAGCCGTGCCCCAGTAAGATTTTGTGGTATTCTAACGAAAAAAAAATAGTAAGGTTAATTATTTCCATTTTACGGGCACTTTTTCTCCCAGGACGGTGAAAATTGATACTTCCAAGAATCACCCGTAAGCGATATGTCCCCCAAACAGGTCTGCCGATTTAAAATTATGATTTAAGTATTATTATATGACGTAAATATGCCACGGGGCACTATAAAAACCATCGTATTATGTTGTATAATATCAGGATCATAACGGCTTCACCAATTTAGATGTACGGCAGAGCGCAATTAATAGGTAGCTACCCACGACGGAACGAAGAGGGTATATGCAACAGAAAGGGTATAGGCGCATATTGTCGAAATCGGCTAAACCGCTTGAGATACGGTTTTCTGCAAAGGATTTGGGGCTTATTATTTTTACGAAAATAAACGGCGTGATTTGAAATTACACCTTTTTTAATAGTTTAGAATTCGTAATTATGTAAACGAAATAAGGTTTACATCAAATTACGTCATCCACTTTCAATTTTCTAATCAATATTTCCACTTTGCCACTAGTTGAAGTTTAAATTGATTGGTTCAATAAAAATAAAAACATGTTCTTCTGAAAGAGGAACCAGGATGTGAGTGTCTATACTGGGCTCGCATGTATTAGTAGTGTGCTTTCTGAAGGGAAGCTTCGGGCCTTCAGTCTTACGCAGAACTCGGCCTCCGCCTTCGTGTGGGCTACACACCTTCGGGCCTTCGGTCCTCAGGTTCCCTTTAAAGACAGTTTGGGATAGAAAGTATCCATGTATAATGTAAATAAATAAAGGTTCGGTACTCGCCCTTATAGCTCGCGTGCCTCGTTTCTCACGCGTGGGCTCGCCCTTCCAACCTTCAGCTCGCAAGCTGGCGTAGAGAGTGCTCTGGTGAGACACTTCGGGCCTTCAGACCTACGCAGAGTTCGCCCTTCAGTCCAATTAGCTTTGACGCTCCCCTTTGAATACTCAGAGATAGTAAGAGTCCGCGTAGGCTCGCGCAGAGAGCGTGAACGCCGTGAACCGTCACGTTCGGACTTTTAGGCACTTCGGGCCTTCTGACCTCTCCTTTGGTTTCGCGTGCCTCACCACTTACCTTTAGGCTTTCGGAACTCGATTTGATTGTAAGACACTCGTGATAGATAGTGTCCGAATGGGCTCGCCCTTTGGGCCTTCGGCCCTCGGGCTCGCGTAGTGCACTCTCTCAAAAGACGCTTCGAGGCACTTCGGCCCTAGGTTATTGTGAGTCGCTCGGGGGTAGGAAGATTTCACGTAGGCTCGCCCTTCTGGCCTCCGGCCCTCGAGCTCACGTAATAGAGAGTGCTCTCCGATGGAATATTTCGAACTGTTGGCCCTACGCTGAGCTCGACTTTCGGCCTAATATGCCTCTTTCCCCGGAATATACAGGGTGGCCCATTCAAATCGGTCAGTATGGGAAAGTCTAGAACTATAAGACATACGAAGATTTGTTCTTAGGAACCATGTCACCGATTTTACAAGTAGAGAGGTACAAACAACCATAGAGACAATTTTACATGCCTGAACTTGTTGAATATTGTAACGGTGGTCACTTTGAACACCTACTATGATAAATTAAAGTATGTGAAAAAAATGCATTTTATTCATTTTAGACATTATGTTTCTTAGATACATTTACTGCTTAAGACCTACACAAACGATATCTGAATAGAAATAGTGTAAGTTTATTTTTTCAAAACAACCGGGTTCGATTCCCTAGCTGGGTACAGTGTTTTTTTTCAAATGTATGAATGCAGTTTTTCTTTTTATCAAAATCGGTGACATGGTTCCTAAGAACAAATCTTCGTATGTCTTATAGTTTCAGACTTTCCCATACTGACCGATTTGAATGGGCCACCCTGTATAGCGTTAGATGATAATAACTATAGTTTTTTATACCACATCGGTGGTATACAAGTGTACCTACGGTCCGCTTATAAATAAATAAATGGTAAGCGGTTACCGCAGGCTATGGACGCTTGCAATTCCAGGGATGACAATGTGCGTTGCCGACTCTTTAAAAATGTATAGGTACACTCCTTTCTTGAAAATTCTCCTACAATCCGTTTTCCTCACCTGCCTTGGTGCCTTGGGAAAACTCGGCAGAGAACTCATTCCACAACTGGAGCGTGTTAGGGAGGAATGTATAAAAATTACTCTTTAAAAAGAATAAAATTAAAAAATTTGAAAACTTACGACGTTTCTAATTGCAAAATAAAAATATAAAAGCCCCCCGACCATAAACGAAGTAGGTACATAAAAGATAAAAGTAGATTTCAAAAACGGTTGTATGATTGCGAGGTATAGTTAGAAATACAGAAAAATCCGTCGGGGGCTGCCATTGTCATGTCTGTTTTTAATTTCGCAAAAAATAAATAGTAAACTCGAGATATGTACATAATATAGCAACTTAAATCAAGGTGCCTGTAACACAGACCGAATAATCTTACTTCATTTCAGGGCAGGTAATGGCAGCCCCCGACGGATTTTTCTGGGTTTATAACTATACCTCGCAATCATACAACCGTTTTTGAAATCTACTTTTATCTTTTATGTACTTACTTCGTATATGGTCGGGGGGCTTTTATATTTTTATTTTATTATTTTGCAATTAGAAACGTCGTGGGTTTTTCAAAACTTTCAATTTTATTTTATTACTCTACTCTTGGAAGTTAAAGTAAGATTTGGAATAATACAATTTTATTTTAAAGCATTGATTATATTAAAATTAAATACTGTATTAAAATAAAGATATCACAACAAACTTTTCATAATGGTAAGACTATACAGGGTGTCCCAAGAAGTAGTAATATACTGAAGCTGGGAGGTAGAGGACCTAGAGGGCTATCTGAATCACCCCCATGTATGTTCCGCGATTTTTAGTATTTTCGGAATTATGTTTTTTTTTTAAATTTTCACATATCGCTGCGTACGATGAGATTTTTATTTATGGTGACGTGAATTATTGCGGTAGATGCTTGATTTTTTTTGTGTGCTAAGCTGATAGATAGGCCAATTCAGTATGGTAACATTTACTATCGTTAGATCTTTGAATGGCATAAAAAAAATTAAATGCCAAGAAAGATAAAATTACCCAGTATGTTCACAACTTCAAGGGCCCTTCAAAAAATAAAATCACAAAAAAAATAATTACCGATTGGCTTTTAAAAACTTGCTCTATCTATCAGGTAGCTACCCTGAAAATTTCATTTTATTATTAATAAGGCTTCAATCAAAAAATTTAAATCTAAATGTGGTAAGTGCACAATTTTAATTTACATAATGATTAATGCAAGCAAAGCAAAACCTTTCTAAATAAATTTCGTTCTAAATCACGCACTGGCCATCAATAGAAAAAGAACAAAAAACAAAAGACGGTTGACGCATGAGAAAATTTTCACGTTGTTTGGTCATCGTTGTTATTTTTCAATAATTTAAAAATTGTGTTTTAATACTGCTAATTGTTCGTTTCCCTAATCATTTTGGCTATTCATATGGACTTTGACTTGCATTACGATTTGGATTAGTGTTATTACCTGGAATCGACGAGTTGGCATCATTTAACTGGACTTGAGTTTGCGTGTAAGTGATCATGTTTACTTCACGTGATTACGCAGAAATGCATTACTATTACGGTTATGCTAGGGGGAATGCGGCGGAAGCTTCAAGGCTGTACCGGGAACATGTGGAACGAAGAGGCGGGCCTCAACCTGAAACGTTTCCTGACTATCGCATGATCTTAAGAGTACATAATGCGTATTTGGAAGGTCACATACCGGGTACGAAATCAGGCCGTATGGCCACTATCCTGATGTAGTAGATGCAGTTGTTGAAGAAGTAGAAAGAGACCCGTCGACTAGTGTGAGAGTTATGGAACGTCGTACCGGACTTTCTAAATTTCAGGTACACCGTACACTACAGAGCGTAGGATATCATCCGTTTCACATTAGAAAAGTGCAACAGTTGAAACCGGAAGATTACAATCGGCGAATTGAATTCTGTCAGGAAATGCTAAGGAGACAAGCTGCAAACGATTTTTTTTAACCAAATTTTGTGGACGGATGAATCCCACTTTAGACGCAATGGGATTTTTAATATGCACAATTCTCACTCATGCGCAATTGAAAATCCGAATTTAAAAAGGGAATCGTCATTCCAAGAACACTTTAGTGTTAACCTTTGGTCTGGCATACTTAACGGTAAGTTAATCGGGCCCTTTCAGCTGCCAGACCGCTTGGGCGGCAATCACTTTTTAAATTTTCTACGCGTCGATCTGCCCCTGCTGTTAGAAGATGTGGATTTGGAGACACGCAGAAACATAGTACTGCAGTGTGATGGTGCACCATGCCATTTTGCCTTGGACGTGAGAAACTATTTAAATCAAAGATACCCTGAAAGATGGATTGGTCGTTGCGGCCGGGGTGACGCCTGCCTTATAGCCTGGCCTCCACGTTCCCCCGACCTAAACCCCATAGATTATTTCTATGGGGATATTACAAAGACCTCGTCTACTCGAGAGAATGCCGCAATTTGGACGAGTTAACCCGGAAATTGAGAGTAGCAGAAGAAACCATTAAAAATAATAGAAGTGCATTCAGACGTTTAAAAGACAACTTTTTCCGGCGATGTCGCACTTGCATTGAGCAACAGGGGGGTCATTTTGAAAATTTATTGTAATTAAACACCTTGTAATTGGTTTTACTTTGCTCGCATTAATCATTATGTAAATAAAAATTTTGCACTTACCACAGTTAGATTTAAATTTTTTGATTGAAGCCTTATTAATAATAAAATGAAATTTTCAGGGTAGCTACCTGATAGATAGAGCAAGTTTTTAAAAGCCAATCAGTAATTATTTTTTATGTGATTTTATTTTTTGAAGGGCCCTTGAAGTTGTGAACATACTGGGTAATTTTATCTTTCTTGGCATTTAATTTTTTTTTATGCCATTCAAAGATCTAACGATAGTAAATGTTACCATACTGAATTGGCCTATCTATCAGCTTAGCACACAAAAACAATCAAGCATCTACCGCAATAATTCACGTCACCATAAATAAAAATCTCATCGTACGCGGCGATAGGTGAAAAATAAAAAAAAAATCATAACTCCGAAAATACTAAAAATCGCGGAACATACATGGGGGTGATTCGGATAGCCCTCTAGGTCCTCTTCCTCCCAGCTTCAGTATATCACTACTTCTTGGGACACCCTGTATAATACAAATAAGAGTAGATAAAGGAAGCTAATGAACAATCATCATCATTATCATCATCATCAGTAATCATCCTATAGATACACACGTACATTAGACTTAAGATTAAGTATTACTAACCTTTTATGGATAAGGTGTGTGAAATAAACGTTTTTTTTTTCATAACTTTTTTACGGAGTAACATGAATTGAGACATGAGACCGTATAGATAGGATATACCATACTATATGTGAAGTACTATCTGTGGCCGAAAACGCGAGCCGAAAGAGACTCGCTTTGTCTTAGTGTGACCCTCTCTAACATGGGTTAGTAACTATATTTATATATTGTATCGTCGGAGAGGCGGGGCACGAAACTTAAAGAGCCGGGTACATGCGATATTGGACTTTATTACGTTTCAAGAGGACGTGTACTATACATTAACTACTTCCAGAACTGTGTAGTGTATCCAAGCTAGGTTGAAGTACACTAAAGCAGCAATGGATATTACTTAGTGCCAAGACGCTTAAAAGATTCAACAAGGTGAGTGCTCAAAGCGTGCAAGATACTAAGACCCTACTGGCAAAGTTCGATGAGTCGATGCACTGCTCCGGGGGTCATGATTCTACGGCAAACAAACGATAGCGCGTTCTAACTCGATGAGGGCGCCATCTATTGGGGACCCGCATAACCGAAGCTTGTGTATTGAGTTTTAGTATGGGCGCGGGAGGTAGGCTAGTGCCATCTATTGGTGTCGTGCTATAATCTCCCCCTCTGTCCACGAAGTCGTCCCGACGAGTATGACAGGAGTCTTCTTTATTGTTTTGTCTTGCGAGGTCTACCACGGGGTCTAGTCGCATTATTTTGTGCAACGGGTTGCTTCCTAGGTCTGCCCCTCTTCCTGATCGGCATAGTAGGCTCTGGTACTGTAGCGTTTTGAGACCGGAATGGAGTTAGAGCTGATGCATGATAGATGCCAACTGGAGTGTTAGAATCGGTGGTAGCGATTTCAAATGAACTGGGGCCATGGCGACGCAAAATAATATATGGCCCATCACGTCGTGGAGCTAACTTGGAGGTGAATCCTTGACTGGATTTGCTTAAGACATGAGTGGTGGCTAAGACCAAGTCTCCATGTTGATAGTTGGGACAAGCTTGCCTTTTCTGGTCGACAAGGTCTTTCCGCTTTTCTTCTTTCCCTTCTTGTATTTCTCGTGCTTTGACCAAGGTATCAGCCATCATAACAAGGCGCGGAGTGATTTCTTTGATGAAGTTCTCGTTTCTCATTATCTCGCGAAGATCATGCTCCACATCGTCTGGCGTCCTTAGCTCGCGTCCAAACGTTAAATAGGCGGGCGTGTAACCCGTAGTGCTCATTATAGCCGTATTCATTGCAAAGCGGATACTAGGTAACTTCGCTGCCCATGTCGTGTGGCTGTCTTCAACGAGTATGGCCAATTGTGTCTTTAAGTCTCGATTTCTTCGTTCTACCGGATTTGTTTCGGGATGATATACTGGCGTGAAGCCATGCTTGATGTCAAGACAGTACGTCAATTGTTGCATGACACTGCTGACAAATTGTGTGCCGTTGTCACTTATAAATCGGTGTGGCGTGCCGTATCGCAGGATAATCTCATCTAGTAGTACCTTGGCGCATTCTTCTGCAGTGGCTCGTTCCAATGCAAATAATTCCACCCAACGTGATGCAACATCTTCAACGATAAAGATCCAATTATGGTTTCCCGCAGTCCGAGGCAAGGGTCCGAAAAGATCGAAAGCTACTACCTCAAAGCGTTGGTTATGAGCTGTGGTTTGGAGTAAACCAGTGGGCTTCTGGTTAGAACATTTGTAGCGCTGGCACTGTAGGCAATTACGGATATAAGCCTCGACGTGCTTCCTCATCCCTTTCCAGAAGTAACGCTTTGCAATGCGTTCAAAGGTCTTCTCTGCTCCATAATGACCAGCTGTTGCTTCATCGTGGTATGCAGCGGTAATCTTCGTTTGCTCTTGTTTGGGGATGACTAACTGGCTTGTTTCTACGTCAGAGTCTGGACTGTAGCGATATAATAAGCCATTGCTCATGTAGTAACCTTTACCGCTCCAGTATCGGGCGTTTTCTTCGTCATTACTCTCTAGACTGTTAACTATTTTCACAATCTCTTCATCCTTGTGTTGTTCTGTTCTTATTATTTCTTTGCTTTTGGCGGGCATATCCACAATCACCATGCAGAGTCCACAATCACTTTCTGTTTCGGGTTCGCAATTGGGACGGGACAAAGAGTCAGCAACAACATTTGTTCTCCCTGGGATATATTTTATAGTGATATCGTAAGGCTGCAGTAGTAGAGCCCATCGAGCTAATCTCCCAGTTGGTGATTTCAAAGACATGAGCCATTTAAGGGCTTGATGATCCGTCATAACTGTTATCTTGCCTCCTTCAATATAACCTCGGAATTTGTTGACAGCCCAGACTACTGCTAGGGCTTCACGTTCGGTCGTGGAGTAGTTACGCTCGGACTTAGTCAAGAGGCGACTAGCGTACTCTACCGGATGCTCTGTCTCTCCCTCCCCCTGGACCAGAACTGCTCCGAGTGCGTAGCTGCTTGCATCGGTCTTGATGGTGTAGGGTTTGGTTTCATCAGCTTGTGCGAGCACAGGCGAAGTCGTCAAAAATTCGCGTAGCTTGGCGAAAGCGTTAACTTGGTCATCTTTCCATTCCCAAGTGACGTTCTTCTTAGAAAGGCGTGTGAGTGGCTCGGCTATTTTGGCGAAACCAGGTATAAATCTTCTATACCAGGAACACATCTGAACGAATGACAGTAAGTGTTTCAGGTTTCGCGGAGGTGACATACCCAATATAGCATTAACGTTTTCAGGGTCAGGCTGAAGTCCATCAGCAGTAATGTAGTGCCCCAAATATTTTATCTTTTGGCAGCAGAAGTGACACTTCTCCCGATTCGCCGTCAAATTGTATTCTTTAAGTTTGTTGAAGACGTCCTGTAGATCTTTTATATGGTCTTCGAAGGTAGAGGACATGACTATCAAGTCATCCAAGTATACTAATAACTTGATTTGGCTGAGCGAAATTCGTAAACGATCCATCATTCGCTGAAATGTTGCCGGTGCGTTGCGTAGGCCAAACGGCATACGACAAAATCTGTACATTCCGAAAGGGGAGACGAAGCTAGTCTTCGTACGATGTTCTTCCTTGACGCTTATCTGCCAGTATCCAGCGCGGAGATCAATAGTGCTCATAAAAGGCGTTGGTTTGGCGTCGTGGAGTAAGTCGTCGATTCTAGGTAGTGGGTATGCATCAGGTGTCGTAATCGCATTAAGCTGACGGTAATCGACACATACCCTCGTGCTTCCGTCTTTCTTAGGCACCATCACTACTGGCGCGGCCCAAGGGGATGTACACGGTTCGATAATTTTCTCAGCTAACATCTTTTCCACCTCTTTCTTTAAGATCTCGGTCTTGACCGGTGACAAGCGGTAGGGTGGTACCGAAATAGGCTTGTGATCTCCTGTCTCAATGGAGTGCTCGAAACCTTTCACTGGTTCTCCATTAGCCTTGAAAACGTCTTGGTTCTTCTCCAAGAACTCGTCCAGTACCACAATGTCCACCGAAGAGAAAGATGTTGATGGGAAGAGTGTGTGATCAAGGTCATATAAGTCACACTCTTCGTCATAATTCTGAAGGCTTGCCCTCGCATCTTCAAAAAGGGCATCCAGTATAGGCGAGTAATTTGCAGGATACTCCGTGTGAGATCTCTTCCTGCGCGGAGGGGTCGGAGCATCAATCCTTACTAACGGACCATATGTGCGTGCGGTATTACTCTCCTCTGGTAACGAAGGCGATAGAGAAGGGTCTTCATCGGGCGTCATGGCAGCAAGCGCAACCCCCTCACCGAATACGAAGCTCTCTTCATAAAGCTCGAACTGTTGGGAAGGATCATCGACGAAGTGCCACGTGCACTGGGGCAAACTGAGATCAATAAGGGCATCTCGAATGAATCCAACTCCAAGGAGTGTGCGGTTACGACGTGATTCAGGTAGTACCAAAAAAGTTGCAGGTACCGTGCGGTCGTTAACCTTTACGGGAGCTTGGGTAACTAAAACATTCTTGTGCTTTGGGATACCATCCGCGAGCGTTACTCCAACTCTCAACTCTTTAAATTCGTACTTCTGTCTCTTTAGTTCGCAATACAAAGAATACGAAGCGATACTTGACTTGGCGCAACTATCCAAGTACGCGGCGCCAGCTACTCCTCCTATCTCAACATATATAACTGGACGATCTCTGGCGTCGATGGTAGCGAGAACTGAACAAAATCCAATTTCAGGTGCCGGTTGTTGTGTTCTTTTAGTATGGCAGGTTGGGCAGCTGCTCCTAACTACTCCAGGAGCACCGCAGCCATAACATCTAAATCTTGGTGTGGACGGAGATGGGTGCTGAACAACTGCATCCATTGTATCCGATCTCGCAGCTTCCTTTGATGCGTTATCTTTGCGACCAGTCAGCTTCCGACAATTCTCAGCGGCATGACCGTAGTTCTTGCAATATCTGCACCGCGGCTTACGCATTGAAGTGGACCGGGCGTCTTGGTTGTGCTGGACCAGTTTCGTTTCGTCGCAAGTTACAACAACCTTCTCGTTCAAGATGTGTTCAGCAGCGTGAACGGCTTTAAGCAGTCCTTTGAAGTCCTTAAAGTCGGCGCGAGGTACCTTGTCTCGAATTTCTAAGCGCAGCAATCCGTATAACATATCTAACTGAATTGTTTCTGTATGTCCGGGGCTAGGTAACTGTGAGAACAATAGCCGTTTCCGACGTATGAAGTCGTCTGTTGACTCGCCGTGCAGCTGTTTTTGTAAAATGTCTAAGTACAGCAGGTAAGGTTCTCGCACAGGTGCAAAGTTATCCCGAAGTCGTGCCTCAAAATCGGTCCATGTTGTAACGTCGTTTTTGACTCCTAACCACCAGACCCCAACTTCGCCTTTCAGTAAGATTGGCAACTCACTAAGGGCTGTTTGGTCTCCCATGTCAGCTGATCGTTTGAATATGTTTACTGCAGACAGGAAAGCTTCTACCACTTCCGGATCCTTGGTTCCGTTATAACTGTAGTTACAGTTGATGAATGAGCCCCTATTCGTTGACGGAGCAGGCATTCTATCCAAATGTTGTGCAAATTGTTCAGGTGAAAGCATTGTTGTTGGTTTCCTCTTGATCGTCGTGACTCTTCCAGACCGCGTGACAAAAGTTGGGCTCTTGAGTTTCAACGTTCCAAAACCTCCTCGACTCATTTAATAATGTAGGTCGTCTACTAGCGTATGTCGTAGCAGTTCTCGTAGCGCAGGTCGGGAACCGCAGCTCGTAGCCAATGACGTAACGATTCGCGTAGCAAATGATGACGTCACGTAGACGGGCCTCACGTGCAGGGCGCCAATGTATCGTCGGAGAGGCCGGGGACGAAACTTAAAGAGCCGGGTACATGCGATATTTGACTTTATTACGTTTCAAGAGGACGTGTACTGTACATTAACTACTTCCAGAACTGTGTAGTGTATATTACTTAGTGCCAAGACGCTTAAAAGATTCAACAAGGTGAGTGCTCAAAGCGTGCAAGATACTAAGACCCTACTGGCAAAGTTCGATGAGTCGATGCACTGCTCCGGGGGTCATGATTCTACGGCAAACAAACGATAGCGCGTTCTAATTCGATGAGGGCGCCATCTATTGGGGACCCGCATAACCGAAGCTTGTGTATTGAGTTTTAGTATGGGCGCGGGAGGTAGGCTAGTGCCATCTATTGGTGTCGTGCTATAATATGTAATATTTTATATTTATATTTTTAATAATAATATAATAATTTTTATTTTCAGGCATATCACCCATATCAAAAATAACACACAAAAATCATAATTTGCATAAAAAACACGTAAAAAAATTAAAATCAAAAAGAAATATATACTAAAATGCAGTTCGTTTAAAATAGTAAAACTACTATTTCTTGTTTTCGCTGTGGTGCACAGACAGCCAGTACCTAAAAACAGGGTTGTCCATATCGTGATACACGTTCTCTACGATAGTGTTCCGTGAGCGGCGCATGCCCTCACAGAAGGAGGCAATGCGAGCGCGCACAACGGCGAAGAAGTCGGGGATTCTGGCTTCTGCGAAAATGGCAGAAGCGCTACACGAGCGCGGTAGTCCCGCCCCATCAGAGTCCGAAATATATTATTATACTGAACCCTGATGGAGCCGTACGCTTTCCTTCTGTGCCTCACCCAAAGTTGACAAGTGTAGAAGGAAAGGCAGTATAACGTGCACTTGACTTGCCTGCTACACCTAGCAAATCTTCGGGCAATCATGGAATAAGGAATGAGTGCCAAAGGGACACGCTAAGACAAAGTGAATCTCTTTCGAACTCCTTTTTCAGCTTATCTATGGTTAATTTAATAACAGTCTTGTGTCCAAAGAACTTAAAGTACATTTTTATTTATCAAGGTTATCAAAGATATCGGTCCAGTTACTTATAGTGTTATGTCCGCCAGTTCCTGGGCCGAACTTGGCTGGACACGCTGCCGCGTGTCTAGATACTATACAGGTTGTTTTTATTGAATTCCGTTAACTGCGAGGGCCCATTCCTGAGATAAAATAAAGTAATTTTACGACTCCCAAGCGGACCCTGGCTTTAACATACTTCTCTACCATTACTTTCGCGTATTTGCGTACTGGTCACCAAAAACGTTAGAATAGTTAGATTCGTCCTTCACCTTCGGCTCCCTCTGAGCTTTGGGAATAGGTTTTGCATACAGATCTTTACTAGAGCAAGGTTGGCTTAGCTCAGCGTAATTTCCTTCTGAATTAGACGCGTATGGTTCAGCATAGTTTGATTTGTATGGTTCTGCGTATGTGTCGGATTGGGGGGTTGATTTGGACTTGATATAGGGCTCCGCGTAAGTGTCGGTGTCGCCATTGAAGCGCTGCGGGTCGGCATACATCGCTTCGCTCATGTCTAGAGAATCCTGTAAAAAAAAAGTTTGGCTAGGTTAGTTGGCCAAAGTGAGGGGCTCCAGTGCTTTCAGTACTTAGATCCAGGAGTCCTCCGCATTAGAGCGCAGGTTGCGGTCCTCGTGGAGTTTTTAGTGGATCGAAATACCACATAACCCAGTCATTCCCCGTTGGCTGGGCAGCTGGATCGCAGGTTTTCTCCAAGCAAAAAAAGGTTAGTTCGCCAGCGTTCCTGTATCGAGTCTCATAAATTTTCAAGCTAAAAGTCTAACTCGGTATGGGTACTTTGTCAATAGTTAACATTAAAGTTCTTTCCCGAAGATAGATCACAGAAAACTATGACTGTGAATGGAGTTTTAAGTATTTGTGTATTTCAGCCAACAAGGTGGACTGAAGATCTGGTCAAGATTGCGGGAAGCCGTTGGACGCTTTTTTTGGCTTCCCGCAAATTCGTAGATTTTAAATATTTTACAAAGGATGAAATAACAATGTAGACGTACGTATAGGTGAAAAACTTAAGTAAGTCAGCTGAGGGGCTAGTATGATCGCTTATATGTCGGACATACGAGGGTAAAACTGAAAGTTTCGGGAATAGAAGAAAATATGCAGTATAAGTGAGTTTATTTATTTTTATTGTTTTTCAAAATATTCTCCTTTGTATTTCATGCACTTATGCATGCGTTCAAACCAGTCCATAAAGCACTTTTTGAACTCTGAAGTAGGGGTCGACAAAATGGCTATTTTATAGGCCTCCACTGCTTCTTCTGGCGTCTGAAACCGCTGACCACGCAGTTTGTCCTTGATTCTGGGGAATGTAAAAAAGTCGTTGGGACTTAAGTCAGGGCTATATGGAGGGTGGTCCAATATTTCGACTTTTTCACCGTCCAGGTACTCAGTTGTTGTCCGAGCGGTGTGTGGGCTGGCGTTGTCGTGGTGAAGGATGATGCGACGACTAGGGTTTGTTTTTCGGAGTTCAGCAAAGACGTTCGGCAAACAAATAGTGGTGTACCAATCAGCATTGACTGTTCTACGATCCTCAAGAGCCACAGTAGCTACGTGACCAGATTTAGAGATAAACGTAGCCACCATCTTCTTAGCCGTACTGCGAGAACGAACAACTTTTGTGGGTTTGAGCTCGTCTTCGAAGACCCATACTCGGGATTGGTTTTTAGTTTCAGGCTCATAAGCGTATATCCACGACTCGTCACCTGATACTATGCTAAAAACAGCATTTGAGCGTCCCTTGTTAAATCTTTTCAAAGTTTTGCGGCACCAATTGACACGGACTATTTTCTGCTCGTCAGACAATAGGTGAGGTATCCAACGGGAAAATAACTTTTTCACGCCTAATTCTTCTTTTAAAATAATTTGTATTTGACTCATTCCAATACCCAGGTGCTCTTGAATTTCCCGATATGTCACATGTCGGTCTTCATTTATCAGACGACGCACAACATCGACGTTTTCTTGCGTGACTGCCGATTTTGGTCGACCTTCACGCACTTCGTCGGTGAGGGATACACGGCCACGTTGAAATTCTGAATACCACCTGTATATTGTAGTCTTTGAAGGAGCTTCAATATTAAAAGCAGCAACCATCCGCTCTTCACATTGTTTTTGTGTTAGTCCACTTTTAAAGTCATAATAAATCATAGCTCTGAAATTTTCACGGCACAATTCCATTTTAAGCAGTGACTCGACGACTTCAATAAACAATTGAAACCGAACCATACTTTTTTTTTCTAAGTGGCCAGTGTGTTGAGATAAGGAAACTTCAGAGATTATAAAAAGGTATAATACATGTTAAAAATAAATTAATAAGTATTCGATTCCCGCCACTTTCAGTGCAAGCCTCGTATAGCATTCGTCCCGTACTGTCAAGTATGTAAGTGCGAGAGGGACGAATGCTATATGTCCGACATATAAGCTATCATACTAGCCGGGCTGTTGTATGTAGTTGTGACGTGTTCGAATAGGAGTTTGTTTTGTTCGTGTTGCACATTTTAAATATGTAATGTCTATTCGAACACGCTAAAACTACATACAACAGCCCGGCTAGTATGATAGCTTATATGTCGGACATATAGCATTCGTCCCTCTCGCACTTACATACTTGACAGTACGGGACGAATGCTATATGTCCGACATATAAGCTATCATACTAGCCGGGCTGTTGTATGTAGTTGTGACGTGTTCGAATAGGAGTTTGTTTTGTTTGTGTTTGCACATTTTAAATATGTAATGTCTATTCGAACACGCTAAAACTACATACAACAGCTCGGCTAGTATGATAGCTTATATGTCGGACATATAGCATTCGTCCCTCTCGCACTTACATACTTGACAGTACGGGACGAATGCTATATGTCCGACATATAAGCGATCATACTAGCCCCTCAGCTGACTTAAGTTTTTCACCTATAACATCGTTACATCGTTAACGCTCTAGCTCCATCTCACTCTATCAAATGTGTTAGAGTGAAAATATGTGTAGCAACATAATATATGACTTGATCAATGTATAATAATATCGAACATGGGTAGGTACATGGCTTATTACCTATTAAGGATATATTTTTATACTCTTTCCTTCCGTGCAATCGTGCTACAATTAAAATTAGTATTTTATTTACCAATTTGTTTAAACCTTATCGCATGAAATAAACCTTATCGTACAAAAGGCTGACTTAATGCCTCATGCCATACTCTACCAGTCACCCTTAAGTGCAGAAAATGAAATAAACTTTAAAAACGTACATAATTACACGAATAAATATTCATGATACTTGCATATAAACTGTATTCCCAAAGGGACAGGTATGTCACATGAATTTTCAGTAGCACTTCTAGCATTTGTATAAGTGGTTTAGAAAATATACTGACTGACCATTCTACAGTTACGACGAACTTTTAAACCAGTAAAATAGTATCCACCATATTAATTATCAGCCCAAGGACGTCCATTGCTGGACATAGGCCTCATCAGAAATGAGGCCATCCGCAGTAGAACCAATTAAGGTATTCAATTGGTTCTACTGCGGATGTCTAAATTGTAGATGTAAAAAATAGTCTAAAGTGTCTAAATTATTATTGATGGGGTACCTTTGGCTCGCTGTAGTTATTCTCCACAGTCACCTTCGGTTTACGAACACGGTTTGGCTTCTGCGTGGCATTTGGTTTTTGCATGGTTCTTGGCGCTGGCAGTGGCACGGTCTGGTAAGTGTTCAGGTCTTTTCCCATATTTGCATACGTCGATTCGGCAGGCTGAAATCAGTTAATATACCATCAACAACAATATTCTATATATAGCCCAATGCTGTCTTTGTCGTGTTTCCTAACCTAATATGCTCCGGATTATAAGTATTTCTATCCCACGATATAAGCAGTGTAAGAATCCTTGGGCTTTGCAGTTGTTATGCACGTCACTATCCGTATTTTTGTCAATATATATACCTTTTTAATTAATGGATATATTCAGTGCAATAGAGTAATTTTATTAATCATCTATTTTGTTTTAAATATTGTTTCATAATTGTAAACTTTTACTACATTAGACTTTCAAGCAAAAAATGACATGCGGGCAAAGTTGTCATAAATAACTAAAAATAATACTAGAAAAATTGGTAGTTTATTTGTAAATGTGCAATACCTACGTATTGTTTTACCATAAGTACATTTTTTATTAGGGTTCCGTAGTCAACTAGGAACCCTTATAGTTTCGCCATGTCTGTTCGTCCGTCCGCGGATAATCTCAGTGACCGTTAGCACTAGAAAGCTGAAATTTGGTACTAATATGTATATCAATTACGCCGACAAAGTGGTAAAATAAAAAGTGGAAAAAATATTTTATTAGGGTACCTCCCCTATACGTAAAGTGGGGAGTGATTTTTTTTTTTCAATTTAACCCTAACGTGTGATATATTGTTAGATAGGTATTTAAAAATAAATAGGGGTTTACTAAAATAATTTTTTGATAATGTTAATATTTTCGGAAATAATCGCTCCAGAAGTAAAAAATATGTGTCCCCCCCCCCTCTAACTTTTGAACCATAAGTTTTAAAAATATGAAAAAAATCTCAAAAGTAGAACTTAATAAAAACTTTGTAGGAAAATTATTTTGAACTTGATAGGTTGAATAGTTTTTGTAATTTTTTCAAAAAAAAAAATGTGACGGACGGAAAACTACGGAACCCTACACTGAGCGTGGCCCGACACGCTCTTGGCCGGTTTTTGTAGATGGGATTGCGTTTGACCCTAGCCTAACCTGATGGGAAGTTAAGACAAGGTCTAAGATGGAAAACGAAGAAGAAGAAGATAGGTATAGGTTTATTTTCTATTCCTTAATATCTGTTTCATGTTTATGTTTGATTGTTTGTTTATTACCAATAAATAAATAAAATAAACACCAGAAAACCAGAAAAATCTCGGTATACTGGCAAGAGTGGCAAGTAATAATTGCTATGTGGGCAAAGTTATAATGTCTCTACACCAGGGGTGCTACCGCGAGCTTCGAAAAACGAACTTCGTAGCGTATCGTCCCTTTCACTCTCGTGTTATACACTATATGATGGAAAGGGACGGTACGATACGAAGTTCGATTTTCGAAGTTCGCGGTAGCAGGCCAGCATTGTAATCTGTCAATTAAATGACTGGCAGCATTTTTTAAACAATAAACTTTATATACCAAAGCAAGTCTAAGTATACCATAGACAATTCATTATATGACTGGTCTTAGAGCTGGTGGGAGAATCATAATGAAGTTCCATACATTATTATACAAATGTGATTTTTTTAATTTTTAAATAACGCACGTATCAATGCTCGTATTCCGCCACCGTTTCGATTTAAGAACCTAACCCTTTTTCAGGCCACGCCAATCTAGAAGGCTTTACAAAAAACAAAATATGTATACTTATACTCAAAATTGTTAGGTTATGGTGATTAATTTCAATACGAGTCACTTTTTACGAAAATGCAATGTAATTCGAGCCTCGAATCAGATAACTAGGATTGAAATTCTATTGACACGTATGTGGTCGTGCAACTGTTGCATAAATTACTAATATTTACCGGGGGTTTCTTCTGGCGACACTTCACGATACAGGCCACAACGACGCCAATGGTTACGATCAATAAAACTCCTACAAGCAACCATTTTAACCATCCCATACCTTCATCCCCACCTGAAACGTCATAGGAATTAATATAACATATTCAAATATGCAACGATATAAAATAAGGAGCGTTCATGGCCCAGCGGCGCCCGCGTACCGCGTGCGGTATGCGAGGTTAAGCAATGTCGGGCGAGGTCAGTCCTTGTATGGGTGACCACTTTGAGTGGTTACTAACTGAGCGCTCCCGTACTTTGGAAGGCTCGTTAAGCCGTTGATCCCGGTTGCTGTCTATGATAGCAGCCGTTAAGCAAAGTTAGAGGCCTCCGGGCGGCTTGAGAACCTCTAACAGTCAAGTTGCCCATCACTCACTTGACAAGCCTAATCCCAATAAGGTCTAGTTTCCCCCTCGGGTTGGAAGGTCAGATGGCAGTCGCTTCCGTTAAAACTAGAGCCTACGCCAATTCTTGAGATTAGGTAGCGGACCCCAGGCATCCTTCAGGATGCAACTGTACTGGGAATAACGCTAGGAGGATGATGATTCAAATATGCAACGATATTTTTAGGATTTCAAGCTAACATGGTCACTACACTAGAATTACTGTTCAAAACGGGGTAGTAGCACTGTGAGGAAAAAGTGAACCAAGAAGAGGGTAGATGGCTATGGAGTGTGGGTAGACCAAAAATAAAACTCGCAGCACGTCAGTTAATCCTTGAAAATGGTGCTTGCAACAGCGCCGAAATATCGGATACTCAACAATATTAACATACATGGTAAATACCCCGTTTTGAACAGTAAATCAACTGATATTTTTAGGGTTCCGTACCCAAAGGGTAAAAACGTCCGTCCGTCTGTCTTTCACCAAGCTTTATCTCAAGAACCGCAATAGTTACACGGTTGAAATTTTCGCAGACGATGTATTTTTGTTGCCGCTATAACAAAAAATATTAAAAACCCGGCCAAGTGCGAGTGCGGACTCTTTGCCGTTTTTATAGATAATGGTATGGAACCCTTCGTACGCGAGTCCGACTCGCACTTGGCCAGTTTTTTTACCAACATAAAATAATTCGTATATTAAGTCAGATAGTGAGATTATCAGATTACGTACAGTCAGCTACGCTACTCTTTATTACAAGGGAATTGTAGGCTGCTGTGCATGGAAGGCACGTTAAGCCGTTGATCCCGGCTTCTGTCTACGACAGCAGTCGTTAAGCCAAGTTAGAGTTCGATAAAACTGCTAAGAAACCTCATATTTATTTTTAAGGACCGATTGATTGATGTGCCACATGTTACTAGATTTTATTTTTATTTTCAGTTACTTGTATGGAGTGCCCCCATTTATTTTGTTTTTTGGTTATTTTACTACGTAGCGTCTTACAAAACATCTTTAATCCAATTTTTATTTCTTTGTTTGCTGTGTGTAGTTTTTGAGGAAAATGCCTACTTATGAGATACGGACTGACTGACGGACAATGCGAAACTAGAACTACATCGTGCTTTAGGATGTAAAACTCTTGAGTGTCGATTAATAGGGCTACTATTGCTCGTGGCAAGTTCTCTCAGGACTTATGAAGAACATATTTTCCGCACTTCTATCAAAATGTATGGAGGTATATACTTATAGGTACCTCATTGTCTTTCAATTTACGGTTTTGCGTTTTTTGGGTTCCGTACCTCAAAAAGAAAAAGAACGGAATCCTTATCACGCTTGTTTCTCTAAGGCGTGGTATAAAAAACAAGAGCGTGTCGGGCCACGCTCAGTGTAGGGTTCCGTAGTTTTCCGTCCGTCACATTGAGTTGACATATTAAGTACAGAAACACAAAACCCTAAAAAGCACGTCATTTCATTGTGATTTTGTAGAAATGACAGGTACAATAAACACCTGTTTATACGGTTAAATTACAAACTTAGTTCAGAAATTATTTTTGTAATTTTTTCAAAAACTATTCAACCTATCAAGTTCAAAATAATTTTCCTACAAAGTTTTTATAAAGTTCTACTTTTGAGATTTTTTTCCTATTTTTAAAACTTATGGTTCAAAAGTTAGAGGGGGGGGGGGACACATCTTTTTTTACTTCTGGAGCGATTATTTCCGAAAATATTAACATTATCAAAAAATGATTTTAGTAAACCCCTATTTATTTTTAAATACCTATCTAACAATATATCACACGTTAGGGTTAAAATGAAAAAAGAATCACTCCCCACTTTACGTATAGGGGAGGTACCCTAATAAAATATTTTCTTCCACTTTTTATTTTACTACTTTGTCGGCGTAATTGATATACATATTAGTACCAAATTTCAGCTTTCTAGTGCTAACGGTCACTGAGATTATCCGCGGACGGACGGACAGACGGACGGACAGACATGGCGAAACTATAAGGGTTCCTAGTTGACTACGGAACCCTAAAAAGGATCAATCGTGGAGCAAATATTTATTTTAGAAATGGGGGGCAATATTGAGCGGTAAATTAGAAAATAAAAACAAGTTTTCAAACTATATCGTGAGATATACCTATCAAATAAAAGGTCTTAATGTGAGAACCTCTTTTTTAACCGACTTCAAAATTTCAAAAGAGGAGGTTATCAATTCGGTTGTATGTTTTTTTTTTTTTTAATTTGAAAATATTTTTTTTGATTGTATGTATATATATCCAAGTTGGTCCCGTTTTTGTCAAAAGGCAGTTCTGATGATGGGATCCATGAGGAATTGAGGGAACTCCTCAAATCTTTAAGGCAAACATATAGTGATTTTTGTGTTTTTATCAACAAGTCAAGCATTTGCATCCAAAAATGTGACATTGGATGAAGTGGAACTGCTGATGATGATCAGAACAGAACTCTTTAACGACGAAAAGTTCACGTTTGGCGATTTGTCCTCCTAGCTGTGTTTGTTAAGCAAGTTCTATTTTCACGATTAATTTTTGTCTTGCTCGAGTTCTGATGATGGGATCCATGAAGAGTTGAGGGAACTCCTCAAATCTTAAAGGCAAACATATAGTGATTTTTGTGTTTTTATCAACAAATCGAGCATTATCATACAAAAATGTGACATTTGATGAAGTGGAACTGCTGATGATGATCAGAACAGAACTCTTCAACGACGAAAAGTTCACGTTTGGCGATTTGTCCTTTTAGCGGTGTTTGTTAAGCAAGTTCTATTTTCACGATTAATTTTTGTCATGCTCGAGTTCTGATGATGGGATCCATTAGGAATCGAGGAAACTCCTCAAATGTGAAAGGCACACAAATAGTGATTTTAGTATTTTCATGAACTAATCAAGCATTTTCATTCATAAAAGTGACATTTGATGAAGTGGAACTGCTGATGATGATCAGAACGGAATTCTTCAACGACGCGTAGTTCACGTTTGGCGATTTGTTCTCTTCGTTTTGTTTGTCAAGCAAGCAAGGTTTTTCCATGAGTTCATGAGGAATTGAGGGTACTTAGTCTTCTACCATCATAAACATACTTATAGCCATTTTTGTATTTTATTGTATGGAATCTAAGAGTGCACCATCTAAGATTAATAATCTTTCACCGGACTCCCCCATTGAAGTCGGTTTTTTTTTCTTAAAAATTATTTTATAAATATTTCATAAACAATTTTGAAGTGATTTGAGAAAATAGACGAAAATTGATCTCCGAAACTACAATTTTGAAAATGAATACACAAAACAGTCCTTTACCTGAAGATTACAGGAAAACCTGAAAAAGTCTAGGTTTAATAGTTTTTGAGATATCGATATCATGTGAATTTCCTAGAAGATGCGACTGTTTTGATTCGAAGTAATGGATAGTGGTTTCACATGTGGAGTGGTAGTGGTAGTGGTGGGAATGGAGCCCTTCATTGTGCGTGGTCCGACACGAAAAGTTTCGCGCTCGCTACGCTCGCGCATTCATTTATTGTGTGATGTCCTGATGGCTCGTCCGCCTGTCCCCCCCCTTAGAACTTCTATATCTACGAGAAGGACGCGTGTACTGTTGACGGGCAATAATTGCTCAAAATATTGCCCGTGTAAGAGCACCTTAATATATGTAAATTACTTTCGACACGTTTTTGCATTTGTAGTAGTATTTGTATTTTTACAGGGACACACGTACACGTTGACGTACACACACATGTACATATGTCTGTGTGTGAGGCCGGCTACAAGCTGGCTATTGGCTATGTGCACGTCTGAAACGTCAAACGTCAAAGGTCCCGAGACAATATCAAAATTTAGAGATGTCAAATAATGACACATGAATATTTTATTTACTTTAGTAAACGAGAAAGACCCCGTATTGGAAATTTTACTGAAAAAAAGTTGGTTGTTTGTAAAGTAGGTTTACGATCGAGATGTTTACGTGATAACGTCTTACTTCACTTGCACTTCACTTATACCTGCGATCGCGCTCGTGAGATTTTGGTGTGACACAAGTTTCTGAACATGTCACCCGACTAAAACGATTTTAAAGACGTTATCACGTCAATAAATAAGAGAATAAATAAATACATACAAACGAAACGAATCGTAGGAAACCGTTAAGAAACCAATAGAAAACGTGAAAGTAAATTTGACAGTGGTCCCCGGTTAGTACACATTTCTGCCATGGTGTGCGCTACGATCGCCTAGCTTACCCCCACCACCTACTTCGCACATAGCCAATAGAGGTCACAACTACGAATACAAAAACGTCTCGAAAGTAATTTACCTGTACTAAAAATGTGTACAGTTAGCGTCAAAACTAGCTACACATTTGAAAAGTTCAAAAGTCTTTATCACAAAGCATATGCAGCCTTCATATGCGTAGATTCTTTTGATGCTGACTGTACTTGTGTCTTATATTATAATAATAATAATATCTTTATTTCAGACGTTAAACATCCATATAATGTTAGTTAAACTTAATCTAAGTTAGTAACTGCTAATAACATTTATTTACCTACTTAACTCTAAATTGCGCAACCGCTTTTATTTGGCTGACCCAGTATATTAATATAGGGCAGTCGTACTTGTCAGCAATGACACCCAGGATGCCGTTGGAACTTCCTCTGAGTCTGTTCAGCATCGAGGCGATCTTCTTGCGCATAAGTGCCTGAAAACTGTCCGTGCGGGCCTCCGCAAACATGCACGAAGCGATACACCACCTGGGCAGTCCCAACAGCATCCTGAACGCATTATCGCATGATTATATTTGACAGAGTGTAAAGGTCTTCGTTTTCCGGTTTTCCCGCTGTTCTCATCTACAGGTCGCATTTCTCAACAGATTCTCTTGAGATTTTGTGAGCAGGTTAGATAATTTTATCGTTTTTTTGTCGAGTCAGTTTTTACTCGACTGCGCCACAAGGAGGGTTATGTTTTTCGAGAGTATGTATCCCAACTAGCAAAACAGTCACAGAATACGCACATTATAAGAGTGGTATGCTCATAACGCTCTTATAATTGTTTTGGAAGATGTCGTCGCGCTTATAATACTCTTAGACAATCTTATACGGACTAAAGAACGCTCCGTCTAATTACCTAGTCTCATATATGTATATAAGAGCATTTTATAATACTATTATAAGCCTCTTACTCCTACAGTAACATTTACAAAGATTCATTGCACTTCAAATAGCCTGTTCTTATAACAGTCGCAGAATGCGCACTTTATGAGAGTGGTAGGCTTGTAGCGCTCTTATAATTGTTTTGGAAGATGTCGTCGCTCTTATATTAGCCTTGTACAAGCTGGCCGTAGTATATAATAACCGTAAACAAACTTTTTATTGTCTTTTAAAAATCAAATAAATACAAGTATGTATTGACAACATTGTAAAATGTCGGTAGACCGGGGTCGCAACTCGCACCGCGCGTGTTTGTGTCGACTCGTCACTTATTTAATTTTCCCATGACTTCGCGGACCGCCAGTGGTCCGCGGACCACCGGTTAAGAACCACTGTCTAGGGCAATAAAGGGCATTTAAATTTAGCCGCGGTAAAGAAGCGGTACTTTGACACTGACAGCTGACATCTTTCATATCGTAACGCACCCTCATCGACAAGTCAGGGGTGCTACCGCGATCTTCGAAAATCGAACTTCGTGTCGTGCCGTCCCTTTCACTCTCGTGTTATACACTATATGACGGAAAAGGACGGTACGATACGAAGTTCGATTTTCTGAGTTCGCGGTACGCCCTCAGGAGTTGCCTAATGTCACAGAATAAGTAATAGTCTAAAGGTGCTCTTACACGGGCAATATTTTGAGCAATTATTGCCCGTCAACAGTACGGTTGTCTCACTTTTACTTACAGGCCAGAGAAGGACGCGTGTACTGTTGACGGGCAATTGCCCGTGTAAGAGCACTTAATGTTGGGAACCGGATGAAGCGGGTATAGCTGCATGCATACGTAAATAAGATAAGATAAAATAAAACAATAATTTATTCAATAAACATAATATACTTATACCTAATTACTTACATAATTGTAATTATAATCACTAAAATAAATCTAAAATAAAAACAATATATATCAATATGAATGTTATGCCGCTAAAAGTACTCACTTACACAACACAAGAAGCAAGTAAAACTTTTAATAATAATAAAAGTATGATTTATTATTCGTTTTTTTTCTTTTTTTATTATATAACGTAATTTTTTTTATAACGACTGTATTTATTATCAATAGTTTTAAGTAGTGTCAATGTATTGTTTTGTTTGTCATATCATTAAAAATATATATATTTATTAAGCGCTGTCTTCGGAGTATTCTTAAAATTACATGGAAGGATAAGGTTACTAACGAAAGAGTGCTGGACATTGCACAGCTCCACAGCATCACCGCCCTGCTGAAACAGAGGCGTTTGCGGTGGCTTGGGCATGTGCAACGCATGGACGCCTCTCGTTTGTCCAGGCAGATTATGTTCAGCCAAATTGCATTCGGAAAGCGCAATGTGGGACGTCCCATGCTCCGCTTCAAGGACTGCGTGAAACGTGACATGGTTGCATTCAACATCGATTGCAGCACTTGGGAAGATCTTGCTGGGAATCGCGATGAGTGGAGAAATACTATCGCAAAGGGCCGCGAAGTCCACGATAACACCTGGTTCCAAAATCTTGCCCACAAGCGTGTTAAACGGCATGACCATCAAGACTGTACCGATGCTACGGTCCCTCAATTCGTGTGCCACAAATGTGGTCGCAAATGTCGATCCCGGATTGGCTTATATAGCCACGAGAGGTGTTGTCTCTCGCGTGCAGACGCTGTTTAAATCATCTGTCAAGATGTGTGAGGCCTGATGATGATGATGATTTATTAAGCACAATAACAGGTCAATATACATTATAAATTAAAACTGCGCCGCGCTCTGCGTCATGCTCGAACCAAAGGTCCCCAAAATGCTTGCAGCATTGCCTCGCTGAACAGCAATTGAGACCTGTTGGACGAGCCATGACCCAGAGCGGGGGTCAAGGCCCCTCTCCCTCAAACGTCTGCCTAACTGTTTGAAAGTAAATTTCATTTGTATTTATTTAAATATTTCAATTTCATAATAATATTAGTAATGGCAATTTTAAAAGCGACCATTTCAAGAAGCCGACAATTTAGGAAGTAATGAGTTCCAGAAATGGTGGTTTTACAAAGCGGGTAATGCAAAAAATGGGTCTTGTTAAAAGTAGACCTTTTATGTATTAGACATTTTGCGTTACGGGCATTTTAAACAAAGGTCATCATTTATATTTATGTACATATATGATGACCTTTACTCAAAATATATATTATAACCGGTAAAGGTATATTGGTTACACTTTTTTTATGTGTTAGCTGCTGGGAAATCACTTCATGGTTCCATCGGAAGATCAGCGCTGATAATCGCGCCAGCACCATGCTGAGATGGAACCATTCCGGGCAATACCTATTACTATTACTATTTTTAATGTTTATCTTTTGTTGTGTTGTATCGTCACGAATAATGTTTTCTGCTTCTATTTATTTATATTTGTTAAAATGAGCCTTTTGTTGCCTGAATCAAATTAGTCATTTTTATTTGTGAGCCCAAACCGCCGATATGAAGTGAGACACACAATTACCACGCCTAATTCTCTGATGAGGCTTACAAAGTGGCCACTGACCGGTCGAGATAATACATTTGATATTTATAACATAATTACTTAAGCCTAGGAAAGATCATATTACATATAAACTACTATTGCATCCCTTTCAAAATAAATTAAGTTCAGCTGTGTTCGCTGTGAAAAAAATTAGACTGCTCACTGACGAAGCTACGGCAAGGCTACTTTAGTTCTATCATTGTATAATATGCTATGGTATTTTGTTATGGGGTAGAGCTGCTGATATCGAGACAATTTTTATTTAACAGAAACGAGCAATCCGAGCGATATACTCCTTGAAAAGCCGCGATTCCCTGAGAGAATTGTTTAAATCAATTGATGTTATGACTGTACCAAGTCAATACATCTACGAAAATATTATGTAATGTAAGGAAGAACCCAGGTCTATTTCGTAGAGGATGTGACGTTCATAATGTGAACACTAGGAATAAATTTAAATTGTTAGCAGTAAGAACTAGGTTAAGTAGAGTTAAAAAGTCTTTTATGGGGCTCTGTACACGTTATTACAATAAGCTACCAGATCATATTTTAAATATGTCAGAAAGCAAATTTAAGGTCACTGTAAAGGAAACATTAAAAAAGAGAGCGTATTACAGATTAGACGAATATGTAAGAGACAAGGATATATGGTCAAATGTTGTTACCATTACCTAAGTTTATAGCTGTCAAATAAGAACTATAATAATGTAAAGTATTGACATTCAAAAAGTGTTCGGCAAGAATTTATTTTGAATAAATGATTATGATTATGATAAACTACGCAGATCTTGCTCATAGCGTAGTCTTCAAATAATTTAAATCAAAAACACAACATTGAATCTAAAAGGGTCGGTAACGGATTGGGATTATTCCGGAAACGCATGGTTCTGTAGGCTACGGCGTCTGATGAAAAAAAACCGGCGTCTGATGAAAAAAAAATGCGAGTCTGACTCACACACCGAGGGTTCCGTGTACCCTTCCCCACCCCATTAATTCAGGAGAAATTGAACGCCATGCGTAATTTCGACTTAAAATCTACCGTAAAAAAGAAAAAAAATTGTTTTAAAATGTACAAATCAAGCCCTTTCATATGACATCCCACTTGACATACTTAGTCACTAAACTTTGAACTCCCCTAAGAAAACACAGATAAAAAAAGAATTATAAAAAAAACACGTTTAATGTATCTGGGTTCGCCATTCTAAATTTCAAATCTTTAGCATAAATAGTTCTTGAGATATAAATTAAGTAATGTGACAGACAGACACAGCGGCACCATGAGGGTTCCTTTTTTACCATTTTGGTACGAAACCCTAAAAAACTAGGAGTGGGGCGTTTCTTCATGAACTAAACTTGGTATCTAAAGTATTTCTACAAATTAAGGGTGTAGCAAAAATGCGATGCGTTTAAGCCGTTAATAGTCATCGCTTTCTTTCTAAATTAGTAGGACTACAATTTATTTGATATCAACGAAAATTTTTGGTAGGGTGAAATTGGTGATTGGGGACTTTGACGAAACTAACCCATACAACCCTTTTTGTGCTAAAAACATGTCCCATATTTATTTCAAGTCAGAAAGCGATACGAATTAATACCAAACGGATCGCCACCTTTTTGTTACACCCTCAGGTATATATTATTTAAGGGCAACGAATTTGTAATATTTTCTGTTCCACCGTGATACAGTAATACTACTGGTACGGGAAACAGAGGAAGCTTACTCCAAGTGTTATAATTATAATAAGATAAAAATTAATTGTACATACATAATTGTATCAGATACAGCATTTGGCTTCAAAAATGAATCTAATCTAAATCTGAAGTTGAATTTAGTTTGCTCTACTTGATAATACCTTATAAAAGGTGTGAATCAGCTACACCTGCCACGCCCTTAATTTTACTTCATACAATATTTATACTTAAACACAGCGCATCTAATAGTATCATATCTCACCAGAAGATCCTCAAAAAGGGGCCAAACTAAAAATCAGCGCTGGACCCCAGGCCCAGCATATGCTGAGGATGGTACCCATTTCCAAAATCAGACACTTAACACTTACTTAGCAATGATGTAGTGTAGGTTAATTAGGGTAAGAATTTTGTTTATCTTGCCCTAGTTCACATATTATGTAGTTTTTTTTGCTATGTAATTTGCTAACTGTATAATCATAATAATACGGCAATAAAGTTAATTTGAATTTGAAAAAGTGTAAGTAGTCATAAGTCTTTTTCTTGCGTTTTTTTTTTATATCCTATTATTATTGATGTCAAAGTTGAATATCAAATGAATTACACCAACTGTCACTAAACTTACAATATTTTACCTGTATTCGATTGCAACGCCGCATCTTCCTGAACTGCTGGAGTAGCTTCATTTGTTATTGAAGACTCGGTTGACGCTGAAGGAACAAATATAAGATTTACATTACAAATGACGCTGATGTGTGGATTGGCATTAGAACGACGGAGGGCCTTGAAAATAATGCAGAGGGATCGCTAGTAGTGGCGGCTGCAAATGCAAGGCAAAAATAAACGATTGGGTAGCCTAGTGGTAGGGCCAGCCGGATAATTCACTTAAGAGTATACTTACAAACCAGTTATCAGGAACCAGAGTCAGTCTTCGATTACGCACAATACGGTAGTTGACAACAGTAAAATTAAATTATTCTCACGTTACCAAAAACCACAACCTATATTGTTTTGAAAAGATCAGTTTTTTAAAATACGTAACGACGAAAATAAACGCTTTTTGACCACAGATAATTCGTGACCTATGTTGTTGCAATTTCCCATCAAAATGTATACAAACAGAGCTCTATTGTTTTATTTATTTATTATCTTATTTATTCAAGACAACAGCCGTAAATATAAAGTTTACATGAGATTGGTGAAATGACATCTATTGGACCGTAAAGTTGACTCGTAAAGTTGAATTCTCAAAATGTTGAATTTCCCAGAATGTTGAAACTCATAATGTTGAAATTGTAGAAAGTTGATTTTGCAACAAGTTGAAGTCCCATAATGTTGAATTTGCAGAAGGTTGATGTTACTTAACATTTAACACTAATTCAATTCAACTTCTTGACTCATGAGATTTTAACATTTTGAGAAACTTTAAAAAATCAACATTCTGGGAAATTCGAAATTTTAAGAATTCAACTTTATGGTCCGAAAGGAAATAGCATAAGGCCAACAGTTATCCATTGATTTACAAAATTACATAGTAGTTTATAACAAATGAGATGCGGCGACAACCTTCTTTGTAAATATGTATATAGTTTGTGACTTATGTTATCGCGCATGCGTACTGTTATTAGTTCTTCTTTTTAGTGGTGACAAGCATCGTACATGGCTCATCATCCTCCTAGCGCTACCTGATCCCAAGAATTGGCGTAGGCACTAGTTTTTACGGAATCGACTGCCATCTGACCTTCCAACCCGAGGGGGAAACCGACCTTATTGGGAATAGGCTTGTCAAGTGAGTGGACAACTTGACTGTTAGAAGTTCTCAAGCCGCCCTGAGGCCTCTAACTTGGCTTAACGATTGCTATCATAGACAGCAACCGGGATCAACGGCTTAACGTGCCTTCCAAAGCAGTATATGGCTATTGTCCTTAATTGTATTTTATAATTGTAATATTATGTATAAAGTATATATAATATATCCGAACACCGCGTACAAAGTACTATGGTAAAAGAAACTTAATGTACGAGGGTGCCCAATTATATAATAAGCTGCCCAATCAAATAAAAGAAACCAAATCATTTCAGATATATAAAAAGAGCCTTAAAAAACACATTCTCCGTGACCATTCCGAATTTACGTAACCTTAATATTAGATATTTAACTTTACAAATTAAAAATACTTCTATTTTAAATAATTTCCACTTCTATTTTATTTTTCTAACTAGTAAAAACCACTTAAAAATACTAAACCTACCCAGTGTATAATAATATAATATATAACACTATATACAATAAAGTATTTACTTACATATATATGTACATTAAAATACATAATTAGAATTATTACACGCCAATATTATTATAATTGTTTATTTTTTACATGATATTGCTATCACGGCCGTTATCGTCATGAACGCCATAGCAATCACTACTTGATACGTATTAATACTAGAAACGCAGTCTTGTTAGGTAGCTATTCAAGTCGCTTGCGGAGCGCGGCGAGTGGAACGACCGCTCAGATGAACGTCTTCCGATAACGCACTGAGGCAGCGGATCTCTCGCTCAAGTTACGCTGGTCGGTTAAAGATCTCAGATGGGTCGCGCTCGCGCGGGTGGTTGCTACGACCAGCTAAGAAGACAAACATGGTACCCACATTTTCAAATATTGTATGTTTAATTATAATTAAGGTGTAGAAACTACTGTTTTGTATAATGTTAGCTACTACTTTCGTACACTGTTAAGATATTAACTTAAGATAATTCTGTATTTCTCTAGTTTAAGTGAATTGTAACATTCTTTTAGAGAAATAAATTCTTAAACCATAAAGTGTAAATATAGTGTAAATAGGAAGTTATGTCTCTCATTCTCGCTATAGTGGATATTTCCCACAAGTGGTGACCTACAGAATCGTGAGTGTTTGAACATTTTGTTACAAATTCAATTTCCTAAGAAAAAATATGACAGAAAAGAATGACAGCGTTCCTAACATCGGCCGCGTGGCCGTCAATCCGCCTCCCTTTTGGCCTGATAGACCGGCGCTGTGGTTCGCGCAACTTGACAGCCAGTTCATACTGGCCAGTATTAAGTGCGACACGACGAAGTTCCACTATGCAATCTCCGTGTTGGATTTTAAATACGCCGCTGCGGTTGAAGATATCATTACTCAGCCACCGGAAACGGATAAATATGAGACTCTCAAACGTGAGTTAATATCTCGTTTATCAGCTTCGCGAGGCCAGCGTTTGCAACAGTTGCTGTGTAAAGAGGAACTTGGTGATAGGAAGCCAAGTGAATTTTTACGGTATCTCCGGGCTCTAGCCGGCAGTGAAGTTAAGGATGAGTTAATGCGCTCGCTTTTGTCTAACCGGTTACCGTTGTATCTTCAAACAGTGATAGCTATGCAGCCAAAAGAAGCAAATTTGGATACTATAGCGAAAATGGCGGATAAAATTTTTGAGGTAACACCGCGTGTCTGCTCTACGAATGTTTCGGCTGCATCTACATCAAGTGTTCCAGCATCTGCAGAGTTGGATGAGCTAAAGCGTAAAATCGATGGACTAGTGACTATCGGTTGAAGCCTTATCTGTGCAACAAGGACGTCGCCGTCGTAGCCAGCCCCGTGGTGAGTCGCGTGAGCGCCGCCTCCGCTCTCGTTCACGCAGCCACGTTGGTGGCGAGTGCTCGTACTATTGGAAGTATGGTGAAAGAGCGGATAAATGTATCCCGCCCTGTGAATATTCAAAAAACTTGTAGAACGGTCGCTCGGTGCGGCCGACGATAGTAATGCAGTGGCAAAGCGTTTTTTTATTACGGACATTAGTTCTAAGGTGCAATATTTGGTGGATACAGGGTCCGATTTATGTGTTTATCCTGCTAGTTATTTGCGGGCACAACGACTTCATAAGACAGATTATGAGCTTTATGCCGCAAATAATACTACTATTTGCGGCATAAAGCTTTTATTATTAGTTCTTCTTTTTGGTGATGACAAGCATCGTATATGGCTCTTGTCCTTAATTGTATTTTATAATTGTAATATTATGTATAAAATGTAAATATAGTGTAAATACGAAGTTATGTCTCTCATTCTCGCTATAGTGGACATTTCCCACTGAGATACACACTAAATACACAATAACTTAAAGGATTTTGAAGAAAAAATAACGATTAGCTAAGTTCCATGAGTTATTTATTACCGAATGATGATTGATGAAATGGAGGAAAGCTGATAAGCCAGAACAGACAGAAAACACTTGGACCTTACCACTAAGCATGTTATTAGTACAGTCAGCATCACGCATTTGAAAAGTCCAAAACAACTAATTGTTATTTCATCATTACATATAAACAAAGTTAAATTAAACTAAAAATCCGCCGCTTTCGAGCATCAACTTTGACAGTGAATTTGTGTTTCAAAATTGTATGATTTGGCAACTTAGTGTTGCGAAAAGAAGAAAAAATATGTCCTAAAAATATAATCAAATTACTTTGAGAGCAACCTGAAAATTAAAGTAGCTACTGAAAAAAGAAATTCTGGATTCGCAACCCAACTCCCCCCGCGAACCCTACTCACCACATTTTACGGTATATCGATTTTTAATTTAAATCATATTATTTTCCTTGCGTGGGTAAATTATTGTACTATGCATTGCATGCATGCATGTATGTAAAAAGCTTAATAAATTTTCGTATGCTTTATATAACCTAAGTAAAATAGTAAGTCAGCCAACTGTATTAACTGCCTACCACGGGTATGTTACTTCAACTCTGAGATACGGCGTTATATTCTGGGGCAATTCCACAGCCCGAGAGATGGCCTTCAAGGCACAAAAAAATGTCTACGATCGGTATGTAGGTTACCATCAACAGTATCTTGTAAAACATATTTCATTACACACAACATAATGACATTACCATGCCTATATATTTATGAAATAGCAGTATACGTTAAGGCCAATATGGAACAATTTTCCGTTTCTAAAAGTGCTCGCCGACGTGACAAATTAAATGTAACATCAATAAAAACAGCTTTTCTTGCTAAAAGTATTTTAGGGATGGCACCTAAAATATACAACAAATTGCCAAGTAGTATAAACTAAGTTAGAAGGATTGATAGATTTCAAAAAAATCTTGTTTTCTCAAACATGCGCCTAAATGTATGCATTAATGTCACGAAAAGAGGACATGAAGTTACCTGTTTATGGCTCCCTACATTACTTCTTGGCCGGCGGCCAAGAAGTAATGTATGGAGAATGTATGAAACTAACATTATTGTCCGCTGCTCTAACTTTTTAAATTTGCTTACTAGAATCAACTGATAAAGGAAATATTACATAGAGCCAACCGCGCGGCGGTTTTGTAAATATATTTTTAATTTGTTATGTAAATTTGGTATTTTTTAGGTTTTTGGTTTTTTTATCGTTCTTGTATTTTAGTATTTTGTTGTTTTTTTTCGATTTTTTTGAGTATTTATGTATTTTTTTTTTAGTTTTTCGTGTTATTTTGTAGCGTTTTTGGATATATTTGGACTTTTTAAACGTTTTTTCGTACATTTCGACATTTTTTTTGTTTTTCTTGTTTTTTGTTTTTTTTTTTAGTTTTTACGTGTTTTTTGGTATTTTTTAGTTCTTTCGTGTTTTTTAAGATGGTGCTTGTATTTTGTAGCATTTTTCGAGTTTTTATTTAATTTCCGTTATTTGTCGTGATGCTTTGCTACTTTTGGACGTTTTGTACTTTTTTTTTTACATTGTAGTTTTTTTTTTCTAACATATTTGAGAAAAGTACTATACAATCCTCGGCCGGAACAGGGATTGCAGGACTCGTTTTATCCGGCCTCGTCTACGACTCGGCCGTTTATCCCGAACTCGTCCAGCAATCCCTTACTTCACGGCCTCTGCAGTAATGTACTATTGCATTCTTAGTCAAAAAACCTACTATTCATTAAAGGAATACTTGACAGATGAAAAATTGTAATTGTTTATGCATGTTCCATCTTGACTCAAAATATTTGTATGCCTTATGGCAAAACATGGAGATACTACTAAATAATTGTAAGACCTATGAACCTATGTTTACGAAGGCTGCCTTTTAAGTTGTGTCGTTTGGAAAAACTAAAGACAATTTAAATGTTAAATGTTATTTATTGGTTTTCAAAGTAATCACTGTGATATGTAATACACTTTTTCATTCGATCGAACCAACTTTCGAAACACTTATTCCAGTCCGAAGTCGGGGTCTCCAAAATGGCCGTTTTGTATGCCTCAGCCGCTTCTTCAGGCGTCTGGTACCGTTGACCACGAAGTCGTTGCTTGATTTTTGGAAAAGTAAAAAAATCGTTAGGGCTTAAGTCTGGACTGTACGGCAGGTGTTCCAGAATTTCGACGTTTTGCTCTTTTAAAAATGCAATTGTTTGCAGGGCGGTGTGCGAGCTCGCATTATCGTGGTGCAGTCTTATACGACGTCTTGGGTTATTTTTTCGAAACTCGCCGATGACTTCTGGTAAACAGACAGTGGTATACCAGTCAGCATTAACCGTTTTACGACCCTAGAGCACGATGGTGGCAACGGGCCACTTTTCGCCACAAACGTGGCGACCATTTTTTTTGAAGTGCTCCGTGAGCGTATTACTTTGCTCGGTTTTGGCTCATCTTGGAACAGCCAAACAGTCGACTGCTGTTTAGAATCGGGATCGTAGGCATATATCCACGATTCGTCACCACTGATAATGTCGTAAACATGACGCCATCGAACGCGAGCCGTTTTTGGTTTTCACTGAGTAAATGTGGTATCCAGCGTGAGATCAACTTTTTTACGCCTAAGTGATCATGCAAAATACTGTGAACACTGGTCCCTGAAATACTTAAGGAAGCTTCTATCTCACGGTATGTCGCATGGCGATCTTCGACGATCAGTTGCCGTACAGCATCAATGTTCTCCTGGGTTACGGCTGTTTTTGGTCGATCTTCACGATGTCTATCACCAAGACTAGAGCAACTACGTTGAAATTCTAAATACCAGCGTTCCACAGTCCGGAGGCATGGTGCTTTATCACTGAAAACCGTAGTCAACTCTTCGAAGCACTGAAGTCGCGTTAAGCCCCTTTTGAAGTTGTAAAAAATTATCGCACGTAAATTTTCCTTCGAAATTTCCGTTTTCACAACTGACTTGTCAACTTTGAACGAACGCTGTACTAAAACGGTTGGGCCGATTTCGAGTCATTCTTTTGTTTTCGAATTCTAAATTCAAATATTTTAAGATGACACTAGTTCTTTTTTATGCATTCACGGGAGGTTTGCAAACGGCAGAACTTAAAAGGCAGCCCTCGTACAAATAAATATTTTGTCTTTTGTCTTGCACGTTTTGTTACAGCGACTCTCGAATTTTAAGAACCCTTATTATGTAATTATTAAATAGTATTTTTATATATGCACAAGGCCAAGTTCGCAAATGGTATTTGTATATATGTACAAGGCGAAGTTCAAAATAGTACATTACACAACTAGGGTGGTAAAGCAAAGAAAGGCTGAGATCGCAGATTTTGCGGCCCGAGCAGGCGAGGGACGTAAACAGGATGTCCCAAGAAGTAGTGATATACTGAGCTGGGAGGTAGAGGACCTAGAGGGCTATCTGAATCACCCCCATGTATGTTCCGCGATTTTTAGTATTTTCGGAGTTATGAATTTTTTTTTTAATTTTTCACCTATCGCCGCGTACGATGAGATTTTTATTTATAGTGACGTGAATTATTGCGGTAGATGCTTGTTTTTTTTTTGTGTGTTAAGCTGATAGATAGGCCAATTCAGTATGGTAACATTTACTATCGTTAGATCTTTGAATGGCATAAAAAAAAATTAAATGCCAAGAAAGATAAAATTACCCAGTATGTTCACAACTTCAAGGGCCCTTAAAAAAATAAAATCACATAAAAAATAATTACCGATTGGCTTTTAAAAACTTGCTCTATCTATCAGGTAGCTACCCTGAAAATTTCATTTTATTATTAATAAGGCTTCAACCAAAAAAATTAAATCTAAATGTGGTAAGTGCACAATTTTAATTTACATAATGATTAATGCAAGCAAAGCAAAACCTTTAAAATAAATTTCGTTTTAAATCACGCACTGGCCATCAATAGAAAAAGAACAAAAAACAAAAGACGGTTGACGCATGAGAAAATTTTCACGTTGTTTGGTCATCGTTGTTATTCTTCAATAATTTAAAAATTGTGTTTTAATACTGCTAATTGTTCGTTTCCCTAATCATTTTGGCTATTCATATGGACTTTGACTTGCATTACGATTTGGATTAGTGTTAATATTACCTGGAATCGACGAGTTGGCATCATTTAACTGGACTTGAGTTTGCGTGTAAGTGATCATGTTTACTTCACGTGATTACGCAGAAATGCATTACTATTACGGTTATGCTAGGGGGAATGCGGCGGAAGCTTCAAGGCTGTACCGGGAACATGTGGAACGAAGAGGCGGGCCTCAACCTGAAACGTTTCCTGACTATCGCATGATCTTAAGAGTACATAATGCGTATTTGGAAGGTCACATACCGGGTACGAAATCAGGCCGTATGGCCACTATGCCGGATCCTGATGTAGTAGATGCAGTTTTTGAAGAAGTAGAAAGAGACCCGTCGACCTGTGTGAGAGTTACGGAACGTCGTACCGGACTTTCTAAATCTCAGGTACACCGTACACTACAGACCGTAGGATATCATCCGTTTCACATTAGAAAAGTGCAACAGTTGAAACCGGAAGATTACAATCGGCGAATTGAATTCTGTCAGGAAATGCTGAGGAGACAAGCTGAAAACGAATTTTTTTTAACCAAATTTTGTGGACGGATGAATCCCACTTTAGACGCAATGGGGTTTTTAATATGCACAATTCTCACTCATGGGCAATTGAAAATCCGAATTTAAAAAGGGAATCGACATTCCAAGAACACTTTAGTGTTAACCTTTGGTCTGGCATACTTAACGGTAAGTTAATCGGGCCCTTTCAGCTGCCAGACCGTTTGGGCGGCAATCACTTTTTAAATTTTCTACGCGTCGATCTACCCCTGCTGTTAGAAGATGTGGATTTGGAGACACGCAGAAACATAGTACTGCAGTGTGATGGTGCACCATGCCATTTTGCCTTGGACGTGAGAAACTATTTAAATTAAAGATACCCTGAAAGATGGATTAGTCGTTGCGGCCGGGGTGACGCCTGCCTTATAGCCTGGCCTCCACGTTCCCCCGACCTAAACCCCATAGATTTTTTTATTACAAAGACCTCGTCTACTCGAGAGAATGCCGCAAAGACGAGTTAACCCGGAAATTGAGAGTAGCAGAAGAAACCATTAAAAATAATAGAAGTGCATTCAGACGTTTAAAAGACAACTTTTTCCGGCGATGTCGCACTTGCATTGAGCAACAGGGGGGCCATTTTGAAAATTTATTGTAATTAAACACCTTGTAATTGGTTTTACTTTGCTCGCATTAATCATTATGTAAATAAAAATTTTGCACTTACCACAGTTAGATTTAAATTTTTTGATTGAAGCCTTATTAATAATAAAATGAAATTTTCAGGGTAGCTACCTGATAGATAGAGCAAGTTTTTAAAAGCCAATCGGTAATTATTTTTTATGTGATTTTATTTTTTTAAGGGCCCTTGAAGTTGTGAACATACTGGGTAATTTTATCTTTCTTGGCATTTAATTTTTTTTTATGCCATTCAAAGATCTAACGATAGTAAATGTTACTATACTGAATTGGCCTATCTATCAGCTTAGCACACAAAAAAAATCAAGCATCTAACGCAATAATTCACGTCACCATAAATAAAAATCTCATCGTACGCGGCGATAGGTGAAAAATTAAAAAAAAAATCATAACTCCGAAAATACTAAAAATCGCGGAACATACATGGGGGTGATTCAGATAGCCCTCTAGGTCCTCTACCTCCCAGTTTCAGTATATCACTACTTCTTGGGACACCCTGTATAAATGCGATCGAGGGCTTTATTTATTACCTCCCGTGTTGTATACATCATTTTATTACTACACATGGCCAGAAAGCGGCTTTTTCCGTACACGTAGCGTGCGGTAAAAGCCACTTTTTGGCCAGGTGTGGCATAATAGAAGTTTGTTTCGGTATGCATTATTAGAGTATTTGGAGGCAGTATATAAGCCTATAAAACGATAACCATTATATTTAAGGTACATTGTATTGATAAAAAAAAGAAACCCAATTCCGGAACCAGTTCCGGAATTCCGGAATTAGAGCCCAATATCGCAACCAGTTCCGGAATTGTAAAACTATACGATAGTGCACTCCCTAACATACTCGTAATATCTATATAATTTAGTTTAATCGCTCCAGCCAATCTGGTAATGAATCTGGTGTCACTCATCATAGCAGAAGAACCCCGAACCTTCGTCATTAGATATATTTATGACTTAATAGCTCTATACTACATAGGAATGATTTACTAAGATTCACAGTAGACCTAGCATTACAGTATGTTAAGTATGGCTGAGCGCTGCGTGATCTTTATCCCAAAAACGGTTAAAAGCATGAAAAAATAATCGAGACTAAATTCGTGGCAAATTTTATGCTCTATAATCCTATAATATTTGTTAACATTATTGCAGCTTATACATAAACAGAGATAATATCGTAAAACTAATTTTTGTGACCTGTGACCTTGTATGACTTGCGGCACAGGACACGAGATTTTATGAGACTTTTGAGAAAACTTGTAGAACGCCAAAATGAAGCGCTATACGGGTTTCCGGTTTCCGTCTTAATGGCTCATGTTATTACTTCATGTATTTAAACATAATGACACTCTTTTTATTAAAATAGATTTTCCCAGAAGTGTCACCCAGCAGTGAATCGCTTCATGCAACTTGGATAGACAGGAGCAAAAGTGCTTAACATGGAACACCTAACCATCATTTACCGGAAATCGTATATTTACTAAATCTTGTCTCAGTCCGGCGTGCGTAGCCGATGAAGACGGGCGCGCCCATTGTGCAAATAATTTATTATAAGTGCGAATAAGTGTCTCGTACGACTGGTAGTAGTGATACTGAATGTGTCTGCGCAAATAATCTGACTATCCTTGTCATACCTACCGGTCAGGACCGTAAGGTGCTCCCCTAGCGGGTTTCGAGAGTGAGACAAACACCGCCTACGAGTGCTACGCCGCTGCTACGGAAAGCGTAGCAGATCTAAGTACTCAATTGCATCTGGGAACCGGCTTTGCCGCTCGGTTATTATCAGTGGATCCCAAACTGTACGTCGCAACGCTTAATCAATTCGCAAAATGGCTATATGTGGAAGGTGTGGTGAAGAGGTATCTGACCCTATCAAATGCACAGCTTGTCTTCTGAGCTTTGACTACGCTTGCTCTGGGATAACGGAAACAGGCTTTCGTAAATTGGGTGACCGCCAAGCCACATGGCGTTGTGCCGGCTGCAAAAATACTCAAAAACCAAGCCTTAGTCTGCTGCCTGCTCCCGTGGCTACTGCTGTTGGGTCCGAATCCACACCCCTGACGCTGCATGACGTGATGTCTGAAATCCACAAAATTTCGGCCCAATTGGCTCCCTTATCGACAGTTGTTGCTGATATCCAAGCTATTAAATCTGATGTTGCCGAACTTAAAAGGTCGAACTCTAATACCTCCAGGAAATTATCCCAGTTCGAAGAGCGCCTCAAAAACGTTGAGGCTTCTCATGACGACGGCGCACTCAAGACTCGGATAACTAGCCTCGAGGTTGAGCTCAACGAGAAAGATCAATGGCTCCGCTCAAACAATGTAGAATTAAAAGGTGTACCCCAGAAGAACAACGAAAATCTCTTTGAGATTTTGCAAAAGATTGGTACTAAGGTGTCTTATACAGTGCCCAAAACCAGCGTGAATTATATAACTCGAATACCTTCACGTGGTGAAAATTCATCTAGGCAAAAATCTATTATAGTATCGTTCACAAATAGATATACAAAAGAGGATTTTATCGCCGCGTCTCGAATCTGCAAGACCATCACCCTTGAAGATATCGGCTTTCAGGGCGCTGGCAGGGTCTATGTAAACGATCATCTGACGGTCAAGAATAAGATGCTCCTGAACAAGACTAAGGCCGTGGCAAAGGAGAAAATTTTTCAGTATGTGTGGGTGAAGCACGGGAAGATTCACATTCGGAAAACCGACTCTTCACCAGTATTGCAAGTGAGAACGGAAGAAGAACTCTTGAAACTACATTGAATTCGTGCACCCTGTCAGCTTACAAGTACGGTCATAACCAACTCCCCGCCTTACGACGTGACCCTGTTGCCTACAGTTTGAGCGTCACTGGTCTAGCTCGTTTCATTGTGGCCGACCGTCCGTGTCCGTGGAATGTTGCGTTTGCCAGCTATCTACTACGAATATTATCTATTACTATGGACGTGTTTTTGCCTATGCTTAATTCTATAACGATCGGATGTAATTGTAAACTTATTATTTGCTTTCAGCTACAGATTGATGAGATTACCTACTTATTTCAGTGTTACTTTTTGCGAAGTGCCTACTTATTAATACTAATTAAATCTACGATCTATAATTATTTAACTACTATGCTATTGCATTGCCGCGACGTTCGCTACTTGTCTTAGTGTTTACCACCAAAATGTGAGGGGACTCAGGACTAAAACTGACATATTCCGCAGAAATTTGCGTATGAGTGATTATGATGTTATCACACTAACCGAATCATGGCTATGTGAGGGCATCCGGGATGACGAACTTTTTGACGAACGTTATTGTGTGTGGCGTCGTGACCGTGATTATAATTCGACACAGCAATCTCGCGGGGGCGGCGTGATTATTGCAGTTAAACGTGGTATCTTGGCCGCGAATGTACCAGACTGGCAATCGTCAGCCGAGGATATGTGGGTATCTTTAACATTACGTTGCCCTCGTAGTAAGTTAACGTTCAAACTAAATATTTGCACTATTTATTTATGCACCGAAAAAATGGGCAACTCTTTTGTTGATCAATTAGGTAATTTCTGCGATCAGGTTGAGTCGATAGTAAACAACAATCAGGATGACAAATTTCTCATACTTGGAGATTTTAACATGAGTTGCATAGAGTGGTCGGAGTCCGAATCTGGTTTGCAACCATCGAATGCCTCCGGTGATCATATAAGTAATTTTCTGGATACCTTTAGTTTTTGTAATCTGCAGCAATATTGTTCAATTAAAAATGTTCATGGGGGTATTCTTGATTTAGTATTCTCAAATGATTATGTTTCGGTATCACCCTGTATCGACCCTTTTGTTCCTGAAGACCCGTTTCATAAAGCCTTATGCATAACTGTGCCTTTTGTTGAACTCGAACAACTTACTACTGCTAAACGCACCATATTCGCTTTTTACCGCGCTGATTATTCCTCGATTAACAGAGATTTACTTGCTTGTGACTGGTCCGTGGTCCTTGGCTCAGGCGACGTTGAAGAGGCGGTCAATTATTTCTACAAAATTATATATGAGTTGCGAGATAAGTACGTGCCTACAAAAAAAGGCAGTAATGCTAATTATCCACATTGGTTCAGTCGCGGGCTAATAAGGGCGATAAAGGAGAAGTATAAGTATTTTAAAAAGTTTAAGACCTACAAAAACCTTTCTGACAAATATACCTTTGAATTACTTAGAGATAGGGTTAAGTTACTCGAGCAAGAGTGCTTTTCGAATTACATTAATCATGTAGAAGACTCGCTAAAAACTAATCCGCGTTATTTTTGGTCTTTTCTGAAAAACAACAGTAAAGGTGCTTCTTTTCCTGCTTCAATGACTTACTCTGGCTTAACATCGAACACTGGTGAAGGCATTAGCAAATTATTTAGTGACTATTTCCATTCTACTTTCCTAACTAATAATGTTCCTGCTGGATCTCATCCCCTGGACGAGCCAGCAACTTCTGTTATTGCCGACATCGCGTCCATCGAAGTCCAGCCTGATCAAATTGCGAAACTTCTCAAAAATCTCGACCTTAGCAAATCTGCTGGGCCTGATTATCTTCCTGCTGTGTTCCTTGTAAATTGCTCTGAAAGTATGTCGAAACCGCTGGCTATACTTTTTAATAGGTCACTTTCTGAGGGAGTCATGCCGCGCTTGTGGAAATCCGCCTTCGTTTGTCCTATCCATAAGAAAGGCAATAGAAGCAATGTTGTGAATTATCGCCCGATATCTAAGTTGTGTCTTATAGCCAAGGTACTTGAGCGCGTCGTTTACAACCAGGTCTATGCTTCTCTCAGGCAAGTATTCTGTCCCTATCAACACGGTTCTCTTAAACAAAGATCTACTGATTCTAATCTTATTCTATTTAACGATTACCTGTCACGTAACCTGGATAGTGGTCATCAAGTCGATGCTATATACACAGATTACAGCAAGGCGTTTGACCGCATCGACCACATTCTGTTATTACAAAAACTTTTATCGGTAGGTATAAGAGGTGACCTCTTTCGATGGTTCTCCTCCTATGTTTTGAACAGGTCTCAAGCGGTTGTTCTGAACGGATTTACATCACCTTGGGTGGAAATCCCTTCAGGAGTTCCCCAAGGATCTTTACTAGGACCATTACTATTCGTCATATTTATACACGATATTTCCGTGTGCTTCAAACACTCGAACATTCTCTTATTTGCCGACGATATGAAAGTCTACCGGACAGTTAATGACACTCTAGACTCTACTTACCTCCAAGAAGACCTTTTTAGACTTGATCGATATTGCGCTGACAATAAACTAGATGTAAATGTGTCCAAATGTTCTACCATTTCCTTTACTCGCAAGCGTAATGTCATTAACTCAAACTATTTATTAAAAAATGTGGTTATTTCTAAGTGTAGTGAAATAAATACTCGTAAGGGACTTAGGTGTCATAATGGACAATAAGCTGATCTTCGATCGGCATGTTGATTCAATAGTCAACAAAGCCTTTAAGGCACTCGGTTTTGTTATACGATCATGTAAGAATCTTAAAAGATTAAAATCAATTAAAATTGTTTACTGCGCATTTGTAAGAAGTCATCTGGAATACGCGTCACAGGTTTGGAACCCGTGTTATGACATCTATAATTCTAAAATCGAAAGAATTCAGAAAAAGTTTATTCGTTTTCTGAGTTACAAATTCAAAATTCCTAAACAAAGTTATACTAAGCAATGTGTCAAACTCCACTTGCTACCTCTCCACATCCGGCGTAATATCTCTGACGTTATTTAAATTATGAAAATTGCTCAGAGTCATGTAGACTGTCCTGATCTGCTAGCGAACTTGAGGTTCTCAGTCCCCTCACGCCTATCCTCTCGCAATAAATTAACGCTACATGTTCCCTTCGCTCACAGTAATTATAGAAAAAATTCCTTTTTTCTAAGAGCTGCTCGGTCTTTTAATCAGCTGTGTAAACGTCACGGTCTCATCGATCTGTTTTGTGATAGCCTTAGTTCAACACGCAAACTAATGAGTCAAGATTTCTTTCTTTGTTAATACTTTGTTATGATTATATCTTGTTCCTAATCATTGATCTTCTCGTTCACTGTTACACTGTTCGAATTCATTCTTGCTGTTAGCAACACAATCATTTTTTTTTGTTAATAATTACTTTTAGTGCTTCCGCATGCTACGTATTTTATGCATTTTCTACATGTGAAAACTTGTAATTGGCTCACTGTTTTTGTATCATCACCAATTTTGTTATTTTAGCTGTAAGTTTTCCTTTGAAATAAAAATAAAATAAAATATAAGGTGTTAATTCATTAGTTACAGATGTTTTAACAGATGATACTTTACTTTAAGTAAAACAATTCACTTTAAATAGAAATTAAGAAACCTTTATATATATTTTATTTTTGTTTTCATTTACCGAACAAAAAGAAATTCTAATTTCGTCTAAAAATAATCACCATGTGCCTGATAAGACGTTTAACACTATCTGTCATGTCTCTCATGTCAACAATTGTTTGTCTTAAATGTCATTATGGTTCGGCGGAAAAACTACAAATGTAGGATGTAATGTAGGATAGAAATTGGGGCTGTCGTGTTAAAACTAGTCAAGAAAATCCACCCATTAGGATAGTTAACTAATACTAGCCTTTGATAAGTGAGTTAAATTAATTTTAAAAGCAAGCATGAAGAAAAGAAGGCATTTCAATATAAGTAAAATTGATTTGCAAACGTTACAATCAGACAGAAAATAACATGACATTAACAATCAAGTATTTGATTTATCGACTTGAAGTGGTACGTTAAAGAGTTACTAGAATCTGTTTAATGAGTTCTCATTTAATAATCACATTAACAGGATATTTTTGCGTAACAAATTTGTTTTTCAGTTTTCTCCAAAAAAACATCGTAAAAGCTTAAATATACTCCAGGGACCGAGTACTATCAGCTATAATAATATCTACAACTAATAAATTAACACCTTATATATTATAGTAGTTGTTGTTTCGTTAAAAATCAACATGAGCATTGGTGGCAGAGGCTTTTGCCCGCGATACAAATCGTCAAAAGTGGGTCAAACATTGATTTAAAAATATTCTTTTCTTCTAGTCTTAAAGGCCTGTGTATCACACTGGCGCGGCCTGCGGCCGCGGCCAATAGTAAAATTGACAGCTAATGACAAGATTACTATTGGCCGCCGCGGTCAGGCCGCGACAGTTTGTGAGAGCCTTAATGGCTACTTCAACCTGAAAAAGCTGAATCAAATTATTACTTACTAGTTGGTGGTTCTGTGGTAGTTGTTGTTGTTGTGGTAGTAGTCGGTGGAATATAAATAATATTTACTTCGATAGTCATCACAAAGGAATTGTTCATCTTGGTTGCCGTGCATTTAACTGTATCGTTTTCTTCCTTCAGTGGGATTTCATACGATACCGTTACTGTTGAAGATTTGTGACGTTCCAATGTGACTGAAAAAATGCAGGCATTAAATTACAAACCATATTCTTTTATTGAAAATTTCTACTTACATCACAGGAGATCAAAGTGAGATCAACTGTTCAACATACAGTGACCTCTTCGGCACTGTCCTTATGATGTCGATATGACTATTCACAATTGACTTATCAATCAGGGCTCGTACTTTTCGTGCCGTGTGACGTCACGCTCCTTCTACAGGGTGATTCCGGAGACGTGAGCAAGATCAACACTACAGATTCAGTAGATCATACGCTACTGCTTCATGCCACTATTAGTGAAATTAACGTACATTTATCTTTGGTGTTGAAAACAAAATGTTTTAAATTATTTACGAAATTCATGGTCACTCTACAATCAGAATACTTCAGTCAAGTGATACGTGTCAAATTTAATGTCATCCAAGTCCGATTACTTTTGAAATATCGTATCTCACTCAATGTGACAATTTACTTTCTTCGTAATCAAAGTGCTGTCATAACAGTTAGAGGTTTAATCTTTATAAACCAGTTGTTGTAGGATGACCATGACTGTAGAGAATTAAACTTTAACTTAACAAAATTTAAATACAGGAAAAAGGTATGGATGGGCGTTTCACTTAAATACAATAGTGAACGAGTCATTGCCATTTACTATGTATGTAGTGTTGGTCCTGCTCACGTCTCCTGAATCAACCTGTAGAATGATTTTAATTGGTCTTATTGTAAATCAATTAGTCAGGATTCCGTTATCAATAATCATGTATACATAAATTTTTTACAATTATGCCCCTGTTAGAACTGCAATTTGCCTGTCACATCACAACTTATAAAGTACAACATTAGGTATTACCTACTGCAAGTTTTTGTGACTGGTTCATGTGTAATACCAGTTATTACCAGTGATCGGATCTACGATGCCATTACCCGGGGTTTAAGTCCGTTATTTTAAGATGGATATGACTTACAATCCCGCGACTCTTTTTGTTACCTACCTTTACAAAAGGTAAATACTTTTAATTTTAAGTCGTTTAGAGTACATATAATAACAACAAAAATGTTTACGGTACTGCATAGAAGAACTGAACGTATAACTTGCATGTCTTATCTTTTATGTAATTTTATTATTTTTATCTGTATTAGTTATTTTATTACGATTTTGTTAATCTTATCACCACTCACCAGGGCTCGAACTTTTAATGCCGATGACATTGCACTGCACCGCACCTAGGATACCTTTAAATAGTATTTTCGTAAACAATTACCACTTATCAACCTCTTCTATTAAATGATATGGCCACGTGAAATGAGCAGTATGTAATGAGATGAGTTTTTGTTTTAATTTTGTTTCAGAAAGTAGTAACTTGTTTATTTATACAATACATTTCTGTTTATAAGAGTTATTTTACATATAAAATATTTTTAAAATACATGTAAAATAAATAACCTATTATAGATAGCGAACATTTTAATTTTGTTTATATTTAGTTTAACCCTCGAAAAACGTATTAATACGCCATTAAGTAACACGTAACAATAAGCCATTTCCCAAAATCCCGGGATATCCCGAGTCACATCCATGTACAGCATAACGTTTGATGTCGATGTCGTTCACCCCGAATTGCATCCTAGATCACTGGTTATTACTTATTACAAACAATTAAGCAAACCTCGTCGTCATAGAGAGTAAACATTCATATTGAGATTCAACATTCCTAATATAACGTTATAAAACTTGAAAGACTATAAGTACCACCACCACCACCATTAAAATTCTAAATAGAAAAAGAAATCCTTTATAATCTTCAGATGCCATAGGCCGTATTTGAAAAACGCCCATTATAAATACCTGATTAAATGATTGATAATAAAAGATTGATAATTATTAATTAGCATAACACCAATTGGAAGAAAGAATTCCTATATGCAGTGTGATTCCTATATATGTGTGTGTGTGTGTGTGTGTAATTTTACGTCACCGGCACGAAAAGTACGAGCCCTGGTGATGTATACAGTGAAAAATTCTCGTAACGTGGAGCATATATCGCAAGCATATTCGCTCATTGGATAGTTTCCATCTCAGATGTCTCCGCGACATTATGGGGATCCACTGGTCTGACCGTGTCAGGAATACCGAAGCCCTTAGACGAGCTTATGTAGCTGGTATTGAGGCATATGTAATGAGGCGACAGCTGCGTTGGTGCGGACATGTCTCGTGCATGTCCGATGCTAGAGTGGCGAAGCGCATCTTTTACTGCGAACTGCAGAATGGCAAGAGAAAACAAGGTGGCCAATATGTGCTGAAACGCCACATGAAAAGAACAAATATAGATCCTTCCACCTGGGAGACGTCAGCCAGTGGCCGATCAGATTGTAGGCAAACTGCAAACTGTGTTCAGTCGGGTGAACGATTTCGAAATTAGGCGACGCGCAGAACTTGACGCTAAGCGTGACGAGCTTAAGGCCAGACCACCTGCGGCCACACCATACAACTATGTCGGAGGGGTGCTGACTTGTATAATAAATAACAGCCGCACATTCGCTGCAAAATTGGCTATATCAGTCACCTGAGAGCGCACCAGCGCTAAAAAAAGCAGTCGCTGTGGCCGAATACGGCTAGGAGATGATGATGATGATTCTCGTATAGAGTGCCTTCCTTATAAATTGTGAGTAGGATGCTCAAGTGGCAGACATACATGACGGAACTATCTATGAGCCTTATTTTTGGTTATATAACCCTTATAGCATTCGCCTTATTGGAAACAGGAGTGAAAAATGCTTGTTTATGAACACATTATTTAGAAAGTATACCTATTCTCTGGTGAGTTCCAAATTGTATCATGTATTCAGCGTTTTTTTTAGCTGAAGTGTTCGACCTGCTCAAAACGCATTCTAAGGAAAGTGTCTTTTCCCTGTTGAAAGTGTAGTCGCAGATTTTAAGTATTTTATAATAATCGACATCATGGCAGCTGTTAGCAGGTAATCCTCTCATTGTGAGTTCCAATCCAGGTGCTGTAACAAAACATACGTACAGGGTAAGTAAAGATAAGATGTGTATATATACAAGTGGATCGTTGAAGAAGAACAAAAAACATTTAATACGTTTGGTATAAATCAGTAGCATAATGAATTTTACAAGACAAGCATTTAATTTAAGTCAAAATGGGTGAGGCTCAGCATAATGTCAAGCAAAACCTTGCGCTAACCTTTTCAGAGCAACCAGCGGGCATAAAAGTTAAAGTAGTTTATTCTTCAAATTAGGCATATTACGTCCACCTATGAACATCAATAAACTACCACCGGTTCGGAAAAATAAACCTCTGTCACGACAAGAACCGGCGTAAGAAACTCGGCGAGGTGTAATTTTTTTCAAAACAATATACATTGTATAGTTAAATATAAAATTACAGTCTCAGATACTACAAAAATAACAATGCTACAGTAGAAAACCTATTTTCGCGATAGATTAGCCGTGACGGACACTATCACTGCCAAACATCCCTGTCCATGATGTAATCGTTTACCTTATAATATGCTTTAGAAATAAGTGTTTGTTTTACTACAGATATGAATTTAGAATTGCTAAGTTCAGTAATGCGTTTTGGAATTTTATTGCAGAATTTAATACAATTTCCCAAGAACGACTTTTTCGCCTTTACTAGTTTACATGAATATGGCCAGAGGGTATGGACAGGGTACACCGTATGGAGCTGTATTCTCCCTGCAATATTGAATAGACTTCCCAGTGATGTAATACTCAAGATGGAAGGTAAAACCCGTAGGAAAACAAGGAATTTAGTCAAACAGCATATGTTGCAAAACCAAAAATAGATGTACCTAACCTATTAATTAGATAAAGAAGTTATTGTTCCACTGAATAATTAACTATAGTTAAAGTTAAAAAATGCATTGTAATTAAAAGTAACGGCAAGGCTCCTTAACTCAAATAATCTATTATAATTAAGATTAGTAGTTAAGCTTGTTCAAAATTACCTAAATCTAATTATGAAATAAAATATTTATTTATATATATTGAAACAAAATCCTTAAAGAGAGGTTGGGCTCAGTGAAACGTCATCTCGCTCAAATTTGGAGCAGCTCAACTGGGGAAGTACCTCCACATTACAGAAGACCGCAACCATAATAGCATTACTACTTGCCCATTAGGTAAGTATGTGGTGTTGTGTTCCCGGTGGTGAGTAAGGTCGCCAGAGCTCCCGAGGATGCGCTGTGTTGGGAGTTAGGGGCCTGCATATGTCTCTAGCTTGACAGCTGGAGACGTCTGCGGGTCCCTCACTCTCAAGTCTCTCAACACAGCGCAATCCAAAGTCGCAAGTATCCATAGGCTACGGTGTCTGCTTACCATCAGCTTCAGGTAGGCCGTAAGCTTGTTTGCCACCGTCGTTGTCTAAAAAAAAGGAAGCTCCATTAGGGAATGTTATAGAAATGCGCGTCACTATACAAACACTTTGGCAAAGTACCACTCGTAGGTAGTTGCGTGGTTGTGCCAAGGTCTTGTGAATTGGGACAGTTCCATGGGGGCCACTGCCAACAGCAACAGCTCTCAACAGTCTCACTTTTTTTTTTTTTGTATTAAAAATGGGATTGCTCTTGGCCAGCATCTAGCCAGGGGGCAAAGATGAGGCCGACGATGAAGCGAGCTCACCCAGAAGATGCCTATTCACTCGTGCCTTAAAAAGGTCCAGGTTATATGAACTCGGAAATACGGACGCCGGCAGAGAATTCCAAACCTTAGAAGTGCGCATTATAAAAGAAGATGCAAAGCGCTTGGTTCGAATTAGAGGAATTTCGACCAGGTAAGGACACACACAGGTAAGGACAGGTCACTTATTCTTCCTGTACAATAAGAGTGTGAGAGTATTAGCTAACATCCGTCAACCGCTGTAGCATTGCACCGACAAAAATTTTTCAATTTCGCGAAACCAGCAGCAGCGAAACGAACACCAGGTCTGAGCTGTTCCCGGAACCCGACATACCCTAGTTCCCCGGTCAAGCGGAATGCGTAAAGGCATTTCGCTATGGTAAAAATGGAACCTCCTAACTATCCGCGCCGTGTCCAGGATCCTATGCTATTAAACGAGTAATATTTGTGATTGAGTTTTCGAAAACGGCCCTAACGATCCCCTTATAAAGGGGGCGAAAAATCGATCTAGCTAGGTCGCATGCACGGGAAAAATCGTATTTAGTGAAAAAACACGAAAAAGCCCGGGCAAAGCCCTTTTTCTCTCAGGTAATTGTTTAACATACGAATAGTCGATGTCCACTGCTGGACATAGGCCTCCCCCAAAGACTTCCACACACTGGCAGTCGTTCCTGCGCCACCCGCATCCAGCGGACTCGCGCGCCTTTACTAGGTCATCAGTCCACATTGTGGGGGCCTACCGATGCTGCGCCTTCCAGTACGTGGTCGCCACTCGAGATCCTTTCCGATCCAACGGCCATCGGTTCTACGTGCTATGTGCCCCGCTCACTGCCACTTAAGTTTAGCGATTCGGAGGGCTATATTGGTTACTTCAGTTCTGTTAGTTCTCCCAGCATAGCCCTCTCCATTGGTCTTTGGGTGACTTTGAGCCTTCTTATGAGGCCCATAGTAAGCGACCACGTTTCAGTACCATATGTCATCACTAGCAACAGCAACAGACACTGGTCAAAGACTCTCATCTTGAGACGCTGCGAAAATTATTATTACGTGCTTGCACGCATCGCTAAATCCTATAACACAGATTTTTCTATTATAGATATTTTTAGAGACACCGAATTTAAACTTGGAATTATATAAATATAACATACATGCACAGCCATTATCTAAGATACACCCTTTTTCTCACCCATTCCAGTTACTGATTAGTCGCAGGCCTGTCGCACACAACACTCCTTATACCTAACAGTTTATTTCTGAACCCGTCACAACACAAACATACTAATTTTATTTATATTTGTTAGACCCCTGGGCGGTGATTAAAATGCAACAAACAGGCAACCGTACTGTCTTCTCGAAGATCTCACGGTTCGAAAAAGAAATGCCATACGATTATTATTAATTTATCACACATGTACATTGTACATGCATACATACATAAAATCTCGCCTATATTCCGAAAAGAGGTAGGCAGAGCACATCATGAAAATTATTTTTCAGCTATTCAATCGCATTATTATTATTATGCAAATATAGCGTAAGTACGTGTATTTTTTAATGTATGGCGTGATATTTATAACTTTTTATTTTAAAAAAAACCTAAAATTGATATGTAACTAATTTGTAAAAATCCTAATATTATTCTTTAAAACCGAAAATGCAACAAGTTATGAGTCATAACTTGATGCCACCTCAAAATTAGCATTGACCGCCGCGCTATAATTTCGTGGTGTCAAGATCCATTACTTGGAGGTCATAGCTTTAGATCAAAATTTCTCCGAATTGATAAGAAACAATTTGGATAAGAAATTACTGCAGATGCTCTAAGGCAGTGGATCCTGTCATTTAACCTACCAACTTTTGCCGTTATGTTTCTAATGAAGGTCTTTAGGTCTATTGAAACATTTGGTCACGTGAAGCACTAACTAAGGCAAACGTAGTAGGTCTAACTAGGGAGGACTTCTAAGGAAGCGTACTTTTACATTTTTGCTCCTACGACAACCTGAACACCCTGTACCTTTTTGTGTGTTGTATGCGATAAAACTATTTTATAGGCACGCAAGCCCTTAAAAGGATGTTATATGTATTAACTACTCTGTTTAAAATACTTAATAATATTATATGACAACGGATATAACTTACCGATAACTAAGATAAACGAAATAAACAAAACACGGCGACATATCATTTTAAACACTTCCACACATCAACTCACAAAACTGATTACAAAATAGTCATTAAATATGGTATTGTAACAAGGATAATGGTTTTAATATTGAAACTTTCCTGAACGCCGACATATTGCAGTTTTAATGCCGACGCCATTATTATGAATAACTTCATCATGCTAATATATTATGTGACCATTTTGTTACGTCAGTAAGTAAAGCGATTACAATAGAGTCGTTTTCAGATATTTACTTATTCAGTTTAAGGAGCTTAAGGAGGGCCTACCGACCATTACAGAAGTATAATAGTAACTAAAGTAATAATATATACAAAGCCTAATACGTGCTAATACTAAAGGAAGTCACAGATACGAGTGGAAACAGGAAATTAAATTTATTTATTAAATTTACAAACTTTGCGCGCATAGCATTTAGGTACACTAAGTATGCTATCAGAATTTTTATTCCTAAATAATTACAAATAAAAACAGGACAAATGCGAGTCGGACTCGCGCACCGAGGGTTCCGTACAACTAAAAACTTGGTCTCATCTTCGGAAAACTCGTTTTCTCCGGAAGAATACGAAAATTTATCAATATATTGGTATTTGTTGGTAAAATGTACGTAATAAGAAATATTATTACCAAATTTCAGGTTCAATTTGTCGGCCTGTTTAGCCTAGTTACTAGTTGGTAGTGATACTGCCTCCGAAACTAGAAAGGCATTAGTTTCTGTGGTGAGCAGGAACATTTGTTCCCGAGACTTTGACGTTTTCAATGTATATTAAAATTACCGTATGTAAAAATTACCGTTTACAATACTGAAGTAATAAATAAATAAATATATAGATATATAAATATTGGGGGACAATCTTACACAAATCGACCTAGTCCCAAACTAAGCAAAGCTTGTACTATGGGTACTAGACGACGATATACATACTTATATAGATAAATACATAGAAAACATCCAAGACCCAAGAACAAAAATATCCGTGAAAAATGCACAAATAAATGCCCTGGCCGGGATTCGAACCCGGGACCTCTAGCTTCGGAGGCAGAGTCACTACCAACTAGGCTAAACAGGTCGTCAAACGTCAAAAATATCTATTAAATATTGCGCTTTAGCCATATTGAGCTTACTATGGGACTAGTTCGTTTAGTGTAAAAATATTGTCCTCTAATATTTATTTATTATTTATCACCAAATTTTAAATTCAAAGGTCAATGGTAAGTTTAAAAAATCCACGTGTGACAGACGACAGACGGACACGCGAGTGACAGCAATAGGGCCCTTCGGGTACGGAACCCTAAAGAAAAAAAGATGGAATCAAAGCTTAGGTAGACTATGGAAGGTTAGGCTAGGTCGCCACGCTTGGCATGCGGGTTGGCTCAAAAGCAAAAGCTCTCATTCCCTTATAATAAAGACTTTAGGACTTTTCAAATGCGTAGTTACTTTTGATGCTGATTGTACATCATAATCCCCCCAGGAACACAACAACCACATTGTTACAGAGCAGGTAGCTAATGGCTGTGGTCTTCTGTTAGGTCCGTACTCCGGAGAGTGTATGAGGGAGATGAGATTCTGTGTGGTGTTCGTGTGCTTCTCATTATAAGAATGAATAACAATAAGAATAAGTATTGTTTATTGCCACATATCCAGAATCACATAAGAAACAAGATAAAATTACAAAGAAAAGAAAACGAAAAAAAATAATTTTTAATTTACAAAACAATTATACGAGTATAAGTAATTAATATGAATTTCCTCCCTCGGACGCTCCGGTTGTGGTTGTTGTTTCCCGAGCCACTACACTATGAGGTTCATCAAGAAAGGAGTGTATAAACCCGGTACCCGCTGCTGGCTCCCGAGGGAGCCACTAATGCACAATGAAATTGAACTGAATTTTTACATAATTAAGTTTCAAAACCCATCGGCTCTCGAGAGGTTAAAGGGCATGTGACAACCCTGGAATTGCAGGCGTCCACAGGCTGCGGTGACCGCTCACCTTCAGGCGGGTCCATGGGCGGGTCGTAAGCTTGTTTGCCGCCGACATGGTATAAAAGGAAAGTAATTTGACCTTGGAGCGTGTTTAAGTAGCTTTTGACAGATAACAAAACGTAAAATGCTCATAATAATGGTTCGTTTGATATCAATTATCATTAAATAAATGGTTTGAGAATTTAATAAAAAATTACCAAATTTAGCTTTATTTGATGATTTAAGTCGTAAACCTTAACATTCTATAAGTAACATTTTTTTAATAATGATATTGAGTATAATTGTAAACGCAAAAGTTGAGTCGATGCAATTTCAAACGCTTCGTCAGAAATGTCATCGTTGTCAATGTCAACTAAAATATACACAACTTGTCACCGACTCCGACTCACGTAAATATTATACACAACTTCCATAGTTTTCTGTTATAATATCGTAAAAAAATCAGGGATTCCAGTGATAAAAATCATGCCTGTGGAACTGTGTCTTTTTGCGTGTTGCACTTTCCTCGCTACGAGTATAGTGAGGAGAAAAGTTTAGTGTTACACACGGGTGCAAAGTTGTATTTTACTTATCGTGTGTTGAAACACTCGCTACGCTCAGGATTCTATTTTAGAACCACTCGCTTCGCTCGTGGTTCAACTATCGAATCCTTTCGCCGGCTCGTGTTTCAATTCCACACTCGCGGGTAAAATACAACTTTGCACCCTTGTATGACAAATAACTATTACAATACACTATCGTGGTCTGTGTTAGCTCGTGTTCCACCACGCCACGCAAGTACAAATGGGGTTTGCTTACCAGTTTTTGGTTTCTTAAAGTTCAGTTTTACAGTACTATTTAGAATAGGCATATTGTTCTTTCGCACGACGGCGATTACGTTTTTGTTTTTCTTCTTCAGCGTAAAATTCTTTTTGAATGACGACCCGTTACGATAAGGGAGCGCTGAAAATATGTCACATCATTATCATCATACATCCTAGTATCCTAAATATCTTCAACATATTATGTCTATATTATATACGGCCTGTTTAACCTAGTTGGTAGACACTGCCTCCGAAGCTAGAGGTTCCGGGTTCAAATCCCGGCCAGGGCATTATTTGTGCATTTAGCACGGATATTTGGTCTTGGGTCTTGGATGTTTTTTATGTATTTAAGTATGTATTTATCTAAATAAGTGTATATCGTCGTCTAGTACCCTTAGTACATATCTATAAAATTTACTCCTGATCACGATGAACCCAAGATGATCTATGAATCAATTTTATCCTAGCGTTATGCCAGTACAGTTGCACCCTGAAAGATGCCCCGGATTCGCTACCTAATCCCAAGAATTGGCGAAGGCACTAGTTTTTACGGAAGCGATTACCATCTGACCTTCCAAACCAAGGGGGAATCTAGATCTTATTGGGATTAGGCTTGTTAAGTGAGTGGGCAACTTCACTGTTAGAAGTTCTCAAGCAACCCGAAGTCCTTTAAATTGGCTTAATGACTGCTGTCTAAGACATCAGCCGGGATCAACAGCTTAACGTACCTTCGAAAACACGCTCAGTTAGTAACCACTCAAAGCGGTCACCCATAAAAGAACTGACCCAGGAGGTACGCGGGCGCCGCTGGGCCACAAGCGCTCAATGTGCATTAGGAAACTGTGAGGATTTGTAACATGCATACATACCTCTAGATTGTTTTTCTGATATTTCGTCTAAAAAAAACTGTATATCATAGATATCTTCGTTTTCTTTATTAACGTTCAAATCGCCGGTCACAGTTATAGTTTCACCGTCAGTAAACTCGTAGCTATACAATCGCACAGAGTTATTGGAATTAAAACCCTTTTCTTGCTCTGATCCTTCGATTTTAAGTATGAGCATATCTGTGAAATATATATAATTGTTTTTTGAATTAAGTTGAGTTTTTTGTTTTGTTAAATGGAGTTCCACTGTTCATAGTGAGTCAGTTTAAATATTTATCTACATCTATATAGTAAATCCTGTTTACAGTACATATGATGCTACTTTGCCGCACGAGTGCGGTAATCAGCAGATTACGTGCATATGTCGAAACTTTAAAGAGCCAATTGTACTGTAAAACGTACGATACACGTGCAAATAGGTAATTCGAAACTCGTGTCGATTTAAAACACTCCCTTCGGTCGTGTTTTAATTTATCACCACACGTTGCGAATTTCCTGTTCTCTGCACTTGTATCGTAATGTACTATTAATGTGTTCAAAAACCATTCGCAAGTACCAGCTTAACAATATACCCCGCTCACCAACCGACTACACCGCGCGCGCGCGCCAGAACTACACGATATATTGTATCATTATGAAATCACGTACAATTTTGCGCCGGGCTGCCTCGGTTTACATGCTTCCTACTGCTGGTTCAAAAGTTGCATATGAAATACATGAAAGAGGATGGAGGATGGTCATATATGGATGTAGATAAAGTAGTGTGTGAAAACCACACTCGTACTTGAAACTTGAATGCCTCTCAATTATGTAACAATTGCATTTTTTTTATGACATAGGAGGCAAACGAGCAGACGAATCGCCTGATGGTAAGCGATTAACGCCGCCCATGGACACTCGCAACACCAGAGGGGTTGTAAGTGCGTTGCCGGCCTTTAAGTTGGCAGTACGCTCTTTTCTTGAAGGTTTGAAGGTCGTATCGGTCCGGAAATACCACAGGCGACAGTTTCATTCCACAGTTTAGCTGTGCGAGGCAGGAAACTTCTGGAGAAACGCACAGTTGAGGACTGCCAACCATTTAAGTGGTGAGGATGGAAATGTTGTCGCGTTGGACGATGGCGGAAGGAAGCGGCAGGAATTAATCCGAACAAGTCCTCGGAGCACTCCCCCGGGGAGTCTCCCCGTAAACATATTAGGCCATACAACTATGAAGGACGACGTAGATGTTGAACGGGAACGCAGAGCACTGACGGTTCGAGCTAACATGTTGGCACGTAGGTTCGCCCAGTGTACTGCTGCAGTCAAAATAACGCTTTTTAGAGCCTACTGCACTTCATTGTATTGTACTCGGGGTGCTCTGTGGGTTAATTGTTCGCAGTGGTCGCTCAGCTCTGCGCGCCCAGTACAACAACGCGTTCTTTAGTCCGTACTAGCTATAGCTTAAGACTATTATACGAGCGAAGACATCTTCCAAAACCAATATAAGAGCGCTATGAGCATACCACTCTTATAATTGAACTTTTGTTTGACGACCTGTTTAGCCTAGTTGGTAGTGACTCTGCCTCCGAAGCTAGAGGTCCCGGGTTCGAATCCCGGCCAGGGCATTTATTTGTGCATTTTTCATGGATATTTGTTGTTGGGTCTTGGATGTTTTCTATGTATTTAAGTATGTATTTATCTATATAAGTATGTATATCGTCGTCTAGTACCCATAGTACAAGCTTTGCTTAGTTTGGGACTAGGTCGATTTGTGTAAGATTGTCCCCCAATATTTATAATGTGCGTATTCTGCGATTGTTTTGCTGGTTGTGTTGTGTCACGATCCGGAGTAGCAGACCTTGTTTCCTTAGACCACGCATGTCCCTCACTCTCAACACAGCGCATCCCCAAGTCAATAAAGGGCCGGCAACGCACTTGTGATTCCTCTGGAGTCACACGTGTCCATAGGCTACGGTGTCTGCTTACCATCAGGCAGGCCGTAAGCTTGTTTGCCACCGTCGTAGTATAAAAAAAATGCATACATACCCCGATTAAAAATTGGGCATTCTAGCCCTTAACTTTTAGATACGATGCCCACGTGAACAAGGTGAACCTAAATCACTGTATAATCAGGGTACGTACCTTGAGCCGCCTGCGGGGTGTAGTGCAGAAATACGTCAATATAATATTTTTCGTCATATTTATCAGTAAATGCCCCACAACGTATCATTTTATCTTCCTTTTCAAGGGTGAAGTTATGATAGACATACGAGGACGTTTTTTGCCCTAAAACATGTAAAAAAGGCAATTCAACTGTTAAGGGTGGTTTTGGGGTCGAGATCATGAATCAGTTTTGCGTACTTGGTAATTGTTAGCTTAGCTATTGAAAAAAAAAGTGGTTACACGAAACCAAATCATTTCATTAGGGTTCCGTAGCCGCAAAATGGCAACACGGAACCCTTATAGTTTCGTCATGTCTATCCATCCATCCCTATGTTACAGCAGATTTACTCGGAGACTATAAGAACTACAATTATGAAATTTGGCAAGATGTATTCGAATGTGGAAGTGCCGTGACTTCCCTATGAAGATACGAATTTTTTTTGCTTCAATGCAGAGTAGTAAGTATGTGTCGGTACGGAACCCTTCTTTGTGCGTGATCCGGCACGCACGTGGCAGGTTTTATTTATTTGTTTTGACGTAAAATACAGAATCCCAAAAACATGGTTACCCTATTCTCTTTGACGGAAGGTATGGAGAGTTGGCAGTTGTGTAGGGTAACCAAGCTGTTTGAAAAAGTCTGAATTCTTTTAGGTTACATATATGGGGTATCCCCCCTGATTTCACTTTTTTTTCTGTAGCGGTTCGTAGAATACACATTCCTGTCAAATTTCGTAACTGTAGTGCGTCTCCGAGTAAATCGGCTATGACATACGGACGGACGGGCGGACAGACGGACGGACGGACACGACGAAACTAGCTATAAGGGTTCTATTGTCGTCATTTTGGCTATGGAACCCTAAAAAAGCGGCCTTGCGCGTGGTCCGACATGCACTTGGAAGTGCATGTCGGACCACGCGCAATGTAGGGTTCTATAGTGGTCCGCTCTCGTTACATTAATTTTACTGGGGCCTACGAGACGTAACTATGGCAAAAGCGACCTAAAAGATGATTGACCTTGAGCTAGAAACGCACATAGCGGCGCAGCGTCGTTACGGGGCGGAAGCATTTCGAAGTGATTGTGGTCGTTTGGTTGAAATCAAATTGAAATCCGATTCCTAGTTACTAAACTTTAGATAAATCCTTAGTATTATTTAATACCTTTCGAAGACTTAACGAAATCGTTCTTATCAGTCGATACGTTGTAATTAAAGAAAGTAATGTCATAGATTTCCTTGTATCCAGCAGCCTTATTCAACGTGCATTTCATCTCAACAATTTCTCCATCGGTGAAGTTGTAGTGATAAATTGTATCGTTTGATCGCAGCAATTTCTCGGGGCCGGTGATGCTGAGCATAGGTGTAGCTGTCAAAAGATACAGAAAGCTAAATGAAGCACGATGTAGTTTTTACAGTTTAATCAGAACGTATACTTACCATCTCAAATATTTCACTACTTACGCATAATATTAAAATAAACGATAAAATAGTTATACCACTACCAAAGGTTAATAAAATCACGTATTGTTACTACCGACGACATTATTTTCTAATTAACATTATTATTTAACGTTTGCATCAGGTTCATATTCGGGTTACGTAAATATTTATTTATTTATTATTACCATTAATATTAGCACTAACAGTTATACCTTACATGCTAATTAGTAATTACTTATAAAAAAAAATGTACACGTCAAATTTATAATACAACAAGAGATAACAAAATAAATAATTTACAAAAGTCAGTGGAATTGGATTGCGATAATATGACCACGTATCTCATTTTCGTTCTGAACTCAAGTGGCTTCCAATTCGACTAAAACGTAACTTTCATATACTATGTCTTCTTTATGGCATACTTTTTAATCCTGCAACTCCCCGCTATCTAAAGAAGCGTTTCAACTACCTTTCTTCTATAAGGTGCGCTAAAAATTTTCTTCTATCTGTTCCATCCTCCAGCTCCAAATTTTACAATAATTCCTTTACATTTCAGGCGGCTTGTCTGTGGAATTCTCTGCCTGTAGATATAAGATGTGCTAAATCCCTTTTAATCTTCAAAAATAAGTTAAAACTATACTACTTGTCACTGCGGTAGTTTCGCATTTCTCCCTCTTAGTGTGTGTTGTTTGAACAATTTTAGAGCTTCTATCTGGTTTGACTGTGTTGTTAGCATAAATTTCTGTTTATTTTTGCGTATGTTTATGTGTGTTTACATATCTGTGTATATATGTATGTGTATGACTCTTTTATCTTTATTTATACCTAAAGACTTATTATGATGATTATTATTATTTGTTTGCCTACTCAATATTTTTTGCATCAATTCCACTTCCCAAAGGTTGTCTGGAAGAGATTGCTCTTTAGCAATAAGACCGCCAATTGTCTACCGTTATTTAATTATTTAATTACTGTTTAACTGTTTTTGTTTTTGGTGAACAATAAAGAATAATTGTATTGTATTGTATTGTATTGTATTTTGAACGCTTCGAGAGTTCTTCAAATAAAATTCACTACTAGGTACTGCTACACTGCAGAAAAGAGAATTATTAAACAATAGTACATTACTACAGAGGCCGGGACAAAAGGGGTTGCCGGCCGTAGACATATAGACGGCTGAGCGAAGCGAGGCCGGATAGGTCTAAGGCCGGCAACCCCATATTTCCCGCCGAGGTATGTATAGTGCTTTTCTCAAATATGAAATGAAATAAACAACAAAAAAAAACAAAATTTTATTTTTAATACGCATAGTGGCAGAATGTCATGATGCCTGTGCCACAAATTTATGTGGAAGAGAATTAAAAAAGAGGACTTTGCCGGCCTAGGCCTGCAAGATTTGTATGAAATTCCATTAACGACCTCTTGTCCTAGCCGCGCCTGAAACGTCATACATCAATATTTCATTGCATGTTTGAGAAAAAATAATAAAAGATGTTTTATCATCTAGATGCTGTATGTAAGAATCAAGTAGTTTTTTCTTTGTCCAATTTATGTATTTATTACTCACCTCTTTTTCACTATAGTCATTTATTTATTTATTCGAAGTCTCGATAATTATCTTGTCGCGATTAAAATTTATGTAATGTATATTTATTAGTATGGCGTTCCGTGAGTCACCGATGGTACTGGCTGAAAATTAGCGCTGTTGTAGGTGTCTGACACCTCAGCATAATGCTGAGCCAGTGCCCGGTTCACAGCCGGGACACACATTTTATGTCGTACGTTTTCTCGTGTTTTAATTTTTGTCATACCTATTTGTGTGTCTTTTGTGTCTTTGAATAAATGTTTATTTTTCTTTCTTTTTATCGGGCATTACGGTGGCCAGCGTTTGGACGTCTACCTTAAATGAATTTCTTTGTCAATTCCGTTTTTTGTAAATTTTAGTTATTTCGTCGAACCCGCAGGGTAATCGCGTAACTTTTCAAACATACGATATGTAAATCTAACTGTATTTTTTACTATGGAAGATGACATTTAGTTCTACATTACGCAGATTCGAAAATGTTACGGAATCTCCCCGATGCTCACAAAATTTCACGTGACGAGAATCGGTCGAGAAATGCGACCTGTACAGGAGAACAACCGAAAGAAGGAAAGGGAAATTTAAAAGGATTCCTTCTCAATAACGCGTCACCGTCTGACGATAAATTTGGGCACCGACTTAAAAAAAATTTATCCTCTAAACCGTTATATTCCGTAAAGGAATATAACAAAGAACTATTTAATTAATTTAATGATTGATTATTATTTAACTATTATTATTGTGTTTTTATATTATTTTGATATTTACCATTTTTATTATTCTGTTGATATTCTGACATTGTACCTTTTTGACATTATTTAGTTTTATTATCCTTTTATTATTTTGATTTGACATTACCTAGGATATCCTAATCATGTATACCTACTTTTAAGACATTTTTTATTTTATTTCATTCACATGTGACATTTCTTATTTTTCTATTATATTGTTTTTAAATTCTCAAATTATTATACTTATAGACGATCTTTTAGTGAATCCATTTTATTTTTGATGTAAAATAATAATGTTATTTTCTAAGAGAAATAAATGAATCTATCTATCTATCTATCCGTCAAAATAAAACCCTAATGATAAGAATTTACCAACCAGCATGCTCATTGTTAGGTTGTTAAGTAAATAGGTTAAGTTATAATATAATTATAAGCTAAGCATAAAAAATGAGCGTTTCTCACCCTCCAACGTCACAGTTTGGGGAGTTTTTATTGAAAATGTAACTTTTCTTTTTCTCGACAAAAAAAAGACATTTTGGGGCTGTGTAAATCCACAAATATCTCTCACCACAGCGGCTCGAACATGGCGGTTTTGCTGCTTGAAACCAGTGAGCAAAATTCAATTTTGCTGCGACCGAAAAAACTTTTCCTCATTGAAACCAGGTAAGCAAAATGCAATCTTGCTGCGAGCGTGAAAAAAGCTTGCTTTTAATTTGTCATATCGTAAGTTAATCGCAGGTTATCGTTTCATACTGTGGGGTGTAATACAAACTTGGAACATTGAAACTTCATTCTCTGTGCACTATTCCTATGCGTTATATGTTCTCGCCACTGAGGTGAAAAGTTGTACGTATCATACGAGAGCAAAGATATTTGCATCTCGTGTCTTTGAGTCCCTCGCTACGCTCAGTCGCCCAAGTTTCTAATTTTGAATCACTCGCTGCGCCCATGATTCAATTATAGAAGCTTTCGCTTGCGCGGGACTCGACATCAACACTCGTAGCAAAAATATACTTTGCTCTCTTGTTGAACAAATAATAATTATTATTTTGTTTTCCCTTCACTAGCTCGGAAAGCCGTCTTTTATCCTTTGAAACAAGCGGGTAAAAACGCATTTTATCCACAAGTGGGGGAGAAAGTAATTTGACCTTGGAGCGTGTTTGAGTAGCTTTTGACAGATAAAAAAACGTAAAACGCACATAATAATGGTTCGTTTGATATCAATTATCATTAAATAAATGGTTTGAGAATTTAATAAAAAATACCAAATTTACGTTTATTTAATAATTTTAAGTAGTAAACCTTAAAATTCAATAACTAACATTTTTTTTTATAATGATATTGAGTATAATTGTAAACGCACAAGTTGAGTCGATACAATTTCAAAAGCATCTTCAGAAATGTCATCAATGTCAATCTCAACTAAAATAACTTCTCACCGACTCCGATTAACGTAAATAAACACAACTTCCAGAGTTTTCTGTTATAATATCGTAAAAAAATCAGGGATTCCAGTGATGAAAATCATGCTTGTGGAACTGTGTCTTTTTGCGTGTCGCACTTTCCTCGCTATAGTGAGGAGAAAAGTTTTGTGTTACACACGGGTGCAAAGTTGTATTTTACTTCTCGTGTGTTGAAACACTCGCTACGCTCAGGATTCTATTTTAGAACCACTCGCTTCGCTCGTGGTTCAACTATAGACTCCTTTCGCTGGCTCGTGTTTCAATTCCACACTCGCGGGTAAAATACAACTTTGCACCCTTGTATAACAAATAACTATTTCTCAAACATGCAATGAAATATTGATGTTATGTTCCTTATAATAGGCTGCGAAGTATGACGTTTCAGGTGCGGCTAGGACAAGAGGTCGCTCTTTTTTAATTCCATTCCACATAAATTTGTGGCACAGGCATCATGACATTCTGCCACTATGCGTATTAAAAATAAAATTTTGTTTTTTTTTTGTTTTTTATTTCATTGCATGTTTGAGAAAAGCACTATACATACCTCGGCGGGAAATTTGGGGTTGTCCGCCTGAGACCTATCCGATCCTTATTATATGTTTTCGGCCGGCAACCCCTTTCGTCCCGGCTAGTAATGTACTATTATTTATTCGTAAGCCAAGAAAGTCGAAAACTAGTAGACCACATTCTTGACAAACTACCTCTACTCACCATTAGTATCTGCATCTTCTCGCGGACTGTATTGGAGATATACTATACCATACAGATAACTAGGCAGGGATGGGTCAGTAGAAGTCTCCTTATTATATGCAGTGCAAATGATTTTCTTGAATCGATCTTCCTTTTTGAGCGTAAATGTGCGGCTGATGTACGTTTCAGAAACTGAAAAAAAAACGTCAGTGTTGCTTTGTAATCATTAAAACTCGAAACGAACAGAGCGGGCGCGGTGCGGGGCGAGAGCGGCAAAACCGCCTTTGCATTTTTGATCCTTCCGAAACTGTCGACTGTCGATAGTATTGATTACAGCTTCATGTGTGACACACGCCGCCTCCGGCTCGCTATCTCGCGCGGTTTTTTGGAGCGACGTCCCCTGGACCGCGTTTGATTTACCACAAAACCGCCACTGCCCCGCAACGACGCTGCGTCGCGCTCTGTGTAGAAAAAAGAAATGCAGAAATAATGCCCTGGTCGGGATTCGAACCCGGGACCTCTAGCTTCGGATGCAGTGTCACTACCAACTAGGCTAAACAGGCCGTCAAATAATAATAATAAAACTAAAAAAATCACTGTTTTTTGAGTTTTTCCTGTGTATATACATTATACATTTACCACGCTGCATGCCAAATTTCAGCTTTCTAGGTCACCTGGAAGAGGGTTAGGGTTTTGATTACTAGTCAGTCAGTCAGTCAGTCAGTCAGTGGTAAAAATGCCGTTTTTTAGACTTTAATAACTAAATAACTATTTCACCTATATTTGTGAAATTTGGGATTCTAGTTGTTCAATAGTGGTCGGCGGTCAAGAAGTCAATCCTGACACCTGTCATATCCATACAGTTTATAACCTCAAAGTGACTTTTAGGTTAGAAACTGTATGGAAATGACAGGTTTCAGGATTGACTTCTTAACCGCCGACTACTATAAAGAAGATTAATACATGTACCAAATTTCATTTTTTTATGTTAATTAGATTTGGAGTTATTGGGGGGTTCAAAAGGGGCTCCAAACGGTTCGTGTAACATAACATACGGCTGCTGTCCGCCAGTTCCTGGGGTGAAATTGGCTGAAAACGCTGCCGCGTGTCTAGATTCTATTGTACGATGTACACATAAAAAGTACACTGTCTATATGTTGCTACTGTTGGGAACCTATAATTGGCTCCCTGTTACCTATATTCAAAACTATTGTACTAACTTATAGATAGCTGTTGGTTCTCCGAAAAATAATTAAATAAATAAATAAACTTTGATGGAAGCTGTTAAAGGCCCTTTATGTTGATAATGCTTACCTCCCGATACGGCACACTTTTCACCTTCTATGCATAGTGTTAAAGCGTAGTGTTTTTCATGTCCTTCAGCGTTATTCAAGACACAGTACGGTTCAAATTGTTCTTCATCAGTAAACTCATATTCGTATATTTGCGTATAATTTTCTTGAATTAGTGTTCTATATTTCAGTTTCTGTGGCGCCGTACTGTTCTTAAGGTAGATGTTGGGTAAAACACGAGGAGCTGTAAATAATAATTAGTCCAATAAAATTAGCAAAACCTGGACATAATTCGATAACTGTAATTTTCTTTTTCTAAGATTTAAAGAATTGTTAGTTATACTTAAAATATAAAAAATTAAACAATTTAAGGCTCCGCGTCACTGTTAAAAAAAACAAAATACAAAATTATTAACACATTTTGATTTCGTAAGTAAGCCATAATAAATAACTTTGTAAAAGTACCTGTATTATGATAAGAAAAAATATCATTTAATCAATTATCGTGGATATTTTTTGCTTAATATGATTCTTATAGTACTAATAAAATGTTGACGGCCTGTTTAGCCTAGTTGGTAGTGACACTGCCTCCGAAGCTAGAAGTCCCGGGTTCGAATCCCGGTCAGGACATTATTTGTGCATTTAGCATGGATTATTTTCTTGGGTCATGGATGTTTTCTATGTATTTATCTATATAAGTATGTATATCGTTGTCTTGTACCCAGAGTTTAAGCTTTGCTTGGTTTGGGACTAGGGCGATTTGTGTAAGATTGTCTGCCAATATTTATTAATTATTTGTTTATATTAAACAAAAAATATCACGATAATTGATTAAATGATATTTTTTCATATCATAATACAGGTACTTTCACAAAGTTATTTATTAAGGCTTACTTAAGAAATCAAATGTGTTAAAAATTTAGTTTTTTTGTTTATTAACATTGACGCGGAACCTTAAAATGTTTAATTTTTTATATTTTAAGTATAACTAACAATACTTTAAATCATAGAAAAAGAAAATTACAGTTATCGAATTATGTCCAGGTTTTGCTAATTTTATTGGACTAAATTGTAAAACCGGTCAAGTGCCTGTCTGACTTACAACTTACAGTTTAGTGAAAGGGTAAGCAGAAAAACCGCGAATCGGTGTACAGTTTAGCCGTTTGGCACACGCTAAATTTGAATAAACGCAATTATTTACGAGTGGTTGTCCACTAGAACACGTTAAATCCTATACCTACTATCATATGTTTACGGCCGATCGACACAGCCCCGTGACCATTGCCAAGTTGGCGAAACAAAAGCCATTGCCATTGTGGACGTCATCTCCCTCATATTTGGAGCAGCCAGCAGCCTAACCGGGGAAGTACCTCCACCTTACAGGAGACCATAAAAGCACTGCTACTTGGTCTTTCGGTATGTGGTGTTGTGTTCCTGGTGGTGAGTAAGGTCGCCAGAGCTCCCGAGGATGCGCTGTGCTGAGAGTGAGGGACCTGCATGTCTATAGCTGTCAACAACGAATCCTCAAGTCAATAAAGGGTCGGCACCGCGCTTGAGATTATTCTGCAGTCGCAAGCGTCGGCTACGGTGTCTGCTTATCAGGCAGGTCATATGCTAGTTTGCCACTGTCATGGTATAAAAAGTCAGCCAAGAGCATGTCGGGCTATGTTCAGTGTAGGGTTCCGTAGTTTATGAACTTAATAAAAAAAAACAAATAATAACCTCAGACCAACTTGGTCTGTGATAATAACAAACAAAAAGGAATGTATACCTTCGCCGTGTTTCATACGTCTTTTACTATTTAAGAAGGGAAGACGTTTTACGATAATAGTATAACTCAAAAACAGTTTAACTGATCATCCCCGCTAGTTTTCGTTGAAAGTATTTATTAAGCTCTACTTTCATGATTTTTTTCGTATTTTTTGGTTCAAATGCGGCGCCCCAATACAAGGCGGAGCTGGACTGGCTGCTGGACTTCGTTGGTGGTTTTAGACGGTAGTCCAAGGCTATCTAGCCGCGGTTAGTCCGTCATACCGTGCTCCCCGACAGGGCGGGATGCGTAAACGCATTTCCCCAACGTTAAAATAAAAAGGGTGACACAATTTATTTTTCATTTCAAGGGATTATTTCGGAAAATATTCATTTTAAAAAAAATGATCGTTGAAGACTCCTATTCATTTTGAAAGACCTATTCAACAACACCCCACATAGGGTTGAAGCACAAAATAATTCATCCCACTTTACGTGTAGGGGTAACCTTAAAATATTTTTATTTTACCACTGTCTGATTTATGGATTTTTATATATCCATGCCAAATTGCAGCTTCCTAGCACTAACAATCACAGAGCCAAGCCTCGTACAGACAGACGGACAGACAGACGGACACGGCGAAACTATAATAATACTAAATATACTTTATTGCGCACTACACAGTGAGAACAGTATAAACAAAAACCTTAGACTAGTACAATGCAACAACAGGCGGTCTTACTATAATAAGGGTTCCTAGTTGACTACGGAACCTTGGGTTCTGAAATTGAAGATGCTCTTGGAAAAAGATTGAGAAAGGTACTTACGAGGTACATACTGCAGGTGTATCTCATTATGAAGAGTCGGTCCATTGCCTTTTACATTTGTAGCTGAGCAAAGTATAAGTTTGCTGTTACTATTGAGCTTGAAAGAGTCTGTTAGTATGAATTTATCTCGAGCTTTGATAACCTCTGCAAAAATTATAACACTTTAAATACTCGCGCTTTGTACACATTCTTGAAATTATTCGTATACGGGTCTAACACGAAATTTCTTTATTTACCTTAATTACCGACGTTCCGACACGGGTTTCAAGTTGTCAACGGAGAGTCCCTATATTGTACGGCCATGGCAATGCCGGGCCACAAGAATGTCCAGCCCGGTAATCCGCGTCCAATGTACATGGATTACTGGGCCGTGCATTATTTGGCCGAGCATTATCGCTCTGAGCAAACTTGGTCCGGGATGCATATATGCATTAGCCGCAGATGCATTTATGAGGCACACAAACATCGCAGAGCTACTGCCACCCACAATGAGTCGTTGTCCAGGAGTGTTCCAAAATGAAGGGCAGGCAAAGCCTGTAGCCACGCTCCCGCCTCAACTTTTGACGCCGACTTTAGCCTGGCCAAATCCGCTCCAGTGGCTACACCCATTAGCCGTGCAAGAGCGTCCCTGGTCCCCACCTCGTCCCACCCCCGCTGTATCTGCGGAGCCTCGGGCAGCGACGCAGTTGAGTAACGGTCCGTCCACCTCGCCATCGCATCATCCACAAACGGAATGGTAACCCTGTCTCCATGAGAGTTTAAAATTTTAGAGACCAGGGCACCAACCCCATGTGCCGACGCGAGGAAGGCTGGCAAGCCCACATCCCCCGCACGCCGCAAACCGAGGCCACCGTGACGTATGGGCAATATATATATATGTTAATACATGTTATAACTGACGATTCGAAAGTGCTTGTTGCTAGGCCTATTTGAATAAAGAATATTTAGAATTTGAATTTAAATTCATCCTAGTAACTATTTGTTATCTGTGGAAAGTGGGCGCGAATCTTGGTCCGGGGCGACAATCGGAAGCCACTTTTGTTCGGGTTGATATTGCTCGGCCCGAGAATCGGCGTCCAAAAAAGTGGATGCGCATTCTCGGGCCGGACATTCTTTGGTCGTGCATTCCTGGTTCCCAACGGAGATATGGATACACAATATTTTAATTACCCCACAATTGTGTATAAAATTTGAAGGGTAGGGTAATTAAGGTAAATAAATAAATCGCGTTAGACTCGTATACGAATATTATGAAGACTCTGTAAAAGTTATAAAGCTACTAAAACAGAAGTAATAATTTTTAAGAAAAAAAAACCGACTTCAATGGGGGAGGCCGGTGAAAGATTATTATACTTAGATGGTGCACTCTTAGATTCCATACAATAAAATAAAAATGGCTATAAGTATGTTTATAATGGTAGAAGACTAAGTACCCTCAATTCCTCATGGAAAAACCTTGCTTGCTTGACAAACAAAAGGAACAGAACAAATCGCCAGACGTGAACTACCTACGCGTCGTTGAACAGTTCCGTTCTGATCATCATCAGCAGTTCCACTTCATCAAATGTCACTTTTATGAATGAAAATGCTTGATTAGTTCATGAAAATACTAAAATCACTATTTGTGTGCCTTTCACATTTGAGGAGTTCCCTCGATTCCTAATGGATCCCATCATCAGAACTCGAGCATGACAAAAATCAATCGTGAAAATAGAACTTGCTTAACAAACACAGCTAGGAGGACAAATCACCAAACGTGAACTTTTCGTCGTTGAAGAGTTCTATTCTGATCATCATCAGCAGTTCCACTTCATCCAATGTCACATTTTTGGATGCGAATGCTTGACTTGTTAAAAACACAAAAATCACTATATGTTTGCCTTAAAGATTTGAGGAATTCCCTCAATTCCTCGTGGATTCCATCAGAAATCAAGCATGACAAAAATTAATCGTGAAAATAGAACTTGCTTAACAAACACAGCTAGGAGGACAAATCGCCAAACGTGAACTTTTCGTCGTTGAAGAGTTCTGTTCTGATCATCATCAGCAGTTCCACTCATCCAATGTCACATTTTTGGATGCAAATGCTTGACTTGTTGATAAAAACACAAAAATCACTATATGTTTGCCTTAAAGATTTGAGGAATTCCCTCAATTCCTCGTAGATTCCATCATCAAAACTGCGTTTTGACAAAAACGTGACCAACTTGGATATATATACTTACAATCAAAAATAATTTTTCAAATCGGTTAAGAAATGACGGAATTATGGACTAACAAACATTAAAAAAAAAAACATACAACCGAATTGATAACCTCCTCTTCTGAAATCTTGAAGTCGGTTAAAAATAAACGTGGTAGAGAAATGGTTTGCAAATCTTGAAACAGGCTTCAATTGAATTATTTATTTACGTTTGTACACAATTACAGGTTATAATTACTATATACATTCCCCGAGGTCGCTGCCTCTGGAAAGGGTGCCCATAAGGCTGGCCACATTTCCCCGCTGGATAGCGATACCTATCCGTTGACCGAGGAAGTGACCAGCCCTATGGTCAGCAGTATTTTCAAAATAATTTTTTTTAATGGTTTTATATAGCCGATGTGGTTTCAACTTACATGTCGTCGGGTGACAAGCAAAAGTCACTAAAATATCTATCACTGCTCCTCAAAACCTTGTATCTCAGTACTACATCGATATTGAGATACGAGTTTTACTTTAAATAGGTGTTTGTTACTTAGTGAGTTTTGGTTGTCAGCCGACGATGTATTGTATACCAGGCACACATTACATACACATACACACAAAACACACATTGGATTGATATACATTGGATTTCAAGTGGAAGATGTACATTATTTAAAAAATAATAGAAAATAATATATTACGGTTAAAGAAGCCAAATGCGGATTAAATGTGTTATTCATTACATTTTGTAAATGTTTAACACATTTTGTACGCACTGCTCGAATGCATGTTAAAGTTTTTCGTAATCGATTACTGGAAATATTATATACATATATTCCCAAAAGGGTAGGCAGAGCACACGAACATTAATTTCAGTGCCACCTTTAGCAATTGTAGGTGATCAGATAATGACATTAAATATTCACGTTCTGATTTTCAAAGTTAGTTTTAGATATAACTTTACTTTCGTTTTTCGTTTTGAGTGACTCTGTCTTGATTCTGGCGGCTTAGAGGCCTTCGGGCGGCTAAAGAAGAACAGGCTTTTCCCGCTTGGGTTGTCGCTTCCGTAATAGTAGATTATACACTACTCGTAAGGGGATAAAGCACTGTTTTATGTCACGGGAGCGAATTGAATCCCGAACGTAACGAAGGACTCATAATTTAACTCCTGAGCGTAGCGAGGGAGTTATAAGTTAATTCCTGAGCGAAGCGAGGGAATTAAGACTGAGTCCTGAGTGCAGTGAGGGGTTCAACCGCCCAAGACTAAAACAGTCTTATCCCCGAGGTGTATACTCTACTTTTCACACCTTATGCGAGACAAAAAAACAGGCTCAGTAGATAAATATTGTTTATTTAGCAAATTAAAAGTACATAGTAACATTAGACACGTTAGTCCAATTATGGAAAGATAAGGTGATGTTTTTATTTGGTACTCGATTTGTTCGTCACGCGTGAACAAATGAAGGCGCGCGACGTTCCAAATTCGAAAGCACAAGCCGTGGTCCTAGATTCGAAATTCGAATTTCGAACACCGCGCTCCTCCGGACCGGGGTTCACACGGAGGCAAACTTCATTTATTTTGTCAAATCAAGTAGGCCATGGCCTAGGACAAATTGTGTTTAGCAAAATTAAACTTTATGCATATAGTAATAAGAATTATGAAAAGTGAAATCATATTATTAACCAGCGGGTTATAATGAAATTCAGTACAACATTATAACCCGGCTAATACCAAGGGATTTAATGTCTTGCTTTCGGTAGGGTTTACATGACCTATAATTCGGCATTGTCGAGCATGTGGTTTGAAAAATCCAATACCTACGCCAATTCTCGGGATTAGGTAGCGGATTCCGGGATTTCCGGACATCCTTCATGATGCACCTTTACTGGGATAACGATGATGAATGTAATTGATTTGAAATATTATTATCAGAATACGTTTGTATTATTCGATTGTTTGATTCCACAGCCCGTTTATCATAAAACTGGTATTTTCAAGTGTCGCTACAAAAGTACTTACCTGTCATTTACTCGTACAATTGGATTGACTGAAGATTGTCTACTTAACATTTTTCGTAATTGTGAAAAATCTCGATAAAGTTACTAAATATGACAAGGTCCAATTAAAAAAGTCAAGGACCCGCCTATCAGAAAACATGAAAATAAATTAATATTAATATCGCGATGTAAATAAATAATTTCTCTTGCGATGTCATTCTTTGGGACGGGTACTTTAGTTAATGTTTTACTAGAAATTCACATGTTCACATTAATAATATGACATTAAGTTTGAATAATATATTTTTTAAGTGCCATAATATTTAAGTGCCTTCCATACAGCCACTACGCCTCTAAACAAAAATCTTCCACCGGACAGCCTGTATTTACGGACAACGAACTTGTGACTCCAATGAAAAACGGTCCCTTGTACCAATGTTGCAAAATAAAAGCAGATAGGCGACTATTGTCGGTAAGAAAAAATAATCGAAATAATGTTTATTGTCAAGAAAAAAAAAACGCGAAATTGAAAATTGACGGAGTATAAAAATGTCGAGAAGTAGAAAAGACGAACTGACAATGGTCCGAACGTAAAAATGTTCAGAAAAGTCCTACTATAAGTGATCTACAACGGCCCCAGGTCTAGGTAGGTTACGTTCGTCAGGTATCTTCAGACGCCCGAACCCGAAGATCAAACCGCGCAGAAATAGGATTCGGCAGAGTGTAATTAGTCATTTCAATACTTCTACTTAATTCTATTTCGTTATATTTATTCCTATACCCTATAATACTTTGTTATTTTTATAAAGCGTATTTAGACATTTTATACCTCGTCATTTTTCCTAACCGACAATAGTCGCGTAAAGGGATACAAGCTTGTAAAATGTATTTTCTCAAACATGCAATGAAATATTGATGTTATGTTCCTTTATAATAGGCTGCGAAGTATGACGTTTCAGGTGCGGCTAGGACAAGAGGTCGTTAATGGAATTTCATACAAATCTTGCAGGCCTAGGCCGGCAAAGTCCTCTTTTTTAATTCCATTCCACATAAATTTGTGGCACAGGCATCATGACATTCTGCCACTATACGTATTAAAAATAAAATTTTGTTTTCTTTGCTGTTTATTTCATTGCATGTTTGAGAAAAGCACTATACATACCTCGGCGGGAAATTTGGGGTTGCCCGCCTTAGACCTATCCGTCTATATATGTCTTCGGCCGGCAACCCCTTTCGTCCCGGCCTCTGTAGTAATGTACTATTGATCCCAATTCAGCGTAAAGTTAAAGTTACCTAGGGGTTTCCGATTTTGTTGTTCACCATCTAGGCTGAAAGAAATGGTGTACGTTTCTTCATGGTCGGTGGGGTTGTTCAAAGAGCAGTTGAATGTCGTCTCGCCTTCGGTAAATGTGTGGTTGTATCGTTTTTTCCCCTGTTTTTGATTTATCCAAGTCCAAACTCCAAGCTGTGCGATGCTGAGAGATATAGCAGGAACTAAAAAATACATACAGGTAATTTTATTCAACGGGAAGCTACGGCACATCTTTCCGTCCAATATTCCGCAGTGTCTCAAGACGAAAGTCTTTGACCAGTGTGTGTTGCCAGTGATGACATATGGTACTGAAACGTGGTCGCTTACTATGGGCCTCATAAGAAGGCTCAAAGTCACCCAAAGAGCAATGGAGAGGGCTATGCTTGGAGTTTCTCTGCGTGATCGCATCAGAAATGAGGCCATCCGCAGCAGAACCAAAGTGACCGATATAGCCCTCCGAATCGCTAAACTTAAGTGGCAGTGGGCGGGGCACATAGCACGTAGAACCGATGGCCGTTGGGGCGGAAAGGTTCTCGAGTGGCGACCACGTACCGGAAGGCGTAGCGTGGGCAGGCCCCCCACACAGTGGACTGATGACCTGGTAAGGGTCGCGGGTGTCCGCTGGATGCGGGTGGCGCAGGACCGGTCATTGTGGAAGTCTTTGGGGGAGGCCTATGTCCAGCAGTGGACGTCATTCGGCTGAAATGATGATGATGATGATGTTTTTATTCAGAGTGATGACCGGAACACGGTGTATGGGTAGGCCCCAAACAACGGACCGGGGCGACGGCCTGGTCAGATCAGGTCATTATGGTGATCCACAGGGAGGCCTTTGTCCAGCAGTGAACCTTCGACTGATATACATATAAGTAAAACTCACCAGTAATATGAAATTGAAGTTCACAATTACTTTCGATGTATACATCGTGGCCAATGTGTATGGTCGGTGCATTGATTTCCATACGATGCGGCTTCTTTATACGAAAATTACAGGTCCACTTACCATCCATACAACTCTTGTCATAAATACTGAAGGGACCCTGTAAGAAGTATAAACAAACAATGTATTTGTGAGCAATGTGTTTGTTATTTGGACCTGGGTATGTCCTAAAATTACGACCAAGACCACCGTGGGATGGGCAGCAGCATCCCTGGAGTGTGGTAGAGTTACGGCGGGTGGTATTTAACCCCCAAGAAATTGGGGAAGGCCTGTATCCAGCAGTGGACGTCCTTGGGCTGATATGGTGGTGGTGGTGGGGTGGTATTTGTCAGCAGCAGGGTAATCTAATCATACTTATTATCACGTAACGTCAAACACGCGTACGATAGGTATATCTAATCTAACTCTCAATTTCACTATGAAAACCGGCCAAGTGCGAGTCGGACTCGCGCACCGAGGGTTCCGTCAAAATATTTTTAATATAAGTCGTAATTAAAAATGTGCGGTTTTCGCCATTTTTCTTTAATTTGTGCTATAAGACGATGCTTCGTACCAAATTTCAAGATTCTGAGTTCACGAGAAGTACCCGGTAGGTTTTGATTCCCTTGCGAGTGTCGAAAAATTGCGGAAATTTGCGGCATAAACGGCTGTATCTTTTGATTGCGTTGGCTTAGAAGTTTGATTTTTTGACAGCTTCAAGGGACAGTAGACCTGAGTATTTGATATAAATACCAACTTAATACCTTTAAGCCTTCCTGAGAAAAAAGGCAAAAAAAAGTGAAAAAAAAGTGCGAAAGCGAAAAGGGGACGCGGTCTTGACAGACAGACAGACGGACGGACAATAAAGTGATCCCATAAGGGTTCCGTTTTTTCTTTTCGAGGTAAGGAACCCTAAAAATGACAATTAGATCTACCTTTCGTGCGTGAACGTTGCGTATTACCACAGTATTACAATATATGTTGTTAAACTGTGGTATTACCCCGCAGTCAGTATGTAATACTGACAAGTATTACAGGACCATTTAAGCTAGAAACGTACAGAGCGGTTATTACTAAAGACAAGAATTATTTCGCCCAAAATATACAGCGGGATAGGTTTGACGGATACTTACACCCAACTTCCACGTTTGTATATCCCCGTCATCTATCTTTGTCTTAGGTGGATTAAAAATCGTTCGGTTTTTAGCGTTATAACACCTGCGAGGATTAAAAAGACAAATGTAATGAACTTGCCGCTAACAGACATTAAGATGATTCACGGTAGGCCGCTCCGTGTCCAGACACGGGGACGTTTACCACCCGATGAAATAAGGTTCTCGAGTTGGAATGCGTGCCGGGCGTTCGGGCACGCCACTAATGGGGTTTTTCGGGAAAGGGCCGATTCGCTCCCCGTGATGATTCCAAGCAATGGACAGCTGCCGGTGGAGACGCGGAAGTGTGCGTCAGCGTTCCCGTGGCTCCACCATAAACAGCGAGAAGAACACCGTGGGGATATAGACGGTAGTCCGGGCGGTTCCCGGGAGTCCGTCATACCCGTCCTGGCTCCCTCGACCAGGCGGGATGCGTAAAGGCATTTTACCCACGAAAAAAAAGGGCGTTCCGTGTCCGGGCCGTCACATTTATATCACGATACGTACTCGTATCACATGAATATTGAAACAAAATCCAAACAATTGTGAAAGAAAAATTGGTATTCAATTAAGTTTTTGACTTGTAAAATGCGACATTTTATTGATAAAGTTCTGATTCTGATTACTGGGTCTCCAGGCAAAGGTGATGGACAGCATCGTCACTAATCGAGCCAGCAATGGTCGAATTATCGTTCTTAAAATATTATAAAGGATGGCTCAAGTAGACCGTCCCGTGTCCGGGCCGGCCCGTTTTCTGTGACAGCAAGTGCAACGGCCGGCGTATTTCTCTAGAAGAAAACGGGCCGGCCCGGACACGGAACAGCCTACTGTGAATCACTCTTAAGGGTCTAACGCGAAATTTATCATACACTTTTTTGCGTTAGAGCCGTATACGAATATTTTTAAAAAGCAATTATCGAATTATCATGGTCAAGTTCTTAAAAATATTCGTATTGTTACGGGTCTAACGCAATATAAAGTGTATAATGCGGCCTAAAAATGGCTTGAGATATGACTGTAATTATAGTCAAGACAAGTGCAAAAATATGGATGCATACAACTTTCTCATTGCTTTTACCTGGGCGTATTTTACATAATTATTAAGACGATTAATCCGATACAGATGCCTCTAGCTTGACAGCTGGAGGCATCTGCGGGTCCTTCACTCTCAACACAGCGCATCCCCAAGTCAATAAAGGATCGGCAACGCACTTGTGATTCCTCTAAAGTCGCAAGTGTCAATAGGCTACGGTGTCTGCTTACCATCAGTCAGGCCGTAAGCTTATTTGCGACCGTCATAGTATAAAAAGAAACATATTTTTGCACTCGAATGTATATACGCCAATATTAATGGGTTTAATATACCAAAATTCTTTCAAATGGCTCCTTGTTTGAACATTAAACTTTATATTATCCCCTTCCGTCACATATATTGTTCCAAGTGGAGTAACATCACACACGACGTTATGAAGAGTGGATTCTGTGTCCCCCTTGGTATATAATATGTCTAACATAACTTCCTTGCCCCCTGGAACAGAAAAAAAAACATCCAAAGGTCATCCAAAATAGCTTTTTTTTCCTAGGACATTATCGAAATTGTACTATACCATAATCACTAATATCATTATACCATAAAGCTTGAAACGCACAGAGCGCGGCGCAGCGTCGTTGCGGGGCGGAGGCGGTTTTGCGGTAAAGCGAACGCGGCCCGGGGGACGTCGCACCAAAAAACCGAGCGGGATAGCGGAGCGGAGGCGGCGTGTGTGACATATGAAGCAGTAATCGACACTATCGACAGTTTCGGAGAGATCAAAAATGCAAAATCGCAACCGCCCCGCACCGCGTCGCGCCCGCTGTGTGCGTTTCGAGCTGTACAAATGCGAACAAGTCATATTTGAGTATGTACTTTAAGAGGGCGCAGTACGCTAGGTTCTCGATACAAACGTATTTACGCTCTCATTTTAAAACGCCATGCTAGAATAAAATACAGCGGTTTTTTGAGTTTTGTTACGGCTTGTATGAAAACCTTATTAATCGCTGTATTTTTTCTCCATTATAGTCGGGGAAAGAAAAATTTTTACTCACATTAATTCCTACAGTTTTGGAAGCTTTTTCTATTAATTAAATAAGGTCTTCAGATTATCATCGTGCGTTTATCCCCAGTGCAGCAATTGAGCATTTCAGTAAATTGAAGATATTAATGTCAATCACTGGCACAATGTGTTCACTAATTCCTACACTCGGGATTATTTATCAATTATATATGTTCAAATAAGTTATGACTAATGATAAAATTATCCCCTGTTTGTCCATCGAGTTTATCAAAATAAACTCAGTTTTCCGATTTTTTTTCTATAATTGCTATAAATGGATCTTACAAATTCATACAGAATTCGAAAATTTGGTAGTTGGCTACAAATATGAATCTAAACATATTAGTAATTTTTCACCAAGGTGACTTAGTTGGATCTATTTATTACGATGAATTTTGGTTTTTATTTGCTTTTACTATATTTGCATTAAAACCTACATTCGAGATTAAAATATTTCTTCAATTGTCTGTTTATTTAACACGCGTACTCAAAAAATCTCCGAAAAATATCAAGTGCTTCAAGAGTAATCGAAATAAACAGCGAATCATTTGCGGCTCACTTTTTAAAAAACACCGCTTTCGCGCGAAATTGCCTACTATTATGTGTCTAGCCTATGCCGTCTATATTGGCGCGATGCGTTCCGATGATGTGAGTGAAAAGGAGAGGTATACTTTCGTTGTAAGTACGAGTATACCGCACGCGCGCGGCGCGTCCGGCCGGCGTCGGACGACAGTGTTGGTAATAATTAGGTATATAGTCGTTGCATTTGTTTTACATTTGTAAACAGTGCGCAAAATAATGTAGCATAATTTTGAGCGTGATTATAATTAAGTATTTATGTACCTAACATAAAAGCAACAATAGGCGTTAATGTTAACAGTGTCACATAAATTAAAACACATGCACACGAAGAGTTCCGTACTATTATCTATACAACATTAAACACTTTATTATAACCTTTTTTAATTTAATTTAAATAATAATATATTTTATCAGTAATAAATAATATCAAGTAGAATTTTGGTCAAGTGCGAGTCGGATTTTAGTTTTCCCATACATTTTGAGACCCAGTGCCTGATGAATACAACGAGCAACTTTTTGTATTTTTTTTGGATGGGAGCTCCCTTAAATATTTATTTTATTTTGGCTTTAGTATTTGTTGTTGTAGCGGCAACAGAAATACATCATCTGTGAAAATTTCAGCTGTCTAACTATCACGGTTCATGAGATACAGCCTGGTGACAGACGGACAGACATAGAGACAAACGGACGGACAGCGGAGTCTGAGTAATAAGGTCCCGTTTTACGCCCCCTTTGGGTACGGAACCCTAAAAAATACAAAAAGTAACAAAATGCAAAGTAGCAAAATTCCAAAGGAAGGTACCTGTATTCATATGTACCAGAAATATCGTAATTGTTAAAACTCCTGTATTATTATGTGTGTCAATGATATTCGTAAGTATACTTTTATATAAATTATGTTTAAATCGGTTTATCTTCCTCATCATCAAACTTAAAGTATTTTTTAAGTGTGATGATGATAAACCAATGTGATGGCGCCTTTACGTTACCTTTATGGTCAGTTCTTTATGTAAGAGTGTGTTACGTAAAAAACTGACCAGAAGTGCTACATACTTTTCATAAAAGTTTGATAAAAGCGTTACATAGCTACATAAAAGTGACGAAAATAATATATATATATATATGAATATATATATATATATATATATATATATATATATATATATTCATATTTATTTATATGTGTAGGAATGTATCTATTTATGTGAATTAGTATGATTTATGTATGTGTGCTTTAATATTTACGTGATTGTATATAAGTTTGAATTCAGTAATTTTTTGTTGCTATTTTTGCGCTAGGTTGTCTGAAAGAGATTGCTCTTTAGCAATAAGACCGCCTGCTGTTTACCTCTTGTTTTAAGTTTTATACGCTGTTATAATAATAAATAAATAAATAATTAAATATTAGGGGACAATTTTTACACAAATCCAACTAGTCCCATAGTAAGCTCAATAAGGCTTGTGTTATGGGTACTAGACGACGATATATTTAATAGATATATACTTAAATACATAGAAAACATCCAAGTCTCAGGAACAAAATGTCTCTGCTCACCACAGAAACAAATGCCCTTACCAGGATTCGAACCCGGGACCTCTAGCTTCGGAGGCAGTTACACTACCAACTAGGCTAAACAGGCCGACAATAACATAATAATAAGTATAATAAGCTATGTAATTTATTGACGTGTGCAATAAAGAGTTTTTATATTGTATTGTATTGAATATATCCTTTTATTATTTCATACGATTCATGCACGAGACCTAAATCATACACCAGACATAACATTTTCAAGATATATATAATTTGTATACATTATAAAACAAACCTGCAATTGCTAAAAATAGCACAGAAAAATAATTTTCATGTGCTCTGCCTATCCCTTTTAGGAATATAGGCGTGAGTTTATGTATGTATAAAACAAATGAATGCAAAGTAAGCTTTAAAATAACCAAATAATACTGTGTTACATAAACTGGATACACTCATGAACGTTTACTTCAAATGTTGGTATACAAGTTATTATGGTCAACAGCAGGTGGGGTATCCATAGATATACTAATAAGAAAACAGTATTGCCAATTGAATAAAAACAATGTTTAAAAAATGGCGTATATTAATGAAAAATATTTGATTTTATGTAACGAAATTCGGGACACGAAATCTCTTCTCGAGCGTTGAAGAGAGCGCGTATATTAAATATAGTGATTTGTAGAAGGATATTATAGTTAATGTTTAATAAATGATCAATCAACCACATTTGGTTTTTACATCTGCAATTATTATGTTGTAAAGGCATGAAATAATGCTTTTAACCACACTAAACACACCATTTTCACATGTTTACCTTGGATAGGAGTGTACAAAGTTGAACTTTATCCGAATCCAGCTAAAGTAATTAATTAGGTTTCGAAATAACTATTGAAAAGCTTTCACTTGATGAGGTGTAAGTTTGTTTGCTTCTCGGGGCTTACTACTATAAGCATGACTGGTAAAAATAACTTCTTTTTATGCCGCAGCATAAACCAATATGAATTACCTGTATTTTTCTAATATACCTGCCATACAGGTTCCGGTGATTTGCGGGCAAGGCCCAAAAATTGGACTTCGTTACATGCAAAATGTACTCTGATGTTTTATAAAAACTATTCATAATAGTATCATGTCTGTCCTTGTTTGTCATATAATAGTATTTTAAGCAATTTTTTTAATCCTCAACTATCAACAAAAGGAAGATTTACAATATTTTTTTTTTGGATTTTATAATTGATGGTGACGACGCTTTTCCATACAAATTGTAAATGTGCTATCGTGCAATTTTTTAATCTCATCATTTTAGATCATATTTGATGTACTTTTCAGTATTTTACTTAGACTTAAAATAGTTTTATTACGCACTCAGCTTAATTAAGCGTTGAAAAACTCCCAATTTTATCAAAAAAACTTTGTGTGCCCTGAATCCACACTTTTATGGAACAAAACTTTTGCTACCATATTTTTTCACTAAAATCTACCAATTATTTGGTAGAAATAGATGAAGTACATTGGAAACGCAGTCTATTATCTACCGCATAAACATAGCTTTTCTTATTGGCCATATTTAGTCGTTTACGGGCGGTCAAAACGAGTGGACACTGCTTCGTCATGTTTATGATGAATGTAAAATTAAGTTTGCATTATACATTTAATCTATGCTATAAAGCTGTGTGTGTGGTCTTTTCGTTGTAATGTCATCAAATTTCAATTTTTGTATAGATTTGGAGTGTGTGAGGGTCGGTATTATATGACGTATGTAACGTTTTTTGCCGATTTCTGATGTAGCGTTACTTATTAGTGGTATAAGGTCAATTCCACATTGGTCAACAAAAATTAAAACGACTTCCGTACGTTCCGTACTTCCGTAGTCAAGCAGGAACCCGTATAGTTTCGCCATGTCCGTCTGTCTATTTGTCTGTTTGAGGCTTTGCCCCGTGATTGTTAGTGCTAGAAAGCTGCAATTTAGCATCGATATATAAAACTGGCGCAGGACCGGTCATTGTGGAAGTCTTTGGGGGAGGCCTATGTCCAGCAGTGGACGTCATTCGGCTGAAATGATGATGATGATGATGATATAAAACTGACAACGTGGTAAAATAAAATCTAAAAAATATATATTTTAAGGGTTCCCTACACGTAAAGTGGGGATGATTTTTTTTGCTTTAAGCCTACGGTGTGGGGTGTTGTTGGATGGTAAGTGGTCACATAATTTCGTATAGTGAAAGTTTTACTTACCTTGTCTACATCACCATCGACTATTAGGCATATTTTATATTGGTTATTTTTTGATGATAAATAATCAAATTTACATGGTAAATACCCCGTTCTTAACAATATTCTAGTGTGACCATGTTAGCTCGAAATCTTGAATCAAATATATGTATTAGCTTTTACCTTAAGTACTTATATTTACTTTTATGTAATTGTTACATAAAAGTTATAATGCTGCTTTTATGTGAATTGGGCCGATTTTTAGGGTTTGCCCTTGTAATTGATCATTTTGAGCCGACATTGTTAAGTGTAAGAGGTAAGACATTGATGATTAGTTATAAACAATAAAACAATTTGAGTTAATAAAATCCCGTACTTGCGATTTAATTCGTTTAAATTGTTATATTTGGGTCGTTATTAATAGAAATTTACATAGTTAAGGGCTTTAATTAAAACCAAACTTAACTGATTCCTTCGTTGAGTTACCCATATATTTTGTAGGTATGATTCACTTTCGTTACAAAAAGGACGCAATCGTAATTTTGTTTTCTCTAAGCTTTTAAATATTTTTAAACGCTTAACCATTAATGAGTATCAGTCGCAGAAATAGTAGACAACATTACAATAAAAGGTGAAATAAAAAACCGCATCCGTAACTCTACTAAATTAAAATGAATATATTGTTTTTTCTACTCTGTATACTTTAGGTTTGTAGGTAACAACATTTATTGACACTCCCCGGTACTGACTAAAATAATTGACTTGGTTTAACATTACATCTCAAAACTTTGTTTTAGTAAATAGGTATAATAATCTTTCTCCATCTTTTCACATGTAGGTAAATAATGTTTTTGATGTGATGTGTACCCATACACCAAACGGGCTGAGCACTCTAGTTACATCTCATATGTTATACATTACAATAATTTGTAATTGTATTAAACCGATTTGGCACATAATTAATAAAATTATTTAATAAGTATTCACACCGCTTCCGACCGGATGGCGCCATTCAAATATGAGACGTATCTACTGGGCAAACGCTTGAAAACCCTTGTGCAGTCAGGTTAGAATTGTATCGTACCTAGGCTCTCCTTGCTAACGTTGTTGATTCGCGCCATACGCCCTACGCCGATCACGTTTATTTCGACAATCAATAATTTGGCAATTGTAGTAAATGCTCAGTGTGTTAACGAGGGATTATTTGATATTATGGTAGGTTTAATTTATAGCCATAAGGTGTATTAAAAAAAACTACTGTAGAATTAATGCGTCTGTACTAAAATCAGTTAAAATTGTTTAAAAAATAGAAATAATTAAATCCCCGGTGGTTTTCTTTTTTAAGAATGGGTAAAATAATTGTCCTGACAGTATAGTCAAAAATCACCAACTTTTGAATTAATGTATAGCTGTTATTAATTTATTTCAATATTTTTATTATTATTTATATATGCTCTACGATATAAGAGGTGATTTTTTAAAATACTGTTTTTAATAATATGTTTGTCCCTTTAGATAAAAAATCACTAGTGTAGGATTTAATGTTTATATTTAATGAAAAAAATAAACTTCAATTTTTTTTTTTTCGGAAAAGCTCAATATATTTTTTGGGGAAAACCTTTGACTTATTATCCCAAAATAATGTTCTATCAGATTGCAAAAAAAAATATAGTGTAGGATTTAATGTGCAATTCTCGAACAACAGAAAGTTTCTTTCCCGGACTATTATAATTTCAAGCAAAAGCGTTAGAATTGAGAACCGAGCGTACTGCGCACTCTTGAACGGACAGCTTCAATTTTGTTACTTCGGAAATAGGTCACGTTATAAACCAGTCAACGTATTAGAGTGAATAGGCATCTTCTGGGTGAGCTCGCTTCATCGTCGGCCTCATCTTTGCCCCCTGGCTAGATGCTGGCCAAGAGCAATCCCATTTTTAATAAAAAAAAGAATCCTCAAGTAGTTGACAGTTAGAGAAATATGCAGGTCCCTCACTCTCGACACAGGGCATCCCCGGGAGCCCTGACGACCTCACTCACCACCAGCAACACAACACCACTCACCTAACAAATAAGTAGTGGCGTTATTACGAGTATGCTGCGGTCTTCTGTGAGGTTGAGGAACTTCCCCAGTTGGGCTGTTCCAAATAGTAGCGGGATATAATACAAATACAAAAATACAACAGTTATTTGTTCAACAAGAGAGCAAAGTAGATTTTTGCTGCGAGTGTTGACGTTGAGTCTCGAGCAAGTGAAAGATTCTATAATTAGAATCTTGAGCGTAGCGAGGGACTCAATGATACGAGATGCGAATATCTTTGCTCTCGTGTGATACATTCAACTTTTCACCAGGGTAATAATTTATTGAATCTTTATAATATAAAAAATACAATATAAATTAACTAACTTAAACTAAAAATAACCAAAATAAATAAAATTAAATTTATACTTAAAAAAAAACCTAAAATAACCTAACCTTATAAAAAGAACACCTCGTCGAGCAGGTCTCCTTGCGGCATGGTCCCCATTACACTGGCAGCATTACCTCTCTGCATCGCTACTAGAGCGATTCGTTGAGAGAGGTAAGCGCCAGCCCTTGGATCGCCTGAGGTGTGGATCAGCCGCTTCGATAAGGCCCTAATAAATGACTTCATGTCATCAGACCACGGACCCAATGTCTCCACAGCGAGTGCAGCAAACTCGAAATCACTAAGCAATGACGAGTATTTGCGGCGCTTGAGACATTGGGCCTGTTCAGCTGCAGCGCCGGCCTGTGAGCGGGTCGCTTGAATGTGGGACTGGACGAACGTGTCTACGCAAGTTGCGTCCCACACAAGGACCCGACCCAGTTTCCACAGTACCAATGTAGCTCCGTCGGGGCGCTTGCCATCATCCCTGACCATACCTTCGGGCTCTAAAATCGCAGGCACAGAGGCGGTGACAAGTGACCGGCGGATCAAGTCGTTAATGGTACCGTGTCGGAATAGACGATCGGCGCTCCTTGCGCATGATAGGCCGTGTCAACCCAGCTGATCCACTTTTTTGCCGCAGCCACATGTGTGGGCAACACAAATTTTGGAACCGAGCCTCAAGCATACCGCTATTCTTAGGCAGCTTTGGTCCAAAACCGTGCCTATCTGACGAGATGGAAGAGCCCGAAGCCAGTGGCCTGATTCTGGTGCGGAAAACGCAAGGAGACGGGCACGATCTGAATCGTCCGGACTACATTCAATAAGGAAAGCATGGGTTACCTTGAGGCGAGGGGAGTGCCATTCCTTTGGGTTATATGTTCTCGCCGCTGAGGTGAAAAGCTGCATGTCTCACACGAAGGCAAAGATATAAATTTGCATCTCGTGTCTTTGAGTCCCTCACTATGCTCAAGATTCAATTTTTTTCAATTATAGAATCTTTCGCTTGCTCGGGACTCAACATCAACACTCGCAGCAAAAATCAACTTTGCTCTCTTGTTGAACAAACAAATAAATATTTACTAACAAAGTATTTAGTTTCGGGGTGGCCCCGAACGACGGAAGGCTCCGTTTGGCTTGCAGAGCCAGGGGGTCTACTCCGAAATTCGAAATCCGAACTTCGTATGGTGCCGTCCCTTTCACTCTGCTGTCATCTATCTATATATATATAGAAGTCCTGACTGACTCATCAACGCACAGCCGAAACTACTAAAGCTAGAGAACTGATTTTTGTACAGTCGGTTACATTTATAGCGCAGGCTGGGGATAAAAAAGGATTTTTCGAAATTCATCCCCTAAGGGGGTAAAAAGGGGATGAAAGTTTGTATGGGAAAAGTAACATTTTTGACCTTAGAAACTTTAAATTGCTTGTATAGGCTCTCTGTTTCAAAATATAACAATAGCGTATATCAGCGTTTTTCGAAGTTCTTTCTCGAAAGGGGTGAAAGAGGGGTTTCAAATTTTGAATGAGGAATAAATATTTTTTGAAGTGAGAGATTGGATACTTCGTATAAAGACTCTCTGTTGAAATACAACAGATGCGTATTTAAGCGTTTTCCTAATTCCCCCCTATAAAGGGGTGAAATGGGGGTTCAAAGTTTGTACGTTTAGAGATTTGAACCTTCGTATATAGACTCTCCGTTTAAACACAACAAATACGGTACGTCTGAGTGATAAATAACCAAAATATAATTGTTTATGGTATCATTAAGTCATTAATGAACATAAGAATAGAGTTTCTATGTTTTAAGAATATTATAGTAAAGTAATAGGTCAACAGACTGGCTAGTATGATCGCTTATATGTCGGACATATAGCATTCGTCCCTCTCGCACTTACATACTTGACAGTACGGGACGAATGCTATATGTCCGACATATAAGCGATCATTCTAGCCCCTCAGGTGACGTTGGTATGTAGTATGTACTAATTTAATTATCTTTCAAGTAATTTTCTTAATTACTTCACGTTTTAATATAATTTGGTGTACATATGAGAAATGAACAATGACATTTGATGATGATGATTTATATCATCTTGTGATTGATATGTGCTAAATAACATGAAATAACAAAACAGAATAAAACATTTTTTTACGTGAAGTTGTATGGTGCCAATAAGTGGCATTAGTAGGTAATATAGATAGTAATAAAAAATATTTACCATAGATAATATCTTATGTTATCTTTAACTTTATATCTGCGTAATAACAGAATCTGAACCTCTGCTGTTCTGGGACGCCCTGCTCTTCCAACAATTATTAGCAAAGATGATACTTAGCTCTAATAATACTTTTGACAGATATTTTATGGTATGGTATAGATAGTAATAAAAAATATTTACCATAGATAATATCTTATGTTATCTTTAACTTTATATCTGCGTAATAACAGAATCTGAACCTCTGTTCTGGGACGCTCTGCTCTTCCAACAATTATTAGCAAAGATGATACTTAGCTCTAATAATACTTTTGACAGATATTTTATGGTATGGTATAGATAGTAATAAAAAATATTTACCATAGATAATATCTTATGTTATCTTTAACTTTATATCTGCGTAATAACAGAATCTGAACCTCTGTTCTGGGACGCTCTGCTCTTCCAACAATTATTAGCAAAGATGATACTTAGCTCTAATAATACTTTTGACAGATATTTTATGGTATGGTATAGATAGTAATAAAAAATATTTACCATAGATAATATCTTATGTTATCTTTAACTTTATATCTGCGTAATAACAGAATCTGAACCTCTGTTCTGGGACGCTCTGCTCTTCCAACAATTATTAGCAAAGATGATACTTAGCTCTAATAATTCTTTTGACAGATATTTTATGGTATGTATTATGTATACGAGTAACTAATTGAGCTATAAATTAAGTAAAGTGTATACCGCTACTTTCCTGAGGACAAATCCATAAATAAACAAATAAATAAAATTAATATTGTGGGAAAATCTTACGCAAATCGACCTAATCTGAAATTAAGTAAAGCTTGTACTATGGGTACTAGACGACGATATACATACTTATATAGATAAATACATACTTATCGGGGCGTCTAGCCTCTTCGTTGGCCGATCGACATGGCTGATTGGCCGACATACTGACAGCCCATTTCGAACGACGAATTCTAAATTCAAAGACCTGACATGACTTGAAAAGCAGAAGACTTGGACAGTGCGACTGTGGTACGACTCAGACTTGACTCAGACAGTGGACGAGACCAATCCACCGACCACATTACGACAGCCGTAGACAGCGGCGACTTAAAGAAAATCGTAGTACAAGACAAGACCGTGCAATACTTAAATATATAGAAAACATCCAAGACTCAGCAACAAATATTTGAATTCAATCAAATATTTGAATGAATATACCTACATGGTATTGTGTTCGTGGTGGTGAGTGAGGCTGAGGTGGCTAGAGCGCCCGAGGGTGCGCTGTGTTGAGATGGAGGGATATGCATGCATATGTCTCTAGCTGTCGACCCAACGAATCCTTAAGTTAACAAAGGGTAAGTAACTCGCTTATTTCTTCTGGAGTCGCAAGTCCATAGGCTACGGTGTTGCTTACCATCAGGCAGTCATCAGCTTGTCTGCGATAGAGGCAATTGTATAAAAATATATCCTCGTATTTATCAAAGTCAGAGCTAGAAAGCCCATATTTTGATTGGAATTATCATCCGCATAAACGGTGGCTCTTTTTCTATATCATCATCATCATATCAGGCGAAGGACGTCCGCTGCTGGACATATGCCTCCCCGCCAATGATCGATCCAGCGGACTCCCGCGACCTTTTCTATATATCCATGGTATAAAAACATTAACGTAAGCCACACTGGACACGACTTTTGTTTTTGCAATAGTGAGTACCTAATTCAAATGATTTATATACTGGTTATCGGGACTTAATCGCGTATGCTGAAAATTAATTTCATTTTGTTAGTTCTGCCTGATTTTTGAATCACAACATCCATGGTCAACATTAAGTCCCGTTAATAAATAACAAATGGTTTATCATTAAAAAAATGGTTTTATATACTCACCCGTTGCAGTAGAAGTAGAGAAAGTCAATAAAAACACAAGAATATACATTATTCGATTGCTATTTGTTACATCACAGTATAAAACACTAAAACTGGTTGATTTGGTCTCTTTTGCCGTATTACTGTGCACTACTTGGTTATCCTGTTGTGGTGACGTTTTCTCTGTATGTTTCCTTATAATGTATAGTGTATAGGCGAAATACCTGACTACTACGCTTAGGAGCAATTAAAACGGCCTGTATGGAAATTCGATTTGTAATTAGTGTACCTATTTTATTTTGCTCTTGACCATAAGACATTTTTTAAGCAAATCGAACTAGGCCATTCACCGCCATATCAGCCAAAGGACGTCCACTGCTGGACATAGGCCTCCCCCAAATTCACAGGGGGTATATGCCATAATCGCCACGCTTGGCATGCGGGTTGGCGATCGCAGTATTTCCACCTCACTCCAGGGATGCTGCTGCCCATCCCCCGGTGGTCTTGGTCGTAGTTTTAGGACATACCCGGGTCCATAGTAAGTCCTAGGCCATAGTAAGCTCAATAAGGCTTGTAACGTGTTATGTTATGGGTACTCGACGATGATATATTTAAGAGGACTCCACGCCCCAGCTGACCTTGAGATTTCACCCGCACTTCTCCGCCTGTTCCGTTTCCCCTGATGTAAACTCGCTAGCTCGCTCGCTCTGTAGCTGTGTGACTCGCTAAACGATTTTGCTTAGTTCGATACAGCGTGAGGTCCCAACGCCGAGAACGATGTTCTCATATTAGCGTTATTTAATTGAAACTTCACTAAGTCCAAATAAATCGGATTCCGTTTGAATCGAATATCCATACAAAGTGTAAATACTAAAGTGATAGATTAAGTACGGTACGCAGTTTGATTTTGTATGTATTATAGTACGTTTGCATTATAATTATTGATATGTAATATTAGTGATGACACTTGGATGTAAATTAATGAAATATAGAGTACCTACTTACTGAAAAAAACAATATACTCATTCCAAAGTACCTACTTAACTTTTTTTTTTGATGTTTTATTAATTTTATTGACATCCATTTTTCATCATCACAAATTTCAACTAATATCATACACTTATTAAAAAATTACAAAATAAATAATTTAAAATAAGGGGTCACCCCTCGGCATCGTGCCAAAGATGCTGGCAGCATTTCCTCGCTGTATAGCAATGCTGATGCGTTGTGCGAGGAAGCTGCCAGCCCTTTGGTCACCAGTGGTGTCCACTAGCCTCTTTGCCACTTCTTTAAAGAGGTCATGGGCCCTGGGACCCCATGGACCGAGGGTCTCAACGCCGAACGGAACGAAGTTATATTCGGCGCCGAGACCCCTATATTTGCTTTGCTTAGCCTTTTCGGCCGCCTCTGCCGCCGCACCCGCTCTAACTGAAGTTCCGTGGAGATGGGAAGGAGCCAACGTGTCCACACACGTGGCGTCCCACACTAGCACACGTCCCATCTTCCACGGAATCAAAGACATACCATCCGGCCTCTTGCCATCGTCTCTAAGAATGCCGGGTGGCTCTAGTAGCGCCGGCACGTTGACGGTGGCAAGAGAACGGCGGAGAATGTCGTTGAGTGCGGCGTGTCTAGAGAAGCGGCCTGCGCTCTTTTGGCAAGAAAGTCCGTGATGTCCCAGGGTGTCGACCTGGCTGCCGCAGGGGCACCTGTGTGGAGCACAAACCCGGACACCGAGTCGCAGGCAGGTCGCTACACGCAGAGTATGGGCTTCGAGGAAGGTGCCGGTATGCACTGATGGATAGGCGTGCAACCAGGCACCTGCTTCTCTGGTACCCACTGCTAAAATTCTGGCCCGATCGGAACCTGCGCTGCGACTTAAGAGAGAATCATAAGTATTTTTGCACTGGATGTCGTCCCAGGACCTTTGGGATTTCAAATTTTGAGGAAAATCCTTACCCGGGCAGGCAATGGACCAGGCATTTTTGACTTCCGTCAAGCCAGCAGTCTCACAGTTTGAAGGGAATTCCCTTAGGATTTTTCCTAAGAGATTAGCTGAGCTATGAGCGGAAGACAAAAAAGCCGGTGCACAAATATTCGTAATTTTGCGTATCCCTATTCCACCATAACGAATGGGAAGGGAAGCTTGGGTCCAGGAATCTTCGCTGAGCTGCATGTTCAAAACTGATTCCAAATTTGATTTGATCAAGTCGTCGAGGGGGGATAATACGTTATGAAATTTAGTAAAGGGGCAGCAGCGAAGAACATAAGTCAATTTCGGAACAAAGAGGCAAAACCGAATAATTGATATTGCAAAATGTGGGCTAATTTCTAGAAGACGACTTTTGTAATTTTCAAATTTGGATGTAGATAGGTACAGAAATACAGCTCGAAAAGGATTCTTCGAAGATAGGAGATCCTAGGAGGCAAAGTGAGCTTCTGTCTATTAATTTAATGTTAGGCGTCAGGATTTCAATTTTTTTTTTAACTACTCGTACCTTAACTACCTTATGATGTCACAAAATGGGAAATATATTACATAGGTCCCCCACTCCCAACACAGAATTACGGCAATGCGCGACGATTGAGTTTTAGTGAATTTTAATGACTTGTTTTTTTTTTCACCTTCACGGGTACAATTATAAAATTTGGCAGGAAGGTGTATGGAATAAACCGCTATAGAAATATGATGTAAAATTACGAAAAAAATATGAAACTGGGGGGGGGGGGACACCCCATACATGTAACAGGGGGATGAAATTTTAAATGCACATAGGCGTGTTAGGTATCATGGATAGGCCTTCAAAAATGATATAGTGCATTTTTTAAAAAACCTTTCCATTTAAGTCAACCGTTGGCAAGATATTAGCCGTCAAAGTCGTAAAAAGTGTGTCCCCCTGCCCCTCTAATTTCCAAACTATGAAAATTTAAATTTAAAATTCCTAAATAAAAATCAAGATGATGTACATTAATAAATCCTTTCAACGCTTTTTAGGGTTCCGTACCCAAAGGGTAAAAAGGGGCCCTATTAATTATTAAGACTTCGCTGTCTGTCCGTCCGTCTGTCTGTCACCAGGCTGTATCTCAAGAACCGCGATAGATAGACAGTTGAAATTTTCACAGATGATGTATTTCTGTTGCCGCTATAACAACAAAAATTAAAAACCAGCGAAATAATTATGATGAGGTGGCAGTGCTTCTTGGGTATAATACAGTATTCTTAAGGAAATCGTTAAGACAGTGAGCGTAAACGTTTGACGATTACTTAATTACTATGATTAGGAATGGATAAGGTCGGAGTTTGGGTGTTATTTTTAATCTTTTGAGTCGGCGAAAAGTTATTAACTTTTTTCTCGGAAACGTGTAGGATTTTGTAGGAAAATGTAATAAGGTTGTGCCAATCATCAGATTTATTATTTCGAACGCATAGAGTAATCGTGTCTGTAAAGCCGGGTCCCCAGCGCCATGTTTTCCGTGTTTGCAAACATCAAACATGTTTTTCGCGTTTAGTCCGTTTTCGCAATTGCGGTTTCACAATTGGCTGCGAAAGAAGAATTATTTTTCACTGTTTCGCAATCAATTACGAAACAGGAATTTATTTGCCGTTTTCGAAATCAACTTTCGTAATCAACTTCGAAAGAAGTTTTTTTTTTCTTTGTTCGTAATGAATTAGTTACGAAAGAGGAATTTTTTTTCCTGTTCCTCAATCAATCATGAAACAGGAATTTATTTGTCGTTTTAATAATTAGTTATAGTAATCAACTCCGAAAGAAGATTTATTTATCTTTTTCTGTAATGTTAAACAATATATTACATATTGTTTAACGACGTAACGACGACGCACGCAGAAACGGACGGACGTAAGCAGAAAATTGCGAACGACTGTCTATGATGATTCCAGTTAGCAATCCTACGCCCGAGTGAATTACAATGTTTTTCATCACATTTGTGAGGAAATGAATCTTAATCCAAAATTCCAAATTGACGAAATTGACAATTTCACCTCTAGTATTCTTGATCGCCGGGGCGTCCTTGCAAGAGGTGCGCGCCGCATCAATGTGACAACCAATCACAAACCAGTATTCAATCAGATCTCACACAAACTCACAAGTCCCTCGGGAGTTATGAAAATCCATAACTCCCACGGGAAGTAAGTTGTCTATAGCTATAGCTACTCTACACTCGCCTGCGTACAATAAGACGCTTTACGAGCAAGTGTGCTGATAAAAAAAAATACTAGTTCTTTTTACTTCTCCTATTCAAAAAAAATCTTGTCTAGCCCGTTTAGAGGGAGCAAATCTGGATTTTGCTCCCTGTCGACAGGGAGCACAATGTCATTGCGCTTGCTTCCCTTGGGAGCAAACACGAGTTTTGCTCCATCTAAAAGGGGCTAGAAAAGACTTTTTCTTTTTTTATTAATACAACGATGGTGGCGAATAATCTTACGGCCTACCTGATGGTAAGCAGACACCGTAGCATATAGAAACTAGCATCTCCAGAAAAATCGCAAGTGCAAAATGCTTTACTGACTGACCGGCGTAGCACCTCCCGACGTGCGCAGAAGAGTCACTTGCTCGGTGGAAAAACTGTTTGCACAAAATGCTGACGCTCGCCATCCACTCTATTCTGGCCGGCGAGCCTATCTCGCCTCAAGAGACGATTCCAGCTCCCTATATTCCGCCGATCCAATCACAGTAACCCGAACTATTGAGACCTTCAACCTGTGGAAAGAAACAGCTCCCCCTCCTGAAAACGTTGTACAACCTGCACTAAGCCTACCACCTCACCTGGGTACGACCTGCCCTGGGCAATATGGAAGTCCGAAGTCCCTCAATAGACTGCTTTCTTGTGTTGGTCGCAGTAAAGACAGCCTGTGCAAGTGGGGTTTCATTGGGGCATCCTCTAACCGCTGCGTGTGTGGTGTTACTCCACAAACTTTGGCGCACCTTACCAACTGCCCGGCTTGCGCATCCTCCTACTCACAGGAAAACTGGTTCAAAGCTAACCAAAGGGCATTAGATTTTGCTGGTTTTTGGGTCAGCACAATTTAGCATAGCACAGCCATCGATTCTATAAGAAGAAGTCACCACCACCACCCCCCTTGCGACGCGCGGCGTTTTTAGTGACACCGTCTCAGTTAAACAGTAAGCATATAGTAGAACTCGACTTCATCGAGTACAAATTCTTGTTTAGTAATTGATTACGAACAAGGAAAAAGTAAATTATTTAGTAATTGATTACGAAAGAAGAAAAAACACTCAATTTCGAAAACGGCAAATATATTCCTGTTTCGTAATTGATTGCGAAACAGTGAAAAATAATTCTTCTTTCGCAGCCAATTGTGTCTCTGTCGACTTGTGAGTGTCCATTGAGTCTTTATTAGTACGCGGGAACTCAGTAAACTTTGTCAGGGTATCTAAACCGCTCAATAAACCTATCGTTGTGTCACCAAAAAATAGGTCCACCAATTTCAAAACCTTAGTGTTATACTCATTATCATCATCATCAGCATCATTTAGCCAAAGCACTTTCACTGCTAAACATAGGCGGGCGGGTCGATCTTGTGTTTTGTCAAAAATGCTATTATTCTAGCATCTATGGATACATTTGATATTAGGCTTATAGAAGCCTAAATGGACCATCTATACTTTGCCATATATCACATATAGAATTATGTCTTTATTTACTCAGCAATGGGCAAAAATATGTCGAATCGTTATTTCTTTCCTCGTTCCAATGATACCCGCGAGTTTTGCTCCCTCTAAACGGGTTAGAATAGCTATTTACGATACAAAGGTTGTAAAACAAAGAAAGGCCGATATTGCAGATATTTAAGGCCCGACCCGTAGGCGAGGGTCATAAATATGCGAGAGGGCTTTCTGTTTTACGACCCGCGTTATGTACACAATTTTACGTCACCACTTGGGCAAAAAGTGTGTTTTTCCGGACGCGCAGCGTGCGGAAAAACGCGCTTTTTGGCAAGGTGTGGTGTAAAAGACTTTTTCTCCGATTGATATCAAGTTATTCAGTTGTTTCTTTTTTTACAACGACGGTGGCAAGCAAGCTTACGGCCTGCCTCAAGTTTTTAATCAGTGAGTCCTACCTGTAATGACATACGGAGCCGAAACGTGGCCTCAACCCCAACTCACTGTGCGCCTTATCCACCAGTTTAAGGTCGCTCAGCGAGCTATGGAGAGAGCTATGCTCGGAGTTTCTCTTAGGGATCGTATCCGGAACGGAGTTATTCGTGAGAAAACCAAGGTTACCGACAGATCTCAGCGAATTAGTACGCTGAAGTGGCAGTGGGCAGGTCACATTTGTCGCAGAGCCGATGGCCGTTGGGGCGGACTGGTTCTTGAGTGGAGACCGCGTGTCGGCAAGTGTAGTGTAGGACGCCCTGTAGCTAGGTGGGGTGACGACATTCGTAAGGCAATAGGCGGAGATTGAGGGAGAAGAGCTGAAGACCGAGCTCCGTGGCGTGCCATGGGAGAGGCCTATGTTCAGCAGTGGACTGACACAGGCTGACAATGAAATAAAACATGTCCAAAAAAAAAACAGACATCAGACAAAAGCAGACTCGCGGTATTAAGCCAAGTGATTTTTCATATCCCATATTAAACTTAACATACCTCAACGTCAGTTCAGTACAATGTACCCGTCTTCAACTGTGAAACTATAATATATCATGTACCTTACATACTAGCTCATACCCTCGACTTTGTCTGCGTTTTATTAGTTATTTACCTACAATAATGGAATCACTTTGGGAGTATATGTTATAGCTATTATATTTCTACTTAGTTTCTTAGTATTAATTTAGTTTCAGTTTAATTTTAGTTTGTGTATTATTTTTTGTAATATGTAACCTGGTGTATAATAATAATAAATAAATTTATTCCGCAAATCATAATTTAGGTACATACAATTACTAATGTGTTTTAAAGTGCGAAAAAGGAGTCCACTCAGCACAATGTCGGGCCACAGTAGATGACCCGACGCTGATATTATGTTGATCCTGTTGAGTGTCACATGAACGCATATGATAATAATTTTTAAGAAAAAAAAACCGACTTCAATGGGGGAGGCCGGTAAAAGATTATTATATACTTAGATGGTGCACTCTTAGATAGATATACAATAAAATAAAAATGGCTATAATGTAAAGCACACAAAATACTCTGCCCTGGAATCAAGATACGACTTTGTGCCAGTGGCAGTGGAGACGGGAGGACCATGGGGCTCAGAGGCCCGCCGCCTGTTTAAAGAGTTAGGTCGACGGTTGCGGGAAAGGGGCAACGATCCCCGCTGTGGGTCGTATCTGGTGCAACAGGTCTCAATAGCAGTACAGCGAGGGAATGCGGCGGGCATTATGGGTACCTTTACACCAGGTACGTATCAGGGTGGGCTATTTTAGGCTGTTTTAATGAATTTTATATTTGTTTTGTTAATCAGTTTAGACCTTAGTTTAGTTATATTTGTAAAATTATTACTGGGAGAGCATGCCTTATGGCATTAAGTTCGACTTTTATATATGTAACTTGTTACTGTGCAATAAAGTTTTAAGTCTTTAAATAAATAAATAAATATGTTTATAAATATTAATGGTAGAAGACTAAGTACCCTCAATTCCTCATGGAATCATGAAAAAACCTTGCTTGCTTGACAAACAAAACGAAGAGAACAAATCGCCAAACGTGAACCACGCGTCGTTGAAGAGTTCCGTTCTGATCATCATCAGCAGTTCCACTTCATCAAATGTCACTTTTATGAATGAAAATGCTTGATTAGTTCATGAAAATACTAAAATCACTATTTGTGTGCCTTTCACATTTGAGGAGTTCCCTCGATTCCTAATGGATCCCATCATCAGAACTCGAGCATGACAAAAATCAATCGTGAAAATAGAACTTGCTTAACAAACACAGCTAGGAGGACAAATCGCCAAACGTGAACTTTTTGTCGTTGAAGAGTTCTGTTCTGATCATCATCAGCAGTTCCACTTCATCCAATGTCACATTTTTGGATGAAAATGCTTGACTTGTTGATAAAAACACAAAAATTACTATATGTTTGCCTTGAAGATTTGAGGAGTTCCCTCAATTTCTCATGGATCTCATCATCAGAACTGCGTTTTGACAAAAACGGGACCAACTTGGATATATATACTTACAAACAAGAAAAGAATTTTCCAAATCGGTTAAGAAATGACGGAGTTATGGACTAACAAACATTAAAAAAAAAACAACCGAATTGATAACCTCCTCTTTTGAAATTTTGAAAACGGTTAAAAAGAAAATAATAATAATAATGTTATCTGACTTCCGTGGCCGCATTTTTAACGAAGTCTGTACAAATTCGGGGACCATTCTGGTATATTTTGTAGTGATTAGGGATTGTTACCGTTCGTGTCAAAATTCACACAAAAACCTTGCCACGTCGTGAATAATGCGGCCACGGAAGTCAGCTCGCGGTAGGCCCACCGCGAACTGACTCTCTGTCGTTCGCATATGAAAGTGCAGACAGAGAGGCATATATTTCGTTTTCGGCTCGCGGTACCACTTCTGGCTTAAAAAGCCCGGAGAAATACTCAACTACGGTGAATGGGGTATAAATGAAATGTAATAACGATATAAAAATTACATTTATTTGACAGACTAGCTATACGTACATTCACTCATTCCTTATTCAAATCATGGTGATTAATTGATTATTTCCGAAACAAAAAAGTATTAAGGTAAGCTAGGACTACCGTTTACACCCATAAAAGATTCGTCTCCCTGGCACATACGGTACTGATAGAAAGAGACGAATGGTTTCTGCATGTAAAAACATATCGTGTCAGTTTTATTAGGCTATTTTTCTATTTAAGTGTAGCTTATGTGTATATTCCTACTATTATTATTGCTTTTTGTGTATAAGTAGATATAGCAAAGCCAAACATCCACACGTTACTAAAAAAAGAATGCAAATATAAAAAAATATGGTCCACAGACGCAACCACAATCGCCAGCTATAAAACGCCAAATAATATCTAGTACCTATTATCATACAATTCATACAGCATTATAAAATAACATGGTTCGAAAGTATAATTATCTTGATAACTATTGTGATTTTTATAGTCTGATAATTACCGATTTGATAATAGCTTAAAAGTTGTGTTTCCGAATGCGCTCGCTAAACGTCAACGACAATGCCAATTTCTGGAAGGAGTTCCGAGGATAATTATCCGATAGTTATCGGATAATTATCTGATAGTTATCACAATAATTATCTTAGATCATAATTATCTTGATAATTTCGAACCCTATAAAACAAATGGTAAATTAATACTTTAGTCTCTATAAAAAATACAAAAACAACGCATTTTTAACATTAAAGTAACACAATCTTTTTAATTCTCTTCTGTGTTTGCGATTAGTTCAAGTTGAAATAAAATCTTAATAACTTGTATTTAAATTGTATCTTTAGTTCGAAGGATATACAGATACGCAATGAAATTAGATTTTTATTTAACGATTAAAAACTTATTCATAATAATCTATTTGTTTATAATTTTAACAGATCGATTATTTTTACCGTTTTATTGATATAAGTAGTTACAAATTGTCATGTTAATTGTAAGGTTATATATTTTACTGGGATGACAGCTCAATGAGCCGGCCGTTCTTAAAAGACGGGACCCAGTCTCTGAATGATATATTTTGAATTATTAACCAGTGGTAAACGGTGTAGGCCACACATATTGTAAACATTTTCTTTAAAACCTATTTTAAGTAAACATTGTAGTGGCTGTTTGTTTACCCAAATAAAAAAAAAAAAAAAAAAAAAAAATGACAGGGGGTCTCCTCCGAAATTCGAAATCCGTATTTCGTATGATACCGTCCCTTTCACTCATATAGTGTATGATAGAAGAGTGAAAGGGACGGCACCCCAGGTGTACGCTTCGTTAAACGCACGATAAGCTCAATCAAAAAAATAAAGATTGTATAGAACGAAGCAGTTCTGATAAAGAAATAAGAATAGTTATCGATTATAAGCTTAATAACTATTTGATCTTCCCTAGTAATTTAAATTAACTTTTAGTATTTGCAAGCCCAGTAGCAGGCAGAATACACATACGAATTTTATTATTTACTAATATCTGTTTGACTGTATTCTAGCAAATAAACTATTTTAACTTTGGTTTTTAATAATTCTGAATTTCAAATTACTTAAAAGGAAAAAATTTGGCGCACGAAATTTTTCCCTTTGATTAGAACTTTTGAATTTTTGTTAGCAGCGATACTGCATAATACAAAATAATTCTGATAAAGGTTTTGGATATTGATATGGTTTAAAATAAAACAAAACAAAATTACAACTCTCCATTACAAATGTAACTTAGTCTATTCAACCATTATTTTGTTCTTTCTATAGGAACGGACTCAGAAGGCTAGGTTATTCCCAACCGTTACCACTAAACCGAAGGTGGGTGGTAATTACATATATTTTCCCAGTAGTTACCACTGGTAACAGACGGGGAACCTCTCCCAGCTGTTAACGGTAGTAACAATTCGGTGGTAGCAGGTGGAAATAAGCACGGGTTATATAATTCGTACAATAATTTAATTTTAATTAAATAAGTATTTTCTGCGAATATGGCAGTGTTAGAGTATTTTATACAGTAAAAGCGTTATTTTAACGATTAATTTGGAAATAAAACCTTATGATATTCATTACGCGATCGCAATCACAATAGGAACGACATAACTATCAGTACGTACAATTGGGTGATTCCATCCTCCACCAATTTATTATCACTTGTAACAGCTGAAATTCTTTCCAGTCTGTTACCGGTGAAAAATGAGTAAATTTCAGACGTAACCATTAAAGGTTAGGTTATAAGATAACTGAAAAGAAAGAGGTGGTAACATACAGGAATAACCTGTACAATTATATGGACAATTTATAAAGTTTGAAAACTTCATTTCTATTATGATCGCGGAGTAAAAATATTGTAGTTACAGTTCAGCCAACGACACAAATTAATAAGTGATTTTGTGCAATAGCTAGGGCTACGAATACCGATAGTTACAGATGGAACTACAGTATGGGATTCTTCAAGGAGTGCATAATTTTTTAAAGGGTCGGCAACGCGCATCTGGAATTGCAGGCGTCCATAGGCTGTGGTGACCGCTTACCATCAGGCGGGCCGTACGCTTGTTTGCCACCGACGTGGCATAAAAAAATCTGTATTTAAAAAGTTGAAAATACTGCCTCTAGTGCCTCTACGTTGTACTCGTCTTTTAAGGTATGACGTTTATGCAGGGAAATAGAGAGCTCAATACAAGTGTATTGTTGTTTATAAGTCTTTCAGAAGAACTTTGACAAATTGAGGGCAACATATTTGTTGAAAAGAATACAAAATGATGAGATCACCCGTTTTTAATGTTAAGGAAGGAAGTTCCTAGATTTTAAATTGCAATGATAGTTTATTATTTATACATGTAGTACATATGGTGGTAATGTATCGCATATGGTGGTTTGTATATGGTCGTGGGTCAGCTCGTGACCACAGATGTTGCGATACATTCGAAACGTCGGGCACACCTCAGTTTATTAATTTTTGTACGCGATTAAGTCCCGTTTACCAATAATAATGTGTAAAAATCGTGCAAGTTTAAATCAATATATTTCGAAGTATGTCTCGTTGGCTTTACCATAGATATATGTAGGTGAAAGCAGGATCGTATTACTATTATACAATGACTTGTAAATTAGATTATTAGCGGAAGTCTCTATCTAATGAAATGGGTAATGGGCAGGTTACAAATTATTATGTAATAGCGTTTAGATTTAGTATGTATTATAGTTAATTCAGAAAATTATATAATACCTAACACGATAACATATAATAAAACTTGAGATCTTTAAAAATTAAAAATTGACTCATAGGAATATCATCAGAGCTCGGGAAGGATGCTCACAATTCTTGTCATTAATGTCATGTGTAGATATTAATATGGATAAACCTCGAAAATAAGTATAAAAAAAACAATACAAATTTATCATCATTTTATATATTCATTGTGATGATTAACCTTTTAATGGATCTCGCCAAGTTATTTGCCGTTACACATTCTAATGTTTATGAAAAATGTGTGTGTGTGGGTGTGTATTGCGTTACAGGAACCACCAATACAGAATTGGTAAAGCTCGAAACTCATAGCAGAAAGGCATATTGAACTAAATAAATCAATTCGTAATTAAAATACACATGGGACAACTACCATTAAATGACAGGATATGTCTATGTCATTTGATGGTGCAAACTCTTAATACAGCACACCCATTCCGAGCTCTGAATGTCATAATACAGTGAAGTAGTTTCCTTGGGTGGGCTTCGACACCATCACATTCCCAATATACTTCAACCAAGAGCCTAGTTGTAACACGTGTTCATATTATACGAAGTCTGTACAATCCTAATAAGTAATTTAAGCACCAAAATACCTTTGATAGGCATACTAATAAGGACGAAGTTATGCGAAAACGATCCAATCCACAAGAGATCACCAATGAAATGTATGACTTTTGTTTCAAACAAAAGGTTCCAATTTCAAATTTTACATCGCGTCGGTTGGATCGTTTTCGCATAACTACGTCCAATTTATCAACTGGGAATTTTCCCCCTTTGTTACCTGTAAGGGAACCGCTGATAAAAATGCTAGGATTTTAAGGTTTTTTTCCCAGTAGTTACCACTGGCAAACGATAGGGAATATATAATATCCCAAGTGATACCGGTGGTAACGTGGGGATAAGCCATGCTTACATATAGACACTCACTCGACTAGGTTAAGGCCGCGCGTCTTGATTAATATACATTCATGGACATCATAGTTAGCTATAAATGTCCAGTATAAAGTGAACTCTAAACGGCTCAACAATTAAAAGTCCGTAACCTTACCTGCGTATAGGGACCTATTTCACCAATAATGGTCGGGTCGATAAGTATTAATAAGTATCCAGATTCCGACTAAGTAAATAAAGATACTTGACGACCCAATTATACATTGAATTGTCGGCCCTTTACATGATCAATTTGATCACAATACCGATATGTCAATATTATCGCGGTTTTCAAAATTGTTTGAAATTTGCTTCAATGTTCACGTGATATACGTGTCTCGCGTGATAATATTAATCGTGTCAAAGGCCCCATTATCAGATAACAATTCTGAAGTTGGTGAAATAGGTAAGGTCCAACCGAGAACTCGGTCGTGGCTAATCTCACCCAAAATGTGAGCTAAGATCTCGGTCTCGGTTCTCGGCCAAAAAGCGCCCAGATTCTCGGACACAACCGAGACTCGGACGCTCGTTTAGTGTTCCGTTGCCAAACTGACAAAAACGGAACCTATTTTAAACAGGGGCCAGAAAGTCCCCTTTCTAACAAATGCTGACAGGCAGAAAAATCATGGCATATCACTCGCATGCTTTGAGAAAAAATATTGACATTTATTCCCTGAATTTTTGAAAGTATTTTTTTTTTCATAAAAAAAATTACAACCGAAAAATTTTACGTTTCTAAGCGAAGATACAGCGAAATTTTCATTCGTGCCCGGTGACAGCTGTGCCCGCAGCTTCACGCGCGTATTATTCAGTCTGTATTTCATTCATTCCCTGTAACGTAGCTAAGCGTGCGGCTCCGCTCGCGAGTTGGTCTGTGGTAATTCCCCTTTCTCCCCCAAGCCCCAAGGGGATGCACCACAAACATGCTCTACGTCCACCTTAACGCTTAATAAGTCATTTTACTAGCGTTTTCCGCAACACGGCGGAAAAATTCTGTAAAGTAATATTTCCACCAAACGGCCCGCAACGGATCGGAACAAAAAGAATTTTATAGTCTTTAAACGATACTGAATCATATATGTACTGTTTTTAAGTCTACATTAGCAAGTTGCGCACAACAGCTTGACCGCGGGCGTCTTCCGCGACATGTGAACGTCACCGAAAGTATGCTGCGACACGCGATCGGCTCCGTTCGCTTGCGATCGGCCCCGTTCGGTTGCGATCGGCCCCGTCCGCTTGTCGTCGTGTGCGATCGGAACCTTTCGGCTGTCGATGCCGTCGAAACTTTTCATTGTCCATTCTGTAATAATCTGTGAATTTTTTCACATCCAATTTCAAATCATTGTGAAGTGTATGGCATTCGCCAATCTTACACCGCTTTTGCCACAAATTATTAACCCAAAATTTTCTTTTCCTCTTTTGTGTATTATGATGATATTCTTCATCTTCTAATGCAATAGTCAATAATACTACGTCAACTTCAACCATTTTCATAAATTACAACACGTCAACGTGGTAGGAACGAAACTATTTTACTGGGTGCGGATACGTTCGCAAGCAACCGTACGGTGCCGTTCGTGTGCGTCGACATCCTGGCTGTGTTCCGAATCACGCTCACAGCGCTCAGAGCGCGCTCACGGTCGGACCGATTCACGCTCACAGCGCTTACACGAGATTTCGTGACGTCATTGATGACGTCATGGTCGGCGCTCACGGTGCTCACACTCCTAGCCGAAGGCACCTTGAGCGCAAACGTCAAGTTGACGTTTGACACGTTATGACATCTCATTATAGGCGCGAAAAAACAAAACTTCACAGGTTATATTAGTTTATTTATTACTATAATATAATAATCACTAATTTCACTATCTCCTATGCTCTTCAATTTGGTCCTGGAACATGTCGTTCGGAAACTGCTTTCACAGGATTCCGGAATTGAACTAAACGGAAAACATAGACTGATAGTGTTGACCCTATCAGCCTATGATTTCTACGCGTCTACGCAGACTTTGGTTTGCTAGGCGAAAACCGAGAAAGGGTGGAAATGTCAGCGAGAATGTTGGATCAAGAAGCAGCAAAAGTGGGGCTCAGGATTAATCATGGAAGACGGAATATCTCCACATGCGTTTCAAAAACAGTCGTGCCAAACTAGAAGTCCTACTTGTAGGAGAAAGAAACCTCTTACAAGGGAGTGTCCAAATTAATATCTCGGATGCATTGTCACTGATACGCATGCTAGAGAGAAAAAAATTAACACCCGTATCCAGAACACCTTACGCTGCTGTGTTGCTCTGCACACAGTGTTGGCGTCCAAGCTCCTCAGTAAACTATCTAAACTTCGGATATATAAGACCGCAATCCGCCCCATCTTAATGTATATGGGTGTGAGGCCTGGACGCTATTTAACAGTTAGCCTGTCTGTTAAAAGCAGAACGTAAGGTGTTCCGAAAAATCCTGGGACCAGTGAAAAGAGACGATGGGAGTTAGATGATACGTAAAAATGCCGAAATAGAAGAGCTGGTGGCCGAACCAAATGTTATGGGTGAAAGCAAAGCGCATCGTCTTCGCTGGCTTGGTCACCTCGAGAAGATCGCCAGGTGAGAGCATACTTGAGCCGACCGACCGGACGGCGTCCTGTGGATCGCCCCAAGTATCGCTGCAAGGATTTGGTGGACGAGGACCTGTGTGAGCTTGGAGCCGGTGCAAGCTGGCGAAAAATAGCGTAGGACAGAAAAGTGGCGTGCTCTTGTCTCGGAAACAAATACTAATTTTTGGTCGTCGTGTCAGCCTAGTTAGTATAGTAGTAGTAGTTTTATATTAGTTAGTTGCACATTGCGATTAATTTCAATTTTCTGCAAATCAAAAGCCCAGAATTTCCTACTACGATTAATAGACGAACTCAAAATTCAAATTCAGTCGACGTTGACATGAACATGACAGTAAACACGCTCATGACTGGTCCGAAACAAAACACCACTTACGCGGCCTTGAGCGCGCTAACTGATTCGGACCGGCCGTTAGCACTGTAAGCGTTGTGAGCGTTATAAGCGTGATTCGGAACACAGCCCCTGTCGGCCGCGAACGGCTGTTACCGTCCGGTTGTACGCGTCGACATGCCGCCGGACACGATCGGTTGTCGCCGCATCCGTTCGTATTCTTTACGATCCGATCCGATGCGGGCCGGTTGGTGGAAATATTCATTTACACGTTGCGGTAGGTGGCACACGAATTCCGGATGTGTAGTATAGCGTTCCTGGGCACGGGGCCGCATGGGGGGTTTGTCTGGGGTCCAAATGCGAGCTGTGGAACACCCCCGGGGTTTTAGTCTGTGCGAGTCGGACATACCCTCTCGGTCTCTCCCTGGCCGGGTGGGATCCTAAACGGATTTCCCATGGGTCAACAAAAAGGCATAGCACACGAAGCGTAAATTTCAAAACGGATTGTTCAGTAGTTTAGGCATGAAAAGGTAACAGACAGACCTTCGTCATCACAGGCAAATATTATGGATGCGACTAGAACACCATAATTTCGCTACGCGGAGTGTCTATATGTCACCTATAGTTCCGTTGCGTTCCATGGGTCACTTACGGTGCTGTCTGAAAACCAGCGCTGCAGGTGTCTGACACCTAGGCATAATGCTGAGACAGCAACCGATTCACTACCGCGAAGACACACGTTTAGTGTTCTATTTTATGTGAGTTTTCTTTCTTTTGTAGTATCTGTGTGTCTTTTGTTTTGTGCAGTGAATAAATGTCTTTCTTCTTCTATAGTGAGGATACATGTTAAAGGAGACCAACATCGCGATAGAAGACATGATGTTTCAAATGTACTCGTTTTATAGGTCACCCCCAAGTTGCAGTTGCAGTTGCAAGCGTCCACAGGCTACGGTGACTACTCATGCGGGCCGTAGGCTCGTTTGCCACCGACGTGGTATATAAAAAACACTCACTATAATTAAGATTTAGATATGCGATTAAAACACCATGATTTCACTGCGCGGCGTGTCCAAAAGATTATCGTCTATAGTGAGATACATGTTGAAGGAGAAAAACATGGCGATAGAAGACATGAAGTGCCAAATGTCGTGTGCGTCGTACAGTTGCAGTAGGGAGCAGGGCCGGTTGTTCTGGCGAGATTCAGCTGGTGTTAGCTGTAACAAAAATATCAACACGTGTGCCTGATTCACAGTATCTGTTTATGGCATGTTTTTACTACAAAATGTACCTTATGGATATTTTCCTCACAATTTTGAAATTTTCAGTTTCTACTGCTCGAAATTGCAGTCTGAAAGTCTGGCAGTCACGGGTGACACTAATGAGTTCGTATTAATATTGACGTTAATTGTCATGACATGTGAACAAATTTATAGATGAGGCAAAAGAAAGTTGTAGTTACTATTCAAGTCTAATTCAAATAAAAATAAATAAATAAATAAATATTGGGGGACAATCTTACACAAATCGACCTAGTCCCAAACTAAGCAAAGCTTGTACTATGGGTACTAGACGACGATATATATACTTATATAGATAAATACATACTTAAATACATAGAAAACATCCAAGACCCAAGAACAAATATTCGTGATAAATGCACAAATAAATGCCCTGGCCGGGATTCGAACCCGGGACCTCTAGCTTTGGAGGCAGAGTCACTACCAACTAGGCTAAACAGGCCGTCAAATGTAAGTAAATAGGGTTATTGTTATTTCCACCTGTTACCAAAAATTTGTTACCATTGGTAACAGCTACGATTTTTTTTCTCCTGTGTTACCACTAAAGGTTTCAACAAAACAACCAATTCACTTTAGTGGTAACAGATGGATTTTTTTGCCAGTTGTTACCACTGGTAACAAATCCCAGCTGTTACCAGTGGTGGTAACGGGTGGGAATAACCTTGAAAGTTGTACCTACCGCCCAGTTGGTGCTCTGATCCAGATAGAAGTAGCTCGAGCTGAACCAAGTGGTGTATGTCAGCACTATGAACACCCAGCTGCGAAACACATATATTATGAGTAAGTTTATAAGATTTTAACCAAGTCATATAAAAACGGCCGTAGCTGAACGATTAATCTTTTTCAGTGGGTAATGGTGTTCATTTGAACCGTGTTCTCATACTACAAAAAAAGGCTCTTAGGTATGTCGAAAAAGCAAAGCCTCTTGAACATTGCCGTCCACTTTTTGTAAAACACAGAATACTAACCGTGATATCGCTTTACATATATTTAGTCTGCATTTTTGTTTACAAAAATAAGTCCAGTTTTGCATGTAATGCGTGGTGGTCTTAAAAGAACAATACAGTTCACTTAAATGAGCTTACACAGATATCCTTAAAATTAACATATTTAGCATGATCGCAACAGGTTTATTTTATATTAGTATGTATATATTTCTTCAGATTGGTATTATATAAATTGAGGGATTCACAGTCTTTTACATTATTTGGTAGCTCGTTATACATCTGTGCTCCAGCATACATTACGCTACTCTTGCCATAACCCGTTCTTATCTGTCGTAATTGTAGCTTATTCATTTCATTTCATTTCAGTGCTATGTCAAATACAAAAGCTGTCGAACACACTCGAAGCTGGACCCTATACAAATGCGTGTAGATTGATATCTCATTGCACGCCTTTGGCGTTGAACCGATGGTAACGATATATCCATCGTCGGCGTCCACTAGGACGCGTGACTTTCAATCTTAAGGGCGCGGATCCGAATCCTGGCCTTTACCAACGAGTTTTTCTGAATTTTTCAGTGGAAAATAACTCACAACAAAAAGGGTCAACAGCGCGCTACTGATTGTTCTGCAATCGCTAGCGCTTATAGGCTACAGTGTCAGCATCAGGCAGTTATTTTTCGTGTTTTTTTTTACTCAAATATTCTCACCAGGGATCAGAAATTCGGATACTTTTATACCTACACTTCGGCCTCAGTACCTACACCGCGTTGTTGTTGAGTAGCATGGAGGTGGACTCAAAGCCGGGTCCACAGCGCCATGTTTTTCGTGTTTGCAAACATCAAACATGTTTTTCGAACACAAAATAGGCGTGGCCTCAATGTTAAGGCCGGTCCACTGCACCAAAAATCCAACAAAACATGTTTGTAAAACATGTTTGATGTTTGCACACACGAAAAACATGGCGCTGTGGACCCGGCTTTTAATTTAACTAATAAAATTGCCGGGATTACCCGGAATACCAAAAATTAGGATAACATAAACACATACCATACATATTCCGTAATCAAAACATATGACGCCCTTAACCGGACCACCACAATTTTTTTTTACAACCTGTATGTCGTTAAAACTGTTAACCAACGTGTATGTTGCAAAAATCTTCTGAAAACATTCATAACCTAAAAAAATTTTTCGTTATGCTTTATACAATCCCGGAATCCTGGAAATTAAATAATAGAAATATTAATTTTAAGAAGCCGACTCCGTACTTGCTTAGCTTTTTCCGGGATTTTGCTAGTTGTAGGTATTAAAGTATCCGAATTTTCGATGCCTGATTCTCACTGACCTGTACCACCGTATGGACTCCCTGTGCAGCAACTTGATCACAATGTAGAACAGCGTGTACAAGAACAGGTTACTCATCAACACGAGGAGAAGATGTGACGCGAAATCCCGGCTGTGCTGGGCCACGCTGTGTAAAATAACGATAAATATAAAGCTACTGCATAGGAATATGAGATCTACGTTATAGTCCGGGAAAGAAACTTTCTGTTGTTCGAGGATTACACATTAAATCCTACACTGTATTTGTTTTTGCAATCCGCTAGAACATTATTTTGGGATAATAAGTCAAAGGTTTTCCCCAAAAAATATATTGAGCTTTCCCAAAAAAAAAAATTTAAAGTTTATATTTTTCATTAAATATAAACATTAAATCCTACACTAGTGATTTTTGATCTAAAGGGACTAACATATTATTAAAGACAGTATTTAAAAAAATCACCATTTATATCGTAGAGCATATATAAATAATAATAAAAATATTGAAATAAATTAATAACAGCTATACATTAATTCAAAAGTTGGTGATTTTTTACTATACTGTCAGGACAATTATTTTACCCATTCTTCAAAAAGAAAACTACCGGGGACTTTATTATTACTATTTTTTAAACAATTTTAACTGATTTTAGTACTTGCGCATTAATTCTACAGTAGTGTTTTTTAATCCACCTTATGGCTATAAATTAAACCTATCATAATATCAAATAATCCCTCGTTAACACACTGAGCATTTACTACAATTGCCAAATTATTGATTGTCGAAATAAACGTGATCGGCGTAGGGCGCGAATCAACAACGCTAGCAAGGCGAGCCTCTAGGTACGACACGATTCTAACCTAACTGCACAAGGGTTTTCAAGCGTTTGCCCAGTACATACGTCTCATATTTGAATGGCGCCATCCGATCGGAAGCGGTGTGAATAATTATTAAATAATTTTATTAATAATGTACCAAATCGGTTTGATACAATTACAAATGTTTGTAATGTATAACATATGAGATGTAACTAGAGTGCTCAGCCCGTTTGGTGTATTGGTACACATCACATCAAAAACATTATTTACGTACATGTAAAAAGATGGAGAAAGATACTGACTAAAATAATCGACTTGGTTTAACATTACATCTCAAAACTTTTTTGTAGTAAATAGGTATAAGATATTTACTACAAATACCTATTTACTACAAAATACCTATTTACTACAAAAATAACTTATACCTATTTACTACAAAAAAGTTTTGAGATGTAATGTTAAACCAAGTCGATTATTTTAGTCAGTACCGGGGAGTATCAATAAATGTTGTTACCTGCAAACCTAAAGTATACAGGGTAGAAAAAACATTATATTCATTTTAATTTAGTAGTGTTACGGAGTTACGGATGCGGTTTTTTATTTCACCTTTTATTGTAATGTTGTCTGCTATTTCTGAGACTGATGCTCATTAATGGTTAAGCGTTTAAAAATATTTAAAGGCTTAGAGAAAACAAAATTACGATTGCGTCCTTTTTGTAACGAAAGTATATAATAACTACAAAATATATGGGTAACCCAACGAAGGAATCAGTTAAGTTTGGTTTTAATTAAAGCCCTTAACTATGTAAATTTCTATTAATAACGACCCAAATATAACAATTTAGACGAATTAAATCGCGGTTATTCTGTGACATTTCACAGAATATACGACACGCAGTACGGTATTTAATTAGCTCAAATTGTTTTATTGTTTATAACTAATCATCAATGTCTTACCTCTTACACTTAACAATGTCGGCTCAAGACGATCAACTGCAAGGGCAAACCCTAAAAATCGGCCCAATTCACATAAAAGCAGCATTATAACTTTTATGTAACAGTTACATAAGAGTATCATATAAGTACTTAAGGTAAAAGCTTGATTCGATTCGAGATTTAGAGCTAACATGGTCACACTAGAATATTGTTAAGAACGGGGTATTTGCCATATGTATATTTGATTATTTATCATCAAAAAATAACCAATATAAAATATGCCTAATAGTCGATTGTGATGTAGACAAGGTAAGTAAAACTTTCACTATACGAAATTATGCGACCACTTACCATCAGGTGGGCTGTCAGCTTGTTTTTTTTTTTAATACGAATCAACAATTAGCAGACTAATCTTCATCGATATCAAAAAGTCCCACTCAACTTAAGAAAATGTAAATTTAATAGGTACGTTATAATAGATATATCACTATTACTTTTTTTAATGAGGACAACAATAACTTTTCTAATGCAATAACTAAGTAATTGTTCCCGTAGCTCAGTATCTACTTAGAATAACCATTACTTACTCCAGATTATTAAATTAGTAGTAAACAACTAGACATCAGTTTGTGTTTTGTGAATACCCTTAAATCAGGACATAAAATACATGTGGGTTGATATTCGTAAAACAGGCGGTAAGTAAAATAGTTAAATATCTAATATAAAAAAGTAGCGTCTTTCATAAATAATAAAAATCGACCAGGCTCAGTACAGGGTTCCATAGTTGCCCAATGAAATAAATAAAATATAAAAACAATCGAAAGGGAAATCTTCGCAGCGTTTTATATGATCACTCTCTGCTGTAGTTTTCGTTGAGTCTTTATTAAGCTTTACTTTCATGATTTTTTCGACCCATTCAAAAGTTAGACGGGGGGGGGGGGCACATTTATTTTGTCTTTTGGAGTGATTATTTCCGAAAATATTTACTTTATCAAAAACTGTTTGATGAAGACCTCTATTTATTTTGAAATACCTATCCAACAACACCCCACACCGTAGGCTTGAAGCAAAAAAAAACATCCCTACTTTACGTGTCGGGAACCCTTAAAAATATATATTTTTTAGATTTTATTTTAACACGTTGTCAGTTTTATATCATCATCATCATCATCATCATCATCATCATCATCATTTCAGCCGAATGACGTCCACTGCTTGACATAGGCCTCCCCCAAAGACTTCCACAATGACCGCTCCTGCGTCAGTTTTATATATCGATGCTACGAGTAAATTGCAGCTTTCTAGCACTAACAATCACAGGGCAAAGCCTCGAAGAGACAAATAGACAGACGGACATGCCGAAACTATATAAACTTGACTACGAAAGTACGGAACACTTAAAAAAGGTTTTAATTTTTGTTGACCAATGTGGAATTGACCTTATACCACTAATAAGTAACGCTACATCAGAAATCGGCAAAAAATGTTACATATGTCATATAATACCGACCCTCACACACTCCAAATCGATACAAAAATTGAAATTTTATGACATTTCAACGAAAAGAAAACCACACACACAGCTTTATAGCATAGATTAAATGTGTAATGCAAACTTAATTTTACATTCATCATAAACGATGACGAAGCAGTGTTCACTCGCTTTGACCGCCCGTAAACGACTAAATATGGCCAATAAGAAAAGCTATGTTCATGCGGTAGATAATAGACTGCGTTTCCAATGTACTTAATTTATTTCTACCAAATAATTGGTAGATTTTAATGAAAAAATATGGTAGCAAAAGTTTTGTTCCATAAAAGCGTGGATTCAGGCACACAAAGTTTATTGATAAAATCAGGAGTTTTTCAACGCTTAATTAAGCTGAGAGCGTAATAAAACTATTTTAAGTCTAAGTAAAATACTGAAAAGTACATCGAATATGCTCTAAACTAAAATGATGAGATTAAAAAAATTACACGAAAGCATATTTACAATTTGTATGGAAAAGCGTCGTCACCATAAATTATAAAATACAAAAAAAAAATAGTAAATCTTCCTTTTGTTGATAGTTGAGGAGTCAATCAATCAATCTTTGTGTTTTATGGCCCCATCGATATTGTCGATGATTCCGCCAACGTCAAGGTCAAAAAATTGCTTAAAATACTATTTTATGACATACAAGGACAGACATGAATAGTTTTTATAAAACATCAGAGCACATTTTGTATGTAACGAAGTCCAATTTTTGGGCCTTGCCCGCAAATCAACGGAACCTGAATGGCAGGTATATTAGAAAAATACAGGTAATTAATATTGGTTCATGCTGTGATTGCTGCAACATAAAAATACGTTATTTTTACCACTCATGCTTATAGTAAGACCCGAGAAGCAAACAAACTTACACCTCATCAAATGAAAGCTTTTCAATAGTTATTTCGAAACCTAATTAATTACTTTAGTTGGATTCGGATGAAGTTAAACTTTGTACACTCCTATCTAAGGTAAACATGGGAAAATGGTGTGTTTAGTGTGGTTAAAAGCATTATTTCAACCCTTTACAACCCAATAATTGCGGATGTAACGTAGAAATAAAAACCAAATGTGATTGATTGATCATTTATTAAACATTAACTATAATATGGTTCTACAAATCACTATGTTTAAGTGATAAGAAGTGATTTCGTGTGCCGAATTTCGTTACATAAACTCAAATATTTTTCATTTATATACGTCAATTTTTTTTAAATTGATTTTATTCAATTGGTAACAATGTTTTCTTGTTAGTATATCTATGGATACCCCACCTGCTTTTGACCATAATAACTTGTATACCAACATTTGAAGTGAACGTTCATGAGTGTATCCTGTTTATGTAACACAGTTTTATTTGGTCATTTTAAAAGTAACTTTGCATTCATTTGTTTTATACATACATAAACTCACGCCTATATTCTCAAAAGGGATAGGCAGAGCACATGAAAATTATTTTTCTGTGCCCTTTTTAGCAATTGCAGGTTTGTTTTATAATGTATACAAATTATATATATCTTGAAAATGTTATGTCTGGTGTATGATTTAGGTCTCATGCATGAATCGTATGAAATAATATAAGTATAGTCATCGGGATGTCTCAAGTTATGAGTTTGTATTCCCTTTGGGAATTGTTTTCGTCACTTTTATGTAGCTATGTAATGCTTTTATGAAACGTATGTAGCACTTCTGGTCAGTTTTTTTATGTAACACACTCTTACATAAAGAACTGACCATAAAGGTAACTTAAACGCGCCATCACATTGGTTTATCATCATCACACTTAAAAAATACTTTAAGTTTGATGATGAGGAAGATAAACCGATTTAAACTTAATTTAAATAAAGGTATACTAACGAATATCATTGACACATAATAAAACAGGATTTTTAACAATTACGATATGTTCTGGTACATATGAATATATAATCCTTTAGAATTTTGCTACTTTGCATTTTGTTACTTTTTGTATTTTTTTAGGGTTCCGTACCCAACGGTAAAACGGGACCTTATTACTCAGACTCCGCTGTCCTTCCGGTTGTCTGTATGTCTGTCCGTCTGTCACCAGGCTGTATCTCGTGAACCGTGATAGTTAGGACAGTTGAAATTTTCACAGATGATGTATTTCTGTTGCCGCTACAACAACAAATACTAAAACCAAAATAAAATAAATATTTAAGGGAGCTCCCATACAAAAAAAAAAAAAACAAAAAGTTGCTCGTTGTATTCATCAGGCGCTGGGTCTCAAAATGTATGAGAAAACTAAAATCTGACTCGCACTTGACCAAAATTCTACTTGATATTATTTAGTACTGATAAACTATATTATTATTTAAATTTAATGAAAAAAGGTTATAATAAAGTGTCTAATGTTGTATAGATAATAGTACGGAACCCTTCGTGCGCGAGTCCGACTCACACTTGGCCGGTTTTATAAAACATATACCATGTGTTTTTATTTATGTGACACTGTTAACATTAATGCCTATTGTTGCTTTTATGTTAGGTACATAAATACTTAATTATAATTACGCTCAAAATTATGCTACATTATTTACAGTACATATGGTGCTACTTTACCGCACGAGTGCGATAGTCAGCAGATTACGTGCATATGTCGAAACTTTAAAGAGCCATATGTGCTGTAAAACGTTGTACGATACACGTGCGAACAGGTTATTCGCAACTCGTGTCGATTTAAAACACTCCCTTCGGTCGTGTTTCAATTTATCACCACTCGTTGTGAATTTCCTGTTACTTGTATCGTAATGTACTATTTCCGCACTGTTTATAAATGAAAAACAAATGCAACGACTATGATACGTAATTATTACACCAACACTGACGTCCGACGTCGGCTGGACGCGCCGCGCGCGCGCGGTACAACGAAAGTATACCTCTGCTTTTCACACATATCATCGGAACGCGTCGCACCAATATAGACGGCATAGGCTAGACATAATAGTAGGCAATTCGCGCGAAAGCGGTGTTTTTAAAAAGTGAGCCGCAAATAATTCGCTGTTTATTTCGATTACTCTTGAAGCACTTGATATTTTTCGGAGATTTTTTTAGTACGCGTGTTAAATAAACAGACAATTCAATAAATATTTTAATCTCGTATGTAGGTTTTAATGCAAATATAGTATAAGCAAATAAAAATCAAAATTCATCGTAATAAATAGATCCAACTAAGTCACCTTGGTGAAAAATTACTAATATGTTTAGATTCATATTTGTAGCCAATTACCAAATTTTCGAATTCTGTATGAATTTGTAAGATACATTTATAGCAATTATAGAAAAAAAATCAGGAAACTGAGTTTATTTTGATAAACTCGATGGATAAACAGGGGATAATTTTATCATTAGTCATAACTTATTTGAACATATATAATTGATAAATAATCCCGAGTGTAGGAATTAGTGAACACATTGCGCCAGTGATTGACATTAATATCTTCAATTTACTGAAATGCTCAATTGCTGCACTGGGGATAAACGCACGATGATAATCTGAAGACCTTATTTAATGAATAGAAAAAGCTTCCAAAACTGTAGGATTTAATGTGAGTAAAAATTTTTCTTTCCCCGACTATTATTGGAACACGAAATCTACAGTGTTGAAACACGGAATCTACAGTGTTGGAAAATGAAATCTACACTGTTGAAACACGGAATCTACTGTGTTGGAACATGAAATCTACAGTGTTGGAACACGAAATCTACAGTGTTAGAACAAGAAATCTATGGCACAGTATTTGTACATGAAATTTATGGTTTGGAAACACCAAATCTACGTGTGTAATATCACACTCACCCGTAGGCGGCGATGGCCCAGTTGGCTAAATTGGCTATGACGAGTAGAACACAGCGTCCCACATATGTCGGAGTGATGGCGGCCAAAGGCCTCGACACTAATTCTCGCGCCGCTCGATATATCACACCGCTCTCTGCAATGTCACAATAAAATAAAATAAAAATCGGCCAAGAGCATTTCGGGCCATGCTCAGTGTAGAGTTCCGTAGTTTCCCAATGAACTTAATACTAAGAAGGGAAGACTTTACGATAATTCAAAAACGGCTTAACTAATAATATCAGCTCATTTTTTTTTTCATTTTTTTGAACCCCTAGTTGAAAAGTTAGAGAGAGGGGGGGGGAACGGGGGGAACACCATTTCTTTTGGAGTGAATATTTCCGAAAATATTCACTTTATCAAAAAATGATTCATGAAGACCTTTATTCATTTTTAAAGACCTATCGAACGACACGCCACACAATAGGGTTGAAGCAAAAATAAAATGATCCCCACTTTACGTGTAGGTACCCTCAATTATTATTTTTGAGATTTTATTTTACGACTTTCTCAGTGTTATTGATGTAGATATCCATACCCAATTGCAGCTTTCTAGCTCTAATAATCACGGAGCAAAGCCTCGTATAGACAGACAGACAGACGGACATGGCGAAACTATAAGGGTAGTCCGTAGTTGACACAGAAACCGATTCACTGCCGAGAAGACACACACGTTACCTATGTGTTGAATGTATTGTGCGTTTATTAATTTTTAAAACACTTTTAAGCTCTCGCGCTTTATACACATTCTTGAAAATTTCCAACATTGAATGTTGCATGTTGGAACTTTTTGCTTGCGTATTATGGTATTAACATTATATTGAAAGTAATAGTAGGTTGCTTTGAAGAGATCCCTTAAAAGGCTAAGTTCGCCTTTATACTTCTTTAACTTTGGCCGTGACAAATAAACATAAGGCTTGCCTGGTGTTATACTATACAGGTACTGTCTGTCGTTTGCAAAAAAACTACGTAAGAAGCAAGTAAAAAGTGTCTCCCAGGAGTCCCAGGTAAGAAATTATACAAAATAATAAGTGTGAATCGTATTCAGCCGTAATCGTACTCGTATCTTCGTATAAAGTTAAAAAGGTTGCAAGAACTAAAGCTAACTGTCCATTTGAGTTTTTAAAAGTAGTGTCCGATACTCAAATTTAATACTATTTGCAGTTTTTATATACATGAATCACTCACCCAGTCGGAACCTTCCCAGATAGTATATTTGGAAGGTCATAATGAGGCATGTAGTCAGGTGGAGGATCGTGAACGCCACCCAGAAATATACATTCGCGTTTAACACCCCCACCAGACCTGGGAGAGAAACACATTGAAGCATAAATTAAAACACGAGCATTTAGTTTTATAACAAGATATCTACATTGTGTCCGTCTACACTTTTGGATCACAAATTCTACATTTATTGTATCTTGAACTCTACATTTTTGGAACACGGAATCTACACGTTTGGAACATGAACACTAGACTTTTGGAACACGTATATTGGTACAAGAACTGGCCTGAACTATTATCTACACGTTTGGAACACAATTAAATGCACTTTTGGAACATAAAGTTTCCACTTTTAGAATATATAAACCGTAGCATAGTCCCCAGCCCTAGATATCCACAGGGTAACCTACTTATTCATTTATTCATTTCTAAAGCATATTTTTAATAATCAAGACATAAATCTTTTTGTACTCTAGATAAACGAAAGGTATAAACATTAAAAGAGAAGTGACTTGAGGCTGACTTACCAACAAATATAATGAGGGCCAGTACTCCGAAAGTGGCGTGTGCCCTCGCGTTGATGTCCGGATGGCGCGACTGGTATATCTTCACCATGCAGAGCACTGACGTCACGTACATAAAGGAGGTGTCTGTAACATACGTGCATTAAGCATTTATGTTTTTTGTGTAAGGGCACAGGGAACGTGAGTCAAAGACGAGCGCTGCATTAAGACTGTTTTATTTACCTTTCGTCTAACCACCCTCAACTTGCTAGTATATAATATGATATGACCATTTAGCACCAATTTTAAATCATTTTCTACATTTTTGGTACAAGCTTCACACTTGACTACACTACACACTACTTATTATATAGTCTACACACTTGGAACACAAAGTCTACATAAATGGAAAACGAAATCTATAAATCTGGAACAGCCGTTGCCGTTGTTTACCGAGCTGGAAGTTCTATTAGTTTAGTTGAACGTATAGTCTACACATTTTAAATACAGAGCGTATACATATGAAATACGGAGTCTACAAATCTGGTACGGGTTATTCCCACCAGTTACTACCAATTTCTTTCCATTGGTAACATTTGTTCCCATCTGTTACAAGTGGTACTTACTGGTAAAAAAATCGAGATGCCCTGCTGACACTAAGGTAAAGGTATTTAAATGCCTGGTGCCTGTGGATTTTCTAAATGGAAAACGGAATTTCTAAGGGAAAGGTAGGGGGGAGTGGTCCTAGCTGATACCAGTGGAAATAACTCCCTGGAAGGGCTGTCACTCACCGAACTGGAAGTTCATGCTATTGGGGCAAACATGATATGCCGCTGATAGCATCCCCTCGCTGACTAGCGCTATGCCCATGGCATATAGGAGACCGAAATGCTGCGGTATGCCGAGCTCTTTCTAAAAAATATACAATATAACCAACTTAGACCCCGACATTGTCATTTCAAAGTATAATATCTCAAAAATGGATAACCAATTTGGATAAAACATATCGAGGAACCATCACTAGAAAAACCTGCTTCACATAAAAAAAAACCGCATTCAAATCGGCTCATCCGTTAGAGAGGTACGATGCCACAGACAGGCACACAGATACCGTAAAATGGGGTGAGTTGGGTTCGCGCGGAGAGTTGGGTTATAAATAGGGAGAGAAGGGGTGAAAGGGGGGTGAGATAGGATTTTAAGGCTACTGCTACAAAAATAATGTATTCCAATTTATAATGGAGCTATAGTAATACTCATAATAAAAAAAACAATCCAACAATCTTCCAAAATCACCTTTGTATGAAATCCCATCTCACCCCAATTACGGGGGAGACTGGGTGATGTGGGATTTCCTGTTTATCGTCAAAGTTATGAAATGGATTGGAACTACCCAAAATAAAATAAAAACTAAAATACAAACGTCTGGGACACTTATTATATACACCATTCAGTTAGCATATGTAAACATAAAATGTTATCGAGTTATAATGTCAGTTTTGTCCCTACTCACCCCATTTTACGGTACCCATGTTAAATTTATAACACCCCTCTGTAGAGTTGCGTCGAGGGTTAAAAAAATGAGGATATAAAAGAGCATTTCCACCACGACTCTGGTGACAGCTGACACAGACAAATTTCCAGAACCACATCGTCCAAATTATACACGTGATTAATTCTTACCTCTCTCCTGGCACGAGCCTGGTGCCAGTCGTGTCGTCTCCATACCGCGGCCAAGAACAACGCTCCCAGCACCACGTATCCCAGATTAGAATACACATGGTTGAAATCAGATAGTGCCAGCAAGGGATGTGCGCAGAGGGAGTTGAAGTAGCATAAGTCTGCGTTGCCGGATTGGTTGAGTAGCTGTAATCAAAGCCATAGTTATATTACAAACAAATACAATTAATTTATTGTGCCTGCCTCTATTGTGCCATCACAATCAGCCATTGTATGGCGTACAATATTTTGTTTTCATTCCATGAGATTGATAATAATAAAAATGTACATACATACGAGTAAATGTATGTCTGGCGGTAAATCTGGCGGTAAAAAGAAGCAATCAAAAGCGAGGATAGAATCAATGTTTTCTACAATAACTTAAAAAGAATTCTTATTAATAAATGCTATTACCATTGGAATGAGTTTATGATAGATAAGACCCTTAGATTAGCTTGCTGACATTCAAATGTAAAATCGAGTAAAACTAATAATAATTGTGATGAAATAATATTAGCTATGGACACCCTTGTGTAAAATTGTAACGTTGATTTGTGTATGTTTGTTGTAAATGTATTATAATTTCAATTTAGTTTGTATTTATATATACCTATGTTAGCGTGTTGCATGCATTAATTTAGAATAAGTATTTTTTTTTATTTAGGAGTAATGTTGCTGTGCCCTAACAGGGTTATGCTGGAACTGTATTTATAGCTATGTAACATCTTGTAAGACCCATACTGCAATAAATAAATAAATGGACAAAATACGCCAATACACAAAAAAGTTCAAAATGGCAGGCACTTTTTTAACATAGTTCAAAATAAGTCGGTTTTTTTATACATATTGCTCGGAGACAATTAGACGGGTTTCGAAATATTTCTTTTTAAAGTTGATTTGACGATAGTTGGTAGTGACCCTGCCTACGAAGCCGGAGGACTCTGAGGTCTCGGGTTCGAATCCCGGTCAGGGCATTATTTGTGCATTTTTCACGAGTATTGATTGTTCCTGAGTCTTGGATGGTTCCTATGTATTTAAGTATGTATTAAAAGTTTGGGACTAGGTAGAATTGTGTAAAAAAAGGATATCCTTCCTAGTTGGTCCCATTGTTATCAAGCCAAGATCTGATTTTAGAATCCCAAGAAATCGTGGGGATTTCTCAAACTTTAAAAGCTTACCTTTAGCCATTTCCGTATTTTTTTATAGTTACTCGTGCATTTGTTTATAGTAGGAGTTTGTAGTTGGGTTTTTTATCATAAATTATTGAAACCTGACCTCGAGTGTTCGGAGGCCTCTCACTGAGCGTACTTACCCTTTGGTATGTCACCACTAGCTGTATAACAGGCAGGGTGTAGAATACGGCCACTGTCAAAACGTTCCAGAGGTACATCTTAGAACGGGCTTGCAGCACTCTGGGACGGCATCTAAAATATATACAATACTGGTGTAGCGTTCGTGGCCTAGCGTCGCCCGCGTATCGGGTGCGGTATGCGAGGTTAAGCACTGTCGGGCGGGGTCAGTCCTTGGATGGGTGACCGCTTTGAGTGGTTACTAACCGAGCGTTCCCGTGCTTTGGACGGCACATTAAGCCGTTGATCCCGGCCGCTGTCTATGATAGCAGTCGTTAAGCCAAGTTAGAGGCCTTCGGGCGGCTTGAGAACTTCTAATAGTCAAGTTGCCCACTCACTTGACAAGCCTAAGGCTTGGGTTGGAAGGTCAGATGGCAGTCGCTATCGTAAAAACTAGTGCCTACGTGAATTCTTGGGATTAGGTAGCGGACCCCGGGCATCCTTCAGGATGCAACTGTACTGGGAATAAGATATGAGTTTTATAAATTTGCTCCCTTGACGTCGAGTGAAGTCGAACGTTCATTTAGTATACATAAATGGCTTTATACTGATAAACGAAACAGTCTTCTCCCAGAGAATGTTGAAAAATTAATGATTATCTACTCCTTTCACTATAACAAACCCAATAAGATGTCATGTGCTGCTGTGTGTACTGACGTGAATTTCGAGCAAGAAATTGCATCCGTACCTGTATAATTATACAAACCAATGTAAAAAAAAAAATTTTTTTTTTCAGTTTGTTGGGCCGTTTTTTTCTCATATTACACAACTATCGGTATCGATAAAAAAATGTTTCTAACACTAGTAGGATTGCGACTGTCTTTTGTTTGGCTATGGATTTTCCGGGCTCTGGAATAACGCTAGGATGATGATGACTGTCCGGCTAGTATGATAGCTTATACCGTCACGTTATGTGGCAAACCACATAAAACGTGACGGTATAAGCTATCATACTAGACGGGCTGGTAGTGGTAAAAGTGGTATGCTAGTGCATATGGTCGGCCTGATAGTAATCTTAATCTTCCTCTTGACTTCAAAGGATACACAAATGCGTAGCCGACATTTAATTCATATCAGGATTCGTTGTTAACAGTTAGAAACAAACGCAGGTCCCTCACTCACGCAATCGCTAGTCAATGCAGTTTTTGAGGTAGTATCAAGTTATGAGTCATAAGCTTTTGTTTTTTTTTTAATGTTTTTTTTTGTTCCATGTCTTCAGTGTTTCTTAAAATAAATACTTATTAATATCATTCCAGAAGAGTAAAATAATTCACGTAAGCTATCTTTGAAAAAAAATAACTTAAGTAAAACTTGTTTTATTGAACTTGGTACCACTTGTAAATAATTGCTGGCTCGCTCAACAGTGGACCGTCTGTTTTTTTGCTGTTAAACCTTAAAAAAAATACATTGTGGCATACTTTAAAAAAATGAGCCTGCTGCAGCTAGTTTCACTATGAAGAGATTCCTGTGCCATTCAATTTGTATGACTCTTAGACAGCTTAACACACTAGGGGCTCTGTATCTGTAGACCACGTTTTTTTTTTAATTTTAAAATTTCCGAAAACTGATTCGACAAAAAAAACTATATAATTATCAAAATTTCTCGAGAATCGGTTGAAAAATGCGACCCGTAGAGGAGAACATCCGGACAGACAGACATACGAAAGAAGAAACGGAGACGCTTCGCTCGCTCGGGTAAATAGCGACATCTATGAACATCAAACACAACAACAAAGCTCCTAATAGAGCACTAGTCTCTGCTGCTATTCATTTATCTTTTTTTGCGGAACCCACGGCTACAGAGTTCTTAGACAAATATACATGTAGGTACAGTCAAGTGCAATATGGGTGCACACAACTTGCTCAAAAATATGTCCCATAGCTAGAGCTAGAGGTCCCAGGTTCGATTCCCGGTCAGGGCATTATTTGTGCATTTAGCACGGATATTTGTTCCTGGGTCTTGGATGTTTTCTATCTATTTAAGTATGTATTTATCTATATAAGTATGTATACTATCGTCTAGTACCCCTAGTACAAGCTTTGCTTAGTTTGGGACTAGGTCGATTTGTGTATGATTGTCCCCCAATTTTTTTTATAGCTCTTATGTCGCCGGATTAAGGTTGCGGTGCGTATTTATGAGATTAAATCGGTACATATTTTTGCAGTTGACCGTACATACACGGTAACCCGGTAAGGCAGTAGCATACTTATCCTTAAAATGTAAATGTTAATATCGTATGGTTCTAAAATTTACTTACCTGGCCAGATTAGCGACGCATAACCTCCCCATCATCCTGAGATCTTTCTCTCGATTGATGTCATCTAATGTTGAATAATCTGACTCGGTGTCTGATGAGGAACTGCATTCTGAAACAATATTCCATTCGGAACATGAAGGGAAAAGTCGACAGGATGAATTCCAATGTCTGTCTGGCGTGGTCCCTTTAAAATAGCAAGCCTCCTATAGCTAGTTTCACTGTAGAGAGTTATCTGTACCATTAGCGCCATCTATTAGGTTTTTATTGAGATTTTAGATGGCACTACTGTGTTAAGTTGAAGTCTAAGTAGCATACGGAATGAATGTGTGGTCTCTATACTAAAACTCATTTACTAGTCTCTGTAATCCTTGGCACCGAATAAGAACCAAGATGGCGTTTGCGCAGGTACACTAGTGCGCATGCTCAGATAGCCCCGCGTCGGGTTATATTCCCACCTGTCACCACTGGTATATAATAATATTGGGGGACAACCTTACACAAATCGACCTAGTCCCAAACTAAGCAAAGCTTGTACTATGGGTACTAGACGACGATATACATACTTATATAGATAAATACATACTTAAATACATAGAAAACATCCAAGACCCAAGAACAAATATCCGTCAAAAATGCACAAATAAATGCCCTGGCCGGGATTCGAACCCGGGACCTCTAGCTTCGGAGGCAGAGTCACTACCAACTAGGCTAAACAGGTCGTCGAAAATATATATCCCCCCCCCCCCCCCGATAGTTACCATAGATAACAAATGAGAAATAAACCCACCAGTTCAAAGTCAAACTTCTTTATTCTTCGTCTAAACCATGAGTCATCGATATCCTCAGACGAAACGAAGTCATCAGAAGTACCTTCCTCACTACAATTAATGAGACTTTTTGACATATGATGTTTCTGAATAGTAGCTAATCAAAAAACACAATATACAAAACAATTAGACGTACAAACATACAGAAATGCGTAGCCCAATCAGATAGCTTAGGCGCCGAGTACACCAGAGTTTAAGCGCGCCGTTGCGCGGAGCCGATAGGCCCCGTCTGTAATGCACCTTAATTAGTTCACGTGAAAATGATTTATGATTTCTATAAATAACTAAAAAGTTTAACATTTTGTTTGGATTCTTGCAGAATTTTTGGCTCTGGGTAAAATGAGTAACATACGTGATATACAGCTAGAATAGGGTATTGTACTTCTCAATTCCCAGTAGTGATATGTGATTATGACATTTACGACTGTCTAGCTTGCTAGAAAATGCGCCAAGTATCAATGAATGATTCCCACCTGTTACCACCAATTTTTTGTCATTGGTAACAGATGGCATTATTTCCCAGTTATTGCTAGTGTCAACTACTGAGAAAAACAAACCATGTTACCAGTAAAATGAATAAAAAACAAAACTGATAAATACCTTTAGCGGTAACAGCTGGGATTTTTCCCTAGTAGTTACTATTGAATACAGACACAGCGCATAAATAACAAAATTGATAATGATAACTGCATTTAGTGGTAACGTCTGCGGTTTTTTCCGTATTTAGCAATGGCAATACATAGAAAAAAAAAACAGCTGGTACCAGTGGTAACAAATTGGTGACAGGTAGGAATAGCCCGATGCTATTCTCTAAATTCAGTAAGCGTAATGGTATGTCAACAAACACAACATTTGGACCCAAATGACGTTCCCATACCACTATGCTTACCACTATTCGTCAGTTCGGACGAAATAACTGAATCTTCCTCGGGGGATCCCATAAGCGTCAGTTTGATAAAACTACCCTCCATTGCGAATGTGTCTGAAAAATCTATCACAAGAATATGATTTAGTCCCCTTTTATATTAATTAGGTGTTCGAGGGGAGTGGCGTAATAAAGAAGTGGCCTATACTCAGTGGGTAGATATGGGCTGAATATACCTATATAGAAAAGTAGACTAGATGTAATAAAAATAACCCCATCGGTTAACAAATTGTGTTCTGCCCCTATCTAATCAACACACATTTCAATGTGACCAAAGACAAATGTATTTTAACGGCATTTTAGATAAAAATAGGATTGATGAACACTTAGAAATAAGAACATAAGTATTCACGTTACCTAAAGTAATTTTGTATTAAGCAGTAACGCTGCTAACGAAAACTTCAAATTAAAGGGAAAAGTTTAAAAAATTTGTGCTCTGAGCAGGACAGCAGGAACCTGCGACATCTGGCATACGCGGCCAATCGCTCTAGCCACTGAGCTATACAAACAAGCTCGGGCACGAAACCCTTCACTAGTTCCCTCTTACAACGCCTTGTTCCCTTAGGGAGGTATTCCACTCATCCAATATCTTTGTCCAAGCTTTATTTTTTTTCATGCGTAGCCATATTGATTTAACTGTCATCGGAATCTTTGATCAAATGTCGGGGTCCCGTCCAAGTTTGATGAAATCATCCAATTTCTTTGATCAAAGATATTGGATGAGTTTAATACGGGGAGGTATTCTACTCAGCCAATATCTTTGTCCAGGTCCTCTGTCAAAGAAATTTGATTAAAGATTGGACAAAGATATTGGACGAGTGGAACACCCCTTAATATTTGAAATTCACGTTACCTACTCAAATTCGTAAACCGTTAAACTTGGTAACTTTAGATCTCGGAGTCGTCAACGTACTGACAAACTAGTATGATGTCAACGTAAAGAGAGATTACTAGATTACTAATGTCCCGTCTGTCACATTCTCCCACAAGGCAGCGTTGCGAGCTCTCCGCAGCCGTATTTATAGGGCTAGTAGTATAATGTCAACGTACAATCAACGTAAAGAGAGATATTTACCAATGTCCCGCCTGTCTCCTTCTCCAACAAGGCAGCGTTGCGAGCTCTCCGCCGCCATGTTTATATGCGTCAACCTACGGATACGTGTGTGAAAGTGACAGATATTTACCAATGTCTCGCCTGTCACCTTCTCCGACGAGGCAGCGTTGCGAGCTTTCCGCCGCCTTGTTTATATACGTCAACCTACGGATAAGTGTGTAAAAGTGACAAATATTTACCAATGTCTCGCCTGTCACCTTCTCCGACGAGGCAGCGTTGCGACGAGCTCTCCGCCCCCACGTTGATGGCGGTATTGGGGGCGGCGTAGCGGCGACGTACGGACACGTTCGCCTCGTCGTGTGGTGTGGAGGGGGAGGCAATGCATTCAGCTGTAACAAAAACTGAAATGCAATACGGTACCATTACTAGAGCTACGGCAGCTACGGTAAATACAATTTAATCAACTGTTCTATATTTATCAGTATACATGACCAGTATTCGCTTGTATTTACCTGTGTTTGACCCTATTTATTCAGTATTTGCCTGGACTGGTCTTGAAATTACCTATATTCGTCCAGTGTTTACCTATATTCGTCCAGTGTTTACCTATATTCGTCCAGTGTTTACCTGTATTCGTCCGATATTTGTCTATATTCGCGAAATATTTGTCAGTGTTCGCTTAGTTTACCTTCATTTAAATTGGCCTTTGAATCTTGTCGCGCCTTACGTCGCTGGTACACCACAGCTATGATGAAAGCCACGTAGAAACACAGGAAGAAGCCAATAGCTGCCCCCGCCACTATCATGTACTCCTGGTACCATTTTCTTAGCACTTCTATGCAAATTACCGGTACTCACTTGGATTTACCTGTTTGTCTGTATTCGTCAAGTATTTACCTGTATTTTTCGGCACTCGCGCAATATTTATCTGTATTCGTCTAGTCATTACCTTCATTTAAATTGGCCTCTGCATCTTGTCGCGCCTTACGTCGCTGGTACACCACAGCTATGATGAAAGCCACGTAGAAACACAGGAAGAAGCCAAGAGCTGCCCCCGCCGCTATCATGTACTCCTGGTATGATATCGTCGCTATGATGCGTAGACTGCAACAAATAATTTATTAAATTTTATTATTAAATGAACAACATGACGTCTATTAATACCATCGTATTTAATAAGCAATATAAATATAATTTAAATGCGATTAAACGAACGACATGACGTCTATTAATACCATCGTATTTAATAGCAATATAAATATAATTTAAATGCGCTGCATGCGCTTAGTTTTATATATTTATATGTATTTGGATGATATATAAATGAATGTGTTTATTCGTTCAGTATACTCATGTGAAAGATCATTTCACGTAAATGTAAGTGGTTTTTTTTACCGACTTCAATAGAAGGAAGGAGGTACTCAGTTAGTCTGCATGTTTGCTTGTTTTTTTTTATGTTAGTATATTCCCCGATAACTCTTGACCACGTTGGCCGATTTCGATAATTGTTTTGTTGTTTCAAGGCAGGTACCCCGACACTGGTCCCATATAAATTTGGTGAAGGTCTGATGATGGGATCTAGGAGGAATCGAGGGAAATCCTCGAATTTCAAAGGCACGCATATGCCGATTTCGGTATTTTCTGTAGGTAACCAAGCATTGGCTCACGGAAACCACAAATTGTGCAAGTACAAAATTGGAGTCGGTTTTTTTTTTGTATAAATTATTTGTTTCTATGGTGCAAGTTTAAGTAAATCTGTAGTTCTTGGCATTGTATTAGTCAGATTACTCACGTGAAATTCTTGGTGCGCGCTGTAGCAGCCACATGGTTTTCTTGCCAGCCGAGATACCGCGCCATCGTAGGTAGGGTGTTGTTGGTAGTTTCTCCCGTGCAGTCCTCATCAGAGGTCTTCACTATGAACACTATGTAGAAACCCAAGGGGAACATGTCTTGCTGGAATAAAAAAAAAGGAATATACTTATAGATTGTATTGTATGTATGGTATATTGTACTTATGTTGTATTATATTATAGCATGGACTGTATCCTATAACTATTTTATGTATATATATATATATATATATGCATATAAAACTACCAATAATTTGTCGGCTTTGTTCGTTTCTTTGTTCTAGTTTTGTCTCGCACCTACTATATTAATTCTCTGTTTGCCCTGAAGGTTGACTGGTATGGAGAATGCCTTATGGCATTAAGTTCGCCTTTTGTATCCGTAACTTGTATACAGGATGTATACAGGATGTTTTTATTGAATTCCGTTAATTGCGAGGGCACAATCCAGAGATGAAACAAAGTAATCTTCTCTGAGACACTAATATCCCAATTCGTATTATTTCGAAGATATTTAAAAATGTATTTTCGTTAATTAACACCCCTGTTATAGTATAAAAGATCCTTAACAATTAAACAATGTTGATGTGCGTGTCATTCGAATTTCGAATTGTCATACTTGACATTAACTTTTGCTTAGCTCCACGTTAACTCTGAAGGCCGATTTTCATTCACCCTTCGTAATATAATTATTTTGTATGAAAATTTAAAAAAACTTGAATCTAGAAAAACTAAATAAGCTACATCGTTTCTATGTCTATACACGGCTATATGCCTGAAGGAACGGAAATCAATAAAACACCCTGTATAAAAAAATATTGATTTTAATGAGAGAATATTTTGACCATCTCAAGGATTCACAAGCATTTGACGGCGACTTTAGCCTAGTTGGTAGTAGTGACCCTGCCTACGAAGCTGGTAGTCCTGGGTTCGAATCTCGATCAGGGCATTTATTAGTGTGATGAACACGAATAATTGTTCCTGAGTCTTGGATGTTTTCTATGTATTTATCTATCTATGTAAGTATGTATATTGTCGCCTAGTACCCTAGTATAAGCTTTGCTTAGTTTGGGACTAGGTCGATTTATGTAAGATGGTAATTTATTTTTTCATATTTTTTTATCCGTTATATAAGCTGTCACATTATAATTATTTATTAAATTACTATTCATCATATTTACCAAGTTATTGTGCCTTAGGCTCACCATCTTCACATTTGTCGTCGGACATATACTTAATAATGATAATAATAATCATCATCATTAATTTGCAGAAAAAGGGTACATTTACATAACTTACATAGCGTAAATACAGAAGTGTTTCACCTTTTGCAGCTGTTACAAACAGCACTCAAATACATCTATACCATAAAAATAGTATTTTTTTGAGATAAATATTATTTTTGGAATGGTAATCCTTAATATAAATACAATAATATACTAAATATTTTTTTTAGAAAAATAGATAGTTGTAATATTTAACTTTTTATAATTATACTTTACTTACATTTAAAGTGATGCCTCCCCGCCTCGTCATAGTTAAATAGTAGCCATCGTAGAGTATATTCCTCTCGTTATCGAATACTGGACACTGAAATTATAAATAATAATGATCATCACACTGTATACAACCTACTGAGCTGGACGAAGGTATATGCGTCTCATAAATAAGAGGGTATGAGCAGTAGTCCCCACGCTGGTCCAGTGCAGCTTGGGGTTTCAAATAATTCAAATATCTATTAGAACCACAACTGTTTTCTCATTCTTCTTATTGGTTTGAACACTCGTGTTCTGTATTAACTATTAATTGTTATATTGTGAATAAATAGCAAATTTAAATACTAGAAAAGTAACATAACGCATATTACTGACAGATACTATCAAGATAAAATACTACACACAGATACAAATAAGTAGGGTTAGGATTCTGGTTGCAGTTTAGCACAAGTAATGCAGTGGAGTCGCCATTGTATATTAATGTTATATTATAAATATTACTTAAATTGTAAATTGCTGTGCCCTAACAGGGTTCATGTCTCGAACCAAATTTTATTGTAAGACCTAATGTACGACATGATTATTATGCAATAAATGAATTATGAATTATGAATATTTTTTTATTTGAATAAATGAATAACTGAACGATAAATCTATATTACAGCACCGGCCTTTAATATATCACCTTTGCGTTTTATTGTATGAACGTGTATAGAGTAAACAATTTAGGTTTGTTGATACATCGCATATTTTACTAGTTACATATTTTACATAAATTTTTGAAGACAACTGCAATGCAATACTGTAAATTACAATAATGATTCTATAATATAAAATTGTAATAAATTTTACTTGTTTGTTAAAGTGTTTATGTATTCAAGAGCTTGAACGACTTGCACCTGGAATTAAAGTTCCAAAATCTTGCATATTACAACATACTTAGTCGGCTCATAAGTTCTGTCACTGGCCTTTAAAATTTAAATTTGGAACTCCTAAAACAAAAACCGTTGTGCATTTGAATTTCGAATCTTTTTTAAATATTTGAGTAGTATAATTTTGCAATTTTCTGTTTTCTTTAACATGGAGTGGACGCTTAAAGATAGCCGTACCGCAATAATTGCACTATATCGTTGTGGACACTCGCCGACTAAAATTTTTAAGCTACTTGAAAATTTAAATTTCTCTCTAAGATTTGTGTATCGTACCATAGAAAGATACAGTGAGGTCTCTAGTTTAAATGACAAGAAAAGAAGCGGTCGTCCGCTTACAGCTAGGACTCCAGCGGTTGTACAAGCAATTAGGGCACGCATTGCCAGAAATCCCGCTAGGAAACAAAAAGTTATGGCCCTCCAGATGGTTTTGAGCAGAAACACGGTGAAAAGAGTGCTTAATCAAGACCTGAGACTTCGTGCTTATAAACGAAAAACTGGCCATCTTCTCAATGGTCGGCTTAAAGCTTTAAGGCTTAAAAGATCTAAAGCTTTATTGAAGAACTACGCTAAAAATAAGCATCGTTGTATACTGTTTTCGGACGAGAAAATTTTTGACATAGAAGAAAACTGTAATAAACAAAATGATAGAGTGTACGCTCGCAATAGTAAAGAAGCATCTAATAGCATTCTCCGTATTCAAAGAGGTCATCACCCTTCATCTGTGATGGTTTGGCTGGGAGTTTCTTATGCGGGCGTCACTAGTATGCATTTTTGTGAGAAAGGAGTAAAAACTAGTGCCAAAGTGTACCAAGACACGGTGTTGACTAATATTGTGAAACCACTATCCCATACGATGCTTCTAAACCAGCATTGGGTTTTCCAGCAGGACTCTGCTCCAGCCCATAAGGCAAAGTCTACACAAGCCTGGCTCGCCTCCAATAAAATCGACTTTATACGGCATGAAGATTGGCCCTCCTCTAGCCCAGATCTTAATCCGTTAGACTATAAAATATGGCAGTATTTAGAGGAAAAGGTGTGCTCAAAACCTCATGCAAATCTAGACTCGCTGAAAAAATCCCTTGCTACGGCAGTGGCCAATATCGACATGAAAGTGGTGCGTGAATCCATTGACGACTGGCCACGCAGACTTCAAGCCTGTGTAGATAATTATGGCGGTCATTTTGAATAAATGTTATACATTTAGATTCTCTAGTTTATAAGCTTTCAAACGCTGTACAAATTATACGGAATAAACTTAAACTTTTGTTTTTATTTGATACTATGTATATGACAGAACTTATGAGCCGACTAAGTATATATACAAGACAACTGCAATTCAATACTGTAAATTACAATGATGTTTTTTTTAATATAACATTTTAATATATTTTACTTGTTTGCTAAAATGTTTATGTATTCAAGAGCTTGAACAACTTGCAACTGGAATTAGTTTCAAAATCTTGCATATTACCTTACTTGTATGAAACCAATAAATTTAATTATACATTATTAGTTTATCTATCAAATTCATTCATTCAATCAATCAAAAAATATATAACGACGACTCCATTGCTCTTTGTTCAACCCAATGCCACCAAACACCCCAACTCTACTAATAAAACATACTCCACCACCACCACCACCATATCAGCCGAAGGACGTCCACTGCTGGACATAGGCCTCTCCCAATTTCATGGGGCGGTAAATGCCATAATCGTTTGGCATGCGGATACATAGTCAGGTACTAATAAAACACTCACCGAAAAATTTTGTATAGATATAAGAGCACAAACATCATCGTCCGACTCTATCATGACTATCACACTTTTGGGCTGCCGGAACCACCCGTATGAGTCTGTACTCTTAAAAACGCTCTCCGAAAACACACTTCTCTCCTCTCCACTGCACATAGACTGTCTCTTCTCACTCTGCCTCTTCAAGTCCATCTCTTTCTCTTGTTTAAAAGGGAAGAAGTAGTATTTCGGCTGGCTTGGCGTGACTGTTACGTTTGTGGTTGTGTTGAGTTTTATATAGAAGTCTTTCACTGTCTCTACGACTATAGTCACTTCGATGGGGTCGGGTGAAGAGGAGGTTAGGTGGACGAGCGGCGTATTCTGGTTTGAGACGTCTGTAATGAATCGATAGTTTAAAATCATACGGCATTGTATTGAGGTGAATTTGAGGATACGAGGCAGCAGAAAATACAATTAATTTATAGAAAACTAGTTAATAGTATGAAGAAACATTTTGCTTTTAGAATTTAAATATTTTATAAGTATTCTTTACAAATGAATAATGTTTCTTGATATTTCTTTAATATTTTACTTGAAATATTGAGTATTAAATACATTTTTCTGTTGTATTTGTGTAATATTTTTATTGAGTTAATGAAGCTAACGTAGTATAAATCGTTATTTTCTGATGCCTATTATATAGTAATAATAGCTTATATGGAACGAACACAAATCTAACATACGTAGCATAGCACCACTGCAAGATCCATAATGTATTCGGCAAATTGTATGACCTATTTCGCAGCATATGACGAGATGTCAAAGCATTATGCTTCCCTACAAAGCGGGAAATACCTACGACAATGTAGCACAAATAGAGCCTAGCAGTGAAGCTATTTCGTATCTCACAATGGTGCCTTCTGCACGTCATTTGGTAAGTTCTAAACACGTCATTCGGTGACTTCTAAATTACAGCAGCACGGCCCTTGACTGTTCATCTTGACATTAGAGATTTTGTGAAAACAATCATAAGCCAAAGGCAAGCTTTGTGATGGAAATTACCACGAAATTAATACGACTTTGTTACTTATTTTATCGTATAGTAAAGTAATATTATTACATAAAAACTTTTATAAAAAGGATTTATGTTTAGCCCTAACCGGATGGATACAGAAGTGATATAACACTTTTTTATTTAATTGTGTTAACTTAAAACTTTTGGGGGATTTACAGTGTCTGTAAAACAGACACAATTTTCTCAACTCCACCTCACATGACTGTGAAAGGATTTCATTTCCCATATGATTCGCCTACGCGAATATGGTTGAAGTTAATTATGGGTGATGAGCTAACCAGCAACTACTTACTGTAATTTCACGTTTCATCGATCTTTGAACCTAAAAGTGAACACTAAATTTGATTTACTCTTATACTCTTTTTGAGAATATAGGCGTTGATATTTATCCATCCGATTAGTGAAACATATGCAAGTGACGTAATATCAGTGATAATAATAAAAACGTGATAACAATATAAAATTATTTACGTATCAAGGGGCCGCAGTAGACACTGATCCCTCCCCCTTTCGCTATGAAAGCGTGAACAGAAAGACAAACCCATTTTATATATATCAGTAGAATGTGCCAAAAATAAATGGAGTGTCAGAACGCATCAACCGTAGTCAGGCAAAATGTTCCCTAATTGTGATGCTATTCTTGGCTATTTTCCCAGTCGTCAAACACTGGCAAAAGGTGGAGATAAAGCAAAGCACCCTACTGTTAGCCACGGTAACAAATAGGTGGTAACGGGTGGGACTGGGAGCAATCCCCATTTGTTTTGCTATTCTATAGTGGCCAATAATTGAGAATACTATCCAAAACTAGCCCCATGAGATCGGAAGGTCAAAAAATACAATGGAATTTAAACTATGTAGCTCAGATAACAGTTTTGAATTTCATTTGTTTGTCAAAGTCAATCGACACCAAGTAAATGATTCAAGAAACGTAAACCACCAAGTAAAAGATTCCAACATTTGTTCGTGACAAACAAAATTAACAAAACAAAATCAAAATCAAAATCAAATATTTAGTCTGCAAATAGGCCACAAGGGCACTTTTACAAGTCAAAGCATGAATTTATACAATTTAAAAAAAAACTGACAATCTTACTTAATAATAATGATTAAAAAATATACTGATTAACAATTATATAAAAATAAATTTACAAATATTAAGGACGTATTGAATACGATCTGTCCGAATAAACAAAAAGTACATAAAATTAATTTAATATCTCAGAGATGTATATGGTCTCTGAGCGTCCAAATACGATTAATAACAATTAACAATTAGAAAACAAAAACATAGACAATAATGGCCGTGTCACAAAATGGATCCAACTCAGCATAAGTAGTGAGAGATTTTCCGTTGGTTAATTCCAATGACAATATGTTAGTTTGAAATTTGGCTTAATATTGAATTGAATATAATATATATTTTTTACTATAGAACGCCAGGACCCATGCGGCTATGAGAACGGTAATGCAACCAAAAACTCACAGTGATTGAAATGTTATGGAATTATCCAAATACACATATTATCTACTATATAATATAAATAATACATATAATTTATTTTGAAAGGTGGACCCTGTAACTGGAGCAAATATTTAAAAGGGCGCTTCCTTAGAGCATCTGCAGTAACACCTGGTGTACATTTTTTTTTCTTTTTCAAAAAAATTTGACTTGGAGAAATTTTGATCTAAAGTTATTACCTCCGAGTAATAGATCTTGACACTGCGAGATTATAGCGCATCAGTCAATGGAGTGTTTGAGGTAGTATCAAGTTATGAGTCATAATTGTGTTTGCATTTTTTGTTTTCAAAGATATTTTTGGTATTTTTTAATTTGTTTTATGAAATTTATTGACTTTTTAAAATAAATTGACATTAACGTCACTTCAGAAAAGTGATAAAAATACACGTAAGCCATCTTTGAAGAAAAAGATTTTTTTTTTCAACTGAGACCACTTTGTAATAATTGCTGGCCCGCTAAATAGTTTACCGTTTAATTTTTCGCTCCTGTTAGAGGGCCCGCTCTGTATATATAGTTCTAACGTTTAACCGAATCGGTTTCTGCGCAGTACGGGAGGAGTGAGTTCGTGTGACGTTAGAGCTCAATCTAGTGCGCGCTTTACTCGCACTGTAACAGTCTGACCACGACTTTGCACGAATTGCGGCGCGGCAAGCGTTTTGTCTGTTCGTTGCACGGTCGAGACGCGCAACCCACTGCTGTTAGTTGGGATCACACGCAATGTAAGTATTAGGAAAACGGCTGCCGCCGTCGCTCGAAGTCGTGGTCCTTCTCACCGTCCATCGAGTTAAAAACGTTATGAATATAATCAATAATTCATACTATTATTATAAAATGCGAAAGTAACTCTGTCTGTCTGTCTGTCTGTTTGTTACCTCTTCACGCTTAAGCCGCTAAACCGATTGAGATGAAATTTGGTATATAGATAGTTTGAGTCTCGGGAAAAGACATAGGATACTTTTTATTCCGGAAATCATTCCTTAGGGGGTGAAAAGGGGGGTAGAAGTTTGTTTGGGCGAGCGATATCTAAGCCTACGCCTACAACAATTTCTTAGCAATTATTTCCACAATATAACGAGTTGCACGCGGAATGAGCCACGGGCAAAAGCTAGTATATAAAACGATATTGTAATTATACCTATGTGAATTAAAAAACCTCTCATTTTTTATTTTTAAATATATAATGACGGTAGCAAACAAGCTGCCTGGTGATATGGCCGCTAGCAGTTCCAGAAAGATCACATGTCCATTGCCCTTTATTGATATGACATGAGGATTCTTTTCGTTTGAAATTACATGAAATAATTTAACACAGATATAAATAAATATATCGGGGGACAATCTTACACAAATCGACCTAGTCCCAAACTAAGCAAAGCTTGTACTATGGGTACTAGACGACGATATACATACTTATATAGATAAATACATAATAATAATAATGTTCTGTATTCACGCCAATAAAACAAATTTTAGTAATCACACACTTCTGCCAAACCACAATGCGGTTTGTTGGCAGTCGAGGCTCCATTTAATAACAAATACGATTCACAATTAGGTACATTGGTATTCTACTATCAAAAAAAAAAACAAATTAAAAGATAGGCTAAGATTCTGTGTAGGCACAACAACACAGCGGAACTAATACAGTAAAAACCCACAATATTAAGGGGTTTTTTGAAGAATTTATGTATTAAAATTATTGCATTGGATTTTTAATTTTACTTAATAAGACATTACTAACTTTCTTTTTAAACTGATGCTTTGTGATGCACTTGTTTTTTAAATCTGTAGGTAAACCGTTATAAATTTTCGGAATAAGGTACTTTCTACATCTTTGTCCATAGTAATTATTAAAACTAGGTATCAGTAACATATTAGCATCTCTGTTTCTGGTTAATCTTTGATTACTTGCTTTATTATTTATTTATTATTTATTATTATTAGTACATACTTAAATACATAGAAAACATCCAAGACCCAAGAGCAAATATCCGTGCTAAATGCACAAATAATGCCCTGGCCGGGATTCGAACCCGGGACCTCTAGCTTCGGAGGCAGTGTCACTACCAACTAGGCTAAACAGGCCGCAAGATATATAAGATATGTATAAGATATATAGATTAATTCAAATTATTAAAAAAACTTATATATATTTTTTTGTATTATTAAAAAAAAATAGGATACCCGAAACCAACGGAACTTAGTTAACATTTTTGGCACCTTCTGTTGACACTTGCTTTATGTATGTTGATAAATGCGGTGGCCACTATGTTTAACACAGGGATACAGGCCCACAGGACATAGACAAAAAATACTTATTAATAAATAGTACCAAATACTATGTTTTTAATATTTTTATGTGAGTGAACCATTTAGAATAAAAGCTACAACCAATGCAGCCAATATAAAGGTGCAGTCAACAGCAAATGTAGATGATTATTTTAGTACTTTGTCGCTCTAACGTAACAATACTGCGAGAGTTGGGATGCGTCAAAGTAGTGAAAGTGACAAGGTACTAAAATGATCATCTACTTTTGCTGTTGACTGTACAAATTAAACTGTAAGTGTTAGTAAGTTCGAAAAAATATTTAAAAAAAATCATTTTTACACTGGACATTTGCCTGCGATAATATCTGACAGGAAAATACTTAAAAATATCCGACACAATTTTGAAGAGGATACTTCTTTGTTAGCGGCTTTTATCCCCTACACTCAACGTTTTCAATTTTAGTTCCGATACCTTCTCGCTTCATCGGCGGCCTCATCTTTACCCCCTGGCTAGATGCTGGCCAAGAGCAATCCCATTTTTAATAATAAAAAAAACTACTAACGCTAGATGGCGCTAAATTAAGTGATGGTATTGGTGATTATTCGTAGAAATAAATGGCAATCAAAATATATGATTCAATAAAGTTATCAACCAAATACTAACGGTTATTCTAATAAAAATAAATAGCTAGGCAACGTAAGAAGTATCCACTTAGTATAAGTATCCCAGATACAAACCGCTGCTGTTTTGTATTTTTGCGGACAGCTTAAGGGCATTATACACGCGGAAACAATCGAATGCAAGCTTAACTACATACATTGCGAGGTTACACATATCGATTGAACCCTGTTTGCGAAATTTGAACATGTATTCCTTTACTTAAACTTTAATTCAATAATTATTGTCGCGGTTTAATTTCTCAATTTCATTCGTTCATGAATAATTTTTTTAATAATTATTATTAATTTTCATTAGGCGAGACCGCCGGGCCCCTTAGTCCTTGTTCCCACCCGCCACTAGCAACGTCTATATGTCGTATTCGTAAATGTTCGGGAGCGGTCGTTCTCACCCGCCTTGGCAGCCACGCGTGCATCAAACGACCGCACCCGAACATTTACAAACACAGCATACGAGTATATATGTAAACTGCACAAAAAAAGTCTTCTTTTTTACACTATTGTAAATAATCAAGTGTTGGTGAAATAGATATATTGCCAAAGTAAAGGTAAGTTAGTAAAATAATCTACTATTTTTGGCATAATATCATCCCTATAGAGAAACTGTGGCCAATTTTTTTTAACTCCACTGAAGTTATCGGTTTACTTACACGTGGAAAGTGATTCCACTATTCTTGGGAAGATCTGAATGGTTTCTGCACCACTTCACAAGTTCACAACACATAAAGGCATTTTAAATTACAGAAAACCTTGTTTACATAAATCCGTTCAGCGGTCCTTCACTCACTGTCATGACGGTCGAACTGAAGTCGTGTGCGGCAGAGTTTTTAGGGACTGCCCACCGAGGAGGTAGACATTTCGTATAGTACAGAATACTTTCATATTTTAATTCCGTTCACTGGTTGTGAATGTGAATTAGACTCTCAATATGGCTTGCAGAAAATATAGCTAGAAATTTGCTGGCATAGATAAATTTAGTTTAAAAATGTAATAAAAGGGTATCATTCCCATGCAATTAAGGTGCGCGAGTATTCATTTTCACGTATGTAGTATTTGGTTAGAAAGTTTCATTTGAATTTTCTATTCATCATCATGACAACGTGTCCTCGTGCGCGTGAGACGTGTCGCTAAAATGAGATGGTGGTTCAATCCTTCATTCCAGGGCTTGCAGGAAGCCGGTCCATCATCGGCGGAGCTCAGGAAGAAGCTCCAGGTGTCTGCACATCGCCAGGGCGGTCGACGCGAGAATAGGTCAAAATATTCGTCGATGGGCGTGGCACATAAAACTTTAGGCCGGTCTAGGTTAGGTTGGGCCATATTTCCTACATTTGTCACTGACCCCATGACAGTATTCAAGGCATCATAATCATCACATCTTCCACCACCACCGCCATATCAGCCAAAGGACGTCCACTGCTGGACATATGCCTCCCCCAATTTCATGGGGGGTAAATGCCATAATCGCCACGCTTGGCGTGCGGATTGGCGATCGCAGTATCTCCCCGCACTCCAAGGATGCTGCTACCCATCTCCCAGTGGTCTTGGTCGTAGTTTTAGGACATACCCGGGTCGCAAATCTTCACCGCAATGTAATTAAACTTGCATGCGATTCTCACACGTGTGTAAATGAGTATTAAGTGTCAGATTTTATTTCTGTTCGTCTAATTATAATTTCAATTGAAATCGTTCTGATATTTACATATAAAGCACGCTCGTTCTGATGGTCATGCACGCTTTAGTTAATAAAATACATGGTGCCTCTGGAAGAATTTAAATAATTTACCAGCGTATTCCTGACTACCACTGTTCTTGCAATAAAACATCTTTATCTTTACCCTCCATCCTGGCCAATACGTTCTAAAGGTGCTGCCATGCCAGTGCTCAAATACGGTGACGGTACGGAATCCCATTGACGAGAGGGAGAAACTTGAGTAATAACTTCACGCATGAAGCTTGTTACTACGTCTACGGTACGTAATCGTCAGTGCGTTTTACGCATCGGTATGGCCGGACCTTTACGCATATTTTTAATTGATTAAGCAAAAAATAAATTAATATGTATAACAAAAATCACGTAATTTTAGCTAGGTTCATTCATATAATGTTTTTTTATTATTTACGACCTCATGAATGCGCTTTTAGGTACGTTGCGAGAACGCTGTATAATTGGTGAATTTATTATGAGTGTCAAGCAAAAATTGTCCGTATTAGTGGCGCACGTGTACAGATTCCCAATTTTACAGATTCTCATGTTTACATATTCCCAATTTTACAGATTCTCAAGTTTACAGATTCCCAATTCTACAGATTCTCATGTTAACATATTCCCAATTTTACAGATTCTCAAGTTTCTAGATTCCCAATTCTACAGATTCTCATGTTTACATATTCCCAATTTTACAGATTCTCAAGTTATTCCCAATTCTACAGATTTGTAATTCTAAACAAGTCCTACCATAGGTGATCTAAAACGGCCCCAGGTCTTGGTAGGTTAGGTTCGTCAGGTATTATCCGATGCCCGAAGGGCAAACTGCGCAGAAATAGAAGCCCCCGTCAATTTTAAGGCAGATTGGGAATCTGTAGAGAAGCGAATCTGTAATGGAAATCTGTAGAATTAGGAACAAGCCATATCGCGATATGTATATTGATTTCGGGTTCAACGTACCACATGTGTCTTCGTCCTCGGCAAACATGTTGTTGTGCGGGCAGAGCGTCCGCGATATGTTGGTGAACTGCTCGAAGCTGCCCGGCACTTCGACGACCATGGGCAGTTGCCATGACGACACTCCTGGAAAGAAACGGTTTTTTATTAAAAACTAGCGGTTGCAAGCGACTTCGTCCGCATCTTCGCTTCCATTGGTCGCAGTGTGATGTTATATAGCCTAAAGCCTTCCTCAATAAATTGACTATCCAACACAAAAATATTTTTTCAATTCGAACCAGTAGTTTCTGACTCTAGCGCGTTCAAACAAACAAACAAACTCTTCAACTTTATAATATTAGTAAAGATTTGACGACCACTTTGGAGTTGGTAGTGACCCTGCCCACGAAGCCCGAGGTTCGAATCCCGGTCAGGACATTATTTGTGCATTTATCACGAATATTGTTCCTGGTCTTGGGTGTTTCTTGTACCTAGTTGGTTACTAAGTTCTGTTACTGTAATAATCCTTATCTACATAAAATATACTAACGAAAGTTAAATAAATTATATATTAAAATGAAGTACACACAATCAGGATTTACATTTGTCAATTTCATTCAAAATGGCCTCCTTGGGCCTGAACACATCAGGCCTTCAGACGACGAGGCCAGTCATCAATAGCGGCACGCACGGTTGTCATATCTAATTCCGTCACTGTCTTGACTATGGCCCGCTTGAGGGAGTCAAGATTTGTGTGGGGTTTAGCACAGGCTTTCTCCTCAATAACCTGCCATATAGCATAATCCGGGGGGTTGAGGTCCGGGCTGGGAAAGTCAATTTTGTTGCTTCGAAACCAGGCTTGAGTTGTTTTTGCCTTATGTGCAGGGGCTGAGTCTTGTTGAAAGACCCAGGGCTGGTTTTGAAATAGAGAGTGGCTTAAAGGCTTCACTATTGGTTCCAGAACGGTTTCCTGGTAAACTTTAGCCCCAGTTTTGACACCTTTTTCACAGAAATGGACCTGTGTTAACCCTGAGTATGACACACCTAACCAAATCATGACATAAGAGGGATGATGGCCTCGTTGCACTCTCGGAACAGCTACACTCGCTTCTTGACTGTTTTTTGCATACACTCTGTCATTCTGGCGGTTACAACATTCTTCAATGGTAAAAATTTTTTCGTCTGTAAATAATATATTTCGGTGGCCATTTTGTGCGTACCGCTTCAGTAGCACGCGACTTCCATTCAGCCTCATAGTCTTCAATCGTCCATTAAGCAAATGACCTTTCCGTCTACGATAAGCGTGTAGTCTAAGGTCTTGATTGATAACTTTTTTTAAGGGAGCTTCTCTTCACAGACATCTGAATTGCCAACAACTTTTGCTTCCGAACGGGGTTTCTTGCGATTCTCGCCTTCACTGCCTTTATTAGAGCTGGGGTTCGAACGGTGCGTGGTCTTCCAGAACTCTTGCGGTCATCAAAGCTCAGGGTACTATTGTACCTATTAATGGTACGATAAACGAATTGTTTGTAGATTTTCAGATTTTGAAGCAACTTCAAAATCACGTTTGGCGGATGCCCGCATTTGTGCAACGCAACTACAGCGACACGATTTTCTTTTAGACCCCGATCCATTATAAATATGACGAAATAAGTGTTGTGTGTGCTATAAAATTATAACTGAAACCCGCCATTATATGTCATTTTTTATTTTTTCGGTAGCATTTGTTTTAATGCAAGAAAAGAGTTTGCAAATCGAGTAACAGAACTTAGTAACCAACTAGGTATATTCAAGTATGTATTTATCTATATAAGTATGTATATCGTCGTCTAGTACCCATAGTACAAGCTTTACTTAGTTCGGGACTAGGTGGATTTGTGGAAGATTGCCCCCAATATTAATTATTATTTAATTATTTATTATTAAACATGGGATTGCTCTTGGCCAGCATCCAGCCAGGGGGCCGACGATGAAGCGAGCGTTTAGGGTAATTCAACACTAACTGATGTTACATTTTTACATGCGTTAATATCTTACTAATAAATAAATAAATATTAGGGGACATATTTTTACACAAATTAAACAAGTCCCATAGTAAGCTCAATAGGGCTTGTGTTATGGGTACTAGACGACGACTAATAGGAAAGAAAATTATATTGTTAAGTTAGCACATAACACATAAATAATGTCAAGGATCATTCTGAAATAAGGAAAAGATAATACTTCTATTATAATCGCAGTTTTTACTTATTTATTTTTCTTTTTTTAGAAGACAGGTCCTTCATTTCCTTAGCAGACCATTTAGCCCGCGGTCTGGACGCCTTAGCCCGCTCAAATGTATTATAAGCGCCCGTTCGCCGCCCCACTACCCGCTGGCGTCCAGTCCTCGGCCTTACGTGTCAATAGCGTGTATATTTAACTAATTAACTTTAAGAACCGATTACTCTATCAATTAATCAATACGTAAAATAATTAAATAGGAATTCGGAAAAAAAACATTCTTTAGATTACAATTGTTGAAAATCGTCTTATTGGAAGTAATTCAAGATATTATTGCAAAATGATGACATGACACCTGTACGATCGTTTCAAATGCTTCCAAGCAATTTTTTTATTAATTAATTTATTAATTATCTAATCTTGTCACGTCTCCGGTTATCCCTGTAATAATCTACAAGAATTCCTCACTCGAGATATCAATATTTGAAACAGATTTGATAACATTATGGCATCACTTGCTTATAAATCTCAAAACTAGGTTATTTTTATTAAGTAAGTATATGGCGACTATTTTTTTATGCTTGTTGCCGTAGTTACATGACCTAGCAAACTCTTTATTACTATGACTAGCTTTTGATCTTTCTCATTAGATGTCCGCTGCGCCCGCACGATGAACGTATTTTCATTTTCGTGCGGGCGGAACGGAAAACTAATGGGAAGATTCATCATCATCATTATGTTAGCCGACAGACGTCCACTGCTGGACATAGGCCTCCCCCAAAGACTTCCACAATGTCCGGTCCTGCGCCACCCGCATCTAGCGGACACCCGCGACCCTTAAAGCCGAGACACACCGAATGCGTGCGCAGCACGTGCGCGTGTGCGTGGCGTGAGCGTTGTATCGTATGAAATTTCATAGTAGATGACAAACCGCTTGCAAGTCACGCGTACGTGCACGCCACGCACACGCGCACGCATTCGGTGTGGCTCGGCCTTTACCAGGTCATCAGTCCAGAGTCTGGGGGGCCTGCCCACATGTAAACTGTGAACAAGAAAACCTGCGGTCCAGGTGCCCATTCATCGGGGAATGACTGGGCTATGTGGTATTTCTATCCACTAACAAGTAAAATTTTAACAAAAAAACACCGACTCCAAACTTTGCCAGACCCAATCCTCTTGGTAATTTGAGTACCTTATTTTTTGCCTTACCCCATCCTCTTTGTTCATAATTTGAGGAGTTCCTTCGATTTTTCCAAGATCCCGTCATCAGATCCAGACTTGGTGACAATGGGACCAACTAGAAAACACACCCTTTCAAACAAAAAAAGAATTTTTGAAATCGGTCCACTAGTCTCCGAGTAATCGGTGAACATACATAAAAATACCGACGAATTGAGAACCTCCTCCTTTTTTGAAGTCTGTTAAAAACTGACTCCAGGGTCTCACTACTGAACGCACTAGAGCTGCTGAGCTGGAACGCACTAATGAATCATTTCTGACGAAACATACGATAATATTTCGCATATGGTCGCCTTAATAACAATAATAATAATCGAATGGCATTTATTTTCGAAGCGTGGGATCTTCGAGAAGACAAGTACGGTTGCCAGTTTTGTTGCACTTTTAGCACCACCCAGGGGTCACGTGTAGGGTAACGGTGGTGGGTACTCCCTACGGACGTAGTGCAACTTCGACCCCCCTTGTCAAGTTAGAAGTTCTCAAGCCGCCCGAAGGCCTCTAAATTGGCTTAACGACTGCTGTCGTAGACAGCAGCCGGGATCAACGGCTTAACGGCCTTCCAGAGCACGGGAGCGCTCAGTAAGTAACCACTCATAGCGGTCACCCATCCGAGAACCGACCTGCGCCCACGTTGCTTAACTTCGCATACCGCACGCATACGCGGGCGCCGTTGGGCCGGCCACGAACGCTCCACGCGGGTCGCCTTTACCGCAAAGCATTGGTAAATTTCATACAGGAGCTAGGGTGGTTAGAGTAGTGCTACCCCTTTCACGCAAAATAGGCACGCTATTCGTCATTGTTGTCGTCTTTAATGGACAATTTGAATTTCTGCACGTGCCATTCGGGCTGAAGAACTTACCCTTCTGCTGACGCGCGGTGACGAACAGAGGAAATGTGGTGTTGGCGAAGTTGCTGGCAACTGTGACGCGCGCCGGGGTGTCGAACGAATCCTGTGGTCCAAAATCGATAATGCACACAATGAAAAAATTAACTTAATCCATACATTTTCTTGCAGAAGAGAACGCAGAGAAAAGCTTTTTGTACTTTCTCTGAAAGAAGAATGATCAATTTCTGATGTGGATTCCAAATTATTGAGACTGATTCAATTTTATTTCTCACTAATGCTGTAGGTATACAATAACTGTACCACTTGGGGTTGATTAAAAACCTTAGTGTTATATGATGAAACCCAGTATTTTATAGATAAGATAACTTTGCAAGATTGGAAGTTATATTATACATATTTAACCTCTTGGACGCCAAAGACGGATATATCACTCAAAGCGTGCAGTGTGATATCAACCTACATGCATTTCTATAGGGTTCAACTACTTCAACTTCGTGTTTGACATTTCGATGTCATAGCAAGTGAGTGCCAGCTTTTGTATTTGACAGAGCATTGAAAAGGTTAAAGGACTCACCCCTGCAAACTCCATGATATATTCTACATTCTTACTGACTTTGACTGTGTATTCAACATCAAACTTATAGCTGTAACAAAAAAAAATATTATTTCATCACTACATATTATAAAAGAAAAATGATAAGATGTTTATACAAAGTTTGTGTACATGGTAGTTTACTTATTATTTATTAATTGTATTGGGAAACGAATCGCTTAAAATTATACTTGATATAAACTTAATAGACTAACACATAATGTAACAGATTCCACTAATGGAATAAAAACAAGATTGCTCAAAGGGAAAAAATAAAATATGAATCTAGCTTAAAATTCAAACAAAATGTAAAAAAAATTATCAAAAAGACATTTCTTTTATTCACGAATATAATAACAGGCACAATAAAAAGTATACAAAACAATTGATTAACTTGTTTCGTAGACAACTGTTTCATAGAATGTATTGTATCCCAGAGATTCATCTCATAGAAAACTTTTTGTTTTCAGAAATCCAATGTGGAGAGCCTATTTAGCTCCACCAGAAAAGTGGGTCAGGTTGGGATAGATTGCGAATATTTGTGAAAAAAAAAATTAAAAAATAAAATAAATTAGTAACACATATATTTGATGAAACAGTTTTCTGCGAAACAGACCTTCTGTATCAAGTTAGTTGAAGTCTTTACATTGAAGTTCATATTTGTAGCAATATAATTCAGTAACAAAGATCAAAATTTTATGATGTAATTCATTATTTTGTATGAAAAAAAAACTTAAAATCTTTAACAACTAAATATGCTATGTCATTTCTATGAGTGTAAAATATACATGGCTATTATATATAATAATCATTTATTTTGGGCATCTGAGGCCTTAAGCGGAGGCTTAACATACATATATTATTTTATTTCTTAAAATTAAGTTGTATCACGATGGGACGTCAATGCCAGGCACTTATTCAGGCGCTTATATATGCCTGAAGAAACATCCTGTATATTCTTGTTGTTAGTGAGAGTGAGCCTGTTTTATTAGTGGGCCGGGGAATTGATTAGTTATTTGTTAGTGTAGCTCTCTCCATCTGACTCAAGCAAGATTGAAGACAAGGTTGTGTAATGAGCTCCCTGCCAAGGTTTTACCGAAACAGAGGGTACAGTATTGGGTTCTTCGAGAAAGGAGTGTATAAATAAATAAAATCTGCAATGCGCATATGCCCCTCCTGGAGTTGTGGGCATACGCTTGTTTAACACTGACATGGTATAATAAAAGCCAGTAAGGCAAAGAAGGCATATGCTTCATGAAAAGGTGGAGGTTATGTTTAATAGGGAAATCAAGGAGGCAGACTTCAATTGTTTAATTGCAGACTAGAAGTAACTAACAACAAAACCAACATTGTGTAAGATTGTAATACCACTACACATTACTGACTGAACAGACAGAATATTACAGATAAGTAATAATTTATAACTAAGTCAGTGCACACACGAAATGGGGGAAGCCACAAACAACAATGACGCATTGTTATCTTTTAATAGGTATAGATATTGATATAAGCAATTTTACTATGCCCACATGAAAATGAGAGTTAAACATAATACATATAATTAGACTACTTTTATGAACAGTAGAAACTGAAGATTTCACAATAATTAACATAAATCTAGTCTGAAAACAACAATATGGTAAATACAAAAGTTTAAAAAATCAATCACGATTTTGCCGTGTTTATGATGCAATCCAAAAGTCATACTTATTCTAGCATTGTTATTAAAAAGTTAAGTAGCTTACATGTGAAATAACAGCTTAAAACTACTTACGTATTATTATAATTGAACACAATCCCCGAATCTTGCTGACACAAAGAAATTAATGGTAAACTTAATAACACAAACAGCTCTGAATACCCCCGCGCCATTATTAAAGGCACACTTGATAATTGCACTTAAAACATTGATTTAAAACCATTTATAGCATTTGGAAAGGCGTTATTATTGGACTTTTCGCCTAATTTGGAAATTACTGCAGTATCTACCGTCAAAACGGTGACCACCTAATGTCATAACAAATTACAGTTGCCATGTAATAAAAGGTAAAATCCCTATAATATTGTTAATAGGTTAAGCCCCTAAAAATCTTTTAGTACTGAATCTATTGGGCTGTTCGTCTCTACGAAATTGTTGAAGATAGGGATTTAAGAAACACTAAATCCCAAAACTTATCCCTTTATCAGGCTAAGGGAATACCTCTTCCCACATCAACCAATCTAAATAGTACTTTAAAATGTTTAAATAAGACTGACATTCCATTGTAATTTTGAAAATCTGGCCTGATAAAGGGTTAAAGAACCCAACTACTCGTAATGTTAGCTACAAACATACAGACATTGGGTTGAGTACGTAGTAAAGTAAGGCAATGCGTACCTATTATTATTATTTCTATATACACTACCAGCTATAAGCTAATGAGTAGGGTTAGGATTCTGGTGGCAGTTTAGCACAAGTAATGCAGTGGAGTCGACATTGTTCATTTTTTTATTTGAATAAATGAATAACTGGACGATAAATCTATATTACAGTACCGGCCAATAATATATCACCTTTGCATTTTACTGTATGAATGTGTATAGAATAAACAATTTCGGTTTGTTGATACATCACATATTTGACTAGCTACATATATTTTACATAAATTTTTGAAGAGAACTGCAATGCAATACCGTAAATTACAATGATGATTTTATAATTTGACATTTAATTAAATTTTACTTGTTTGCTAAAATGTTTATGTATTCAAGAGAACATGTTGCCACTGGAATTAAAGTTTCAAAATCTTGAATATTATCTTACTAATATGAAACCAATAAACTTCATTATACATTATTGGTTTATCAATGATTTATTCATTCATTCATTCAATCAAAAATATATATCAACGACTCCATTGCTCTTTGTTCACCACAATGCCACCAAACATCCCAACTCTACTGATGAGTGTATAGTATATCACTATTATCATTGCAGTTGTTTTTTTAATAATTTTCAATTATTTTTATGTTTTAAATATTTGTCTAGACTATTTTTGAAACTGCGGCACAGTGTTTGATAGCACTCAAATAATTTACCTATGCTGTTTATCGCATAAATCGATCAAGAAATGCATTTTAAATGCAAGACTAAAACACCCACGTGTCTATTTCAAATACTTTTTTGTAAAAGATAATTTCTATTTCATGATGTAGAAAAAGATGAAATAAATTCTGTAAGCGTATCTGATCAAAAAAAATTTTTTTAATTAATGTAGTTTGATAAAACCTTAAGGCGCATATTTTCCCATTTTCATTTCTGCAGTTTCACCTCTGGTTACCAAGTTATTCATCTTTATTCAGATTTTTGTCTATATTTTTTTCTCCAATAAAACTCAAAAGTGCGAGTTTTGACCGGCATTGAAAGATATCTCTTAATTAGGTCTATCATTGATAAAAAAAACGCGTTCTACTATCGCAGCATTTGGGAGTTACAGACAAAGGTCAAATAGTACATTTTAGGGTTGTCACTAAAGTTCAAACAAATATAAGTAATATTTGTGATCAATAGAATACTTTAAGACTCATAGAAATAATTTTCATTTTCGACTATCAACGTCCAGTCGTCAACATTAGATGGATCTTCGTCATGAATGGTGAAGATCCTTCTAATGTTGGATCTTCCTCATCCACCTCTGCCAACTGCAAGTTTTCTTCATGAATCGGCTTCAGAAGTTCACGAACAGCTTGTAGCAGACAAATCCTATTGGAAGATCTTTGGCGTTGTCTGTAGTCCATAGACACAAATGGATCCGATGATTCTAGTGCACGAGGAAAGAGGTCAATCATAGTTTTCTCCTGTTTATTTTCCGGCAGTGGTGCTCCCTATCTAAGCGTCAAAATTTATTAGGCGATTCGGCCGCTTGCTCTGAGATCATACCGACAGGACGAGAACATGATTCTATGATCTCTTCACCGTGTACTAGAAATTTGTGTACCGTTACAGTCATTAGGTGCCAATTAAATGACTGAACGTACCATTCCGCAAGCGAGTGGCAAAATATGCCAATCTTTTGTGCGTCTATAGGATAGCCCTGGAGTTGCAGGCGTCCATAGGCTGCGGTGACCGCTTGCCATCAGGCGGGCCGTACGTATGTTTGCCACCGGCGTGGTATAAAAAAAACTCGCAAGATATGGCGACGAGGATAATATGCAATCCGTCGATCAACCATACATTGAGACCTAAAATCTCGGCAAATATGACACGGTATTTATCTGATAGTGCTGTGCAGGCTGAATTACCATCATTTGTGGTTCCTGAAGTAGGTTTCCCTACGTCTACCAACAATCCAATCCGGCTTCTTACTTAAGCCTGGATACGTTTTTTCCGCAAGTTTGGCTTTGCCTGCTATCCTTATTGATCATCAATTTTTGTACTAACGGATCGTTTTTATAACTGAGATGTAACAAAAGTTTGAAAATATGAAGTGGATTGATGCTGTGTCGCATATTTTAATTCATACCTAGTTGGTTTTGTGTATGTTGTTGCCAAATCATTAAGATGACTAGCAGTAATCTTGCAAAACAGGCATCTTAACTATAAAGTTAAGAATAATGTTCCATTAATAATGTTGGTCGCCACTCGAGAACCTTTTCTCCTCAACGGCCATCGGTTCTACGTGCTATGTGCCCCGCCCATTGTCACTTAAGTTTAACGATTCGAAGGGCTATATCGGTCACATTGGTTCTGCTGCGGATGGCCTCATTCCTGATGCGATCACGCAGAGAAACTCCCAGCATAGCCCTCTCTATTGCTCTTTGCGTGACTTTGAGCCTTCTTATGAGGCCCAGGCGACCACGTTTCAATACCATATGTATGTCTTGAGACACTGCGGCATATTGGACGAAAAGATGTACCGTAGCTTCCCGAACGCTGCCCAGCTGAGTCGGATTCGACGATTAACCTCTTTCTCGAAGTTGGACTTACCTAACTGGACAGTCTGTCCTAGGTATATGTAATCGTCAAAAACTTCGAGTGTAAAGTGTCCGATTGTTACGGGAGTTGGTGCTACATGGGCATTTGACATGATCTTCGTCTTGTCCATGTTCATCCTTAGACCAACTCACTCGGAGGTTTTACTGAGGTCATTGAGCATTGTACTAAAATCTTCCATGGTCTCAGCCAAGACTACTATATCATCAACAAACGTCGCGGGTGTCCGCAGGATGTGGGTGGCGCAGGACCGGTCATTGTGGAAGTCTTTGGGGGAGACCTATGTCCAGCAGTGGACGTCATTCGGTTGACATGATGATGATGAATATCGTTTAAGACTTTGCCGTCGATCACACTCGAAGTTGTTTTTATGCATGTACCAAGAAGTATATATATGGAAAAGAATGTATGTATGAGATATATTTTATCTGTAAACAATATACAGTTTTGTAATTAAGGCAAAAAAAAGTATATTCCAACTAAAATGAAAGGTCAAGTCGACTGACAACCCTAACACCATATTTTGAAGTTCGATTCCTCGTAAACCCCGGCATAGTGGAACTTGATTTTTTTTATCAATGATAGACCAAATTAAGAGGTATCTTTTAATGCTAGCCACAAGTCGAACTTTTGAGTTTTATGGGAGAATAAAAATATTGACAAAAATCCAAATAAAAACTAATAACTCGGTAACTATAGGTGATTCTCCAAAAATAAAAAATAAATACTGGAACATATGCGCCTTAAGGTTCTTCATCAAACTACATTAAACAAAAAAATATATCTTTATCAGATACGCTTACAGAATTTATTTAATCTTTTTTCTACGTCAAGGTCACGAAATAGAAATTACTTTTTACAAAAAAAAGTATTTGAATTACACATGTGGGTGTTTTTTTAGTCTTGCATTTCTTGATCGATTTATGTGATAAACAGCATAGGGTAATTTTTTGAGTGCTATCAAACACTGTGTGCGGGTAAGTTTTTTTTTTCATAAATTCGAAGTTTCAGTTTTTAAGCGACCTTACCAATTTCAAAATTATTTCAACTAAAATTATGATAACAGTACTTACTACTACGTGAAGCTGACAGCAGTGGTTCAAGTACGGGCAGTCTAGTTTATTCGCGACCATGCTCAGGATGCTCTTGGCACTATCATTGACTCTGCGCATCAGGGATGCACGTCGTTTACGCATCGTGGTATGAAAACAGTCCAGTCTAACCTCCGTAAACATCCCCGACGCACTGCAGAATCGAGGTAGACCCGTCAGCAAAAGCACAAAAAGTAAAAGCATCAGCAATCAAAGAGTACTATGTTTTCCTAGTTAGGATTAAATAGAAAAAGTATTTTTATTGTTGTCTTGATGGTTTTTGTAAATATTTCCTATTGTATTATTTTCTTTCTTTTTTCCGTTGTAATATGTTATGTATCACGTGTTGGCGTGTTGACGTCTGTATGTGTATTTAATTAATAAATATGAGGATGGGGCACTTGATACGACACGACAGCTTCTTTTCAATCATCTTAGAGGGCAAAATTGATTGCAAGAGAGAACGAGGAAGACCTAGACTAACTATTTCAATCAAGTGAAGGAGAAAGTTTCTGCGGAGTCGTATGGGAAAGTCAAGAAACTGGCAATGAACAGAGAAGAGTTACTTTGTGCAATTAGAGTTTCAGCTTGAGATGTTGTGATGTAACTTTTATTGCTGTCGTCAAGCAATTGAAAAAATCGACTGTACATGGAATTTTATTGAATCTGAGAGAAAAATTGATTTAATGGCAATACTAAGCCTTAAAAGTCAAATATCGATGCGTTCATTATTAACGTTTGACGTCATTATTATTAACGTAAAAAAGATTTTGAAAAAAAATTTTGTTGATACTATCTTTAAAAACCTGTTATATTAATATATTTCTTTAAATATATTTATTATATTTACGAAGCACAGTTATAGCTTCCTTCCCATATAATAATACATATTTAATACTGCAGTTACAAAACGCGCTAATAAACATGAACGCGTCCATAATTGAGCCAATGATTAGGCATTAAAGCGACATCGTTATTTAAAAAAAATAACGCACGCCAATGACAGCTCGGCATTCATCGCACCGGTTAAATACAGGGCTGTGATTGGTTGCACACTTGAACAGGTGCTATGCGTCATCCGCCATAACGTACGTGAGTTGTGAAAGTGTGCCTTGTTTAGAATATTGTTAGTACAGTGTCGTATAAGTTATTAATTAAAGTTACAGTGTTATTAAAGTGTAAAGTGTTATCCATGAGTTATTAATCATGACCGAGTGGTACAGAATGAATACGGGATTGAACAAGCATAATTCTACAGAACTGTCGGAGGAAATGTCAGATTCCTTCAATACGTTTTCGGAAAATCTGAGCCCTATCCCGCCAGTGTTCCCGAGGAAGCTGGATTTTAGTTATCCTGATGATGAAGAGAAAGCGGGTTCTCCAGCACCATCATCTATGAGTCCGCCATACAGAAAAGTTCGAGCGTTAAGGTAAACTAAACTTTCACTATCATAGGAACTCATAAAATACCACGTTAATGCTTGTTTGGGGAATACATACGCTAAACGACTGCAAATTAGCAGGAACCCGTTATATAACACATATGTTTTTGACATCCACTTGTTTTGATCAACGGCAGGTGTTGCAAATAATAATAGCAGTTTGTTTTCTAGAATGTGTGTTAATTTTATTCATTTACGGGCTTATTCTGTCACATGATCTTGATAGTGGCTAATTTAAATTATTTTAGACTTTACACAAATGTTGTTTCACACAAAATCTGACATGGAAGGTTATTTGTCTAACATTCATTTGCATAGTATGTGCCTATGTGGTCTTGTCAATGCTCGCACTCTAAGCAGGCTAATTATGAAGAAAGACTTTTCTATTTTTTCTAGAAGCTATTATTGCTCCATCAATCCTTTAAATAAGCCTAATACAATATCTCATTCTAAATGATAAGATTTAAGACAACAGTTTTGATAATTCTGGTCCATTAAGTCCTTTTAGAATTTTCCCCTGGGTTTTTCAAATAATATAACCACACTTAAGTAATTATCTATCTATACAGGATGACTCGGGAGACGTGAGCAAGACCAAACACTACATACATAGTAAATGGCAATGAATTGTTCACGATTGTATTTAAGTGAAACACCAATACCTTTTTATTGTATTTTACTCAGATGACATTCAATTTGAAATGTATCACTTGACTCAAGTATTCTGATTGTAGAGTAACCATGAAATTTGTAAATAATTTAAAACATTTTGTTTTTATCACCAAAGATAAATGAACGATAATTTCACTAATAGTGGTATGAAGGAGTAGCTTATGATCTACTGAATCCGTAGGATCGATCTTGCTCACGTCTCCCGAATGACCCTGTATATGTATGAATTTTGTCACCTAGAACCCATAGTTTAAGATTTGCTTAGGGGACTAGTTCGTTTTCTGAAGATGGTCAAAAAATTTTTTTTATACCACATTTACAAGACAACTTACAGGACTTGAAATAGGTTAAACATTTTCTTTAACAGTTTATTTATTTTATTTATTTATAGCCTTTTACAGAATATAATTGCATTTTACATAGAGATTAAATATTCTCAATCAGTTTCTAAGAATCTATCTGCCTCAATAATACATAAAAGTAATTTTTATAAGGCTTCAGTTTATGAAGGATCATACATTTTAAGGAATTCTTTGAATGTACCTACAATACTTGTGAATTGATACATAATAATGAGTATATTATTATATTATATTATAATATTGCCTGACTTCTTGAAATTATACCTAGTTTTCCTCCTATACATTGAAATCAGTGGTCAAAATTGATAATTGTCATTGCACTTGTTTAGTTAAACAAGATTAAGTATCTGTCGTTCAAACAAGGGGCCTAAAAGGACAGAACAGCAAGCTACCACACACTAATAACAAAGTTCACTATTGCATCTCTCTACTTTATTTTAGGAACTTGTAAGTGTGACAGAGGCAGATACATGAAGAAACTTAATTTTCGTTTCCCACAAAACCTAATTCAAAGTTAATTCGGGTTCATGTCTCATGGGGAGATATATATTTTTGGTTAGCTGCTCTGCTCTTTAAGTTTTTAAACTACAGTATTTCAACTTGTTTGGACAAGTCTCAATTCTCTCAATGTTCAATACTCAACCAAGAACAGGTCAAACAGGTTTCTCCTCAAATATTTTGGGCACAAGTTTTGACAAGTTTGTTTGTATTCATTGATTTTACCAGTTTATAACAATGACATTCCAGCCTGCTCCTCATAAATATAATTTAGACATAATATACCCATTCCACAACAAAATTATACTGTAAAAACTTATAACTGGCAATAATATTTGTCCTTACAGAATGTTGCCAATCTAGAATTCTATAAGTACCAATAAAAGCTAATATAAACCGAAATGTCTATCTGGCTGTTACCTCTTCGCGAACGGATACGCAGGCAAAAGCTATACTTGAATGAATAGAATTCATTCATTCTTGTCTGAGTGCAACTCATTATATTATAAAAATAATTGCTTTTTTTATTAAAAATGGGATTGCACTTGGCCAGCATCTAATCAGGGGGCAAAGATGAGGCTATTAAATTGTTGTAGGTGCAGACTTAATATTGCTCGCCCATTCAAACTTCTACCCCCCCTTTTCACCCCCTAAGGAATGGTTTCTGGAATACGAACTATCTTGTGTCCTTTCCCGGGACTCAAACTATCTCAATACCAAATTTCATCTAAATTGGTTTAGCGCTTTAAGCATGAAGAGGTAACAGACAAACAGAGTTACTTTCGCATTTATAATATTATTTTGCATATATACAGGGTGTTTGGTAACTAGGTGCAAAGACTTTTAGGGATGATAGAGGATGTAATTTGAAATATTTTAGACACAACATGCGTTGCACAAAGTCGTTTAGTTTCCAAGATATGCACCATTATATTTTGAAAATGGAATGTTTTGGAAAATCTAGATTTTTTCAATGTTTATCGTAATTTTTCAATAACTGTAGGAACTAAGGAAGTTTTTGAAATCAATCGAGTTGGGGCTAATGACTTTTTACTGTTTGTATTCACATGGTATAAAGACGCGAATTTTTCTCCATACATTTTCATAGAAACGGAATAAGTAATACCTAAAAAATTCAAAATCCTAATCACTCCAAAATTATCCTAAGTGATTAGGTTTTTACTTCGAACTAGTAGAACTTCGAAAATAACGGGTTAAATTTTTTCGTTCCTATTATGAAAATGTATGGAGAGAAATTCGCATCTGAATACCATGTGAATACAGGCAGTAAAAAGTCGTTAGTCTCAATTCAATTCATTTCAAAAACTTCCTTAGTTCCTACAGTTACTGAAAAATTACGATAAGCCAGAAAAAAAGGGAACATTCAAAAAATCAAAACATTTTTCAAATGTATCGAAAACATACAATTTTCAAAATAAAATGGTGCATATCTTGGAAACTAAAAGACTTTGTACTAACGCATGTTGTCTCTAAAATATTTCAAATTACCTCCTCCATCATCCCTGAAAGTCTTTGCACCTAGTTACCAAACACTCTGTATAGTAATATAGTATGGATTTGTAGTGTGATTACTTTCAGTTTGACACTGACATATGCTCTTATTCCATTGGATAGTCTACTTTAATGCTTATGTAATAGAGTTTCTAGAAGAACAAACCCAGCAATGTAACGAAAATGGTATTAAAGTTAATGCGAATGAAAATCGGGCTCAAGACTGTATCAACCATTGTCAGTCAGTTCTTTGCTCGCATTGTTATTGCATTGTTCAGTCAGCATCATGTAGTTGATAGCAATGAGAGTTTTTTTTATCCCTCGTCAGTAGCAAACAAGCTGACAGCCCACCCGATGGTAAGGTCACCGTTGTGTATGGACGCTTGCAACACCAGATGCGTCACTCGCGCGTTGCCGACCTGTAAGAAATCTTGTGACGCCTTTTTTGAAGAGGTGCTGTAGCCCTTTGGGAATACCTGGTAGGGAGCTCATTCCAAGTGTTCTCGGTATAAAGTACCTATTGTAAGGTACTGTACGAGAACGCAATGTAGCCAAATATATGTTTATATCCAAATATATATTTGATTATGATTATCTTGGATGTCACTATAATACCCCTTTGGCCAAAATACCTAATCCCATATTTTTTCAAAGGCCCTAGTACAGAAGCAATCTCCATCTCACTTTCTAGGCCAGAGGGAAACTATACTATTAGAATTAGGCTATTATCATCAATATCATCATTCACAAAATCACAATAAAAAATTACCATGTGCTCCCAAAAAATTCAGTTAAAATCAGTTAAAGCACAGTTATAGACAACAATGACAAACATATGATCACACAGCTGGCCATACAAAAAATACACCCACACAAAAACTCCACAAAGAAGATGCAATCTTATTACTACACACACAGAATCAACTTCCATAAAAACAGCAGTCCCTCACCTTTCGTAAGGTAGTCTGTGTCACTTTAAAAGAATTTGAATCTTATGCGAATATAAACTAAGTAGGTTTTAGCATAAATTGCTAGCATATGCATCACCTTGCTTCAGCAAAAAACGTTCGAAACATACCGATCCTTATTATATGGAGTTAAAGTTCATATTTAGCTTTCATTTTTAGTGCAATTCAAAGGAGATATTAACAATTTGTGAGAGTGTAAGTTTCTTATATATTTTTTTAATCTTTCTCAGGTGTTACGTGAATTGTTTAGGTATAAGGTGGGGAGTACAAGTGCGAACATCTGCGGTGTCCACATGGGACATGAGTAAAATAATAAAATAGTACACATTTTTGACGACCTGTTTAGCCTAGTTGGTAGTGACTCTGCCTCCGAAGCTAGAGGTCCCGGGTTCGCATCCCGGCCAGGGCATTTATTTGTGCATTTTTCACGGATATTTGTTCTTGGGTCTTGGATGTTTTCTATGTATTTAAGTATGTATTTATCTATATAAGTATGTATATCGTCGTCTAGTACCCATAGTACAAGCTTTGCTTAGTTTGGGACTAGGTCGATTTGTGTAAGATTGTCCCCCAATATTTATTTATATTATTATTATTATGACCTTTCCACCGCGACCATTCGTTTCGTGCCACATGTTTATTCCTTTATTGTACTAAAAACCACAAAATTTTTACACTAATAAATACACGTCAACATGCCTAATGTAGCGGCCAATATAACACGCCGACATTTAAAATTGAGTAAAACGCCTGTAACATATAGACAGACAGACGGATATAACCAGAGTCTGACCAGAGGTCCTACTACGAACTTCGAAAATCGAACTTCGTGTCGTGCCGTCCCTTTCACTCTCGTGTTATACACTATATGACGCAAAGGGACGGCACGATACGAAGTTCGATTTTCGAAGTTCGGAGTAGGCTCTCTGTTCGCGTGGCGATGGGCGGCTGTGAGAAGTGAATGCGTGAAGCCCTGCGAGATGATGGATGCTAGGCCTACTACCGTAAATATGTAATTAGTGTTTAAGTAATTTAAATTTACAGTGTTATTGTATTGTTTAATGATTTGTACATAAGTGCACTAAATTTAAGTTTCATGGCGCATTGGAATTTTTTGTAAAGTCATGTAAACATTGTTCGTTTAAATGACGAAACTATAAGGGTTTCATACAATAATGTGACGATTTGGAATGGAATATATTTTTTTGTTTTAGTACCTATTAGAAATTTGCGGTTGCGGTACGTATTTATGAGGGGATAAATCGATACTTTTTTGCACTTGTCCGTACAAAAAATACAATACAGTCGGGTTTTAAAAAAAAATTAATTTCACTTGCTTTAGTTTTAATTGTATTGTATTGCAGTTAATGTGTTTAACATTCTCTTTGTCGTTTCAGGCTATTCGACAGTCCACGGACGCCGAAGACCCTTCTAGAAAAATGTTCGACGCCGTCACTCAACACGTCAAGATCGCGCCTTTTTCCACCCAAACTGAACCCGCCTACAGGTGAGGCATACACCATCATCATAAATTCAAACTCAAATGATTTATTTGTATATACATACATATACGTATCAGCTTTAATAGATTTAATTCAGTACGACACGTTATCAGTTATGATGCGTACCGCCATTTTTTGTTGTCGAATAAGAAAATAGTGCTGTGCAACGCAATTGTAATAGTCCCATCAACTACCAAAATTTTTCTGTTAGATAAGTACAAGCGTGTCTTTTCGGTTTACGACGTAGCAATTATATTCCGTTAGCGCCAGGGATCACCCTAATAACATAAAATATTTCACAATTTTTATTACCCCGAGTTAACACACGACCATTGATTGTTTTCTTTGCTGCCTTATTGTATTATCCTTGTAGAATCATCGCAACCATTGTAAAACTATTGTTAACCTATTTTGTACAAACGTGAGAATTCGTGCCACATTTGGCAGGCCGTTAGGTCAAACCGTGGAAAACTCGTAACGTCGTAACTCGTGGAAAAGATATTGGTCGTTAAAAGAAGTAATGAAGAACCCAAAATTCTCTATGAAAGATAAAAAGAAAGTTTTTAATACTTGTATATTGCCATGCCTTACGTACGGGTGCCAAACATGGGCCCTAACAGAAAAACAAAGGAAAGCTATTAAAGTGTGCCAAAATAGAATGGAGAGAAGTATGTTGAACATTAAATTGAAAGACAAAGTTAAGCTAACACATATCAGAAAAATGACAGATGTAGCTGACGTCACATATACAGTAAAGAAACTGAAATGGAAATGGATCGGGCACATAATTCGTAGCCGAAAAGATAAATGGTCAAAAGATATTACAGTCTGGTACCCCCGTGATGGGAAGAGGAGAAAGGGAAGGCAAAGAAAAAGATGGGAAGATGAAATTAGAGAAATGGCTGGACCAATGTGGAGAAGGAAGGCCATTGATAAAAAAATGTGGAAAATTCTAGGGGAGGCCTTTGCCAAAGGGCAGACTGACACAAATTAAAACATCCCAGATGACATAAACACTGGGAAATTGGAAAAACTAATAGTAATTTTTTTTATTTGTTAAAAAAAACCAAAGAAGTCAGTAATAAAGGCTTTATTATTAGGTCAAACCGATATCGGGATTACTAAGCGAGCTAGTTTTTTTTTATACTACGACGGTGGCAAACAAGCTTACGGCCTGCCTGATGGTAAGCAGACACCGTAGCCTATGGACACTTGCGATTCCAGAGGAATCACAAATGCGTTCCAGCTGTCAAGCTTGAGACATATGCAGGCCCCTCACTCCCAACACAGCGCATCGTCGGGAGCTCTGGCGACCTTACTCACCACCAGGGACACAACACCACATACCTACCTAATAAGGGGCAAGTAGTAATGCTATTATGGCTGCGGTCTTCTGTAAGGTGGAGGTACTTCCCCAGTTGGGCTGCTCCAAATTTCAGCAAGATGACGTTTCGCTGTGCCTTACCTCTACTACTGTTAGACTTACTCAGTTAGTTTTTCATCGCATCTCCACGAGTATAGTGGAGTCAGGTAATGACCAGACTACTATACCGGGTGACTGCTGACCGCTTGACAGGCTCCGACAATAACACAGCCGCGGCCGCGGTGGCGGCCTAGTCCACCATTTTCGGAGTCAATTTTGTCGGCCTGTTTAGCCGCAGTGACACTGCCTCCGAAGCTAGAGGTCCCGGTTTCGAATCCCGGCAAGGGCATTTGCTTCTGTGGTGAGCAGAAACATTTGTTCCTGAGACTTGGATGTTTTCTATGTATTTAAGTATATATCTATTAACTATATCGTCGTGTAGTACCTATGACGCTTAGAGACCTTATACATCTCTAACAATATTAAGTTTACTTATTTTAATTTTAGCGCTTAGAGATCATTTACATCTCTGAGATATTAAATTAATTTTATGTACTTTTTGTTTATTCGGACAGATCGTATTCAATACGTCCTTAATATTTGTAAATTTATTTTCATTTAATTGTTAATCAGTATATTTTTTTAATCATTATTATTAAGTAAGATTGTCAGTTTTTTTTTTAATTGTATAAATTCACGCTTTGACTTGTAAAAGTGCCCTTGTGGCCTATTTGCAGAATAAATATTTGATTTTGATTTTTGATTTAACACAAGCCTTATTGAGCTTACTATGGGACTAGTTGGATTTGTGTAAAAAAATTACCCCTAATATAAAAAAATATTTGTAATGAGATCAAACAATATGGATAATTGTGAGGAAGAGTTATTACTTTTATTAGCGCTTACTGAAGATGCAAATAAAAGCTAGTTAATCTGTTAAATAATTAACCAAAAACATTTTTTTAGTAACTTTTAAACCACCGCAGGCCGCGCCATGTGATAGGCTTTAAACGTGTTGTTAAGGTGTCTATTAGAGTGTTTGGCCTTGTGAAGTTTCTCTGTCTAACTTTTGACCAATATATCCACAGGAATCACCACGGGCTCCAGCCATCACCTCCACCCGCCGGACGTAGACAGCGCTCTAGGCAGCATGCATGAAGAACCCAAGCCAGTTGCCAACATAAATCCGTTCACTCCTGATGGTAACTATTCTTAACTCTGGTTCGATCAATGTTTTCTTAGTATTGTCCTGATAAGCTAGGAGACAATGGTGACAGACTTTTTTAGAAACATGTTTTTAGTATGGACTGTTAATAATCTCGTAAAGCCAAGTTTTTTGGACAATTGTAATTTTGATCCAATGTTCTGAAAAAAGGTCGAAGATAACAGACAGTCTATTTTAAATGAAAAAGGGCTCATATTATATTACTAAAATATAAGAAGCTCAGCTGTTAAGGCTGTTTTTTGTCCTAAACTTAGGCCAATGGGCCTTACGATGGTTGGAGAGCGAGAGGTCCCATTAAGACATGGATTTGGAGGAGAGATTTGAAAGAAAAGAAAGAAAAAATAATATTTATTTGCAGCACATGTCATAGGTCGCAAGGTCTTTAATCGCCTCCAGGTCACATTACCGCGCCACAAAGTGTTCGAATAATCAAATTTAAACTTAAAATAATGGCTTTTCGAGCAGGCGTTCTATGACTACAGAGAAGTATTTTTATAAAATTAAAGAGTATGCATTGTTTATGTCTAAAGTCATTTATTTCCCATAAAGATTTACATAAATCATTTACTGAGAAAACAATAATTTTGCTAATATCTAAAATAGGAGAGGGTAGCATGCAAAAACGGTTATCGACGACTTGAGTACAAAGGCGCTTGGTAACTACTTACAAGGGCAATGCAACAACGTAGAAGCCAGTTAAACTGAACAATGTTGCTGTTGTAACCTGTATTTAATGAAATTTTTTACATGTAATTGTATTTTACGAATAAAAATGTATAAGAATAATTTTCACAGTTATAGCAAAAATCACACGGTTCCGCTTTGGCGCTCAAAATCAAGATTTTGGGTGCCATTATCTAGTTTTACCAAAGCGACTGCCATCTGATCTTCCAACCAATAGGGAAAACACTGTGTTTCACAGTTATTTGTGGCATAAAACACATTTTTTTATGTACACAGGTCAAGCATTAAACAAAAAGAAGCGAGCGTTGTCCAAAACTCCAACAACGATGGGAGACGCCACGCCGGAGCAGCCTGCGAAGAGATTGAGGGTATGTGCTGGCAAATATTTATTTACAGATGTAATGTAAATGTAAATGTAAGCACGAGTGTATGAGGAAGAGTGGTTGGAAAAGTTGGAAGGGGAAGACCTCGGCGAACGTACTCCGACTAAATCGGAGACATTCTGCAGGAAGGTCCAGGTCAAGAGTACCCTAAATCGGCGCGCATGCATGAAGAATGTTATGAGAGTTCATGAAGCGAAAGTTGTATGTCAGGATCATAGCAAGTGGAAATCCGTGATCTCTGCTACCCCTCTGGGAAACGGGCGTGATTGCGTGGGCGTATGTATGTAATATAATTTTAAAGAAAAAAAAACCGATGTCTATGGGGGAGGCCGGTGAAACATTATTATACTTTGATGGTGCACTCTTAGATTCCATACAATAAAATAAAAATGGCTACAAGTATGTTAATAATGTTAGAAGACTAAGTACCTTCAATTCCTCATGGAATCCTCCATCAGAACTAAAGCTTGACAAAAATGTGTCTTGAAAACCTAGCTTGCTTGACAAACAACGAAGAGAACAAATCGCCAAACGTGAACTATGCGTCGTTGAAGAGTTCTGTTTTGATCATCATCAGCAGTTCCACTTCATCAAATGTCACATTTTTGTATGAAAATGCTTGAGTTGTTGATAAAAACACAAAAATCCCTATATGTTTGCCTTTAAGAATTTGAGGAGTTCCCTCAATTCCTCATGGATCCCATCATCAGAACTGCGTTTTGACAAAAACGGGACCAACTTGGATATTTATACTTACAATCAAAAAATAATTTTCAAAATCGGTTCAGAAATGACGGAGTTCTGGAGTAACAAACATAAAAAAAAAAACAACACAACTGAATTGATAACCTCCTCTTTTAAAATCTTGAAGTCAGTTAAAAATTAAATAAAATTTATTAATTCTATTTTATTTTTTTGGTTTGATGACCACAATTAAATGTTACTGTGTCTTGGATTTTTTTCTTATGTTTGTTATGTTTTCAAGTATTTACGAGGGGTGATCCATAAGTTTTGATAATCAATATTAAATATGGGAGATATGTAAATCGTTATATTTTTAAAACAATATGCACACTTTCTTTATTTTCAAATACTTATTAACGTCATTCAATTGTTTTATTTTACCCCAATAAAAATAATTTTACTTTTTGAGGTCAGCTCTTGATTTTCATGTAGTTGGTTTTGAACATAAGTGAATGAGAAGTAGTAGTCGAAAAAATAATGGGAACGGTTATCAGTTCTGATCTGTACTCGAAGAGCAGCACCTTTGTCAATTAGAAGGCTCTGAAGTACAATTTCTCCCGAAAATTCGGGTTTTTTTTTCTTCAGCTTATTTATAATATTTAACACAACTCTGATAGAATAATGTTATACAACTCTCCAATAATATTTGAGCTCAATTGGTGAAAGCTAATTTCGTAGTTTTCATTGGTAGGCCTCAATAGTCAAGGAAGAAGTCGAAAAATACACCCTAATTTTGGTGACATAGCTGGAGATAAAAAAAAAACCATTGCACAGATAACTTGCTTATCCTTTAAATTATAATGATAAACCAAGGTTTTCTTTTAAATTACAATATTCTTCATTAGTGCATCAGGACTTTTTCCACACCGCTCCAAATAATTACAAAACCAACTCTTATATCCGCCATCTTGTTATTTTTTCAATTCAGATGTTTTTTGTTCAGCAATTACAGAAAAACAAACCTTGATGAACCTTATGACCTATACCCCCATTGTACCATTTATAACCACGTACAGGTAGTCCTAATTTATCACATCAGACAGATGGAAGGAAGCTGATGCTTATAGCAGAGGTTTGACCTATTTTAAGTATCAGCGACACAATTTCGGCCTATTAAGACTACCTCAATCCAATCAATCAATGTAACCTGTTTCTCATATACGACGACCTATTTAGCCTGGTTGGTAGTGACTCTGCCTCCGAAGCTAGAGGTCCCGGGTTCGAATCCCGGCCAGGGCATTTATTTGTGCATTTTTCACGGATATTTGTTCTTGGGTCTTGGATGTTTTCTATGTATTTAAGTATGTATTTATCTATACATATAAGTATGTATATCGTCGTCTAGTACCCATAGTACAAGCTTTGCTTAGTTTGGGACTGGGTCGATTTGTGTAAGATTGTCCCCCAATATTATACAATAAAGAACTTTGAACTTTGAAAGTTCAAAATCTTTAGAAATCAATAAAACATATTATATATTATAAAGTAACCAAATATATTGTAATGTAATAAATACTTCTTTATTCCTACATTAATATGACTGTCTTGATAAAATAAAATATCTCAAATTTTTGTATTAAGGTCTGTAAGCCGACGGTGACCACTTACCATCAGGTGGGCCGTCAGCTTGTTTGCTACCGAGTGGTGTTTAAAAAAAAGGATTTGTATTGCATCATGCTGTTTAACAATATATTTTGGCTATATTGGCTGTCACTTATTACCGACTTCAATAGAAGGAAGGAGGTTGTCAGTTTGTCTGCATGTTTGCTCGTTTTTTTGTTATGTATGTATGTTCCCCGATAACTCTTCACTACGTTGGCCGATTTTGACAATTCTTTTTTTGTTTCGAAGCAGGTACCCCGACATTGGTCCCATATAAATTTGGTGAAGGTCTGATAATGGCATCTAGGAGGAATCGAGGGAACTCCTCGAATTTGATAGGCACGCATATGCAGATTTCGATATTTTCTATAGCAACCAAGCATTGGCTCACGGAAACAACAAATTGTGGCATAGCATAGTATGTTTTTTTTGGTATAAATTATTTAGTGTTGACAGTACCTGTTGAAGTTTAAGCGAGCCGTCCAATAAAGTGTATCCGTATTGAACAGGAGTCCAACATATCTCGGTACAACGTGGAGTTCATCGAGCTGGACGTGATAGGGCGCGGCGAGTTTGGGCGCGTGACGCGCTGCGTGAACAAGCTGGATGGCTGCGTGTACGCGCTCAAGCGCTCGCTGCGGCCCGTCGCCGGCTCCGCGCAGGAGCGCGCCGCGCTCACCGAGGTCTACGCGCACGCCGTGCTAGGGAAGCACCCGCGCGTCGTCAGGTACCCCTGAAGCCACACTTCAACACCCCGAGACACTCCTAGAGACCCCCCATACACTCTTAGAGACCCCCCCATACACTCTTTGAGATCCCCCGTACACTCTTAGAGGAATCCTTAACGCTCGGGAAGCACCCGCGCGTCGTGAGGTACTGGCTGAAGCCACACTTGTTGTAGTGTGGCTTCAGCCAGAACCTCACGCACGTAGATCTAGTAGTAAATTGCACGTAGATCCTAACACACTTTTAGAGGAATCCTTGACGCTCGGGAAGCATCCGCGCGTCGTCAGGTACCTCTTCGCCACACTTCAATATACTAACACACTCTTAGAGACCCCCCATACACTCTTAGGGGAATTCTTGATGCTCGGAAAGCATCCGCGCGTTGTCGGGTACCCCTTCACCGCACTTCAACATCCTAACACACTCTTAGAGAACCCCCGTATACTTTTAGAGGAATCCTTGACGCTCGGGAAGCATCCGCGCGTCGTCAGGTACCCCTTCACCACACTTCAACATCCTAACACACTCTTAGAGAACCCCCGTATACTCTTAGAGGAATCCTTGACGCTCGACAAGCATCCGCGCGTCGTCAGGTACGCCCTGAAGCCACACTTCAACATCCTAACACACTCTTAGAGATCCCCAGTAAACTCTTAGAGGAATCCTTGACGCTCGACAAGCATCCGCGCGTCGTCAGGTACGCCCTGAAGCTACACTTCAACATCCCGACACGCTCTTAGAGACTCCCCGTACACTCTTAGAGGAATCCCTAACACTCTTAAAGGCTTTCGGACTCTCATAGGCATTCAGACACCCTTAAGGGTCACCCCAGACACTTAAGAGACCCCAGAGACTTTTATAGTCCCGTAGACACTCTTAGAGTCTCCCAGACACTCTTAGAGCCACCCCAGATACTCATAGAAACCCCAAACACCCACAGTGACCCCAGACACTTATAGCGACCCTAGACACATAAAGGCCTTCAGACACTCTTAAGTGACACCTCAGACACTAAAGTGATCCCAAAGACTTATAGTCCCCCTAGACACTTTTAGAGTATAGTGGTGTACTAACATGATCTTTCTTTCTTCACAGATACTACTCAGCATGGGCCGAAGACGACCACATGATCATCCAAAACGAGTACTGCTCCGAGGGCAGCTTACAGCAGATGATGGAAGCCGGCCCTCTTCCGGAGAGTGAATTGTTACTATTGCTGGCACATGTGGCTGATGGCTTGGCGTGAGTATCTTAAGGAAATAATAGTATTTTTTCTACACCGGCATTATAATCTGTCAGTTCAATTACTGACAGCAGTATTAAAACAATAAACTTTTTATACAAATGCAAGTCTATACCATAGACAAGTCATTATATGACTGGTTGGGGAATCAAAATGGACTTCCATACATTATTATAAAACTGATGGTTTTTTTTAAAAGAGGCACACGTCATTGCCTGTATTCTGCCACCATATCGATTTTTAATTTACATCAAATTATTTGGCCGTCGTAGAAAAAATATTGTATGCAACTTTACGTCTTCAAATTCTCGAGTCTTAAATAACAAAACTCACTAAGCTCGTTTTTTTACAACGGATCTCGGATTTTAAGAACCCTTATTTTGTAACTGTTGCATAAAATCTTTTTAACCGACTTCAAAAAAAGGAAGAGGTTCTCAATTCGTCGGATTTTTTTTTTATGTATGTTCACCGATTACTCGGAGACTAGTGGACCGATTTCAAAAATTGATTTTTTTGTTTGAAAGGGTGTTTTCTAGTTGGTCCCATTGTCACCAAGTCTGGATGTGATGACGGGATCTTGGAAAAATCGAAGGAAATCCTCAAACTATAAATCAAGAGGATGGGGTATGGCAAAAAATAAGGAACTCAAATAACCAAGAGGATGGGGTCTGGCAAAGTTTGGAGTCGGTGTTTTTTTGTTAAAAATTTACTTGTATTTATTTTGTATGTACGTTTTTCCAGTTACATCCATTCGCTACAACTGGTCCATATGGACGTGAAACCCGGGAACATATTCGTGTGTAGTCGCGACGGCGAACCGGCGGCGGACTCTGAGGATGACGAGTATACGACGAACACGCATATTTATAAGATCGGTGAGACCCCTACATATGTACCATAGACAATAAAATTACAAAATTATTTATCCGTTAGCATACAAACTTTTTACAATAACAGGGTAGATGTTCATTTTTCATGATTATTCAGAGACACTTGTGATGGGAGACACCACTCTTCCTTGGTAAAGTATCTTAACCAACAAAAGTGATAACAATTGACTTAAAGTACAGAAAATGCTATAACCTAAATCATTCACATGATTACTACTATAGTTATGCCTAGAAAAAAAGAGAATTAAATAAATTTACAGGGTAAAGATGCCAGAAGCGGAGGTTTCCAGTTCAATAAATATTTTTTTCTACTCCACCATTGTAATCTGTCAATATCCATATTAAAACAATAAACTTTATATACCAATGCAAATCTATACCATACACAATTCATTATATGACTGGTGTGAGAATCATAATCGATTGACATACAATACTGTTATTTTTTCTGGATTAGGGGGTGAAAAACGTTGCCGCTTTATATATGGAAAAATTCTGGTACACAACTCCTTTAACCCTTTGAACGCCAAGAACCTATAAAGTGGTCGTGTGTCGGCGTGCCCACCACGCCTACAACAACTAAAAAGCTCGGAGTGAAGGTGTACTTTGATCATGAATAAAATCTATTATGAATTGTTTTTATTGATTTAAACGTTACATCAATTTTTGATAACGCAACAGTGCTTGGCGTGCGAGTGATCACTTCATTCACATATGAAAGCGTTCAAAGGGTTAAGGAACTTCTCCGAACCTCTATATATCATTTATGCAACTGTTATATAATGAGAGGCATGAACACAGTGAAGATACTAGAGTAGATAAAAAAATAACAATTTTCTTTTCAACAGGCGACCTCGGTCACGTGACGTGTGTGTCATCGCCGCGGATAGAGGAGGGAGACTGCCGCTATCTAACACGTGAGATCATACAGGAGGATCTCACGCATCTAACCAAATCGGACATATTCGCTTTCGGTAAGTGTATACATTGCACGTAGAACCGATGGCCGTCGGAAAGGCTCTCGAGTGGCGACCACGTACCGGAAGGCATTGCGTGGGCATGCCCCCCACACGGTGGACTGATGACCTGGTAAGGGTCGCGGGTGTCCGCTGGATGTGGTTGTTTATTACAATTATTGAGACTGTTTTATTGATGACGATGGTATTGACGGTGTTAAATTTTTGGTAGTGTACAGCCGCCACTGGAGCCGGTACAGGCAGGAGTGGCCGGATATAGTGACATCTGTATTTGGACTTGTCGATTTCATGTATATATTTATTGTGTCGCAGGCCTAACGCTGTTCGAGGCTGCGGGCGGCGGGCCGCTGCCCAAGAACGGGCCGGCGTGGCACGCGCTCCGAGACGGACACCTGCCCGAGCTGCCCGGGGTGTCCAGGGAGTTCCACCAGCTCATACAGGTGAGCACCATACCGACAGTCCTGTACACTGTTATAGACACATTAGGACGTCGATAGGCTGATGGAGACACTAATAGACTTCAACAGACTTGTAGACACAGGTACAGACTTATAGAGATAGCTAGTAACCCGACCTGCCCGACCTCTCCCGGGAGTTCTACCAGCTCATACAGGTGAGCACTACACCGACAACACAGCTGACAGCCCCGTACACCGTTACACAGACGTGAAATCGTCAATAAACCGATGGAGACACTAATAGACATCAGCAGACTTATAGATTCAGTTACAGATGTTTAGAGATGTTTAGAGACAGGTACAGATGGGCAGCTGCCCGCGGTGTCCAGGGAGTTCCACCAGCTCATACAGGTGAGCACTACACTGACAGCCCTGTACACTCCGCACTAATCAACAGATTAATCTAGACACTGACACACTTATACATAGACAACTATTCACATCTACAACATGGTTTCAACATGAATATAAATATAACAAAAATGATCCCTCTCTCTTCCAATGTCGGTAGACACCTCCTGGAGGTATTGACAGTTCCACCAGCTCATACAAATAAACATATGTCACTGATGGAGGTGACAGGCTTATAGACACTGTTATAGACACATTAGGACGTCAATAGACCGATAGAGACACTATAGGTAATAGACGTCAGCAGACTTATAGATTCAGGTACAGACTTACAGAGATTGCTACAGACATTTAGAGCCAGGTACAGATGGGCATCTGCCCCGAGCTGCCCGGTTCGGTTCCGGGAGTTCCACCAGCTCATACAGGTGAGCACTACACCGACAACCCTGACACATTACCTCAATATACAAAACGACGTCGAATTAAAAGCTCGATTTTTATGCAATTTTATTTTACAGAAAATGATCGATCCGGACCCGAACCAGCGACCGTCCGCGAGCAGGCTGAGAAAGCACCCGCTCCTGCACCCGGCCGGGAACAAGAGCAAGAGCCAACTCACCAGGGAACTGGCGGCCGCCAAGTTAAAGAACGAACTGCTTACGAAGAAACTCGACGAGTATGCCAGGTATAAACCGTTAATATTACGAATACTCAAATCGATAAACGGTCCGCATCGCGTTTGCGATTGTTGTGGAGTCGCAAGCATCCATAGGCTACGGTGTCTGCTTACCGTGTGCTTGTTGGTCGCTACTCTAGTATAAAAAAGCCCTTTTTAGGGTTCCGTAGCCAAATGGCAAAAAGCGGCACCCTTATGTATTCGTCATGTCTGTCTGTCTGTCTGTCTGTCTGTCCGTCCGTATGTCAGCCGATTTACTCGGAGAAGATGACCACTACAATTATGAAATTTGGTGTGAAGGTGTATGTTATGAACCGCTATAGAAATATGATGTGAAATTACGAAAAGAATATTAAACTGAGGGGCACCCCATACATGTAACAGGGGGGTCAAATATTTATTTTCAATGTACATAGGCGTGTGGGGTGTCTATGGATAGGCCTTCAAAAATGACAGAGGTTTCTAAAAAATTTTTTCATTGTAGTCAACCGTTGGTGAAATATTAGTTGTCAGTCGTAACAAGTGCCGCCCCCCCCCCCCTCTAATTTCCGAAGTTTAAAATTCTGAAAAAAATCATAATGTACTGTACTGTACTGACAAGACTGTCTAGCCAAAATAAAAGAGCGTAAGTGTCGTAAGTTTCCTATGAAGATACGACCTTTTGTGATTCAATGTATTGTATAGTGGTTTTAAATGTAGATTAGGAGGTGTCGGTACGGAACCCTTATTGTGCGTGGTCCGACAAGCACTTGGCCGGTTTTTATACAAGAATAACGAAATTTTAAAGCGCAAGACCGTCATTGTGGAGATCCCTGGGGGAAACCTTCGTCCAGCAGTGCAGGTTTTCGGATGAAATTATGATTTTTTTATTTTTATTACATACAATACAATACAATACAAAAACTCTTTATTGCGCACCTCAATAAATTACATTGCTTATTATAACAGCGTATAAAACTATAACTAGAGGTAAACAACAGGCGGTCTTATTGCTAAAGAGCAATCTCTTCCAGACAACCTAGCGGAAAAATAGCAAAAAACGTATTATAAGTGGGCGGCAAACAAAAGAATTACATAATACAAACTTATATACAATCACGTAAATATTAAAGCACACATACATAAATCATACTAATTAACATAAATATATAAATAACCTACATATATAAATAAATATGAATATATATATATATATATATACATAGTAACTACAATATCAGCCATAGAGTCGAAAAAAGCAGATAGTAGGATGAAAGAATCATGGAAGGGACAGATAGTGTTCTTTTAGCTGTGATTTAAATGCAGCAATAGATTTAGCACGCCTCAATTCCACGGGGAGAGAGTTCCAAAGTAAAGTAGCTTGAAAAGTGAAAGAACAATTATAAAATTTTGAAGAGGAGGACGGGACAGTGAGAAGCAAATTTTGGGAAGATCTAACCGATTTCAGAAAAGTAAATCGTTCTTTGAGGTAGCGAGGAGTTGCGGGGTGAAAAAGAATTGTGTATAGAAGGGACAGAATGTGTGAGTTACCACGATAACGAATAGGAAGCCACTTAAGCTGAGAGCGAAAACAGGAGACATGATCATACTTGCGTAACCCAAATATGAATCGTATGCAGGCGTTTTGGATGCGCTCAAGCTTATTAAGTTGATCTTCAGTAAGATCGAGGTAGGAAATATCAGAATAATCTAAAATAGGGAGGAGTAATGTCTGAGCGAGCGCAATTTTGGTAGGAATGGGTAGCAAATTCCGAAGCCTTCTGAGAGTACCAATAGACATGAACATCTTCCTGCTAACTTCGTTTACTTGAGGTACATACATGGCAAACCAATAGCTAAAAACACATGTCTACAAACTACATATTGTAAAATCACATAGCCAATTACAGATTCTCACTTAGGCTGAGTTGCACACCTAGAAGTATCACATATATAAAATCCAATTTATTTATTTCTTATCTAATAACGATACGATTTAGAGCATAAAAAACTATTCTTATGCTATAAACTAGCCCCGACCTAAGTCCCAATTTTTTTTTCATATTCCCGAAAATCAAGATTAAATTGCGTGGTCAGCGTTTTCAGACCGCGGAAGAAGCAGTCGACGCATATAAAATGGCCATTTTCTCTACCCCCACTAGTTCAATAACTGTTTTAAAAATTGGTTTGACAGAATGAGAAAGTGCATTAAACATAAAGGAGAATACTTTGAAAAGCAATAAAAGTACTTTTACATATGTCAACTGTTCTTGTAATTACTGTTTTATTGTTATGTTTTACTCATGTACAATAAAGAATTTTACATACATACATACTTTTATTCCATTTGAATGCATATTTTTTTCAATGCCCGTAATTTTCAGGGCAGCCTACGTATAGCTCGCGCTCCGTCTTGTGCTAGCCGTGCTCTCTCTCCCTGTGTCTTTGTTAATTCTTATTGTATATGATGATTTATTATGTGACATGTGAAATATAGAGAGTATTTTTATTCAATTAGTTATATATCACGAACTAATTAAAAAACAGTACAAATAAGCTGAAAATATTACTTAAAACATAAACTTAATATTAAAGAAATAAAAAAAGTGTAACCTATGTCACTTAAATCGCCGCTGCTGGGAATGGTTCCCAGAAGGCTGGCTGCGTTACCTCGTTGCACCGCAATGCCTATCCGTTGGCCGGGGAACGAGCCAGCCCTCAGGTCACCAGTGATGTCGATCAGTTTTTTTTTAAAGTCTGGTAATGTGTGTGGGCGCCTGGACCCCACGGACCTAGCGTTTCTACCGCAAAAGCCACGAATAGAAAATTATATTTGTATTGTAAAATTATATGTGTTAAGTAATGTCGGGCGAGGTCAGTCCTTGGATAACTGAGCGCTCCCGTGCTCAACAACAAAGCTTCCAAAGAAGGCACGTTAAGCTGTTGATCCCGGTTGCTGTGTATGATAGCAGTCGTTAAGCCAAGTTAGAGGCCTCCGGGCGGCTTGAGAACTTCTAACAGTCAAGTTGTCCACTCACTTGACAAGCCTAATCCCAATAAGGTCTAGTTTCCCCCTCGGGTTGGAAGGTCAGATGGCAGTCGCTTCCGTAAAAATTAGTGCCTACGCCAACTCTTGGGATTAGGTAGCGGACCCCTGGCGTCCTTCAAGATGCAACTGTACTGGGAATACGCTAGGAGGATGATGATTGTAGTGTATTTTCGCTCATTTCATTTCATTTCATTTCCAGGTGTCTAAAATCACTGACCCCCGGCCGCCTTGTCACGCAAGACTCGGCCAAATTGCGAACGCGCTCGGCCAAGCGAATGCAGAAACCTAGAGAACATCTCATGGACGTCATGCAAACCGCCAACACGCCCATACTCCGCATCGAGAGGCGGACGGACAGACGGAAAAAGATATAGATGCTGTGAGTATTGAGACGATGTTGAAGTTTAGATGGAGATTCCTTGCGATTTCGTATTGATTTCGACTACAGTATACCATATTCATTATACAAGTACAGTCAACAGAAAATGTAGATGATAATTTTAGTACTTTGTCGTACTAACGTTAGCAATACTGCGACAGTTGGAATGCGTCAAAGTAGTGAAAGTGACAAGGTACTAAAATGGTCATCTGTTGACTGTACAGGGTATTTCACAACACTAAAAAAAAATCCGTGTCCATAAATTTCATCATCATGTATTGATGAAGATTCATTTTGAAAGACCTATCCAACAGCACCCCACACCATAGGGTTGAAGCAAAAAAAAAAACATCCCCACTTTACGTGTAGGATATGCGATGCGTGGTTGCCGTCTTCACCTACAAAATAATTGAGATCTAATTGGGTGCCAAGTTCCGTAGATTATCTGAAGAGGTGCCAAGTCTGGCACTAGTTTGTTTACAGTAAAAGTAATTTATTGCGGCTTAATGCATTTTGAGCTTTAACTTGGCAGTTTTCTTAAGTATCCAACAGCTTTCATGGTATTATAACATACTGCATAGAAACAAGCCTATTAAATAAATAAATATTACGGGACATTCTTTTTTTTACACAAATCGAACTAGTCCCATACTAAGCTCAATAAGGCTTGTGTTGTGGGTACTAGACGACGATATATTTAATAGATATATATGTATACATACTTTAATACATAGAAAACATCAGTCTCAGGAACAAATGTCTCTCCTCACCACGGAAACAAATGCCCTTACCGGGATTTGAACCCGGGACCTCCAGCTTGCAGCAGTGTCACTACCAAACGACAAATTGAACTAGTATAATGAATATGGTATAGTGCTTTTAACTTGAACAACCACCCAACATTGTCAATGATGTTTGTTTTGTTTTAAAGTCGAACGAAACAAATGCAAGCGTGTTCCAATTTTGAAAGATGTGAATTCAATTAAACTTTATACTTCTAATAGGCCTTTGTCGGATGTCATCCGGTACAAATTACGTCATATCAATATCATATGTTTTGTCACATCATATACAGGGTGATTCGGGAGACGTGAGCAAGATCAACACTACAGATTCAGTAGATCATAAGCTACTGCTTCGTGCCACTATTAGTGAAATTAACGTTCATTTATCTTTGGCGTTGAAAACAAAATGTTTTAAATTATTTACTTTCTTCGTAATCAAAGTGCTGTCGTAACAGTTAGAGGTTTAATCTTTATAAACCAGTTGTTGTAGGGTGACCATGATTGTAGAGAATTAAACTTTAACTTAACAAAAATTAAAATACATGAAAAAGGTATGTGTGTTTCACTTAAATACAATGGTGAACGATTCATTGCCATTTACTATGTATGTAGTGTTGGTCCTGCTCACGTCTCCTGAATCACCCTGTATACACAATGTTGCAACATGTCGATTTAAATTTGCCGGTATTTTCTAGTCTCAATTTTCATTAACCTTTTAACCGCCGAGAATTTTTCATCGAACATGGGGTCGCCGCGGGTGCGAACATACACAATCTTTTATGCATAAATTAATCAAAGTAAAACCAGTGAGAGAGATGAATATCCTGTTAATAAACATATCAGACATTTGTCTTATTTATCAGACTGTGTCGATATGAGCTGAATATTTTCCCCCTTATACATAAACGTCCATCAAGCCTCTATTAGTTAACAAGCCGCTAAAGTTGGTTTGTCCTTATCTGTCACTTTGACATTTATGTTTGTCAGAAAGGGACAAAACAAATTTTAGTTAACAGAGGTTTGTTAAGTTTTATGAATAAGGGGGTTAGGTTAGGTTAGTCTAATATATCAGACTACGGCGTTTAAAAGGTTAAAAACTTTCGGAACGATGTAATTAGTGATCGTTGGCGCTGACATCGGCAAAGAGGGATAATATTCTTTCTACATAAAACACTGTGTAGTTTTAAGAATATTGTATATCATAAACATTGTGAATGAAAAAAAAATGTATTCCGTCTTGAACAAATCGCAAGGCTTATATTTGAGACAATGCAAATTAAATGCTAACAAAGTGAAATAAATATCTGCAACCCGTTTACCGTCTTCGGTGAAAGGCGGGCAGTAAAAAATACTATTTATACTATTTGTGAGATCAATGGACATACATAGACTACAGTATGGGATATATACGTAATTCAAGAAAGGAGTGTGTAAATTTTTAAAGGGTCGGCACCGCCCATGTAACACCCCTGGAGTTGCAGGCGTCTATAGGCTGCGGTGACCGCTTACCATCAGGCGGGCCGTACGCTTGTTTGCCACCAACGACGATATTATATGTCAATGGGAAGTTAAATAATTCTTCGGAACTAAAACGGAGTGACAGCAACAGGGCTCAGTTTGAACCCTTCGGGTACAGTACCCTAGAAAGTTAATTCCTATTTACTAACAAGTTAAATTACTACTACTTGACTAAACATACGAAATGTGATCTGTATACATATTAATTTGAATACACAATTACACTTAATTATCGCTAATGTATCGCTAAATCGCGATATACTATTTTGTAATAGAACAACTGAAAAGGATTTTCTTTGGACGCAGTTTCTACCAACTTTTATCGACCTCTGTGTAAGGATAATAAAATTTGCTCGTACCGTTCCCTGCTAAATCGTCTTACGAACATTACGTCGTATTGAACGGACCCATACGGCGACCCTCACGTATTTGTCGTATTTACAATTTATCTAAAACGGATTTGTATTTGTTGTAGTTTTAAAATTACAACAAAATGTATGGCTCTGGAATATATACCCTTGAAAATGGCTTTTGATCTGGAGACCTGCAAGTCTCTAGCTGTCAACGCAACGAATCCTTAAGCCAGTAAAGGGTCGGCAACGCGCTTGTTATCCTTCTGGAGTCTCAAGCGTCCATAGGCTATTGGATCTGCCAACTATTGGCTATGTGCACGTCTGAAACGTCAAAGGTCCCGAGACAATGTCAAAATTTAGAGATGTCAAATAATGACACATGAATATTTTATTTACTTTAGTAAACGAGAAAGACCCCGTATTGGAAATTTTACTGAAATAAATAAGAGAATAAATAAATAAACGAATCTTAGGAAACCGTTAAGAAACCAATAGAAAACGTGAAAGTAAATTTGACAGTGGTCCCCGGTAAGTACACATTTCTGCCATGGTGTGCGCTACGATCGCCTAGCTTACCCCCACCACCTACTTCGCACATAGCCAATAAGGCAGACTCGTTTTGTCATAGTGACGATGTGTGATTAACAGAATAAAGTGCCTTAAATACAAGTACTAATGATAGTCGCGCCAAATATTCCAACGTTCAACTAGTTTAAGTAACGTTCTCAAGGAGTAGGGACCTTAGGGGGGGGGGGGGGGGCATCCACATATTATTATTCATTTATAGTGTACATGTACAATTTCAATGCATATAAATACATGATGTTCTTCTAACAGTCAAGTTGCCCACTCACTTGACAAACCTATTCCCAATAAGGTCGGTTTCCCCCTCGGGTTGGAAGGTCCGATGGCAGTCGCTTCCGTAAAAACTAGTGCCTACGCCAATTCTTGGGATCAGGTAGCGGACCCCAGGCATTCTTCAGGATGCAACTGTACTGGGAATAACGCTAGGAGGATGATGATAAATACATGATGTTACATAGTGGTGAGGTAGTGTACATGCTACCCTGTAAGTACTTAACTAGGTATAAATACTTATTATTAATTAATTTAGTGCTTTCAAATGACCCCGTATTTTACTTTACACGGGATTCGTAAGGTTACATGTGTACGTATTGCGTCACAGTGATGTTGGCGGGGGAGTTGGGCTATGAACGTGACAGTACATGTTAAAGGGATAGGAAAAAGCATGGGGGTGTACAAGTTATCGTAATTTTGCTTGACGTAATATGTGGACGGCCCCTTAGGGGACTTAGTGACTTGACGGGGAGGGATCGATATCTGGTATTTAGTTCTTTGAGGTGATCTTACTGATGTCGAAGAGACTTCCTCACTCGACGAGATACTGTCAGTATTACGTTTGCGCAGTAGTAATATCATGCGCAGAAAGCGGGCAGTGCATTCGTATCGCCCCGCTTCCACGCATCTCGCGTCGGTTAGGAAGCACTCATTTAAATGTAGGGGCGTATTAAAAAATGGTACCTTACAATAATAACAGCAACAGATCCGTAGTGTTAAGCAAGATGATGTTTTTATATAGTTTTCTCTTTGAATCCTTATGGTTAATCAAGATGAGTTAGAACGGGACAGATAGTACGATCATTTTCGGCTGTTAACGAATTGTGTCCATGTAAAAGCACACCAAAATGCCAAATCCCATATAATCCAAAACGTCACAAACGTCAGTTCAGTACAAATTTCAGTTATGAAAGCGAAGGCACTGACATGTGAGGACCTGTCAGTTGTCACTTGTCTGTCTCTCTCAAACTTTCTGATTAGTGCATTAGTGAGAATAGTTCAGATGTACAGAAATCGTTCAACTTAGATGATTGGATCTGCGTTACTCTGATAACTGTGCTAATAAAAATTTTTAACAGCTGGACCTTACTAGACAGTGGTGCCAACTTGGGATTCAAAATAACGGTGGCCCATGAGGTCCCAATATATACTCTGCAATATTTTCCCTAAAATAATAATTGTATGGCATTTATTTTTCAAACCGTGAGATCCTTTTCCCTGAGAACGTTATACGTGTCAGTCTTAAGGCGCAGGGTAGGGCAAGCCATTCTCCATACAAAGGTTGTGCAAGTTTTTTGCGTTAGTTTTGGCACTACAGCATTTAATTTTATTTTTTGTTGGTACATATTGGATATACGCAGAACTTGATGTTGAAATTTTGCATTGTTTCAATAAATAATTAAAATTAAAAAAGAAAAACGTCAAGACATAGCTAACAAAAAAATAAGCATATAGACCAAAAATAGTAACTGGAGTGCAAACACAAACGAAGAAAAACTTGCACAAAGTTTGTATGGAAGAGCTTGCCCACCCCTTCGCCTTAACCACGAAGGTATTTCTTGGTGTCAATAGGGCGCAATTTCTTTGACAACGCTCTTTGAAAATGGTATTTATTGAGATTGAGGGACCTATTCCATGAGAATGCCGCAAATAGTTGCCGTAATTGTTGGAAAATGCAATTTGATATTAGCGGACTTGCGTCAATCAACGATAATTGTATACTTTCCTATAGTAGTATAGTGGAAAAAAGCCGAATAAAAATGTAAGACATCTAGAATCAAAATTGATGCGTTTAAATCCTTATTCATAAACGTACATTTTAATGAAAAATGCTGTATAAAATTGTTTTGCCTCGTCTGCCTCTTTGACATTTATGTTTGAGAGAACGGGACAAAACACGTTTTAGTTAATATACGTTTAAGTTTTATGAATAATGGGGTTAATATTAAATAACTGCATTTGCGTTTTTTCAAGTCCCAGTATGTATGTAATAAAAAATATATGGAGTAATTTTTGCTCAATTCGTATACGTCGTTGATTGGTCTACGGATAGTGATGGAAATGTGCCCAAACGAATTTAGATTGTATATTAAAATTATTATTAAATAAACATATGTCCTAACCCAACTAATCTTCCATGTTCTTTAATGTGATATTTATAATTTCGATATAATTTAATGTAAGTCTTGTTAGATTTAAGGAATTAATAGTTTAATCAATTAGGCCCTTGACTTTAAATTTCTTATCCGATTTTTACCGACGTAAAATTGGAAATAAGGCATAATTTTTAGTCAGTGTCTTTTTGATTTGCTTTAATTGTGTTTACGTCAATATGGCCTAAATACTCAAAATTCATGCTAGTTTGATGAGAAATGCATCTGGTTGTTCCCATTTGTTACCACTGGTAACATTTTGGATTTTACCCGTTTGTAGTGATACCTAATGGGGAATAAATCCAGATGTTATAACTATAAATACTAGCCACCTAAATTGGTAATGTTTCATATTTTTTCAAGTGGTGAAAATTTTAGTGGTAACAGGTGGGTATTCCCACCGTTCAACGAATCAAATTCAGTAATAGTTTTGCTTGTTATTAAGCCTGTTTGATATGTCGACACAATTTTAAATATGCCTTAATGCCTATTCATTAGGTGCCCGCATGAGCACCTGGTTATGTTAGTTATAATAAAGATTTTTCTAAAACATTGTAGTTATCTAAAAAAGTATCTGGGCTAATCAACTTTGTTTTCTCTGTTTGCCATGGTTTCGTATCCTGGGTCACTTTTTAAAACAGTTAAACCACCAATTGCATGGTTTTGTTGATATTCTAAAGCCCATTTTTACGGACTTGGCAAGTTAGCAGTCCAAGTTGTAACATTTTTCTAAGAAGTCTGTCATATTTTCTCCTGGCTAATTGGACAAAATAACAACAAAAATTGTTGATTGGCCCATCTTCAAGGCATCTCGGTGCACACATAAATATATATGAAATCTTTTACTACTACCACCTGTACTGGTAACGGATGGGACTTAATCCAGGCAATTGACACTGGTAACGGTTGGGAACGAAATTCCGAATTGTTACTGGTGTTAACAGATGTCCCGCTTTAATTTATATCTCGCTCCTTTTCTCATCTCGTCTGTTTGTTTTAGACATGATTAAAATGATTGTAACGATAAAATAATATTTAGTTTTAAGGCAGCTTATAAAAAAAGTTTTGTAATATATCAATCATTTATGTATAGATATGTAAAGTTTTAAAATGCTTATTGAAAATAATTTTAAGTTAACATAATTATATTTTAATTAGAATTGAATATTTAATTAGTATTAACATTTCAGTCCATATTCTGTAATAAGTCAATTTTATTATTTAGTTTATTATTAAAACTGGCATAGTGTTTGTATCAAATCCAGAACGTCAAGGCAAATAAAAAAAACCTTGTTTTCTTAGTTTTTTCATTTTTTTTTACACGCACAAATCAACTATTAATAGTTTACTAAATATACCGACCTTATGCCATATACTGTAAATCTACGTAAAGCGTTAAAATAATATATTTCCGCGATACTACGCAGTAAAATATCAAGAGTGAATACTAAAGTACGGTTGCTGTGCACGAATAATTTCGTACATTGACCTTTCACTACATGTACTGTCAGCGTCATATAGTACGTCTCAGCCAAAGTGGGCAAATATCGCTCATGCATTATATTGTCCTCGCAATTATAAGTCAGCGCGTCACGCCATGTGTCCCCTAAAATCTAAAATCAATCAATATTAATCGTATTACTTTGTTACTTATTTCGTCATTTGACTTTTAATAAATATTGACATATATTTAAGAAAAAGGTAAATGTATTAAATTGTTTTCACTCGGCGATCGTACTTTAGTATCAACATAAACGATAAAAAGAGTTTCTTTATACTTAATTAAGTTATAAATCTAGACATTAGTTGCACTAGCAACCTAACATATTAGGGAGAAAATTAAAGAAAGTGTACATTAAAAAATGTTTTTTTTTTGTTCAGATTATTGATATTTAATATTTGTCAGTTAAAAATATTTATCAGTTACGTTACGATCATAGAAATAAAAAAAAGAACGTTAATACTAAAATGTAACGAAACTGAGATGGATTTATTTTTCTTGTATGAGTTTCGAATCTATGAAAAAATTAAGCCCAAAAAACAATATTCTTATAAAAACATTGTTTATGTACACTTTTTTTTATTTTCACCCATTATTATTATGTATAAGGGCTCGTTAAATAATAATATTATTATAATAATGATTTCCTACTAAGTGGGTGATAATTTTAGATGTCAGATCTCAATTCTTTAATATTATACGAATTTGTGTCACAGCTGTTAACTGGTGTGCCAATTGTCACATTTGTCACAACAATTGTCATCAGGACAATTTAAATATGTTAATTGTATTGACAAAAAAAACTAGATTCTGTATATTTGGGTGACAATTTTGTCATGGCACTTCCATTGTAAATTTGGTTGAAATTTCTTGTTAAGGAAAAAATGTTTGAAGTTTTAATAGTTGTTTTTTTTAAATGGCTGTCAGTGGTTGACCAAAGGGTAGGTATGGTGGTATATGTGAATAAATGTATGTATATTTGCTATTATTATATGATTGTAATAAATGTGCTTGTTTCAATTAATTACGTTTTTTATTTATATCTCCGGAGTGAAGCGTAATAGGAAATATGTAGATTCCAATTTTACAAGATATACATTCCACTGTAGTGGAATACCTTTGGCAGCTAGAGGGTATAAAAAGATGTATTATTTAATCCCATGAAAATGGCAGCCAAGTTCAATATGCGAGGCGTGGTTGTCGTCTTCACCGACAAAAGATTGAGGTCTATTTAAATGGGTGCCAAGTTCCGTAGATTATCTGAAAAGGTGCCAAGTCTGGCACTAGGTTGTTTACAGTAAAACTAATTTATTGCGGCTTAATGCATGTTGGGCTTTAACTTGGCAGTTTTCTTAAATATCCAATAGCTTTCATGGTATTATAACATTCTGCATAGAAAACTGCCAAGTTAAGGCTCAAAATGCATTAAGCCGCAATAAATTAGTTTTACTGTAAACACACCCGAATCGCTATAGGTGCACCTAAAATATTTGAAGAGTTCCCTCGATTTCTCCAGGAACCTATGATCAGATTCTGACCTGATGCCAACGGGACCATCCTGGAAGTATACCGTTTCAAACAAAAAAGAATTTTCTAAATCGGTTAATAAATGGAATTATGAGGAAAGAAGCATAAATAATAATAATTAAACTAAAAAAACACTGTTTTCTGACTTTTTCCTTTGTACACACAATTACCAAGCTGGATGCCAAATTTCACCTTTCTAGGTCACCTAGAAGTGGGTTAGGTTTTTCATTACTAGTCGGTCAGTCAGTGGTAAAAATGCCGTTTTTTGGACTTTGATATCTCAATAACTATTTCACATATATTTATGAAATTAGGGGTTCTAGTTGTTCTAAAGGATCTTAATACATGTACAAAATTTCATATTTTCATGTTAAATAGATTAGAGGGGTCAAAAGTGGCTCCAAACGGCTCGTGTAAAATAGCACACGGTTGCTGTTCGCCAGTTCTTGGCTGGACACGCTGCCGCGTGTCTAGATACCATAATGTATGTCTGCTTAATAGTCATCATATCACTTAAACATATTGTACGGTCTAAATTGTACAAAACGTAAAAAGTAATACACAAGAAACGTACCATGCAAACTGAACTTAAGTATTTTGCTCATCAACGCCATCTATGTTTTTAATGAAGCAACATTTCGTTTTTTTTATTAGTTTTAATAGTAACGCTACTCATTCAGAGATGGCGCTGGTAATACAAAAGCGAAAGATCTTTGTTTTCTACTTATTCATAGATGTCGCTCCACTCGCTGGCTCCGTAATTTTTTGTCATTATTTATTATTAAACTCTAACCTTTAACTTAACTAAATGGTGAAAAACTGGAGGGGCGTTCAGTTTTAGATTGTATTTTTCTTAAGTTTAATTGGTTCTATATGTCATACTTCTGAGTGACACATACTGCTTTTCACACCTATGAGAAATAGATCGAAGGGAACAATAATTGTTGACAATGATTCTTTTCTGAATCATCATCATTTCAGCCGAATGACGTCTACTGCTGGACATAGGCCTCCCCCAAAGACTTCAACAATGACCGGTCCTGCGCCACCCGCATCCAGCGGACACCCGCGGCCCTTACCAGGTCATCAGTCCACCGTGTGGGGGGCATGCCCACGCTACGCCTTCCGGTACGTGGTCGCCACTCGTGAACCTTTCCGCCCCAACGGCCATCGGTTCTGCGTGCTATGTGCCCCGCCCACTGCCACTTAAGTATAGCGATTCGAAGGGATATATCGGTCACTTTGGTTCTGCTGCGGATGGCCTCATTTCTGATGCGATCACGCAGAGAAACTCCCAGCATAGCCCTCTCCATTGCTCTTTGGGTGACTTTGAGCCTTCTTATGAGGCCCATAGTAAGCGACCACGTTTCAGTACCATATGTCATCACTGGCAACACACACCGGTCAAAGACTTTCGTCTTGAGACACTGCGGGATATTGGACGAAAAGATGTGACGTAGCTTCCCGAACGCTGCCCAGCCGAGTCGATTCGACGATTAACCTCTTTCTCGAAGTTGGACCTACCTAACTGGACAGTCTGTCCTAGGTATATGTAATCGCCTACATCTTGTCCGATTGTTAAGGGAGTTGGTGCTACATGGGCATTTGACATGATCTTCGTCTTGTCCATGTTCATCCTTAGACCAACTCGCTCGGAGGCTTTACTGAGGTCATTGAGCAATGTACTTAAATCCTCCATGGTCTCAGCCAAGACTACTATATCGTCAGCAAACCGAAGGTGAGTGATGTACTCGCCGTTTATGTTGATGCCTAGCCTTCTCCAGTCCAGAGTCTTGAACACGTCCTCTAGTGCAGCGGAAAACAGTTTAGGAGAAATAACATCTCCTTGCCTGACTCCCCGCTGCAGCGGAATAGGTTTCGAGTTCTGGTCCTGGAGTCGGACTGACATAGTGGCGTTCTCGTACAAACACTTCAGCACTTCGATATAGCGGTAGTCCACTTGGCACCGTTGGAGAGATTGTAGTACAGCCCAGGTTTCAATCGCATCGAAGGCTTTCTCGTAGTCCACGAACGCTAGACAGAGGGGCAGGTTATACTCCTCAGTCTTCTGTATAACCTGACGAAGCGTATGTTTTCTGAATAGCAGGTGTGAAAAGGAAAATAAAGGTCATATTCTCAAGCAAAAGGAACCTTGTCGATGTCAATAAGGGCGACGCAGCCAAAATATTTTTTCTCAAACATGCGCCTAAATGTATGCATTAATGTCACGAATAGAGGACATGAAGTTACCTGTTTATGGCTCCCTACATTACTTCTTGGCCGGCGGCCAAGAAGTAATGTATGGAGAATGTATGAAACTAACATTATTGTCCGCCGCTCTAACTTTTTAAATTGGCTTCTAAAATAAACTGATAAAGGAAATATTACATAGAGCCAACCGCCACGATTTTGTATACATATTTTTAATTTGTTATGTAAATTGGTATTTTATTAGGTGTTTCCGGTTTTTTTATCGTTCTTGTATTTTTGTATTTTGTTGCTTTTTTTTCGAGTATTTATTTTCGTTTTTTCGTGTTATTTTGTAGCGTTTTTTGTTTTTTGATATTTTTGGACTTATTAAAAGTTTTTTCGTATTTTTTTTGTACTTTTCGAGTTTTTATTTGTTTTTCCATGTTTTATGGTATTTTTTTACTTTTTACGTGTTTTTTGGTATTTTTTAGTTCATTCGTGTTTTTTTAAATGGTGCTTGAATTTTGTAGCATTTTTCGTGTTTTTTATTTAATTTCCGTTATTTGTCGTGATGCATTGCTATTTTTGGACGTTTTGTATTTTTTAGTTTTTTTTACATTGCAGTTTTTTTATTTTGTAGTTTGTATGTTTGAGAAAAGTACTATAAAATCCTCGGCCGGAACAGGGATTGCAGGACTCGTTTTATCCGGCCTCGTCTACCACTCGGCCGTTTATCCCAAACTCGTCCAGCAATCCCTTACTTCACGGCCTCTGCAGTAATGTACTATTTTTATTGGATATGAGCTAGCTGCCCTACACTCAACGTTTTCAATCTTAGTTCCGTTACTCACCCTAGCTGGCGCTAAAATAAAAGTGATGATATCGGTAATTATCAACCAAAATACAAAAACATAATATTACGTTTGGGTTTATTTTGCATTGGTGATAATTGTAAATAGGTAGGCACCGTAAGAAGTATCCCCTTAATTTATACTTCCTCTTTTGTTTCCATACTCAGATTTATTTATATTAAGTAGGTTAAGAGGGCGCAGTACGTTTGGTTCTCCATACAAACGTATTTATGCTCTCATTTTAAAACGCCATGCTAGAATAACATGAAACTTTGTATACACAATGGGATCCAGCTTGTCTAGGGCGGAAATTAGTTTCTGTTGCTTGAAATTATAATGGCGAAAAAATACAGCGATTATTAAGGTTTTCATACAAGCCGTAAAAAACTCAAAAAACCGCTGTATTTTTTTTTTCAATTTCTAGCAACAGAAACTAATTTTCGACCTAGGTATGCCGATCCCATTGTGTATACAAAGTTTCATGTTATTCTAGCATGGCGTTTTAAAATGAGATCCTAAATACGTTTGTATGGAGAACCGAGCCACACCGATCGTACTGCGCCCTCTTAAGTATTATCATTGTAATAAGCATATTTTTGGGATTAATGACTGTCTAGTTTCTTTCGGCGTTTCTTCTCGACAGTGGTCTTCTTTTACGGAAACGCTAGTAGATTTTGACTTGTAAAAGTGCCATTGCGCCCTACTTGCAGAATAAAGTTCATTTATTTATAATTTAGGGTTATATCTCCGATGCAGGTCGCTGCTTTTCAATATAAGATTTCAAATTAACATAGTCATTAAGATTAGAATTACTGTTCAAAACGGGGTTGCTATGGAGTGTGGGTAGACCACAAATAAAACTTGCCAGTGATAGTGTCCTGCTGTGCTACCGAGAACTTCGAAAATCGAAGTTCATGTCGTGCCGTCCCTTTCACTCTCGTGTTATATTCTATATGACGGAAAGGGACGGCACGATACGAAGTTCGATTGTCGAAGTTCGCGGTAGCACCCACGCACACCGCGGTGCGGTAGCACGGCTAATCTATCGCGAAAATAGGTTTTCTACTGTAGCATTGTTATTTTGTAGTAGCTGAGACTGTAATTTTATATTAAACCATACACTGTATATATATATTTTTTCAGGCCCTAAATATATTTATTCATAAAAACATGTGAACTAATATATAAATTACTCAAGCTTAATAATAATAAAAAATAACCTATAAAAATCAAAATTTGGCCCCTTAGGCAGGGTGCCCATCATGCAGGCAGCATTCCCGCGCGTAATAAAAATAAAAAAATATAATCAATTATACACTGTATATTGTTTTGAAAAAATGACACCTCGCAGAGTTTCTTACGGCGGTTCTTCTCGTGGCAGAAGTTTATTTTTCCGAACCGGTGGTAGTTTATTGACGTTCATAGGTGCATGTCCCTAATATGCCTAAATTTAAGAATAAATTACGTTTACTTTAAACTCGCAGCACGTCAGTTAATCCTCGAAAATGGTGCTTGCAACAGCGCTGAAATATCGGGAATTCAAATTATTATTCTCCTTATTTATTTCTTTCTCTTAAGCTAGGTTTTTTACAATAACTTTATAAAAGTAAAATATATAAACATACATACAAAATATAAAAGCATCATAAAAAACCTAACCTAGGGTGCCACCGGCAGCGAGGCAGGGCCTAAGCTACCGGTGGTTAGGGCGACAGAGAGAGAAACCTCCGGACTATCCGCGCCGTGTCCAGGAGTACCGCCTTCTGTATCTGACCCTTGACCCAGCCATCTAACGAGAGTCTCTTGAGATGTTCGTCGAGACTCTTCGCTATTAGACCGTTCGCAGAGACGACTATCGGGACAATGATAGTTGAATCAACATCCCACATGGCGGTTACCTCGTGTGCCAGATCTAGGTACTTGCTGGATTTGTCCTTCTCAGCCTTCACGAGGTTCTCGTCATGGGGGATGGTGATGTCAACGAGTATTGCCTGGCGCTTCAATCGATCCGTCAGCACGATACCAGGCTTGTTGGCTACAATAGTCCTGTCCGTGATGACAGATCGATCGTATTATTATTATCGTTCGGCCTGGAGATAATTAATCCTGCGTATTACAAATTTAAGTCTAAGATCTTCAGCCAGTCTATTGCCGCCCCGGAGCACTCGTTAAGTTCCCTGATGCCACCAACAAAGCATCGGTTGGGGCACTCCTCCACGATGTGAGAAACTGTCTGCTGTGCTGCTCCACAGTCACAAGCCGGCGAGTCTTTAAGGCCCCACTTGTGCAGACAGTAGTTACAGCGAGCGACCCCCGTGCGGATACGGTTCAGAGTCGTCCAGGTTTTACGGCTGACTTTAAAACCAGCCAGCTGGACGAACGGGTATTCCACGAGGCCACCCGCTGAGAATTCAAATATAATATATAGATACATTGTATATATAGATACGTTTTTGTACACGTGTTAGTTTGTCTATCTTTTGGTTCCTGTGTCACTCAATTGCTCAAAGGTTAACTGGAAGACATCTCTTAAAGGGATAAGTTCGCCTTTGTACCGATATAACCGAATTTGTCTGTATTTCTACCTGTGTTTTGTGTACAATAAAGTATTTACATACATACATACATAATATATGTATGATAAATACCCCGTTATGAACAGTAAGACTCCCTGCTTTTCTATACAATGACGGTATTGACGGTGACAAACAAGCTCACGGCCTGCAAGAAGATACCGTAGCCTATAGGCACTTGACAAGCACGTTGCCGACCCAATATTGACTTGAAGATTCGTTGTGTTTTGTGTTAATAGCTTTAGCTTCGAGATTCGTTGTGTTTTGTGTTGAAAGTGAGGGGCCTTTAGGCAAGGCCACTCACTTTCAACTCAGCACATCCCCGGCATATTTTTTTGCTATAGAAGATCATATATATATACACAGTAAAGTTGTGAGCTTTCAAGTGTAAGTATTTCAAGATTCAAGATTCAAATATTTATTCACAACAAGCACTGTAACAAAAGTAAACAAAAACATACACAACAAAGGCTAAGTTGCGAAAAGGAACCCACTATATATTTAATTTCAATTCAATTCAATTCAATTCAATTTGTTTTATTTCTCACACATAAGTTTACAGTATTAACACCAAAGTCTTATGCGGTAGTTAAATTAAATATTCTATAGGTACTTATTAGTTACTAAAGTGACTAATAAAATATGAACAAAATAACAACAATTATATAACAATATTATGGCACAACTTTAAACATAACTAGGATATTAATTTTAATACTTTTCTGCAAAATATTCCAATGCTATCGGCAAATACATCTACATCATTATCGTCCTGTAAGATATGGTTCAGGGCAGTGCGTGCTCGAGCAGTGGGAGCGTTCGCTCCGCGCCTTGTCCGCGCGCCGGACACCGCGAACAGGCGCCGCGGCCGCCGCGCTGCCACCGCGCCGCCCGCGCCGCCCGCAGAGCCGACCGCCGGCCCACTGGCTCGCGGCACCGCAAGACTCATTTGCTCCAGTACGGACGCATTGTCCACTTTATTATTGAGCAATTGATAGTAGTGCACCATATGCAGTAGTTTTCGCCGAGTCTTGAGTGTATTAAGTCCTAGCATTCCCGATACGAAAAGCGATGGGTACAAATGCGGGTAATATCCGCTATATTGTTAGATAGGTATTTAAAAATAAATAGGGGTTTACTAAAATCATTTTTTGATAATGTTAATATTTTCGGAAATAATCGCTCCAGAAGTAAAAAAATATGTGTCCCCCCCCCCCTCTAACTTTTGAACCATAAGTTTTAAAAATATGAAAAAAATCTCAAAAGTAGAACTTTATAAAAACTTTGTAGGAAAATTATTTTGAACTTGATAGGTTGAATAGTTTTTGAAAAAATTACAAAAATAATTTCTGAACTAAGTTTGTAATTTAACCGTATAATCCAAACTCTTTCTTTAGTTATCACCGTCCTCTGTGGGCCCGTTTTTAGGGTTTTGTGTTTCTGTACTTAATATGTCAACTTAATGTGACGGACGGAAAACTACGGAACCCTACACTGAGCGTGGCCCGACACGCTCTTGGCCGGTTTTTTTTTATATGACAATGTGTAGGTAGAAGAGTGAAACGGTAAGACATAGCGGACTCATGTTTCGGCCTAATCGGTCTTGTACTTATATATACACATAAGTTGATTGTTAAAAATTGTACAAAGTCAGTCGCCAGGTCTTCCCAAAATATAGTTTATATTTAATTTTAAAACTGAATTACTTCTATCTGTGCCATAATTATTAAGCAAAAAGCGTGAGCACATCATAACCATTATACGTAATAAATTAATTATTTCCCCTAAATACTGAACGCGACTTATGGACGTGACAGTTGACAGGCAACACGTGGCGCCATCTTTTGTTCAATCCGCGACGCTCAGATGCCACAGAGCCAATATCCAAGTGTCTTAAATCTATATAACCTTTAAACTATTTTCGACCCTAAGTTAAGACCTACAGAGTTTAAATTGGAATGAGGTATTTTGTAAAATAATGCGTTTTGATTATTGAATATGACGTGTGATTGGACACGGCGATTTAGTTTCGTAATAATTGCATTATCTTTTTATTTATTGCCAAATGTTTTGATCTGGTTTTATTTAATTGTATTCAAATGTGTTACGGGTTGGGACTTTAATAGTTTGTGAATAATTTGAGATTTATTTTTTGTTAGAAATATTACCCATTTGGACCCAATGAGCTTATAGTTCGTTGAAATCAATATTCGTTTCGTTTTCATATATAGGGTGATTCGGGAGACGTGAGCAAGATCAACACCACAGATTCAGTAGATCATAAGCTACTGCTTTGTGCCACTATTATACGTCAAATTAGCTTGATCGATAGATTTATGTTCAGAGGCTCTACCGCGAACCGAAAACCATGATTTGTAGAGTTTTGACTGATACTCAGATATTCAAATGAGCAACCTTTTATGTAACGTCAAAAAACGTTGTTAGTTACTTACTTACTCCTCTGGCGCAGCGACCCAAAGTGTGTCGTGGCCTCCAATACGAGTGCACGCCACTGATCCCGATCCTGCGTCATTTCCTTCCACGAGTCAACTTTATTTCATTGTAAATTGAGGACTAAAGCTTATTACAATAAGATTACTTAATTTCATCTCAGGATTGTGCCCTCTCAATTAACGGAATTCAATAAAAACAGCCTGTATAATAGTTTAGTAAATGAAAATCCAATCTGTTAAATATTTATCATAGGTTAAGATATGTTATTGCTACACCCTAGCAGGGTCCATGTTGTACTTAATAACTGTGTAACACCTTGTAATACCATGGTTGGCATTGAATAAATGAATATGAACTTGAAGCTCGCATAGATCGATCTCCACAGCATCGGCCCAACGGTATCTAGGGCGGCCGACCGGGCGTTTCCCACTCGGTTTGCCCAGGTCTTTTGACGGCACGGTCGTCACCCATTCGCTCTTGATGACCAAGCCAACGAAGTCGATACGCTTTCGTTACCCCGATGACATTCGGTTCCGCGACAAGATCTTCAATTTCGGCATTTTTGCGAATTCGCCAACTGCCGTCGGGTCTCTGAAGTGGGCCAAGGATTGATGGATATTTATAGGTTGCAGACCCTATTCCCGGGCATCTAGGGATGCAACTGTACCGGGATAACGAAATTGCAACAAGTAACTAAAACGAATCTTGGGTCTGAGTGGCGACCACGTACCGCGCGGCGCAGCTTGGGTAGACCCCCCACAAGGTGGACTGATGACCTGGTATCGGTCGCGGGAGTCCGCTGGATGCGGGTGGCGCAGGACCAGTCATTGCGGCTTTCGGGTACTTCCCCAGTTGGGCTGCTCCAAACATAAGCAAGATAATAGTAAAAACTTATTCTTGTTATTGCAGATATTTATTTACTTATGTTCTCAAGGTACAGTTCAAGTATCCATCCATCCTTCGTCCCCCCTTGCCTCTGTCACTTTTTTTCTTAAAAACCGTTAGTAGACTTGCACTAGTATCATAATGCCACTTGTGGCGCTTTCTAGTCTAACGTTATTTTTGACATATCAACGTTTATTCATTGTATGGATTATAAAATAGCTAACAAAGATAATGTTCCGATGTGCCCTGAAAAATGAAATGAAATGAAATTTTACTTGCTTGAGCCTTGGTTAACAATAAGGTGGAACAAGTTTGTTAGGATCAGCACATCTCGCCAACATTTGGACATGCAAAACTTTACAAACTTATGATTTGCAGACCGGGACCTGGGACCGTGGAATGCGGGTGCCCACCGACTTTTTGGGCAACTATCCCGAAGGCTGGCCGAGGTGTCAGGAGACCGTAGGGCTGGCTCGTTCCTCGGCCAGCGGATCAGCATAGCTATCCAAAGGGGGAACGCTGCCAGCCTTATGGGAACCCTTCCACAGGGCTCTGATCTTGGTGGCCTTTTTTTAATTAGTTTTAGTTGTTTTGTTTTATATAAGTATCCTGTTTTCATGTTTGTTTAAGATAGAAATACACTTCGAATATAAAGTAATCATTAAATTTTTCAGCCATTACATAAATATTTAAATGATTTTCCGATGTCAAATGATAAATAAATCCATGACTACTTAATGCAATTACTTATTTAATTACAATTTCTTATATTTTAATTTCCATTAATTCATTCTACTGAAAATTCTTGTAACGAGGAAAAGCATTTGCCAACTAGCCATATGTGTAATGCAGATGTGACATACACTGTGTCTCCTACAAACAAATGTTACACATTTGATATTTTCATCATACATAGGAACGTAGCTTATGGTTCAAAGTTTCAAAGAATTCATTTGCTCAGAATACTTGATGTTATAGTTTTCACCGGTCATTGTGCCACTTTTTAGGGGAGGCCTACTCGTATGTCCAGCAGTGGACGTTTCTCTCGCTGATAATATAATGATGATAGTTTCCGCTTACCGTCGCCCATACGCTTATTTGTCACCAATAAAAATCGGTTCCGCAGCTGTGATGACACAGACAGACAGCACATTTTCGTGTTTGGGTTACATTAATGTATTCTAGTTCTCCCAATCCTTATTGTCCTGATATTTATGCAATTATGGCGATTCGTTCCGGCCAGTTTGGAAAGGGGTGCGATCAAGGGGTTGTTTGGGTGTAAAATCGGTATAAATATGGCATATTAGTGTTAATAATGATGCTTTCTTGGATAAGGAAAATAATACACGAAAAAAACACAAAATAATACTTTTAAAGTACCAATAAAAAATTTACTTTTTTTTTTATTAATTTTTTGTATTAGGTGCCATACTAACACTAGTTAAAACAATAATAATAAATAAATTATTGAGCATTTTTTACACAGATCTAACTAGTCCCACAGTAAGCTCAATAAGGCTTGTGTTATGGGTACTACCTATAGACGACGATATATTTAATAGATATATAGTTTTAAGATAATTCTACTAATACATTATTAATTAATTCATTATTATTATTTTTTTGTCTATGGATCCATGTTATCAGAAATAAATATAAATAAAATTACATAAATACTAGAAAATTTTACGATTCAAGTTATATTATAGTACATTACGATACAAGTGCAGAGAACAGGAAATTCGCAACGAGTGGTGATAAATTGAAACACGACAGAAGGGAGTGTTTTAAATCGACACGAGTTGCGAATTACCTGTTCGCACGTGTATCGTACAACGTTTTACAGTACATATGGCTCTTTAAAGTTTCGATATATGCACGTAATCTGCTGATTACCGCACTCGTGCGGTAAAATAGCACCATATGTACTGTAATAGTACATTACACAACTAGGGTGGTAAAGCAAAGAAAGGTTGAGATCGCAGATTTTGCGGCCTCGTGACTGTAGGCGAGGGACGTATATATATGCGGTCGAGGGCTTTATTTATTACCCCCCGTGTTGTGTACAACATTTTATTACTACACTTGGCCAGAAAGCGGCTTTTCCCGTACGCGTAGCGTGCGGTAAAAGCCACTTTTTGGCCAGGTGTGGCATAAATACATTTATTTCAATATTTTTACACATTCTAGAGAAGTTAACATTTTAAAATCATTCGCAATATGCCATACAGAATCTACAAGATTTCGGTGGCGTCATTTCCAGTGGTTTACATGGCTCCTACACTATAATGCCTCTACCTATTTAAAAATACATAAAAACTATATCCTAATGAAACAGTGATTCGTATGCATTTTATTTGTTAGGTATTGAATGGGAAATAATACAAATGATACATGTTTAACAAAGAACAGTACTGCAAACGTACTGCCTCGCTTTCGCGCATCTCATGGCCTTGGTCAGTTTACTTAGAGCGAATATACAGGGTGATTTCGGAGTCGTGGATCAAGAACCAGTTTTTAGACCTGGTATCTGTTAGCCAGCCAAAAAACAAAAAGTGACCTATGAGCTGATCAACTCATCTAAGTGAAGTCTATCGATCCTATCTTTAATTAAACATGAAAGATCGAATTTACGATAAAGATTTCATATTAGCTATCTATCGTTTCATTTCAGTACGTAAGTTAAAGTATAATGAAATTAAAACGAATAATCTACACCATAATACTAACTTTCTTCTATTAGGAAACAAGCAAAACTCAACCCTCTACAAAAGCAATAAAGCATACGGAACAGTACAAATAAGTTTGCCGCTTTCAGTTCCCCTAAATATAAGTAACTGTGTCAATCAATATGCAAAAATTATTCACCACCCAGAAAAATACTACTGTATCATTTGCCATATCAATATCAACTTTCTCACATAGTACTAGAGCACAAATCAGTTTTGAATGAAAGTAGATACTTAGGTCATTTGGAACGGGGCATCGCAACCAATAACAATATGGGGGAGTGGCTAATTTCAAATTTCGAACGATTTCTTTCTCGGAACATCGGACGGTTTTCTTTTATGATGACCGGGGAACTTTATTAAGCCATGTTTTTTAACTGAATATTATTTGTAACAGTTAATGAAGAAGAACCTAAGTTCTTAATTAAGAGGTCTTTAGTTTAATTCTTAGAAAACTGATACATGTTTAACAAAGAACAGTACTGCAAACGTACTGGCCCGCTTTCGCGCATCTCATGGCCTTGGTCAGTTTAGTTAGAGCGAATATACATATTCCGCGCCATACGAAGGGCCATACATAATATTCTATCTTTCACTTGCGTTTTTCTATACGGCATTTAGGCGCCCACTCCACCCGCTCTACCCTAAAGCTGGCCCTACTCATTGGGGCCTTTTACACGGTTATTATTATCACGCGATACACTCATATCACAATCCGGAGGAAGTAAAGCTACTAAAGGGAAACGCCTTTAAACGCAATCTTACAAACTGGCTTTTGGAGCGTTGTTTTCACAGCGTAAAAGCGTATCTCGAACGCTGAAAGTATTAGAATTAATAGTATTTATTTGTATAATTGTAATTTTTTTATGGATTTAATGATTTTATTGTGCCCCTTTGAATTTGACTTTGATATGCATATTATGTTAACTTCTATTATTTAAATTTGACGTTTTAAATTTATTTTAACTTATTTTTTACTCTTTTGACATTTTAATTTACTACTATATTTAATTGCACGCTTGCATGCGAGATACATGAAACACAATGTATTGTAAAATCCTGCAGAGCAAGAAAAATTTCAACTGACAGCTGACTGTCTGCAGAGCTGCAGACAGTCAGTTGAAATTTTCACAGATTGTGTATTTCTGTTGTCGCTATAACAACAAATACTAAAAACAAAATAATAATAATAATTAAGGGGGGCTCCCATACAAAAAAGTGATATTTTAGCCCTTTTTCATGGCTAACACTCGCCGAGCTAGATCTCAAGTACCGTAATAGCTAGACAGTTGAAATTTGCACAGATTATGTATTTTTATTGTGGCCACAACAACAAATACTAAAATCTAAATAATAATAATAGGAGCCCCCATACAACCGAGTAGTTTCCGCTAGAACAACAAATACAAAAAAAACTCAATAAAACAAGTGTTTAATGGCACCAGCTTTTAGCCTTTTTTCTGGTACGGAACCCTTCGTGCGCGAGTCCGACTCGCACTTGGCCGGTTTTACACATTATTATTGGTAAACGGGACTTAATCGCGTACAAGTGGTCACGTGGTCACGAGCTGACTGAGAGTCAGCTCGTGACCTCGGATGTTGTGATACATTCGAAACGTCGGGCAGTGGCACACCTCAGGTAAATAATTTTCAGTTGTACGCGATTAAGGCTGAGTTGCGCCAAACCGTGTGTAATCGTAAGTTGTGTTCGTTAAAATTTCATTGTATGGAAATTTTGACAAGTATCTATGGCATGACAGCTGCCGGCGCCATATTTAACTTTGATCGGTCTGTGATCGTAAGTCGGTGTTCGTTAAAATCTGATTGTATGGAAAGTTTAACAAGTTTCTTTGGGATGACAGCTGCCGGCGCCATATTTAACTTTGATCGGTCTGTGATCGTAAGTCGGTGTTCGTTAAAATCTGATTGTATGGAAAGTTTAACAAGTTTCTTTGGGATGACAGCTGCCGGCGCCATATTTAACTTTGATCGGTCTGTGATCGTAAGTCGGTGATCGTTGAAATCTGATTGTATGGAAAGTTTGACAAGTATCTATGGCATGACAGCTGCCGGCGCCATATTTAACTTTGATCGGTCTGTGATCGTAAGTCGGTGATCGTTAAAATCTGATTGTATGGAAAGTTTGACAAGTTTCTATGGGATGACAGCTGCCGGCGCCATATTTAACTTTGATCGGTCTGTGATCGTAAGTCGGTGATCGTTAAAATCTGATTGTATGGAAAGTTTGACAAGTTTCTATGGTATGACAGCTGCCGGCGCCATATTTAACTTTGATCGGTCTGTGATCGTAAGTCGGTGTTCGTTAAAATCTGATTGTATGGAAAGTTTAACAAGTTTCTTTGGGATGACAGCTGCCGGCGCCATATTTAACTTTGATCGGTCTGTGATCGTAAGTCAGTGATCGTCGAAATCTGATTGTATGGAAAGTTTGACAAGTATCTATGGCATGACAGCTGCCGGCGCCATATTTAACTTTGATCGGTCTGTGATCGTAAGTCGGTGATCGTTAAAATCTGATTGTATGGAAAGTTTGACAAGTTTCTATAGGATGACAGCTGCCGGCGCCATATTTAACGTTGACCGTACGACGCCTATCCGCATTTGGGGTTGAAGAATGGCTAACGCGGCTAATTTAACACAGTGTTAATAAGCTTAAGAGTCCCCAGTACGCTCGGCTGAACTCGATTCTCCATACAAACGTAGTTTCGTTTTCATTTTAAAACGCCTTGCTTAAATAAAATGAAACTGTGTATACTCAATGGGAGCCGCCATATCTAGGTCGGAAATTAGATTCTGTTGCTAGAAATGGTAATAGAAAAAAAAAATACAGCGAGTTTTTGAGTTTTTTTACGTCTTGTATGAAAGCCTTAATATGATGATGATGATGATGATAATTTCAACCAACAGAAACTAATTTCCGACCTAGACATGCCGGATCCAATTGTGTATACCAAGTTTCATGTTGATCTAGCATGGCGTTTTAGATTGAGAGCGTAACTAGGTTTGTATGGAGACCCGAGCTTACTGCGGACTTTTAAATGCCTCTGTACACACACGAGACTCGCACGCGAGTTTCGTTACATTGCGGGTTGCCGTGGTATAGGTAATGAGTTCAATCGATCTGTCACATCGAGCAATGTAGTGAAACTCGCTTACAACTCTCGCACGTTTGTTATCAATGGGCTTTATAGTATTGTTTTACTAATACTCATATCAGTATTTTTTTTTAAATTTTTAAAAAGTCTCAGTATGTATGAAATTTTTGATCTTAATGCATTTAAAAAGAGCAAAAATAAGTTGAAGCGTGTGGTTTTCTGAACTATTTTCTGGTAAATCCATACTAATATTATAAATGCGAAAGTGTGTCTGTCTGTCTGTCTGTCTGTCTTTTACCTTTTTACGCTTAAACCTTTTTAAGGCACGAGTGAATAGGCATCTTCTGGGTGAGCTCGCTTCATCGTCGACCTCATCTTTGCCCCCTGGCTAGATGCTGGCCAAGAGCAATCCCATTTATAATAATAAATAAAAAAAAAACCGCTAAACCGATTCAGATGAAATTTGTTATAGAGATAGTTTGACTCCCGGGAGAGGACATAGAATAGTTTTTATACCGGAAATCATTCCTTAGGGGGTGAAAAGGGGGGTGCAAGTTTGTATAGGAGAGCTATTAAGCCTGCGTCTACAAAAAATGAATAGCAATTATTTCTCTAACGTGGTAACGAGTTCCTCGCGGACGGAGTCGCGGGCAAAAGCTAGTGTAAAAATAACTAATTTTACTAATGCCAAATACCGTTTCGAACTGTCAAATACTTACAATTGATGATAACCTACTCGTAATAGGTGCAGACAGCTCGTAGCAGTTCGTAGACGTCCTACGCCGTAGGCTACGCGTAGATGCTACGACCCGTAGCACCTCTATCTGTGAGTGTAGAACAAAGGTATTGAACAATGCCACAGATAAGAAAATTAAAGGAATTATATCTTTTTTTCTATTTATTATAATCTGTCAATTAAATGACAGCAGTATTAAAACAGTAAACTTTTTATACAAATGCAAATCTATACCATAGACAAGTCATTATATGGCTGGTGGGAGAATCAAAATGGATTACATATATTATTATACAACTGTTTTTTTTTTAAATAGGCTTAGGCATACGTCAATGTCTGTCAGGAGCATAGGACCAACGCTTCCATCACTCGAGATGAAGACCCGCTCCTCCAGTGCCTGTAGCTGTTTTCTTGTGTTGTTACTGTTGTTTGTTTGTTCGGTGTTGTTGTTGTCCGTACCTGTTTGTCGACTATTGTTTTGATTTATATTTTGTATATAAATAAATAAAACAAAATAAATTTATTAAACAAAGAAACACGTTACAAAATTGAAACCAAGTATGCACAAATATCTTACACTACCGCTCATAATTATTTAAGCACCCATACCTTTTTCCATACATCTGTATACAAAAATGACTTTCAGAAATACACTGCCAAGTCAGAGTCCCTTGATAGTTTTGCGTGTATTTTGCATTTTTTGTTTAGCTGACTTATTGAGCCTTAAATCGGTGCCAGAGACCCCCCCTTTGTAAATGGTAGTTTTCTTTTTGCAATGACTTAAATAACTACTAATTGCTGGTTCGTAGAAAAGTAGGTTTTTGTAGTGGGTTAGAGACTCAGCGAGTTATGGAGCATATGTATGATTAAGGTTTTTCTGGTCAATAAATTTATTCTTATTCTTATTCAGAACTCGTGGCCGTGATAATAATAATAATATCTTTATTGCATACCATGGTACATTATAGTTCTAACAAATAAGTAAATAAGTATCACATGGACCCTGACAGGGTATGGCAAATTGTTCTTAATAACTAAATCTTACATCTAACTACTTACACAAGTGTAAGTACTAGTAGTTACATTATCACTTAGGTTACTAGCTACAGGCTGTTATTTTCTATAATTATGGTATAATATATAGCTAATATATGCTATATCTTATGTCCCATAAATTCTTGGATGGAATAGTACGCGTTTTTAATCAGAAGTGTTTTAAGTTTCTTATAAAATAAACTATTTGACTCTACTTTTTTAACATTTTTGGGTGATTTATTATATGATTGTATTGAGCGGTAATACGGTCCTTTTTTATAAATGTCTAAAATTGGTTCGGGGGCGACTAATTGATCTTTTCGACGAGCATTCTTGTTAAATTCAAACATATTTACATTATTTCTTACAAAGGAAGCTAATTCGAGTATATATAAAGAAGGGACAATCAATATTTGGTGATATACGAAAAAAGGTTTGCAGGATTCAGTTTGTTGAACATTGGCAATTATGCGAATGCACTTTTTTTGGGATACAAAGAGATCGTGTGCGTCAGTGCTGTGACCCCATAGCAAAATTCCATAACGTAGCCATGTTGCTGCGTATGCATGGTAAGCTGACAAAGCACACTCGATACTTGTGTTGGACTTTAAGTGAGTCAGGGCATAAAGGAATGATGATAACTTGGTTTTTACTTTTGCTACATGTTTCTGATAATCTGGAGAAAATTATTGTTGTCGGACACGTGGAAGGAAAAAGGAGCTGTGGAGGCCACCCGATGGACCGACGCGGTGTAGGAAGCCTGCCAAACTAACCTTCAGGCATCTATACGAAAAGCTGAGGATACGAGTAGGACTACATGGAGAGCTTTGGTGAAAAAAGCTACCGGCGAATGCTGTCGCGACCCTCAGTCGTGAGGAAATGAGGAAGATTTTAAAATTTCTATATCGTGCGGAAAGTTGGATATTTCACACTAGTGCGTTTTACTTTTCCATTTTTTTTTCTATTGTTCCAAGCCATACAGCATCCAATCAAGTTCAATCACTTTATTCTTTTTTTGATTAAGTTGTTTGACATTGAAATTATACATCTAATATAAAAACCACAATAGCTATTTACGATACAAGGGTTGTAAAACAAAGGCTTTCTGTTTTACAACCCGTGTTTTGTACACAATTTTACGTCACCACTTGGCCAAAAAGTGGCTTTTTCCGGACGCGCAGCGTGTGGCGTTTTTTGGCAAGGTGTGGTGTAAAATAAAATTTTAATAAAGTTGGCTGATTGAGTATTAGGTACCATGAAAACGAAAACGAGGAGTATTAGAGACCGCCACCGGGATAATAAGGATGTTGACACAACCAGCCAAGTAAATAAATTGGTCTCTTTTATTTCTGTTACTTTGTCATTTTCGGAAATGTATCAAAAACGTCGTTCGATATACGTGCAGAAGTGTCATTTTCACTTGTCCCGTGTCATGACACCTCGCTACTCGTATAATATGATAAACTTTCCGCACTTGTATCTTAATGTACTATTATTACTACTAATACAAGCTGAACATCCTACAAGCAATACTAAAATATTATTACTATAATATGCTTAAATGTAACCCACTAAAGAAATATAATTACTTAGATACGTAAAGTACGCTCTTTTGACTGCCTCCATTTAAGGTTAATATAAAATAATTTTTGCCATGAATACTGCTTAGCGAAACCTATAACAACACACTTATATCCATTCCTTATGAATAACCCCATACATGTATAGACTGCCTTAACTCTACACACAAAGCGAGAAAAAGACATTACAACCTTTATTACCTACTACTTAAGCCCTAGAATCTTGTAAACACGACTACATAGCAAAATTTGTAAGTTTGCAACGGCCAGAATAAGCTGAGCTCAGACTATCCCTTCGCAAGCGGATGCTGTGAGGCGTTTTTTCAAGTTAAAGGAGGTGAGGGAGGTCTCTATAAACTGGACGTTTAATACAAAAGCGTGCCCAAAAACGCCCCTTTCATAACCACTCCTCTTTTGAGTCAGTTGGTTCTCGAATTCGGAGCGCGACGAACGTATTTAAAAATCGCATCGGATGACGTTCGATTTCTGAAATTTGAATTTTCAGTGTTTTTTTATTGCGTTTCGTTTTCTGTAAACTTTAGTTCGTTTTGCGTTTAGTTCGCTTTCAAACATGGTAGTAGCGTTCGTATAATGTACCCGAATGACAAAAATGGACCGCTAAAATTAAATCCTTTTGTGAATCAGAAATTGGACCACAATATGTTGAAAACTATACAAAACTTGTGTTACAACAAGTCGAATGCACCTTTTAATATGACCTCGCCTTTCCTAGTGGACAATATCTTGCACCACCAAAAGGTTAACTTACATAATCAGTATTTAAACCAGCAAATCGAAAACTACGTTATGCAGAGGTCCTACGAACGTTCTAGAGAGACGTCACCAGACTTAGAAAAGCCTGATGAGGAGCAGAAACTAGAAGACAACGACTCCAAAACGGACGATGAGGAATTTTCGAAAACCGAACAGTATTACGACTACAAGAACGACGAAAAAGAAGTCTTAAACATACCGAATCTGACGCGGCGTTGCCAGAACTGCAACGGTTTCGAGTGCTCTCCGTTCGCTTGTAAAAATTCGGGTATTACAAGACTCGAAGAGTTAGAAAAACGCTTCAACGTGTACCAAGATGGTTCAGATGAAGACGGTAAAGACAAGTCTTATACGGATGAACTGGTTCGGTGTGAGGAGTTAGAGAAAAAGCCGATGCTAAAATTCAGTGTTAGTGCTATTTTGGGGGACCGAGAGGAGGGCGGGGCGAAGAGTAGCGTTAACGGTAAGTGTATTGTATAAGTTTTTCTATAATTAATAGCAGAGTCGTTGCGCCAATTAGCGACAACTTGGGTGACCAGCTCAACATCGGATATTTTGTTTTCATGTTTTTTACTACCTACATATATTCTCGGCTCACTTACAATTTTTTAGACTCTGTGGAAATAGTTTTTTGGCTTTGATCGTCTGGAGCTGATCTCATAACCAGCGCTATGACCGTAGTTTTCTGATGAGTATGGACTTTTGGAGCAAGAAAATGGCCTCATGGTGAATTTAAATCATGTTTTGAACTATTGAGGTGAGCTATTGAATTGAAATTTTCTTTTCCGTGAAACGAAATGTGTGTTTAGTTAGCGGATAGGCACAACTGTCCCATCTTTTGTCACTGGGTGGCATAGATCAGGACTTTAGTAAGATACGTTACTACTTACGTTTGGAGCGAGAAAATGGCCTCGTGGTGAATTTAAGTCATGTTTATATTTTGAGATCAAATAACCGAGTATTGTTTTTAAGTCATCATTTTCTTTTGAGGTCTTGATAGATCATAAAAGATGCTTGTTTGTTCGTTTGATAACAAATCACCGTTAATAGAAATGTTTTTTAATTGCATTTGAAAATGTTACAAAACCTTGGTATTCCGTTGGGTAAACTTGTAACAAAGAGCAACTTCTTATTGAAATTATTCTACTTCTTCCTTGTCGAAACCTCGTGACTGAAGCCGTGACTACCATACTTATAAGTTGATTTATACCGATTTTCTGGCTTCGTCAAAGAAATGAAATGAAAAAAAAAACAAATGCGAATATGGGAGAGCACAGCAGTGTTAAGACAAGTCAAACTACTTATATTTCTCAAGTCTCTTTCTGCAGTCGGTCCCTCATTCCTGAGGATCGTGATCAGTTGATCAATGTTGGATGTTGCTGATCTGATGACTTGTCTCCACCGGTCTCGATCCATCTCGATCCAATTCTCAATTCACATGTACATGAAATCGAAACAAATTAGGTGATTTCATAAAAATAGAGACACACACAACAAAGGTGTTTCTATTGTCTGAATAGAGGTCTTCTCTCTAACTTTTGAACTAGGGGCAAATAAAAAAAATAAAAAAAAAAAACAGGAAATTAAGGCTTAGACTTTCAACGAAATCTATAGCATTATCAGTTAAGCTGTTTTTGAGTTATCGCAAAAATTCGTCCCTTCTTAGTAAAGGACGTATGAAACGCTTGCTTGTTATTATTTGATATTTTTAATTAAGTTCATTGGGAAACTACACTGAGCATTATTTATTGTTTACTGTGCGCGCGGCTTTGCACGACCGCGCCCGAACCGGCAAGTACCAATTCCTTCCTTCCTTCCCCCCATACAATACATAGGTATATTACATATATTTCCATCGATGGAGCTTAAGCTGACCAAGCAGTGTTAATATGGATATATTTTTAAAGAGGACTTACATCAAGTTTTTAAATATTTTGAACTCAAATTATGACCAAAGTATTGATAATACAGCCGACCAGGCTCGCAGCAAACGCTGAACCCGAGCCTATTGTCGCACCGTTCCTGTGTTTTTTTCTTTGTGCATTTGTATTTTTTTTTGTTCTGTTTTTTGCTTTTTTGCGACAAGAAATCATTTTATTATTATTTGTTTCTCCTTCGAGATTCACGGGCCATTACATCCCGGTCTTTTGATAGGCTTGCGTGGGGACACAGATCCAACACGTACCTATAGAGGCCCTTTGGAGAGTTTTACTATGTAATAGACGTGCTACAACCCATTCACGGGTACATCAATAGATACCCGTGAATCGGTCCCAGCAGACGTTGGGACTATAGTAAATAAAATTAAAAGATTACTGGGCTATGGTGTTGAAGTTTGGCTGGTCAAGAGATTGGGCTATTACTAAGATTCCGGACACCTGCCATAACAATGCTTACACCGTTATCGAGGCAGGTGGTGACTCGCCGCTGCCTAGATGGGCCCCTGAACCTGCCGTCGTAAAGACGGCCAGGAGCAACATCGGTGTGAGCGGCTCAGGGTGTGGAGAGGTGTGCACCGCTTTCTACCCAGTGGCTGTTAACAGCCACCGTGCCCACTCGCGACTTATGCAAGTTTCACTTCTACCCTACGAGCATATAGCTCTGACGACTTCTCTCTGGACGGCCAATGAAGGCAAGCCAGAGCCGAGAGTCCTGCGGGTCCCCTTGGGGTTCCACTCCGACCGACCAAGACACGCCGGAGACGGAGACCCTGACCGACTCTCTGGAGCACTCGGGTCCGTGGGGTCGTCACTCCCCAACAGCTGGCCACAAGCGGCCCTATCATTATTTTTATTATTGATTTAAAGCTGGAAACGCACAGAGCGCGGCACAGCGTCGTTGCGGGCCGGAGGCGGTTTTGCGGTAAAGCGAATAACGCGGTCCGCGGCACGTCGCACCAAAAAACTGCGCGGTTTCGGTAGCGCGGTAGAGCGGAGGCGGCGTGTGTGACATATGAAGCAGTAATCGACAGTCGACAGTTTCGGAAAGATCAAAAATGCAAAACGCCTCCGCCCCGCATCATTCCAATTTAAAATGGAGCTTTAGGAATACTCATAATAAAAAAAACGATCCAACAATCTTCCAAAATCACCTTTGTATGAAATCCCATCTCACCACAATTACGAGGTGAGGACTACGGGGTGAGGTGGAAATGGAACTACCCAAAATAAAATAAAAACTAAAATACAAACGTCCGGGACACTTATTATAAACACCATTCAGTTTGCATATGTAAAAATAAAATGTTACCGAGGTTTGAATGTCAGTATTGTCCCTACTCACCCCATTTTACGGTACTAGAAATAGCTTGAAATTTGTTGATTTGGTTTGGAGTGCTGTATGATAATGTAAATATCTAAAAATCCATAAATTTCGTCTAAAATCTGTGATATTAGGCCACAATAGCCCTTTACTATACATATAGTTAAAAAAGGAACATGTTAAGATACGTGGCCTCTCGCCATCGCCAGCGAGCTCATCCCCACACTTGGATGTCAATAAGGAGTTTTACCAATGACATCGTTACTAAAATAGGGCCTTTATTGTCACCGCGGAAAAGGTACCCTTTTGTTGAGAATGCCACACTTGCACGTTAACTCTACACGTCATACACGTGAAGTAAGAATTCGGGAATATATGGAAATAATCAATCGTCAAAGGGCGGAAAAAGCCTCATCCCTCGAAGGGTTGAGAATAGGTAGTGGGGGACCGGACTAACTACATAAAAAAGTAAACACATACTGGGGCCGATTCCACACATTCGTTATAGTGTCACACATTTGACGACCACTTTGGCTTAGTTGGTAGCGACCCTGCCTACGAAGCCCGAGGTCCCGGGTTCGAATCCCGGTCAGGGCATTATTTGTGCATTTACCACGAATATTGTTCCTGAGTCTTGGATGTTATATTATATAAGTATGTATATCGTCGTCTAGTACCCATAGTACCCATTTATTCTAAATAATTTACCTAAAGATTTATTGCATGAATTGTTAATTACCACAGGCGACAGAATTAAGTTTAAAAAATTGTTAAAAAAACGTTACCTACAACGTACGAGTAATTAACCTTGCACATCCTTAGTATTAACCAAATCCCAATTGTGTACCTAGCCTTCTGTTAAGTAGTTAATATTTAATATAGTATATACCTAAACGCGGATCGAACCGCGCGATCTCGCCAACTATTAAATAAACCCACGAGGTTTCCAATAGTGGCACATATGTACACATTATATGTAAACGTATTAAGAATAAATAAATTTAAAAAAAAAGTACAAGTTTTGCTTAGTTTGGGACTAGGTCGATAGGTGCGAGATTGTCCCCCAATATTTATTTATTTTATTTATATTTCAGTATCTATTTTTATTTCAATCTAACCTAGTGGCTCTTTGAGTTGTAGGCCACGCAATTTTTTATTCTAATTTTAAAGATTTCTCAAAAACTGTCTCGGCATAAAATTCTGTATAATTATAGAACCTGTTGACAAAATATCACGAGAATCGGCTGAGAAATGCGACCTGTAGAGGAGAACTACCGTAAATCCGGACATCTGGACATCCGGACATACGAAATCATTTTTTTCGAAGCTGACGCGGAGACCTTCGTTTCACTCAATCGATAATTATAAATGTAATTATATTTCGTCAAATAATTATAACGCTTATTAAGGCCAAATATATTATAAATTGACAAGTTGTAAGAGGATGGGATGTTAAATGTTAAACAGATTAAAAGGATGATTCACAGTAGACTGTTCCGTGTCCGGGCCGGCCCGTTTTCTTTGACAGCAAACGCAACGGCCGGCGTATTTCTCTAGAAGAAAACAGGCCGGCCCGGACACGGAACGGTCTACTGTGAATCATCCTTAAACACTTAGTTTCACTAATAATTAGAGATGCGCCGAATAATCGGCAATTATTCGGTATTCGGCATATTCAGCGTATTTTTGAATGTTCGGTATTCGGCCGAATTATTCGGTTCAATTGTCGAATATTTACCGAACAGTTTTAGAGGTATTTATCTACAACTTGCAAAAATGTAATACAATCACTGTCTGAGCCTTGTCAAATTATCATTCTTAACGGATTATTATTCCGCTTTAACGTACTTTATTGTCCATAGTCTTACTTTGGAATGAACAAAATTGTTAGGTAACCATTGAATTAGTCTGTTTTTAAGAACAGCCGATAAAGGCATTATCTTGAACCGAATAAAGGATGATTCACAGTAGACCGTTCCGTGTCCGGGCCGGCCCGTTTTCTATGACAGCAAACGCAACGGCCGGCGTATTTCTCTATAAGAAAACGGGCCGGCCCGGACACGGAACGGCCTACTGTGAATCATCCTTAATTCGGTCGAATATTCAGTTCGACAAGAGGTGGACCGAATATTCGGCCGAATGTTCGCATTCGGCGCATCTCTACTAATAATACTGAAGTGAATAGAGTCGACATTATTTCGCTTAATTTGAATTATTAGGTTATTAAAATATTTTAACACGACACTATAATTTGCTAGTACAGCTTGATTAACTGTGCTTTTTTCATTGAAAGGTGAAAAATGAGATATCTTAAGGATTCAAAGTAGTTTTCCTCCAGGGCGCATGATTCTTTTTTTTTTTTTTTGTATGATAGACTGACCAGCGATTGGCCTTAGTCTCACCTGATGGAGAGCGATGACAAGGCCTAAGATGTTGCTCACTGATTCAGTAATTTTCCTCCCTGTATTAAAAACTATATAGAAATTACTTATGTATACAATCAGTTGTCGTGACAAAACACATACTAATCCTGAACCTATCCAACTTTGAACTGAATCTTGATCTCTTTGAAGGCCAGATGGCAGTCACTTCCGTAAAAACTAGTGGCTACGCCAATTGACAACATTTCGCATTTTTGAGTAGGTACATCGTTTGAAATCCTAACTCATTTCGTTAATTTGTTAACAAGAAACCCGAAAATATATTTTTTAATATTGTTATAGCTATTAGTTTTATAAATATTCACGAAAATGGAAGAAAGCCTACCATCGTAGTAATAACGTCACAACTATGAAATTGTGACTGTCACAGCGCAAATAAATCTGTCTTAGTAACAGCACAGATTTTATAATACTAGACTGTAACAGTGCTTCTGTATGATTTGTTACGCTGTGACGCCTTACTTGTCACTTACTCTCTTTTGGAATGAGGAACTTTTGAAATTGATTTATTTATATGAAATTGAGCTATATTTGAGAATTTAAAAATGTGGTTTTACTAAAAATTTTATCCTCTATTTGATTTCATCAGAAAAAATCCTGCTTATAAAATGAAATGTTGTCAATTCTTGGGATTAATTAGATAGTGGACCACGGGCATCCTTCAGAATGCAACTGTACTAGGATAACGCTAGGATGATGTAGGTACTCTCTTTAAATAGTGACCCATTTTGCATACGTTTTCTTTAAATTTGGATACTTTAAAGTTTGTAACTGTGCCTAGTTATCAAAACATGGTCCTTCGAACCGGTTTAAAATTTGTGCTGCCACAGTTGTTAATAATTTTTTTTTATTAAAAATGGGAGTGCTCTTGGCCAGGATCTAGCCAGGGGGCAAAGATGAGGCTGACGATGAAGCGAGCTCACCCAGAAAATGAGTCAGCATTCTTTTTTAGGGTACTGTACACGAAGGGTCAAAACGGAGCCCTATTGCTGTCACTCGCGTGTCCGTCTGTTGTCTGTCACATATTTTGTTCCGAAGAATTTTTTAACTTCCCATTGACCTATGAACTTGAAATTTGGTGACAACGTTTTTATTACTACGTACATTTTATCAACAAATACCAATATATCGTTAAATCACATTAGTTTTTTAGTTGTACGGAACTCTCGGTGCGCGAGTCCGACTCGCACTTGGTTGGGTTTTAGGGTTCCGTACCCAAAGGGTAAAACGGAACCCGATTTCTAAGACTCCGCTGTTCGTCCGTCTGTTATGTCTGTCTGTCACCAGACTGTATCTCATGAACCGTGATAGTTAGACAGTTGAAATTTTCACAAATTATCTATTTCTGTTGCCGCTATAACAACAAATACTAAAAAACAGAACAAAATAAATATTTAAGGGGGCTCCCATACAAACGTGATTTCTTTGCCCTTTTTGTATAGGTAATGGTACGGAACCCTTCGTGTGCGAGTCCAACTCGCACATGGTCGGGTTTTTTATAGAACAGCAAACAAGCTTGCGACCTACCTGACAGCAGAAACCCTAGTCTAGAGATGCTTGCGACTCCAAAAGATTCCCAAGCGCATTGCCAACCTTTTATTGACTTCAAGACTGTTTGTTTTGACAGTGAGAGCCATATGCAGGTCCCTCAGTCACACAGCGCATCCTCGGAAGCTCTGCCCGGCTAGTATGATAGCTTATATGTCGGACATATAGCATTCGTCCCTCTCGCACTTACATACTTGACAGTACGGGACGAATGCTATATGTCCGACATATAAGCGATCATACTAGCCCCTCTGGTGACTTTACTTGGTCACTAGTCACTAGCAGCAACACCAGTAACACCACATACATATGACGACCTGTTTAGCCTAGTTGGTAGTGACTCTGCCTCTGAAGCTAGAGGTCCCGGGCTCGAATCCTGGCCTTTATTTGTGCATTTTCACGGATATTTGTTCTTGGGTCTTGGATGTTTTCTATGTATTTAAGTATGTATTTATCTATATAAGTATGTATATCGTCGTCTAGTACCCATAGTACAAGCTTTGCTTAGTTTGGGACTAGGTCGATTTGTGTAAGATTGTCCCCCAATATTTATTTATTTATTATTTATTTATATACAGGATGTAATGTTCAGATCGGTCAGGTGGTCTACTCCGAAAGTCTAAATCCGAACTTCGTATGGTGCCGTCCCTTTCACTCATATAGTGTATGACAGGAGAGTGAAATCCGTATTTAGAATTTCGGAGTAGACTCCGAGTATGGAATGACGGAAAGTCTGAAACTATAAGACCTACGAAGATCTGTTTTTAGGAACCATGAAGAAAACTGGATTCAAACAATTAAAAAAAAAATGGATTCAGCTCGGGAATCGAACCGGACGTTTTAAAAAATAAAACTAACACTATTTCTATTATATATCGATTGTGTGTTACTTTATTGTTTGTTTTAATATCCTTAAATTTATTTAAGACATCATGTTTCATTGTAACATTTACTGCTTTAGACCTACACAATCGATATCTAAATAGAAATAGTGTTGGTTTTCAAAATGTCCGGGTTCGATTCCCGAGCTGAGGCCAAGTTTTTTTTATATGTATGAATGCAGTTCTACTTGTTACTAAAATCGATGACATGGTTCGTAAGAACACTAAGAACAGATCTTCGTATGTCTTGCAGTTTCAGACTTTCCCATACTGACCAATCTAAATGTTACATTCTATATACAGATCATATGGGCCCTTTACACAGTTAATATTATCACAATACTAGGATGACAATATTATCACGATTTTCAAAATAGCACGGTGTTTTGCTTCAAAATTTGTCAATATTTACTTGATACGGATCATGATATGAGTGTAACAGTGTACAAGTACATAGGGGGATTACTGAAGTAAGTAAGAATTTATTTGTGATACACAGGTCCAGTATGAGCAAGACATTTCGTTGTACCCTACTCTAAAAAAATCCAGTTTTCGAATGTCTTTATCAATCTCGTATAATAATTTTATGTGACACAAATTCTTTTGCAATATACGAGAAAACAACTGTAAAATCGAGTTATGTCCGTCCACCCAATAAACCTTAATCGCCATTTTCCTCCAATAACATCTTTATTAATAAAGATATATCCAACATCAATAATAAAATACTAAGAGCTAAGAAAAGACATATTAATTCCGAACGGACACCCTACTTGTTCTATCCCTTTCATTCTAATAGAAACTCGTATAGCGCTGACCCTCTCGAGCCCCTCCGCTTAAGTGTCGGAACAGATGTTGCCAGTTTTATTGAAAAAGTCGGCCATATTGCTTTCTGTTAGTAAATTAAGATGTCTGTAGAGGGCGCCACTGTAATAGCCCGTTAATGGTTAGTTCTTATTAACTTTTCGGTTTTTATCTGTGGTTTGCACAGATAAGATTAGTGTTTTGTGTTCGGTCGTTTACGATTGAACCATTTGGTGTAGCAATTTACTCTATTTACTATAGGATAAGGTAGATGTCACTAGTAAAAATAAATTATTCTTGCATTACCAGTAAACCAAATACTCGGAAAACATCATGATTCAACTTATGTTTGCTATTTTAAAGATTCTTAAATAATAAAAATACGAAAAGCTTTTGACCATCAAAAATCACTTCAATTTTTAGGCTTACGTACCCAATGGCCCTTTTGCTGTCATTCACGTGTCCATCTGTCTATCGGTCATCTTTCACACAAGTTTTACAGCCAAGCGATTGGAGCTACAGCCTTCAAATTTACATCTTGTAGACTCAAAGACATACAAATTATGAACATACAGACATACAAAATTTTGTTCCGAAGAATATTTTTAACTTTTCTTTGACCTTAGAACTTGAAATTTGGTGATAATGTTTATTATTACGTATATATTTTGGGCGACGGGGATACAAACCCGATAGGGTTTAACGACACTTTTCTGTCAAACCAATGTATACATTTTCTATTGTAAAAAAAATGGAAATCAAGGGGAGAGGCCTTTGCCGAGCAGTGGTACAACCATATCGGCTAGAGCTTGGTATGGAACCGTAACTGTGCGAAGTACGACACGCTTATACAGGCCACGGCCTGTTTTTGTATTTCCCTACCAATGACACTAACAGAGCATTTTTGACCTTATATAACCCCCACTTTTGACCCTTATTAACGACCTGTTTAGCCTAGTTGGTAGTGACTCTGCCTCCGAAGCTAGAGGTCCTGGGTTCGAATCCCGGCCAAGGCATTATTTGTGCATTTAGCACGGATTTTGATCTTGGGTCTTGGATGTTCTCCATGTATTTATCTATATAAGTATGTATATCGTCATCTAGTACCCATAGTACAAGCTCTGCTTAGTTTGGGACTAGGTCGATTTGTGTAAGATTGTCCCCCAATATTAATTAAAGACTAGTAGTCATCACTCATCAGTCAAAATCAAAAATCAAAATCAAATATTTATTCTGCAAAAGGCCATAAGGGCACTTTTATATGCCAAAACTTGAATTATACAAATTAAAAAAATGATAATACTTAATAATAATGATTTCATTATCTCTATTGTATGACCAGCATATGAGACAAGAGACAATTTAAACAAATTGTCTCCTCCTTAGCTATAAGTAAATCATCATGTGGTGTCGGTTTAGAATGACATCACGTCCTTCCCGATTATGGGGTTGAAGTGTGTTGCGGGCAATAGACTAGCAACCTGTCCCAGCAACATCAGGTTTTCTTCGACTTTAAATGAACAGTTGCTATAAGTGACACTGAAAATAAAATGAATGTATACAATACACTGCTGAAAGGTACAGAGCTCATTCCAAACCCAACCCCGATGTTTGCCGCGATGGTGGCAAACATGCATACGGTCTACCTGATGGTAAGCAAACCGTGGCTTATGGTTGCTTGCGACTCCAGAACAATCACAAACGCCTGGTGTTTCACATTGAGCTTTTTATGATTGGTCTACCATATCAGCCGGAGGACGTCCACTGCTGGACATAGGCTTTCCCCAATTTTAAGGGTGGGTAAATGCCATAATCGACACGCATGGCATGCGGGTTGGCGATCGCAGTATCTCCACCGCACTCCAGGGATGCTGCTACCCATCCCCCGGTGATCTTGGGCGTAGTTTTAGGACATATCCGGGACCTACGGTTGGTCATTGGTCCAACGATTTTATTTTTAAAGGTTCGTCTTCATTATCTTTGTGTTGATTATAATTATTTACAGGACTATTTGAAATATTTTGACCAAATTATGCCAAGGTTCTTTGTACTCTAGATAAAGGAATCCACAATCACAAGAGATAGATAATTCTATGTAAATCTTTCATAAATCGAACGGTCTATTAACTTGTAACACCTAATGTTCGACCTAACCCTAACGTCCTTCGTGCTGCAGTTAATCAAGCATTTTTGTTCCAACAGTTTTTTTTTACTCACTTAGAAAAGAAATCAGACTAAGCAAATAACGTCAGATGCTTAGTCGTTTACGTAGGCAGATGAGTTTCAGGCTAACTACGAGATCAAAGTGAGCGTGACTGGAATTTACATAGTATGTTGACAATAACTGCAAATAAAATTTGAGTACAAATAGGTACCAAAATTAACTAGTCTGGCATGTAAATATACAGGATGTTGCATGTAATAGGAGCAATAAATTTAAAGGACGCTTCCTTAGAGCATCTGCTGTAACCTCTTGTGTCCAAAAAAGTATATCTTTTTTCAATTGGGAGAAATTTTGATCTAAAATTATGACGTCCAAGTAATGGATCTTGGCACCCAGATATTATAGCGTGGCAGTCAATGCTGATTTTGAGGTTGCTTCAAGTTATCACTAATAATCGTTGTCGCATTTTTTGTGTAAAAAATATATAGCTGGGATTTTTTAATTTTTTTTTTTATAATTTTTTAGTGTTTTTTAAATAAATAGTTATTAATATCACTCCAGTAGTGTAAAAAAGTACATATAAGCTAATTTTGCGAAGAAAAAAATTACAAAAAAAAACATTTTCTTTTTTTCAATTAAAACCATTTGGAAATAATTGTTGGAGAGCACAATAGTGTACCGTTTAATTTATTGCACCTATTACAGGCAACACTCTGTATACATTTTGGCTATAGTCAACGTAAACGAAACAGTAGATATCTAGGGTGACAACAAACGGTGAATAAAATACTTGTGTGTAGTCACAGTTAACATCAGTCACATTAGATAGTAGACAAAAATAACACACAAAAACTTTATTACAACACGGTATTTCACTGATAGTCAAATCAGCAACTTTTCACGAAACTGTGAAGTTTGTAAGGATATGTGCTTAATGACGTTACAATTTTCTATGGCCAAACTGAGTTTTCTTTCATGTTTATCTATTTAAAAATGTGTAGATAAGGTTTTTTCCGAGTATTTACGCAGGATTTGTTTATTGGAGTAAGGATGAGTTACAACATACATATTTGGCTACTTTGCTTGCTACAATATACGTTTGATACTGACTATTCTATGGGTGCATTTATTGTATCATTTGTATGACACATGTAATTAAACAGTAATCGTAAAGAATGGTGAGGTCCGAGCTCCGAGAAAGAATGTTTGGTATTGTTGGCATGCCGTTATAATGTGGCCTACTTTTCTCAACAATTGACGATCCATTAATCATATCTTAATTTATAATGTCTATGTATTATTTATTACATTTGTCTGTAGTTAATACATAAGTTACCTGCGGTATAGACGGGCCGCCTTTATTCTAATCTACTTAAACTAATACTTTTCTATAAAATGAAGAACAAGAATAAACTGTAGTCCGTTCGTTATGTTAATACCTACTTATGTTATGTTACGAAAATATATACTTAAAAATATTAGTATTTGATTTTTACACATATCCCTTCAATAATTTTTCCTTACACAAAAGAAATCGCATGAGAAACTTCCACGCAATAATGTTTTAAGAATACCCATTTAGCGTTAGGGGCGTCTAACTCTCATTCAAAGGCACTCCTCGCTCGACCCCTTAAAGCACCTGCATTCCACCATTTTCCCTAAATTTTCTCTTTTATTTCACAAAAAGATTTATCCAAAACGACATTTCCACTCCGTCTTTACGATTCGCAAAAAATCGTAATATAACCTACAAACTTAGAACTGCGCCGTCAAATATTCCACGAACCTTATTACTTGGACTTAGTGCCTATTTTCCTTTATCTAATCATTTGACTACAGTAACACGACATTCCAATTCACCAAATCCAAATGCACTCCAAATATCTCCCTTAAACCTTATTACAAAGATTTAGGGTTGCTTTTCGTAGTTATATCACTTTGACAACAGAAGTTCGAAGATCGTTGGAATCGGATTCTATATTTGAATATTATCGCAGTATGGCGTCGATGACATGTTAATATGGGCTGGGAGCCGATATGCATAATTTTATAGTGCCAGTTCGATTTTTGATTTTCTCGTTCATTTCAGTATGTTGGTACGTGACTTGTGTTTGCGGAGTTTCGTACCCTCGAGGAAATGTTTTAAATCTGTGGCACGGAATCGTAAATGAGGCGCTATTTTTTTGGGAAAGTAGGTTAGGGTTGCACCAAACCGTCTGTAATCGTAAGCGGTGTTCGTTATAATCTGAATGTGTGGAAAGTTCGACAAGTATCTAGAGTATGAGTATGTAGTCGATGGGATGACAGCTGCTGGCGCCATATTTAACGTCTGTAATCGTAAGTTGGTGCAATCCACATTTAAAAAGTTATAGTACCAACTAGCTAATAAAGTCAATATGTACAGTATTAAACACAACGAAATTCTTTAGCGTGGATCTCGTTGTCACCCTTAGAGAAATAATGGCTATTCCAGAATTTATTGTTTTTAAAAATAAAGGAAATTCTCCTTTACACAGAATGTGCTATTTCCAATATTAAAGCTAGTTGCCATCCATGTGGCATTCGATCTGTCCACCCTGTATATGTAAAAACTTAAGGCAGGCTTTCTTGAATGTAGTTGTGGCGTGTTCGAATAGACATTCACATTATATACTTAAATTTTGTAACACCAACAAAACAAATGCCTATTCCAACAGTCCACAACTGACACGCGCTTGGCCTTACTCAAGTTTTTCACATATCGATCGATATGATTGATGATCGTCGCCTAAGAATATACGTATTTAAATATTTCTTAGCCTTTATTAGAATACTATTAGGTGACAGTTTTTCCATATACTTATGTCATACACGGAAAAAAAATCTGGTAACCGAGACAAGAATTTGGTTTCAGTAACCAAATTTTTAGGGTTCCGTACCCAAAGGGTAAAAACGAGACCCTATTACTAACACTTCGTTGTCCGTCCGTCCGTCCGTCTGTCACCAGGCTGTACCTCAAGAACCATAATAGCTAGACAGTTGAAATTTTTACAGATTGTGTATTTCTGTTGCCGCTATAGCAACAAATACTAAAAACAAAATAATAATACTAATTAAGGGGGCTCCCATACAAAAAACGTGTGCCCTTTTTCATGGCTACCACTCGCCGAGCTAGATCTCAAGAACCGTAATAGCTAGACAGTTGAAATTTGCACAGATATCTGCTGGTACGGAACCCTTCGTGCGCGAGTACGACTCGCACTTGGCCGGTTTTTTAGTTGCATACGTGACTACTACATCCTCCTGAGTCCTGGGTATCAAAATTTGCCAGAATAAATTATACTCTGCCAAAATGACAAAAAGTCAAATCTTAATTGGGACCTATGTCCTATGTGTAGGACGCTGGGTGTCAGGAGGATAGAAATAGTAAACTGTGCGGTTCACTTATAGAATTAATAACATTTCATATATGGTAAATATTAGGATTCCAAATTGTAAACACAACTATACTCCTGTTACAATTAATTCCTGTTGTTATGAAATTTAGACAGTAACAAATACAAAATTTCTACCAACTAGAATTAAATATTATCATTACTAAATAAATCGTAATAACTTCTAAATAAGTTGTACTAATTACTATATGAATTGTAATAAATACGATAAATTGTTTTGCTGTACAAAAAAAATAGTTAGGAGAACAAAATATCATTTACTAAACATTCTGGTAGTGTAGTTATAAATATTTGTACAGTACATATGGTGCGACTTTACCGCACTCGTGCGGTAATCAGCAGATTACGTGCATATGTCGAAACTTTAAAGAGCCATATGAACTGTAAAACCTTGTACGATACACGTACGAACAGGTAATTCGCAACTCGTGTCGATTTAAAACACTCCCTTCGGTCGTGTTTCAATTTATCACTTCTCGTTGCGAATTTCCTGTTCTCTGCACTTGTATCGTAATGTGCTATTTCTGTGAAGTATGACATGACAGCTATTCCTATCGTAAACTAAAGAATAATTTCCGCTAAACGGCTCACATCGCATCGGATCGGAACGGATTTTACAATCTTAAATAATATTAAATCATGTACGTAGTATTTAAAGTCCATATTAGCACACAGCAGCATACTTTCTTGTAATGAATGTTAATTCTCCCTAGAAATTAGCTCACCATACAAACACAAGTAGGTGCGCACGCCCCCACCGGACTGCGGTGAATTTTGAATTTAACTCGGCGCCCGTCTTGGCTGTCAGCGGCACGCCCCGCGTTATATATCGCCTTTGTCCCATTAATCATGGGTATATGTTTTTGACGATCGAGTTCTGATTACGGGTAAGGAACTGCATACAACGTTATGTAGGTATGGGACCGTTTGCACGTTTACGATGTCAATAATCAAGGTATTCAAAATTGTATGTATGTAATTGTTTGCTGGATTTTGCTTTAATCTTTATGGAAAAATGAAAAATTGATTGTGTCGTATAAAAATAAACGTTAGATTATCAAAAAACCGGCCAAGTGCGAGTCGGACTCGCGCACGCATGGTTCCGTACTATTATCTATCCAACATTAGACACTTTATTATAACCTGTTTTAATTGAATTTAAATAATATATTTTTCTATCTTTTTATCAGTAACAATAACGTAAAATAATATCAAGTTGGATTTCGGTCAAGTGCGAGTCTAATTTTAGTTTTCCCATACATTCTGAGACCCAGCGCCTGATGAAGGCAACGAGCAACTTTTTAAATATTTTTTTTTGTATGGGAGCTCCCTTAAATATTTATTTTATTTTGTTTTTAGTAATTTGCTGTTATAGCGGCAACAGAAATACAACATCTGTGAAAATTTCAACTGTCTAGGTATCACGGTTCATGAGACACAGCCTGGTAACAGACGGACAGACAGACAGACGGACAGCGGAGTCTTAGTAATAGGGTCCCGTTTTACACTTTGGCTATGGAACCCTAAATATAACCATGGACTTTTTTTGACATTAAACAAGAAATGATAAGATACTCGCAATAGCCCGTTAAAGTTCCGTATGACGTTTTTAGGCATGGCGTGACATCACGAATTCCCACTCCGGAACTTTGACGAGCTTGATGTCTGCCATTTTTTGTTAGAATAGAATAGAGTAGAATAGAATAACATTTATTGTTGAACTGTGTGCAAAGCTGATATAAAAGATATTACATAATTAGACTCAACAGTTTGTCCGTCACGGACGTACCTACTTATTTTAGGCGTTTGGGGTTGAAACGCTAATCTATCGGCGCGCCTAGTCGATACATCCGGTGACCAACATTTCGCTCAGCGAATAAGCATTGCCACCCAGCGTGGCAATACAGCCGGCTGGCTTGCATGGCAAGGCTTTCTGGGCACACTGCCCATTGATGGCGATCTGGGTCAAATATTTGATTTGTAAGTTGCTTATGCCTTGTAAATATGTTTATACGAATAGTTAAGTACGACCAAGACCGCTGTGGGATGGGCAGCAGCATCCCTAGAGTGCGGTGGAGATACTGCGATCGCCAACCCGCATGCCCTTAATATTTCTATAAACTACCCGTATTACATTTGCCGTCCGTCCGTATTACATTTCCAAGGAAGTTTTTTTATAATAAAACTAGCTGACCCGCGCGGCTTCGCTCGCGTATTACAAATAACGCAAGGGATGCCGCGGATTAAAATATAGTCATAAAATATATGAATATATATATTTCCAAAAGGTCCATTCTTTACACTCATAATGAGTTTTTTTTTAAATGGAATGGTTTAGCCCACATCTCTCAGCCCGCGGGCCAAAGTTAACCTTAACACTATAAAATTTGTTTATATTTTTATATTCATACCTAGTCAACTCAACCAACGGGTCTAACTCTAAACGACTATAATGAAATATGTTTACATTTAAGTCAACTTGGGACCTCTCGTTTTTGAAAGTTGGAGTTTTCCATTCAATTTTAGCAGAACCTCTACAATATTTGGTTTTTTAATAAATAATTGTATACCAATTTTTTTTTTATGTTTCTTGGGTATAAATGTTTGTTGTACTGTAGTAGTTCAGAGGCTTACTGGAGCTGACATCGTTATATAAGTCAACTTAGCCAGCGGGCCTATAGACGTCACTTTGATATATTAGACATATTATTAAGGCCATTGGGGCCTTTTACACGGTGAATATTATCTCGCGATACACTCATATCACGATCCGTATAAAGTGAATATTAATGAATACTGAACACAGATATCAGAGTAGGCAAAGCAGATCCGCTCATATTAAGTTGAACGAGTTCTGTACATCTGATCTTTTCTCACTAAACCACAATCAGTAAGCTTGAGAGACACAGATAAGTGATATCTGACAGGTCTTCACATGTCGGTGTCTCCATTTTCATAACTGCAAATTATACTGAACTGACGTTTGTGACGTTTTGGTTTGTATGGGATTTGATATTTGGTGTGCTTCTATATGTAGACAATTCGTCAACAGCCGGAAATGATCGTACCATCTGTCCCGTTCTAACTCATCTTAGTTAACCATAAGGATCAAAGGGACAACTATAATGAAAAATCATCTTGCTTAACACTACGGATCTGTTGGTATTATTAATTTAAGATATTGAAGTGAAGTACAAACAATTAGGAAAACCGCGATAATATTGACATCCCAGCTTAATTAAGATAAGATAACATGATTCGTGTAAAGGTACCCATTAAAAATAAATTAAAAAATGACATACTACATCTGTCATTCATGTAAACATTGTAAACAGACCGTTTATTTGGTGATTAGTTATTTTACTGGTGATGCGGATTTCTAAAAACTTACTACAGGTTTGAGCTCTATTATATTTCCTCAATTTATTCTAAATATGTCAATGAGGCTAAGGACCTGCGCATGTATTATTGCGTACCGTACGTCAAATGCCAAAGAATTGATATCAACGCCATCTATGGTACAGAATTGTTCAGCAGATCCGTTTTTTCATGAAAACACAATAACGACGCCACCTACCGGGTCCAATTGTATTTTCAAACCATCCAAGAATCCACCCGCATATACACACAAAATTTCATCCAAATCGGTCCAGCCGTTTAGGAGGAGTAGGGTGACAAACACACGTACAGAAGAATTTGTATTATAAAGATTAGCACTTATACAAGCTTATTCTCCAAATTCGCGTAACAAATGTGACATTACCCGGAAAAACCGTCACGTCATCCCCGCCCGACGGCAAATGGACTCGACCTCAGCTACTCTATTCACAACCCGGCTGGTCGTACCTCATCACTAACACCTAGTTTAACTTGACCCGGAGATCCGTAACATTTACGCATAGTTGAAAAACAGACGTACACTGGTTTTCGTAGCCTCAAGCCAGTGGTAGTCATTGTGAACACGCACAGATTTCAAATTTGGAACACTCGCTCGTTTAAATTCAGCGCGCGTTGCGGTCGCGTTAAGCGTGTAGGTTGGTACACCTGCGAATTAGTAGCGTATTAACGCGTGGTTATTTAATCTGTTGTTTCGGTTAGGTTGGTAGTGCGTTATTAAAGGTTAGGTTTAGAGCCTATCCTAAAATTCCAGTGAGGAAGGCGCCTTCATTTACGTTTTAAACAAAATTTGATGTTTTATGTGTACTAAAATCCTATACTATTAAACAAGCAGCAATAAATAAATATATAAAATCTTGAAATCTTGAAAACCGCTCTAACGATTTTAATGAAACTTTCAATATAGGGGTTTCCGGGAATGAAAAAAATATCTAGGCAGGAATTATCTTCGGGAAAACTCTTATTCCCCGGAAAAACACGAGCTTAGCTCGGTCACCCAGGTACTATTCATTAAGTATAAAAATAACATTAATTATTTATCCATACTAATATCACAGATAATATTATAAAAGCAAAAGTAACTCTGTTTGTTACCTCTTCACGCTTAAACCTTAAACCGCTAAACCAATTAAGATCAACTTTAGTACCTATGGAGACAGTTTGAGAAACGGGAAGCACATGGGATAGTTTTTATCTTGGAAATCATCCATTAAAAGTTTAAAAAGGAAGTAAAATTTGTATGGGAGTGGGATATATTGATGCTGCAGTTGCTGCACCTGTGACAAATCTAAGTATATTCTCCCAACTATACGCAAATGTTCGGTGTTATAAGTTTAACTAGTGTATCTGTGTTTCTGTATACACTTGTCCGTGTAATCCAGCCTGCATGCAGGTGTGCAAATTATTGAGATTAATTGTAACTCCATTATTGTTAATTAATAAATAAAACTCATTATTATTAACTTAATTCTAAATACGATTATAATGTCCCAAAATTCAATAATTACTCACAAAACTCACATAGGCATAATTTTCTTATTTCCATTTGTACCTACTCGTGATACATTTTCACACTATAAAAACTAAACAAAGCTTGTAATATGGGTACTAGGTGACAATATACATACCTACAAATATATCATCATCATCATGTCAGCCGAAAGACGTCCACTGCTGGACATAGGCCTCCCCCAAAAACTTCCACAATGACCGCTCCGCTGGTTGTGGGTGGCGCAGGACCGGTCTACAAATATATAAAGATTTTAAAATACTTAAATACATAAGAAACATCCATGACTCAGGAATACACATTTGTGATCATCACAAATAAATGTCCCCGACCGGGATTCGAACCCGGGACCCCCTGCGATGTGGGGAGGGACACTACCGAAAAAGAAGATAATATAAGTATACTAACGTACCGACTCTCCGGGTTAGGGGACGTACCCAAACTACGTGACTCGTTTAGGGGTCAAAATACCACTATTGGTCACCGGGGTTAGCTTCTCGTCACGTAGCTAGTCGAATATTTATGAGAAACATTTTCATTGAAGCAGACTCACGCGCCACGGTTTACCCCACCACTAAAACTTCTCCAGTTTCGACTTAAATACAATTACAATTTAACTACGCATGCACTTTCGACGTTATGCATTAGGGGCCATATGAGAAAGTACAAACAAGAGCCATTTTTTTTAACTGTACGCAAAAAAATGATTAATAAATTATACTACGTGAAAACTAGAGGGGGAGGGTGGGGGTCTTGGCATATACTACGCTTGGTCACCGGAGGGGGGTAGAAAACTGTAAAAAGTTGGTCACGTAGTTTAGTTAGGGTATGCTCCCTTAAAGTGGTCGTCAGCATTGTTCCAATTCCTGTGTTTGCATTTCTATGTAATGCGCTTATTTATCAACGTCAGATATAGCAGTAACAACAGAAAGGGCATTCAGTTTACCCCACTAAAAATATTAACAGTCTAAAGACAAAAATCCAATGTAAAATCCAACAAAAATCCAAACTTTTCTAATAAAAAATCCACTATTAAAAATCATAATTTCGGAATCTTAACGCCCCCGGGGCTAAGAGGGCGTTACCCGGAAGTTTACCCTCCGGCTTAACGACTTACCCCGGTAATTGTTTTAAGGGTTTTATCCCGGGGTGTGTAGGTAATTAAATATTCTTAAGGAACGAGAAGTCATATGGTTGGGAGATTATGACGATGGTAGCTGAGATTTATTTAAGAGGCGTATTATGAAAACGCGTATTTGTAACATTTTCTTCAATAAAATTGTTTATACGCAAATAAAGTTTATATCTATTTATATTATATCAACTGCTTGCATTGCATAGCTAGATATCGATAAACACATTTCTGATATAATTTTTAGTATTAGTAAACAGTATTTTCCCGAAGAATATTTAATTATTTATGCTAAAACTCTTGGAACTGTGACTTAGGGATGATTCACAGTAGACCGTTCCGTGTCCGGGCCGGCCCGTTTTATATGACAGCAAACGCAACGGCCGGCGTATTTCTCTAGAAGAAAACGGGCCGGCCCGGACACGGAACGGCCTACTGTGAATCATCCTTTACTGGGAACTCTAATTTACAGATCTTTTTTCAACATAATATTCATCAACATATTTTTGGAATAAAATGATTGACCGACAGTCAATCATTTCTTGTAATGAAAAAAATGTAAGCTTATTACAATGATAATACTTGATCCGCATTTAAAATATGTTAATATAAATACAAAAAACACAAGAGCCCTTTTAGGAAACTAGTACTAAATTCGAATTAGTGGGAGAAAATAATGTAAATTACTTTCACTAGACTATAAATTAAATCGTTTGATCTAACCTACTTCCACGCGGGTGTAGTAAGATCAAGCTAGTAAATCCATAAAAATAAATCAGATCTTTTTCACCAAAAGTCGATAAATCGTATGACTATCCCTTTTATCACAGTAGGCGTGAACACGCCATTTATTTCTGTCTATTTTAATTCTCCCACAGACAGTTCATAAAACATAATAAAATATAGCTAATATTATTTTAATATAATCCCTTAACAAAATAGGGTAAGAAAAAACACATAAAAACAGTATTGTGCTTGGATCAATATAACTCCCATTTTTAACATTATCTGTGGCCGGATTATCCATTGTTGGGGGCCTATTGTAAAAGAAGCAACTAAGGATTTCGTGTTTTTGTTTTCTCAAGTGTTCGTTCTAATTGTGTGCGAAATGATTAAAAATGCACTTGGGTCTTTTGTGGTTTGATTTTTGCGTATTTCTTTGTGATAGACGTTTGAGAGAGGAATCTTATTAAATTTGGACTAATAAGTTTCTTCCCGAGGCTTATTTTATATTTATAATATGTATACTAGCTAGCCGTCAGCTTTGCTCGAGTATAGCAAAGTACCCAAGCGGAGCAGCGGGATAAAATATAGCTTTTGTCCATCCTGAAAATCCATTCCGTACATTGGTAAATAGTATATTATCAAATTTATAATTTATACTTAGTGGTCGGCGCCGCAGAAGGCGGGTATTAGGTACTTTATGCTCTAGAGCATAAGAAGCGACTTCATTTCGCCTATGCATCGCATAAAAACGAACTTTTATAACATGAGTAGGGAATATATTATTTTAAATCGGATGGGGAGTTAGGTATACAAACTTACGTTTCGCACACTTTATAATTACTATAATTAGTGTAAGAACTACCTGTTTAGCCTAGTTGGTAGTGACACTGCCTCCGAAGCTAGAGGTCCCGGGTTTGAATCCCGGCCAGGGCATTATTTGTGCATTTAGCACGGATTTTGCTCTTGGGTCTTGGATGTTCTCTATGTATTTACGTATATATTTGTCTATATAAGTATGTATATCGTCGTCTAGTACACATAGTACAAGCTTTGCTTAGTTTGGGACTAGGTCGATTTGTGTAAGATTGTCCCCCAATATTATTATTTATTTATTTAAGAGGCGCAGACGGTATTCTTTTTATCCACCACCACCACCACCACCATATCAGCCCTAGGACGTCCACTGCTGGACATAGGCCTCCCCCAATTTCATGGGGGGTAAATGCCATAATCGCCACGCTTGGCATGCGGGTTGGCGATCGCAGTATCTCCACCGCACTCTAGGAATGCTGCTGCCCATTCCCCGGTGGTCTTGGTCGTAGTTTAAGGACATACCCGGGTCCATTCTTTTTATAATTGCTTATTAATTTTCTTATATTTTTATGGCTCTGTGTATTGTATTCTTGATGTTTTATTAGTATGATAATTTCTCTAATACTTCATGACATATCTTGTTTTCTTATTAGTGTTTATGGAATAAACGCCCATGATTGATTAATTGAAAAAATCGTACATGAATAAAAATACAAATAGACAGATTAGATATATGTATAAAGTGTTTTTTACTGTGTACCTACTACGTTTTTAGTTTGATTTTAGGCTAAGAGATAAATATTTAGGCTAAGAGATCAATATAATAATATGCAGAAATGTTGCTTATAAATAAAAATTATAAGCAACATTTCTGCATATTATTATAATTAAATGAAACAACCTTTTAAATTAATGAAATAAAATAGACTTTTATAGATTTAAATAAAACAATGGAAATCGTTCAGTAACTATACTAATTTTTCCAAACGTGTCTATGAACATTTCGCAAAAAATAAATCGCTATTAAAATTTGTGTATTTTAATTCGTTCCACTTCCACGTCACGAAAATTAGCTATTATTAAAATGTGTGTGTAACTTGATGTAGTGGCGTGTGATTTAATTTTTTTGATGTCACCTTTACCAAGTTCACTTCGAGGATAGTTAACCTAAAAAACCACCAGTAATTATTTAAAAAAAAAGTTCATTGAAAAACACCTCTTATTCCATTAGCACCAACATTACGAACTTGAAGTTGACCAAATTCGTCCCCAATAAAGACCCCTCGAATCAATTACTTTCGCGCCAGGCGCGCAAAAATTGGCGCGAAACCAATAAACGAAGTTAATTAAATAAAGCTATCGGCTCTGTGGCGACATAACGGGTAACTCTAGCAAGCTCGCAACATGAATCTCTGAACATTTTAATTTGGACTTTAGTATCATTTAATAACGATGTTTTTATTTATTACAATCGGTTTTAAATGAGAGTAAAAAAGATATTGTAGCGGGATCCTGTGGGCTTTGTTTAATTGAGAACTTTTAATGTATTTCAATAGGGTCGATGTTTGCTTGAGTGTAAAAATTGAAAACGAGACAACATTTTCTTTTAACAATTGGGTCTTTGGGGCTTGGGCTTTTGGACTTGGGTAACATGTGGTACTTAAAGAGTTTATTGTTTTAAAATCATGCTTTTAGTGAAAATACTCGTACCTTTAATTGAGTTTGAAATAACGGAAGAATTACAGAGCTAGGGAGGTTCTCCTACAGATTAGAATGGCAAACACGTTGTGCATTTACTGACAAACTAAAGACCTCAGACATTAAACACTAATAATTATTTGCTCCGGTGGTGGTGATATAGGTACACGTAAAAAAAATGCAATTTTACTGATTACTTTGAAAATAAATAGCGTTAAAACTAGTTTTTGCATGAAATAATGTAGTGCATAAACATAATAATGTCACTGGCACGCGCGACTGCGGCAGGCACAATTAGCTCAACATTATCTGCATTTTCATTTACACGGTATTCGGTTCATTTTGCACCATAATGGTGGCTCACAAGTAACAAGCCGACAAATTGAAGGCCACGTAGAGAGAGGCTAAATAGATATTTTTTTATAAGCTTAAGTTTCATGTCGCATTGGGTTAACTGTAATGCCATGTAAACATTTGTAATAATAAATAAATAAATAAGTTGTTATATTCAAGAATCATGTGAAATTAGATGTCAATACTTTAAGAGATGTTAACTTACATCAAAACAATTTACTTTAAATAGGAATTTATATAACTTTTCATTTGAAATTTTTGTTTTCGATATCCGAATTAAATAATCAAATTAAACTTCTGCCCAAACATAATCATTCTGTGCATTTAAGTGACAAGTGACCACCTTGTCACTTAAACAAGCTCGATATCACTTTCTGTCAAGCGAGCTACACATTGGGTGCTAGTTTAAGAGGCCAGTTCAGTGTCAGTCAAGAGGTTTCATACGATAATCAAAGAAGTTGTAATCATTGAATACTGATTATCTCATTAAAGGATGATTCACAGTAGGCCGTTCCGTGTCCGGGCCGGCCCGTTTTCTTCTAGAGAAATACGCCGGCCGTTGCGTTTGCTGTCATAGAAAACGGGCCGGCCCGGACACGGAACGGTCTACTGTGAATCATCCTTAACAGGGTGTTATTACGTGGCACAGTTGTTTTCCTACATTTTTTCAAAAACTAACATAAACTTTAAATTAGTTTTATACTTAAGTCTACTTCTAAGTACGAGTACTATTAGCTCTGAAAGTATTGGCATTTAATTTGGAAGCACCTTATATAGACGCTATTCAATTTATTCAGGCTTAGTTAGTGCTCTCCCTTACAAACTTCTTTAAAGGGGTAAAATGGGGGACATTTCACCCCTTATGGAATTATTGGAATATAAACTATCATATATACTTCCCGGGTTCACAAACTATCATCAGCCTCCTAGCCTTTGCGCAGTTGTATTCTAGAGAAACCGGTCCTTGGCAGGGTCTTAAACTAAATCCATGTCAAATTTCTAGTAAATCCTGAACTAATATCATACCGCTCGCCGTCGGCCGGGCATTCATCCTCACACCTTAGATCTCCACGAGACAGGCTATGCCTAGTGTGGAGATCACTGCAATGTTTTTATTGTTTGTGCACTTTTATGGTATACAAATATATTTTGATTTGATAAATGATAAGTACGATACGGTTTCAGAGGAATTTCCTCCCTCGGACGCTCCGGTTGTGGAATGAGCTCCCTGCCGAGGTTTTTCCGAGGGACTACAGTATGGGGTTCTTCAAGAAAGGAGTGTATACATTTTTAAAGGGTCCGCAACGCGCATGTGACGCTCCTGTAGTTGCAAGCGTCCATAGGCTGCAATGACCGCTTACCATCAGGTGGGCCGTACGCTTGCTTGCCACCGACGTGGTATAAAAAAGTCCTTTCAGCGGTAAAGCGTGAAATGGTTACAGACAGACACACAGAGTGACTTCCGCATTCATGCTATTAGTATGTATATGGCTTTTTTCAAATGTTTAATTATTTTCATTGTTCACTTGACATAACTTAAAGGTGGCCTTGTATGTACAAAATACTTTCTTTTCAGATTACCGCCAACCCATAATGGCGCCTTGGCCCATCGCGAAGCCGATCGCCAGCCGACCAATACCCGTCCAGCACCAACACCTGCAGCATCTACTGGCACACTGCCACCACCCTTACTTAGCTGGTAAGTTACTAGTCACCATCCATTATCACATAAAGCGAGGCATTCAGGCGCAGATAGAGAATTTATAATAAAGTAAAAGTAAAAAGTAAAATATATTTATTCTTCAAATTAGGCATAATTACATGCACCTATGAACGTCAAATAATTATATTCACAAAGCTAAGTCGTTATTGGTTAGCGTATGCTTATTGTAACTTGTAGGCTTGTAGCTTCATGAAACGAGGCTCAGTCCTTAAACCGAGGATCATCGACGGGTACCCGTCCAGCATCAGCACTGCCACTACCCTTACTTGGCTGGTAAGTTACCAGCCCATTAACCAAGAACACCCAAGTGGTTAGTTAGCACAATGGATCTTGGTCATGATTTACGGCTAACAATGGTCCAAAACGTCGAGTAAAGCATGACCATAAAACCTATCATGCTATATGGTCTGGTCTGGACGCCTGCAACTTAAGAGGGCTCGCATGAGCATTACTGATCTTTCAAAACCACACATCACACACTGGTGCTGGTGGTACACTTCTTGATGATCGCCATACAGTAGTGCCTCGTGAACCCTAAAACTTATAACTCTACTCGCGCATTGCCACCACTCTAACTTGGCTGGTAAGTTAGGCCATAAACCAAGCGCACCTGCAACTCAAGGCTACGTGCATTTACGCCTCCGTCTCTTTAAAATCTCGCAGATTTGACATGCACTCTAGCGCCTTGACTATAAAATCATGTTCAGATATTTTTGAGCATCTTGTTTGCTCCGTTATATCTAATGGCGACTGTACCTTTCATTTTTTCTCTCGCCCGCTAACTCATGCCATGAACCCCCGTGACACCGGCAGACGGAAGTATGTCACACAAAGCTGTCAAAATTTCAAAATCATAATATTCTAAACTAAAAAACAACTAAATAAACAAGATTACAGCACAATACAGTCCAAATTTTTTACACTGTGGGATCAAGGCTATAAAAAAAGCAATAACTTTTATTGATCTGCCAATATTTTTATTGCAATACAATACAATTCAAAGCTATAAACACGCTTGTGTTTGTTTGCAAAAAACACCTTTTGAAAGGTCCGTTGGCCATTTTGCCTCCGTTTATATTATTGGATTAGAAAAAAAAGTGAAGACCGAATTGCCTATAGTAAAAAAAAATTGTTTGAGGTTAATATCCCGAGAAATGATGGGCAGCGTGGGTGAGCACCCACTAGAGATCTCATAATACTTTGATATCACATATTAATGATGCTTTTCTTATACGACAAGAACTGATTATCCGACAGGTTTTCGGTATTGTTTCGCGTGTATTGATTTATTGTACACAAGACACGACAAAATGAAAAACAAACAAAAAGTAGAAGAACAATTGCTACCTTATCTCTTTAAGGGATCTCTTCCAGCTAACCTTTCTGTCTGTTCTGTGAAACGAACCATAATGACAATGACGTTGCTGTAGTTGCAGTATAATAAGTAACAAAGAGCAAGCGCTCTTTGCATAAATCTAGCAACCGTAACCGCTAGGTACGATTTAGGTTTAAGGTTGGATTTTAGATTTTGCGGGAGGGATTTGTAATTGGTCGCGTTATGTAATCTCGGGATTCTCGACTATACCCAAATATCGTCACTAAATCTGATAAAGAAAGCTTTTTAAGAAAGATAGTCACCGGTGGTCCTGAAAACGTCAAGACACAACATCATATATCGGAATCAGATTTCAGTAGGAATCGTGACCAGAGCTGCTCTAAATTAAATGACAAATGATTGGTTTTGAACACGGAATGACAATCATAGAAATATATTTATTTTCTTCTATTAGACGAATATAGTAATTTGCATTTCGCGACTGTGCTTACATACGTTCCCAATGGTTCTATAATATTTGACCAACTGTCGACCCTTTACAAGCCGTGTTAACATATTTTTGAGTACTTTGTCCGTGCAGATACTATCTTATTCGACTATACTGTGTACAACAGCGGGCGTATGGTGGTTGCCATTTTGTCACTTATCGTCGTGTATAAGATATTTGTCATATTATAACACCGCCCACAATTTTTCTGCTTTGCCTTAAGGTCGACTGGTAGAGAATGCTTTATGGCATTAAGTCCGCCTTTTGTACTATAAATTTTACTTTTGTGCAATACAGATTAAATATATAAATAAATAAATAACAAGTATGCCAGTGCGAGAGTGACGGGCGTTTTATCCACGACGATAAGTGATAAAATGGCAACCATCATAAGCTCACTGTATTAACTTTTAAACTTTAAATACTAGACAGTATTCCCCATGCTCATGCTTATATTTACTTTAAAGATAAACGTATGTTTGTGTATCAAATTGGGCAAATAATGCCCATTGTTACCACCGACAATAGAAATGAATTGCTTTTTTAAACCGCTACTCTGTGGTGGTCTTTTTTTAATGTATCTTTTTACTTGTTACAAAAAGAGGGTTTCGTAGTGCGTATCTTTAGAATAGACTTACTATATTGATTGCAGTTTTCTTAATACTACTATAGGGGCCGTTTACACATGCGATACACTCATATTGCAATACCTATCACGTAAATAGTGATGAATATTTAATAACAGCCTGTCATAAGAAATATGTTCCTATTTATATAGGGTAAACAACATATGTACCAAATCGCAAAGAGCGACACCTCCTGACACAGGTAAATAAACATCTACTAGGGGCCTCCACAACATCTTTAAACATGTTTACTTTAAATAAAGATTTATTATTATTATTGAAGCAAATTCAAACTATTTAGAAAACAGCTATAATATTAATATGCCAGTATCACAATAACCATGTAAACTGCCTCATTTACACATAATAGACGTCATATTGTTTGTTGTAGTCCGACCATCGCAAGCGCATACCCAAGTCTTCCCTTTGCCCGGAGCCTTCCCCTGGGCACACAGTTCGAGAGGTGAGCTCTTTTACTTACAATACTAGTCTAATTTAGGCAAATAAGAAAATTACCTATACAAATAGAGTATTTATATGTATGTATGTGTATTTTACAAAATATACCCTAAACAAACCAAACCATACGTGATTCGCCAACTAATCTGTTTTAGCTCAAAATTGTATCTTTACTTTTTACGTTCTGTTTTTTTTTCTGTTCTTGATTATGGTTAATATTGATTCTGATATATAAAGAAAATTATATACGGACCCACTACGTGACGTGGGTTTTATTAATTTTATGTAAACGGTCACGTAATGGAGAATTAAAGAAGTTCGAACGTTCGTTGCTATCTGGTTAAAGCAATTCAATATTTATTTTAAAGAATAATAATCGCATCAATAAATTGCTCTAAATAATTAATATAATAAAAGGTTATAACTGACGATTCGAAAGTGCGTGTTGCTAGGCCTATTTGAATAAAGAATATTTTGACTTTGACTTTGTTGAAATACTATGGCGGCCTAATATTTATTATATAAATTTGTTTTATCCTTTAATACTAAATACGTTTATGACAAAATTTAGATTATTGGTACAAGCTTTTATTCCCAACTGTACTTTTTCAGTCAAGTCCAACCACAACCGGTTTATCGTGTGTAGCTTAGGATTTGCTATGGCTACCTACTGTCTCCATCATAAGATCAACTCGGTGGTACCATAATAGCTGTAATAAGTAATAAGTAATAAGTAATAATAAAATAATAATAATAAAAATAATAAAGTATTTATTATCTCCACCACAAAGTATACAGTTTATACAGTAAATTTAGTAATGATCTTATGAGTAGGTACAAAACTTGTGCGGTGGAGACTGGTGCCCGAACTAGGGGGCACCTGTATGTCAGGTCATAATATTATATTGACACTAAACTTACATTAGTACCTGCCTAATATTAGCTCAATCGGATATCGGCAAGTGGCTGAAAAAAGGATTGCAAATTTTAATGACAACTTACATACATATTTACATACTTAAATACGAACAGTGCAAGTTAAATAAAAGCTTTTAAAAATGTTTTTAATTGACCGAGATCTAATATTGAGAAAGATGTTAAATTTGCCTTGGTTTCGATACTTTCGATTTGTCTCGCGCACCAAAAACAAATAAAAAAATATTTTCAAATTTTAGTTTATTTGATATTGTATTGTATTGTATTGGTTTGCTTTGATAAATGATTAAACCTTAGATCTATTTTAAGGATATCTAGGTAGTAGATTAATGATTTGTCACCGCTAGGTAAGCCGCGGCGAGGCATGATGCGGCGGGCCGTGTTCTCAGACCTGCAGCGCAAAGGCCTGGAAAAGAGGTTCCAGGTGCAGAAGTACATTTCCAAGCCGGACAGGAAGAAGCTAGCGGAGAAACTCGGACTTAAGGATAGTCAGGTCAGTGTCTGTTCTTTTGATTTGTCACCGTTAGGTAATCCGCGGTGTTGTATAATGCGGTTCGTGTTCTTGGACCTGCAGCTCAAGGGCCTGGAGAAGAGGTTCCAGGTGCAGTAGTACACCTCCAAGCCGGACAGGAAGAAACTAGCGGAGAAACTCGGACTTAAGGATAGTCAGGTCAGTGTCTGTTCTGTTGATTTGTCACCGTTAGGTAATCCGCGGTGTGGCATAATGCGGTCCGTGTTCTTGGACCTGCAGCTCAAGGCCTGGAAAGAGGTTCCAGGTGCAGAAGTACATCTCAGAATCGGACAGGAAGAAGCTGGCGGAGAAACTCGGACTTAATTATAGTCAGGTCAGTGTCTGTTCTGTTGATTTGTCACCGGTAGGTATACGCCATGGCGCGGCATGATGCTAACGATGCGGTGCATACCTATTATATCATACCATTAAAAAAAACACAATTACAGTTTCTCAGTAAAAAAATATCTACTACCATTGCATAAAAACATATCTTCAATTCACGATTAACGTCGTTTACCACACTACCCTCGATCGCTCTATACATATGTAGGCAAGGCACTCATAAAATAATTGAATTACGACAAGTACAGCAAAGAATCCGGCCATTCATTTTAAAAGTACCTGGGCGACCGAGCTACGCTCGTGTTTTCCCGGAGGATAAGAGTTTTCCCGTAGATAAGAGCTAGCTGGATATTTGTTTCGTTCCCGAAATCCATATATTGAAAATTTCATTAAAATCGTTAGAGCGGTTTTCGAGATTTCTATTACAAACAATTAAATAAATATATAAATGTTGCTCGTTTGATAGTATAGGATATCTTTTAGTCTATCCAATTTACATTAAAGACTTCAAGTCGTTACGCATACATGTCACTTGAATCAAAAAATCAACAGACTCGATTGCCCTTAACACCCAAAAAACGCCTCTGAAAAGGCCCAATAATCCTTAATCAAACCTACGCCGTAATCTAAATATCGCTTTCAGTCGTAATTGTTTTAAACCTTTCTCCCTTCCCCTAGTCTGCGCGTGACAGCCCCCTTGAGGGTAGCTTTTTTGTAACACCCCGACCCTCGTGGGGTGTTCAGCGCGAATAACTGTAGTTTTTTTGAAGGATTTTGGAGCGTTTTAACGGCGTTAACTCCAATGGTGTTTTGGTGATTGTTGTTAATTTAGCTCGTTTAATTTGTGAAAATTTAAATATGTTAGACTGTAAACTTGCTGTGATTTTAAGCATGGATTACTCGCGATTTAATATATGTATTTGACATTTTTTTGTTATTTATTTATTTATATACGGGACACCAACAGCGTAAGTACACGTTAATAGGTCTCATTAAAAAAAATTGGGCGTACCCCTACTACAGGAGAACACATAATTTGTAATTGTAGTTATTATAAATCATGCATGTGCTAAAAATAAAGATAGAAACAAACTCAAGACACTATGAACATAAGAAAACTAAAAAAAGACAACATCAATGATAATAATAATAAGAAAAAAAGAAATAAAATAAAAATAAAAATTTAAATAATTCAACAGCACATCATCATTTGGAATGTTACAATTTGATGTACTCGTAATATTATATTAGTAATATTATATTAGTTTTTAAGATTCCCTTTTTTCTGTAATGGACGGTTTGTTTTATGAGGCAGGTTCATGTGTATGTGTAACCCGGGTATATCCTAAAACTACGACCAAGGCCACCGTGGGATGGGCAGCAGCATCCCTGGAGTGCGGTGGAGATGCTGCGATCGCCAACCCGCATGCCAAGCGTGGTGATTATGGTATTTACCTCCTATGAAATTGGGGGAGGCCTATGTCCACCAGTGGACGTCCTTCGGCTGACATGGAAATGTGTTTACAGAAAAATCCAATTTGCCATAAAACTTAAACACAGTAAACGTAGTAACTTAGGAATATTTGAGTTGATTTCCGGGACGAGGTAACCAGGTAGAAAAATACTGCTACGCGCTGCGCGTAGCGTTTGCTACGAACCGTAGACCCACCGTATAGCGGCGTAGAGCGCAGGAAATTACTCGTAGCAGCTAATCATAATACTATTATTGTATAATACCTTTAAGTAGTATATTTAACTTGTTTTTTCTTACAAATGGGATTGCTCTTGCCACCAGCTAGCCTGGGGGCAAAGATGAGGCCGACGATGAAGCGAGCTCACCCAGAAGATGCCTATTCACTCGTGCCTTAAAAAGGTCTAGGTTATATGAACTCGGAAATACAGACGCCGGCAGAGAATTTTTTGTTAATTTTTAATTTAACAAAAAATAATGATGATGATGATGAAGAAGTTTAAAGGCTTACTGCTGCTGTATATCCCTATAAACTTCACATTTACAAAGTGATTTTGACGATAGAAAATCGGCATTATATAGATAATAGTAGCCAAATAAAAAACATAAATATATAAATAAATATATCTATGGACTACGTTACACAAATCGACTTATTTCCAAACTAAGTGAAGCTTGTACTATGGGTACTAGGCGAATACATACTTAAATACTTAAATAAATAGAAAACATCCAAGATTCAGGCACAACTTGCGCTCGTCACACAAATAAATGTCTTGACCGGGATTCAAACCTGGGACCATCAGCTTCGTAGGCAGGGTCATTATTAACTAAGCTGAAGTGGTCGGGATAATATCGTAACACTTAACTTCTATAGTATTAAAGACGTGCCACGGTATATTTGGCTACCTTCGCTGCCACTATGTGAAGATGACTGTACCAATACAATGTGGAATGAGCTTCCTGTCGAGGTTTTCCCGAGGAACTACAGTATGGGATTCTTCAAGAAAGGAGATTATACATTTTTTAAGGTTCGGCAACTCGTATGTAGCTCCCACCATGCGCATGCGCCCCCTGGAGCATGCCGGGGGCGTGCGGCCCCTGGAGTTGCAGGCGTCCATAGGCTGCGGTGACAGCTTACCATCAGGCGTTCCGTACGCTTGTTTGCCACCGACGTGGTATAAATATAAATTAAAAAAAAACATAGTTATCGAATTATCGAACTACCAGTCAAGACAGTCTACCACTTTTTGCTTCTATTATTTGTATATTAAAGTCCAAAAGTGGCATATCACTTGTTTTGGCTGACTCTACACGAGTAAAACAAAACAATAATGAAAAAGCAGCGGTTGTGTCGGGGATACAACCGTGAATTAAAATAAATAAATAATAAAATAAATAAATATTAGGGGACATTTTTTACACAAATCGAACTAGTCCCACAGTAAGCTCAATAAGGCTTGTGTTATGGATACTAGACAACGATATATTTAATAGATATATACTTAAATACATAGAAAACATCCAAGTCTCAGGAACAAATGTCTCTGCTCACCACAGAAACAATTGCCCTTACCGGGAATCAAACCCGGGACCTCTAGCTTCGGAGGCAACGATACTACCAACTAGGCTAAAGAGGCCGAATTAAATTAATTATATACTTGTTACGTTGCCTACCTATTTATTTTACATACATACATACATACATACAACTCACGCCTATATTCCTAAAAGGGGGAAGGAAGAGCACAGGAAAATTAATTTCAGTGCCACTTTTAGCAATTGTAGGTTTATAGATAGAGAAAATGTGATGTGCAGTGAGAGGTTGTTAGCCCATCGCCCGCAAGATACTTCAACCTGATTCCCATAGTCGACTCTTACGACACCCAAGGGAAAAAGGGGGTGGTGCTATTTTATTCCGGCATCTCTCGGGTATTTCTTTTCGTCACTAAAAAGGATAACCATCAATGTAAAATAAAACACAATAATAGTTTTATGCTTTACTACGAGTATTTGGTTGATAATCACCGATAACATCACTTTTAGCGCCATATAGCGTAACTTAAGAAAGAAATACTTAGTAAAGAATAAATAATAACATTTATGATGTTTGTTCAAAGTTAATCTCGATTTCAACCCTTCATCTTTAACCAAAACATCAAAGACTCCCCCGTATCAAGTTAAAAAACAAAAGACAGGGCGGGCACAGATTGTTTCCGTGTTTACCGGTTTTCACTTTTAATTTCCGATTCAAAACACGCTGGATTATTGGCAACATTAGTTTTATATACAGGCTGTGGCCTGTAATAGGAGCAAAAAATTTAAAGGCATTCCTTAGAGCATCTGCAGTAACCTCTTGTGTCCAAAATAAAAATATCTTTTTTCACTTGGGAGAAATTTTGATCTAAAGTTATGACCTCCAAGTAAAGGATCTTGGCTGGTGGCCGCGCTATAATCTCGTGGTCGAGATTATAGCGCGGCAGTCACTGCTGATATTGAGGAAGCATCTAGTTATGACTCATTAAATCGTTGTTGCATTTTTGGTTTAAAAGGATATTTATACGAATTTATAAAAAAAAAATGTGTTTTTTAAATAAATAGTTATTAATATAGCTCTAGTCTGCTATAGGCAGCAGCATTCCTAGAGTGCGGTGGAGATACTGCGATCGCCAACCTGCATGCCAAGCGTGGTGATTATGGCATTTACCCCCCATGAAATTGGGGGAGGCCTATGTCCAGCAGTGGACGTCCTAGGGCTGATATGCTATATTTGTGAAAAAACAAAATCCAAAAAAAAGTATTTTTTCCAGTTAAAACCATTTGGAAATAATTGCTTGAGAGCTGAATAGTGTACCGTTTAATTTTTTGCTCCTGTTACAGGCCACACCCTGTATTATACAGCTAAGATATGTTTCAGAATTGACCTAAAACGTGTTTTATGCATCATTATTATATCCAATAAACGTGTTATCTTAGCAAGTAAATTAAATGTGATATATTTTTTCAATAAAGCACATTGTTAAGGACTTTCAATCAATAAAATCTAATTCGTTTGAATACGATACGAAAATTAGCTAACTTCAAAATGTATGGGTAACTTGCGTGACGTAGTGGAACAATATAAATTTCACTAATTAGAAGTTCTTAACTGCCTATTTTTTTAAATATCTGTACTGTAACGCATAAAAACAAATCAAATCAAATATCGAATTCCCAGCCCAAAACTCCTCTCAAATAACATCGGCAGTCGCAATCGTATCGGCATTTCAAACAAAATGCCCCATTCTTTTTATACCCAACAGAGCATTAAGAAAATCTGCCGGCAAATCACCCGCCAAAAGCATTCCTCTAACATAATAAAAAAACTCGCCAACAGTGACATAACAATAAAATATACAAACGTTCTTAAGACAAAAATACGCCTTTACCCTCAACCCCGCTGAAAAGAGAAGCACGTACACAATCATCCCAAGTTAGAACGGGACCGCTATAACGTTAGAACGACGTCTTAAACCCCATTTCTATTGGCCGATTTGTATCGAATAAAAGTGTTCCCGGTTTTCTATTGGTTGCCGCGCGTTTGAGTTTTTTTTATGGCTGCGTTGAATTTTTTTTACGATTTCTGATGTTTATGGAGCGATCGTAAGCAGGTTTTCGGTTTATTGAATGTTTTCGAGTTATTAAGTTGCCTGTTTGGATTCGTTTGAAATTAGGGTCTGTTTTAGATGAAGTTGAGGTTAGGGAGGGTACACACTACATTTTATTTACACGTAAGGTCTTTTAATGTCTTTTTTATATCACAAAGATTACATATTTTTGGAATTGATTGAGTAAATTTTTAACTACCTTTCGTTTTCGAGGTCTGAGTTTATGGAAATTTGAACAGTGTATTGCGAAAAAATAAACGTCAATAAACTCACTAGTATGTTTCAATATAGGTAAATACTCAACAAATGACATAAATGAACTTTATTCTGCAAGTAGGGCGCAATGGCACTTTTACAAGTCAAAATCTACTAGCGTTTCTGCAAAAGAAGACCACTGTCGAGAAGAAACGCCGAAATAAACTCGACAGTCAGTCATTTTCTGAATAACATTTTCTGAACAACACACAAATGAATAACATTTAAATAAAAAAAATTGGTCTTATCTAGATCAGGTCCTGATTACGGTAGAATAGAGCGATCCGTCCAAGCGAGCCACCCAAAAGGCGCCAGAGAAATGTATTCTGTATTTTTTTTTTATTCTGCATTTATAATGCCTAGCTTGGTGCCGAGAGCAGCCGATCTACCATAGAGCTGGTCATGTAAGTAACGCACAGGCAGCGAAACTTTGGTGCCGATGACATCATTATGACGCAACTAAATTGGCATACAGGATGTTTTTATAAATTATACACAACATAGTTTTACCACGCTTTGACAGATGCAACAGTTGTCACTAGCACGCCGATTTAATAGCAATGTCAAAGATTTATTGTATTATAATAGAAATTTATTAAATCCATATAAAAGTCTTGATGTATCATTTTTGATCCTTCTCTTTTAATGTGCTTTTTAGTTTTTAAATGTTTTTCTATGTTACTTGGTTTAGCTGTTAAATTTTGCTGACAGCAGGAGCAAAACATTTTTTCATTTTTAACAACTAAAAAGGAAACGTCTGCAAATACGACTGCATAGACTCCATGGCGACTACGGTCAAGCGATACCTATAATGTGTACCTTATAAATGTTGTACCTTATCAATTCACATTTCTTAAATTCACGAATAAAAAATACTAAAACTATGTACAATATTGCCTTCGATAATTTTCTGATGTAAATGACAAAGACAGTTAGTAATGATGTTTTTATAAGTACTGGCCGTCTCAAGTGTCAATAAAATATCCGTGTACTAAAGAGGCCAATAAGTTGTTAGTGATTAATGATTATCTATCATCTAAATAAAAACACTCTGTATGAAGCCGCTACGTCATACGTCTGTCATCGGCACCAAAGTTTCGCTGCCTGGTAACGCAATAAATCAGCTGAATGCTGTTAAAGCTGTGCTGCTATATGTATGTCATCCAAAGTCAAAATGGTAGCTTGTGGACGGACACACTTTTAATTCAATTTTTTTTTCGGATTCATTTTTAGCGTTATTCCCAGTACAGGTGCATCCTGAAGGATGCCTGGGGTCCGCTACCTAATCCCAAGAATTGGCGTAGGTACTAGTTTTTACGGAAGCGACTGCCATCTGACCTTCCAACCCGAGGGGGAAACTAGAGCATATTGGGATTAGGCTTGGCAAGTGAGTGGGCAACTTGACTGTTAGAGGTTCTCAAGCCACCCGGAGGCCTCTAACTTGGCTTAACGACTGCTAACATAGACAGCAACCGGGATCAACGGCTTAACGTGCCTTCCAAAGCACGGGAGCGCTCAATTAGTAACCACTCAAAGCGGTCACTCATCCAAGGACTGACCTCGCCCGACATTGCTTAACCTCGCATACCGCACGCGCCGCTGGGCCACGAACGCTCCCCGGTACGCTAGCGGGTTTATTCAGATTTATAAAAAAAAAAAATGTGTCTAGTCCCCAACCCTTGCCAAGTCAATGTGGCATTGGGAGCGTCCATTAATCACGTAACATGTTCAAGGGGAGGAGGGGGTCGATAAGATTCAATAATTTTAATGAAACGCCAAAAATCATTTTATAATAATCCAAACATCAACATTTAATTTGACAAAAAATTCAATTAAATAATCTAACATTTAGTAAATATATAAGGCATCGTAAAACGTCAATTCGTCGTCTTATGCTTGCTTTATTGTTATAACCATGAATAGCCGAGCAAACCTCACACAAACGAGTCAATTAAGCTTATAAGCATCATATTCAGCCATTAAGATACAGAATGCCGTAAGTTAATAAGGGTAAACGTTTCCAAGAAAATTTATAATACAATAATACCTAACCAAAATAACTTAAATAATATAAAAACAATTAAAACTAACTTAAATCTAAAACAGACCTTTGAGGCATTGTACCAAGGATGCTGGCGGCATTTCCTCAATGTATCGCAATCCACCACCACCACCACATCAGCCGAAGGACGTCCACTGCTGGACATTGGCCTCCCCCAATTTCATGGGGGGTAAATGCCATAATAATGTATCGCAATGCTGATGAGGAATTAAAAAAACATTTAACTTTTTTCTCAGAATATGGACTTTTTGAGCTTTTGAGCAATCTACTCAGAATCAATAGCTCTATCGGCTTTAGACGAAGAAGAAAGTGTCCCCAGAACAGTTTTGTTACTTCCTATTACCTACCTACATTTATACCAAGTAACAAAATTGACATCGAAATTTTGTATGCATTTTTGGGGACACTTTTTTTCTTTTAGGATCAATAGCGTTCTTGATTCTGAGTCGAATGAGCCCAAAAAGTTTATATTCTGAGGAAATATTAAAATGCCCCAATTTATTTTATGTTACTTTTTATTATTAATTATCATAATTGATTTTTTGATACGTTGTGCGAGGATTGATCGTGCTGTTCATATGATCACGCATAACAAAATATGTCCGTAACTTTGGAAATGTGGGGTCATTAATAGTCATTATGTCAGTTACTGGCCAGCTAATTTAGTACGCTGGTCCGTCGTGACGACCCCATTTTTAAGTTTTTTGTTCTATTGTGTCTATTTCAATCGTGAACTAAGTTTTGGGTTTGATTTTGTTTTTATACGACTTTCATGTGTCTTTGTAGCATGTAATCTTTAGCTATTTTATCTAATTTTGATTAACGAAATGACGAGATGACGCGTAACAGAGATGTATGGGGAAAAAAAGACATGCTAAAATAATTGGGACAAGGGCAAGCGAATTATGACCTATTAAATTAATCTAATTTGGTGAGCTCAATTTGTTATTTCTTTATTTATTTAAACTATATAGCAGAATAAACAAATAGTACAGATGGTAATGTTTGTTAGCAAAATGTGTACATATTTGTATCTATTACTTAGCTGTAGATCACAACCCCGTATATATATAATTTTATAAATGACAAACGACACTAACTTTGACTCAATCTGGCACGAAACATGCATTCCTTCTCACGGAAATACCCTCCCCTTAAGTTCTGGAGATACGCCATTTTGTTTTGCGGCCGAATAATCTTAATTGGCTCGCAAATTAATTGGTGCTTCAAAGCAATCAGTACAAAGGATAAGCTCCTGGCTTATGTATGAAGTTTAATGCCTCGTAAAATGGTAGTGTGTTATGCTTAACATGTGTTTCGGTTTCCGACATACAGCAAGGTTGACTATTTATTTAACACATTCAGTGCCAGTGAGACACCAACTTCTAGACGGCTACTCACTGATCCGTGAGTACGTGATTTCGATTATTTCGACCGACATAGCGTAGAACGACATATACATATAGGTTCCGACATTTTTTATCCACTCAATTGCTCCCATATAGGGAACTAGTGGCTGTTTATATAATAAAAATACAGCCTCACAGTACTATTAGTAGTCCATATTTCCACACCCACCTTTCCTACGGAATCGACCTTTGGGGTCTAGCTGCAGACAGTCGTCCCTTTATCATACAAAAGAAACTTGTCAGATCTATGTGCCGGGTACCGCCAGATGAACCGGCGAGAGAACTCTTTATAAGACTACGAATCTTAACGGTTCTCTCACTTTTTATATTGAGGTGAGCAAGTTACTGCGACGCAGTAAGGACCAATTCACCACCGCCGCCACGCGGGACTCGTCTAGGCGAAAGCCTGCTTTGATTATTCCTAAATGTAGACTTACAAAGACATGTAACTCTTTTCAAATTAAGGGGCCTCGTGTTTTCAATAGGTTACCTGCCGAAATAAAAGATGCTTCCTCAGATGTCATTTTCGCACGTAAGCTCAAGTGTTTCCTGGTCCAAAAGGCCTTTTACTCGGTTACCGAATTTTTACAGGGGCTATTATTTATATAAGTTATTTACTGTGTTTGACATACGTATTGGAATTTTTTATAAAATATTATGTATTTTATTAGTACCTATATTCATTTAATTGTCAATTTATGTAGCCTGTAGTGTATATATTTGACATGTTTATTGTGTATGACGATGTATGATCAATGCAAATAAATGATATGATATGATATAAAATTACAATGCTACAATGGAAACCTATTTTTGCGATAGTTTACCCGTGCAGGATGCTACTTATCACTGATATCATCATCATCATCATCATCAGACGTCCACTGCTGGACATAGGCCTCCCCCAAAGACTTCCACAATGACCGGTCCTGCCCCACCCGCATCCAGCGGACTCCCGCGACCTTCACCAGGTCATCGGTCCACCGTGTGGGGGGCCTGCCCACGCTACGCCTTCCGGTACGTGGTCGCCACTCGAGAACCTTTCCGCCCCAACGGCCATCGGTTCTACGTGCTATGTGCCCCGCCCACTGCCACTTAAGTCAAATCACTGATATAACCTTTTAGATATATAGCTATCGAAATATTCAATTGGACAACTCTCTGTCGGTCGGATATAGGTGCAAAACATAGAGACTCAGAGAATAAAACAATACGAACTACGAGTAGTGCGTTAATTTTGAAATTAGTCCTAATTATCAATACAAAGGTATTTCCCAACACGAAACAAATTAATTCAACATGTCTTTAAACCATTGTGTCTTAACAAGCACACCCCAATCGTTTAAAATTTCAAAAACCCAATCTATCCAGCACCATATAAATTCCCCGCGCGAACAGTTTGGCCAACATTAAAGATTATCTCAGTTTAATTTATAAATCGAACGGGGGACTTGCCGGTTGCATCTGACGTGGAATAATTGTAGGGTGCTCTGTGGCAAGGCGATGGGTAGACAGGGCGGGTTTTTTTTTATTATTGTATGACCTGCCTGAATGTAATAGTTTCATGCCAATATGTATCATATGAGTTTTTACCAATGTTAAACTGTTAAAGGGATTTAAACAGTTTGTATGGTAGGTAAGTAATGTTCAACGGGTGTTCTTCTTATAAGGTTAGGTTATTTTAGGTATTATATTTGTATTTAATTCTAATTTTTTTTCGTTATTTTTAGTTTATAAATTATTTTTGTTCGTACTCGTATGGCTGTATAAATATGTTTTATAATATCACAAAAGATGGGTCCCCAGGTGACGGGTAAGAATAGTGCCACCCCATGCGTGTCATAACATTAAAGTAGATAGGAATCGGGTCTAAGTGGGTTGTGGGCGATAGACAAAAACCGACCAACCTATAACTGCCTAGCAAGCACGATAGTTTATATTTATACTGTCACATTTCACGTGGCGTTTTAGTACATTTCGGCCATAAAACGTAACGGTATAAGCTACCTTGCTAACTACGTGCTCACGATTTTAACGTACTCCTATAACTCACGCCTATATTCCCATAAGGGGTAGGCAGAACACTTGAAAATTAATTTTCAGTGTCATTTTTAGTAACTGAAGGTTTATAGACAGGGAAAATGTGATATTGCAATGACAGGTTGCTAGCCCATCGGCCACAACACAGTTCAATATTTTTTTTCAATTGAAACCATTTGGAAATAATAGCTGGAGAGCTCAATTGTGTACCGTTTAATTTTTTGCTCTTATTACAGACCGCACCCTGCATAATTATAATTAGGGATGCGCCGAATATTCGGTTATTATTCGGTATTCGGCATATTCGGCGTATTTATGAATGTTCGGTTTTCGGCCGAATTTTTCGGTTGAACTGCCGAATATTTACCGAACAATTTAAATGGTTTTTGTCAACGAGTTGGCACAAATTGTGAATTATATTGTTGTGAGATTTACATTGTTGAGTTGTAACATTTACATTTTCAATGTTATTAAACTTTCTTTATAATCCAAATTTCACTTTGATAATGATCAAGAGTTTTACCGCTAAATTAGTATGTTTTAGAATAATTGATGAAGGAATTACGTTGAACCGAATAATTCGGTGGAATATTCGGTTCGGCAAATGCTGGACCGAATATTCCACCGAATGTTCGTATTGAACCACAGCTGTTAAGTACCTAGCTAACTATTACTAATCATATTTATAATTTATAAGTATTTAAGATGATTGTGTGCATTTACCTAGTAAGGTACAGTCAAGTGCAAAAATATGGGTGCGTACAACTTGCTCAAAAATATGTCCCATAGCTCTTATGTCGGCGGATTAAGGTTGCGGTACCTATTTATGAGAGGATTAAATCGATACGTATTTTTGCAGTTGACCGTACATATAAGAATACCAGGAAAATGAGGGCTATCTCGCCAATAAACTTAATGTTTGGCGATTATAATGTACCATACAAAGCTTTAGAAAAAAAATAAAAATAAAATATTTGGTAAAAACCGTATTCGGCGCATCACTAATTACAATTAGTTATCTGCCATGTCTACCCATCCCAGACTCTGTGGCGAGGGTTCTTCCCCGGAGGGTGATTTTTACTTCATGCCTCTAGATTACTCCTAATCGGCGAGGGGAGTTGCGGCTATTACGTACCCCGTCCGAAAAGTCACAAGTCACAATATTTTCTTCAATTCGTAGGAGTTCTTTTTATTCAAATTTTTGTGGACAATGTAGCTGTATTTTTGTACACTGGATAGGGTAAATTAAGCCGGTGTCCGAATTTAGATTCAAATGACTGTTACTAGAGTAACTTACTAAATATACCTAGTTTTAAGTCATCCAAAACATACTAACAATTTGGGGGATCAAAAAAAATAAGATCCGAAATAAAATTATTATTATTATAAAAAGTAAAACTTATGAAAGGAGAACTTAAGTCATTCAAAGAAGGATAATCTATCAGTCAAATGCACTTTGACTAATAGTAGGGTACCTAGTACAAAGATTATAGATGATAGTAATGCGTTCATGCGGATTAGGCTTGTCAAATAAATGGGCAATTTGACTGTAAGAAGTTCTCAAGCCGCCCAAAGGTCTCTAACTTGACCTATCGACTGCTGTCTAGACTGCTGTCTAGTAGACAGCAGCCGGGATCAACAGCTTGACTTCCAAAGTACGGGAGCGCTCAGTTAGTAACCACTCAAAGTGGTCACCCATCCAAGCCTTGAACACGGCCGACATGGCTTGACCTCGCATACCGTACGCGGTACGCAGAGGCCGCTGCGGACCGCAAGCGCTCCACAGGTGATGCTGCGAAATGTAAATTGTATCATTTTAAAATTTTCCCATACAGTTGTTGATTTGGTAACTTGCGTGTGTCGTCATAACCAACATTTGATCATCTCTGAGCGTATTGTGACAATCTCAATCAAAGGACAATACACCCTCCCCCATCAAACATAACTAACAAGCATCAAGGTCTAGCTGCCCTAACTAAACGACGCATATATTTGGACCAGATCTTCCAATATTAACTTATAAATAATTATATTAATCATCCCCTCTTCTTGAAAAGGTTTTTCTTAAACTGCCCCGCCGTATTCCCCCTCGCCGCCCCTTAGCATTCCATATCAGCCTTTGCCATTCCAATTCTGCTAGGAACAGTTTCATTAGAAGAGCCTGTCATGCTTATAATACCAACGTACTATTTTCCTCTGTATGGACCGTTTGTTTCCTAAATAAAACAAAATACAATTGCTTCATAACGAAATTAACGAAGTAGTCTTTTGCTTGATAATGACACATTTTTGGGACCTACGCCGTCTCCCAAGCTGGCAATCAATTACCCACTGACCGCGACAACGCGCGCAGCTGACGCGCCCTTTTCGCCCCAAGGGACCCCTGTCGACACTACTGTTCACTAACATACAAACATATTAATTAATTTTTCTCAAACATGCAATGAAATAATGATGTTATGTTTCTTATAATAGGCTGCGAAGTATGACGTTTCAGGTGCGGCTAGGACAAGAGGTCGTTAATGCAATTTCATACAAATGTTGCAGGCCTAGGCCGGCAAAGTCCTCTTTTTTAATTTCCACTCCACATAAATTTGTGGCACAGGCATCATGACATTCTGCCACTATGCGTATTAAAAATAAAACTTTGATTTTTTTGTTGTTTATTTCATTGCATGTTTGAGAAAAGCAATATACATACCTCGGCGGGAAATATGAGGTTGCCCGCCTGAGACCTATCCGACCTCGCTTCGCTCGGCCGTCTATATGTCTTCGGCCGGCAACCCCTTTCGTCCCGGCCTCTGTAGTAATGTACTATTGTATAAAGCAGTAACGCTGCTAACGAAAGCTGTACGCCTTCCTAAGGCGTTATAGGAGGGAACTAGTGAAAGATTCCGTGCCCGAGCTTGGTTGTTCCGATAGCTCAGAGGCTAGAGCGATTGGCCGCGTATGCCGGATGTCGCAGGTTCGAATCCTGTTCAGGGCATTTTTTTTTTCAATTTTTCCCTTTAATTTGTAATTTTAAATTTGAAACATTATATTGCGAGTACGTTGCTTTACAACATAGAACTAGTGGCTTCTGTGAGCTGTAAACTTTGCGTGTGATATTTTTAGGGTTCCGTACCCAAAGCGGGGCCCTATTACTAAGACTTCACTGTCCGTCCGTCCGTCCGTCCGTCTGTCCGTCCGTCCGTCCGTTCATCTGTCCGTCTGTCACCAGGCTGTATCTCATGAACCGTGATAGTTAGACAGTTGTAATTTTCTCAGATGATGTATTTCTGTTGCCGCTATAACAACAGGGTACTAAAAACAAACTAAAATAAATATTAAAGGGAGATCCCATACAAAAAATCTTTAAAATAAGTAGCGCGTTGCCTTCATCAGGGTCTCAAAATGTATATGAAAACTAAAATCCGACTCGCACTTGAGCACTTACTAATAGTCGTGTTGAGATGTTTTTGACCACCTGGTTCGCTCCGATATAAATGGTTGCGACTGTAATATATGTCAAATCAATGAAACAGGCATTAAGTCTATTCCCAGTTTAAATCCGTATTCCTGATTGAAAAAAAAAGGCTTAGTGAATCTACCTATCAAATGTATAACATGTTGCTTATGTTTAAAACCCTCACACAAAAAAAAACGAAAAATATCATGAATATATTATGAATTTTGTGATTTTGAAAAAAAATATTAAAGGGACAGCAATGCACTTGAGATTCCTCTGGAGTCGCAAGTGTCCATAGGCTACGGTGTCTGCTTACCATCAGGCAGGCCGTAAGCTTGTTTGCCACCGACGTAGTATAAAAAAATGAATTTATTTGAATACCATTCAACAATTACATGATTTTATTTCATCGTCATCATCATATCAGCCAAAGGACGTCCACTGCTGGACACAGGCCTCCCCAAAGAGTGCCACAATGACCGCGGGGGCCAATTCTCGGGTACGATCGAGATGATCTCTATTCGAGATTCCATACAAGTGACTCTACCATTCTATACAATGTCACGATAGACATGAATCTCGATCGGACCGAGAATTGGCCCCCTGCACCGCCCGCGACTTACAGAATGTTCGAATTGTTCGGAATAACCAGTCCAGTGTATCCTGTGTATCACCTCCTAAATTTCCTACATTGTTATTCCGAACAGCCTGTATACCAGGAACAAAAAAATACCTGGCAATATTTATCTAAATTAATTTCATGTTTACTGTGCGACTGCAAATAAGTTTCATCTATAGTAAATGGGTTATCTGTACCGCTATATAGTACAATGCCATCTGTGGTCGGCACTTTCTATAATCTATACCAAAGTACGGATGCCTCTCAAAGCAAAATAGGTATTAAATTCATAATAATAAACACCAAATTCCCATCACAGTCCACGTAGCCAATGAATCTAATTTTCGGACGGTCTGGTTCGAATTGAAATATTCATATTTGGAATGAATATTCAAACGGAGCCTGTTTACATTCACGGCGTTCCAATTTCGAATTGTTGAATTTATTTATTTTGCCGCGGTTTTTTCGGCGGGAGTTTTCGGCCATGATTGACAGGCCATATTTGCGTTCCATAGTCAAATAGTTTATTTTTTTTATTTTTGGCATTCAAATTTGTGATTTGTAAGCATGTTGTGCAATCGTTTAAATTTAAATAGTGTTGTTTATTTAACCCTTCGATTAGGGTTGACTTTTATTCAAATGCAAATTGTTTGTCATTGAGTCTTAAGCACACACCTTTTTTGCAACATTTAAATTGTTAGTAAATTATAAACATTGCTAACTAGTCAAAAAATTAGGATTGATACGCCGGTTGCGCGAGATTTTTTTTTTATGAAAGTTATTAATGCATAAAGACCCTAAAAAAGTGAGTCTTAAGCATTATATTACGTAGTTATTGAATCGAAATACAATAAGAAATTGAGGAGGAGGAGGAGAAGTGCTTTTAGTTCGCCAATTTATCCAAGTGGTCCCAAACTGGCACACTAAATTACCTGGACGCTAACCGAAATTATGATCCTTAACATCATTATTGTGATTCAAATTGTAGGTATTTTTATTTATTCTTAGCTGTCCCCGCGACTTCGTTCCGTCCAAAACGTCTGAGGAAATGATTTAATTTATGTATAATTTAACGATATTTTAACAGCTATTCTGCTATTCGGAGCGAAGAGAAATCCAAAAAAAAAAACAAATACTAACACGATTCTGTTTTATATATGTAGACGTACCTAGAATCTTCAGATTTTGGTAGGTCTACTTAAAACGAAAATGTTGACCCTGTATATGTTACAAAATTTTAAAAACTCATTGAATATTTGTTAAACTTCAGCTTTGAAGGAACCGGGAAGTTCTAACGATGAAAGAAGTTCCCGGTAAATATTGCCAAAGTTTTGCCTCATTAAAATGTAAGCTTCCATAAATAATGAGAGGTAAACGATTTATTGAATTTCTGAGCGTTTAAAACGACTCTATACTTAAGGGGGATTGGCACCAATTTACGATTACTGACCAATCAACGTTAAATATAGCGGCGGCAGCTGTCATCCCATAGATACTTGTCAAAGTTAACTGTCAGATTTAAACGAACAGCTGACGCTTAAAACAGCAGCTGTCTCGATAAGTATTCGAGGGCTTAAGTTTCCTGCCAAGAAACTGTCATGCAGTTTGGCAGATAAGCATATCGTACACTGTAAATCTACTTTTTTATGAATAATTAAAAAAAAAACTTGCATGATTATCAAACAAAATTTCACGAGAACGCCACGAAATCTGCCATCCGCCGGTCGGACATAAACGGAGACCTTCGTTTCAGTCGGTCAATGAAGAAAGAAGAATAGTAGATTGTTCACCAAGGGTTGAAAGCTTCCCATTTCAGACGAGATATTCTGGCGCCCGAACGTAGTGAGAGCTCCAATAATTCGAGACTGAAATGTTTCAAGGCTTTTCATTTCGAATACGAGGAAACTTAAAAAAGAAAACAAATATGCAAAAACTTTTCTGAATCAGTCAAATTACATCGAATCCATTTAAAATCGGACCATTTGGGTGGGAACTGGTGACTGATATGAATAGTGTTTGTGTGTGGACCATTTCCTGGAAACGGATCTAAAAAGTTTATATTCTTTATATTTAACAAAAGAATGCTAAATATATTTAAAACATTGGATTAATAACCTTTTTGTTTATTTACATAATTTAAATATTTAAAATATACCTGACCTGATAAGTTTATGCAAAAAAAAATTATGAGTTTAGGAGGCGCTCAGTCATAATTTATTTTTTATTAACGTAATTTAAAATATTAAACCCATAATAATTATTAACAAAGTTTAAAATCAATACAATTTTACGGAGATGGCTGTACATTCTTCTGCCATTGCTCATATTTTTTTATTACTTATAGCCTATGGGGCGACATGCCTCGCTTTCAACCCGCTTCTTAGGTCAAGTATGACCTACTTTCAGAGTACGAGGAATGAAAAAGACATTATTTTGTATCAAAATATACTGTTGTCAAGTACCGGCGCAACTCAGTCTGTAGTTACTGCGAGGGCCCGATTTACTCCAATTTGACAGTTACAGCGTGCTCGTGACAGCTTAGTAATTGGTAATCGTCAAAATGATCGCCGCTGGCTACTTTTGAATGGCGGGAACTATTAGGGATTGTAAAATTACATCGTTACAATTTCACCAAATACACGAGAGTTAAACCAATTTTAAAACTTTGTTAACTCTTGGGCGCCTTTGCGCCCGGAATGACACGGGCGGGTTATTTGACTGATTATACTTGGCATGTGAACTTAATGTGAAAATAAAGGTAAACCACTTGACTTTATTCCATCCAATTGATGGTAACAGGTGGAAATAACCATATTTCTCTTCTCGATAAGACATCATCATCAGTTTTATACGTCTCACAGCTGGGCTCAAGCCTCCTATCGTCGATGACATGACTTTTTTTAAATATAAGTCAAAAAATACTCGTAAGCTCATTTAATTAAAAAAAATTATTATTACAATCAATAATCGCCAACAATGACGCCTGCACATCATCGCGAATACACAAAAAAATCACATTAACGCAAATTGAAATCCCATTTCCAATACAAAACTCCAATATTTTATTCTCTATGGCAAAAATCTAACAGTTTTTTGGAATAAACACCGTGTCCACGTATTGTGTAGCTGACGGCGCGTTTATTGATGGCTTTGAGGCGTGGTCGCCGGTGCCCCGAAAAAGAAATACGTTTTGGCGCGATTGTCGTTGGATTTTTTTTGAAAAATATGGGTTTAATGGAAAATATATTGTGCAAGGGTTAGGGTGATAATTTATGGCGTTAATTAAATTGAAATAGTAATATAAATTAGTTCATTTGTTTTAGTTGTAATAAATAATAAATCGTTTAACTCGCAAAGCGCTCCACTTCTACGCTATGAACAAAAGTTAAATGGATTTTCCACGGATATGAAATTTACAATAGGATTTTCCAAGTTTAAAAATAACAAGGAATTCATCAGGCGTTTTTTTGCGGAATTTCATGGTAAATCTTTAGAACAATATTCCTTACCGCAAAGGATTATTGTTCTAGAGATTTAAAAACGACATCTTTTAGATTTTTGCATACCATTTCTCTGCCTAAAAAGACAAAGCTAATCATTGACAATAATTTTATTCCCCCAATTCATCGATATTGTTATATCTGCGGTCCATTCATGGGCAGATGCTTTCACGCCCTCGCAAAATGATGAATCACTCCACACTATTAAATGACATGTCAGTTATGCCATAGACAAACGTTTTTTCATCAAAAACGGCGCGGAATTTAAAAAAGCAAATTTGATTTCCGAATGACAAATAGCGCTCGCCGATTGGCGTAGCCAATCAGTTATTGATAGATGTTCGATATTTGAAATTGACGCTATTTGTCAGTTTTAAATATGGAACGTGGAATTGCGTGTATAATTGATTTTCGTGGAGGATCATTAGCGATAAAGACGTTAAAGAGATGTTGCTTATATTTTAAGATGGATGGCGTTTGATGAGTTAACGGTTTTGTTACTTTCGGTAAAAAAAACGTTCTCATGTCATTGCGCCGGTTACGTGACTAGCTTTAGTTAGCGACCACCTGCAAGAGTTTTTTCATTGACAGTGTTATAGACATCACAGTGAGCCATATGCAGTTTTAGTCGTACATTAATAGAAATCTAGGAAAGAAACAAGAAAATATCCTTACAGTTCAATAACTCATCTAAGCGGGACACTAAATTAGGTGGTCGGTAACCGGCACAAAAATCGTATACTTTCTTAGTATTGAGAGTATTATAATAAGATTATTAAGTATTCATTTGTACAAATTTCATTATTAAAAAAAATGTCGAACATACCGGAAGGCGCAGCGTAGGTAAGACCCCCCCATAAGGTCGGCCTGTTTAGCCCGGTTGGTAGTGACACTGCCTCCGAAGCTAGAGGTCACGGGTTCGAATCCCGGTAAGGACATTTGTTTTTGTGGTGAGCAGAAGCATTTGTCCCTGAGACTTGGATGTTTTCTATGTATTTAAGTATATATCTATTAAATATATCGTCGTCTAGTACCTAAAACACAAGCCTTATTGAGCTTACTATAGTACTAGTTCGATTTGTGTAAAAAATTGTCCTATAATGTTTATAAAAAAAAAAGATGGACTGATGACCAGGTAAAGGTCGCGGGAGTCCATTGAATGCGGGTGGCGCAGGACCGGTCATTGTGGCACTCTTTTGGGGAGGCCTATGTCCAGCAGTAGACATCCCTCGGCATCGATGATGATGATGATGAACAAATTTCATTATCAACCGACTCCTGAATTCACACTCACTAACAAAGCTGATCTTTCAGCCCAGAGGGAAACTAACATAACCTGGACCTTTTTAAGGCACGAGTGAATAGGCGTCCTCTGGGTGAGCACGCTTCATCGTCGGCCTCATCTTTGCCCCCTGGCTAGATGCCGGCCAAGAGCAATCCCATTTTTAATTTAAAAAAAAACTAGACCTTTTGGGATTTCGGTCACCACCAGACCACTGTTAAATATCAGATGATAATGATAATTAATTATGTTTTCTTAGTATTGTTATTGCGTTCAAAGCACAGAAGCGCGGCACAGCGTCGTTGCGTGGCGGAGGCGGTTTTTGGTGAAGCGAACGCGGTCCAGGCGACGTCCTACCAAAAAAACGCGCTAGTATTCGATAGCACGGTAGAGCGGCGGCGGCGTGTGTGACATATGAAGCAGTAATGACAGTCGATAGTTTCGGAAAGATCAAAAATGCAAAACCGCCTCCGCGCCGCACCGCGCCGCGCCCGCTCTGCTGTGCTACCGCGAACTTCGAAAATCGAACTTCGTGTCGTGCCGTCCCTTTCACTCTCGTTTTATACTCTCTATGACGGAAAGGGACGGTACGATACGAAATTCGATTTTCGAAGTTCGCGGTAGCACAGCTGTGCGTTTCGACTCTGTCTCTCGTGTCGGCGTTCGAACTTTACCTATACATATTACCTACTGCTATGAATTTCTTTTAATAGAGCTCACTTTCTCCTCCCGTTCGATTTCTTACTCAACCTTCCTTCCTCAGGTCAAAATCTGGTTCCAAAATCGCCGCATGAAATGGCGCAACTCAAAAGAGAGGGAGCTGTTAGCCTCAGGGGGCTCCAGAGAGCAGACCCTGCCGAACAAGAACAATCCACATCCGGACCTGTCTGATGCTGAGGCGGATAAGCAGAAACTCTCACCCGTTCCGGAGGATGAGGACAAGAAGATGTTTGCCAGCACTTCTGGGGAGTTTAGAGGTAAGATCGATATACTGTAGTAATAAAGGCGGATGAATTGAGAAGTGGGATAATATCGACAGACTACGGTCCTACGGATAATTCTGGTGTTTAGAAGTACCGATACAAAAACACACAGAGACAGGACAGAGAGACAGGTTATGGCGTTGTCAGCATTCCGTACGCCCCAAGAAAGTCTAACACGTGGCTTGTTCCTGAGTCGTCTGCGGGTTGTAATAATTTATAAAAATAATAATTTATATTAATCCCTGAAGAAGCTAAAATCAACAATCTTTTCAGTGCATTTTTATAGACAGTTATTTATGGCTTATTGCCAAATGGCATTCTGAACCAGCCGGTTGGCTGGCATTGGGCTAAACAGAGATTTGTAAAAGGACAATTATTGTAGAGTTTAGAGGTAAGATCGACAGACTAGAATGTCACAGACGTTGTGGAGCTAGAGGTGAGTTCCGGAGGACGATCTGCGTAATCTCATCGGTGGGCACCCGCCACAAGTTCGGAAATCGTGTCGTCTCGCGTCCCAACCATGGTGGCTATACCACTGCTTTGCATATCTCCGGTGGAGTCTCACCCTAAGAGTGAAATGTGGTTAGAACTTTGCACATGCAACTAACAACTACCTAAGTTGGGGTTAAAAGTGGTATATTCATATTTTTAAAGTCCTCTTTCCTTGCAGGTTACGAAGACAAGATGGCCACCCCGTTCTACCGCGAGCCGTTCGCCCCCATGGACGAAGGAGACGACTTCGACAGTGACAGCGCGAGCGACGAGGAAATCAACGTGACATGACGTGTTTATACGTCATGTGGTGTACAGTTAATTTAAAGGGTTTAATAGTGTGATTGTTTAATCTGTCATCCGGCGTGATCCACCATCCACCATACCAGCCAAAGGACTTCCACTGCTGGACATAGGCCTCCCCCAAATTCACGGGGCGCATATGCCATAATCGCCACGCTTGGCATGCGGGTTGTCGATCGTAGTATTTCCACCGCACTCCAGGGATGCTGCTGCCCATCCCCCGGTGGTCCACCGTGATCGTCTTTGATAATCTCCGGGCGCGGGAGATGATGGGTACTGGAGAATTGTGAGATTTGTCAAAAACGGCACAGCAAAGGAAACAGCAACACAACATTTAGGACATAGTCAGCAGGAGCAGCCATGTATGCCTAAACATCGTATCTGGCTCGGAGCAATAATCAAATTCAATTTGTTCCTATTATCTTTCAAATTGACCCTATCATTAATCATTATCCATAATTTTCCTATCGTTTTTTAATTATTTCCTTAATTCGATATTTTTATCTAATACTGAAAAGTGTTGTATTTTCGTGTACACACAAGCAGAAACGCCAAAAATAGATAGTTTTGTCAAATAGATTGTAAAGAAAAAACATTTTATTTTTTCGAAAGATTACCGTTCCACGCGCTTGAGTAGCAAAATAATCGACCTTTTAAACAATCACATTAAAATACTAATATAATATATCTATGTAACTTAATGTCATTCTCAAACAAATGATACAGCTTCGTCGAGGCGAATAAGGGTGGTATTTCCGTAACGATGTAATCAGAAGTAGCTCTTATTGACTTCAACAAAGAGGTGCCTTTTTTGAGAATGACACTAATAAATAATAAGATGTAAGTATGTAGACTTAACATATAGTTTTGTCATTTCATTACTTAAATATTGCACGAAATATAATACTATCTCAATTTCACAAAGATACGGCCGTTGGTAAACAAACAGAAAATTCTGTAATATGTTATATATTATAGTGTACTGAGAAATAAATGCGCTACATATACATCCTAGCTTGCATAATCGCGTGCATGTTGGATAAATAGTTTTCGTTCCTTACTAGCAAATACGAGTATGTAAGTGCGAGAAAGACTTATAGACGATTCACATCAAACGGCCGGAGTCCGCGAAAACCCCACTAGGGGCAAAGGAATTCGAACTCTCCATACAGATGTTACATTTCATATTTGAATGGGTTGCGGGCAGCTGGTCGGAGCCGGCGCCGGCCCTGCCGCTGCCGTTTGGATACGAAGTCTAGCTTCTGTAATTCTGTATGGAGGGTTCGCATTCCTTTGACTCGGAAGGTACACACATACAAGACTCGCACGCGAGTTTCATTACATTGCGAGTTACCGTCATATAATGAGTTCCATCGATCTGTCAAACCGCGCAATGTAGTGGAACTCCCATAAGAGTCTCTCACGTGTATAAATGTCTTAATGCTGTATATCCGATACGAACGCGTTCATGCTAGGTAGGTCTACACATTAGCGGATCCAGGGAGGAGGGGGGCGAAAGGAATGACATTTCTTCATGCATTCATTCATTCAAGAGGCTCAAGCCCCCCAATAGAGCACCCACAGAGCACCTAAACCCTTCCAAGACAAATCCTCCATTAACCCTTTGAATGCTTTTATATTTAAATGAAGTGATCACTCAGACGCAAAGGTATCAAAAATTGATGAAACGTTTATACCAATAAAAACAATTCATAATATATTTTTTTTCATGATCAAAGTACACCTTCACTCCGACCTTTTTAGTGGTTGTTGGCGTGGTGGGCACGGCGACACACGACCACTTTATAGGTGCTTGGCGTTCAAAGGGTTAAACATAAATTAAAATCTCACCTCAGACCCACCAAGTTTTATAACAAATAGCGCTTTTCGGAGTTATTCCTACCCGTTACCATCGATAACAGCTAGGGATTTTCCTATCTGTTACCAGTGCCAAACTGCACCGAAGAAGAACTCAGTTATTTCCATTAAAGTTAGACGAGTATTTATGTATTAGAAGAGTGTTATTCCACCTGTTTACAATTTATGAGCACTGGTAACGTGGTAACAGCTAGGTTTTTACTCCTAGCCGGGAATAATAGGGGTGAAATATTTGTAACAAAGTGGGAATAAGAATAAACCATTAATAAGGCGCATCTTCACGGTTAACCGTTGCGGTTCTTCCCAGCTAGCATGATAGCTTATACCGTCATGTTTTATGTGACGTTTTAGTAAATTACAACCGTAAAACGCGACCGTAATTCTTGAAACGCACAGAGCGGGCGCGGCGCGGTGCGGGGCGGAGGCGGTTTTGCATTTTTGTGCTTTCCGAAACTGTCGACTGTCGATTACTGCTTCATATGTCACACACGCCGCCTCCGCTCTACCGCGGTACCGAATACCGCGCGGTTAATGGGTGCGACGTGCCCCGGACTAGTGTTGGTAAAGACTCAAGTTTTTGGAGTCTCGAATTCAAGAACTCGACTCATACTTACGGGACTCCAAGCTTAAAAGACTTCCGAGTCTTTTGAGTCATGAGTCGAGTCCTTTTTCGAGTCTTATCGAGTCCTAAGTCGAAACTCGAGCCTTAGAAAATACTCGAACGATCGTATCTTTAATAGTATTTTTTTTATTTTAGGCGTGCCTCAAAATAATTGAAATTTATAGCAAACACTCACTTTTGAAGTTTCTAACTGATTTCTACAGTACCTACTTCACTGATTAGGCCGCGTAACCTTACGTGTTTTTACAAGTAAGTACAGTTGAATTCTAATCATAATGAGTTAAAAGCCTTTTGTTTACACTTAGTAAACATAACTCTCAAGTCTCTATAGAAGACTCGATTCTTTTTAGAGGACTCGAGTCTTTTTAGAGGACTCGAGTCTTAGGAATGAAGACTCCAAAGACTCAAGTCTTTACCAACACTAACTCGGACCACCTTAGCATCGCCGCGCTCCATGTGTTTCAGACTTGAAAGCTATCATACTAGCTGGGCTATAAGATACAGCAAGAAAGAAATTATCCCTACCTAGATGTAAGCCTACCTTATAGCTTACATGGCTGCAGTGCTGGGGATGTGCCTTTATGCTAGTACTTAACCCTTTGAACGCTTTCATATTTGAATCAAGTGATCACTCACACGCGAAGCACTGTTGCATTATCAAAACGTGATGTAACGTTTAAACCAATAAAAACAATTCATAATACATTTTATCCATGATCAAAGTACACATTTACTCCGACCTTTTTAGTGGTTGTTGGTGAGGTGCGCACGACGACACACGACCACTTTATAGGTTCTTGGCGTTCAAAAGGTTAAATAAAATTAGCAGTTGTGTTTGACCAAATATAGCAGCGTCACTTTCTTTTGCGATATTAAAGAAAGAGATGCTACACGAATATTTGCACAAATACGGCCAAGTGAAGTGCTACATTTATCTTAATCTTGCAACATTTTGGTCCTTCGATTTTCGGTTGTTCAAAAATATAACATAGTAGGCATTTAAGTAGTGTAATTTGATACGATGCACCAAATGTATATAGTAGTATGTAAATCAGTGATCTCTTCAATATTTTAAGCTCGGCTGCGTTATGTACCTAATGTCATAATTATGTGGAAATAAAATACATTAAAATTAGATAAAGTTTTTCAATAACCATGTCTACATACCTATCAGTACAGTCAGTATTATTGTGGTCTAGTGACACAGTGGCCTCCGTTTTTACAAGCTTTCACCTGTACCGTTGTCTGTCTGTAATCAAATCTTGCTAGTTAAATTTGATCCACTTCCCGGTTTCCGATTGAGCTGAAATTTTGCATGCATGTATAAATCGGATGACAATGCAATATTATTATGACATAGAGCTGATCTGATGATGGAGACAGAAGTTGGTTATAGCAATTCCTAAACTACACAAGGTAAACCCACCGTGTTTGGGTATATTCGACCCGGCTTAACAAGTAGTTAATGATTGTGGAAAAAGTACAGTTGGCGATAAAAGCCTGTACCAAAAAGTAATTTTTTGACAAAAAACTTATTCAATCGTTCAATTCACATAATCATGAGTTATTTACGAGTGGCGATAGTGGACACGTTAAAGCACCCTCTAGTTACATAGTATCTTAGAAGATGTGATATACAGGGTGTGGCCTGTAATAGGAGCAATAAATTTAAAGGACACTTTTAGAGCATCTGCAGTAACCTCTTGTGTCCAAAATAAATCTTTTGTCAATGCTGATTTTGAGGTTGCATCAAGTTATGACTCATAATCGTTGTCGCATTTTTGGTTTAAAAAAAATTTGGGGCAGGTTTTTTATGAGTTTTTAGTTTAGTACACGTACACTATATTTGAATTTAAAAAAATGAAAAAAAAATATTTTTTTTCAATTGAAACCATTTCTTCCTGTCATTTCGAACATTTTCCCGTCAGACCTCCTTAGAGAACTTACCATTAGCAAGGAGTACGATAAAATTGTTAATATGCCAAACCTCCCAATCACATCAGACCTCGAGGTAACCCGCAACGAACTCCGCCTTTCATCCAGGAGACCATTTGCCCTGCAGGCTCATCGACTCCTGCAAGACGATAGGACATTGACGGAGAAATAGCAGGATCGCTGGAGCTCTACAAACCTGCCTAACCGGCATCTCGTGTCCGACCCTACTGCCCGCGTGCCTGGTTTTCATCTGCCTCGTAGGTACTGGGTTCAAATTAATAGGTTCCGAGCTTCTCAGGGTAGGTGTGCCGAACTCATGCACACGTGGGGGTTCAGATCGGACCCAAATTGTGCCTGCGGCCAAATCCAGTCGATGTCCCATATTACCGAGGACTGCCCACAGCTTGCCATCGAGGGTGGTATCGCCAAGATCCACCAAGCTGACTCAGAGGTTTCAAAGTGGTTGGACCGACTGCCTTTTACTCTGTAGCAAAACTGTGCACTTGCCATACGCAAAATAAATAAATAAATTTGGAAATAATTGCTGGAGAGCTCAATAGTGTACCGTTTAATTTATTGCTCCTATTATAGGCCACACCCTGTATACCATTTGACCGGGATCCTGCCGTTTTGCCAAAGTTATTTTGGTAAAATTTCATTACCCAAACAAATTTTGGCAACTGTTATGTTTGGTAATGCAATCTTTGGAATAATTTTAGTAGGCACATTTTCATTTGGACAATTTTTTACTTAACATAATATTATCACGGAAAATAACGTTCAGGCATTTGGTCTTTTACCAAATACTTCATTAAAGCAGAAAATCTTTAGACAATAAATATTTTGTCAAATGAATTTGTCTGAAACAAGTTAAAAGTTTAATACAAATCGTACAATATCTACATACTTATTACTTGAACTTGTAATATAACAACTATGAATCTAATAGTAATATAGCCACAAAGCCAAGTTCAAGTTTTCACGTAGGCAGTAGGGAACAGGAACTTAGTGGCAAAACCGACTCGGATCGCGGATAGGTTAGAAGCCGAAAGCTTTCGTCTTCGAGGTTGTTTTTTTTATCAAAGAGCGGGAAAGCTTTGCTTGCTTGCTTGCTTAAGAGTTATTGTGTTATACAGGAACTTAGTGGCAAAACCGACTCGGATCGCGGATAGGTTAAAAGACGAAAGCGGGAGCTTTGCTCCCGCTTTCGTCTTCGAGGGTATTTTTTTTATAAAAGAGCGGGAAAACTTTGCTTGCTTGCTTGCGTAAAATATGTTTTTCCAACTGAGACATTTGACTACTTGAAATTTGGTTAAAGTACTAGTTGGTAAGCGAGTCATTGTCTAACTGTTCACTTGCCAGACATTAGGTTTGTATTATAATTATTTGTCAAGAGTTTATTTGCCAAATAATAATTTGGCAAATGAAAATTTGCGGAAAATTGTTTGCGAAATGATAATTTGTCAATATTTTTTTGATATAACAATAGAGATCCCATTTGACCACTATCTCATCGGAGGGCCTCATCATCATCATCAGCCTGTATATGTCCCACTGCTGGGCACAGGCATCCCTTCATAGATGGGAGCATTCAATAGTCCCCACGCTGATCCAGTGCGTGTGGGGACTTTTAAAAAAATCAAAAGTTTTGTAGTATCTCATCAATAACCTCACACAACAATAAATAATATTGTCCAAAAATTACTCAGTCACTTTTCTGAAATGCCTAGTAAATATATTTTAACAAAAAACTTATTTGCATGCTTTATTTTAGTGAGTCCTAAAAATTAAATTAGTCCATCAGTTAGAAAAGTAATTTTCATGTGCTCTGCCTACCCCTTTTGGGAATATAGGCGTGAGTTTATACATGCATCAGATTATATTAAACAAACATTAAGCACGTAGTATTTAAAAAAAACGGGTAAAATTTTATATTCTATCAATAAAATGAGTATGGGTATTATTATTTTTTTCAATTAAACTAAAAATAATGAAGAGATAGCCCACCAGAAGATACACTCGCCTTAAGATAAATTGCTCTATAGGAAAGTGTCACCCCTTGTATTGGGGAGTATGGCACTGACAGTTCGACAGTACTTATAAGTTATATTAAATGCAGATGGGACGTCTGTTAGTAACTGCGGGATAGATCCACATCGAAATGGGGTCGTTAAGTTGCATGAAAAACAAAAAAAAAATTCTTCGTGTGGTGCCAGGTTAGAATAACACCACCCCCTTTCTTCCCTTGGGTTTCGTAGATAAGAGTCGACTATTGGAACCAGGTTGAAGTGTGTTGTGGGCGATGGGCTAGCAACCTGTCACTGCCATATCACATTTTCTCTATGTATAAACCTACAATAGCTAAAAGTGGCACTGAAAAATATTTTTCATGTGCTCTGCCTACTCCTTTTGGGAATATATGCGTGAGTTTATGTGTGTATGTAAATACATAAATATGTATTAGAGGGACAATCTTACACAAATCGAACTAGTCCCATATAGTAAGCTCAATAAGGCTTGTGTTACGAGCACTAGTCGACGATATAATAGAAATAAATACTTAAATACATAGAAAACATTCAAGACTCAGTTTCACTGCCAATTACGAGTAGTTATTAGGCCAAAGTAGTCAACAAAAAAACGTTATTTGCAAATGAACAGTTTCTATCAAATATATCGAGTCGAGCTGCATGTAAATATTCTGACTGAACACGACTTTATTTTTAAGGTGTTAGAGTGCGTGTTCAGATATTTTAGAGCACCCTGGAAAGTAGTTAGTAGTAAGCGGGTAGTAGTGGAAGTGGATTTGATTGACGGCGACTGTACCACAAAAACCCAGTATAACCCCAACAGTAAACCCTTAAAGTGGGTGTAATGCGATGATACATGGGTACAGTTGTATAGAATGAATCAACCTAAAAGTTGGGGGGACAATCTTACACAAATCGACCTAGTCCCAAACTAAGCAAATCTTTTACTATGGGTACTAGACGACGATAAATACTTATACAGATAAATACATACTTAAATACATAGGAAACATCCAAGACTCAGGAACCATATTCGTGATAAATGCACAAATAATACCCTGACCGGGATTTGAACCCGGGACCTCCGGCTTCGTAAGCAGGGTGACTACCAATTAAGCCAATTTAATTATATCGTAGAGTACTTAAGGGAAAGCGCAGGGTTCGTTCAAATCAATTTTTTTTAGACATTCAGATTCAAATTAAAAGATATGTTTACTTTACTAGGAACTAACTCAGAATTTTAAGAAAGCCTCGTGGTCTAAACGATGTTGTACTAGACTAAAAAAGTATACATTGTATAACGATTACATTAACTACTAATTAATTCATGTCCCAAAAAAAGTCGTTAAAAAAAAGGTTATAAATATAATATAATAATAATATAATAATATAATATAATAATAAATATAATATAATATAATAATAATAATAACATGGCACCGGGGGTGCCGCGGGTGGATCCCAGTGTCGACGAGGACTGTGCAAATCAGACTGTGAGTACCCAGGCCAATGAGCAACTGAGAGGGCTTTGGAAGAGGCGATTACGCGATATCGCTCCACACCCAACTCTAGGCCACGATTACCGCGCTTGCCCGTGAATAGACGTAATTTAGCGCTAATGGGAGCCCTAAACGATCTCCTAGACCCGTATTTACGGGCTAGCGAAGATCTTATTGACAAACACTCAATTCTGTACTGCGGGGCCATCGCGGCGTGCCGTGTTGCTCGCGTCAAGTTTCCGGACGCTGACCGTGCACCTAGGACCGCCGGGGGTGTCCCTGCCTGGCAAGTACGAATTGAGCGGCGTATCAATACGTTTAGGACTCTCATTGCAAAGCTGATCTGCTTCAGGGGGGGCAATGACCGCTCCCGAGTTATGCGCTTCGTGAACCAAGCCTTTGCGAGGACTGGTGTCAGGCCCCGCGACTATGTGACTTGTGTCACGGAACGCATTGACTTTCTGAAGCAGAAAGTCTATGCATGGGCAAGCCGTATTCGCCGCTACAGAGAGCGTGTGGACCGATACCAGCAGAATCGCCTTTTCCAGAGTGACCAAAGGAAGGTATACCGGAAGTGGGAGGGAACCGACCATCGTGTGTGCGACGGTCAGCGACCGGATGCTACTGCCATGGGTAACTTTTGGCGTAGTATCTGGTCGGTGCCTGTCGAACACACTGAAGGTGCCTGGATCGGTGTTGTCGAACGTGAGTGTGAGTCCATCGAACCCATGGGGTCTGTTACCATCAGCCCCGAAGACATAAGTTGTGCCATCCGTACTGCCCCGAACTGGAAAAGTCCGGGACCGGATGGATTGCACAACTTCTGGCTGAAGTGGTTTCGATGCTCACATGAACGTTTGGCAACACAGTTCCAGCAAGCCCTCGAGCTCGGTTCCCTGCCACATCTCTTAACAACTGGTTTTACCTCCCTGCTCTACAAGTCCGGTAGTACCACGGAAGCGAAGAACTACAGACCCATCACGTGCTTGCCTACGCTGTACAAGCTCCTTACATCCATTTTAAGAGCAAAAATTAACACGCACATTGTTGCGAACAACATTTTGGCCCCTGCTCAAAATGGATGTAGGGTTGGGTCGCGTGGTACTAAAGAGCTCCTCCTCATAGACATGACCATTTGCCAACGAGTCCGGCGGAGCAGAGGGGCCCTCTCGGCCGCTTGGATTGACTATAAGAAGAATTGGGTCCCGGCCGGTAATCGAGTGAGCGACACTGTATTTTTATTCTCGTCGTATTTTTTATTGAAAAACGCGTAAAAAATAACTTCTATCCAAAGTGTTATATACCGCTATGAAGCTGTTTTTACGCACTTTAAAATGACATATCGTACGAAAAAAACCAGTCAGTGAATCGTGAGTTGTGAGCGTAATAGTTTTAAAAAATTTAATTCAACCGTCCCGAAACAGACTTCTGCCTTCTCACCGTGCGCCCGCTCAGCGCTGCCGCATGAGTCATCGACGACGGCCACAGCGATAACATCACTACTAAGTACCGTGGATGCTTTACATTGCTACTTCGGGTTACATTGCGGTTTCATCGACTACAGGAATATAAATAAGAGAAAAATATTAATTATATAATAATGAATTGCAAGGCGTGCAACAGTAAAGTAAACAGGTCTGAGTCGCTGAAATGCAGGGCCTGCAGTGGAGACTACCATTACATGTGTCTCAATATGACATCTGCCTACTTCAGAGAACTCAGCGATGCTTCAAAGAATAGCTGGTACTGTCCAATGTGCACTAACATCACGCGTAGAAAAAATGACAACACGCCAGTTCGAAAACAATTTTCCGAGACTCTGAACGACACCGTTATGTCAGTGGATGATTTGCTTGACGACACGGTAAATACCAACATATCCGGAAACACGGTTATTCCAGAGAAACACACGACACCACATATATCTGACACACTCAGCAGCCTGGAAACTTCAAAAATATTAGGAAGGCCTCACCATTACCAACATTCTACTCAACACAACAGCGAACCAATAACCCTCGAAAGTATAAGCAAATTATTAGACAAAAAATTAAGAGAGACAGTACAGAATACCATAAAAAGTACTATAAAAACAGAAATTGGAGTCGCTATATCTGAATTAAAACAGGAAATCTTACAAACCGTGAACATCGTAACGGTTCAGCAAAATGAACTTAAGAATAGTATAGATGAAAGTAATAAAAAAATTACCATATTGGAAAAGAAAAACCATGAACTTGAAGTCGAAATTTGTGAAATAAATAAGCGTTTAGACAGACTACTGCAGAATACTAGTAATGGCCAAAATGAAAATAGCACTAATAGGAAATTGGTAATTTACGGTTTACAAGAACGTCTCCGAGAAAACCAATTTGACCTGTACGATCGAGTCTCTGGCTTATTTTATAATGTCCTTGGCATTCATATTGATCCCTATGTTGAGGACTTACGTTGGATTGGAAAATATGGAAGACGCCGCCCACTAGTGATAGAACTGCTAAGTAAGAGAGTAACTAATTATATTCTACAAAACTCCCTTTACTTCAAAAATACGGGTCTGATGGTCTCTGCTTTCCTAAGCAGCACTTCTTTAAATGAAAGAAAGCTTCAAAAAGAAGCTATGATCAAAGCTCGCCAAGAAGGTAAACACGCTGTGATACGAAATAATAAGCTCATAATAAACGGCAAAGAAGTTAAGATTGGAATGGAATCTACACCATCTACTTCTAAATCATCACTCTCAGTGAATTTGAACCAGACAACTTATGCATCAACTTCGAACTCTAACCTGGATCATGAAAACAATAAAATCGAGAGCAGTGAAACACAAGAAACAAATACACAAACTCTTTTTCGCAAGAAAGGCTCGCGAAAACAACAATAAAGATCTTGATTTCAAAATATTATTTCAAAATATGCAAAGTGTGTATAATAAACAACACTTACTGGAGGCATACATACATGAAAATAAAATATACCACGCCATATGCATATCGGAATCCTGGCTTTGCAAAAATAAATTGGATCTTATAAAATTCAGCGGGTACAAGATAGCTGCATCATACTGTCGAGAAGAAAGACCAGGAGGAGGCGTGCTTATCCTGCTACACGACTACATCGAGTGCAACGAGAAAACTGACATCTCTAAAATGTCTATTGAATACGTTCTGGAAGTATGCGCTACAGAAATCACGGAATACAATATACTACTAGTTACCATGTACTGGAATAGAAGAGAAAGTAACTTATTTTTTAATACGTTGCAAAATATTTTAAAATACATAAATACAAAATATACTAGGCACTATGTAATTCTAGGCGGAGATTTTAACATAAATATTCTGAACAGTGACTCAAACGCAACAAATTTTTTAAATCTCATGTCAGAACATAAACTTACACAACACATAAAACAACCAACGCATGTTACACAAACTGCATCTACATGTCTAGATTTAATTTTCACCAATTTCTACAGTAAAGATTTGTACACAACTGTTAAAGAATTAGGGTTTTCAGATCATCTTGGAACAATACTTCATACAAAATTTCACGGCAAGCTATCAAAACAAACAACATGGAAAAAAGACACACGATTGTTTAGCGAAACCAACACTAAACGATTTAAAGCGTCACTGAGTTCAGTGAACTGGATTGAAATTATTAATCCAAATAAAAACGTCAACGAAAATTATGCAGCATTTCACAAAAAGTTAAAAAATACCTTAGATGAATGTGTCCCGAAAAAAAAAGTTTATGTAAAAACAGGTCCAATAAAAAACTGGCTTACAGTAGGGCTCAGAATATCGTGTAAAAATAAAAGACTTTTAAAAGTATTTATAAGTAAATCAAATAATTCGGTGCTACACAAATACTATAAAACTTATGAAAAGATATTAAAAAAATCAGTCAATTTATCGAAAAAAATATCCTACATTCGTAGAATTAAAAAATCAAGTAATAAAGTTAAAACAATGTGGTCTATAATAAATGAAAGGACAAATAAATCTATGAAAAAGGAACCAAAGAACATCAATTTGATAGTAAATAACAAAAGTATCTGTAATCCAAAAGAAGTTTCAAATATTTTTAATGACTTCTTTTTATCGATAGGGAAAATAAACCAAAATACAAATGCTACGCATCAACCAAGTAAGCAAATATTACAATGTCGTTGTGAGAACACGATGTTTCTTGCCCCTGTTACCTACCGCGAGGTACACAGAATAATAAAAAATCTAAAGAATAAAAACAGCCACGGAATAGACGATCTTCCACCTTCTTTGATTCGGCAATGCGCAGACGAACTTACTGGACCATTTTGTGCACTCATTAATCAGTCGTTTGACGAAGCAACGTTTCCTGACCTCTTAAAAACTGCCATTATAAAACCGATATATAAAAAGGACACAAAAACAGACCCTAATCATTATCGCCCGATTGCCCTATTGCCCACAGCCTCAAAAATATTTGAGAAAGTAATGTGTGATCGAATTTATGCATTTTGTGAAAAATACAAAATACTTGACGACTCGCAAAATGGGTTTCGAAAAAACCGGTCGACTACGTTAGCAATTTATAAATATATGCAATCAGCTCTCAATATCATTGACTCAAAAAAATATGCTATTGGACTGTTGCTTGATATGTCTAAAGCTTATGACAAGGTCCAATACCCAATTCTATTAAGCAAACTTTACGGCATTGGAATTCGCGGAATAGCACATCAGTGGATAGCATCATATCTAACAAACAGAAAGCAATTTGTAGAACTAGAGTACTATGACTTTAAAATGGGTAAAATTATGCATGTACAGTCGGAAACAAAAACAGTATTATCTTCCATTCCGCAAGGGAGCGTAATTGGATGCCTCTTATTTCTTATTTATATCAACGATATCCCAAAAATCATACAGGACACATCTATTCTGTTTGCAGACGACATCTCAATACTTATTTCGTGTCAACATAAATATGAAATAAATGAAAAAATTAACAATATAATAAATAAAGTAACAAACTGGATGAATGATCACAGCCTTGAAATAAATTATCAGAAGACCAAATTGATGACGTTCCATCCATACCAAAAAGACCCGCTAACTGTCGACTACAGCTACAACACGATAAAATTGGAGGTAGTAGACTCTTTCACGCTTCTAGGAGTAGAAATAGATAAACATGTAACCTGGAAACCACACATAAAAAACATTAAAGCTAAACTCTCGAAATTCGTTTATGCCCTCAGAGAAATAAAGAAAACAACAGACTTCAAAACAGCACTCTCCACTTATTATGCTTACGCTAATGCGTGGCTCACTTACGGATTAATCCTTTGGGGAAATAGTACCGATGCACCAGCAGTCTTCACACTACAGAAAAAGCTCATCCGAATTTTAGTGAATATCAAGCAAACTGATAGCTGCAAACCGTATTTTATCAAATACAGAATACTTACCCTTACGTGTTTATACATTATAGAAAATTGTAAATTCGTACGAAAACACCCCGAATTGTACACTAAAAGAGAAAATGCCCAATTGAGATATGCATCTAGGCAAAATAATAATCTAATGGCACCTTCGTCTAAGTTAAAAATCCACTCTACAGGTCCTCTTAAAATGACTATAAAAGTGTACAATAAACTACCCGAAACCATAAAGAGTGAACCAAAAGATAACATATTCGTCAACAAATTGAAGCAAATTTTAATAAATAAAGCCTATTACTCCCTAAACGAATACCTAGACGATAAAATATAATAAACGAAACACATGCACGCGATCATTCAGACCCACACACACACACACAAAAGTATGCAACAATGAAATAATAATTATTAAATTAGTTAAGAAATTATTCATTATTGCTCAACTGTGAATTTAGTTATAAGTATAAAATTGCGATGCCCTTGCAGGGTACATGTTTGATACATAACCTGAGTGTAACACCTTGTAAACTTAACAACATGTATGCAATAAACGAATTGAATTGAATTGAATTGCCTATGATTCGGTGCCTCATTCATGGCTGAGGAGGATCTTAGAGCTGTATAAAGTTGATGCAGCTTTAAGATCCTTCTTAAGTGCTTGCATGGGGCAGTGGACCATAGTCCTTCGTCAACCGGGAGGAGGAGACGGCTCCTCTGGTCCGCAAGACTCTATCAGGATTGAGCGAGGTATTTTCCAGGGTGACAGTCTGAGTCCCTTGTGGTTCTGCCTAGCGCTGAATCCGCTCAGCACTCTGCTGAAGGATTCGGGGCTAGGTTGCCAGCTGCGGAGAGGGGATGAGGTCATTTCTCATCTGCTCTACATGGATGACCTCAAGCTATTTGCACCAAATAGACAGGACCTGTTGGAGCTACTGAAAACAACAGAAGTTTTCAGTAGCGCCATCAAAATGGAATTTGGTGTAGATAAGTGTGCGGTCATGCATGTATAGCGGGGGAAAGTTGTAAATTCAACAAATTTACAGCTTTCTGAGACAATGTCACTCAGGTCTCTCTCCGAAGCAGAAACCTACAAATATCTTAGTATGTCACAGTCTTTGGGTATTGAGGGTGAGGGCATAAAGCAGGCGGTGAAGGAGCGCTTCTTCTGTCGCCTGACAAAAGTACTTAATAGTTTTTTGTCGGGTGGCAATAAGGTGCGCGCATTCAACGCCTGGGTTATGCCCTTGCTCACATACTCCATTGGCATACTAAGGTGGACTCAGACTGAGCTGGATGCCCTGGATCGAAGGGTGCGTGTAGTGCTCACTGCTCACCGCATGTTGCACCCACGCTCGTCTGTTATGAGACTGTACATCCCGCGGAAGTGTGGAGGTCGCGGCTTTTTAAAAGCCAAAGACCTCCACAACCGCGAGGTGTGCAGTCTCAGGGATTATTTCCTAAACAGCGAGTGTGGGATGCATCGTGACGTAGTGGCAGTAGACGCATCTTTCACCCCGCTCTCCATGGCAAACGAGAACTGGCGCAGATTTAAAGTACTGAGCACCGAGGACCGCAAGGCGGAATGGAAGAGTAGGGAGCTACACGGGCGGTTCTACAAGGCCCTTACGGGGCCCGACGTAGACCTGCTCGCGTCGGTGAACTGGCTACGTTTCGGGGATCTCTTCGGGGAAACCGAAGGTTTTGTCTGTGCAATTGCGGACGAAGTTATCATGACGAACAACTACCGGAAATATATCCTGAAGGACGGTACGGTTGACATTTGTCGGGCATGCCGCCGTCCCGGAGAGTCACTCAGGCATATCATTTCCGGTTGTGGGCATCTTGCTAACGGCGAGTACTTGCACAGGCATAACTTGGTAGCCAGAATTATTCACCAGCAACTTGCTCTTTCATACGGTCTTGTGAACTTCGAAGTGCCGTACTATAAATACTTACCTGCGCCAGTTCTCGAAAATGGTCGTGCTACGCTCTATTGGGATCGATCTATCATCACGGACAGGACTATTGTAGCCAATAAGCCCGACATCGTGCTGATAGATCGATCGAAGCGCCAGGCAGTGCTCGTCGACATCACCATCCCCCATGACGAGAACCTCGTGACGGCCGAGAAGGACAAAGTCAGCAAGTACCTAGACTTGGCACACGAGGTAACCGCCATGTGGGATGTTGATTCGACGATCATTGTCCCGATAGTCGTTTCTGCGAACGGTTTAATAGCGAAGAGTCTCGACCAACACCTCAAGAGACTCTCGCTAGATGGCTGGGTCAAGGGTCAGATACAGAAGGCGGTACTCCTGGACACGGCGCGGATAGTCCGGAGGTTCCTCTCTCTGTCGCCCTAACCACCGGTAGCTTAGGCCCTGCCTCGCTGCCGGCGGCACCCTAGGTTAGGTTTTTATAATGATTTTATGTTTAGTATTTATAGTTATATATTTTCTTTTATAGAAATATTGTAAAAACCAACCTAAGACGAGAAATAAATAAAGTGAATAATAATATTGGCGGACAATCTTACACAAATCGACCTAGTCCCAAACTAAGCAAAGCTTGTACTATGGGTACTAGACGACGATATTCATACTTATATGGATAAATACATACTTAAATACATAGAAAACATCCAAGACCCAAGAACAAATATCCGTGAAAAATGCACAAATAAATGCCTCTAGCTTCGGAGGCAGAGTCACTACCAACTAGGCTAAACAGGTCGTCAATAAACAACCAAAAACCGCAATAAAGCTGAAAGCCTAAATCAAACCGAAAATGGAACGCAAATCCATTGATACCAACCGAAAAGAATATTTATTTTAAAGGCGAAGCCGAGAGACCTATTCAATTCACCAACATTTTCGATTCGTATCATTTTTAAAGAGATCGGTTCGTTTAAAGAGTTTGTCACAACTGTGACTACCGCGAAACTAAAACGAAATATTTTCCTCTTTGTCTCTCGAATGCGCAAGTGCGACAGAGAAGCAGATATTTCGTTTTCGGTTCGCGGTAGCCCTCCAGCAATGTGATCTCGCTCATATTGAGCAGCCCTACTGAAAAGCATAGTAAGGTTTATTATGGCTTATTTTGTGAAAAGAAGCGTTTGTCGGGTATGGTAAGGTATCGCCATTCAGGAATAGAAAACATGTCACTTGATATAAAATAATTATTTTCGTAGTAAAATTTTATTATTAAAAGTATGTCTAGATTTGCCCCCGACCATTTATTTTCATATTTTGAGTATACTAGTAAGTATTACATTTATTATTTAGTAGAACAGGGGGTCTACTCCGAAATTCGAAATACGAACTTCGTATGGTGCCGTCCCTTTCACTCTCCTGTCATACACTATGCGAGTGAGAGGGACGGGACCATACGAACTTCGGATTTCGAATTTCGGAGTAGACCACCAGATTTTACAACAGACCAATACTTAGATAATATTTAAAACATAGACGAAAAAGGTAAACGACTTCTGAAAATGGCAAAGATCGGCATATGATGATATTTAGACGGACTTTGCCACTACTACATTATGAGATTAGTTTTTTTTTCCACCAGAAATATCTTCGTGGAATAAGAGTTCAACGTTATTATATTATAATATTCATATAAATACATTAATAATTAATAAACTGACTTGTATGAATCTAAAAAATACTTCAGTTTAAACACTTCAAACTTTTTTTCGGCGACGTGGTATGCTTCCAATGCTAGTTGGAAACCAAACTAAACTTAAAAGGTACCTGTGTAGACACACTGGTACCATCTCACCTCCAGCGGACTACAGTAAAAGCGGGTATAGCGGCGGAAAACGCCGAAACTACAAGCGCCTCAGCAGAGAGTACATTTTTGGACCTTTTGGCGTCGAACCTCTAGGTCCATGGGGTGCCAGCGTGCACAAGTTATTTGCAGAAATTGCGAAGCGTCAGGTTGACTTAACCGGTGACCGAAGAGCTGGCGGCTTCCTCGCTCAACGTATCAGCATTGCGATACAGCGAGGGAATGCCTCAATTGCCTGTTTTAGATTTAAGTTAGTTTTAATTTTATTTACATATATTATTTTTGTTAAGTATTCTTGTATATATTTTCTTTGTACATAAATAAATTCCCCGCTTAAAAGGCCGGGTTCTCTCTTTATGCTAGACGTAGCGTCATCTGTGTAAATTTATAAGAACTAGAACGGTTTTATCATTCCGTAAATTGTGCTGCCATCCCATCGATTTAGAATACCCGATAACGAAGCGCGCGTTACTGAGAGCGCAACTGTGCTTAGAAGTAATTTAAGCACAGTTGTATCGAGACACATTTCAAGCGTTGACGGTGTATCTATAGGTAGGGTATTCTAAATCGATGTGCCATCCTCGTAGCTGTGCTGAATTTATTGTAATATTAATACATGCTATACGATCTTCACCGACAGACGGTCTTCGCCGAGTTGACCTTATTAGTATTTATACGCGTTTTCACTCGAAATTTAAACTTTTACTCTTTACTCAAAATTGAAAATTTTTGGTTTTTCCTGTTCAGAATGAGTACAACGCAATCGCTGTCTGCTTACCATCAAACATGCCATATGCCTGTTAGCCAGTCATAAAAAGATCACCAACCGCCCTTGGTCCCGATAGTCATAACTACCATGTGTAATCATAGTCAAACACTGTTTGGTCGTGACGAGGCGGTTATAGCTTTATGAATACTCGTGGGCGTGGCGTTATAAATATAAAGGTGTGAGCACACGTCAGCGGCAGGACACCGGACCGCGTTTATTTTGTTGTCACCTCATGTGTGGGCGTCTTTACCTACTTTTATTTTTGAAGTGTTTTTTTTTCTAACCAGCTAATGGATTATTTATTTACGCTGTGGTATTTATTATAGACGATATGTTCAATAGTTAAGGTATAAGGTATAGGTACAAAGAAAAAAAATGTTTGATGATCAACATATAAAATGACCATGTAGGAAAGTAGCCATAGCCAATGCTCCCCACTTTTCCTTTTGCTATTTATTCGGAAAGGATGTTTATAATGGAATAAGCCCGCCAGACACTATCAGTAATTATGTCACTATTTCGCTTACCAATCCTTTCTATTGTACGAACTGTGAGTAAGACAGGTACAAAATATGACATTATTACTGATAGTGTCTAGAGGGTTATAGGGTCCATACGTCGGTTAGCGATTACCTATTTTAGTGAGCCGGTTTACGACCACTTGGACGAGTCGAGTAGATGAACGAAATTATATTTTTGCCCTTTTTTTATGGATTCCCGTTCCATATCAACCACTTAAAATGTATACGAGTCAAGTCACTGTTTTTTCATGGCCTGTAAAAATGTTTAACTGAACTTAAAACAAAATTGTTCTTCAGGTTGTCGCAAACTGATTCAGTATTAATTCAGTTTGCGTAACCAGCCTAGTAACCTAATATCTTAATAATATAGTATTCCAAGATACATTAGCAAAAATGTATGCTATTAATATTATAAGTATAACAATATTTTTTTTTAATTATATACATGTTGATGTCTTCATCTACCTTTATATTTATGTTATTGTTTTGCTTCTCTTGAAATGAAATTATATTTATTTGCATTCAGCATGACAATATAACTTGCATTACCAGTAAATATTCAGCCGGAATTCCGGCAGGCAAACCTTATTACTACAATATAATATTAATTTATCAATGCTAGTTATTTTGATATAAGAACATGGAAACATTACCAAATACAAGAAATATATACGAGTAGGTAATAACATTTAAATGAAATAGTCGATATATGCCAGTGAATCAGTATTTAATTAATCTTAGTGACTGCTTTGTTTGTATAAGATATGAATTAAAGAGTATTTATATTGTATTGTACGTGTATATATCTAATATCGAAGTAAAAAAATAATACATTTGATAGAAGTGAGCTAAGTTGGTTATTACAGCCGAGAGTTTAATAACCAAGACTCACGAGTTTCATGCCGTTTTTCAACACATTTGTGAGGAAAAAAACTTGTAATGATAAAAAAAAATCCATAAACAATTTTAATTATTGAAACAATTAGTAAAAGTACAATTCTGAAAATGATACCGCACAGTTCTTGTTGGCATTCTCACGATTTGTGTAATGGTATTGATACTATTGGTATTACTAACTTATTTTCATCCTCTTGAGTAAATGTTGGTGATGATGGTACAGTCAACTGCAAAAATATGGGTGCATAACTTGCTCAAAATATGTCCTACAGCTCTTATATCGACGGATTAAGTTTGAGGTACGTATTTATGAGAGGATTAAATCGATACGTATTTTTGCAGTTGACCGTACAAAGTGACAATTACCGTATTACGAGCAATTGTGTTGAAAAATCATTAAACTATATAACTTCAATTAATAGCTGATATTTACGAAGATCGAGATACATATGTCCCATGTAAATAATCTATCCAAATCAATTTATGTGTATCCAATAACATATAAAACACATTTATACACATCACAAGAATACTATAACCACACATAACTGGATAAGTTAAATAGGTTTCGATAAGCAAATCATTTGCATTATCAATTGCATTTAATATGATATACACTGGCAAGCTCAATACAAACGTAGTGAAGAAAAATACTATGGCTGTCAAAATAATGGTTTTTATATTGTGTACAATATCTTCATTTAATATACGTAACACATACGCGAAAAACATAACTTGTGTTGTTAATATAATACACAAGCCCACATAGAAACCATAATAATCCTTTAGCGCGGTACATAACAATGGTAACAGCCATCCAAACGCATTAGCTTTAAAATAAACACGTCTAACATCAAAAACTTTCAAAAAGTCTGTATAAAATAACACAGTAATCACCACAATCCAGGAAAGAAATGCCAGATGCAGGTACGTCTTGAGATATGGTAACGAACGTAGTTGAAACAAAATGGAGCCTTCAAACATTGAAAACGCCACGGAGACTCCAACAGTAGCAGGGATGAGTAAAACATTGATAAACACGTAGTTTCTTGAACTCCGCCATCTTGGATTTTTTATCCAGCATGATAGAGCGAAGAGTAATGTCAAGATGGACTGTAATACTGCCGACCAGGTAAGGAAATCTGATAGTAGCTTTGACATAATAAAAAATCTTTCACTAAACAATCTTCAAGGTCAAAAACATCAAGATTCAGCACTGAACTATATTCGTTTTATTTAAAGTATGCGTGTTAACACTGTTGTACAGTACCATAGCAACTGATATCAATCATGTAGGTATTATTCATGTTCTAAACTTAATTTCTGGTATATGTTTTCCTCCCAATCGGGAATGTTATTTTATGTCCGTAACAGGACAAATTATAGAGAGCATATAATTTGTCCTGTTACGGACATAAAATTCCCGATTGGGAGGAAAACATATACCAGAAATTACGGATAAACACAATAATGTAAAAACATTTTTGTGTATTACCATGGTAATATTGTTAAAAGGCATATATGTTAACAAAATTATCATTATAGTTATCTTAGACTAATCCGGCTCAATAAAATTGTAACAAATCCTAAACAAACCGAGCCACAATTAAAACACGCCTAGAAATCACGTTGCAGAACCCTAAGAGCGTTCGTGGTCCAGCGGCGCCCGCTTACAGTGTGCGGTATGCAAGGTTAAGCAACGTGGGCCGTGGTCAACTCTTGGATGGGTGGGCTTGGTGTTGAGCGCTCCCGTGCTATTTATTACCTACACCATGTCAGCTGAAGGATGTCCACTACTGGGCATAGGCCTCCCCCAATTTCATGGGGGGTAAATGCCATAATCGCCACGCTTGGCTTGCGGGTTGGCGATCGCAGTCTCTCCACCGCACTCCAGGGATGCTGCTGTCCATCCTCCGGTGGTCTTGGTCGTAGTTTTAGGACATACCTGACTCCGTTTTAGGACATTACCTACTGAGTGTTTAATCTACTTTTATTCAATTCGCGAGTTTTTTATTTTATTATCCATATAGATCAAAGTATTTTTTATTGATCTAAAAAACTATTTATACGTCCAAAAAATAAGTGTCACAACACAACTTACAGAAAACATTAAACATACTTAAACCAAGTAGGAGCATAAATAAAACATAATTTTGCTACATTAATAAAAAATTATCTTGACAAACAAGCTATTGTCTTAATTCGAAAGTGTCAAATCTAGCAATTTTCCCATCTCACCCCATTGCTATCCCTTATAACCCCAACTACGGGGTGAGCTGGGTTTGCCTAATATTATGTATTTTTCGTTGAAACTATGCAATGAAGCAACAAATTATCATGGACAAACTAAAAGTTCATACCTCCAGAACACTTTTTTTGTATATAAATCAATGTGCCACATATAAAAATAAACTTTTATCCAGGTTTGAACTTCGATTTCGATCCAACTCACCCCATTTTACGGTAGTGGGCACAAAACATTAATATTAAATATTATCTTCATTACTGTTATTTGGCATATTTGACTGCTGTTTTGATTTGCTGTCGGTACCCAACCCAGTGTATCAGAATCGAACAGTCAAATCTGCCGGCTATTCGTCTTCATGATACTTGTTATGTTAACAAGTTGATGTTCCTTGTGTTTGTATTGTCCTCGGAGTTGCCAAGCGTCACATCATCGTCAAGGAGTTTATCCCAGTTGTGTCCTAATTTCTGACCCCCTGTTTCTACCTGGTCCAGTCCTCTAACTCATATTGCCTCAAGAGTAAGAATTTATATAGAGATAGTATACGCGAACTCTGAGCATATCGCCCTCTACCTCTGAACCAAATCCTCGATCCGCGCCTGGCCCTGGCACCTAATTCCAAGATACACTATAAGGCAATACTTAATATAATATAAGGGTCAGGCTGCCTCGTGGAAAACCAGTTCTGTCAAGCTGTTTTAATTTTACAGACGTACTCTTTGAGTAACGATTGCAAGGATTATGTTATACAAGAATGTCAAATAAATATAGCGAGAGCCATCTCCTAACCCAGAGGGAAGGCTAGTCCTTATTGGAATCAGATCAGTTTTCTCACGATGTTCTCCTTCTCCGTAAAACTATTGTTAAATATGAAATGTAGTTTCGTTCATAGGCTTTTTTCCTTTTTGTATTGAAATAAAACACTATTTTACAAGGCATCGCAACGCATATGTATAGTGTCGTTATTCATTCTTAACAATACAACCCAATTCGACAAAGTTGGTTAATACACAAAATAAACCAACACACTCAACTAGTAATAACTTATCACCCACTTATTTAAACTTCAAAATCACGGCACTTTGATCTCAAAATCACAGATTACACAAATCAATAACAACCAGATGTCACGTGGCACGCGCCCGCCAAAACTTACGTCAAACGCACGCGGTCTAAACGAATGCGAGCGCACCCTTAGAAGCGCAGCACAAAAATAGCAATACTGCCACCATGGCGCTACTATCGCTAACTGAACGCAGATTTAATATGGCGGAAATTTAGTACCGAATTACGCCGCCGTAAATATAAGTTGGGGGTAAAAAGGTCATTACAACGTTTAGCTGCGATTAAGATTGGGGACTTTTCGACCATTGAGGGGCGACGTGGTGTTTACTTATTTTGCATTGGGAATATGTTTTTAGTGGTAACTAATTTTATTTTCCTGTTTTATTCATTTGTTCTTCATTCTGACCTTCTTTTTGTGGCTGTGCAGAAAGAAAGGTTCAAACAGCATTGTGTAACGTTTCCGAGGCGCATTAAAACATTACAACAGTTTTTTTTATTCTATTATTAAAATGATAGTTGGTTATGCCTAATAAAGAACGAAGGGCCTTCTTGGCTGGCTGGAAGGGCTGTCCTTTGCAATAGTTGCAATTGTCAAGTGGAATTGAGCCCTAGTTCGGAAAAATACATTTTTCGGAACATGCCATTGCGTCGGTTAGCGACCACCTAATTTAGTGCCCCAGTTTGCGACCACTTAGATTTCTTTAAATAGATTTCCTCGACAAATATACTAAATCATAGCATACGGTTCACTGTTTCTTAAGAGTTTGTGGCAATGCCTGCTGCTCCCAGGATGCACCGTGGTATGAGTGAGGGACCTGCATATCAATTATGTCTTTAGATGTCAACAAAACGAATCCTCAATTCAATAAACAACGCGTGTAAACAGACAACGCGCTTCTGATTCTTGTGGAGGGTATATAGGCTACGGTATCCGATAAACAATCAGGCATGCCGTAAGCTTGCTTGTGACGTCGTTGTTTGAAAAAAGCTTCTGTATGTAACCTGTTATTTATTTAATATCCACATATGTTTGCCCCTATTTTTAACCGGCTATAACCTCAAAATCTGTTGTAATGCAGATCAAAGGGCTGTATGTGACGCACCCTCGAGACACAATCGGCATATCTTTGGTACTTCAAAAGATAGGATTCAAGATATGTATATGTTTAAATGGAGAACAATTTGTCGATGCTTGCATACATGTACATTTATTTATATGTACATGGTTTATGGTTTAAGACATTTATTTCTCAAAAAGATTTACATAAATCCCTTACTGAGAAAACTATATTTTTTCTTAAACTAAAATAGGAGAGAGTTGCATGCAAAAACAATACATACAGTTGAACATAGAACCTCCTCTTTTTTGAAGTCGGTTAAAAACGGTTACCGACGACTTAAATACAACAAAGGCGCTTGGTAACTAGGGCTCGTCCAGAAATCATGTGATCATATTTTGCCTACTTTTGAACCCCTTTTGAATTTTGGTATACATAAAGTTTATAAACGGTTTATACGGCGGTCTTAACAACTTTCCTTGATGAAAAGTGAATGCAAAGCGGAAGATTCAATACTCATCATCCTCCTAGCGTTATTCCCAGTACAGTTGCATCCTGAAGGATGCCTGGGGTCCGCTACCTAATCCCAAGAATTGGCGTAGGCACTAGTTTTTACGGAAGTGACTGCCATCTGACCTTCCAACCCGCGGGGGAAACTAGACCTTATTGGGATAAGGCTTGTCAAGTGAGTGGGCAACCTGACTGTTAGAGGTTCTCAAGCCGCCCGGAGGCCTCTAACTTGGCTTAACGACTGCTATCATAGACAGCAACCGGGATCAACGGCTTAGCGTGCCTTCCAAAGCACGGAAGCGCTCGGTTAGTAACCACTCAAAGCGGTCACCCATCCAAGGGCTGACCTCGGCCGACATTGCTTAACTTCGCATACCGCACGCGGTACGCGGGCGCCGCTGGGCCACGAACGCTCCTTCCACGAGCGGAAGATTGAATACTGTAAGTACAATATTCAAATACAGGTTTTACCGGATCGAAAGCGGTTGGCAGTGACACTTATCGCATCATGACCGAATGGATATTATTATAAATGCCTTTATCTTATAAACAACACTTCGGTGATTATTAAAAAGATGTTCGTAAAATCCCCTCATTCGAAATCAAATCATGTCAGCTAATTCTGTCTCGGCCATCTGCCACCAGTTAATCCTAAGTCCAATTCGCGAATTAAAAACAAAGCTGCTCTCTCGCTCTCGCGCGTGTTATTTATTCCATGTCCCTCTCGTGCGACTTGTGTCAAAAACGTGGCGGTCACGTGTTCAGTTTTACGCATTAATACCTTTATTTTATTGGTTCTGGTTTGATGTTTGTCTGTTTATAATGTTTTTTAATGTCGTTGACTGTTTCGTCATCCAAAATCTAACCTATTTACCACGACGTTGCTAAAAAACGTCCTTCAGCTGGTCGATAACTGAAACTGGTCGCAAACTGAAGCAAGTCGTGTAACCGTCGCAATGAAACATGTTGCAAATACATGTTGCGATAATCTTTTATGTTACCACAGAGTAAATATAAAGTGATCCCTGTTAAATTCACTCACATCAAGACAAACAGCGCCCCCTGGTAAACATTTGCTGAACACTTTGCGGTGTCGGGTTGCAGTCCTAAACATTGGTGGGAACTGACCGATGGACCTTTAAGTGTACTTCTATAGAAGATCACCGATTAAAAATCATCATAGAGTTTTATTGGGTGACAACGAACGCGCCAAGAACCAATTTTTCTAAGTCGATTATAACCTTATTTACTAGTGGCTCTGTGAGCTGTAAACCTAGCATTTTTATCATTCAAATTTCAAAATTTCCGCAAATTGACTCGACAAAAAAATCTATATAATTATCGAACCTACTCACAAAATTTCAAGAGAATCGGTTGAGAAATGCGACCTGTAGAAAAGAACATCCGGACAGACAGAGAGACAGACATACGAAAGAATTTTTGTCGAAAGCTGAAACGGAGACGCTTCGCTCGCTCGGGCAAAAATTATCTTTTAACTTAAGGGAAACAAGGGCGATAGCAGTGAGACCAGTGAGAGGTAGCATGCTCGCCAGCAGGTTTGCACGCTGTAACGAATCAGTTAAATTGTCGTTCTACACGTGCAGCCGGTGGGTGAAGTTTACACAACGGCCATATAATATAACACACTGCGCGTACAATATCACAACATCTTTTTTTTTATATTGGGGGACAATCTTACACAAATCGACCTAGTCCCAAACTAAGCTATGGGTACTAGACGACGATATACATACTTATACAGACAAATACATACTTAAATACATAGAAAACATCCAAGACCCAAGAACAAATATCCGTGACAAATACACAAATAAATGCCCTGGCCGGGACTCGAACCCGGGACCTCCAGCTTCGGAGGCAGAGTCACTACCAACTAGGCTAAACAGGCCGACAAACGACATCTTGAGGATGCTGTTGCATCTCCCGAAGCACTGCAGTGCATCTGGCATTTTCGCGGAAGCTATTAGGCGAAAAAAGTCGCCTTTATGCTAAGACGAGCGCGCGACGGCAGCAACGGTCTTCTCAGGGTGTTGGTGGTGTTTACTGAAAGACTCGACTGCCTGATAATCAAGTTTTGGGTGCAGGTGGCTATTGGGAGAGCCGAGTAGACATACTCTCTCGGCTCTCTCAATGGCTAACTTTTGCAGGACTTCTGTGAGCTACCTACCCCATTCTACTTTGTTATTATTTTTATTTAATGTCTACTAAGATAGTATGTTAGATTTCTCTAGCAATAATTTGGATCAGTGTGGTCTGAAATAAATGATTTTTATTTTTTTAAGGGAAGATTTACATAGAGTTACACCTCAATTGAGAACATATTTGTAGGCAACGGATTTAGGCAAATATCGAGAGGAGCCAAGATAAAACAATAGAGGTATGGTTTTTAGGTAAAGTGTTTGAGTGAATGGACATATCGCTCGGTAGCTTTGCCAATGCAGAGTTGCAGACATATATGTATATGCATGCCCTCGCCGGCTGGCCATAACCAACCTCCTTAACTTGGGTAGTCGTTTGATTGCCTCGGCTCAAAGGCATATCAAATAGTTTGAGGCAAATAAAAAAGTGAAAATAAGACAAATATAAGTATAACATATGATATATGTACATACAGGATGTAGCCTGTAATGGGAGCAAAAATTAAACTGTACACTATTGAGCTCTCCAGCAATGATTTGTAATTGGTTTCAATTGAAATAAAAGGTTTTTTAGACAAATAAAGCTTAAGTGTACTTTTTTACTCCATTGGTTGATTAAGTGTACTTTTTTACTCCATTGAGTTGTAGTCGATGTGCGGGAAGGTTCCCCCGCCACCACGCGCTTAACGATATCTTACGAAGGGCGCTGGTTTCAGCGAATGTTCCGTGCGTGTTGGAACCTTCGGGCCTGAGTAGATCAGACGGCAAGAGGCCCGATGGTTTAACATTGGTGCCTTGGCGGAGAGGGAGGTGTCTGCTCTGGGACGCCACGTGCGTTAGTACTTTTGCGGCGTCACTCCTTGGTCGCACGGTGAGGGCTGCGGGAGCGGCTGCGGAGGCGGCAGCCTTGAGAAAGCGGGAAAAATACGCCGCTCTTACAAATTATTTGTTTGTCCCTCTGGCGGTCGAGACAACCGGTTTTTTGGGCTCAGAGGCTAGAGTTTTCCTCAGGGAGGTTGGGCAGCGTCTGCGAGAGAGGGGTCATGACCCCCGCTCCGGCTCTTTCCTGGTGCAGAGGCTGTCCATTGCGATTCAACGCGGGAACGCGGCGAGCGTAATGGGCACCTTTGCCCCTGGAATGGCACGGGGCGGGTTATTTGAGTAATTTTTAGTTTATTATTGTTTTGTATTTGACTGTAATATTTTATTGTAATGCATGATTAAATGGTTGAATATAATTTCAATAAACTCCATTGGAGCGATATTAATAACTATTTATTTAAAAAACTCGAAAAATTGATTTAAAAAAAATTAAAAACTCTTCAATATATCCTTTTTAACTAAAAATACAACAACGGTTATGAGTCTATAAGTAGATGTTACCTCAAAATCAGCGACTGCCGCGCTATAATCTCTGGGTGCGAAAATACATTACTTGGAGGTCATAACTTTAGATCAAAATTTCTCCCAAGGCAAAAATAATTTTTTTTGGACACAAGAGGTTACTGCAAATGCTATAAGGAAAAGTCCTTTAAACATTTTGCTCCTATTACAGGCCACACCCCGTATATTTCTTTGGTGCTTTTGTACAATTTTGTGTACGAATCAATAATTTTTTTTTTACTGAACATCTGCCACTTAACTCCCATTCTTCACATAAAATCTAACTATACTAACCAATTGCGCAGGCACGACGATCCAAAATGTCTGGCCTCCGACACAAAAACACGCAAGATCTAAAATTAAGACAGTCGTACCACCCTGCTTTCTCCTTCAACCACCACCATATCAGCCCTAGGACGTCCACTGCTGGACATAGGCCTCCCCCAATTTCATGGGGGGTAAATGCCATAATCGCCACGCTTGGCATGCGGGTTGGCGATCGCAGTATCTCCACCGCACTCAAGGAATGCTGCTGCCCATTCCCCGGTGGTCTTGGTCGTAGTTTTAGGACATACCCGGGTCCAAGGGGGAGTTTCTCCTTCTTATATTCCCTTTATACATACACCCCAGGCCAAAAGTTCGGAAACATGCTTATATGGTCCCGGGTTCGAATCCCGTATGTGCTAAATGCACAAATAATGCCCTTGCCATAATGTTCTTGGGTCTTGGATGTTTTTCTATGTATTTAAGTATGTATTTATCTGTATAAGTATGTATATCGTCTTCTAGTACCCATAGTACAAGCTTTGCTTAGTTTGGGACTAGATCGATTTGTGTAAGATTGTCTCCAATATATATATATACTAGATGAAAGCCCGGCTTCGCTCGGGTGAAATAAATAAGAAAGAAATAAAGTAAACATTTATTCGTGACAGTTATGCAAACGACGAAAGAAATAGTGTACAAAAATGTATAAAATAAAAACTTTACAACAACGGATTATGATGAAACTTCGTATAGAAATATAGTCTGTAGTCTGGATTAACATATTGAATAGGGAGTAAAAGATTACGCTGACGACGTCACGGGCAAAGGCTACTATCTTTGCAAGTTAATCCTAAGCATTTTTATAAGGGTAGTATTTAAAGGCACATAAAATTTTTGACACCGTAATCAGTAGCTGATTTGTATAGCTAAAATACTAATCGTTCATTAAAATTCAGTTCAGATATGCAATTGTCAAATATTGATGTGCCAGTCAGTATTTTTGGTGACGAAGTCAGAGCTGCTAACGCGAACGAAAACAAATGAAGTTCGTGTATCTCCCTCTCTGTCGAACTTGCAAAATCGAGCGACACAGAGGGAAATACACGATGTTCGTTCGTTTTCGTTTCGCGGTAGCAGCTCTCTATTCTCCGCCAAATTCTATTAAGTGGGGCCCTTTACACTCAAAATTATGTGTCAATATTATCGCGATTTTTAAAATTGTATGCGGTCTGTTAAACGCTAAATATTATCACAATACTGGTTTGTCAATATCATCGTGGTTTTCAAAATCGTATGGATTTTTCTTCAATATTCATTGCACGTGATACGGATCGTGATATGAGTATATCGCGTGATAATAATAACCATGTAACAGGCCCCTATGGATGTTGCTTCAATATTCAGTGTTTCGCGTGATAATAATATTTTCTCCAATTAATGGAAGCTATTTAACAACTTGTTCCGGTTAGCCAAAGGTATTTCACATTCCGATACGCGCACCATCCAGGAATAGGAGCCGTCAGACCAGAGGGCCTACCGCGATCTGAAAACGAAGTATTTCCCTCTCCGCGCTCGAATATGCAAGTGCGACAGAGAGGCATATATATTTAGTTTTCGGTTGGTAGCACTTTAGTCCGAGCGCGGCGGACGGTCGAAGAAAGTCAAAGAACATTCCGTGTGTTGTCTGTCACACATGTAATTTTTTAACTTCCCATCGACCTATGAACTTGAAATTAGGTGATAATGTTTATTATGAAGTATATTTCACTAAAAATATAAATATATTAATAAATCACATTTGTTTTTTAGTTGTACGGAACCCTCAGTGCGCGAGTCCGACTCACTTGGCCGGTTTTTCTTACATTTTGAATTTTATTTCTCATATAGTAAAATACCCTATTCGTTTTGAAGTTGACGCCTGAGGGCCTACCGCGAACCAAAAACGAACTATCTTCCTCTCTGTCGTTCGAATATACATGTGCGAGAGAGTGGCAGATACTTCGTTTTCGGTTCGCGGTAGCGCTTCTTAACGTCCGAACGCGGCGAACGGCATGAGCATGAGGTCTCCTCCGAAATTCATAATCCTAACTTCGTATGGTGCCGTCTCTTTCACTCTCCTGTCATAGACTATATGAGTGAAAGGGACGGCACCATACGAAGTTCGGATTTTGAATTTCGGAGTAGACCCCCCGTACCACTAAGTTATAAGATAGAGTGAGATACGGATAGAATTTTGCTAGACGTTTAAAAGCCATAAGTCACCTAGTAGTTTGTCACAACAAAATAGAGACGCAGCTTTAAGATGGCGGACAGACTCAGCAAACATTCAAGTGGTGTCCTTTACACGATTAATATTATCACAATACTGGGGTGTCAATATTATCGCAGTTTTCAAATTTGTATGGATTCTGCTTCAATATTCACGTGATACTTATCGTGATATGAATGTATCACGTGATAATAATAACCATGTAACAGGCCCCATACATTCGCTTTGAAGGCGGTTATTGTGACAATCAGCCTAGCTAGCACGATAGATTATATATACCGTTACGTTTTATGTGACGTTTTAATACATTTCGCCCATATAACGTGACGGTATAAGTTATCGTGCCAGCTAGGCTGATAGGTGTGTATAACGCTTGAAAACTACAAAAACAAAACGCTGCAGACGCGGCTAGCCGAATCCACACAATGGGCGATGATGGCCCATCACCCAGAACGCAGCCCAGCAACCTGGCCAACACACCGGACGCAAACATAGTTAACAATTTCCGAACGTACCCAACCCGACGCTGTCAACCAACGAATTTAATATGGCCGACCTTTCGTCATAAAATTAACACTTTTAAATGCAAAATACGCGACAATCCGAATTTTGCGGATATATATGTTCAACTCAAAAATCGTTATTTTTATACGTTCTTCAATTTGAGACAGGTCTCGTTCGGGTCTACCGTACCCCTGCACGAAATTATTAATATAGATATATATAATTGCCGGTACAACATTTTGTAAGAAGACAATTAAAAAAGTTTACAATCTATCTGTCTAGTGCACAATCTGCTATTTAGTGTTTTACAAATTGGGATGTGTTAATAGATCGGGTGTATTTTTAATAATTGGTTACACAATAATAACAATTGGAATACTTCAATAAAAATTAAAAAATGTTTCCATACTTTCGACCTGGGATGTACACTGTACATATGTACAGTGAATGAAAACAATGTTATAAGCATGTTAAGATACAACATTGTAGGAGTGAGGAAACAATACCACCGTATGGTATCGAATGTTCGCAAATTGCTGTAACATAATACGTCGGAGTCAGGGCCGGACTCCGACACAGTAGATCAAATAAATATACACATGACAAAGGTAATAACACAGACAGAAAAGGTTCGCGTACAAAGACGAACTTATCCCTGCCTGGGATCTCTTCCAGTTAACCTTTGAGCAATTGAGCGGAGAACAGGAAACGAACGATAGACAAAATAATACGTGTACAAAGATGTACTTATTGACACAGCGAGCGAAGCGCCTTCGTAACTGCCATAATCGCCACGCTTGGCTTGCGGGTTGGCGATCGCAGTATCATCACCGCTCTCCAGGGATGCTGCTGCCCATCCCCCGGTGGTCTTGGTCGTAGTTTTAGGACATACCCGGGTCTTCAGCTGTAACCGCTGAAAAATATTTTCAATATATAACTACATTATATATTATTTTCTGTGATGGCGTGCAGTCCGTCTCTGTCAGTGTCGAGCGTGTTTACACGGTACTATCGACGAGTGCAGTCCTACAGTGTGTGGACTACTGTGGAGGCGACTCACTATTTCTACGTGACATATCTATGAGTTATACGAGTCCCTCTCATCTATAAAAGGAAGCGTGAGGGACGGTGGGACGTACATTGTGATGATGATGATGATGATGATGTCTATGAGTTTTTTTTATGTATTAACGATGGTGGTAAAAAGCATACAGCCAGCCTGATCATAAGGACACAGCGTGGAAACATAAACCTGTTTTAGCAGTAATTTGTGGATGATGTCGTTGGCTATACATAAAGTAATTGTAATTTTAAGTGTAATTGTAACTTATACTGTATGGTTGTTTTTTATCCCTAAAATAAATAAATAAACATAAGCACATTCCCAACCCTTTATTGATTTGAGAATTAGTTCTGTAGTCAGAAAGTCAGATAGATACAAATGTAAGTTCTTCACTTAACACAGAGCATCCTCGGGAGCTCCAGCGCCCGTAGTCACCACCAGGAAAACAACACCACTTAGCTATAGAGCAAGTATTGGGATTATTATGGCTCAAGGGCGTCGCCAGCCGGTCGCCAGCCGATGGTATGAATTGTGGGTAGACTGTCTAGAGCATTTTGAGTCTCTGTCTCTTTCCTCCCCCTTGGCGACGCCCTTGTATGGCTGTGGTCTTCTGTAAGGCCGAGGTACTTCCCCTGTTGGTCTGTTCTAAATGATCATTGTACCCCAAAGTGCTCCGTACCTCGGCCATTCTCATTTTCGTGCACACTGTCACAGCCGTGGATGTCACTACTATGTGGGTAATTTTAAGCTTTATTTAGAATTTTACTCTTTGTTTAGAAAAGAAGTTTATACCGTCACGTTTTATGGCCATTAATGACTACTTAAAAATTGGTTTATCATGCTAGTGCTAAGTAAGTCATAGGGGTTTGGGCAATTGTCAGTCGGTTTCTTATTTTGTCAGATTCGTGATAGGCCAGATTCTTTCTTTGTCAGATTCAGACTTGGGAAAATTCTTACTTTGTCGGATTCGTGGGAGGTCAGGTTTTTATTTTGTCGCCTTTGTCGGATTCTAAGTCAGTTTCTTCTAGACAAAATAAGAAACCGACCAAATTAGAATTCGACAAAATGAGAAACAGGCTAAGTCAAAACTCGCTCAAATAAGAATTTAACCTAGTGAAGTAGCAAAAGGGAAAGTGGTGGAAAACGCGTACCTGGTTCGAATCGTAGCGTTGGCTGCAAGATGTTAAGGCTGCCGGTCTTACGCACTTTTCTTCTCAACTCTTCTGCGTTGATGGTGTAACACGCTGATATGCACAAATAGTTAGTTCGAAGCCTTTGGCGAGTGACGGAATGGAGATAGTACTCGACATTGACCGACCCGAACCGTGTCTAGAGCTGAACTGGTTGATTGTCAGCTGCTGTCAGTTTATGTTTTCATCTTACCCGCATTTTCCAGGGATGGGGTTTTGGAAAGGATAAGAGGGTAGCTGATATGAAAGCAATGACTGGAAAACACCTAGTACTAATTTGGTTAAACAAGAAACCGACCGATGTCGCCCAAACCAGTCATAGATGTTCATACCTTAAATGTTAAAAAAACCACCAAATCGGCATATAACACGTCAATTAACCATTGAAATAGTTAATTAATTCATACACTAAACACAGCTCCATTCCAATGAAACAACAGGTGGCAGACATCACTCATGTCGTGTTAACATGGTTTACGAACAACGCTTCCCGATGACATGTTCAGTTAATTTACGCGCATAAGTGGATGCACATTTTGTGAATGGACGAACATACTGGTAATCCGTAGTCTTTGCTCGTTATACTTACACATACTGATCCATACTAATATTTACAAGGTGTAGATATAGTAATAGGAGCATAAAATTTAAAGGAGCCCTTAGAGCATCTGCAGTAACCTCTACGGTCTAAAAAAAAAATATTTTTTCAGTTGGGAGAGATGTAAAGTACCTTCAGTTCATCCGAGATCTTGGATCTTGGCACCACGAGATTATTGTGCGGCAGTCAATGCTGATTTTGAGGTAGCATCAAATTATGAATCATAATCAATCTCGCATTTTTGGTTTAACAAAATGTTTTTGGGATTTTTTTAATCAATTTTAGTGTTTTAAAATAAATAGTTATTAATATCACTCCAGTAGAGTAAACAAGTACACTTAAGCTATATTTCACTTTTTTTTTCAATTCAAACCATTTGGGAATAATTGCTGGAGAGCTCAATAGTGTACCGTTTAATTTTTGCTCCTATTACAGGCCACATCCTATATAAATAATTAATTTTTGCTCCTATTACAGGCCACATCCTATATAAATAATTAATTTTTGCTCCTATTACAGGCCACATCCTATATAAATAAATAATTTTTGCTCCTATTACAGGCCACATCCTATATAAATAAATAATTTTTGCTCCTATTACAGGCCACATCCTATATAAATAATTAATTTTTGCTCCTATTACAGGCCACATCCTATATAAATAAATAATTTTTGCTCCTATTACAGGCCACATCCTATATAAATAATTAATTTTTGCTCCTATTACAGGCCACATCCTATATAAATAATTAATTTTTGCTCCTATTACAGGCCACACCTATATAAATAATTAATTTTTGCTCCTATTACAGGCCACATCCTATATAAATAATTAATTTTTGCTCCTATTACAGGCCACATCCTATATAAATAATTAATTTTTGCTCCTATTACAGGCCACATCCTATATAAATAATTAATTTTTGCTCCTATTACAGGCCACATCCTATATAAATAATTAATTTTTGCTCCTATTACAGGCCACATCCTATATAAATAATTAATTTTTGCTCCTATTACAGGCCACATCCTAAATAAATAATTAATTTTTGCTCCTATTACAGGCCACATCCTATATAAATAATTAATTTTTGCTCCTATTACAGGCCACATCCTATATAAATAATTAATTTTTGCTCCTATTACAGGCCACATCCTATATAAATAATTAATTTTTGCTCCTATTACAGGCCACATCCTATATAAATAATTAATTTTTGCTCCTATTACAGGCCACATCCTATATAAATAATTAATTTTTGCTCCTATTACAGGCCACATCCTATATAAATAATTAATTTTTGCTCCTATTACAGGCCAAATCCTATATAAATAAATAATTTTTGCTCCTATTACAGGCCACATCCTATATAAATAATTAATTTTTGCTCCTATTACAGGCCACATCCTATATAAATAATTAATTTTTGCTCCTATTACAGGCCACATCCTATATAAATAATTAATTTTTGCTCCTATTACAGGCCACACCTATATAAATAATTAATTTTTGCTCCTATTACAGGCCACATCCTATATAAATAATTAATTTTTGCTCCTATTACAGGCCACATCCTATATAAATAATTAATTTTTGCTCCTATTACAGGCCACATCCTATATAAATAATTAATTTTTGCTCCTATTACAGGCCACATCCTATATAAATAATTAATTTTTGCTCCTATTACAGGCCACATCCTAAATAAATAATTAATTTTTGCTCCTATTACAGGCCACATCCTATATAAATAATTAATTTTTGCTCCTATTACAGGCCACATCCTATATAAATAATTAATTTTTGCTCCTATTACAGGCCACATCCTATATAAATAATTAATTTTTGCTCCTATTACAGGCCACATCCTCTATAAATAATTAATTTTTGCTCCTATTACAGGCCACATCCTATATAAATAAATAATTTTTGCTCCTATTACAGGCCACATCCTATATAAATAATTAATTTTTGCTCCTATTACAGGCCACATCCTATATAAATAATTAATTTTTGCTCCTATTACAGGCCACATCCTATATAAATAATTAATTTTTGCTCCTATTACAGGCCACATCCTATATAAATAATTAATTTTTGCTCCTATTACAGGCCACATCCTATATAAATAAATAATTTTTGCTCCTATTACAGGCCACATCTTATATAAATAAATAATTTTTGCTCCTATTACAGGCCACATCCTATATAAATAAATAATTTTTGCTCCTATTACAGGCCACATCCTATATAAATAATTAATTTTTGCTCCTATTACAGGCCACATCCTATATAAATAATTAATTTTTGCTCCTATTACAGGCCACATCCTATATAAATAATTAATTATTTACTCCTATTACAGGCCACATCCTATATAAATAATTAATTTTTGCTCCTATTACAGGCCACACCTATATAAATAATTAATTTTTGCTCCTATTACAGGCCACATCCTATATAAATAATTAATTTTTGCTCCTATTACAGGCCACATTCTATATAAATAATTAATTTTTGCTCCTATTACAGGCCACATCCTATATAAATAAATAATTTTTGCTCCTATTACAGGCCACATCCTATATAAATAAATAATTTTTGCTCCTATTACAGGCCACATCCTATATAAATAATTAATTTTTGCTCCTATTACAGGCCACATCCTATATAAATAATTAATTTTTGCTCCTATTACAGGCCACATCCTATATAAATAATTAATTTTTGCTCCTATTACAGGCCACATCCTATATAAATAATTAATTTTTGCTCCTATTACAGGCCACATCCTATATAAATAATTAATTTTTGCTCCTATTACAGGCCACATCCTATATAAATAATTAATTTTTGCTCCTATTACAGGCCACATCCTATATAAATAATTAATTTTTGCTCCTATTACAGGCCACATCCTATATAAATAATTAATTTTTGCTCCTATTACAGGCCACATCCTATATAAATAATTAATTTTTGCTCCTATTACAGGCCACATCCTATATAAATAAATAATTTTTGCTCCTATTACAGGCCACATCCTATATAAATAATTAATTTTTGCTCCTATTACAGGCCACATCCTATATAAATAATTAATTTTTGCTCCTATTACAGGCCAAATCCTATATAAATAAATAATTTTTGCTCCTATTACAGGCCACACCTATATAAATAATTAATTTTTGCTCCTATTACAGGCCACATCCTATATAAATAATTAATTTTTGCTCCTATTACAGGCCACATCCTATATAAATAATTAATTTTTGCTCCTATTACAGGCCACATCCTATATAAATAATTAATTTTTGCTCCTATTACAGGCCACATCCTATATAAATAATTCATTTTTGCTCCTATTACAGGCCACATCCTATATAAATAATTAATTTTTGCTCCTATTACAGGCCACATCCTATATAAATAATTAATTTTTGCTCCTATTACAGGCCACATCCTATATAAATAATTAATTTTTGCTCCTATTACAGGCCACATCCTATATAAATAATTAATTTTTGCTCCTATTACAGGCCACATCCAATATAAATAATTAATTTTTGCTCCTATTACAGGCCACATCCTATATAAATAAATAATTTTTGCTCCTATTACAGGCCACATCCTATATAAATAAATAATTTTTGCTCCTATTACAGGCCACATCCTATATAAATAAATAATTTTTGCTCCTATTACAGGCCACATCCTATATAAATAATTAATTTTTGCTCCTATTACAGGCCACATCCTATATAAATAAATAATTTTTGCTCCTATTACAGGCCACATCCTATATAAATAATTAATTTTTGCTCCTATTACAGGCCACATCCTATATAAATAATTAATTTTTGCTCCTATTACAGGCCACATCCTATATAAATAATTAATTTTTGCTCCTATTACAGGCCACATCCTATATAAATAATTAATTTTTGCTCCTATTACAGGCCACATCCTATATAAATAATTAATTTTTGCTCCTATTACAGGCCATAAATAATGCGATAACTAATTTTGTGTTAAGCGTAATGTCTGCTAACGAAAATTGTAAATATCAAATTAATAGAGAATAACTTGAATTATGTTGTGCTCCAAGCAGGATTCGAACCTACGACATCCTGCCATCCAAGACGCGGCCAATCGCTCTAGCCAGCTGAACTACCGGAAAAATCAAGCTCAGGCACGGAATCCTTCACTAGTTCCCTCTTACAAGTCCTTAGGGAGGCGTACAGTGAGATCTACCTTCGAAGATAGGCTTATTTTTACGGCACCAACGTCAGTAATACTGAGAATTCGATCGATACTCAATAACGATTTGCTATCCCCTTCTAAACTAATACTTTCAAATTTAGAATAATACAAAAGTAACTATGTGTGTCTGTTACTGGTTCACGCTTAAATCGCTGAAAGGATTTTGATGAAATTTGGCATGGAAATAGACTAAGATCCTGAAAAGGGCATATGTTAGTTTTTAATCCGGAAATTGTTGAAAGTGCCAAGTAGTGGGCCAGTGTCAGCATTTACCTTAGTTAATTAGACTATTTGTTACGAGTACAACATGGACATAAAACGCTTAGAAGATGGCCCGTAAGAAAATGGTTAAAAAAAAAGCTCTGAATACATTGGCAGATTTAACCCAAAAAATTACTATTTCAAAACAAAGTGTTCCAGGAAACATTATCTGGCAACTTAATGCGGACGAAAGAAGTTGTCTTTCCCATTTTATAGTACAGTTCAGCTTCATATAGTACCAAATAGTTTGGTACACCATATATTTTGTATGGGGTGTACCGAACTATTTGGCCACTTTGGCTGCTACGTAGGTACTATATAACGCTGACTGTACAGTAGGTATTTTCTAGTGTAGTTAGTAGGATCATTATGTCGATTAGCGACCAGCTAATTTAGTGAGCAGGTTTGCCACTTAGATAAATTGATGAACTGAACGTATAGTTTCTACGTGTTTTATTCGATGACTACTAAATAAAATGCATCAAGACTGTGTTTGTAGACTAGAGGAAGAAATGTTAACATCTCTAATTGAAACACCTTGCCCCAAGTTTTCGCAAACTGACGCTGGTCACGTAACCGGCGTAACGACTCTACCTACTCACATATTGATCAGAGTCTGGTTCTCACGCCTACGGCAAACACGTGCAAAACACCGAGATTCCACTAAAAAAACAGCATTCTTGAACGGATACAACTTAATCCAAAAGGCCACACACAGTTTAATAAAAAAACTATAAACATTGCCCTCACCCCTTCGAATTAAAAAAGTAAAAAAAATACGCTTGAACGCACCCAAAAGCAACAATAGGTGACAATCGTAAAAATGGCGTCTAATTTGACGTTTAAAAACGCGCCAATTTCATTGTCACGTAATTTATCGATGTTGTGATGACAAAATGTACTTTATTAATGATGTTTTGTCGTTCTTTAGAAAGTTTTAAACCATAAATAACGCTTTTATGTTTCCGCTACAGTTGATTTTTAAACTAATGTTTACAAATTGCGTTGTTCAGAAACTGGTTTGCAGTTTTTGACGTCTTAATTAAAGATTATCACGCTACATAAATTCCTTGAGAGTTTCCGTTCATTAATAACATTGGTTCAGCTTTGGCTTGGTTTAAAAACAACCTACTAATATAATACGAGTAAATCTGAAAGTTTGCATGTGATGTTTGTTACTTACTCAATCACGTAGCTGATAGTTTAGGAATGCTTATCCCGAAAACCATTCCCCGTGATGAAATTGGGGACGTTAGGGAAGATGATTATGGTTGGGGTTGAGTTTACGCAAAGTCGCGCGCAAATTCTAGTGTACCTGGGTTGATACTAACTTGCTAGTTGTAACTAGCAAGTTTTAGCACTGTTTTACAGTGTACTGTAAAACATCCTACAAATAGATACTAATATCCAATTTATAAAATCATTTCAAGTTCGTGTTTTTAACGTAATACGGTGTGGGTTAAATAACGATTTGAATAAAAGGAAGTTAAACCATATTCAATAACAGTAACAAGCTAATTTAAACGAGTATATGCGGTAATCAGCAGATTACGTGCATATGTCGAAACTTTAAAGAGCCATATGTACTGTAAAACGATGTACGATACATGTACGAACAGGTAATTCGCAACTCGTGTCGATTTAAAACACTCCCTTCGGTCGTGTTCCAATTTATCACCAATCGTTGCGAATTTCCCGTTCTCTGCACTTGTATCGTAATGTACTATTATTAACTTAAAGATGGTTGAAAAACAGTTATCATTGAAATAAAGTACGTAGGTATATTATATTATCATCTTATTTTAAATATTAAAATAACATGATTGAATATATTTAGGTACCGTGATAAATGATAATAAGAATCATCGTTCACAAACCTACTCGGTCATGTCATGTTAATTAGATTTGTTGAATCTAAATAGGTTAACTAACACTGCTTATTACAACTTGCATTTGACTAAAATATTACCACATATATTTGCAAAAATATAACACATCAACCCTCTAAGTTAAAAAATGGTACGCCTAAGTGTACAATCTAAATGACATGTGCATATACTCGTTTAAATTAGCTTGTTACTGTTATTGAATATGGTTTAACTTCCTTTTATTCAAATCGTTATTTAACCCACACAGTATTACGTTAAAAACACGAACTTTTCAGCCGCACGTCATCGTCAGTTACGAATTTCAACTTTGAATTTCGAATTTAGAGTTTTCAATCATAACGGATGCGGGGGGCAGCTGCCATTCCGTTGTTTAGGTTTAAAAAGTTTTCAACAGTTTAGAAAAAAAGTAAAAGAGTTTTTGGGTCAGCACAGGCAGGATACACACTGACGAAATAGGTATCTGCGGCCACTATAAGTTCTACATTTAAAATTAATATCATGGTAAAACTCTTTGAATAGTAATCCATTAAAATATCACAATAAATTGTGAATTACCTACTAAAGTTTATCGAAATCATAAATAGACATGTGATTTGACAGATTTGAAAATTGATTTTTGTTGACTATTAAAGCTTTACCTTTTTGTAAATAAAAGGGTAAAGATTTAATAGAATCCTTATGTAACAATAACAGGTACAAAGTTAATTGTATGTATCGAAACGCAGTATTTCACGAACAAAGGAGTTCACTTATTTTCCCATACAATCAATGGTTGGTTCGGGTATTGTTATGACAGGCTGTGACGTCATAATATAAAGTCAATTAGTAAGAGCCGTTTCTGTGGTCGCTAGCGACGAGCTAAGTTTGTCCCTTACTTTTACCTTTTTTGTGCTCTAATTGGTCCCATATAGATATTTGATTCACTCTAAATCTGGTTAGAAATGTGCCATATATTAGGATGAGATAATATAATATCACTGTTAAATATCCCAGTTTTGGATAAAAATAAGAAGTTATTACGTCTAATAGGCGTTTCAAAAAACATTTCAACGTAATCAAAATTATTTTAAAATCTCAAAATATAAGGCGGAGGAAAATCCATCATATTATGAAAACATTTTATTTTTACACAAATCGAACTAGTCCGTAGTAAGCTCAATAAGGCTTCTGTTATGGGTTACTAGACGACGATATATTTAATAATAGATATATACTAACACATACAATACACACAACACCCATCTAACATATCTAAGTAACCGATGAAATTGTACGTAGGTTTGCTTTTTCCAAGTACATTTCTTAAGATCAGCTATTACCACCACCATATCAGCCAAAGGACGTCCACTGCTGGACATAGGCCTCCCCCAAAGTCCCGGGGGGTACATACCATAATCGCCACGCGCCTATTACCTACTCGTTAACTAGTAATGTCTACTTAACTGTGATAGTTTTCTTTAGGTTTAATAATTACTCAGCAGTTTTCTATGCAGTATGTTATAATACCATAAAAGCAGTTGGATATTTAAGAAAATTGCCAAGTTAAAGCTCAAAATGCATTAAGCCGCAGTAAATTAGTTTTACTGTAAACAATGTAGTGCCGGACTTGGCATTATTTCAGAGAATATACGGAACTTGGCACCCATATAGATCTCAATTCTTTTGTCGGTGAAGACGACAACCAAGCATCGCATATTCTTAATATTGAACTTGGCTCCCTTTTTCACATTTATGTTTTTGATGGGATAGTTTTATACGTGAGCTTTGACCATTAAGTGACATATAGTTTTAAACATGACTCACGAGAGTGTAAGTCCTACTCATGTTTATGCCCTTTGCTGTGGTTATAAAAGAGTTATTCCATCCTATACAACACAATAAAATATTTAAAAACTTATTTTATTTCATGTAACAGACATTAATCAAAATATCAGGAAAATAACAACGTATTGTCATTACTTTATTGAAAGGGGTCGCATTTTACGAGATATTAATGTTGCCATATGTGGGGTCGTAACTAACGTGATTCAATATCTGTTTAATAAATATATGGCAACATTTCACGGGTCATTAGAGCGGATTGATTTGTTCTATTTATACAGGATTATAAGTAGGTAGTTAGTATTGTAGCCGCCGGTGCCGATGATGATGGAACACGACGACTTTTAAATGAAACTTCGATGAAAGTTTACTGTAGCTATATAATTCCCATAAAGGTTCTGGTTTACAAGATTGTTCGCCGAAAGAGTATGCAGAAGTGGTAAAAGTGTATGGAGAAAGAAGATGGTAGGTAATGACAAGCAAGATTTTTTACTTTTTTAAATAGGTTTTTTTGTAGGGATAAGGAGCTGCTAAGTGGCTTTTAGAAGCCGCCATTATACTAATTGTGCCCGATGGGCGCGTTTTGCTACTGCATAAAGAATGGCATGAAGCTATACAAAAATAAGGGTTGCGTTAGAAACGGTATTGAAACAGTTTCTATAACTTTGAGAATAAAAGACTGAAAAAGGTTTTACGAGTGATTATAGATCGTACGATTAAAGACATGATTTCTCCGATCTAAAATTACTAACTGGGCAACTGAGCTTTATTTATGTTACAACTTACAAACTAAAGTGATACTTAATATAACACAAGGTTGCACAATTTCCATATTTGCAAGTTGACGACAACTGTCCCCATCACTTTCTAAAACATTTCTTAAGTTACTCGAAATATACAATATGATCTATATCTAGAGTTTAAATAGGTAATCGAAATTATAATAAACAGAGTTTGGAACAATGAGAAAAAAATACTTAAACAAAATAAAACTAAAATTAAAAAAAAACTAAATAGAAATAAAATTAAATAGGTCCCCTAAGTCGGACCCCTCGGAAGAGTTCCCATAAGACTGGCTGCGTTTCCCGTTTGAATGGCAATACCGATCCGCTGGGCAAGCAACGAGCCAGCCCTATGGTCCCCCGACACTAAACTTTAGCGAACTTTTTGGCCATCTAAATATATTATTCCTAAATTACAGCATTAAAATTATTAAATCCCGAGCGGAGCACACGGGAACAATTCGTGTAGTGTGGACTTACGAGCCTCCAAGGAACGCGCTTCTAGCATTTCGTTCGTGCTCGACTGTGCTCCGTCAATTGTCGGTTTTTAGGATTCCGTACGCAAAGGGTAAAACGGCACTTCCTGGGACTCCGGTGTCCGTCCATCGGTCTGTCTGTCTGTCCGTCTGTCACCAGGCTGTATCTCATGAACCGTTATATTTAGACAGTTGAAATTTTCACAGATGATGTATTTCAGTTGCCGCTATAACAACAAATACTAAAAACAAAATAAAATAAATATTTAAGGAAGCTCCAACAACTACTAAAAAACTTTTAAAAAGTTATTCGTTGTGTTCAAGATGTATGGGAAAACTAAAATCCGGCTCGCACTTGACCAACATTTTACTTGATATTATTTAATGTTCTTTTCTGACAAAAAAATAGGTATCATTATTTAAATTAACTTAAAAAAGGTTATAATAAAGTGTCTTTATGTTGTGTAGATAATAGTACGGAACCCTTCGTGCACGAACCCTTTCGCACTTGGCTGGTTTTTTAGACGAACAGAAAGGGATTTTCTTCGCGCTCGCAGTGGGCTCGTTCGAGGCTCATAAGTCGGTCCACACATGGTCCACACTACACGAATTGTGCTCGGCTCGTGCTCGGATCGTCTAGAGTAGACTCACCGAGCTAACGTTGTGTTCGTGTTAACCGGAGAATACTTACCAGTTTTCCCGAATATTAGACCAAGCTAGATCGATTTTGGCCGTAAACCCCTACAATACACCTACAATATAAAACAATATTAATGAAATTGACAATATAGGGCATTTATTGTACCTAAATTTCATTAAAATCGTTAGAGCGGTTACCGAGATTTCAATTACAAACAATCAAATAAATATACAAATCTGGCTCGTATGTTAGTATATGTAGGGTAACATTTCTATATATCCAGAAAAAAATGAGCCACGTGAAAATAGTAGTCATAGTACTTAGTACAAAGTCAAAATGTGGGAAATTATAATATCACCAGTGAATAAGGTTACATAGGAAACTGTAGAATGGCTAATGGCTAACAAAAAATAACCGAACTATAAATACATATAAAAAAAAAAAATTACTTTCGAACCAGGCCGAGAAAAGATCTTAACCTTAATATAAATTGTAATGGTATACCAATAGAGAAAGTAAATTACCAAAATTTCTTGGGACTTTAAGTATGTGGACGAGCACTGTGAATGGGAAGAGCAGGTTAAGGCAGTTTGCAATAAAATTAATAAATGTGTATTCGCTATCAAAAAAATTAGACTTGTAACTTCATATAAAACTGCCTTATTCGTGTATTCCGGGTACTACTCCGTCATTTCTTAACCGATTTGGAAAATTCTTTTTTTTATTGTACGTATATATAAGTATATCCAAGTTGGTCCCGTTTTTGTCAAAACGCAGTTCTGATGATGAGATCCATGAGGAATTGAGGGAACTCCTCAAATCTTTAAGGCAAACATATAGTGATTTTTGTGTTTTTATCAACAAGTCAAGCATTTGCATCCAAAAATGTGACATTGGATGAAGTGGAACTGCTGATGATGATCAGAACAGAACTCTTCAACGAAGAAAAGTTCACGTTTGGCGATTTGTCCTCCTAGCTGTGTTTGTTAAGCAAGTTCTATTTTCACGATTAATTTTTGTCATGTTCGATTTTTGATGATGGGATCCATGAGGAATTGAGGGAACTCCTCAAATCTTAAAGGCAAACATATAGTGATTTTTGTGTTTTTATCAACTAATCGAGCTTTATTATACAAAAATATGACATTTAATGAAGTGGAACTGCTGATGCTGATCAGAACAGAACTCTTCAACGACGAAAAGTTCACGTTTGGCGATTTGTCCTCCTAGCTGTGTTTATTAAGCAAGTTCTATTTTCACGATTAGTTTTTGTCATGTTCGATTTTTGATGATGGGATCCATGAGGAATTGAGGGAACTCCTCAAATCTTAAAGGCAAACATATAGTGATTTTTGTGTTTTTATCAACTAATCGAGCATTATCATACAAAAATATGACATTTGATGAAGCGGAACTGCTGATGATGATCAGAACAGAACTCTTCAACGACGAAAAGTTCACGTTTGGCGATTTGTCCTTCTAGCGGTGTTTGTTAAGCAAGTTCTATTTTCACGATTGATTTTTGTCATGCTCGAGTTCTGATGATGGGATCCATTAGGAATCGAGGGAACTCCTCAAATGTGAAAGGCACACATATAGTGATTTTAGTTTTTTCATGTTTTAGCATTTTCATCAACTAATCAAGCATTTTCATTCATAAAAGTGACATTTGATGAATGGGAACTGCTGATGATGATCAGAACGGAACTCTTCAACGAGTTCACGTTTGGCGATTTTTTCTCTTCGTTATGTCAAGCAAGCAAGGTTTTTCCATGATTCCATGAGGAATTGAGCGTACTTAGTCTTCTACCATTATAAACATACTTATAGCCATTTTTTATTTTATTGCATGGAATCTAAGAGTGCACCATCTAAGTATAATAATCTTTCACCGGCCTCCCCCATTGAAGTCGGGTTTTTTTTCTTAAAAATTATTATAGCTCTAAAGCGCTACATAAGAGCGATATTTGGTTTGAAACCCTTAGATTCATGTAGACCTGTATTTAGACAACATAGAATTTTAACATTCAGAAGGTATGTACTTTTGTCAAAAATCACATGGGTTTTTGATTAAAAACAATAAGCGTACAATTGAACATGGCAGTAGCAAAATTGAACCTATTTAATAAGAATTCCTATTACATGCTAAGCTAAATTTATAATGTCCAACTAATCTAGGTATAGTTTATTTGGACATAAATTCTATACCAATCTTAAGACAAAAAATATATATATTCATTGTAAACTGCGTACATAAAGGTTTTAAAATGTTTTTATGGAATCAACAGTTGCTCATTTCGATTCGAGTGTACAATTTGTATCCTTAAAAACTATAGTCAACGACACTTATTGGATATACATTTGTCTATTCCTCTTTTACATACTAATGTTACTGTGATACTCGAACAATTCGTTTAAAACGTTATCAATTAGATACTTATTCAATTTCATCTTGAATTGACTAGCCTCTAACATCTTAACATCATTAGGTAGAACATTAAAAACACGTATCGCAGTAATGAAAGCACTTTTATAGTATTTGCTCTTAGGTCGCAGTAGGTTGTACTTATACTTCTCACGCAGATTATCCTTTAATGAAGACTTCCTAGCAAAATACCCCATATTATTTTTAACAAAAGTACATAATTCTAGAACGTATATTCCTGTAAGAGTAAACAATCGCTTTTCCTTAAATACATTACGTAGGTAGTGATTGTTCATTACTCATAACGGTATATTACACGTATGCATCTTTTTTGCAGGCTAAATGTACTCTGCACATGTACGGAGTTCCCCCAAATAATATTTCCGTAGTTTAGCAGAGGAAACACGTTACCAAAGTAGGAATTTCTAACTACGCTTTCAGAACAGGTTCCCGATATAATGGCTAAGGCATAACATTGTCTAGATATTGCTTTGTTGATTTTTGCAATATGTGTTTTCCAATTTAGGAAAGTGTCAATATTAACACCAAGAAAACGTATATTATTAACTTTCTCAATAGATGCTAAATTTAGCTTCATAGGAGTGCTTTTGTAGCTCCTGAACTGTATAAATTTAGTTTTATATTTACCTTAAGAATTAAAGTGTGAAGCAGATTTATCACTTTTTTAAGCGTAGTGTTAATATGTTGCTCCATATAAAATATATTGCATTTTTCTTCTGAAAATAGTATGATGGCATCATCCGCAAACAGTACGCACAACGTATCAACAATCTTGGGCAGTTCATTAATATAAACTAAGAACAGAAGGGCTGCTAAGACACTACCCTGCGGAACCCCCATATTAGTCACTACAAAATCTGATTGAATATTGTCTACTGTTTTTAGTTCCTTTTTTTCAGTAATTATTAACCATTGATGCTTGCTGCCTGTCCTTCAGTTAACTTTGAAATAATTTTAGAACATGACCTCTAACTCCAATATTTTCTAATTGTAAATCAATCAAAAAGTATATCATGCTTTACACAGTCAAAACCTTTTGACATACATATATAAAATCACGCCATTATTCCCAAAAAGGATAGGCAGAGCACATGATTTTTTTTTATGACATAGGAGGCAAACACCCTTGGAAAGAAAGGGGGTGGTGCTATTCTAACCCGACACCATACAAAGAGTATACATACTTATTACTTAGACAAATTTAGATTCTCAAAAACCCATAAAAAACATTCAACTATACCATATATTTACGAATAGCGAGCAAATTAAAAAACTTAACTGCCAAAATCAAATGGACCTAGCTCTACGGAAACAATTACGTTTGATTGACACGGCCCGCGGCGTTGGCAACACTGATTGGCGTTTGGGCGTTTCGAAAATGGAATTTTAATTGTTCGGCGAGTGTTCCAGCTTTTATAGTCTGTGGAAATTGGGATGTTGTCGGGTTTTTGAACACACCTACAGACCTGAACTAAACGGGCCTTTTACACGGCGATATTATCACGCGATACACCAATACTATTACTTATTCTGTGCTCATAGCACGATACGTATCACGTGAACATTGAAGCAAAATCCAAACATTTTTGTAAACCGCCGCCATAATATTGACATCCCAGTATTGTGATAATAATAACCGGGTATGTCCTAAAACTACGACCAAGACCACCGGGGGATGGGCAGCAGCATCCCTGGAGTGCGGTGGAGATGCTGCGATCGCCAACCCGCATGCCAAGCATGGCGATTATGGCATTTACCCCCCATGAAATTGGGGGAGGCCTGTGTCCAGCAGTGGACGTCCTCTGGCTGATATGGTGGTGGTGGTAATAATCGTGTAAAGGGCCCCCTTTGACTATAGGCGCATCCTGCAAGACCACCGGGGGATGGGCAGCAGCATCCCTGGAGTGCGGTGGAGATACTGCGATCACCAACCCGCATGCCAAGCGTGGCGATTATGGCATATACATACACCCCGTGAATTTGGGGGAGGCCTATGTCCAGCAGTGGACGTCGTTTAGCTGATATGGTGGCGGTGGTGGGCATCCTGCAGGATTCGAATCCTGGTCAGGGCATTATTTGTGTAAATAGCACGAATATTTGTTCCTGAGTCTATGTATTTATCTATATAAGTTATTATATCGTCGTCTAGTACCCATAGTACAAGCTTTGCTTCGTTTGGGACTAGGTCGATTTGTGTAAAATTGTCCCCCAATATTTGATATTATTTATTAGTACCTGGGGAACAGAGCTTCGCAAATATATACGATTTTTTCCGAAAATGAAACCGAGCTAGAAAAATTTTTCGCACTCGTAAACCACTATGTTGTAAATCTCATTAAAATCGTTAGAGCGGTTTTCGGGATTTCATTTCAATTACATACAAACAGACAAATAAATAATAGACAAACGTTGCTCGTTTTTTAGTAAAGGAAAGGATGTCCGACATTTCAAAAGTCACGATTGAATTTTGAATCTCTTAGCTTGGATAATAAGTCGCTTTTTCGTCCAGATTAATTTGATACAACAATCATTTTAAGTCTAGGTATACTGAGTGCTTCGTCCACAACACACCTCAACATTATTCCCATAGTCGAATCTTACGCCACCCACGGGAAGATGGCCCTGTTCTAACCATGCTCCACGCCGGTAATTCTTTACATATTTATCATCTAATTAAATTAATGCTAATATAATGCTATATTTTCTGCTTTGCTTCAGCAAAGATATCCAGGTGTTTCGTAAAAGAACATGTCGCACACACAATGGTGTGACTTTGAATAGATCCTAGTCGTGCCATCTACCAGGGAGTGGACTAACTAATTTGTTTCATGACAAAACGCCATCTAGTGTCCAGTAGATAAACTAAAAATGCATTAGTGTTTTCATAGAACAATAGATGGCGTGAGTGATTGAGTAAAACCAAAAACTGAATGCCCTTCCACTCGAGATTCACACTGGAGGTTCCGCTCACATTTTCCGTATGTATGTATACAGACACTCACAAGTCAAATTTGTAAAATGTATTACGATATAAACAATTTTTTTTCCTCACATTGGAACAATGTCTATTTGGAGCGGCATCATTATAAAAATTGTTTTAGTCTATTACTTTTGACGATAGGGATAGGCTGAGATCAAGAACTTCCAATTGCAAACCTTTTGACTTTCCTTCGCTTTATTCGGTTTCATTACATTCTACATACATAACCGTCGCCACCGTCGGTTAAACCTTTTTAAAAGCCGCAACAATCTAGAGGGTTTAACAAAAACAAAATATATATGCACATGTGACACCCCTGGAGTTGCAGACGTCCATAGGCTACGGTGAACGCTTACCATCAGGCGGGCCGTACGCCTGTTTGTAACCAACGTGATATAAAAATATATTTACACCACATCTTGCCAATAATGCCAAAAAGCGCGTTTTTCCGCACGCTGCGCGTCCGGTAAAACCCACTTTTTGGCCAAGTGGTGACGTAAAATTGTGTACAAAAGACGGGTCGTAAAACAGAAAGCCCAGCCCTCTCTCTCGCATATTTATGACCCTCGCCTGCGGCTCGGACCTCATACATCTGCGATATCGGCCTTTCTTTGTTTTACAACCCTTGTATCGTAAATAGCTATTACACCACACCTTGCCAAAAAGCGCGTCTTTCCGCACACTGCGCGTCCGGAAAAACCCGCTTTTTGGCCAAGTGGTGACGTAAAATAGTGTACAAAACACGGGTCGTAAAACAGAAAGCCCTCTATCGCATATTTATGACCCTCGCCTGCGGCTCGGAACTCAAACATCTGCAATATTGGCCTTTCTTTGTTTTACAACCCTTGTATCGTAAATAGCTAATACAAAATAGTTAAGTTTTAGGGATTTATTTGAAGAAAAGTCAGTTTACGAAAATGCAATCTAACTTGAACCTTAAATCGGAGTACTAAGAATGAAATTCTATTAACACGTGTGTGGTAGCTAAATCGCCTCTGCTTTGAGAAGTGTTAAGGGCACTCTTGACCTGAACCTTTATTACTTTTCTTTGCGAAAATCATTCTCCATAGGAAATGTGGAGTAAAAGGTTGTACGCGTATGGCTCAGACCATGATACAATAATACGAGGTAGAAGGTATGCCACTCCGGGGAAATTCAGTAGTATGGATGACAAGCCTACGTCATCAGTTCATCACTTGTATCGATGGTTCTGGGGGCCAATTCTCGGTCCGATCGAGATGCATGTCTATCGTGACATTGTATAGAATGGTAGTCACTTGTATGGAATCTCGAATAGAGATCATCTCGATCGAACCCGAGAATTAGCCCCCTGCCGGCGTAACTATGAGTATTGCCAGTGTTGTATTATGTTATGTATGATACTCCCCGACCCCCATGTATACCTGTTAGGGTGGTCCTAATTTCGTTAATTTATATTTTATCTACGGGGCACCCGCTTAATGTAATATCTACCACTAAAAAACCAACGTAATTTTTTTCAAAATTTTTTAATACCTTTTATGGGTCACTACCGTATTTTGAAAATTTAAAACCTCCATACAAGTTGTTTTTTTTTTTTCGTTTTTTCGTTGTGTGGCGAGAGTCAGGGTATTTTAATGTGTAGCTTGACATAAAATAACGCCGCTGATGAATAAAAATATATTTTATTAATATTTTAGGAGTTCTAAGTATAGTAAGTATTGATTTAGAGGAGCGTCCATACTTTCCGTTCCTATAAACACAAATAAAAAATATTTAAAAAATTAGCAATGTTATTATAAGTTAAATTGGACCTTTATACACTTTGAGTCGTCGTTCCACAATGAGAAATTGAAAAAAAAACATCTTGTATGGAGGTCCAAATTTTCAAAATTCGGTAGCGACCCCTAAAATGTATTTAAAAATTCTGAAAAAAATATTACTTTGGTTTTTTAGTCGTAGATATTACATTAAGCGGGTGCCCCATAGAAAAATATAACTTCGACGAATACACGACACTCTAATACCTTTGTTTTATTAAATTATTACGTTTAACTTTACTTGACCTATTTTGTGTTTACCAATTTTGTTTACTTTAGGTTGCACCAGTGTCTTTAATCGTAAGCTGTGTTCGTTTAAATTTGAATGTACGGAAAGTATGACAAGTTTCTATGGGATGGCAGCTGCCGGCGCCATATTTAACGTTGATCAGTCTGTGATCGTATGTCGGTGCAACCCAGCAAATGACAATTGGTAATGCGTAAATAATATATCTTGCAAGATTACGGCCAAAAACTTCCTTAGTTTTGTTACTATGAAGTGGCAACTCGACAGTGACGTAGGCTTGTGTCACAATCCGGAGTAGCAGACCTCGTTTCCTTCGGTTAGGCTTAGACAATGACAAAACAGAGGAAAAAAGTAAGTGAATTCATCAAATAAAACAAGATATTCACTTTGGTAAGCGGCATGTTATTACAAAAAAATATCTTAAAAAAGATTACACAAAAATATCACTAAAAAACTTAATCATTTTAACCCATTCACAACACTAGCGCCATCTTATAAAATTCCAATGAAAATCTGTTTTGAATCTGTGGTATAAATACCATAAAAAAGCAGCACACGTATCATCACGCAAGCAATCGGCCAATCGAGGTCAAGCCAGATCTTTGGAATTATTCCCAGCTGTTACCACCAATTTGGTGCCACTGGTAACATCTGGGAGCTATCCTATGTGTTTAATTCCAGGTTAATTCCCAGTGGTCACTGGTAGTGTAGGTGTGCATCTCAAATTTTTGTTTTTTTCCTGCTCAGAATCATGGGTATGTTTTTTTTTTGTAGAATGATTTTTTACATAATGTGCCGGTCCATATAAAGTAAAAGGAAATAGTCACATAGTGGAGTAAAAAAATAGGAGACACATTTTTCTTTATCATATTCAAAAATGCTCATGAATTGGAGTAAGAAAAACCCAATGTTACCAACTTGTGAGAAAAAAAGTAAAAGGTACACTTCTGAGTGAAAACTACTTTCTAGTGGTATGATATGGGATTTTTCCCCTAAGCGATACCACCGGTAACAGATGCGGAAAAATCCCAACCAGTGTAAAAAATAGGTGGTGGCAGATGGGAAAAACCAGATCCGGAATCTAACATGTGGTTTGAGCCTTAAGATAGGCGCTATTGTGGTGAATGAAATATTGTGATGACACACAAGATACACATCTCTTGGTAACATAATTACAATTACATATACGTCACAGCCTTCGTTCTTGAGGCTTATTAAGACTTGTTGTCTCGATAATGTTAGTATACCCAACCATAGTTATCTAAAAAAAATGAAATATCAGTGTTACTAGGCTTGATTTGACAAAGACCCGATAGACTTTGTCGGTAAGTTATATCAAAAAGTGTACAAAGTTACCAAAATTTTATCTGACATTTGGTCTAAGGATAAAACTCGACCTTAAGATATTTCACTGGTAGTCAACTCTGACTTTCTTGTAAAACGTAAAAAAGCTCTCTGAGCGAGTGTTATAATAGCCTATTGACAAATATATTAGTAGTTTTAAATGGTATGAAACTTTTAAAAAGACAACAAGCCCTAATTATGAAATGGATCACCACGCAGTTTTCTGATATAGGTAACTCAACCGCCCAGCGGTTTCGTCTGTATTTAGTTCCAAAAAATGTACAGTCCCATTTACTCTTAGTAATTTCTGCTCAGAACAATGAATATCCTATTACAAAAATAATATTTATTCCATTTCCGTTCCGTTGTTCTAATTGGTATTTTAAATTTTTTTTAACTGCGTGAATAAAATTAATTTCGTATACAAAATAATGTTAACCCATAATGTGACAAAATCTGAGTACATTAGTTACACCATGCTCTCAACATACATTAATTACATTATACTAACATATCTTGAAATTTATTTTTAAATACATTAATCTCTTTCTCACTAACACAAATGGACAAATATTATCGACATTTTGACTAACTTGTGATGGAATAAGTAGGGACATTTACTATTTAATTCAAGATATCTTAGTATAATTATTATTAACTAACTCGCTCGTCATTTTATAAACTAACATTAAAATTCTCTTACATTTATTAACAATATTAGGAACAACAAATCAAGGTTGTTTTATCCATTATTGCTATATCACAAAATAGGGAAAAAACCCGAAAAGGGTAAAAACTGTTGGAACGCATAACATGTACCTACTAACCTTCCTAACTACACAGTTTTATACAATAAATTTTCTGTTTCTGTTTCTGTTTCTGTTTCTGTTTCAATGTTTTTCATGTTATATCAATTCAATTTATCAGTATCAGAAATTTTATTCGTGAAACATAGGTATAAATAAGATGGTACATAAAATTAGTTTGTTCTCTGTTTTACCCACTAGTGTAGGTGTACAAGTATCGTATCGGTGTAGTGTAGGTGTATAACTTCTTAGGCATCCTATGTTTACATGCTATAGCATGCAAAAAGTTATACTTCAGTTTCAGTATGTATTTCCTCTTGAATCTCAAGATTGTTTAAGACAAAAATCATGAGACCAAATCAATATAACGGGTAAACAAGGTTAACTGGAAGAGATAAGTTCGCCTCTGATTGATCTGTGTTACACAATCTTTAAATTCAACAAATAAAGTTCTTTGTAAACAGAGCCAATGTATTAAGCAAAAGTTTAATTGCCATACGAAACAAATGTATTGACTATGTGCACGTCTGAAACGTCAAACGTCAAAGGTCCCGAGACAATGTCAAAATTTAGAGATGTCAAATAATGACACATGAATATTTTATTTACTTTAGTAAACGAGAAAGACCCCGTATTGGAAATTTTACTGAAATAAATAAGAGAATAAATAAATACACACAAACGAAACGAATCGTAGGAAACCGTTAAGAAACCAATAGAAAACGTGAAAGTAAATTTGACAGTGGTCCCCGGTAAGTACACATTTCTGCCATGGTGTGCGCTACGATCGCCTAACTTACCCCCACCACCTACTTCGCACATAGCCAATAGAGACCTCTTTAGTTAGACAGTAGCTAATATCTATTTCAGCATCATACATCAAAGATGACACAATCTGTACTGGGTTGACAGCTGTCACCGGACTCTATAGCTGAAATAGATAGTAGTAGTAATAGGTATACTAACTTTGAATAAAGGTCTTATTATTATTAGTCTCAGGCTCATTATTCCAAAGGAACGCTACATTGTACAGTCAGCATAGTCTCTGGTATAACCAAGTCACATTTGACCATTGGTCGCTTCATACAATTATGAGAAATCGGATTGTTTTATTGGAGTATAGAAGAATTAGCAAAATTCACATTGTACAGTCAGCATAGTCTCTGGTATAACCAAGTCACATTTGACCATTGGTCGCTTCATACAATTATGAGAAATCGGATTGTTTTATTGGAGTATAGAAGAATTAGCAAAATTCACATTTTTTTCGGAAATTTATAACCTATGTATACCGTAATTCGTTGTAAAAAGCGTAATAGATGCGACGCAAATTTATTGCTTCATAATTCCAGAATCCATTATTTAAGGTCACTATTGCATAAACTCACAATGTTAAAGGCGCATTCAGACGGTAATGCACGGCGGACTGCAATCGTCCTGCAAGCTATAATAAGGGATATTGATTCCAAGGTCATTCATATCCTTATTTTGTGACTTGCAGTCCGACACGCAGGATCATCTGTGTCTAACCTAAATAAAAAGACACTAGTAGTATTGTGAAAAATCCCCTTTCTATAGTTCACAAACTTATTTATTTCTCATAACTAACTACTGTTCTGGGCGTCAACTTATAAATATTAGCACTGCAAAACTTATTTCCTAATGTCACCTTTAATAAAAAGAGTATTTACAAGCAGGTATTTTTTGCATCCCTTTAAAACACAATTAAACACTCCAGTTATACCACTAAAAACTTAAATATTGTGGCAATGAAATTTGGTAACCATCTGAGTGAGAAAAAATGTATTGTTGCCAAATTGATTATTATATTCATAATTATTAATTATTAAATTCATATTACATGTCATTACAAAACAATATGGTTGTTCCCATTTGTTACCACCAAGTTACCACTTTACTGTTACCAGATGCTAATTTTCCTAAGCAATTCCCGGCCCTTACCACTAAAGTGTTGGTGGTAACCGCTGAGAATAACCCTGTATGAAAACGCCAGGCTGCCACGTACTACCTCGGAAGCAGCGTTGCTTAACGCCACGGTTCTTCATAAACAAGGCGTAATGAATTGTACAGTCAACATCAGGAGAACTTATGCATATTAATTCTTCATTATAAGTTGTAACTATTATATGGGAATAACAGCATTTGGCCTCTTCATATTCGTAGCTACTTCAGATGGTTTCGCTATTTATATAATATTTCAAAAGTGGATGGTTTTAGTTTTCACGCCTATAATCCCAAAAGGGGTAGGCAGAGTACACAAACATTAATTTCAGTGCCACTTTTAGCAATTGTAGCTTTATAGATCGAGAAAATGTGATATTGCAGTGACAGGCCCATCACCCACAACACACTTCAACCTGGTCAAAAGGCCTTCAGACAAATAAAACTTTGGTAATCAACAGTGTAATTATAATTATGGAGAAACGATAAAAACTACAGATTTCTGTCAATCTGTCCCATCATTCTTGATTTGTGTTCAAAAACTGGAATGTCAAATGCACTTATATTCTTAGTTACATATTTACAAAACTCTTACACAACTAACAAACAAATTTGAAATCAATCACAATGGGGAAACTAGATGACGCTTAAGAAATTATAATAATTTGTTCACATATCACCAAAATATTAAACATGTTTGAGAAAGAAATGTATGCGTATGCGCAGTCACATACAAGTATGGGATACCCCATTTCATGACATGAAAAGTCCAAGTTTTCTCTTTATAATATTCATCTTCTTCAAATTTGACGACCTGTTTAGCCTAGTTGGTAGTGACACTGCCTCCGAAGCTAGAGGTCCCGGGTTCGAATCCCGGCCAGGGCATTATTTGTGCATTTAGCACGGACTTTGTTCTTGGGTCTTGGATGTTCTCTATGTATTTAAGTATGTATTTATCTATCTAAGTATGTATATCGTCACCCATAGTACAAGCTGTGCTTAGTTTGGGACTAGGTCCATTTGTGTAAGATTGTCCCCCAATATTTATTTATTTATTTAAATGCCATCGCCTACCGGAGGTCGGCTATCATATGGGCTATACGGGCTTTTGACATAGCCGCGCGAGATAAAGATCTTGTGTTCAGATTGAACCAAGTGCAAAGATTCTTCAGCTACAAATGGCGCCTTCTCTCTTTTATAATATTAGCAAACCCTTTCCCCCTGCATTTTTATAAAATATATTCCCACCAACTTTATCTCGAATGTGATATGGTTCAATTTTACGAAACAACAAATGCCTTCATGCCCGTTAAAAGGGTCATGGTTATAATGAAACACGCAAACACAGCTTGTGTTCTCACAAACAAATAAAAAAAAATGTCATAAAACATGATTTAAGGCCGAAACGCACAGAGTAGTATTTCAGAAGCGACTGCCAACTGACCTTCCAATGCAGAAGGAAAACTCAACCTTGTTGGGATTATCAGAAGACTGGTTTCCTCACAATGATGTAAGTAACCGATTAGAATAAATCATGAGTGTTAATTAGTACCTGTAAAAGCGCCACGTAGTTCTAACCTAGGAAAAAGCACAAACAGTCTAACACTATGAAACTTCCATCTTATCTTGACACTCAAACTGATCCTTTTTCACACTTAAGTTCTGTACCAAATCACTTTCACTAGACTGCCCTTCTACATTGTTACAACTCTGCGCACCGTGTTTGAACTCTATGTGTTTATCTAAACTTGATTTCTGCACACACTTATATGGACAATGAGGACACTTCACAGATTTCTGCCGCGGTCTATAAGGTTTCGTCTGACCATTCAAATCGACCTTTTCCCCGGACTTCTCGTTCAAATGCCTCTGTTTATGTTTAGTAAGATTAGTTTTCTGCACACAACGGTAACTGCACATGTCACACGAGAATGGTTTTTGATCTGTATGCAGATACATATGCTTTACCAGATTTGGTTTTTGAACAGTTCTATAATCACAGTAAGGGCAAGCAAAAGGCTTATATCCTGTGTGTGTTCTCTCATGAACAACTAAATTATTCTTCTGCGCACATCTATATTCACAATATTGGCAACGGAATGGTTTTTCTTTCATATGAACCAGAATATGTTTGGCCACATTATTCTTCTGTCCAGACTTGTAGTCGCAGAACGTGCATGAAAATGGTTTTTCACCAGTATGGGTGCGTTCGTGGATTTTCAAAATGGCGGGTGACTGACACCTATACGGACATTGAGGGCAAGTAAATTTCCCAAGCTTTTCCAATGGATCGTTCACCTCTGTACACGTTTTAGCGTGTTGCTTCAACCCTCTTTTTGATGAAAAAACATCGTTACATTTGTAGCAAGAATACTCCCCTTTAATATTCATAGACAATTCTTCTATTTTATTTTGCGCGCTCGAATCGTTCTCATTCTTCTCCGACTCAACGAAATCGTTCTGATAGTTTGAAAATAGAATCTTATTCGCGTCGGTTGGTTTTTGGTTTTCCTTCGGTTCCTCGGATTTTTCATCTTTTATGCTCTGGCCGTCTTGTCTTAACTTTTTAAATTCTTCAGTATAAGGACTTGTGTTCTCATATTGTCTATGGACAACTAAGTTCTCCGGGTTTTCTCTGACATTGTTTACGTAATTTTGTACATAGTTCTGAGGTCTCGCGTAGAGGTCTAGTGAGTTTAAAGCTGGTATGCCGGATACAGGGTTGTTATATACTGCGTACATTTGGTCCTGATGTATAGTTTGTTGAGGATGCTCTGTGTGTACGGGAATGTGACCTGGAAATAGAGTTTTCGATGATAGAATTTTAAAACTGCACTTTTGTTTAATAATTACGAACCGCATACCAAGGGCCTAATAATGACTTGTAACTAGTAAATCAACTCCTTTTATTGGAAATAGTTTTTCGCTAGAAATACAAATTACAAGATATTATGCAATAGTTTCCAAGATGTTAACCTTGAGCTGCGTACGCATTTGAGGCGTCGGCGAGCAAAAAAATTGCCTTCGACATTTTGCGTCGCTCAAAATGACGTTGGACTCGATAACAGCTGTAAATAAAGAGAATGAAATCCTTACCATTCAATGTATCAACGCTGTTCATCCCCTGGACGTTCTCGTAGAAGTATCCATCTTCGTCCTGCTCTAACTTGATGTGGAACGGCATGGGGATCAGGTGGTCGTCCAGTTGTCGGGGCTCCTCTAGCAGCCGTTGGTCCAACCTTTAAAAACGGCCTTATTAAGGTTGAATGTTTCGTCTCTCACTCCGTGGACAATTTCAAAATCAAAACATTTAATCTGCTGCATAAAAAATACAAATCAGTCATTTAATCTTCGGCAAAGAGAGCATTCAATTAAATTAAATTCAGGAAATACTGCGCTTATGAGGAAGAGCTTTATATCAGTGGCCCCGAAATAATTCAATAAAATCCCTGAGGCACCCAAAATAAAATCTTTGAATAGTTTTAAATATTTATTGACCAAATTATAAAAAGACTATTTAAATGATATTGATAATTGCCCATAATTTGTAGTTCTTTTGTGTATTTTTTTTTTTAGCTTAACTTTATTTAATAATACTATTCGGACAACAATTATAAAATTTCGCACGCCATAAGGATCAGCATAGCTGTACTGTACATACACAATTGTCAACTTCTATATCTACCTAGTCTAGCCATAAGTTCTGTTACTGGCAGTTAACAATGATTTTAAGAAAAATAATAATTCGAATTTCGAATGTTGTGTTTTGACGTAAGTACTTGGATGTTTTTGCCACCATTTATATACAATATAATATTAAAATAAGTAAATTAATAATGGAGTGGGGTGTCAAAGAAAATAGAATTGCTGTGATTGCTCTGCATAAGGTAGGAATGGAGCCGTCCCACATTTTTGAGACACTAAAAAAGTTAGAGATCAGTCGAATGTTTGTGTATCGTACCATTCAAAGATACACCAAAACGTCCTCTGTCGATGACAGTAAAAGATCTGGCCGACCACGTACTGTTAGAACAAAACAAGCCGTTAATGCTGTAAGGGCCAGAATTCGCCGAAATCCCATAAGAAAACAGAAGATCCTTTCTAAGGAAATGAAAATACCACCTAGGACACTTTCGCGTATAATCAAAGATGACTTGAGTCTTGCAGCTTACCGACGATATACAGGACATATGTTAAATCAGTCACTAAAGGACAAGAGAGTTGAAAGATCAAAAAGCCTTTTATCTCGATACGCACATGGGAAATATAAAAATATTCTTTTCACGGATGAAAAAATTTTTACTATCGAGCAGCACTACAACAAACAAAATGATAAAGTGTACGCACACAACTCTCGAGAAGCTAAAGAGATAGTTGGAAGGATTCAGCGAGGTCATCATCCCGCTTACGTCATGGTTTGGTGGGGTGTGTCGTATCAAGGCGTCTCTGAGATCCATTTTTGCGAAAAAGGAGTGAAAATTTCAGCTAAAGTGTATCAGGATACGATTTTAGAAACAGTAGTTAAACCACTAAACGACACAATGTTCAAAAATGTACACTGGACCTTTCAGCAGGACTCAGCCCCGGGTCATAAAGCTCGCACCACCCAGATTTGGCTGCAAAGGAATGTTCCGGACTTCATCAAGGCAGATGATTGGCCCTCTTCCAGTCCCGACTTAAATCCCCTGGACTATAAATTGTGGTCAGTGTTAGAGGACATGGTCTGCTCTAAACGCCATGCCAATATCGATTCTCTAAAAAAATCTTTGAAGGTAGCAGTGGCAAATTTCCCAATGGATACAGTGCGTGAATCTATAGACGTGTGGCCGGATCGTTTGAGGGCGTGTATTAAAGCTAAAGGCGGGCATTTTGAATAAAAAATATATTGTTTAGAAACCTTATTAACTTACCTATAAATAAACATTTACTTATGGTAAATTAATTACATCCTTTTAAAAATATGTTTCATTTCATTTGTAACAGAACTTATGGCTAGACTAGGTACCTATGTCTGTCTGGAGCGCTCGTGGCCCTGCGGCGCCGGCGTGCCGGGTGCGGTATGCGAGGCTAAGCAACGTGGGGGTAGGTCAGTTCTTGGATGGGCGACCACTTTGAGTGATTACTAATTAAGCGTTCCCGTGCTTTTAAAGGCCATTGATCCCGGTTGCTGTCTACGACAGCAGTCGTTAAGCCAGGATAGAGGCCTTCGGGCGGCTTGAGAACTTCTAACAGTCAAGTTGCCCACTCACTTGACAAGGGGGGTCGAAGTTGCACTACGTCCGTAGGGAGTACCCACCGTTACCCTACACGTGACCCCTGGGTGGTGCTAAAAGTGCAACAAAAACTGGCAACCGTACTTATCTTCTCGAAGACCTCACAGTACGAAATATAAATGCCATACGATTATTATTATTTTGTCTGACGAAATAATGTATTTGTATGCAAATAGGCCACAAGGGTCTTTTACAAGTCAAATTCTACTTTCCATACAATATAGATACTATTCGCTCCATCAAATAGTATCTATATTCTATGGGAAATAATGAAATACTAAGATAATACTTTTTGCCTCATGTAAAACCGCTTCTTGATGCATGTTAATAATCATTAACAATTGTTTTTTCTTATTAAGTGAAATGTAAATTTTGTTTGAGAATAAAGATACAATAGGTACCCAAACCAAAATAAAATTAATTATTAATCACATAAATTAAAGTATCCATGTCAAAATAAGTAACTGTCAAAAATCTAATTTTTGGTTCAAGCTTTTATTGCTGACTGTACTTTTGTTTCCACAGTCACAAACTACTTGTTGAGACAGTTCGACTGAGACCAAACGCGACAGGTTTATCTTGTGTAGTTTAGGAGTTACTATGACCACCTTCTGTCTCCATCACCAGATCAGCTTGATGATACCAATAACGTAGGTTTCACCATTTACGAACATTTGGCCCAGCTCTTGCCAAACCTAATATTCGGGCGAATTATTCGGTTTTCCTGATTTAGTAGTAATTTTTTTGTTGAATTCGACAAGGCAGTGATCTGATCATATTACATTCTTGCAACTTGTAGAAAAAAAAATCATATGTTCGGTAAATATTCGACAGTTAAACCGAATAATTCAGCCGAATGTCGAATAATATAATAGAAATCAGTGCCTGTGTTGTATCGTATTAGAATGGCACCCCCTCCCTTGTTCCCGTGTGTGTCCTAAGAATAATTGACAATATTTCATTTTTTTAAACAGGCTTTTGCCGATGAAATCAGATAGAGGATAAAACATTCAGTAAAACCACATTTTTAAATTCTCGATAATATCCCAAATTCATATAAACAAATAAATTTCAAAAGTTCCTCGTTCTAAAAAGAGGTTAAGTGACAAGGTAAGGCGCGAAAGAAAGTGAAATGCTGTTCTTTTTGTACGCTGTGACTGTCACAGTTTCATACTAATGACGTCATTACGACGATGGTAGGCTTTCTTCAACATTTTCGTGAATATTAAAAAAACTAAGAGCTACTTATATAATAAAAATATAAAAATTATATATTGGGGTTTCTTTTTAACAAATTAAAATTAACGAAATGAGTTAAGCTTTCATACTACTTAAAAATTTAAAATGTCAATTGCCAGAGGTGGCTATTTTTTTTTTCATGTGATATACCTGCCCTTTTGTAAATACAGCCCCGTGTTACGTATTCTTACCTAGTCTCCATGATTCCATCCATCCTCCTATCATCAGGCATATGCGTTAAACCCAAATCATGACTCAACTCCATATCCCTCCCCAAATTCTGTGGCAACTCCAACCTCAACTCGTGATTTATCCTCGACAGATCCTGCTCATTCAGCAAATTCTGAGCTAAGGTGCTGCACTCAATCTCGTTTAACCTCATATTCAAATTCTCCTCCCTCATTTGAGATAGATCATTGGTAAGGTTCTGCACTAGATCGTCTCTTGACACATGAGGATCAAATCGGTTGAAGTGGTTGGTCTTTAGCATGAGGTTGGAGATCTGTCGAGGGGAGAGTGGCAGTTGGAAGTTGTGCGCTATTGTGGTGTTTATAGAGGTCTGGATCTGATGTAGTTGCTCCATGGATATGGCGTGTTGGTAGTCAGTTGTGTCGATTTGGTGGGATTTCTGCAGCTGAAACATACATAACAACACAACATCAAAGATTTATTATGAAAAAAGAGCAATAGGCCACTTTGAAAAATCAAAAAAGTGGCCAAGTGCGTGTCGGGGCATGCGCAATATGTAGATAGGGTTCCGTAGTTGTCCACCCGTGACATTATGCGGGTCATATTATAAGTTCGGCTACTCGTTAATTAGTAATGTCTAGATACTTAGAAGTGATAGTTTTCTGAATTCCCAGTAACAACCGTTTCGCAAGAGGGGGAAAATTGACAACATTTCATTTTTTTAAGCAGGCTTGTTTCCGATGAAATCCAATAGAGGATAAAAAGTTAAGTAAAACCACATTTTTAAATTGTCGAAAATATCCCCATTTCATATAAATAAATCAATTTCAAAAGTTCCTCATTCTAAAAGACAGTAAGTGACAAGTAAGGCGTCACAGCTTAACAAATCATACAGAAGCATTGTTACTAAGACAAATGTACTAAAGAAAGTGAGCTTTCTTTTTGTCCGCTGTGACTGTCACAATTTCATAGTAATGACGTCATTACTACGATATGGGCTTTCTTCACATTTTCGTGAATATTTAGAAAACTAATGGCTATAAAAATATAAAAAATATATTTTGGGGTTTCTTGTTCCCAAATTAACGAAATGAGTTAAGATTTCATACGACTTAAAATTTTTAAATGTTGTCAATTATTACTTATAAATTAATATCATGCAAAGGAAGCTGACCCAAAAAAATGGTATAATGAATGAAGGCACGCGCACTTTTTTTTAAATAGGATGCTAAAAAATAGCATCCCCACTTTCGTGTAGGAAACCCAATTTTTTTTTTCTTATCCCCTTTTTTCGGCGTAGTTGATAAGTATACCTATACCAAATTGTAGCTTTCGATTAGTGACGGTTCCAAAGCTAAACCGCGGACAGACGGAACGACGGAGATGACGAAACTATAGAGAATTGGTCATAAGCTGCACGCATCCAATGTACTCCCCGCAACCTTAACCAGGTCATCAGCCCATCTCGTGGAGAGAGAGTTTCTCAAGCTGCATCGTCTGTTATGTGGTCGCCACTCAAGAAATCGCTGGCCACAAAGACCATCGGTGTTGTGACCTCCCGGTCAATGTGGCCAGTCCACTGACACTTAAAAGTTTATGTCAAATGGTAATTTACAATTAAAAACTTAGAATAATAGATTCTAGTTTAGAGATTAACAAAGCCGAAGGTCACTAAAAGTTTTCATTCAACTTTAATGACCTTCATATGACTTTGTGATAAAACTATACCTGATGACAGTATTCATAATGAGCCGAGGAAAAGTAAAATAATTAAAAAAATTGAGCCCATAACATGGATATATTTTCTTGATCAAAGGCTGGTTTGTTTTTTTAATAGTTATAGAAATTATTTTTATACTTATATGGTGGCCAACAGGTTTGTACTGTCTGTGGTGTGGGTACTATAGCCTGTGGACACTTGCAATGTTACCTGCATATTTCAGACCCTTTACAGATATATAAGAACTTGCCGTTTTGATAGCACAAGGAATTAACTTAGGTCTTTCTGCATCTCGATAACACTTCTACAGAACAAAGAGTGTGATGAGGTAAGAGCCTATGTCTGGCGGTGCAGTGAGGTAGCTAGACCTCCCAAAGATATGCTGTGTGGAGAATGAGGGACCTGTATAATGTATATGTCTCTAGCTGTCCACACACCAAATTAATAAAGGAACAGCAAAGCATTTGTGATTCTTCTGGAGTTATAAGTGTCCATTGTCCATAGGAGACAGTGCTTACCGTCAGGCAGTTGCCATCATTATTGTATAAAAAAAGGCAGGAGGAGCACCAACTTGTTCATCATCATTCGCTTGCCGTTTTCCCATTTATTTAGGGTCGGTGCAGCGATTCTTTTTTTTCCATACATCTCTGTCATATTCGTCATTCACTTCTTTGCTATTCATATCGTCACTTACACAATCCATTCACCTTATTTTCAGCTATCCACATTCATATCTAATACTCTCCTTGGAAACTTGTTAACTATTGAAAACAAATTGGGAAAAAATCCCAGCTTGATTCAAGAAAATTACAGTGAAAGTGGTAACTACCCTTAGAGGTAACAGCTGGGAATACCCCTATTTTTTTCTCCTAGTAGTTACCAGTGTTGAAAAATTGGTGGTAATAACAGAGAATAACCCAGGAATTTATAAGATGACTAAACATGACATTAATTTGATGTGGAAACAATTATTATGTCTTAATTATTACTATTTAATGACGCACTACCACAGTATCACACTAGTAGGGGAATGCAGTCCCCCACAGCGTGACAATAGTGTTTTTCAAATAAAATGTTTTAAGTATCAACTCATACTATCAAAGTATATGTTTCCACAGTTGCATGTAATAAATATTTTTATTTATTTATTTTAAATTTATTGCACACTACAAAAATTCTCTACCAGTCAACAATGGATAGATTGTTTTAATCAAAAACTATTACAGTAAATTAATTAAATACAATTATTTTAATTATATTTAATTGGTTTAAATACAATTTAGAGCAAACTTAAATTTGATATATGTTAAGTTTATTGTATTCATATTATTATTTATTGAAAATAAAATGTACATATGACAAAATTTCATAAACTGACTTTAGCCAAATAAGGCTACTGTGATTTTAGATAACCAAATAGTAAGAATTAAACATAATGCATAGAGATGGTTTTATAAAGTTCCACGAGTCCGTGACTTTCGTAGTAAGAACGCCGGAATTCGCATGATATGATACAATGTTTACAAAAAACCGTTGGATGTTAAGAGCGAAATATGTAATTCCGTTGTTTTTTTCCAAAATGTACTCACATTCTCCATGTAAAGCTTGTAGTGATGTTGTAGTTCATCATCGATTATAGTCTGGTCCTCCCGTTTCACGAAATCCATGTCTTGTTACCGGGAAACAAAGAAAACTAAGACAAAAAACTGTTTTTTTCCTAACGAGCAAAAACTAACCTCTCCACCATTCAGTTACTAATGTAGTGTTTTTTATCACTATTCGCAAGCTAGATAAATACACGAGTTTATTGAATTAATACGTAGTTTTTGGAACAAATTTGATAACGAACTAGGTGATTTTATAAATTCATTGTTGAAAAAAAGTGTTGAAGGAAAGAAAGGAAGCAGTACAATGTACATAGACAATATAGATTTTATTCAACGAACATCTGTCGAATCGGGCTTGGTTGTTTTTAATGCTGCCAGACTAAAAGCTCTTATTTCCAATTATTTCCCAATTTTTTGAGTTCCATTCGAAATTCTCTTTTTTTCCCATATTTTACTATATATTTTAGTCGCTTATGTTTCTCTGGTTAAAGACCTATTATTTCACTCAAAAGGAATATTACATTTCACTTAATGAGTAATTTGAATATTAAAAAAATACTTATTCGTGAGCGTTTACAATGTACACACTTAAATATATACATATACAGATGTGTAAAAAACATCACTTCATAGATAGTATAGATACAATGATAGTATAGATAGTACAGATGTCCGTCTGTTACAACTTGGATACATATTCTTATACGATTGTTCTGTTTTTGTAATGGTAATTAATGATTATACCAATTTTAATTTTTGAAGGAAAATATTATTAAAGAATCTAAACCGAGGCAAGGCCTAAGCTACCGGTGGATAGGGTGACAGAGAGAGGAACCTCCGGACTATTCTATCTGCGCCTTATCTAGGAATAGGCCCGTCTTCTGTATTTGATCACTGACGCAGCCGTCTAGCAAGAGTATATTGAGGTGTAGTTTGAGACTCTAAGAGTCTTCGTTATTTTATTAGATCGTTTGCAGAGACGACTATCGGAACAAATAATGATCGTTGAATCAATCAATCAACATGGCGGTTACGTCGAGCGCCAGGTCAAGATAAAGTTACATTCTGGCATATTCTAACTATGCTCTTCTCGGCCTTCACGAGGTTCTCATCATTCAGGACAGTGGTAATGTTCACGAGAATCACGAGCTCTGCCTGGCACTTCGATCGATCTGTCATCACAATTTTAGGCTTAACTACTGAATAACTAGTTATTGGCTATAACTGCTACAATCCTGTCCGTGATGACAGATCGATCCTAATAGAGAGTGGCACGAACATTTTAGAAAACTGGCACGAGGGCACAGGGTTGTACTTTCAGTACGGCTCATTTATGATTAAGTACAATATATTATAGAATATTATAATAAAAAGGATGATGCGATATGGTCGGTTATAAATTAATTAGTTAAGTTAAAAAACTTATTTACTTTTGTAATATGTTTCTCAAAATTTCAGTAGATGTCGAGCTAAGGTACTAAAATTGTATATAATTATTATTTTACATATTGTATTATTAATTATAGGAAAAGTAGTTTCTATGGATATATCTTGAAATAGAGGATTAATCATAAACTGGCAACACGAACCATAGACATTGGAAAAGGACTGCGTTCAGAAACGCGGGTGGTGGAATTGTGACTTTGGATCTGTTCAGTAACTGAGGTTCAGTAATAATGTTTCTTACATTTTTAATTAAGTGTGTCAAATAAGAAAAAAAGCATAAAATTGTTTATGATTAATTTAAGATATATATAATATAATGAAGGCCTATTAAAGTTGTTTTATTTAGTAATATTACATAAGAACAGCATAACCTTTTAACACCATAACCCGGCTTAAACTTAATTTATTTTGACCCAAAGAGTAAGGATAGTATATAGTTACAGCTGTCAAAAGTTAATGTATTTCACCCGGAAAATTATTTTGCGCACAATATCAGTCTTATCGAAGTTTGTAGAACACAAGCAGACGATTGTTTGTTCAGGTGGATTTAATAATTTCGAGAAAAGGTAAGGTATATATGCATCGCTGTTAACTTCACTGCTTTTCGATCAATTAAATTATAAGTATTGCGTGACCTGTTCTGACGCCGGTAATCAGGTAATTAATTGTTATTACTGATTATCCTATTATTTAAAACGTTTTTATTGCTACTAATATTTTACATTTAAACTGGGGAATGTAACTTGTGCGCTTGGTAAATAAGAGTAGAGAGCTAACCTTGCTTATGGAAGGTGGTGGAAATATGGAAATCGATGTAGACTTTCTGCTAGCGGGCGCTTTAGGTCCTGATCAGCGTTGATCGGTGAATTCCGTGCCTCTGAAAATGTCGCATTTTTCTGGTTTTTTTTTCTAGTTTGGCATTTTGACACCTGGTGCCTCAGCCGCTCCGACAACAGATTTATCAATTTAAAAGTGTATCATGAAATAGTACCCATAGTACCAGCTTTGCTTAGTTGGGGACTAGTTTGGTTTGTGTAATATTATCCACAAATATTAGAATTAATGTTTGAAACGGGATATTTACCAGGTATATTATGATTTTGTAAAATAATTAGAAATTATTGTTTTTTATTAAATATTTATTTATTTATTTACTTAGCCTCATAATTCCCCGCGTACTTGTACAGGTACAAAATAACGATAGTACTTCAGACCTGACATTTTCACTGCATAGCATAAATAATTGCCTAATGTACTTCACCAAGTACAAATTAAGGATGCACTAAAAACCATACATATAACTGAATAAAACAACTGGCAAGAATATATACAAAATCGAAAAAGTCCCGTCTGGGACTGAAGCACTACTTTTAGTTTGTACTCGTGGTAGTACACTGGGAAGTTACGTTACACGTACACGTAGTTAAGATACAAGTTTACAAACTAGGGACCCAACACCACCGCCACCATATCAGGATGTACACTGTTGGTGCTAGACATATGACCTGGCCGTCGGCTAAATCAGTCGGTGTGTCGTTCTACAGGCAGGGCCCAGTCAATATTCACTTGCGACCCACTAATAACTAGTGGGTAGCGACCCATGCTTTGGGAATCCCTACTATAGAGTAAAATCAATCTTAACTAAACATAAACACATACACACATACACACACACACACACACACACACACACATACACACACACACACACACACATACACACACACACACACATACATACAGACATACTTTATAAGCTAAGTTTCATGGCGCATTGGGTTAACTGTAAGGCCATGTAAACATATGTAAGAAATAAATAAATAATAATAAAGGTGGAATGCACAAAACTTGAGGCAATGCCTACAATTTTTTTTAATTTAAGGTTTACCAACAATAGGGTCTTTCACAACACTAAAAAATATTTTTTTCTATGTTACCAATAAGCAAATCATATGAAAATACTCCGAAAAAATCAAACTTCTGCTACATAAACATGAAACAAGACTAATTAAAAAAAAAAACGAAAAAACCCGACTATGTTCCTGTGGAATTTGGCGCCAAACAACCGCCATTTTGTTTTTTTATTTATTTTGATATTCTAACAACACCTCTCGAGCTGAAATCTAGCCGTTCGGGCTGCAGAGCGTGCCAAACAATTATACATACATAGGTACATACTCTCGAAAAACATAACCCTCTTTCTGGCGCAGTCGGGTGAAAAAGACACAGTTTGACCATAGAAAATTATGACGTCATTAGGCACGGTTCCCTACAAACTTCATACTTACCGAGCATTTTTGACGTTTCGTAATAAGTTGCTGATTCGACTATCAGTGAAATACCGTATTCACAAAAATGAAATGTTATGTTCCTCATACATTATAGAGTAAAATCAGTCTTGAACTGATTGCTCTTCCAGTGTCTTTTCCCTAACATATAAATACTAGTGGCTCTGTGAGCTGTAGGTAGACCTCGCAAAAAAAAAAACAAAGTTTCCAATAAGTGACTCGACAAAATAATTCAATATAATTATCGAACCTGCTCACAAAATTTCACGAGAATCGGTTGAGAAATGCGACTAGAGGAGAACATCCAGACAGACATACGAAAGAATTTTTGTTGAAATCTAAAACGGAGACGCTTCGCTCGCTCGGTCAACAAAGGTGCAATATACTAAAACTTGAGACTATGTCTACTAGGAGATGTAATGATTTTAAGTACAGATGCATATGGGTTTCACCAAATACAAACTTTCGGCCAAATATTCAGCCTGGCTCTTGCCAAATCGAATATTAGGCAAAATTATTCAGTTCAGTTAAAGATTGTTTTGTCGGCCTTAGGGTTTGCAGTCCCGGTCCCGATTTGTCTGAAATTTCCCGGGAAATTTGACTAAGGAGACTACATCTCCAAGTTATACATTAATTACAAATAGTGGAAGGTGTACGCAAAAAAGTCCGCAAATAGATATACAGCTTAGCCGTTTAGCACACGCATACTAGAGGTTAAAAGAAAATTCATTGGGCAACTACGGAACCCTACACTGAGCATGGCCCGACATGCTCTTGGCCGGTTTTTTTATGTGCGTTCCTTCCTTTTGTATCCGCCGTGACTTTAGTGCAATGAATAAACCCCTTCGGCCGCCGACGAAACCATGCTACGTAACCGGTTACGTACAAAGAGTTTTTTTCTTCCTACGAAACTAGTTCGAATTGAATTAAATTTCATAAAGTTCAAAGTATAATATTTTTTCGTCATATAGGTTTTAAAAACAAGTTATTCCGCTCTTTTATAAAAAAAAATAACCTCGAAGACGAAAGCGGGAGCTGCTCCCGCTTTCGTCTTCTAACCTATCCGCGATCCGAGTCGGTTTCGCCATTACCAATTCTCCGTGCCCTCATATCTACCGCATGCTGGCTATGCGTTAAAAGTATTCGGTTGTTTGCCACACATTACACTATCGAGTTTCAATTCAATTCGAACTAGTTTCGTAGGAAGAAAAAAACCTCTTTGTACATAACTGGTTTCGTAGCAAGAAAGACAATTCTTCTCACGTAACCGGTTACGTAGCATGGTTTCGTTGGCGGCCGAAGCCGAATAAACGTGGGAGTGTCTTCATTCTTTCGTTTCCTTTTATGGTCATTGCGTTTTAGTGTTGTCCAATCCACTTAAAAGAACAATAGTTTTATTTACTAAAATCGCAAAACACCAAAACGACCATATTAACGGAAAGTTCAATTGATTATCGACTCTATCTCCGTAAGCAATAGGTTATATGTAATAATAATATAAGCCTTTATTACTGTTTTACCTTATTTTACAATACATGACTAAGATTTATTCCTGACGACCGGGTTTTCCAACAGGTTTCCGACTTGTCTTTCGACAAAGGCCTCCTCCAAAGACTTCCACATATTTCTGTCTGTTGCATTTCTCATCCATTCTGTCCCAGCAACTCTTTTTAGGTTATCTTCCCGGCAATTAATTAAGCAATATGTTACCAGTGCACTAATAGAAAAATGGCAAGTCCATATGCCTTTCTAATTTTTTTTTCCAATGTGTCATACAATTAGCTCGTAAGTAAGCTTATTAACAATATTGTTCACGATCTCGGTGTCGATACAAACCCGATAGGGTTTAACGACACTTTTCCGTTATACCAATGTATCAATTTTCTATTGTAAATAAATAAATAAAAAATGTACCATTCTTAGATGTTCAGGTAAATGGCGGCCATAAAATGCAGAATGCGTCTAATGTCACATTTCTATTAAAGCAATTTGTACTTTTGGCAAAGGCCCTAGAGTTGATAATCCGGTAAAATGTTAATGTATGCAGTTTTTGTCTACGATGTATGCTTATCTGATGACTGACAATAATGGGGTAGCAAAACCGCACAATAGGACAATGGATTGTGTTCCAAACACTTAATTTTATATGGTAACGCATTTGGATCACAAAACAACTCGCTTTAAACTTATCAAATTATTTTATTTCATTTATAAACAACTAACTGTACCAACAACTTTCTCCATCATCTCTCTGTCTCCTTTTTTAGGGTTCCGTACCCAAAAGGTAAAAACGGGACCCTATTACTAAGACTTCGCTGTCTGTCCGTCCGTCTGTCTGTCGCCAGGCTGTATCTCAAGAACCGCGATAGTTAGACAGTTGAAATTTTCACAGATGATGTATTTCTGTTGCCGCTATAACCACCACCACCACCATATCAGCCCTAGGACGTCCACTGCTGGACATAGGCCTCCCCCAATTTCAAGGGGGGTAAATGCCATAATCGCCACGCTTGACATGCTATAACAACAAATATTAAAAACCGGCCAAGTGCGAGTCGGACTCTGCCGTTTTTATAGATAATGGTACGGAACCCTTCGTGCGCGTGTCCCTTTTTTATCTTATTACCGGCTATGACCTAAGACTATAAAACCTCTTTGGTAAATTATACATTACATTTATGTCCTGTTTAGAACAGATTGCACACAACCAAAACCCACCAACTATACCTGGTTCTAAAAGACGTTCCTCCCTAGGTTCACCCGCAACATGTCCAAGTCGGCTCTGGTGATCCTGGCCCAGGGAGCCGAGGAGATGGAGACGGTCATCACAGTGGACATGCTCAGGCGAGCAGGTGTAAGTCACAACTTGTTTAGTCATGTTTATACCAGGGGCTTTGAGCGTGTCACACACTGGAGCGGCCTGCGGCCGCGGTCAATAGTAAATTTGACAGCTAAAGACAAGTTTACTATTGACCGCGCCGCAGGCCGTGCCAGTTTGTGACAGGCTTTACGTGATGTTGAGTATTTGCGTCAATCAACTTTTCCTTGTTATTCTGTCCTGTCAGCGAGGTGACAACAGCACAGTTTAACAGCACATATATATATATATATATATATATATATAGGGAATATATTGTAATACTGTGAAAACAGTAACTGAGTTTCTTAGAGAAAATGTTCTAACATGGCCTTCTAGCATGCTCAAGAGATGACCCACGACAGATTGGGTTTACAATCATTGCTAAAACTCGTGTTTCGTAAATTGAAACCCTATGAAATCCCGGTTTTAAAGAGTGACAGGAGACGTAACCATGGTAAAGAGCAACAAAAAATAGTTATCGACCCACGTAACGCGTATGCAGGCGTCCATACTCCATAAGTTGCGGTGACCGCTTACCATCAGGCGGGCCGTACGCTTGTTTGCCACCGACGGGGTGTAAAAAAATACACTGTATGACAGTTACCTTAAAAAACGCGTAAGGATCGAGAGTATAACATGTATTTTAGAGCCTTGGGGTCAGTGCTGGATCCCAAAAATTGATTTGGGGGGAGTGAGATTTTAATTTATTTTATGATTTGTCCCGTTAAAACTCGGATGCTTTGTTCCGCTACTGCATTGGACTCTCAAAAATCCACTTTTCGCTCGACCGAATGGAGGCAAAACCTTAATTTGGTGGACAAATTATATTAACCAAGCTTTCATGGTGCTGATGGGGCTAAGAAAGCACTGCAGTGCATCAGAAATGTTTGCGGAGGCTCGAGCGGATTCTTTCTGACACACACGAGAGTGGAACAGCACCAATAGCTTCCTTAAAGGCATTGCTGAAAAATGCGACAACCCTATACTTGATTCTTTCAGACAACCTGCACTCGAGAAGTTTCTAATTTTATTAAATTTTAAATGTTAATCCTTCCACGTCATTTTTCAATTTGTCTACTAACAAACATATACTGGGTCCATACTAACAAAAATATCGATTTTAATCTGAAATAAATGTATTCATTCATTAATACGCTTTATTTCCAGGTGGCAGTGACGATGGCGGGCCTGGACGGGAGCGCCCCGGTCCTCTGCTCGCGTCAGGTGACCCTGGTGCCTGACAAGGCGCTAGCCGACGCCCTGGCCGATACCCCACAATATGATGCGGTAAGACCTATTGAATTGCACTGAGCTGTGATAGATTGAAATTCGCCGTGCTACATTTTTTAACACGGCGTGACGTCACGAACCCCCACTCCCGAACTTTGACGCGCTTTATCTTTGTCATCCTTACCGGTCTGGTCGAAATTCCTCTAATTCGAACCAAGCGCTTTGCATCATCTTTTATAATGATGATAATATTGTGTTTGATTGACAAAAGAAATGAGTTTCTGTCAAAAAAAAACATTTAGCTACAAGTTTTTTTTGCCCACTATAGGTCGATTCACAAGAGCTGGCGCGGAATGTCTATGAAATTAATGACAGTTTCATACATTTTCCGCGCCAGCTCTTGTGAATCAACCTATACCTTTTGTTGACAGTCATCAACCAATCGTTGAGAGGGTCCAGTGAGCTCAAATACGATGGGTTTATCTTGTGTAGTTTAGTTTAGGAGTTGCTATGGCCACCTTTTTATCACCATTCCATTATCACCGAACTTGTAGTATGCCAATTTTTCAGGACAAGCAAAGCATGCAAAAAAAAATAACTTTAAATTGATAATTTTCCTTATCAGTTGTTACTGTGACTGCTTAGTACGAAAGTAATACAGGGCGATTTTAGGGTCGTGATCGTGGATCAGTTTTTCCGACTTGGCATCTGATGTGATAGCCATAATTTTTTCTATTCTTTTTTAACAAACTTTATCATTTTAAAGTTTACAATATCTGCCAAACTGCATAGCATTTTGTCGGTAGAAAACCCAATTACCCTCCATCACTTACAATGGTATAGTTACTAGTGTAAGTAATTATTTTGATATTAGAAATAAATTGTAGTGGCACGAAACAAACTCATTTCATTTTAAATTTATTTTGATGACAAAAATACAAAACCTCTTAAAAAATGGTTACCCTATTTACTCTTTGACGGATAGTATGGAGTTGGCAGTGAAGTAGGGTGACCAAGTTGTATGGAAAAGTATTATTTGAATTATTTCCCATTTTTTCACAATTTGAAATACAAGAGAATTATAAACCTTCAGACCAACTGTATTTGACCATGTACAATCATTCCGGATCACGACCCCAAAAACACCCTGTATATTTTCTCGAGAATCACCCATTTAATTGTCTGATATGACCTTTAAATTGTCTTTTAGGTGATCCTTCCCGGCGGTCTGGAGGGTTCCGATCGGCTGTCGAAGTCGGCCGTCGTCGGTACACTGCTCAAGGAACATGAGAAAGCGGGGAAGATTGTAGCTGCTATTTGTGCTGGTATAGTATAATATTACTAACAAATGAATTGGCCGAGTTTTATCAAATTAGTCTGTCCAAAAAGCGACTTTATGGTCCAAGCAATAAGATTCGAAATGTAATGGCAGTTTTTTTACCCCGGCTGTATCCTAAAGGAGACGCGGAGAGGCATGAGTAGACCTCACGATGTTTTCCTTCACCGAAAAGCTAGTATTAACTACCAAATTATATTTCGTACATGTTTTTGTAACAGCCGGGAACAATTTCCCATCTGTTACTAGTGGTAATTATAATTACTGAGGAAAAATTCGCAGTCATTGGTAACGTCTGGGATTTTTTCTAACTTCTCTCCCAACTTTTTACCACTGGTAACAGATAAGGAAAAATATGCAGATTAAACCCGAACAGTCTTAAAAATAATGAAAATAAATATTACCTTACCACTAGTGTTCGAGGTAACTGCTTGGAATTTGTCGCACTTTTCTTGCCACTTTTACCACTGGTAACAGATAAGGGAAAAAAACATTTAACCTGAATAAAAGTTACAATAATAATGAAAATAAATGAAATTTCAGCTCCCACCGCGTTTGTTGCTCACGGCATCGGCCACGGCAAGCGGGTTACGTCATATCCGACGACCAAAGACAAGATCTCCGGCGAATACACATACGTGGAGGGGGAGAGGGTTGTTGTCGATGGAAACGTTGTTACTAGCCGGGTGAGTGACATGTAACACACTTCGACGGTGGTAAACAAGCACACGGCCTGCGTGAAGTGCCTGATGGTCAGAAGACTAGCATATAATAGTCTATAGGCTATTCTGTGACTTCTGGAGTTCCAAAGCTAGATATTAAGTCAGGTTTCGGCTCCGTTTATTCCCAGTAGTCCCGTGGAAGGACTTTTTCTCAATAGCTCCGTTCCCTATGTTCGGTTGTGGCGCTTTGCCTATCGCTACCGCGGCATGCTCGCTTCGCTCGCCCGGCTAGCGCGTTGTATGGCGCAGTTTTACTAACACTCCTCGCTTCGCTCGTTGTCGTACCGTAACTACCCCTTTGTACCGTTGAGGGAACTATTGGGGAAAAAGTCTCACTAGTTCCACCACGGAACTTCTTCCATGGGACTACTGGGCTCGGGAGCTTAACAGCTAGACAGAACGGTATTTATACAGTGGATATATCTCTATCTGTTAACACAGAGAATCCTCAAGTCAATAAAGGATCGGCTACGCGCTTTTCATTCTCCTAGAGTCGCAAGCTTCCTTAGGCTACGGTGTAAAAGCAAGGCAAGCCTTAAGATTGTTTGCCACCACCACATAAAAAATCGGCCAAGAGCATGTCAGGCTATGCTCAGTGTAGGGTTCCGTAGTTGCCCAATGAACTTACTTAAAAAAAATCAATAACAAGCAAAAGATATTACTTTTTTACTTTTGCAGCGTTTCGTAAGTCTTTTACTTAGAAGGGAAGACTTTTTATGATAACTCAAAAACGGCTTAACTGATCATGACCGCTATAGTTTTCGTTGAAAGTCTTTATTAAGCTTTACTTTCATGATTTTTTCCATATTTGCCCCCCCCCCTCCTTCTAACTTTCGAATTATGTTTTTTTTATGTCCTTTGGGAAAAAAAATATTTCCGAAAATATTCACTTTATCAAAAATGTTTGATGGAGACGTCTATTCATTTTGAAAGACCTATCCAACAACAACCTATTTGTTGGATAGGTCTTTCATCTTTCATTCATCCAACATGGTGACTGTGTTTCTTTCAAAAGCTTTCCTATGTTATTATGACGTCACTATTGCAGGGTCCCGGAACAGCCTACTGGTTTGGGCTGTCCCTCATTGAGCAGCTAGTCGGCAAGGAGAAAGCAGACCAGGTGGAAAAGGGAATGGTCATCAGTGCCTACTGAACGTGAAATGGATAGAAGCTGTTCCCACCTGTCCCAGGAGTTACCACTGGTGACAATCCTCGCTGTTACCAGTTGTGAAAATTTCTTGGGAACGGGTGGGAACAATTCGCTAAAGCGACTAAAATTATAAGCAAACCGATTATTTTCAAATTTAATAATTGCTTTGTTATAAAGAGTTGAATGTTATTCGAATAAATATACATATTTAATATAAAAGTCATCTTTATTAATAATTAGGGCTCATGCAGAAATCATGTGATCATATATTTCCCTGCATATGTTAAATCGTTATACAGAAACATTGTGCAGCGCCAGCATATATTTGAAAATTTGTTTCAAGTTTTTCTCCGGATAGCACACGGGATCCAAATTGTCCACGTCTTTGGGGTCCGTGAAAACGGATATGGAAGCAGGTTCGGACCACAGCCAATCCGCGGTAGCTTGCTTATTCCTGACGAATAATCGCACCTCGTAATACGTGTCAGGGCAAGGGAGGTGCACATTTAAATAACTGTTATTTGGATATACAGTAACGTCAGTAATTTTTGCTGGCAGCCATCTGCCGCCCAGCAATCGGTACTCCGCTTTATATTCCCAGTAGTCTGCTGCCCAACAAATACCTGAATATATAATCACGTCATCAAAATCCTTACTCTCTATTCTTAACTCAAGAGGATTTAGTTTGACTATAGCGTCACTTTTGAAGGGAAACGTTTGGTTATCGCAAAAATCTCCACATGTTTCTAGAACTAAAACGCCATGCATGATATCTACATCTGACGTACACGCCCTTGAAAGTTCTCCTGAGCTTTGAGCGCAGATAAGTATTGCATTATCGCGTTCGTCTTTATAGAACAGCTTGAAAGTGTGACTTGTACTTGAAGAGTTCCATGAACATTCGAATTTTTCATTCCGACGTGCAGTGCATCTAAAGTTCTGTGCTTCGGGATAGTGCTTCACGACCATCCAAGGGGAGAGCATATAACTACCTCGAATGCCACCTGCGACGCACCGGTATTCCTGCCACTCTGTATAGTTTGCTATACGGCTATGCTTAATAGTCGTCTTATTAACTGTCTCTACTTGTACATAATCAGGTACTGTCACTATACCTTTCTCATAATCCGCATAATCGTAAGCTTCGGAGAGAAATTTAATTTGAGTACCACCACCTGCACTGCAAAATAACTCGAATTTTTCTCCCTTGGGCACGAAATAAGTGCGACGGTGCAGATCCATGACACGGAAACGTTTGGCTGTGACAGATATTGCAGGTGAAATTTCAACAATTAGAATGTCTTGACATTGATTCGTAGTATCGATACAGCGGTATTCATATTGCCCTATGTCTGGCTGTAAAAAGAGCTGGATGGTGGTGGAATTGAGCTTCGATGCTTGCAGCGTGCTGTTGTTTTTAAATGTAAGAATCCTAGAACTTCTACCGGTGCAGAGGACTGTGATAACCTCACCGTAAGGAGGCCATATGTTCTTTGGGTAGTCAAATGACTCTTGGGTTACCTGACTGGCTGTTTTGGCGTATATCTTGGGGCGATCAGCACAAACAACCGAACTATCTTCGTTGGAGTCTGCTCCACTGGCTAATAGCGCCAGGAGCGCTAATGTCTTCACAACGACACTCATGTTACAAGAATAATGAACTAGCTGCGTATTTGCGAAAAATTCAGCGATATATATCGCCTTGTGACTTATGGCCTCGAGGGTGTTTCTGCGGCAATTTAATTTTATATTTAAAACTTGTATCTACCTAACGGGCGTATTCGCGTATGTCGGACGTATAGTATATGAAATGAAATCGTTTCTTTCGGACGCCGGGCATATACCTACTCGGACACATCATAAAATTATGTTAGTAATAAAATAAAGATATTAATTAAAGTTAGTAAGTAAGACACAAAAAGGTCATTGGATTGCACATGCACTGTAATAATAGGGCTGTCCATTTTTGTTTTGTGAATAAATACTATGAGTGTTGGTGCTGTCCCGTCCGCGCTCCCTCTCGCACTATCTAGTCAAGGTCGAATGCTCCTGTGCCCAGCAGTGGGACTAATATAGGCTAATGATTTAGATTTTAGATGAGAGATTTAAGTACTTAGGCCATAAATTGTGTGGAGCAACTGCGGGTGGAAGTAGCCCGGTAGAATTAGGTCACAGAATACAGTCTGTAAATCGAGCCTTACAAGTAACCGTTTTCTAACTTACTACTTGCTGAACTTAAGCTTTCAATTGGTATTTACGCATTGAGAGAAGAGCAAATGCTTTGTTGCACTTCAAATAGGCTGGTAAAAGCTTGAAGACTGCATGTGTCTGTCTATCGGTCAACACAATGTTTCCTCAAATCAACCGGAGTCGGCGCGCACGCCGCCAGAGTCAAAGGCATTCGAACCGTCCATACAGAAGCTAGACTTCGTATCCAAACGGCAGCGGCAAAGCCGGCCCGCAACCCATTCTAATATGAAATCTAACTTCTGTATGGAGGGTTCGAATTTCTTTGACTCTAGTGGGGTGCGCGCCGACTCCAGCCTTTCGGTGTGAATCGTCCATATGTATTTGTAAAAACTCGCAATTTCTACTTACGTAGTAGAATCGCCCAGAGATAAAAATGAAGACCTCTTGATCTCTATAGGTATGTTAAAAAACAATAAATGACCACTTATCGGGATCGCACACGATAGGTTGCGTACCACAAAATTTAAATCATTTTTTCTAAAGCCTATTAATAATTATTTACAAAACGCATACGACTACGAGGCTACGAGGTGGTACGAGCTCTAAATAATTTGACTTTTGAGAAGTTACCTCCTTTGTACTCATCTATATTAATAATTTCGTGTGATTTCGTGCAGGGGTACGGTAGACCCGAACGAGACCTGTCTCAAATTGAAGAACGTATAAAAATAACGATTTTTGAGTTGAACATATGTATCCGCAAAATTCGGATTGTCGCGTATTTTGCATTTAAAAGTGTTAATTTGATGACAAAACGTCGGCCATATTGCCCACAGACTATATTGCTATATTAAATTTGTTGGTTGACAGTGTCGGCTACGTTCGAAAATCGTGAACTATTTTTGCGTCCGGTATGTTGGCCAGGTTGCTGGGCTGCGTTCTGGGTGATGAGCCATCATCGCCCATTGTGTGGATTCGGCTAGCCGCGTCTGCAGCGTTTTGTTTTTGTAGTTTTCAAGCGTTCTATACACCTATCAGCCTAGCTAGCACGATAACTTATACCGTCACGTTATATGGGCGAAATGTATTAAAACGTCACATAAAACGTAACGGTGTAATTTATCGTGCTAGCTAGACTGAATGTCACAACAACCGCCTTCAAAGCGAATGTATGGGGCCTGTTACATGGATTCATATCACGATAAGTATCACATGAATATTAAAGCAGAATCCATACAAATTTGAAAACTGCGATAATATTGACACCATAGTATTGTGATAATATTAATCGTGTAAAGGACACCACTTGAATGTTTGCTGAGTCTGTCCGCCATCTTAAAGCTGCGTCTCTATTTTGTTTGTGACAAACTACTAGGTGACTTATGGCTTTTAAACGTCTAGCAAAATTCTATCCCTATCTCGCTCTATCTTATAACTTAGTGGTACTGGGGGACTACTCCGAAATTCGAAATCCGAACTTCGTATGGAGCCGTCCCTTTCACTCCTATAGTCTATGACAGGAGAGTGAAAGGGACGGCACCATACGAAGTTAGGATTTTGAATTTCGGAGTAGACCCTCAGCTCATGCCGTTCGCCGCGCTCGGACGTTAGAGGCGCTACTGCGAACCAAAAACGAAGTATCTGCCTCTCTTGCACATGTATATTCGAACGACAGAGAGGAAGATAGTTCGTTTTTGGTTCGCGGTAGGCCCTCAGGCGTCAACTTTAAAACGAATAGGGTATTTTACTATAAGAGAAATAAAATTCAAAATGTAATAAAAACCAGCCAAGTGCATCGGAGTCGCACACTGAGGGTTCCGTACAACTAAAAAACGAATGTGATTTATCAATATATTGATATTTTTGGTAAAATATACTTCATAATAAACATTATCACTTAATTTCAAGTTCATAGGTCGATGGGAAGCTAAAAAATTATATGTGTGACAGACAACACACGGAATGTTCTTTGAATTTCTTCGACCGTCCGCCACGCTCGGACTAAGGTGCTACCAACCGAAAACTAAATATATATGCCTCTCTGTCGCACTTGCATATTCGAGCGCGGAGAGGGAAATACTTCGTTTTCAGATCGTGGTAGGCCCTCTGGTCTGACGGCTCCTATTCCTGGACGGTGCGCGTATCGGAATGTGAAATACCTTTGGCAAAACTGAACAAGTTGTTAAATAGCTTCCATTAATTGGAGAAAATATTACCAACTGTTATTATTATCACGTGAAACACTGAATATTGAAGCAACATCCATACCCCTATGGATATTATTATCACGCGATATACTCATATCACGATCCGTATCACGTGCAATGAATATTGAAGAAAAATCCACACCAGTATTGTGATAGTATTAAGCGTTTAACAGACCCCATACAATTTTAAAAATCGCGATAATATTGAGTGTAAAGGGCCCCACTAAATAGAATTTGGCGGAGAATAGAGAGCTGCTATCGCGAAACGAAAACGAACGAACATCGTGTATTTCCCTCTGTGTCGCTCGAATTTGCAAGTGCGACAGAGAGGGAGATACACGAACTTCATTTGTTTTTCGCGTTAGCAGCTCTGACTTCGCACCAAAAATACTGACTGGCACATCAATATTTAACAATGCACATCTGAATTGAATTTTAATGAACGATTAGTATTTTAGCTATACAAATCAGTACTGATTACGGTGTCAAATTTTTTATGTGCCTTTAAATACTACCCTTATAAAAATGCTTAGGATTAACTTGCAAAGATACTAGCCTTTGCCCGTGACGTCGTTTGCGTAATCTTTTACTCCCAATTCCATATAATTCCATTCCATACTTTTATTCCCAATCCAGACTACAGACTATATTTCTATACGATTCGAAGTTTCATCATAATCCGTTGTTGTAATGTTTTTATTTTATACATTTTTGTACACTATTTCTTTCGTCGTTTGCATAACTGTCACGAATAAATGTTTTGTTTATTTCTTTCTTATATATTTCACCCGAGCGAAGCCGGGCTTTCATCTAGTATAATATAAAAAGACACCAGACTGGGACACCATGGATTGTGTTTTTCAAGATCCGCCGGTCTCTTAACACCGTCAATGTGGCTACCCTTCTTGAGCCGACTGGCATGGTCAGAGTCGATGCTACTTGACCATGCATCTCTCCCTGATGGGGTGTCCTTAGTGCCTTGGAGCTTAGGACGGATGTTGGTGTGGGATGCTACCTGTGTAGACACACTGGCACCGTCTCACCTCCAACGGACTACAGTAAACGCGGGTTCAGCAGCGGAAAACGTTGAAATTCTAAAGCGTAATAAATATTTGTACCTTCTGGCGTCAAAACTCTAATTCCATGGGGTCCCAGCGCGCACAAGTTATTTAGTGAAATTTCGCAGCGTCTGGTTGACGTAACTGGTGATCGAAGAGCTGATGGCGACTTCCTCGCTCAACGTTTCAGCATTGCGATACAGCGAGGAAATGCCGCCAGCATCCTGGGTACAGTGCCTCAAGGGCCTGTTTTAGATTTGAGTTAGTTTTAATTTTATTTATATTATTTTGGTTAAGTTTTCTTGTATATATATTCTTTGTACATGAATAAATGATTTTAGAGTGGAATTCTATTGAACCGAAAAAAGTAGGGAGTAAACGCAAAAAGTTAGTAGGCTATATTTTCAAGTTTCACAGATCTGTATTTTGAAATTTGTCTTGAGTACAATTAGGTATTTAAGCCTAGGTACATATATACAAGCCCATGTGTTATAGACATAGTTATCAATGTTACTAGAATGGATGACTGATAGTCAATCAACAATTTATTGTTAAACTTTGTCCAATTAAGTAATCAAGTTTCGATTTAAATTCCAAATAAATAGAGATTAATAAACCAGTTTTAACACTTTTAACTTCCATTCTAGCCTATTGTTTTCTTTACGCACCCTTCCCTACCAACCATATCTGTACCTTATTCAAGTAGGTACTTAATTACAGTTCAGTTATCATCTAGATGGTTAGTAAGCTAGGCACAGCCTAGGTACCAGCCTGATACCGTTTTACCTACGTCAAAAACTTTACCACTTCACTTTTCATGTTTTTTTTTTAATTTCACTCACTGCACCCAGTTTTACAAGTTTATGTTTGGCCATATGGTTGACTGGTAGAGAATCTCTCATTGCATTAAGTCCGCGCTTTGTACTCATGTGATATGTGCAATAGTATAAATAAATAATTACGCTGTTATGAAGTTGGTACGGAAATACTAAAAGTGACGGCATTTTTGATGGTCAACCCTGGTTATGTATTTTAAAAAAGCTAGTAGCCTATATTTTGTTCCGTGGCTCCGTCTACGTCCTTTGTAAGACTCTGGTGGAACTACGCGTAGTAAATAAAACAACCAGTAAAAGCACTATGATATATTTGGATAACTAGGTACACAACATAATGCAATAAGGCCTATAACTTATAAGCTATAATGCAATACCAATATTTTTACAAATCAGCATAAATACAATAAATGCAAGTACATTTCTGAGAGCAAATGGTCCACTTTCTCTTGTTACGAAACAAAGCGTGGTTGTGTGTTTTTTATTTATTTATTAAAAATGGGATTGCTCTTGGCCAGCATCTAGCCGGGGGGCAAAGATGAGGCCGACGATGGATCGAGCTCACCCAGAAGATGCCTATTCAGTCGTGGCTTAAAAAAACTCGGAAATACAGACGCCGGCGCCGCCGCCGTGTGTGTGTGTGTGTGTGTGTTTTTGTTGTACATAAGGATATTGATATTCATATCGTTCATCAAGCTATTTTAGTTAAAATACCGTTTAAATCCGTCTGTCTTTATCTATATTTCACTACGAAATTTGTGTTTGTGAGAAAGGGACAGAACACATTTTAGTTAATAGCGGTTTGATAAGCTTTGGGAATACAAAAAAATATAAAAATCTGAATTTATAGGATTTTGATCCACCAAACATATAATGTTAAAACTAAACGTAAATATTAGAGGCTGCTGTCACTGCTGTTTCGACGATATGGGACATAATAACAAGAAAAAGTTGACTGACAGACAAATAATTTAACACTTTAAATTAGTAGAATGTGTATTATACATACATCAAATTACAAATACAAAATATCAGACTTTTTCTGAGATTTCTGAGTGGGTCCTTCTACTTTCATCTGATATCAGATACAATCGAATGGTTACCATTCGTGGGCGCCAAAGTGAAGGTTATAGTCGCCTAAGCGGTCAATGAAATATCAACCTTAAGGCGAAGGGTAGGGCAAGGCATTCTCCATACAAACGTTGTGCAAGTTTTATTCGTTAGATTTGGCACTACAGCATTTAATTTAATTTTTTGCTTGTACATACTGGATATACGCAGAACCTGATGTTGAAATTTTACTTTATTTAAAAAATATATAAAATAATAAAATACAGAAAATTATAAAAAGTAAAAAAAATAAACATCAGGTCATAGCTAACAGAAAAATAAGCATAGCGCAAACACAAACGAAGAAAAACGTGCACAAAGTTTGTATGGAAAGAGCTTACTTACCCCTTCGCCTTAATATACACTAGTAAGGTTCAATTTCGCTGACCTCGTTCGTTTCGTTTCAATCGATTGTCAAGTGACTTAGCTAAATCTGTGTGTGACGCACATCTAAGTTATATAATATAAATAATAAATAAGTTAACATAAGAAATACTTATAGATAAACAGCTTTTGAGTATGGAAGTGCACTAGCCACATCTAGTGACAATCTAGAGATTATATTACAGGGATTTTACCCCAACGACTGGTGACTTCTTATCGACTGGGGGCCACGAATGAGCCTTTTTTGAAATATAAAGATATCGTTCACCAGTAAATATTTCGATTAGTCCTTTAAAAAGGACATAGCGGCTTGTCGTACGATCATGTCTAGTACTAGTTTCGTTACTTAAGTCTACTATATGAGGCTTAAATAAAACAAATATCAACTATGTTTAATATTTGGCAAGCAATAATACTAGCGCATTAAAAATAAATATAAACGAACTACAATATACTCATAACATGTTGCATGTTTATGTCACGGGAATCTAGTCAAAACCTAGAGTGGGTTTCGCTTAAATTGTGTACTATTCAGAAAATATTTTTTATCAAGTATTCAGTACAAAGAAAGGCCTGAACATTTTATTGTACACCAGAATTATTAAGAGGACATTTATAGTTCAAACACTATACTAAGCTATATTTGCTCAAAAAACGCTCAGTCTCCGCTCCGGTTTACAATACTGTTTATAAATATATATTTTTTGCCTATTTGAGATTCGTTCTTGGTGTTTGTGTTAAAATAAAGTACAATGTGGAAAACAGTCTTTCTTGAAGAACAAACACGTAACAATCATTTGTTAAGTGCAATAAGCACATTGCTGTCTGACATTTTGAGCTATTACTTAGAAATGTTTTATGATTTTAAATTATACACTTCTAATAGTACTACATATTATTACATTATAAAATTCCCTCCACTGAGCGGCGCTTCAACTGCCGAATCAATTACAATTTAGAAAATAACGTTTGCTAATAAAGTTTATGAATTGTTCCTGTACTATTAAAAATATATGAGCCCTCCCTGATAAGGATTATAGGCGCCTGAAATGTAAAGTAGGTACTATAAAAAGTACATGAGAGTATTCGATTACAGCCGTATGAACTTAGAAAGTAGTTAAATGTAATTCATGGCCATTTTTTGTGAAAAGATCTGTTAAGTGTTAATGTATACAGTCAGTCATCTATTTAACGACTGCTAATACTTTTCATTTTTTAACGACATATTCATATCTACTTAATGATTATGAGTACCTTTAATTTAAGTACTTATCATCATTATTTAGTATCGCCCTTTTCGGTGTCCGCCAATGAACATTTGACTCCCTGATACGACTCTACATTATTTTTCATTTAGTTGAAAAGTTGACACATTTAACGTCGTTTAAAGAAGTTGGTCAGTTTTAGTAGGCCCCCTGTTTCTCTTAACGTCAATTATACTTTACAGAATCTCTACAAAAAAGCTGTTATGCCGTAAAAGGGCCTGTAATCTTCAGAATACTGAGTGTGACATAAAATCAATAGATTTTAATAGACAAGTAATTCTAAATGGTTACAAAATTGAAGTATATCAATATTATCTAAAGTATTGTGTAAGAAAGGAGATGACCTTGATAAATCTCCTATCAAATACCTTTATATGTAAGTGTACTTTAAAAAGTACAAGATATATTTATAGCCGTATGGACTTAAAAATTAGACGTCATTACCAGTTGTCCAGAAAATCGTACCCTGTCTTTGGCACCGAGTCGGTTAAGGTTTCTGTTGATTGGAAGTCCGTGCCTGATGACGCTTGGCTTGACGAGAGGAGGCCACGGTTTTCTTCAGAGAGATCTGAAAAATATACATTCTAATTAGTTTACCATTCCTTTTTTATACAACGGTCGCAAGCTGCCACCCTGCTTGATCGTAAGCAGACACCTTAGCCTATGGACGATACAGACTGTATAAGACAAGCGACTGTGTAATAATAAGCGCGTTGTCGACCCCTTATTAAACATATGCAGGTCCCTCACTCTGAACACGGCGCAGCTTCGGGTTCTCTGGCCACCTTACTAACCACCAGGAGCAGAACACCAAAAGAAGTTGACATAATGTTTTAAATTATGATGACAAATATTATTATAATCAATTCGTTTTAACGTGATGCCGACATGAAGAAACATAGAAAAGCATACAAAAATTCTAAAAACCGTTGAAGTGCGATCTACTATCGATTCTAAGAACCCTCAATTGGTTGTTATGCTAATATCGTCAATTATCGACCATCTACAGCTTTATTACATGTTTAAATGATACAGTCACGAACGTTAATTTGGAATCCCCAGAACATAAGGTAAAACGTCAAAACTTAATGAACGTGACCGTACATGAATGATCGTGGCCAGCAATGGGAGTGGGACATATATAGGCTAATGAGACTTTATTTGCGTATATGTATATAACAAATAGGTAAGGTAATTAATGCCAACACGCTCTTTTATCACGACAAAAAAATATTTGAGTTAATGCATTATACCCGAATAAAAAACATGCTTATGACAAACGGACGGACAGACACAAAATATATTTATTTAATCTTTATTGCACAAAAGCAGCATTTGTTTCTGTCGTAAGTAAAATCATTTGTTCCTGAGACTTGGATGCTTTCTATGTTTTTAAGTATATATTTATTAAATATATCGTCGTCTAGTCTAGTACATATAACACAAGCCTTATTGTTGAGCTTGCTATGGGATTAGTTCGATTTATGTAAAATTTGTGCCCTAATATTTATTTTTTTATTTTATTTTTATTTTAACAAAAGTAACCTCAAATCGTACAATAGGCGGAGTTGATGACAGATTGACCCAGATTAAACAAAGACGAGTCGATTCTCAGAATTATTATAAGTCACGTTATGTTTAATTCATGAGTGTGTATGAGACATAGTTAAGCTGTAAGCATGCAGATAAACTAATGAGTTATACGATTTAACTAACAAAGACTAGGACAATAGATGAATAATTAAACAAACTTAGATCGTATCGTTACTCATCATAATATACTACTAATGGCAGTTTTTATAGGGGAACGTATTGTGCCGGTCTCCATGCAGAATTTTTTCGGACTACTTTATGTTATATGGACACATTTACACGAATCGAACTAGATGCTGGCCAAGAGCAATCCCATTTTTAATTAAAAAAAAGAGTCCTATAGTACGCTCAATAAGGCTTGTGTTATGATTAATAGGCGAGGATATGTATATGTAACAGATTAATACTTAAATACATAGAAAATATCCCAGTCTCACCAACAAATGTTTTTATACATCACGTCAATAAATGCCCTTACCGGGATTTGAACCCGGGACCTCCGGCTTCGTAGGCTGGGTAACCAACTAAGCCAAAATGATCGTCAAATAATATATTAACTAGTACTTGAATCATCTAACACGTGCACACAAACCCGCTAAACCATAGCTAACGATTGTTATGTTATGGATTGCATGCGTGTTTTATCAACGCATACTCAAACGTGTAGTAAGAGTAAGATACCGAGAAACACACGCGCCTAAATGCAATGAATGTGTAAACAAAAGTCCAGTTGTGCAGTAAATATAAATAAATAAATGTTAGAGATTTTTTTACACAAATTGCACTTGTCCCATTGTAAGCTGAATAAGGCTTATGTTATGGGTACTAACGACGATATATATAATAGATAGAGAGATACTTAATTACATAAAAAACGTCCAAGTCTCAAGAACAAATCTTTCTGCTCACCAACAGAAACAAATTACCGGAATTCGAACCTGGAACCTCCAGCTTCGTAGGCAGTGCCACAACAAACCAGGTTTAACAGGCTGATAAATCCAAAGACAACCAAGTCAACAAAATGGTTTACCACTTGACAACCACTTTAGGTTAGTGGTTAGTGAGTTAGTGATCCTGCTTATGAACCTGCCGGTCCTGTGCTCGAATCCCAGTCAGGCTATTTATTTGAGTGATAAGCCCGATTTTTTTTTATATAACGACTGGGGCAAGCAAGCTTACGGCCTGCCTGGTGGTAAGTAAAAACTGTCGCCTATGGACGCTTGCGACGCCATTGGATTCACAAGCTCGTTGCCGAACCTTTATTAATTTGGGGATTCGACTCAGGTCTTGAATATTAAATATTACCTAAACCATAAAACCGGTCGTCAAACTATAGGTTATACTTACTATCAGGTGTGCCGTACGCTTGTCAGCTACCGTCATAGTCAAATAAAATACTCACCACTGCTACTCTTCGCAATACTGCTCCTATAGTCCTTCTCAAACTTATTGTCAGAATGTGGGCTCTTGAAGTTAGTCCGGAAGAAATTCTCACTGGACGCAACTATCTGTGCTGGGTTACTCGCTACTAGACACTCGCGCTCCTCGTCTTTGGTTTTGAAGTTACCTGAAATACATGTACTTTATAAAGGACGAATATTCTTTTTATACCTTCTGACGGCTGGGTATCAAAATTTGCCAGATTAAATTATACTCTGTCAAATTGACAAAGAGTCAAAACTTAATTGGGGTCTATTTACTATGTGTAGGACGCCGGTCGTCAGGAGGATAAAATGCAACAAATGTACTTTATTAAGGTCAAATATATATAATAAATGTGTAATGCTCTGATATTATTTACAGGCATTAATTACTAAATCACATGGTTCTTTGGCTTTGAAGTTACCTGAAATTAAGGTCATTTTTTTGTATCTTAATCCTTAACACTAATATGATTTGCAATTCTGTATTAAAAGTTATTATTAACTAGACCTTCCTTAAATAAATAAATGTAATTCATATAGGATTAAATTATAGTATCTAATGTTTTTAATTATTATTATGTTTTTAATTTGATTGTGATTGATTTTTGTTTTTGTGCGATGTGATGGATGGGCTTAGCATGAAATAAAGTATTATTGTATGTCTTTTCCGCTCACAGGACAAAGGTGTCCCGGACCTTTGAAAGGCGTGTGCGGAGCCGAAGTACCAACCAAGTACCGCATAGCCAACACGTAGAGGCCCTTTTGACAATTTAATGACATGCAAGGGGTACACCGAGTGGATGCTGTCCCTGCCCGTGTCAAAGTATTATTATTATTATAAATATTTTTTCGTATTTTTTAAGCAATCACATGGATGGAAGACGAAATTAAGAATTGTCAGGAAGAAATAAGAAACAAAAAAATAAAAAATATAATTAAAATACAATGGATTGCCATTGCACTTGGCAATTTCATGTCGAATTTTTGGTAAACAAGCTGAACAGATTCGTTTTTGCTCTGCGCAGGCTTAAGCAAGTGGTTTCCCAAAAATCTGCCTTACTTGCTTTCCATGGCCACATTATGTCCAATCTCCGATACGGCCTAATCCTTTGGTGCAACTCCACGCATGCAAAGTGGGCCTTTATGTTGCAGAAAAAGTGCGTCAGGGCTATGTGCGGAGCTAAAACAGCTGATTCATGTAGGCCTCTGTTCAGCAAGTTAAAAATCCTTCCGTTACCTGCTTTGTACATCTACGAAATGTGTCTATTTGTAAAATCACGCATAGACATGTACAAAGTTATGCCATCAAATCCAAGGTCGACATCTAAACTGCATGGTCTGAATCTTTGCTATCCGAATCATAACTCTGCTCATTTGAAAAAAAGTATACTGTACATGTCGGTGAAAATATTTAATCATTTACCTAATGAACTAAAGACTTTAGATTCTATAGAATTTATAAGTAAGTTGTTTAAGTGGTGTTTGAATAAGTTATACTATGACATTAACGAATATTTCCGAAATAATAATAATAATATAACATGACATTGTGCACTATGCTTTTTTACCATTCCTGACAATTTGTTTATAACTATTAATTTTAATATTCATTTTACATTATTACTCTTTTTTTGTTTTTATTTCTTTATTATCTGTTCACGATTTCATAGCTGGTCATTGACATTTTTTTTTCTCTTTTGTTATTTAATTCTTATATTGATATTTATGTGTAATTTTAGTGACATAACCATAAAATTCAATGACATGCTATGGAATCATATTATTGTACGCCATTTATGGCAGATTGTGACGAACCACTGAACTTTTGTTATCTTTACTACCACTCACTTTCAGACAATAAACTATTTGTATTTATTTGTATTTGTACATATAGCTACATATTTATCAATATTGATATTTATTGTTAGAATAATTTGTAAACTTATTTAATCCATTTACTCTTCCCTTATCTTTAAACTGCATTCCGCAGTTTACTTATGTCCTTTATGTAGGACATGTAACAACACATATAACCGAAAAAAATAATATCTTACCCATAAATTTGCTAATGAACCCTGGTGAGCAGTCTCGTTCTTGAGGCTCCTTAAACTTAAGCATATCATGGGACTTTAGGGCATTCTTCAATTCACTGACGACCTTTGAATGGGACATAGCGAGCTCTGACAGTACGGGTGGCGGCGATGAGGGGGGTTCTTTGGGTGGTCTGTAAAAAAATAAATAATTATAAAGTGCCAATTTCAGTTCAGTTCAGTGGAATAGAAATTAGGGCTTGTCATACCAGTACAGACTCCTAAGAAAATCCTGGGAATACTCGGAGAAAGTCATCCGCCCATGGAAATTAAATTAATGCTTTCAAATCAAAAATTTCTGGAAGACTTACCTATGTTCACTCAGCACACACAAATTCAACTGACTTTTCGTCTGATAAAGGAAGGGAGCGGAATGCTCATCTTTATAACATGTGTTCTCGTCCTGAACTATCCTCTGTCCATGTTCTCTGCCAAAGAATGACATTAGGTCATCCTTCCGGACCGGTGGATTGTCTAGGTCAAACTCTAATGTGTCTAGTAGAGCATATTTCAGAGAGATTTCCGGTTTTATTATAGATTCATTGATGATTTCAGTCTTAAACAAATATAGAAATAAATACAAATAGGCCATGCTAGCATAAAATGGATATTTTGTAATACTTGTCCCTCACTTCAATTTCTTGCTTAGTGATTGTAAAAGGGGTTTAAAATAGTACATTACTACAGAGGCTGGGACGAAAGCGGTTGCCGGACGAAGACAAATAGACGGATAGGACTGAGGCGGGCAACCCCATATTTCCCGCCAGGTATGTATATTGCTTTTCTCAAACATGAATTGAAATAAACAACAAAAAATCAAAGTTTTATTTTCAATATGTGTAGTGGCAGAATGTCATGATGCCTGTGCCCCAAATTTATGTGGAATGGAAATTAAAAAAGAGGACTTTGCCAGCCTAGGCCTGCAAGATTTGTATGAAATTCCATTAATGGCCTCTTGTCCTAGCCGCACCTGAAACGTCATACTTCGCAGCCTATTATAAGGAACATAAAATCAATATTTCATTGCATGTTTGAGAAAAGACTATTATTTGCGATAATTTTGGTAAACATCTAAGTACTGTAAATATCCATAAATCAAGTAACTTGGTGGTCTACAATTTGTATGAAAAATGACCCTTTACCACTGCATTACCAGTTTTTTACGGAAACAAATATTCATTTAAGTATACATTTTTACCACTGAATTCCTTTCAAATGGTTCACAAACTATTTCAAAATACAATTTTTGTATTCTAGTTGAGTTTCTTTTTTCGCCAAAGAAAGAAGGCTATCCAAAGGAGAATGGCGATAATACTCTTTATTTCAAACCTCAATGAAAAGAACACAGAATAGTAGATAATCAAAAAATATAGACAAACAAGAAACAGTCTTATCACTAAAGAGTAATCTCTCACTGACAAACTGAGATCGATTTTTCTCAAAATAATACATTTATTATAAGAATATTCTAAATTTGTATACATTCTGAATCTCATGCAATTATTAGAATGTACCCAAAATTAAATAGAACTCAAAGTTAATGTTAATTGCCAACATGAGCAATAATTAAAACTTTTATATCGTGTGTTCAGCAATTATGGTTTAAATGAACACGAATAATTCCATACCATCGCTGCGAAACGCTTTCAGCAGTTATTTTTAACTGCAGGTCATTGCCCTGAAGTAAATGAAAATACTGCAACGATGCAAGGAATCTTACATAAACATTACTTAAGTATGCAATGAGCGGTTAAATAACATAAAACGGCACACAAGGAAGCAAATAAACATACCTTTTCTTTCTCAGTAAGCGTATCCCAGATGTTTTCATAAGAATTTTTTGCCTCACAAATGTCTTCGTACATTTTTGCCGCCAGAGGATTCATTGTACGGAAGTAATCTTCCGCTTTAGCGCTCAGCGCCATTTTTGAATACTATAATTGTGTAAATAAAGGAAGATAGTAATTAATTAATGATTCACGAGTTAATTATATGTACACAACACCAAGCGATACAACCATCTTTGACAAATGTCAAAGCAAATATGAGATATGAATGGGTATAAAATGTAAAAACCGGAAACTCGGAAAGGAAAATCGATGAGAGCGATATTGTTCTAGTGAAAAGATACACTCTACTCTTATACCACTTATACCGGTTTTCTGGTTTTTACATAAAGCGTGTCACAAACAAGCGCGGCCTGCGGTGGCGGCTGGCCGCCGGCCGCTTGACAGGCCACATTCGGCCGCAACAACAACACACTAGCGCGGCCTGCGGTGACGGCCTACGTCAATTTTTGCGCCAAGCCAAACGTTAAACTGGTTACATAAATAACCAAAAAAATACTTTTTTGCTTACTTTTGGGCACTCAAAAGTAAACTTATGCCTGCAGTTTAACTCTCTCTACCTGATAAATGTTCAATCAATATGTGTGTGTGTGATCATATGTGATGTGTTATCAATAGTTTTTAAAAATATATTCATTATATTGGATATAATATAATCTAACCATGGATTTTTATCTATGGGTAATGACAGTCAGTTGTGAAAATTTGCAACTGTAGGCCGCGCAGCCGTTCACACATGCGTAGTGGTGGAGGAGGCGTGGCCTGCGGCCACGGTCAGCCGCGCAACCACCGCGTCAAGGTCGCCTGTGTCTGAATTATTGTTAGGATTGTCATACTTTACAACTGGCCGCGGTGGCGGCCGCCATTAACCATAGATAAAAATGCATAGTTAGATTATATAGCGAATATATTTTTAAAAACTATTGATCATACATTTATCAGCTCGACAGAGTAAAGCGTGTCACACACTGGAGTGGCCTGCGGTGGCGGCCGCAGTTGCGGCCAGTTGTACACTATGACAATCCTAACAATCATTCAGACACACGCGGCCTTGTTTCTCGTAGATTACAACTGGCAGCCACCGCAAGCCGCTCCAGTGAGCGACACGCTTAAAACTGTAGGCTTAAGTTTACTTTTGAGTGGCCAAAAGTAAGCAAAAAGTTTCTTTTTGTTATTTATGTAACGGTTTGGCACGAAAATTGACGAAGGCCACCACCGCAGGCCGCGCCAGTGTGTTGTTATTGCGGCCTGCGGCCGGCCGCCACCGCAGGCTGCGCCTGTTTGTGACATGCTTAAAGCTTTCTGCCTGCTAGCATAATAGGTTTTATGGTCCGTCTTACGGCTGAAACATGCTGATTGAGTGGCTACAAGGTGGAACTTATGTAGGTGACACATAAGTCGTGATACAAAATAAATCTCTTCTACCCATGATTCTGAACAACTTTTAATAAGGGACCAAGTTTACGGTGCCAAAAAATGAGCTTTTTTTATACATTACGGTTAGTCGAGTTAGGACCTATTCCTATGAAACAGCACTTTTTTGTTCGTATTAAGGCGAGCCGAGGTAGGATCGTATGGGGCCGGCAGCTGTCACCCCTTAGAAACTTGTGAACCTTTCCATACATTAAAATTTTAACGAACACAGATCACCATTACAGACGGTTTGGTACAACACAGCCTAAGTTTGCTCCCATAGTAAAGCGTGTCACAAACAGGCCTACGGTTTTTTTTGGGTTATTATGTAACGACTTGACGTTTGGTTTGGCGCGAAAATTGGCCGCCACCGCAGGCCGCGCCTGTTTGTGACAGGCTTAAAAGTTGATCAGAGTCAGGGATAAGACTATATGTGTATATTTTGTACAAAATATATACCACGATGTCACAGACTACACGATGTATATGTCAGCCAGTATTTATTGAAATAACGTGTTAACAGCTATTTAAAAGAAAAAACCTTTTGCAATAATTAAATCGATACTTTACTCGGTCCATTCCATTCGATTGCAGTAAACCGAAAATCGTGAATAAGGTAAATCCCTATCACTTATTTATTACCGGTTTTTGGGTGGACAAGAAAAATGTCAAAATGGCTTTCTACGATAGTGTTTACTTTGCTATTTTAACTAGTAAAATGGAATTTAAATCTAAATAGTGAAGTTATTTCAGTGTTGAACTAGTTATGTTGCACAACAGTGGGCCTTACGGGCCAAATGACGTACCTATAAACATGGGAATGCCAGTGAATATGAGCCAAATGTCGAATCCTATGAATTTAGGGAATAGTTTGGGTAATTTGGCTAAAGTGCCGCAACAGGCGCCTCAAACGTCGGCCCCTTCGTACGATATGCCGGACTATTCATCCTTTGGCCATCCACCGTTGAATATGGGGCATTCTATGAGCCCTTTTGCGAACTACCATCATCTAAATTTTCAAGCTGACTATGGTCATTCTAAGTCTAGTTTGCCGCATGATTCGACCGCGGGCAACGTTCACAACAGTACGCTACCCATGAACCTGAATAAACAAAGTGATAACGGATCCAGTTTGCCAAATTACCACAATTTTGAAGGCAAAAAGTTAGATGTAAACAATGCACAATATAGTGACAGTTTTCATCGGAAATTACCTATAAATGTTCCTCAAATACATACTAAAGCGTTCCATAAGCATCTGGGAATGGACACAAAATATCAGTACAATAATTCTGTACACGAAAAGCCATTATATGGTCATGATTTATCAAAAACACCCGAAAGATCTTTAATTGACAGCAGCAGAAGAAAAAGCTTAGAAAATACAGTTAAGCTTATTGAAAATATTCTTATAAATAGTACACCAAAAGACAAATTGAAAAGTTCGAATACAGAGCCATTTATTAATAGTTCAAGTAAGGCAAGCATTCAAATAGCAAATAAATTACAAAATGAAATTGACAATACTAAAGAATTGCAGAGCACAAATGTTAATTTAAGCTATAAAACAATAAGCACACATAATTCTAATGTGAACGGAATCTTATCAGATTTACAAAGAACCAGTACTGAAACCAAAAATACAGCAGACATCCATGACCTAAGTCCAAATCGGAGTAAAATCCCAAACCACCTTACAGATTTCAAAATGGGATCGCAAGATACAATTGTAACAGACAGTGTATCTACAAAACATGATCAAAACACATCAACGTCTTTAAATTTGAGCACTAAATCAAAAACAACAAAAGAGGAAGAACATTCAACAAAGATACAAAGCGAAATCCACTGTGAACCACTTAGACGGAGCCTTATAAATCCCACAAAAACAAAAGAACATAAGAAAGAAAGTGATGGCGAACTAACAACAGAAGTTAACGTCAAAATGGAACTGGAAGATGTAACAATAAAGGTGGAGCCGATGGAATGCGACAATGTACCGTTCCTCAGGGATAGTAACGCTGTAAACACTGTAGAAGCTGATGCAGTAATCGTGAAAGAGAATAGTGTAGCGGAGGCGCAGGACGCTATGAAGAGGGGTGAGATGTTGTTCCATTTCGTGTCATTTTTCATCTCTTTTATAAAGGAAAAATTGCGAAAACCGTAAATTTTTAGTTACATCATATAATAAAAATATTTTTTACAGAACCTTTCGTGCGCGAGCCTGACTCGCACTTGGTTTTTTTTATATCAGGGAAGAAAACTATGTTTTGTATTTCCGATTAAGGATAGTATAAAAAAAATATGAGTATAAGTTTTCAGATAAGCCATTATAAAATAAATAAATTGACAAGTATTCATTACTTAACTGATTTTATACATTAGCTAATGTAAATAAAATAAATAAATAGATAAGTATTCATTACTTAATTGATTTTAATACATTAGCTTATTGGCAGTCCTCAACTGTGCGTTTCTCCAGAAATTTCTTGCCTCGCACAGCTAAACTGTGGAATGAACTGTCGCCTGCGGTATTTCCGGACCGATTCGACCTTCAAACCTTCAAGAAAAGAACGTATTCCCGTCTTAAAGGCCGGCAACGCACTTACAACCCCTCTGGTGTTGCGAGTGTCCATGGGCGGCGCTAATCGCTTACCATCAGGCGATTCGTCTGCTCGTTTGCCACCTATGTCATAAAAAAAAATATTATATATGTGTAGGCAAGGTCTCAATCAGCTTAATTAATTAGTTTTGTAGAAATAGTTATTTTTTTGGAATTACTAATTATTGTTGAATGTATTTATTGAGTTTGTTTAAGCTTTCTTATGCTTATTATTATTTTTCATGACTAGTTAATATAGGTTTTAAGGTGGCCAGAGCTCAGAGGTTGTGCTGCAACACTACAAATCTTCAATCAATAAATTGGTTGGCAACATCATTCTATTTTAGAGTCGCAAGCGTCCATAGCCTATTTACCAGCAAGCAAGCCTGACCACTTTTTGGCCCTTAGATGATGATGATACAAAAATAGCAATGCATGTTCCTAATTTCAGGCTTAAATACAAATTCTTACTATGAATGCATCCACTGCAAACTCCTGTTCAACCATCCAAAGAGATTCCTCATTCACGCAAAGTGGCACTCATTCGGGCAGATCAACGAGAAACTTCAGGAGCTGGTTAGAGAAAAAGAACTGAAGAAGAGTTTGAAGAAAGAGGCGAGGATTATTCAAAGGTAATAAGCCAGTTTCCTCATATTAAAAGTTGCAGTGGCCTTGTGGTCCTACCATGTGGCGGTTGTGGGTTCGGATCCTGGCTTGTGCTGGTGAGTTTTTCAAACTTGTGTACGAGCCATCGGAATATCATTTGATGTTTACCATTAGCTTTTCAATGAAGGAAAACATTGTGATGAAATATGTGTACATCTGCGAAGAAATTCAAATGGGTATGTGAAGTCCCGAGAGGAAGGGGTGTGTGAGGTTGGACCCGGGTATGTCCTAAAACTACGACCAAGACCACCGGGGAATGGGCAGCAGCATTCCTAGAGTGCGGTGGAGATACTGCGATCGCCAACCCGCATGCCAAGCGTGGCGATTATGGCATTTACCTCCCATGTAATTGGGGGAGGCCTATGTCCAGCAGTGGACGTCCTAGGGCTGATATGGTGGTGGTGGTGGATGTGAAGTCCCCAACCGGCAGTAGGCCGGCGTGGGCGTACTATTGCGCATTTACATGATGACAATTTACAGCTTAAAAGTAGTGTTGCTATATGGTTACTAATTATAATAAACCATCAAATTATCACAATAAAAAGTAAATTAGATAAGGGGAAGTACCTAGACCGCAGCTGTCATAATACCACTACTTGCCCATTAGGTTGTGTTCCTGGTGGTGAGTAAGGACAGAGCTCCCGAGCATGCGCTGTATTGAGAGAGTAAGGGACCTGCATATAGGTAAAAAACCGGCCAAGTGTGAGTCGGACTCGCGCACGAAGGGTTCCGTGCCAGAAAAAAAACGCCAACAACTACTCTGTTGTATGGGAGCCCCCCTTAATTATTATTATTATTTTAACTTTAGTATTTGTTGTTGTAGCCACAATAAAATTACATAATCTGTGCAAATTTCAACTGTCTAGCTATTACGGTTCTTGAGATCTAGCTCGGGGAGTGGTAGCCATGAAAAAGGGCTAAAATATCACGTTTTTTGTATGGGAGCCCCCTTTAATTATTATTATTATTTTGTTTTTAGTATTTGTTGTAATAGCGGCAACAGAAATACACAATCTGTGAAAATGTCAACTGTCTAGCTATTACGGTTCTTGAGATACAGCCTGGTGACAGATGGACGGACGGATGGACAGCGAAATCTTAGTAATAGGGTCTCGTTTCTACGGAACCCTAAAAACTTAAGAAAAGGACCAATATGTAGTTGTGTGTGTGTAACACAAACAAAACAAACGTCTGTTCAAACACGTCACAACTACATACAACAGATCCTTTTCTTAAGTTTCGTACCTATATTTCTCTAGCTGTCAACACGTTTTTTAAGTTAACAAACAAGTAAATTTTAACAAAAAAACACCGACTCCAAACTTTGCCAGACCCCATCCTCCTGCTATATAATTTGAGGAGTTCCTTCGATGTAGCCTTCCTTACCCCATCCTCTTGGTATATAATTTGAGGAGTTCCCTTGATTTTTCCAAGATCCCTTCATCAGATCCAGACTTGGTGACAATGGGACCAACAAGAAAACACACCCTTTCAAACAAAAAAAGAATTTTTGAAATCGACTAGTCTCCGAGTAATCGGTGAACATAGAAAAAAAAAACTCACGAATTGAGAACCTCCTCCTTTTTTTGAACTCGGTTAATAAATCAGTTTTAATTTTTCAACTGTATGTTGTAAAAAAATAAAGATGTTAATTTGTTTCCATTAGATTGAACTCCAAAGAAGTGAAAGAAGCCACGGAGGGTGATGTGCATCCATGTAAGGACTGCGATAAGGTGTTCTCGGTGAAGAGCAGTCTTAAGAACCATCGACAGAAGTGAGTAAAAAGCGGCAAAGTGCATGTCGGACCATGCACAATGAAGGGTTCCGTTCTGTACCTACTAGTCCCAATTTGAAAATCACTATCCTACACTGTGAATTAAAAAAGGTCGTATCTTCAATATCTCGATAGGAAACGGAAGGCACTTACGGCTTTTTGCTTGATGAGGCAATGTATCACTGATTTTTCAGCGATAACTTAAGAACTGAAAATCGAAGAACGAAAAATCGTTGAAAGTATTTATTAATGCACATCAACATCACATCAATTTTTGTTCAAAATTTTAAATTTCATAGTTTGGTAATTAGAGGGAGGGGGGGGGGGGGCACTTTTTACGACTTTGAGAGCTAATTCACCAACGGTTGACTTAATAGGCAAACTTTTTTTAGAAACCTCTATAATATCATTTTTAAAGGCCTATCCATAAATACCATTGCAAGATGTGAGGCGCCTATATTAAAACTAAAAAGCGTATTATTACAAACGATGCAAACCATCACAACAACTGACTAGGAACGAGAGAGCATTATATACCTACCCCTAATTCTAAGGCTGCGTCAGAGATAAGCTGTTGTAATAAATTGCATAGTTTGTAAGGGTTATTCCCACTTGTTACCACTGATGACAACTGGGATGTTCCCCCGTTTATTAGTTATTACAAGTGGTAACTACTGAGAAATAATTGGGATCATTCCCGGCTGTTACCAAATTAACATTAACTATTGGTGGTCACTTGTAGCGGTAACACTTGAAACTTTCCCAGTTGTTACTACGTGTAAACAATCCCAGCTGTTACCAGAAGAAACAAATTGGTGGTAACAGGCGGGAATTACTCGTCTGTTATGTGCTTTAGGGTGGTATTCCACTCGTCCAATATCTTTGTCCAATCTTTGATCAAGTTTCTTTGACAGAGGCCCTTTCCACTCATCCAATATCTTTGTCCAAGTTTTTTTTTTCATGCTTAGCCATATTGATATAACTGTCATCAGAATCTTTGATCAAATGTTGGGGTCCCATTCAAGTTTGGTGAAATCATCCAATTTCTTTGATCAAATGTATATTGGACAAAGATATTGGATGAGTGGAATACTAAGGGTGGTATTCTACTCATCCAATATCTTTGTCCAATCTTTGATCAAAGTTCTTTGACGGAGGCCCATTCCACTTAACCAATATCTTTGCCCAAGTATTTTATTTTCATGTGTAGCCATATTGATTTAAATGTCATCAGAATCTTTGATCAAATGTCGGGGGCCCATCCAAGTTGAATGAAATCATCCAATTTCTTTGATCAAATGTATATTGGACAAAGATATTGGATGAGTGGAATACCACCCTTACACATCTTCTAGGTACCATCCGACCCGTGTCCGTGAATGCAAGATCTGCAAAATATCAGTAGTTGGATGGATGCAGCTCCGGGCTCACATGGCGGTTCATACAGGGAGCAGTGGGTACCAGTGCACCGAGTGCCCGAAGCGGTTCAAATACGCACACTCACTCGCCAAACACAAGGACACACATCTGGTAAGAACAACGCACATAACACACACAAGGTAAACCCTGTGACTCGAACTTTTACAGACCTATTTGCATAATACCGGCAATAGCTAAGGTGTTCGAAAATGGTATAACATCACGCTTGACCTCATTCCTAAATTCTTCCGACGAGCTGTCGGACCGGCAGTATGCGTATCGAGCAGGGCGATCCACCACAATGCTGGCCCGCGAGGTGATACGCCGCATTTTCTTGGCACGCGAGGCTAAAAGAGAGGTGGCGGTATTATTCTGCGACCTCTCTAAAGCTTTCGATGTTGTGGATCATGCGGTGCTAACCAAGAAACTGCATCACTACGGCATTCGAGGTTCTGCACTCGAATTAATGGCAGATTTTCTGAGTGACAGGCTGCAGTTTGTTGTGGGTCAGGGAGGAAACTTAAAATCAGATGGCCTGTTGCCAGAAATAGGTGTACCGCAAGGCTCATCTCTGTCCAATTTGGCCTTCTCCCTCCTCCTCAATGACCTACCAGACGTAGTGAATGCTGGCGACGTATTTATGTATGCTGACGATGTAGCAGCCATTGTTACCGCCGAGAACCTAGAAGAGCTGGAGTCCCAGCTAAATGGCGCAGCGCAGCAGATACTAGATTGGTGCAGAGTGAATGGACTGTTATTAAACCTGACCAAAACACAGTTCATTCAGTTCGATCTGTCAGGAAGACGACGTCGGTCACTGTTCATCCATCATCATGGCACCACAATAGAGCAAGTGAATGTAACGACGTTTCTGGGTTTCAAGCTGGATCAGGGACTTACGTGGGAGGCACAGATCAGTGCAGTGTGTGGTAAACTGAGTAAGGCCTGCTATGCTCTGTCAAGACTAAGCCACACCCTGCAGTGTCAAACCGTTCGGTCGTGCTATTTCGCTAGCATACAAGCCGTATTACAATACGGGCTGGAGTTCTGGGGCCGAGCAGCTGAATGGCAGCGCGCGTTCAGACTGCAAAAACGTGCCGTGCGCACACTAGCCCGTGCTAAACACGATGAGAGCGCCAAGCCGCATTTTATAGCGCTCGGTATCCTCACACTCCCGTCAATACTAATATATCAGATAGCTGTCTACGCCAGGGGGAACCTGCCGGTTTATGCAAGACGAGGTGATGGTTGTGCCGGGGTCACTTGAAACGCGAATAAGCTTAGTACGATACCCCACAAACTAAGTAAAACTGCTAAGTCAGTCCATGTTGCGGGTCCAGTAGTCTACAATAAGCTACCACTATTTATAACTACAGCTGTGAGCCTTCCAGCATTTATAATTAAATTAAAAAAGTGGCTTATTGGTCAATGTTTTTATATATTTAAAGAATTTATAGAATATAAAGAATAAAGAATGTTATAATTATATACCTAATGCAAATGTAATATTATTTATGTGTTAATATTTGATATATCATAACTTTTGACCTGTAATGTGTTATTACCAATAAATAATGTCTATGTCTATGTCTATGTCCATACATATAAAATATCATCTTTTATAATGCGCACTTCTAAGGTTTGGAATTCCCTGCCGGCGTTTGTATTTCTGAGTTCATATAGCCTAGACCTCTTAAGGCACGAGTGAATAGGCATCTTTTGGGTGAGCTCGCTTCATTGTCGGCCTCATCTTTGCCCCCTGGCTAGATACTGGCCAAGAGGAAAAACAAATAAAAATAAAAAAGAGCACACATGTAAAAGAGGTACGACAGTCAGTCATCAGTCGAGCCACTTAGAGCGGTTGCGCTCACGAAGCGTTAACTTTTGCACTTTTAGTTATGCTTTCCGACCCGCCAAAATAATCTTTTATTAGTGTTCTCACTATTTAGAAATATGAACTTTTTATATATATTTTTTCTCATATGTGGTAAATTAAAGTTATTCTTTTTGAGAAAGAAAGATCTTTACACCGAAAAAAGAGTCTAGGAGCAAGCTTTTGATAATTCTTTGATTGAAAAATTAGAGGTGTTGTTATGGCTACGGTTTTCTGTAACGGAGGTACTTCACCAGTTAGGCTGCTCCAAATGAGAGACATGACGTTCCGCTGTGCCCTATCTTTCTATAATCTTAGTTCCCATCTGTTACTGCCGGTAATAGTAGGGATTTCCCCCGCCTGTTGCCACTGGTAACGAGTGGGAAAATTCCTAGTAGTTGCCACCAATATTATCAGTGGTATCTCTAGTAACAGGTGGGAAATAACTCTGTATTATTGTCCTGCAGGAGAAAACCCATGGTTGCCAGCAGTGTGAGAAGAAATTCGGTTCCCAAGCGTTACTCAAGATGCACATGAAATGCCACGAGCGAACAGCCAGGGGGGCAACGTTCAGGTGCACTTATTGTGCGAAGGGCTTCTTCGAGAGTTACAATTTGCAGGTAAAAAAAAATTGTGAAAATTTTCATTTCTGGTACAAACTTATTGCTATCTCTATCTTTTTAAGGTTCCGTATCAACAACAAAGGAATTTATATATAACATTGTAATAGCGCGGGGCGAAACTGGAATATTTTTAAATTGATGACCATAAACTGTACTTTCGCCTTCCAATATGTAGTGACCAACGTCCGCTGTTACGGCCATTTTTGAGAAAAATACTTTTTCTGTGTCAGGTACACGAGAGAACACATCGAAACGAACGTCCGTTTCTATGCGAAATATGCAAGTCCAGCTTCGGCACAAATTCGAGTCTGAAGAGGCATATTAAAGTTGTGAGTATACAGTTATTACATGCTGCCCTCCTGCGGATAAAATATAGCCTATGTCCAACGCGAAGGTCCAATCTGTATACTGATGAACAGGGGTCGGAATTCTCGTAGCACTTTTGAGCTGTCATAGGAACTTCTCATTCATCGACTTACGATCTACATATTATATCGATACATTATTGAACACAACATGATGATGAAAATTAACAGTAGAGGTAAACGACAGGCGGTCTTATCGCTAAAGAGCGATGTCTTTCAGATAACTTGAGTTGAAAATGTGAAATAGAAATATGCAAACAATTTAACATTTAATTAGTTCAGTTCAGTGTCTGTGTTTGTTTGTTTGCATATGTCTATAAAACTACTAATCAAAGGTCATCAGATTGATGGCCAGTACCTACGTAATATGATATCATTAGCTACGATGGCAATTCATGTTTTAAAAAAAAAAATCAAAAATTAATGCCTCGTAATAAGAAATCCACAAATTATTTATAAGGAACAATAAAATATTATTATAATAATACCTATTTTAAATTTCCAAAAAGTTGGCATCCAGAGGTTATCTCGAAGAGATCGCTCATTCGCGATAAGACTGTATGTTGTTTACTTTACACTTTTAATATTCTGTATTTATCGACAAATATTTGTATATCGGACGTCGATAAATGAGAAGTCCCTATGACAGCTCAAAAGTGCTACGAGAATTCCGACCCCTGCTGATGAAAGATTTTTTGAAATCGGATGAGTGACTCCGTAGAATTATAGTAGTGTGTACCTAGTTACTAGTTAGTATAGTGTAGTTACTGTAGATATATAGCTTAAGGCAGTAACTCAACTAGTCTCTTAAGACCTTTTTGGAACTGCGCTCCGTTAGAGCGATGGGGTTGCTAATCTTTGTAACCTCTAGTTTTTGTAAATTTGAATAAGATTATTAGGTACTAAAACATTGATTTGGATTCTACTCCTAACATACTCAAATGGCATTTAGGGGGTAATCTAATCTCCGAAACTACTAAATAGGCTTCAGTTAGAAGTTACTGCCTTAAGCTATATATCTTAATATTTAATAATGTATTTTATATTAAATGACACTTTTTCAATTACATTACAATATTAAAGTATTATATGGCATTGATTTTTTCCCAACTCAAAGGCCTGGCAATATTTTATTTAAAAAAAAAAAAATAATATTAGGGGACATTTTTTACACAAATCGAACTAGTCCGACATATTTAATAGATATATACTTAAATACATAGAAAACATCCAAGTCTCAGGAACAAATGTCTCTGCTCACCACAGAAACAAATGCCCTTACCGGGAATCGAACCCGGGACCTCTAGCTTCGGAGGCAATGACACTACCAACGAGGCTAAAGAGGCCGACAAAATTTGAAATAAATACGTAATTAGCTATTACACCACACCAAATCCAATAAATTCCTTACCATCAATTGCTTTTACAACACCTTCTCACCGCTGATAAGCTGCCAGGCGACCGAATTAATTAATAATAGTAGATGGATCTCGTGTCTTTATAAATTGCAAAGCAATTTCCGTAACCAGCTCTTAGAACACTAGTACCCATAGTACTAGCTCTGCTTAGTTTTGTACTACATTTGTGTAAGATTGTACACAAATATTTATTATTTCTTTTCAGTCCCACAGCACGCTTAAACCCTTCTCGTGCCCGACCTGTCACCGCTGCTTCGCGTCATCGACAACTCGCGCGCGACACGTGTCGCGCACACACGGCGACCCAGTCGACCTTCCGCACGCTTGCTCTGTGTGTCCGCGTCGGTATAAAGAGCTTAAGGTGCTCCACAAGCATGTGAGCAAGGCTCATCCAGAGCAGAAGGAGTAGGTATGACGTATTAACGGGAAATCTTACGCGGAACAGGAAAATGTATGACGACAGGAAGTGTTATAGAAAAGGAAAGTCTAAATCAAAAGGTATAGTTACTGCAACAGGATACTGTGCTGAAGTTAATCACAGTTATTTAGTTTCAAATTTTTGTGACAATAAATTAGTCAAAATGTACTTATCCCTGCCGGATTTAACACACGCCGTTGCTTCTTGTTCTAAAAGACTCGTGCGCGCACGACGCACGCTTGCTCCGTGTGCGCACGTCGGTATAGAGCGCTCATTTGGAGAGGAGGGAGTAAGGTAGAGGAAATCATACTCGAGACAGAAAAAGAATAACAGGATCAAAACTGGGAAAAAGGAGGGCAGTAACAGGAAAAAATACTGCAACAGGAATGATTACGGTTAAGACACTAGGTTAACAGGAAACTTTGCCTGCCAATGACAGTAAATTAGTTTGATAGAATTGAATTTGTGTTGTTCTAAAATTGAATAATACGATTTTAAATGTGTTATGAAAGGTCTAAAATTCTTTAGCTAAATGCGAGTGTGCATTATGTTGCATATTGGGCGTCATGAAGTTAATGTGAGATTAATAAATTTGGTTTACGTTTTGTCGGCGTGATCATAGAGAAAAATAAGTAAGATTAGAGTGCTGACTCCGTACATCAGTTTTTACTCGTTATTTCGTCGTCGACATCTAGCGTCTAACAGCGGAATTATCAGTACTGCTATAAAGATACTAGATGTCACGTATGTCGCTACTGAAGAAAAGTGTATTTCTGAACAATTTACTACTACTATTTAAAGCAGAATGAGTTCAAAACAGAGTTCCGGTTATAATATTAGCTAAAAATGGTTTGAGCATTCGATTGTTCGTTCGTCACGGCGTCTATTGTCGAGTAGCAGTACTGATTATTCCACTATTTGACGCTAGATGTCGACTACGAAATAACCAGTAAAAACTGATGTATGGAGTCAGCACTCTATTCTTACTTATTTTCTCTATGGCGTGATTGATATGTACACCCAAACCAAATTACATCTTTCGAGTAGAAACGGTTACAGAGCTAAGCTACGGACGGACGGAAAGACGACGAAGACGGACATGGCGAAACTATAAGGTTTCCTTGTTTACTTGGAACCCTAAAAAACGTGTAACTTTGAGATAAAAATGTATATAGGAATCCTTTGAACGCTATTCATTATTAAGGAGAATACCTTTAAAATTCAGATAAACCTCCCAGTTGTTATAACCACACTAAAGGTCACCATCATCACTTTGAGATAACAACTGGGTTTTTTATTCACATGTCCCAGTAGTTACCGCTGGTAACAACGGGGAAAATCCTAGCTGTTAACAGCGGTAAAAGGTGAGAATAAGCCCGTAAAGTACCTTGCTAGTTATCAATGAGTACGATTTTTAAACGCATCGTTATGCAAATATTGCCTTATGCGATGCGGCAATCCCCGGCACGTAACTCGAACCTGCGCAATAGTTGATTTTCAAGAAGACCTGCCACATACAGGCTAAATTCCGCACGGAATTGGGCATTTGACATAAATAATATATGGTGGACATATGTTAAAAGGGTGTAGCAGGATAACCCTTCAAAAATTGCCTCCAAAGCTTTGAGTTCGAAACTGCTCCGTCAAGAGAAAATACTTTATACCAATTTTTAACCCTCTAACGAGGTTTATAATTATTGTCTGATTTTTTATTTTATTCGACGTGATACAAATCGCTTTTAGGCGATAATAACCGCCTGTTTATATTTGTATTATAACATTGTTTATTATAACGAATCTGTATTATTTTTTTGTACATACCTACAGTAACTATTGTATAGACAAATTATATTATAGAATAGTTACATTAGTTACTAGTATTACGCGTAAAATAAAATCGTTTTTGAAATCTAGTTAACATTGTAGTATTTTTAAATCTCATTTTTATTGAAGTTACGGTCTATTAGATAAGAATAGATTAAGATTTTAATAGAATACATTAATTTGTTTATATTTTTCTATTATGTATATTGGGATATATTTTCGATTTTGTTTGTTAACTTACAAAAAGACATTTATAATTGGGTAAAAAAATTACCATCTACCCTAAAGGTAACAGATGGTAATATAAATAACCAACATTTTAGTGGTAACAGCTGGGATTTTTTTTCAGCTGTTACCAGTTACCTCTAGTAACAGACAGGGAAAAATTGTTACGAGTGGTAACAAATTGGTTGGTAACAGGTGGAACTGTGTCCATCACGTAGAATAGTCTGTTACACTTTAGCATTATCGGTTTTCAACTACAGACGAAACAGGTCAAAATGTAAGTAACACTAGTCCCCTGATTCCTTGTACTGCTGTCGACTATACAAGTCAAATAACATATTTGATTTAGGACCGTTCGCATCAACTTACGATTACAGACCGATCAACGTTAAATATAAGGGTCGCCAACGCGCATGTAACACCCCTGGAGTTGCAGGCGTCCATAGGCTACGGTGACCGCTTACCATCAGGCGGGCCGTACGCGTGTTTGCCACAGACGTGGTATAGAAAAAAGAATACGGCGCAGGCAGCTGTCTTCCCATAGTAAAATTGTCAAACTTACCAAACAATCTGTACGTCGTATAGTCGCGGAATGAAAAAGGTTAGTCACTTTTTAACTGTATTTTAATGCCGTTAAGGTCGAAGAGTGACGAACCTTTTCATTCCGCGACTGTACATCGCTTACGATTCCCCGACGATATTGTGCAACTGAAAGAACATTGGTTAAAAGCTGAGGTTAAAAGTACGTCATTGATCTTTATTTGTTAAAATGTAAATATGTATTTTAAAGTGAACTATCGAATATCTTTTGTAGATTCGTTGTTGTAAGTGTTACATAAATAAAGTATAAGATCAAGTATTAAATATTAGTGGAGAGATTAAATGTGGTCACATATCTTTAGAACTGTTTTATTTCCTTATCCTTCCTATAATTATGACCCCACAAAAAACCTCTTCGGCCCCTAACCGCAAGTTCATAGGTAACCACAATTAGTTACGGTAGAATACTTTTTCCTAGTACGAAACAAGTTGCGATCGTAGAATTTTTATTCTTTATACGAAACCACTCGCCATCTTATTTGTCGTACTTCGGCCGCCACGTCTTCTATTTCTATGCATCTGAATTTACCTGGCTAGGTAGGTTAGCTTGTCGTTTTACGATTGCAATACGTTTCCTATAAGGAAGAACAATATTCGATCGTATCTAGTTACGAATGTTTACATACGCGGCAGAAGAAAAAACGTGTATCAGCATGCGCAGTTGCGTACGCCCTTAGCTATAGTTAGGGACTTAGGGTACCTTTCCACCAGAGATGTGTTATGCTACGTTTGAATCCACCAATCATATTCTTTAGTTCACATACTCGCAGCATGGCGCATCTCTTGTGGAAAGGCGGGTGCTTTCACGGACGATGCGGAGCAGGTTCTCTCAGGCTGATAGAATAAGAAACTTCGGTCCGCCTCGCCTCTGGAAAAGCACCTTTAGTGAGTAGAATTTCTTCTGTTACTGAAATGAACACTCACAAAATTTTAACAACTGATCAAAAAGGAATTTGCAAAACGCTTCATAAAAAAAACCAAGAATGTTTCTCGAAAACTTTTAATCTTACATTAATACTTAAAGTACCATTAAACTTAGAAATAGAATCAACATGTTCATGTACTATCAAAGTAATCAGTTTAAAAGAAATCTTACATACAATTTGTATCTTTCACATACACAAGTTTGAACAATGTCATCTCCATATATAGCTACAATAAAAAATGAAACGGTCCCTTAAGCGTAGCTGTATCCAGATACTTATTCGACCACTTGAACTAGAACTTGAAATCAACCACGAAAATTGTCACCTGAAGGCCTACCGCCAACCGAAAATGTCTCTCGAATATGCAAGTGCGACAGAGAGGCATTTCGCTTCGCGGTAGGCCCTCTGACAATGACATTTCCGTCGACGTACATTGCCAGGTCGATCAGTATCAATGCCGTTCAGCACCCATGTTTACATGACAACCCTGAAATGCACTCGAAATAGGGGTCAGAGTTGTGGTACAACGCCAACACAGTAAGACCCTTATTACAATACGCATAAAGTGCACGAATGGTCAACTGTGTTGGCGATGGTACCAATATTTGGCGGAAACAACGACAATACTGATAGAGCCATAAAGTACACAGATTTATTAATTGGTAGTATTTGTACCAATATTATCAAACTGCAGTCAATCGTGGAAAGATACATTTAGGAGGAAATGTTCTGGGTCACTTTCCTTGCACGTGTTTTTGATTTGATAACTGGTTGTTACTACAAAAACCGCACATTGTATTAGCCGGTTCCGAAAGGGACACGAATAACACAAACACCATTAGGCACTGGTCCCACCGCCGGCGAGTAGCGATAAGCTCATACAAAAACACTCGCTTCTCGCCCGCTCACCCACTCGTTTCTATATTAAATTCTACTCGTTTATCGCTCGTCGCCGGCGGTGGGACCAGTGCCTTACTGTTTGTTTCTTACAATACAATAACCAACATACAACACTATTTTCGTTCGAGCAGACTGCTGTCATAGTATGTTAGCTTTGTTGCCTGAATCAAAATATATATATATAGTCCAGTTTTCTACCATGTGTCATTCTCGTGCAATAGGTCCCTAATTGACGAGCTCAATAAGGAAGATTTCTAATAGAATTGTCAAGGAAGAAGCGACCTTAAAGACCCCCAAAAGGAAATGACATTTTCACTCGCATATCCCGCATGGTGATACGAGCTCCACACATGCCAGATTGCGGGGTTTAATGACCAGTGAAAAATTAGCAAATACAGTAATAAAATGCGAGATGATTAGAGTTATCAACAGCACATCATTAGTTGTTGTTGGTTTTAGTTGGTTGGTTCCAGTGGTAACGAGATCCTGTCACCTACCAACTTTTGCCTCAATGTTTCAGTAGACCTAATACATTTTTCTTCAGCAGTTAACTTTTCGGGTTTCCTTTGAATGTCATCAAATAGAAGTAGGTTAGGTTTGTATTGCAATAATCCTATAAATTTAATTATTAAAAAAAATTGTTTAGGTCTAATGAAACATTAGGTCAAATAGGGCTAAAGTTAGTTAGGTCTAACAAGGAAGAACTTAGGTAACTACTAGCGGAAAAATAGAGAAAATAAAAATGAGCTGTTAGCATTGGATGATTAGACTCGATTGAATTGGATGTTGGTGATAGCAACACTGCATGCATAGTGGTACCAGCTGGGAATTTGTCTCAATTTCCCCCCCTAGCAGACAGGGCGAATCCCACATGTTACCAGTGGTAATAAAATAGGTAACAGGTGGGAATAACCATCGCAACTCGTTGCTTAATTGAAAACAGTGTAACAATATTAAGAAATCGAAGAATTATTGCTTAAGTTTTAGAATATTCTGACTGAGATGACAATGCAAATTTCTTTTCCATAGTAAACTTATACTAAATGACAAATTTTGCTGGAAGGATGTTTGTAAAAAGCGGTCGAAATGGAGGGTTTCAAGTTACAATGAGGTAATACTAGAAATCAAAAACTATATCGTTTTTGGAAGCATAGTCTCATTAATGTGACAAACTATGGTCCTTTTGGTTGAGATACCCCTAGTTAGCTTAGCAAGAAATAAAGCTTAGCATGATTTCTTATTTTATGGTAGAAATATTCGCATGATCTATTATCATTCCTTTTAGTCAATATCGAATATTTATTCTGCAAGTGTTAGCTATATAAACATATATTTTTTACAAACATCCATTTTCTTGTTTATTTTATATTATGATTCACAATATAAAATAACTCCTAATTAAATGAAATAAAAGTCCTTATAATCCACAGTACGTGTTAAACAATTTAAGGAGGCATTCCATGAACCATAATCTATTTGCTACAGGACGGCTAGCATAACTTGGCGCGCGAGCTATCTCACGCGCGAGATAGACCATCCGCCTCTTTCTAATTGGTACACACAGAAAGAGACGGATTGTCTATCTCGCGCGTGAGATAGCTCGCGCGACAAGTTGTGCTAACCGGGCTGGAGTCTTGTAATTATCTGCAGCTGCAATCATTCATGGAATATTACCTTAAATAGTAATTTCACAAGGAATTATAGTACTCCAATTTGGTACAGTGACCCAAGAAAATGCTCAACACTGGACGACTAGTTACCATGACACTGTGTCCTGGGTCAATTTCTAAAATTCCCATTTTATAGGTTCAACTAATTAATGTAAGTTTTATTTCACAATAACTCTTATGATCTGTCTTCTAAGCATGTTAGAAGTCAATGTTGTAATCAGGGCTCCGAAACCGATATTCTCTCCATAAGCTTTTCGTTCATATATATGAAATAATAACCTACATACATTATTGAGTCCTACATAAAAAGCATAAACTAATAAAAAATATTCAGCTATTCTGGGATATTGAGATTAACCAGTTTTGAGCTCTGGTTGTAATGATATTTCTAAGAAACTGTAATTTTTTTCTTCTGGCCGGAACAGAACATCTTGGTTGACCCAAGTAAGTTATAAAGTGATGACCAATTTCTTGGGTGACTAGACCACTGTTGGTCAAATGTAGATTATAAGGAGCATGCTATGGTGGTGAAAAGTGCCCGATTCTCGAAGTAACATGTTTGAACAATCAGGAACTTAACTTTTTACACTAGTTGCTATTTAGTCACTCTGCCCGGCCGCTTGGCGGAGCAGTACATAGATCTTCTCCTTGATCCAATCTTTGTTGTACGGTGCATATGTATTTGTGGACTTTTGGTATACTAGGCAGCTCAGATCGGCAAGCTGCAATAACATATAAGATCTTATGTTAACTAACAGTGTAGTGAGTAGTGGAAAGTGCTTAAATTTTGGCATGTTCTTATGACAATCGTGTTTTATGCAACTGTTACATAACGGTTCTTAAAATTTAGAGTAGATAAAATGAGTGTTTCATTATTAAGAATTTTAAGACCTAATTATGTAATGTGGCATACAATCATTTTTCTAGGATGGGAATTCAAAATCGAAATGGTGGCAGAATATAGGTATTGACGCATGCCTCTTTTAAAAATTTAAAAGAATTAACAGTTGTATATCTGACATTCTGCGAACAAAGGTACCTTATGGCGGAAGCCACAAGGTGGATTATCGCTACCGCCATAAGGTACCTTTGTCCACGGAACGTCACATATAATCATGTATGAAAATCCATTATGATTCTCCCACCAGTTATACATAATGAATTGTCTACGGTATAGACTTGCATTGGTATATAAAGTTTACTGTTTTAATACTGCTGTTAGTAATTTAATTGACAGATTATAATGCTGGAGTCGATTAATACAATCTTGATGACATTTGATAGAAGCCATAGGTGAATTAAAATATTTTTTAACAAAATTACTGCCTGAAACCCACCTCATGGGCTCTGTGTAACTCTTGTCAGATGTCTGACATGACAGTCGCTATACATCAGTTTCTGGGGTATATTCAAGATTAAAGTCTGGCAGTAAAATGTAGAGTTCAAAAATGTGATGTCAATCGCTAGGGCATTATCACAGTAAACATATTAGCCACAGCAGTATCTCAACTATTCTCTTAAGAGATCTCTTTAGACTGGTACTCCATTGTAAACCAGTTTTAAACACATATGTGGTACATGTACCACAGAGGCCTTCGAGTCTGTTTAGATGCATAGTTATGCTTGTCTGTGACTGTTAAATCAGATATTTGTATGGATTTGTTTTACTGCTTAACACTTATGTACTGTTCTATGGTTGTAACTCCATGTGCATTGCCAGATATTTAAATAAATCAATATTAGGGGACACTTCTTTACACAAATTGAACTAGTCCCATAGTCAGCTCAATAAGGCCGGACAGTGATGACTTAGCATTTTATTATCGTGAACAAACTACTAAGTTTGAACAAGATTTAAGACAGAACCCCTCATGCGAAGGGCAACGCGCGTTTGATTTATCTGGAGTCAAAGGCGTCCATAGACTACGGTGTCTGCTTACCATCAGCCAGGCTGTGAGTTTATTTGCCACCGTCCTTGTATAATAAAAAAAAAATCTAAATTTTTGTATACCTTACCTGATCAACAAAATCGAACAACTGCGAAATGTCGTATGTGATTGTCGGCGTATTGGGATTTCGTCTTTTTAAGTGCTCTTCATATATCTTACACACGCCCTCCATGCAGTCATTTACGCTCTCGTAGTCTGAGTAAGTCCTAGTTTCTGGCCTGTTACCCGGTTGAACGAGCAATATTGTGTGAGACTGAAATGAAATTGGAAACATAACCTTACTTACCGCCATTTTTTTCAACAAAACAATTATGCTCTTAAAAATCAGGTTGTACTTACCATTTTTGAATGATACCGTGTCTATTACTAGATAGTATTGTCGAAAGCAATAGTGTTAATCGAATTATTAACTAAGAATTGTGTTATGCCTGCTTTCCAGAAAAACGCAGTCCGCTCAAATTGTGTACCTCATAGAATTCGTTTAGAAATTGTATAAATATAATAACGGCTAAGCTAATCGAAAAGGTACGCTGCTCTAATTTTAATAGTACAATATTGTTTGTAATAAAGGTAACCAAAAACTTAATTTCAAAAATTGAACTACAATGTTTGCCCAAGAAAGCAGAATAGTGTTTTATTGTTTCTGACAAAATAAAATGTTCAGTATTTCTGAACGTAAATGTTCAATACGTTCTACGCACTTTTTTTCGTAGTTAGCCTGGGCTTCGTTTCTCAATTTGAAGCTATTACAGTCCCTTAATACTTAAAAATTATAAAAGAATACAAAGAAGTTTACCGTTGAAAATAATAATTTATTTAACCACATAATCTTGGTAGTATTCAATAAAACCATACATAAATTAGCGTGAATTGAAGTGTTAGAATTTTAAATCTTATGGCGGGACTTTTGTTTTCGACTAGACCCCCACCATTCAAGTGCCCGAAAAAAAACCACGCACTTTTGCTATTGGTCGATTTTTATACATTGACATCGGCTTTTTGTATGAGACCGTGATGGCCATAAATAAGAGTGTAATATACTGAAAGTGATGGCGTGATGAGACCATTGACAGAGTGACAGAGTGAGAAAATGTTGAAAACACAGACCTATTATTGTTTTCCTCATTGGTTGAGAATCATGAAAATGTCAAATTGATGTCAAAACAATGCTTGATCGTGCTCCCATGTTACATATATTTTATTTTTCAAGAACTTATAAGAATAAATGGAAACGGAAGCGGTTTAGTTATTATTAGTGTAAACGAGTTTGTAAATAGTATGCAGACGTATTTAAACTACCTTTCCACTATTAGGTTTTTCTAATTTACTTGATTTACTGAAAATGGACAAGATTTCGGAAAATATCAGCAATTTTGAATCTTTACTCAAGAATAGGTCTTCAAAAAAGCGTCTAGCCTTCTATACCCGCAGCGGAGATAAGAATAAACTCCACAATACTACTAAAACCAGTAAAATAAGTGCCAAAGAAGTGTTAGCTAATGTAACAAGGCAAGTAAGAGCGTTACAGAATGCTGATACAGTGAGCTACAAGCGAGTTGGAAACACTCTTGATAAATACAAGAAAAGGGGATTCCTGTCTGTTGACATGATACCAGTGGACAGTGTGGTAAGTACAAGTGGTTGCAATTATTGTCATATATCTGTTTTGTTCGTCTTTCTATTTCTTATTGGTTTTATTTAGTACTGAAATTAAAAGGTTTCCACAAGTTAATGTATTGGTCAACATATTCTAAAATGAAATTTTCTTTTCAAGGTAGTAAATAAATATTTAGGGATAATCTTACAAGAATCTAAAAACTTGTGCAAGGGTCGGAAAAACACCCGTTATTTAATAGGATACATAATTGTATTTGTGCATATGTACATTTGTATTTGGATAGGCTACTGTATGAAATGACAGGTGTTGTTCCGATCCTTGGTTATGTATTTCTTCTAAGATATAGCCTAATCAGTGCAAATATACCAAAAATCTTAAAATTAAAGTAATACAACACACTACACTAAGTTTTCACACCTATCATAAGAATATATTGAAGGGAAGCATTCATTATCATTATCATCCTACCGTTATTCCCAGTACAATTGCATCCTGAATGATGCCTGGGGTCTGCTACCTAACCCGAAGAATTTGCGTAGGCACTAGTTTTTACGAAAGCGACTGCCATCTGACCTTCCAACCCAAGGGGGAAACTAGACCTTATTGGGATTAGGTTTATCAATGTGTATCAAAGTCAGTGGGCAACTTTACTGTTAGAAGTTCACAAGCCCCCTGAAGGCCTCTAACTTGGCTTAATGTCTGCTCTCATAGACAGCAGCCAGGATCAACAGCTTAAAATGCCTTCCAAAGCAATTATTAAAATTGTACTTAGTAAATAACAACAATATTATATATTGAATTGGAAACCTTATTACTAGTGTTGACATTGTTCTTGTGTATATATAGTCTGTAGGTACATTATTACGATTGCCTGAACTAGGTGAAACTGTATCTCAAGATTGTCAGATTCAAAGAGAAAATAAACTAAATAAAAACATATCCAACCAATATCATTCATTTCTATAATAAAATTGAAATATCAATGTTAGAAAATTACAATTATGCTTAGTACAAATAACTACATTGTAAAGTACAAAACTTCTTATCTACATAGAAATAATACACCTAACCAAACACTAACCATACTAATAAAAGTCTTTACAGTACATATATTACGTGCATATGTCGGAACTTTACAGAGCCATATGTACTGTAAAACGTTGTACAATACATGTGCGAATAGGAAATTCGTAAGTCGTGTCGATTTAAAACACTCCCTTCGGTCGAGTTTTAATTTATCACCATTCGTTGGGAATTTCCTGTTCTCTGCACTTGTATCGTAATGTACTATTATGTATGACATAAACACCTAGAGTATTTAATTACCTTTATCTTAGGTAGTAGTCGGTTAAGAAGTCAATCCTGACACCTGTCATTTCCATTTCCATACAGTTTATAAAACTGATATGACAGGTGTCAGGATGTGTTATAGAAGAGTGCTATAGAAAGTAGGTTAGTGCTTAGTTGACGAAAATGTAAGTAAGTTATTAATAAAAACAACAACATGGTGAGAAAGATGCACAAAAATCTACTGACTTGTATTAATTTTATTAATCCTTAGTAAAGTGTGGCACTCTAGGGGCCCCATAGTCTATATAACTTAAATACCTTATTTGCTGGGCACTGTTCACCTCCGGTTTTATGATCAGACGGTTTCATAAAATGTAGACATGTAGCGCACCTTAGAGATTCAGCATGCTTTGAACATTTTTGATGGTATGGCCCGTATATACGCAGTGGTCACATGTGGGGTCTGTATGGTTATGGTTATGGACTCCTTGTGGGGTCTGTATCCTTACAGTACTTTTTTTAAGATGGATTTTACTCCTTGGTTATTAGCAAGGAGTATTAGCCAATATCAGGGTTTTGTGATGGACTTGACACACAAGGAGATTGTTCGGTATAATTTTACTTACAGTACTTACTATGTTTAAAACATCTGGTCAAGAAAGTGTATACAAATGATAAATATATGCTGCTGCTGGATGAGCATACACCTTATTTTAGCTGAGCACTATAGTATATAATTGCAGCTGCCATATTTTGTTACAATAATGTTTTTTGTTTAGGTACACCAAAAACAATCAACTAAATTTGAAACACAGTGTGTTACTGATACACAACTAATTGATGTCATAGAAAACGCAGAAGTTGTTGATAATCATCGAGGGGTTACTCAAGAATTTGAAAAATCGTTTTGTCAAAACAGTGGCAATGATAGTGATAATAATATACTTCATAGCAGCTTAAAACCGGTTACCAAAAAAGGGACAGAAAATTATACTGTACCAGAAATCATTAATTATGGTAGAAATACAATTCTGAAGAAACATGATGGCTTAAATGATCAAGACAGTAAATTATTCGAAAAATCTAATATTTTAACATGTGAAATGGATACTATAACTTGTTACCAAAGTAATGTGATAACTGATATCATTGACGATGTAAATAATAGTCAGGATACTCAAGGATTTAATAAGAGTGTAGAAATCTTTGATGTATCTGATGAAGATGCAGATACGCCTGTTAGTCCTGTTCTTAATACTAATAGGGACACTACCCTACCATTCGTTGTAGATTTGTATACTTTTGAAAAATTTGAAAATCTGGCAAACCCCATTATAGAAGAACATGGCGATTTGAAAATAGCTAAAAGTATGATAAATTCCCAAATCATGGGTAGAGAAATATTAATACCTGCCCATAATTTCGACAATATTGGTAGAGATAGTCCAGTAATAAGTAAAATAGCCAGTATCACTACAAACATAAATAAAGATGATGTCGAGAGCATATGTACATGCAGACATAATTGTATAGATAGATATGTAAAATGTACAAATGAACCAGCAACTGATGACATCATTTTAACCAGTGAAAGTAAGAAAACACAAATAAAAGACGAGATCCTATTCAGCAGTGATGAAGAATATGAATATTTGCACAAAAATGTTCAAGAGTTGCCTTTAACATGTGCCTTAGAAACATCATTTTATGATACATCAGATGTACTAGATAAAACTATGTTTGTAGGATTTCAAACTGCTAGTAACAAGTCTATTCAAATAAATACGGATTCTTTCACCAAAGCTAAAAGCATATTGTGTGATATTGATTACGAAGAGACAGGAACTACTCTTAGTGATTTGGTCGAAATATTTGACTCTGGCAAAGCAGTAAGTGAGAATGTAAAAAATGTAAAGTTAACTAGGAATAAGCTAGAGTGTGGTACTGATAATCAACCGTCTTTCCAAATAGAACATAGCAATAATAACTTATCAAAACCGTTTAAGAAACTCAATGAGTTTGAAGAAAAAAGAGAATACGCATTTGAAAATGTGATTCAAACGGTATTAGAACAAGAGAGAGAAGCTAGTGATGAGATTGTAATGAGTCAAATTATAAATTTCAATAGTACGCTGAGATCTGCTAACTTAAATAACAGTATTATATCAGATGCAAAAGTAAACGAAACATTCGATAATGTCAGTTTGACAGCGTTAGAACTAAACAAAGAAAAGGATGATGATATCATCATGAGCCAAGTTATTACATTTAAAAGTATATCAAGAACACCATATGCTACCAATGGTTGTCATGATCCACAACTGAAAAAAGTTATTGCAAAACGTAAAGTGGCGGGTTTTATGACAGCGAGTAATAAAAAGATCAAACTCTCTGACAAAGCTCTAGCTCGATGTAAAAAAGTGTTTCAAGATATTGACTTAAATGACTCGGAATATGTAAACTCTAAATCGAAGAAGTTCACCCAAACAGAAGATATTATTTATGAAGATTTTATATCCGAGGTCAATCACACCACAAAAGAAAAAGAAAATTATATGTGTGACAATATTGCTAGTAAGGTGATTTTAGAAGACTACGATTCCGAAACCGAGCTAATAAAACTACCTAGAATCGAGGATGTAGATATGCAAATAAATGATCAAATTTTATTACAAGAATTTGAAGAAAACGAAATACCTTTAGAAGAGACGAATAATAATGCATGTGTAGGTTTTAAAACGGCTAGTAATAAGAATATTGCTATTTCTGAAGTGGCTATGGCAGCTACCAAACATGTATTTCAAGATATAATGAATATTGCTGCAACCAATGATAGCACAATAAAAATGCCTGTCGAATGTATTGATGATAGTAGCAAGCATGAAAACGTATTCAAAAAGCCTGCAGCAGATTTGAAAACAATGGTGGTCAAAAAAACAAAATCATTGGTAGACGCTTTACCAAAAATCAAAAGTAATATTGTCGATGTAGCGCTACGAAGGAAACAAGAAGATAATCTTAAAACAAATGACATTCAGAGGCCTCCGGAAGATGAATTTATTGGTTTCAAAACAGCGTCTAACAAACAAATTATAGTTTCCGAACAAGCTAAAGAAAAAACTAAGAACTTCTATAAAGACCTTGATAAAGAATCTACACAAAATGTTAATAAAGATGGAGCCATCAACTCAAACACACCAAAGACAATTGTTAAAAAAGTAACAGATGAATTCAACTGTGGAATAGATACGCAAGATTTTCTTGCAGAAGAATTGACCCATATCGAAGATTTATTCAAAGATAACATCGTGGAAAACAACAAGCCTGGTAGTGGTATATTTAATGACTTGCAAACAGCGAGCAGGAAAACTATAGTGATTTCTGACAAAGCTGTGGAGAAGAGTAAGAAGCTTTTTGAAGAAATTACTAATACAGAATGTGATCTTAAGGGTCATTTGACTTTAGAAAATGGACAAGAACTTGACCATAGTGGTAAATTATTCAAAGATAAATTATTAAAAACACAACAAAGCAGAAATACACATGGTGACCTTAAAAGTTTTGATAGTGAATCACAATTAAAAGTTTTTTTAGCACATTTCAACAATGAGACAAGTCAATTGAATAATATGTCTAATAAAACACCAGCTTTTACAGGGTTTAATACTGCTAGTAACAAAAAAGTTTGTGAGTCGAAGAAAGGAATAGAAGCGACAAAGACGTTATTTCAAGATATTTTATATTCTGACCAGCAAAATATTGAGTTAGTCAAAAATTTAGAAACATCATTGGAACACAATAATGTTGTTTTTCATGACACAAAAATATCTGGAACCATTCAAAATGAGTTTTTAAACGAAAACAATGCCATGTCAGAATTTAAAAATGTTAATATTGAAGCTTCTAATACGAAACTTATAAATACCGAAGCCCCTATGTTTGCAGGATTTAAAACCGCTAGTGCTGAACCTATATGGATATCTGCAGATGCTATGGAGCGAACAAAAAAATTGTTCAGTGATTTTGAGGTTAAAGAGGATGATTTAGCTGATCACGGATCAACTGACACAAAATTTTCAACAAGCAGATTTCTGGGTTTCCAAACTGCAAGCAAAAAGAAAATAAACATATCAGCAAAAGCTTTAGCTAAAAGTAAACAACTTCTGAATGATTTTGAACTCAAGGACAAGGACAATGATGAACACAATAAAAAAAATACTAATAATTTTGATAGTAATTTAAAAGACGAAAGCGCTGTCAAGGAAAATACAACTAATGACACTTGCAAACCTTCAACTAGTAAATTTATAGGATTTCAAACAGCGAGTAACAAAGCAGTCAACATTTCAGAAGAAGCATTGGCTAGAAGCAGGCAATTACTTCAAGATGTTGATATTTTTGACAAAGAATGTGATGCTCTAAATGAAACAACCACCGGTGAAGAAAACTCAAGCCCAGTATTCAAAAGTGTACAAACGGCTAGCTATCAGGAAGTTAGCGTTACTGAAAAGGCTGTTGAAAAAAGTAAAAATATTTATAATGCTGTAGAAAACTGTAATTTTGCTGAAAACGCTCCAGTATTTCAAGGGTTTCAAACTGCAAGTAATACAATAGTGAAAATATCTGAAATAGCTCTAGCAAAGAGTAAAAAGCTGTTCGACGATTTCAATTTGAGCCAAGTTAATAAAGATCCAAACACGACATTGGATTCAAATGGCATACATAGGAATAAAGCCAGGACCACGAACATAATTCATGATATAAAAGATCCAAATCATGAAAACAAATTTGAAAGCTTTCAGATAGCTAACAACAAAACAGCTGATCAAGTTCAAACAAAAACTAAAGATATTTTTAAAGATGTACCAGTAGAAGAAGGTGACAGAACTCCTATGTTTAAAGGCTTTCAAACCGCAAGTAATAAACAGGTGAAAATATCTGAAAAAGCGATAGCAAAGAGTAAAAAGCTATTTGAAGATATTAATTTAAGCCAAATTGATATAGATTCAAGAAAAACTATACAGACAAACATAAATAATGGTATAAATGATCCCATTTTATGTGGTAATGAAAACAAATTCTCTGGCTTTCAGACAGCGAGCAATAAGAAAGTTATCGTATCTGATCAAGCTTTGGTGAAAACTGGAGATGTATTTAAAGATATAAATATAGAACAAGATAATGCTATCCTTTCAAATGAAAAAGGTCCGACATTTAAAGGGTTTCAAACAGCAAGTAACAAAAAAGTGGTCATTTCAGAAAAAGCGGTAGCTAAAAGTAAAAAGCTCTTCGAAGATATTAACTTCAGTCAGATTGAAGAAGAGCCTACAACGAATGCCGACTTAAATATAACACAATCTAGAAAAGCAGACGTAACGAATAAAATAAAAGAACCAATTAGTGTCCAAGAATACAAACATTTTGGAAGCTTTCAAACGGCCAGCAATAGAAAAGTCAAAATATCACAACAAGCATTAGCCAAGACTAAAGATATATTTAAAGATTTACACATAGAGGAAGAGAATCACATCCTCCTAAAAAGCGGTGGAATTAAAACTCCAGATCTTGCAGCTAATTTAGAATCGAAAAACGACCATTTTCGTCCAGTAGCCTTTAAAATAGATAACATTAAAGATATTAACAGAGATATTATAGATACACAAGTATTAAATGATTTTGAAAGCACAGTCAATACAGAAGATTTTTCTAAAAGCACACCAGTATCCAAAAGATCTGGAAGCCCTATTTTATCTTGTCCCAGAGCTAAAAAACGGAAATTCGAAACACCATACAGAACTAGTAAAAAAATCGAACCAAGAGCCGTTTTCATGCCACCAAAATTGGCGAAAACATATGATTTTAATAAAGATTATAAAAAACATGAAAAATATACATTAAAAGATATAATCAAACTTGAAAAAGAACAGACTAATGCAAATGTAGATCCTTATCTAATAGGATTCAATTTTGACGGTTTACTACATTTCATATTTAATTGCAAAAGAAATGATTATACCGATGGAAAAATTACTATAGAAGACCTAAAAAAGACTTTTCTTGATTCAGTGAACAAGAAAATAGTACCAGAAGGGTGGCTTGACAACCATATAAAACTAATTATGTGGAAACTAATTTCATATGAACTTAAATTTCCGAATGTCATGAAAAATACGTGTACAGTAAGAAATGTTTTAGAACAACTGAAATATAGGTATGACAAAGAGTTGTACCACGTCCAAAGGCCGATATTAAGAAAGATTTTGGAGAAAGATGAAATCCCGTCTAAGACGATGGTGCTGTGTGTTACAGCCATCTACGTTGACAACGTTAGTATTACCAGGTAAATATAATTTATAGTAAAATTGTAAAATCATTATTAGCTTATGTCTGCGACTTGGTCCTCATTAAATCAACTCAACTCAAACCCAAATTCTATTTTTGTAAAAGCATCAATCCAATCCAGGCCAGGCTGGTACTAAGAGCCAGTTTTAAAAATGTATTACTCATTTCGGGAAGATTTTAGTCAGATGAGAACTCCGGTCTCTCATTTGGCAACCAGAGTTGCTAACTTTGCACACTCTCAAATCGGTTTCTATGTAGGGATCCTACCCAGAAAGGTACCTGGAGTTGACTAACCCGGTTCTCACATTCCAGTGTGTTACCATCGTCACAGAATGTGGAATTGCTTGTAACCGATGGATGGTATTGCATCAAGGCTTGCTTGGATCGAATGCTGATTAGGCTTGTGGTCAATGGCTCAATTGTAGTCGGAACCAAGGTAAGTAAAAAGTTGTATAATAGCCTTTTTCTTGATCCTTCCATGCAGGGATGTAACGATTTTGTACTGCGACGGAGGCACCGTAGTCTGCACAACACGACGGTAAGCAGAGATGCTGGCCGTCTGTCCTATGCCTGTTTCCCACCGTCGTAATATAAAAAACGCTATATCCCAGCATAAAACTACGATATCTGTTAATCTTATTGGATACCTGGAACTCCCGGATCGTTGTTTGATCGTCGTCGGTCTATTTTTTTTATTTCGGTTATAATTGACAATAAATTATAACAGGGTGTTCGGAATATGGACCGTCTAAATTTATCGGGGTGCTGGTACCATGACCGTGACAATTAGGACTCAGGATCCAAGGGTGGAAAGGCAGTAAATGACCCAACCAGCACCCCGAAAATGTTTGACTATCCATATGCTGCAGTGGTCGCTTACTATGGGCCTCATAAGAAGGCTCAAAGTCACCCAAAGGGCAATGGAGAGAGCTATGTTGGGAGTTTCTCTGCGTGATCGCATCAGGAATAAGGCCATCCGCAGCAGAACCAAAGTGACCGATATAGCCCTCCGAATCGCTAAACTTAAGTGGCAGTGGGCGGGGCACATAGCACGTAGAACCGATGGCCGTTGGGGCGGAAAGGTTCTCGAGTGGCGACCACGTACCGGAAGGCGTAGCGTGGGCAGGCCCCCCACACGGTGGACTAATGACCTGGTGAAGGTCGCGGGTGTCCGCTGGATGCGGGTGGCGCAGGACCGGTCATTGTGGAAGTCTTTGGGGGAGGCCTATGTCCAGCAGTGGACGTCTTTCGGCTGACATGATGATGATGATGATGATGATCCATATGCTGAACAGCCTGTATAGAGAGTCACAATTATCTATGTATAGTCAGCGTCCAGTTTTTGATGGTAACAATTCGATGTTACACAATATTTTTTCCCGAATTTCATTGTCCGAAAACTGTTATCGAGTTTTTACAATCCAGATATTTTTTGCAAATTTCTAAAATAGAATCCTGAGCGTAGCGAGTTTTTCAACACACGAGAAATATACGTAAAGCCGAAATCAGAAGAATCTACTGACGATTCGAAAGTGCTTGTTGCTAGGCCTATTTGAATAATAGTTATTTGTTATACAAGGGTGCAAAGTTGTATTTTACCCGCGAGTGCGGAATTGAAACACCAGCCAGCGAAAGGATTCTATAGTTGAACCACGAGCGAAGCGAGTGGTTCTAAAATAGAATCCTGAGCGTAGCGAGTTTTTCAACACACGAGAAGTAAAATACAACTTTGCACCCGTGTGTAACACAAAACTTTTCTCCTCACTATAGCGAGGAAAGTGCAACATGCAAAAGAACACAGTTCCACAGGCATGATTTTCATCACTGGAATCACTGTTTTTTTTACGATATTTTAACAGAAAACTCTGAAAGTTGTGTATAATATTTACGCGAGTCGGAGTCGGTGACAAGTTTTGTATATTTTAGTTGACATTGACAAGATGACATTTCTGACGATGCGTTTTGAAATTGCATCGACTCAACTTGTGCGTTTACATGTATACTCAAAGTCATTATAAAAAAATATGTTACTTATAGAATTTTAAGGTTTACGACTCAAATCATTAAATAAAGCTAAATTTGGTAATTTTTATTAAATTCTCAAACCATTTATTCAATGATAATTGATTACAAACGAAGCATTAATATGAGCGTTTTACGTTTTGTTATCTGTCAAAAGCTACTCAAACACGCTCCAAGGTCAAATTACTTTCCCCACTTGTGGATAAAATGCGTTTTTACCCGCTTGTTTCAAAGGATAAAAGACGGCTTTCCGAGCTAGTGAGGGGAAAAGAATATTTTGACTTGACTTGTGACTTTATTAGTTTCGTTCGTTACATTGTCTTGAGGGAGCAGAAAAAAGTCATCAACTCGCTGGCGGGTCAGATTTGCACAAAATCACAGATGTTTTCCCAGGTAGGTTTGTTCTTTACCTTTAGCAAATACCTAACACAGTACTGATGATTTGCTATCAATATTGGTTATGTAATAATAGTTTTAAGTTATTTTCTACTGTCAAATAACGTAAATCGTACACTCAGCAGCAGAAGCACTTTAACACGTTCATAATTATCTACACAAAGCCTTATCCTCTTGACATTAGAGTCTGTGTGTAGCTCATTTTGAACACTACGAGTAGGCCCGCGTAGCTACTTCTGTGCTTTCTCATTAATCTAATTATCAACAGATAGCTGTGTGCGGGGCTGAGCTGATTAATTGCGAGCAAGGCGTAGCGCCCTGGGAGGTAAGAGCATGCACTTACTAGTGAATGATGACTCATCTTTGCCCCCTGGCTAGATGCTGGCCAAGAGCAATCCCATTTTTAATAATGAAAACAAGTAAATAATTTTCTAATTTAAGGCTGGGTTGCACCAAACCGCCTGTAATCGTAAGCGGTGTTCGTTAAAAATCTGAATGTTTGGAAAGTTTGACAAGTTTCAATGGGATGACAGCTGTCTGCGCCATATTTAACGTTGATCGTTCTGTGATCGTATGTTGGTGCAACTCGGCCTAAGTGTTTCACGTTTTTAAAGTTGAAGTAGAACTTAATAGACATGAAGAAATGAATCTAGATATTATTTATTAACCAACCAACAATGGACTTTTATTAAACAACGACAGAGGCATACAAACTTACGGCCTGTCTGATGGTAAGCAGACACCGAAGCCTATGGACGCTTCGGAATCCAGATGAATCACAAGCGCGTAGCCGACCCAGTATTGACTTTAACCAAATGAACCTGTGCCCAGGACACATCGTCAGTCCGTCTCAAGCTCCACGGCAACAGCACCCGCCGAGCCCGCTGGCTCGCCCGGCTCGGGCCCCGCGCCAACGTTATCCCGTGCGGGTTACGCACCGCACGCGCGGACGGCGGTAAAGCGGCCGTGGTACGCCTCGCAATCACTAGGGTCTACCCGCCGATGACGGTCGAGAGAATGGACGACGGTAGCACCGGTAACTAAACCGTTAATTACTTATCAAACTTTAAATTACACTCTTCAATCACTCAATTACTCACCCTACAGTCATTCATCACTAAATTACACTCATCTTTCACAAACTAACACTCATCGATCACTAAATCACACTCGTCATTCACTAAATTACACTCGCGTCAAAAAATTACAGCAACAATCACTAAATTACACCCCGTCAACAGAACACTCCACCATACCACCATATCAGCCCTAGGACGTCCACTGCTGGACATAGGCCTCCCCCAATTTCATGGGGGGTAAATGCCATAATCGCCACACTTGGCATGCGGGTTGGCGATCGCAGTATCTCCACCGCACTCAAGGAATGGTGCTGCCCATTCCCCGGTGGTCTTGGTCGTAGTTTTAGGACATACCTGGGTCCCCCCCCCCCGGGTCAACAGAACACTCACATTTAACTAAATAACTCTAGTACTAAACAACACTCGACAGTATATTGAAAGCCATCTATATAATACTAACACCACTAGAACTCTTCTCCCGCGGACCCCACCCCTTGATTTATCGCGGGCCCGGGTCCTCTCCTTATACCCTCCTTATACCGTGCGGACGGTAGGAGAGTGAATGTGGCCCGGCTCGCTCTCACTAGGGTCTACCCGCCGATGACGGTCGAGAGAATGGATGACGGGAGCACCGGTAACTAAACCGTTAATTATTTATAAAACTTTAAATTACACTCTTACATCACTCAATTACTCACCCTACAGTCATTTATCACTAAATTACACTTATCTATCACAAACTAACACTCATCGAGCAGTAAATCACACTCATCATTCACTAAATTACACTCACGCGTCAAAAAATTACACTCATCAATCACTAAATTACACTTGCCAACATCCACGCGTCAGTAAATTTCAGTCACCCGTCACTGAATTACACTAATTCACCACTAAATTACATTCATCGTACACTTATCTACCACTAAATTACACTCCGTGAACACCCACGCCTCAGTAAATTTCAGTCACACACGTAGTGTTACATAGCCTTATCCCTGTTACACTATGTTATGTAACATTTATAACAGCCAGTGTGGGAGCACCATAAGAACCTTGGTTGGACATAGGCCTCCCCCAATTTCATGGGGGATAAATGCCATAATCGACACGCTTGGCATGCGGGTTGGCGAACACTATCGTGTGTAATTAATTCCAAATGAATTACTTTTTGCAATCAAAATTAAAATTTTATTTGTAGTACCTTTTCGGTGATACTTTCGGTTTCCAACACGTGGGGAAATTGCGTTTCTGCGCAAAAATTAAAAGGTACGCGTATACGTGATGACCTCAACCTGTACTGGGCTAGCGTGGGGACTACTGTTCGTTCCGTCTATCCATGAGACGTCCTGTGCCCAGCAGTGGGACGTATATAAGGTGCTTCCAAATTAGATGCCAATACTTTAAGAGATGTTTACTTACATCAGAATAATTTACTTTAAATAAGAATTAATAAAACTTTATAAAGTAAGCACCACTTGAAAAGCACATTGTGTTATACCTTTGGCGGATATATCGGTGTAAATGAAACTGCTCGTAGAAGTTGAAATTAATTGTAATAAAAAAAAGTAATGTGGACAGTACAGCGATCGTAAGGCAAGTGAAGTTGACATTGGTTATTCTACTACAGCACCATTGCGCCTGCATTTTAAAAATAGCAATGTTGACCATCACATTCACTGCACTCCTAAATAGGTGTTAAGCCTGAACACATTTTTTGTTTACATTTTTTTGTTTTCAACTGGTGGTTACTTTATATAAAATTGTTGTTTTCATTTTCCGAACAAAATTAATTAAAATTTAGCCCCAACATAATCATCCTGTGCATTTACCTACAGCTACAAGGTGGTTATCACTTTCTGTCAAGTTGGCTACACATTGGATGCTAGTTGAAGTGGCCAGTTAAATGTCAGTCTTACCCCCTTATTCATAAAACTTAACAAACCTCTGTTAGCTAAAAGTTGTTTTGTCCCTTTCTCACAAACATAAATTTCAAAGTGACAGATAAGGACAAACCAACTTTAGCGGCTTGTTAACTAATAGAGGCTTGATGGACGTTTATGAATAAGGGGGTAGATCATTAAATACTGATTATGCCATTAACAGGGTGTTATTACGCGGCACAGTTTTCCCAATTTTCTCCAAAAACTAACATAAACTTTAAATTAGTTTTATACTTAAGTCTTCTTCTAAGGACGAATACTATCAGCTCTGAAACTATGGCATCTAATTTGGAAACACTTTATATAGGTTGATGATGAACTGGATCTTATTACCGACTTCAATAGAAGGAAGGAGGTTCTCAATTCGTCGGCATGTTTGCATGTTTTTTTATGTATGTTCCCCGATAACTCTTGACCACGTTGGCCGATTTTGATAATTCTTTTTTTGTTTCAAAGCAGGTACTCCGACATTGGTCCCATATAAATTTGGTGAAGTTCTGATGATGGGATCTAGGAGGAATCGAGGGAACTCCTCGAATTTGATAGGCACGCATATGCCGATTTCGGTATTTTCTGTAGGTAACCAAGCATTGGCTCACGGAAACCACAAATTGTGGCATAGCAAGTACAAAATTGGAGTCGGTTTTTTTTATGTATATATTATTTTATTTACAGTTACGTTGTCTGAACGCTTGGAGAATATCCGTCAAATGAAGTACGAATCGGAACGTCAAGTTATTATGGAGAAACTTTACGAGGAAGTTGAGAGAGAGATGTCCGATCTGGTAAGATAACTTTTTATAAGTAATAAAGACAATGCTTCTCACAATGCACTTCAATAGATAAATAAAAACCGACCAAGTGCGTGTCGAGCCACGCGCAATGTAGGGTTCCGCTATTTCCGTTGGGGCCATCCACACACAGTCACAGCCATGGCGGGAGGGGGGCGGGGGTATAAAAACTGACCAAGTGCGTGTCGAGCCACGCGCAATGTAGGGTTCCGCTATTTCCGTTGGGGCCATCCACACAGTCACAGCCATGGCGGGAGGGGGGCGGGGGTTGTTTACTGAACGTGACAGTACGTGTTAAAGGGATAGGAAAAAGCGTGACTGGGGGGGATGGATCACATATAGGATGATTTTATATAAACAACATTGCAACACCCCAAAGATTCGTAATCATGCTATAATGATAATGTAAATATTATTGTTTATTAATAAAAATTACAAATATTTACATAAAAAATTATGTAAATATTAAAATAATGACATGGATGATACGATTTTTTTTTATTGGGTAATGTAATTAATACAAATAATATTATTTCGATAAGTAAATTTAGTTGGATGTCGAAAAGTATGCAGAAAGCTTAAAATTAAAACAGCAACAGATCTGCTTCCTCATTTACATACATTTAATTCACACCTACATTTAGGACACTAATTATAACTTTCGAATCTCCCGCCAGTTATAAAAATATTGTTGAAGTGAACCTTTCTTCATCTTAATTGATTTCTTCTATAATTCAGATAAAACACTCTGTATGTACATGTAGCTTGACGTCATACGTCTGTCATCGGCACCAAAGTTACGCTCCCTGATTATGAGGATAAAAGCTGGAAAAGCAACTCTTTTCTATTGATTAGCTGTAGTTGAAATTATTAAAAATGTCCTAGTTTTATAAAGCTGTGATTAGAATTTGAACCTCCTAGCTTGGATAGTAATCGCTTTTAAACGATCTTTTTTTAATACAACTCGGCTAATTCAAATGATTTTGAGTAGTTTTATAAATAAGTTGTTAGTTTGTGTGTACGTAATTATTATAAGTTATTAACTGAACTTAAATTGAACTTTTAAGTGCCTATAGTGTAACGGGTGGACTACTACGGAACTCTGCATTATCTTTTTGATGTTGTAGGCATACTAAAAATACTTAAATATTTATTTGACAGGACTCGCAGGACTCAGAAGGATCTTCGAACGAAAAAGGTTGCGTAGATAGCGGATCGCAAATCGCCAAGTGGATGAAGAAATGCAAAGATCCTGATGAATACAGAGTAAGTAGAGAAACTTAGAGTAAACATTCCTATTATACAGGTTGTTTTTATTGATATCCGTTCCTTCAAGCATATAGCCGTGTATAGCCATAGAAACGACGTAGCATATTTCGTTTTTCACAATTAAAAAAAAATCGTTTTCATACAAAAAAATAATAATTATATCAACAAGGATGAATGAAAAACGGCCTTAAGAGTTTACGTGGAGTTAATCAAAAGTTAATGTCAAGTATGGCAATTCGGAATTCGAATCCGTCAACATTGTTTAATTGTTAAGGATCTTTTATACTATACTAGGAGTGTTAATTGACGAAAATGAATTCTTGGATATCTTCGTAATGGTACGCATTGTGGTACTAGTGTCTTAGAGAAGATTACTTATTTCATCTCAGAATTGTACTTTAATTCAATAAAAACACCCGTAGAACTCTCCAATTGTTGGCAATTTTTAATTTATTTCAAGGTTAAATACCTTTTACAGCATTTCTCTAAATAGCTTGCTGGTAGTGGAAAAAACATCCTTTTAATATAACATTTTTAAAAACTTTTTGTAACCCGTTTGTCACTGCAACTTCAAAGTCACTTTTATAATGTTGGACGTTTAGTGACAGTTTTTCTTTTAAAATGGAAAATAGCAGTTCATATGTACTTTCTAATTTATTGGGCAGTAAGGCATATACCACAGGAACGATTGTAGTAGATTCGTCATTATGTTTGTCCAAGTCGATATGCAGCGTATATAGCTGGTAAAATAGTAACGGAGTAACCTTGATCGTACCATCGCCCAAAAAACTCGTAGACTTTTTAATTGCCTCTTTGGCCAAGGGTGTTGCAATATATTTAATATATGTTTTTTTCAAATACGGGGTGTTTTTTGGATTCCTCTCCTTCTTATATGTTTTTTTCTTTTTCATTATATGAATAATTAATTATGTCACCAACGGTGAATGCAAAAGGACCTTAAGAAGTTAATAGTTACAAAAACGATATGTCATTAGGTCATCGCATTGGTATTCTGGGTGCACGACTCATCATCATATCAGCAAAGGACTCACTGCTGGGCATAGAGTGCCCAATGGGACCAAGGAGCTGTAGTTTTGAATTCACATCACCAAACATTTTTGTACCAGAATTGTGATCCAGAACTGTGAAATATATCGTCGTCTGGTACCCATAACACAAGCCTTATTGAGCTTACTATAGGACTAGTTCAATTTGTGTAAAAATTTACGCCTAATATATTTGTTTTTGTTTTCAGTCGCATCTTACTAAATCTCAAAGCAGAATGCTAGAAGATCACAACTCGAGACAGAGAGAGAAACTAGTAGAGAGGGTGAGGGAGAGATTTCAAGAAAAGTTGGATAAGTATGGTTTGAAGACTGACAGAAATGTGGTGCAGCTGCTCAAAGTTCGGGTGGCGGACTTTACAGAAAAGGCGGGGAGCGTGGAAGTTACTAAAGGTATGTAATTTACAATTTTTAACCCCCGACGCAAAAAGAGGGGTGTAAGGGCATAAGTTTAACGTGTCTGTCTGTGTATCTGTGTATCTGTCTGTCTGTGGTATCGTAACTCCCAAACGGATGAAACGATTGTCATTTAGTTTTTGTTTTGTGTCATAGATAATTTTATCCCTTAAGTAACAACTAAGTGTTCTTAGCCATGTTTCATGAAAATCTGTTCAAACGTTTTTGAGATATTGAGCTTTGAAATGAAAATGTCGGGGGTTTTTCAACTTTTCTAAGTTGTAGGTAGCTATCTTAAATTTGGTCGTAAAATTGGAAGTTAATTGCTGCATATTGAAAGGCGAAGTGTACAGTTTATAGTCAGACATAAATTTTAAAAAATCAAACATTGCAGGCTCGCCCCGCGCGACTACAATGTTACATATAAACTGCTTTATTTGTCGAGTTCCAAACTTTTTAAAAAGAACAGACGACCATACAAAAGATGACACGGGTCGTATACAGCCAATTTAAGTCGTATTTTTCTGTTGCAAACGCGACGTTTTTATGCGTGACTTTTGTTGCAGACTGTATTTTTTTCCACAATCATCAACTCGTTGAGACGGTTCGAATGAGCCCAAACATGAGTTTATCTTGTGTAGTTTAGGAGTTGCTATGGCCACCTTCTGTCTCCATCATCAGATCAGCTCGGTGCTACTATAATATTGACTGTCACCGAACTTACATAAGTATACCAAATTTCAGCTCAATCGAATACCGGCAAGTGGCTGAAAAAAAGATTGCAAATTTTGATGAAAACTTACATACTTACATATTGACATACGAACCACCATCATCACCATATCAGCTGAAGGACGTCCACTGCTGGACATAGGCCTCCGCCAAATTCATGGGGGGTAAATGCCATAATCGCCACACTTGGCATGCGGGTTGGAGATCGCAGTATCCCCAGTATCCCCAGTATCCCCACCGCCCTCCAGGTGCCCATCCCACGGTGGTCTTGGCCGTAGTTTTAGTACATACCCGGATCCTACGAACGGGACATACGAACATTGCAAGTTAAATAAAAGTTTGTAAATAAGTTTACCTTTCATTGCCGACTGTACTTTTTTCCACAATCATAAACTACTTATTGAGTCTGTTCGAATGAGCCCAAACACGATGGGTTTATCTTGTGTAGTTTAGGAATTGCTATGACCACCTTCTGTCTCCATCATCAGATCAGCTCCATGTCATAATAATATTACATTGTCATCCGATTTATACAATATACATACATGCATGCAAAAATTCAGCTCAATCGGTACAAATGGTATCTCCCTTTTTCAGGATACCTATCTATCTGGAGGCCATCTGCGGCAGTTTTGGAGTTGGTGACAGAGGGAGCTTGGATCGAAATTTCGAATGTCATTCCTACTGGAATAAGGTAAAGAATACCAGCTTCTTAATAATCAGCTTTCTATCGTTATCGCACTCGTTCTTGCAGCTGACAGTATTTTTGTCGCTTAAAACGGAAATTAACGAGTGACATTAAGAGTCCGCAGGAAGCTCGGTTCTCCATACAAACGTCGTTTCGCTGTCATTTTAATACGGTATGCTGGAATAAAATTAAACTTTGTATACACAATGGAATCCGGCATATCTAGCCGGAAATTAGTGTCTGTTGTTTGAAATTATTAATGCAGAAAAAATACAGCGATTATTAAGATTTTTATACAAGACCTAAAAAGCTCAAAAACTCGTGGTATTTTTTTTAAATATAAGCAGTATAATTATTATTTAGAGTTAATAGTAGTTAGATAGTTATTAAACTCTATTACCTCTATAATAAAATAAATACAAACGTCGCTCTGAATTGACCATGTTCAAGCTGTTTTTTCCCGCTTAAATTGTACTTTACACGATAAAATAAAAAAGGCTATGTTACTATCCCGAATTTTAGTTAAAGAACGGTACGTAACTGTTAAGTTAAAGAACGGTACGTAACTGTTTAGTTTTTTTTTTTAATGGGATTGCTCTTGGCCAGCATCTAGCCAGGGGGCAAAGATGAGGCCGACGATGAAGCGAGCTCACCCAGAAGATGCCTATTCACTCGTGCCTTAAAAAGGTCCAGGTTAATCAGTTTTTGGAATTATGCATACTTTTGTCATAATTTCATATTCTAAACATTTAATAAATTGTAAGGCCTCCTAGAAGAAGGCGAAGGGCGACTTACGGCTATTGTAGTTTAAAGTATTTAATTATTTCTATATGTGATATTCTTACAGGAATTCAGAAATTCAACTGTCTACGGGTAGACAGACCGTCTTCAATCCATACAAACAGAAAAAGGAGAAATACAAACTTTACGCAAACACTTTACAACGGAAATGCTATGAAATCAAAGAGATCACCCAAAATCCTTCTATGACCACAGACTATAACGAAATAGACACCGTCGGCATGATTTTCTGCATCGAACCATCGACTAAAGACTTTCACGACCAAAGCTTCCAAAATGTCTACTTAGCCGACGCAGACAAAAATATTGTTTGTGTCAATTTCTGGGGAGGATTAAAAAAATTCGGCTACGAGAATGTACTAGACACAGGTCAGATAATAACTTGCGTTAATTTGCAAAAACGAGCTGGCAACACTAGGAAAAGTATACCACAGTATAGAGTGACGGAGTTTAGCTATTTCACAAAAACGCCCAAGAGCAAGAAGGCGATGGAAATTACGAATGAACTGTCAAATAAGCTGTCAAAAAACAAAGACAAGTTCTGCGAAGATTGTATTGTGTTGAAGAATAATTATTCCATTTTCAAAACGAGGAATAACGAAAATGTGTCGCCATATAGGTTTGAATACAATATACCCAAGAATGTCGTAGCTCCGTACAATTGCGATACGAATTTGAATCTTACGGGTTTGGACTTTGAGTCTAGTTTCGACACGCAAGACATATCACCTCAAGCGTTGCTTCGAAAGAAGAAAGTTAACGAAAAAATAGAGAAATTAAGGTTGAATTACGGCGAGCCGCCTCCTCTGAGTTCTATACACATAATTAACAAATCGAAAAACGCCTCTGCGACGTACAAAAGTCCGTTGATTTCAAATTTAGATCGTTCGAAAAGTCCGTTAAAAAAGGCCAGTCCAGTGTCAGCAAACAGAACATATGTGAAAAATGTGAATCCAGTGAAATTGAATTTTTCAAGTGAATTAAATGATAGTGTCGATCATTTTGCCGAGGATTTTGATGCTAGTCCGCCTTTGAGTCTCGATTCTGACATTGTTAATTAATAGTTGTTTATAAGATAAAGAAAACTACATTATTAAAATTTTATAAGTATCATTCTCTGGCTTAAGGATATAATATACTTACGCAATTAGAAATACGGTTGTGGAATGAGCTCCCTGCCGAGGTTTTCCGAGGTATGGGGTTCTTCAAGGAGTGTATATGTTGTAGCCGGATTGCCTAATCCGCCATAGCCTCTAGCCGCTACGTAATTCGGCGGGTCAACGATTAGCCGGATTGTCATTGCGATACGTTCCACAATATGGCGCGCTTTTAGCCGCATTGTACAGTCGACTCCAAAGAGATCGATCCACTTAAAGTTACAAAAAGATGTATCCGTGTCTTTATTGACTTAACATTATTTATTTATTTAAACTTTATTGCACAAATAAATCGGTACAAATGGCGGACTTAATGCCTCAAGGCATTCTCTACCAGTCAACCAAGGAGCCAAACAGAAAATAGCGAAGGTAGGTGCAAGAGACAAACTCGAAACATTAAAGCTCGAAACGCACAGAGCGGGCACGGCGCGGCCCGAAGGCGGTTTTTGATTTTTTGATCTTTCCGAAATTGTCCACTGTCGATTACTGCTTCATATGTCACACTGCCTCTGCTCTACCGCGCGGTTTTTTGGTGCGACTTGCCCCGGGCCGCGTTCGCTTTGCCGCCAAACCGCCTCCGCAACGACGCTGCGCCGCGCACTGTGCGTTTCGTGGATACATATTATTGTAGCTTTGGGTGGACCGATATATTTTTAGTCGACTGTTCTTATTTTGGATTGTAAGGTGGCCATACTAGCAGGTGCTTCAGAAAGTAGGTAGGTTAGGTGTCTCACAATCCGCCTGCGACATATTTAAAGGGTCGGCAAGACGCATGTGGCACCCTTAGAGTTGCAAGAGTCCTTAGTCAGCGGTGACCGCATAGCATCAGGCGGGCCGTACGCTTGTTTGCCACCGACGTGGTATGACTTTTTTGCAGAAATCGTCCTTTTTGAAATCAACAACGACACACAGTTCAAAATTATCTAAACACGTCTTTAGGTGCATCCAGACGGTGCATGGTGGTCCTGCAAGTAATGGATATTTAGAGCGTTTCCATCGCCGTGATGTGGTCGTATCTTCTACATCTATATTTACAGAGTAGAAGATAATATCAGGCTGTAGTATAGCAGGCGGAGAGTGATATCATTATTTTCAAAATGGATCACAGAAACCTAAGGACTCCGAAGTCCCGGCGGTTGAAACACTCTGACATAAACCTTATGCCCTTAGCAACAAAGTCGTGTTTAAATGTTTGCGATCATTTTGTTCATAGATATGTATTTGAATTCGACTGTAAACATCTCAACAGGATGTTCAGACTTAAACTTGATTCTACTTAAGGCCAATACACATCTATCAATTTGTCAACAACCTACTTGAATGCGAACGACGCGAACGAATCGAATGGGGCCGTTTACACGATGATTATTCGCGCGATTCACTCATATCTCAATACGTATCACGTGGATATCGAAGCAAAATCCAAACCACTCCAGTATTGACTTCTCAGTATTGTGATTATAATCACGTGTAAAGGGCCCCATTTCATGCTGTCTCTTTCCATCTTATAGCTGCGTTGAGAGCTAACCTAACCTAGAGAGGTTGTTCTGACAAATTGCAAGGTGTGACTAAAATTAAACGATATTTTGTAATAACATTCACTTTATTCATATGTTTTTTAAACTCTATTTTATATGAAAAGTTATGTTTGTGTTATAATAATGTAATAAATTAGGGCATCTAGATTCGAAATGTAAGATTTAATTTTGTGAAAGTATATCTTGAATGGGTTCAGTAAACCCTTCAACAGAGCATTATATTTTCACTGTAGATTTTTATTGTTGGGTAAGCTTTATCAGTAAAAAAAAATAGTTTGAACTTATTGATTATGCCTTAAAATCAGCAATTGTATAAGTGCCTTCAAGTTACAAGTATTTGTTATCCGTTTCGTTATTTAGTGTTAACCAGTTTGTACGTATAATGTTATTATTATTAAAGTATGTTATTGAAATAATGTACACTTTTTATTCAACTTAATTTACCTATTTGTGCGGGTAGTTCGAAAATGAGAAACTATACAGCCTTATGTTATTACCCGGCCACTAACGGCGCGCTAGTTATGTCACGCGCAACATAAATTATCTGTCTCTTTTCTGTGCGTGCGTATAAATTATCTGACTCTTTTCTGTGCGTATTAATTAGAAACAGACGGATCTCACGCGCGAGGTAGCTCGTGCGCCGTCTTGTGCTAGCCGTGCTGGCTTCCGTTCACTGGCTGGCTTCCAGACCGCGGTCTCAAACGCTATTAATTTATCCGCGGTTAAAAATAATGTGTGGAAATCTTGTAGATTTGAATAAATATATTCAATAACTATCTAAAACTAGTGGCTTGGGAGCTGTAGCCCTCGCAATTTTTTTTTATATTTCAAAAATTTCGAAACCTGAAGGCGTACCGCGAACTTCGATAATCGAACTTCGTGTCGTGCCGTCCCTTTCAGTCTCGTGTTATACACTATATGACAGAAATGGACGCTAAGATGCGAAGTTTGATTTTCGAAGTTCGCGGTACGCCCTCTGACTACAAATAAAATTATACAAAGATTGGCGCCCAAAGATTTTTTGGTTCCTCTTTAACTATGACCTGACTGTCCTTCTTATAAGACATAACTAGTTACCCGCGCGGCTCCGCCGCGTCGACGTACTACGAAGAATGCAAGAGGAGCCGCGGGATAGAATATAGCCTATCTATATTCTATCCCGTGGCTTCGCTCTCGATTACAAAGATGATTTAAAAACATTTGTGTCACAGTCAATCATAAACAAACATATTTGCACCCCGATCCACCGCATAACTGGGCCTTGTACGTGGGCCATGATGGGCTAATCAACCTACATGCATTTCTGTAGGGTTCAACTTTGTAGGGTTTGACATCCTCAGACAAACATTGAAAAAAAAAAATAGCAAATTAACCTTTTGAACGCCATACTTTATGAACCACAGTGACACTTACACGCCAACTCATTTTTCATAAGAGATAGAATATAAACCATAGTATCACAGAATAAGTAATAGTACATAGTATAAAGTACGAAGGTAATTTTCATATATCATAACACCTATGTTCTCGGCAATTAAAGGTTGTAATTATATTTTTAACCTTTTAAGCGCATTATCTATAGAAATGCATGTAGGTTAATATCGCAATGGATGCCGTCGCCATGACGGATATATTTGTCGTTGTATTGAATCGATAGTGCGCAAATAACTCAAATGCGTTGTTGGCGTCGTAAAGGTTAATTAGTGCAACATTGTTTTCTCGTTCGTTTGATCTAAATCCACCAATAAGTAACGTCTACTCCAATGAGAACTTCTTTGCTTATGATCTCTTGATCACCCTACTGGTATGGCAATAGGTGGAAGAGAGACACACTTAGACACAGCGAATCTCTTCTCTTTCAAAATGTTTTGCAGCTTATCTATGATTAACTCAGAAACAGTTCTGTAACTCACAACGTAAAGTTTAATTTGGTTTGTCATTGTTTTGGCAGGTATCAATATCAGTCAAGATATACGGAACGTATATTTGAAGCGTCATTGGTTTGTATACCAACTTCTTTGTTTAAACCATGACAATATAATATTGACATAATAGAGCACAATAAAAAAAATGACACAATACGTATGTAATTTATGTAAACATTACATTTATTTTCTGCTTTATTCGACAGAACTGAACAGGCCCTGTTCACATTATCCGATCCGATATCGGCGTTGGAGCCGACACGGTTATGTATGTATGTATGTATGGCTTTATTGTAGATAAAACACGGCAAAATGACAAACAGACAAAACGTGGAAGTAAAAAGGCTAGCTTATCCCTATATGTATAGAAAACTGCCACAGATATCAAATCCGCTCATTTAAGTTGAACAATTTCTGAACATCTCATTCTCTTCTCTCTAATGCACAAATCAGTAAGTTTGAGAAAGACAGATAAGTGATATCTGACAGGTGTTCACCTGTCAGTGCATCTGCTTTCAAATATATTTGTTTATATGCAAATTGTACTGAACTGACGTTTGTGACGTTTTGCATTATATGTGATTTGAAATTTTGGTGTGCTTTTAAGTGGAGACAATTCGTTAGCAGCCGAAAATGATCGTTCTATCTGTACCGGTCTAATTCATCTTGCTTAACCATAAGGATCCAAAGAGACAACTATAAGAAAAATCGTCTTGCTTAACACTGCGGATCTGTTAGTATTATTAATTACGAAAACTGGTCACTGTTCACATTGCACGACACGATATTGGTCACATTTCCATACATTTGTCGGAGCCGAAACCTTCATCAAATCGGATAATGTGAACAGGGTCTTAAGTTCAGAAATGAATGGTGCCCTTTACACGATTAATATAATGACAAAACTGAGATGTCAATATTATATCGCGTTTTTCCAAATAGTTCGTGTTTTGGTTAAATATGCATCAATATTCACGTAAATCGTATGGTGATATGAGTGTGTCACGGGATAATAATCACCGTGTAAAATGCCCCATGAAATTAACGGATCACTAAAATTTGTATTGTCTTTATAGACCGCAATACAATAATATTGACACCTCAGTATTGTGAAAAAAAAAATCGTGTAAAAGGCCACAATAAAAAATAAGTTAAATGTTGACACAAAACGTCTGGCATTCATGTAAACTGTAAATACTTAGACCGAATACACCGAATATTATGTATTGTCTTGTAAACAAATTAGTAATTTTACTTTCGTTTATAGTTAATAATATTGAGTATTTCTCGAGTCAAAAGATTTTATTTTGTAATGCTGTACCAGATATTTCTTACAGGAACATTTTAATTCATATTTGATTTTATGTCATCCGGAATCGTACAATAGCCAGTTCCCAAGTCACGTGTTAACCAAGCTAAATTTTGACACCTCGTACAATTCTACCAAGGTAAGCTGACCCGTCGCTTGTATGCGGCGTCATCGAACACGATTATGAGGCTTATATTTGTCGGGGCATCCAGGATTTTTCGTAAATATCAATTTAAAAAAAAATCCAGGATAAAAATCAAAAAACTAAGACCTTATTGCAAATCTGCAGCATGGGACGAATCCTATGGTATATAATTTATCAAAATCGGTCCATAACTGTAGATCTGATGGGCGTTGTAAGGATCGGCTTCGCGTAATATATATATAGATAGATAGTTATAGTCATATCCGCGCAAGATTTTGAGTTGTAATTTGTATGTGTTAGAGTTACCGGTTTGAAGTGAAACTTTCAGGGTATAATTATGATTATATTAGCATGTGTTTTTAATCTCAATTATTTATCTGCCTTTTGTTCTTTACAAAGGCCACTGGGCCACAATTACTAGATTAAAACGAATTATTAAGTGATGTAACAGACTAGACACGAAAAGTTAGTAGTGTAAAGAGTATTAAATTATTAGTGAAAAATAAGTATCATTTTTAGGGTTCCGTAGTCAACTAGGAACCTTTGTAGTTTCGCCATGTCCGTGTGTCTGTTTGTCTGTCCGTCTCTCTGTCAGAGGCTTTGCTCTGTGGCTGTTAGTGCTAGTAAGATGCAATTTGGTATGAATATATAAACCAATAAAACTGACAAAGCTCTAAATAAAAATTAAAAAAAATATATGGGTACCTCCTCTACATATAAAGTGGGGATGAAATTTTGTTTTTGCCTCAACCCTATGTTGGTATGTTGTGGGGTGTTGTTGATAAGGTGTTTCAAAATGAATAAAGGTCATAATCAAACATTTATTGATAAAGTGAATATTTTCGGGAATATTGATTCGAAAAGAAAAAAAAATGTGTTTCTCCCTCTCACTTTTGAACTATGGGTCCAAAAAATATGAAATAAATCATGAAAGTAAAACCTAATAAAGACTTTCAACGAAAACTATTGCAGACATGATCAGTTAAGCCGTTTTTGAGTTATCATATAAAGTCTTCCCTTAGTAAAAGACGTATGAAACGCAGCGAAAGTATTTCCTTTTGCTACTTATTGTTTTTTTTTTTAATGATTTCATTGGTGAACTACAGAACCTTACACTGAGCATGGCTAGACATGCTCTTGGCTGATTTTTTATGTTAGTAATATTTCATAAACCTGAATAATAAAGCCAGAAACTAAAAACATTAAGATATTTTTAGTACTAGCTTCGACCCAAGCGACTTCACAAAGTACATACGAGGGCTGCCTTTTAAGTTCTGTCGTTTGCAAACCTCCCGTGATTGCATAAAAAAGAACTAGTGTCATCTTAAAATATTTGAATTTAGAATTTAAAAACAAAAGAATGACTCGAAATCGGCCCAACCGTTTTAGTACAGCGTTAGTTCAAAGTTGACGTGCGATAATTTTTTACAACTTCAAAAGGGGCTTAACGCGACTTCAGTGCTTCGAAGAGTTGACTACGGTTTTCAATGATAAAACACCATGCCTCCGGACTGTGGAACGCTGGTATTTAGAATTTCAACGTGGTTGCTCCAGTCTTTGTGATAGACATCGTGAAGGTCGACCAAAAACAGCCGTAACCCAGGAGAACATTGATGCTGTACGGCAACTGATCGTCGAAGATCGCCATGCGACATACCGTGAGATAGAAGCTTCCTTAAGTATTTCAGGGACCTGTGTTCACAGTATTTTGCATGATCACTTAGGCGTAAAAAAGTTGATCTCACGCTGGATACCACATTTACACAGTGAAGACCAAAAAACGGCTCGCGTTCGATGGTGTCGCAAAACTCTGCGGCAATTCAACCGAGGAAACTCGAAACATGTTTACGACATTATCAGTGGTGACGAATCTTGGATATATGCCTACGATCCCGATTCTAAACAGCAGTCGACTGTTTGAGTGTTCCAAGATGAGCCAAAACCGACCAAAGTAATACGCTCACGGAGCACTTCGAAAAAAATGGTCGCCGCGTTTGTGTCGAAAAGTGGCCACGTTGCCACCATCGTGCTCGAGGATCGTAAAACGGTTAATACTGACTGGTATACCACTGTCAGTTTACCAGAAGTCATCGGCGAGTTTCGAAAAAATAACCCAAGACGTCGTATAAGACTGCACCACGATAATGCGAGCTCGCACACCGCCCGGCAAACAATTGCGTTTTTAAAAGAGCAAAACGTCGAACTTCTGGAACACCCGCCGTACAGTCCAGAATGAAGCCCTAACGATTTTTTTACTTTTCCAAAAATCAAGCAACGACTTCGTGTTCAACGGTACCAGACGCCTGAAGAAGCGGTTGAGGCATACAAAACGGCCATTTTTGAGACCCCGACTTCGGACTGGAATAAGTGTTTCGAAAATTAGTTCGATCGAATGAAAAAGTGTATTACATATCACGGTCATTACTTTGAAAAAACAATAAATACCATTTAACACTTAAATTGTCTTTAGTTTTTCCAAACGACACAACTTAGAAGGCAGCCCTCGTACTCGTATTATTTCAACCCAAGATTTCGCAGAATTTCAGGTCTAAAAATGCGAACTAATTATCTCCATTTGAGAATTACCAATTCATTAGCAACTTTTAGCATACGACAGCAGTCGTTAAGCCAAGTTAGAGGCCTTCGGGCGGCTTGAAAACTTCTAACAGTGGAGTTGTCCACCCACTTGACAAAGGGGGGTCGAAGTTGCACAACGTCCGTAGGGAGTAACCACCGTAACCCTACACGTGACCCCTGGGTGCTGCTAAAAGTGCAACAAAAACTGGCAACCGTACTTGTCTTCTCGAAGATCTCACGGTTCGTAAATAAATGCCATACGATAAAATAACAAAGCATAAAAACATACTCGGCAGTCACGGATTATCATAAAAAATGCTATTTACTTTCCACGTGTACGTTTGCCAGCTATACCGCCGTCCATTTTTCAAAAAAGTGACATCTGTCAACTGTGATAGCCATTGGTACTATTGGTAGCATACCGGAAACTGTTACCTAATATTTCGTCCACAAATCGAATTAAATTATTTATTTAACCCACGAAATTTCAAAAATCTATATGAATTTTATTAATATTAATATGGCCTTCTGAAAGCCCATGCGGGGCAGTAATTGAAAGTTAGTTGAAAGAAGAGTCACCATGTTTATTTTGGGTTATCAAAAGGCGTATGGGCGCCACGAGGATAATTATCGAACCTGAGGCGCTACCGCGAACCGAAAACGAAGAATCTGCCTCTCTCTCGCACATGTATATTCGAACGACAGAGAGGAAGATAGTTCGTTTTTGGTTCGCGGTAGGCCCTCTGCTCACAAAATTTCACGAGAATCGCTTGAGAAATGCGACCTGTAAAGGAGAACATCCGGACCGACAGACATACGAAAGAATTTTTGTCGAAAGTTGAAACGGGGACGCTTTGCTCGCTCGGTCAATTATGATAATTATGAAATTCAAAATAATAAGAACAATATTTACTTATTATTTTGTATTTAATTATTATCATAATTGACCGAGCGACGTCATTTATTTATGTCAATGCATCACTAATTGACGACATGAAAAACGCCTGTGATCTGTCACATCAAGGTGACCTTCCAGAGTAACCTGTTTGACGTTTGCTAACCTATAAAAACTATTTTCATTTGGATATTCTACCCGCGTAGACATGTATTCTCATTCTAATTTACGTAAATAAATTCCGTAATAACTCTTATAGTGCCAAATAGGCTTCCGCCGCGTTTTAACCAGTGTTTTAAGTGATAAAACTGTGAAGCGAAAACAATTGTTGTTCGGTCGTAAACGTCCTGTTTTTATTCGGTAAGTCTAGATAACATTGAGATGTAACACCTCGCAACAACGCTGTATTTCATTCAAGCGGCGTGGTTAAAAATAATTCTCAATCTCTTCCGGTTCAACGACGTAATTTGTAAAACAAAACGGTAGTGGATTTGGCACTGCGAACTATTCTATCGCTTTATTTGCCACGACTTTTTGTATGCAATCTTATTTAATAATTTCAGCATGAGATAACCTCGCTATTTTTCATTTAAATTTTTTAGTTGTCAAAGTATTTATTATAATATTTGGGAAATATATTTTTTATATTTTCCTTCCCAAGAAATAAAACTTTTTTTAAGAGACAAACTTTGCAAATAAATTATACAAAGTAAAGTTTTATAATGATTCTTATTTATTAAGTTTACCTAAGTATTAATATCATGATTACCTACTGATTAGATATGAACATTTTCTAGTAAGAGTTGACTCCTGTTAGAATTAAAAATTAAATTAAAAACATAAAAGAATTTATTTAGTATCTCCTTAGGTTAAGTTACAATAACTGAGCTGGTGTCTCTTTTTAAGTATACTAGATACTTGTGTTAAGAGAACACTGCTCTTGTATAAAAAAAAGAATAATCTGAAACTCATAAAATTTAACTCTTGTCATACCTTACCTAATGCATTTCTTTTTATGTACACACACACACACACACACACACATCAGCCCTAGGACGTCCACTGCTGGACATAGGCCTCCCCCAATTTCATGTGGGGTAAATGCCATAATGCCACGCTTGGCATGCGGGTTGGCGATCGCAGTACTGCTGATCGCTGTACATAGTCAGATAATGCATTAAAAAAACCTAACCCAAATTACACTAATTAATGCAATATAAAAACTGTTGGTTACTATTCAGGAAACTTAATAGGTGGTTTTAACTTTACCATAGTTCGGTAGTAGGGTTCGGTTCCCAGTTCTACCATGTAATGATTTAAATACAAATACAAATACTTTATTCGTCGATCATAGGTTATACACAACATAATATTGCAGATGGTGGTAAAAAACAGTATTGTTTCACTATGTCGTACCCTTAGGCATACGAAGATAATAATATACATGTTAATTAAACATACATACTAATTAAACAAAAATTGTTTACCTATGTCAGTCTTAAAATATAATTACAAATCTCAAGTTATAAGTTATTGAATGCCATTAGTCCTTTACATTAGGTTGATAAAATGCTCAGTCAAAAATTATGTATATTATAATGAAATGTTATAGAATTATTCCAAGTTGTCTCTCAGAAATTCATTATACGAATAGTAAGCCTTTTTGATCAAATATTCTTACACATAGGTCTTGAATTTACAAATTTCACGTACTATTCTTAGATGTTCAGGTAGCTTATTGTAGATTTTAGGGGCCATACCTAAAATACTTTTAGATAAAGGAGCAGTTTTTGACGGATGAGCACATATCTGGTGTTGCAAGCGTTCACTGTTGAAACTACGAAACAAATGACTGTGTCTTTTGACAAAAACTACCAATTCGTGAATATACAGACAAGGCAAAGTTAATATTTTTAAATCTACAAAAAATGGCCTACATGATATTGTCGGTGGGAGATGACATGCGGCTCTAATGCATTTTTCTGAGCTTTGAAAGCCAAGTGCCAGTCTGTTGAATTCCCCCAAAAAATTATACCGTAACGAAGTGTTGACGACACGTAAGCATGATAGGCCGTAAGTACTACAGACTGGCTTGCAATTTTCCTCAACATTAGCATATGAGTAGCGGTTTAGTTTTTTGCAAACACTATCAATTTGACATTTCCAATTCTTGGTACTGTCCAAAAGTAAACCTAAAAAATTTGTATTGTTGACTTCAGTAATTTTTTGTCCCATATATTCTACTTTTAAATCCACTAAATTATTTTTTCTTTGCCTAAAATTCATAATATTTGTTTTTTCTATATTTATCTTTAGATTATTATTACTTAGCCATGTAATTATACATTCTAGAGTATGATTCATTTCCGTATCGTAATGATTCAGACTACTTAAAAATCTATGAATGCAGTTTAAATTGATTTTTTCTTTCAGTAAAATGTTCCATCTACAATAGTCAATGTACTTTCCCTCCATGTGGCATAGCCATGGGACGCCCTGTATACTAGTGTTGTGTCACACAACATTTTGAGGGGACCAGGCATTATAATTGATATTATAATTCCGACTTAAGATAATAATTTCGCTTACCATCAGGTGATTTGTAGCCAAGCGCAAACCTATCCAAAGTAAAAAAAATATACTATTTTTGCTCATTTGTTCACATTATTGGATTTATTAGTTTACTTTAAATTTTAATTTTTCAGTAATTAATTCTTAATGGTTCAGTAGGGTAGGAGTAGAGTCACAACGAAATAAGTCAATCGGGGGTTGTGAAGCTTTGCTTCACCTTTGGTAGGTGTGCTCCAAGATAATAAACAAAACCAGACAATAAAGGTGACGTCACCAAAAGGACCCTTCGCAGCATACGCTGGCTTCACAGCCAGTGCTGATCTCCGTTGAAGAAAATGTGTTCTATTCAAATATCAGATCACAAGTGATTGTACGTTTTCACTCCCGTTATTAAGCCAAGTTAGAGGCCATCGGGTGGCTTGAGAACTTCTCAAGTTGCCCACTCACTTGACAAGGGGGGTCGAAGTTGCACCACGTCCATAGGGAGTACCCACCGTTACCCTACACGTGACCCCTGGGTGGTGCTAAAAGTGCAAAAAACTGGCGAGACACGTACGTCTTCGCGAAGATCTCACGTGTGAAAATAAATTCCATACGATTATTATTGTTATAGATCCAGATACTATAGATAAACTTATACTTTTTTTTATTTAATCGTATGGCAATTATTTACGAACCGTGAGATCTTCGAGAAGACAAGTACGGTTGCCAGTTTTTGTTGCACTTTTAGCACCACCCAGGGGTCACGTGTAGGGTAACGGTGGGTACTCCCTACGGACGTGGTGCAACTTCGACCCCCTTTGTCAAGTGAGTGGGCAACTTGACTGTTAGAAGTTCTTAAGCCGCCCGAAGGCCTCTAACCTGGCTTAACAGCCGGGATCAACGGCTTAACGTGCCTTCCAAAGCACGAGAGCGCTCAGTTAGTAACCACTCAAAGCGGTCACAAATCCAAGAACTGACCTTTTTTTTACCTGGGGAAATGCCTTTACGCATCCCGCCTAGCCGGGGAACTAGGACAGGTATGACGGACTCCCGGGAATCGCCCGGACTACCGTCTAAAACCACCAGGGTATATGCCCATCACACAGCATTAGTGGCGGTGACACGGGATCGCCAAGGCACACAACCGCGAACACCGCCTGCTGCGACAGCCGGAGCTGTCCCCTCTCGGTAGAGGCTTGCGCCCCCACCCGACGGCAAGCGTGCAGGGCGACACCACACACTTGCAGACCAAAGGACCTCCACGCCAGGAGAGAGTGAAAAACCCCGGATTCACTCCCTCAGGTCCCCTTGTAACTTTTTATAGAGGTTTTCTCCCTCGCAGCCACCACCCGGCCCGGCCTGACAGTGACAGCCCCCGCTCCCGACTATAGCGGCCCTCTGCCGAAGTCAGGGTTACGGGTCCGTAATTCTTTAAACCTGGGGACCTTCACCTGGGGAGTCATGTGACTCCCTGATGCGGAGCTCCCCGAGCAAAAACTAGCCAGATAAAAATCCAACTATTCTCATTATTTATGCATAACTTAACTTGTGCTAGATTAAATATCAATTATGCTCTTATTATTATTATTATTATTAAACCGCTATACCGATTTATATGAAATTTTAAAAGGGGGCTAGATGTTTGTATGGGCGAGAGATATTTAAGCCTGCGCCTACATCAATTATTTCTATAATAAATATAACGAGTTGCACGCGGTCGGAGCCGCGGGCAAAAGTTAGTATTCCATAATTCTGACTTCACTTTGTTCAAAAGTTTATTTAATAATCTTGATTGATTTAATTCCAGGCACGTATTTTTATTTATTTATTTATTTAAAACATGTTAACATGACATTTATTACAGTTACACCAATGCGTCATGAAACGAAACTAACTAACTAGATACAAATAAATTAATAGCTATTTATGATACAAGGGTTGCAAAACAAAGAAAGGCCGATATCGCAGATGTGTGAGGCCCGAGCCGCAGGCAAGGGTCATAAATATGCGACAGAGGGCTTTCTGCTTTACGACCCGTGTTTTGCACAAAATTTTATGTCACCACCTGGCCAAAAAGTGGGCCCTTCCAGACGCGCAGGGTGCGGAAAAACGCGCTCTCTGACAAGGTGTGGTATAAAATTACATTTAATTAACTAAAATACAAACACAATAAAATTACATAGGTACAGTTGATAGCCTAGTATCCATCTCCTCGCAGAATCTCAGACATTCATAGCACACATCCATCCATCAAGTAAGTCACACTCCGGTACTGATGCCAAAAGCGCATTGAGATGTGAGAGAGCGCGAAGTAGCGGTGAGTTCTTGCGTGACACAGTGCGCGCTGCGGGCACCGCCAACAAATCGCGTTGCCGTGGCCTAAGTGTTATCCTGGGGATATCTGGAGCATACAGTCGCACGAGGCGACAGACCAGCTCTGGGCAATCAGACTCTCCCCGTATGATCCGACAAGCAGTGACCATCAAGCTGTAGCCACGTCTCACCTCCAACGAATTATAACCTAAGGTTCCTAACAGGTATTTGGTTGGATATAGGAATGGGTAATACCCAAAAGTTTTCTTATATAGATACCGTAGGAATGTTTTCTGAACCTTCTCTAGTAATAGAGCGTACGTTGATTCGTAAGGGTGCCATACGATTGTATAAGTATATAAAAGGGGCTCTCCCTGGAGCAGGTCCTAGGTGCACTTTTTCAAACAATAAAAACTGTTTAACCCCCCTCGCTCGCCTGACAGTGCCCTCTCTAGGGCATTCCCGGGAATTTTCATACAAATCGGGAGTGTGACTGCAAACCCTAGCCCCTCTGACTGATGTGGTGACAATGTGGTGAAACCACACTTGTTGCTTGTTAGACCGCCTTTCTTCTGCGATATTATAAGGCGAAGGGGTGGGTAAGCTCTTCCATACAAACTTTGTGCAAGTTTTTCTTCGTTTGTGTTTGCACTCCAGTTACTATTTTTGGTCCATATGCTTATTTTTTTGTTATGGATGTTTTTCTTTTTTAATTTTTTTTGTATTTTTTAATTTTTATTTTTTTGAAATAATGCAAAATTTCGGCATTAAGTTCTGCGTATATCCAATATGTAACGACAAAAAATAAAATTAAATGCTGTAGTGCCAAAACTAACGCAAACAACTTGCACAAACTTTGTATGGAGAATGGCTTGCCCTATATACCCTGCGCCTTAAAGATAGAGATGCAAACGAATATTTGCAGAAATACCTATACGAGGTGTGGTTCTCATGGTGGAAACTCTGGATTCGTGCCTGTTTAATACATGACCTTTCAAATTCCAACGAAGAGGAAACCTTGACCTTTGTCAAATATAATGTTGTCCTTCACCGAAAAGTTACAGTTAATATAAAATAAATATGCCCTCTATTACCTTTACAATAAAGATCAGTTCAGATCTTTAGGAGCATCTTGTTCGCTCCGATAAATCTCATGACGACACGACTACCTATATACGTATGTACAGTCAACAGCAAAAGTAGATGATCATTTTAGTACTTTATCGCACTAACATAACAATAGTGCGACAGTTGGGATGCGTCAAAGTAGTGAAAGTGACAGGGTACTAAAATTGGTAATTAATTTTGCTGTTGACTGTACTATCGGCCAACGCTTCGGGTTCACGCTTTCTCAACAAAATCGGCTGCAGGCCAGCCGTTTCCATTGGTAGATAATTAATAGAGAACGCTGTGAAGTGCCACCACCACCACCATATCAGCCAAAAGACGTCCACTGCTGGACATGGGCCTCCCCCAAATTCACGGGGGGTATATGCCATAATCGCCACGCTTGGCATGCGGGTTGGCGATCGCAGTATCTCCACCGCACTCCACGGATGCTGCTGCCCATCCCCCGGTGGTCTTGGTCGTAGTTTTAGGACATACCCGGGTCCCTTGGTCGTAGTTTTAGGACACACCCGGGTCCTTGGGCTGTGAGGTGCATTCGAAACTAATCCTAGAGGTGCGAATCCGTAGCGTTACTACCTATACGTACTAATAGTACATATAGGTATAGTATGTACTCGTATTTTTGTATAAATACAGTATTAATTTGACACAGGCCTACTTACCCATTTGCACATTAATCTTGAACTCGCGGTCTTGCGCAACATGATAACATTGATAACGAATATCGTGAAAGGCACGTGTGTGCGTGAAATGACGTGTGAATGTGTGTACGTGTGAACAAACTACGCACGTCTTACGCCTCCTCCGAATACACTACACGCCGCGTCCGCTCCACTATCACGGTCGGTTTTTTGGTGTGTTAAGTTATGTGATATTTGAGCGTAAAACGAGATGATATTGTTAAATTAAATGTCAATACTGGCAACACGGGGCCAACTTGTCAGATCCGGCTGGCGGACAGAGAGAGATTCGATATGTGAATCGTTACTGTAAAATCTGTAATCAATAATAAACTGTTGAATGAAGTTTGGGCTTTTTATAGGTGCGACGTCCCTCGGACCGCGTTCGCTTTACCGAAAAACCGCTTCCGTCCCACAACGACGCTGCGCCGCGCTCTGTGCGTTTCAAGCTACATATATAAAAAAGATAGCGTTCTCGTGATTTAAACTAGATACCTATTTTATTGCCGGATAATTTTTCCGCCTTCTGTACATTTAACTGAATGACGGGGTCATTGCTTTGTTTATCATTATCTAATTACACACGGACTTTAGGTATTCGTGCCGTGATAAGTGCGCGTAAGCCACTTGATAAACGCTCATGATTTTCTATAGATAACAACAGCTTACGTTCACGATATTTGGTGCCTTTAATTCATTTGACACAATGTTGACTGATGACAGTGATGACCTGGTAAAGGTCGCGGGAGTCCGCTGGATGCGGGTGGCGCTGGCGGTCATTGTGCTGGCACTCTTTAGAGGAGGCCTATGGACATACAGGCATACTGGATATGAGGCTGATATGATGAAGATGATAGGTTTTCTGGTCACTTTTTATGTGGCGCTTTGGGCTATTTGGGCCGTAAAAAGTGTCCATAAAATTTATCGTGCCAGCTAGGCGAGGGCATGTATAGCTGCAGAAAGAGCGTACAAAGCGTCCATTGCAGCTTTGGCAAAAATGATTTCGAATGTCCGGATTCCGTTTTTTTTTATGAATTAAGGCGATTACCGCTGCATTATGGCACATTATGGTAAGCGATTACGCGCGCCCATCGGTCCGGAAATGCCGCGCATAAATACCGCGGGCGACAGTTCATTCCACAGTTTAGCTGTGCGAGGCAAGAATGTTTCTGGAGAAACGCACAGTTGCGCAAACGGTTAAATGATTTTTTTCAAATTCCGAATTCCAAATTTATTTCACGTAGTTTTAGGTACAATAAGAAATAATAAATAATTTTCTGAAATATATGCCGAATGACTCGTTATATCCACATATCTAAAGAATTAAGATTGAAAATATTATTGCTTATCATATTTATTCTTTATTGTATGCGACACGACGCTATGCGCACACGCACAAAATGTATGGAAATCTAATGCGTTTGACAAGCGCGCGCCTCTTTATTACGCCATAGAGGTGTGTCACATGACATGATTCACGTTTGTTATTATATATGTATTGACGTGGTAGCCATTAATATTTCTGGACCGCCGCCAGTGCAATGATTTACGCAACTCCTAACAAAGCAGTTGTGTAAAACACTATTGCAATAACTATATGTGTTTTTTAAATACTATATTGGTGGCAAACAAGCGTACGGCCCGCCTGATGGTAAATTGTTATCGTAGCCTATATGGGCGCAAGCCAAGCCTTTAAAAACAGTGTATTAGATACCAAAAACCATTCTTGAAGAACGCTATGCTGTAGTCTCTATGCCCTATGCGGATAAAAGCGGCAGGGAGTAAATTGAGAGTTCATTAATTTCTAAAACATTACCTGATTGCAGCGAAGCCCAAAAGGAGGGTTATGTGTTTGATCTGTATGTATGTATATATGCATGTATGTCCGTTCCTATGTCCGCTCGTAACTACTCAACGGCTCAACCGATTTTTATAAACGTCATTATATACGTCTTCATGGCGCGAGTAGGTATCACTGGGCGACATTGCGGATTGTAGTTGATTGAATGAAAAGGGCAAACATAAAGAGCTTAAATTTAATATACCTACGGGCTAAAATAAATTAACTTTTTTCTGTTAGAAGTTCTGAAACCGTCCGACCGCCTCTAATAACTGGCTTAGCGACTGCTATCATAGACAATGCAACGAATCCTCAAATCAGGGCAACGCGATTCTGTCTTCTCAAGTCGCAAGCGTCCATAGACTATGTTCAGCGGTGCAGTGATGTTGTGGGCTGGTTACTCGTGTGGAAGGAGGTAAAGTAAAGGCCGGCTTGTTCACTAGGAGACGATGTCTTCATTTTCTCACTTTTATAACTAGGTTACATGTCGATGCAGCGGCGTGTTGAGTAAGAGAGAAAACGAATGTATACGAATGAATGCAAGATTGAATCGAATGAATGAAAGTACAAAAAGAGCGACAATTACTTGTCTTATCTGTGTTGGGGATGCCAACAGACTACGGTGTCTGCTTACTTAGGTTAAACTTTCCCACCGTCGTTGTATAACAGAAAAAAATACCGGCCAAGTGCGTGTCGGATCACGCACGAAGAAGGGTTCCGTACCGACACCTCATCGTCATCATCATATCAGCCGAAAGACGTCCACTGCTGGATATAGGCCTCCCCCAAGGATTGCCACAATGACCGATCCTGCGCCACCCGCATCCAGTGGACTCCTGCGACCTTTACCAGGTCATCAGTCCACCTTGAGGGGGGCCTACCCACCCTGCGCCCTGGCTGAACCCGGATATGTCCTTAAACTACGACCAAGACCACCGGGGGATGGGCAGCAGTATCCCTGGAGTGCGGTGGAGATACTGCGATCGCCAACCCGCATGCCAAGCGTCGCGATTATAGCATTTACCCCCTATTAGTACCGACACCTAATAGTCCGTATTTAAAACAACTATACAATACATTGAATTATCTCACCAACGGTTGACTTAAATGGAAAAGTTTCTTAGAAACCTTCTTTTTTATTTTTAAAGCCCTATCCATAGATATCAACTCTACAAATATTTGAGGTGCACCTATAGCGATTTGGGCATTTTATATAGTAACTCTACTACTAACTAACAGTGATTGTTTTATTAGTTTTTTATTATTATTATTTATGCTAGTTACCTCAGAACTCCGTCATTTATTAACCGATTTGGAAAAATCTTTTTTTGTTTGAAACGGTATAGTTCAGGGGTACTCCCATACCTATAGATATCAGGTAAGAATATGATCATATGGTCCAGGAGAAATCGAGGGAACTCTTCAAATATTTGAGGTGCACCTATAGCGATTTGGGTATTTTGTAAAGTAACTCGTGCATTCGCTCTTAAAAAGCACCATTTGGCGAAGATTGACAAAAAGTAAAGATATCCCATCAAAAACATAAATGTGAAAATGGGAGCCAAGTTCAATATTAAGAATATGCGATGCTTGGTTGTCGTCTTCACCGACAAAAGAATTGAGATCTAAATGGGTGCCAAGTTCCGTAGATTCTCTGAAACGGTGCCAAGTCCGGCACTACATTGTTTACAGTAAAACTAATTTACTTCGGCTTAATGAATTTTGAGCCTTTACTTGGCAGTTTTCTATGCCATACTGCATACCATAAAAGCTGTTGGATATATAAGAAAACTGCCAAAATGCACTAAGCCGCAGTAAATTAGTTTTACTGTAAACAATGTAGTGCCGGACTTGGCACCATTTCAGAGAATCTACGGAACTTGGCACCCATTTAGATCTCAATTCTTTTGTCGGTGAAGACGACAACCAAGCATCGCATATATTTATTTATTTATTTATGTAAAAAAACCTACGCTTTGCCGACGACATAGTCCTTTTCTCCCGTACGGCATCTCAACTACAACAAATGCTGCAAGATCTGAGCACGGCAAGCCTCAAGGCAGGACTCACAATGAACAGAGCGAAAACCCAGTTGATGACCAACGGAGCAAAACGTAAAGTTACGGTTGATGGGCATGATATACATTACGTCGACGAGTACGTATACCTGGGCCAGACAGCTTCCTTCGAAAACAGGCAGTCCATAGAAATCGATCGACGCATCGAAAACGCCTGGAAGAGCTTCTGGTCCATGAAGGCGCTACTGAAGGGCGACCTTCCGTTATGTCTCAAGCGCAAACTCGTTGACATGTGCATCTTGCCAATCTTGACTTACGGTGCTCAGACCTGGTCATTAACTGAGGCTCAAAAGACCAAACTCAAGGTTTGCCAGCGGGCGATGGAGCGCAGTATACTTGGTGTTCGCAGAACTGATCGAATCAGAAATACGGTACTGCGCTCCAAAACACAAGTTGTAGATGTCGGTGCCAAGACCGCAAAACTGAAGTGGGACTGGGCTGGACATGTCTGCCGTATGCATCCGGAAAGATGGGCCAAAATAAGTACGGAGTGGACCCCTCGAGACGGCTACCGGAGCAGAGGCAGACCAAAAAGGAGATGGCGGGACGACTTGGACGCATTCTGCTCTGATTGGCGGGAGCATACAAGCAATAGGGCCGAGTGGAGGAAAAGCGGGGAGGCCTTTGCCCAGCAGTGGGACATCTAAATTGGCTATTAAAAAAAAAAAAAAAAAAAATTTATGTACAACGAAAATATATACAAAAATACTTAACCAAAATAATATAAAGAAAATTAAAACTAACTTAAATCTAAAACGGGCCCTTGAGGCATTGTACCGAGGATGCTGGCGGCATTTCCTCGCTGTATCGCAATGCTGATACGTTGAGCGAGGAAACCGCCAGCTCTTTGGTCACCAGTTACGTCAACCAGACGCTTCGCAATTTCTGCAAATAACTTATGCGCGCTGGGACCCCATGGACCTAGAGTTTCGACGCCAAAAGGTACAAACATGTACTCTCTGCCGAGGCCCTTGTATTTATTACGCTTTAGTATTTCGGCTTTTTCCGCCGCTGCACCCGCTTTTACTGTAGTCCGTTGGAGGTGAGACGGTGCCAGTGTGTCTACACAGGTAGCATCCCACACCAACATCCGTCCCACGCTCCAAGGAACTAAAGACACCCCATCAGGTCTCTTACCATCGTCCCTGACCATGCCAGTCGGCTCAAGAAGAGCAGGCACATTGACGGTGGCAAGAGACCGGCGGATTATATCATTAAGCGTCGCATGTCTCGAAAATATATTATTAATATTGAACTTGGCTCCCATTTTCAGATTTATGTTTTTGATGGGTTTTACATTACTTTCTACTACATTATTTCCTACTACACTACATTACCACATTAATCTTTATCTTTTTTTTTAGGTGTTTGTAGCTTTAGAAAATACTAAAATTGTTGCAGTCCAATATTTAAAATAATACATAAATAAATCCACCATATCAGCCAAAGGACGTCTACTGCTGGACATAGGCCTCCCCGAAATGGGGAATGTCTGAAAATTTTAAAAGTCCTTGATTATTTTTCTAATGGTAGGAATAACCCTCGCCATGAACAGAAAAAAGTTTCAGATTTTTCGGTTACGCCATATATTTTTTTAAAATATAAACATTTTATATCACGTCGCGTCTGCCCCGTATCAGACTACTACGACATTTCTAAGTCCGTCGAATATTAAAAAAAAAAACGCCTGCTTGGATCTGTGGTACGCAATGACATTGACAGTTCAAGTCATACGACCAACCTATGATGAACTGTCAATGTCATTGCGTACCACAGATCCAAGCAGGTGTTATTTTTTAAATATTCGACGGACTTAGATATGTCTTAGTAGTCCGATACGGGGCAGACGCGAGCTGATATAAAATGTATGTATTTTTATAAAATATATGGCGCAACCGAAAAATCTGAAACTTTTTTCTGTTAATGGCGACGGTTATTCCTCCCATTAGAAAAATAATCAAGGACTTTTAAAAATTTCAGACATTCCCCATTCACGGGGGGTATAATAATAATCGCCACGCTTGGCGTACTTGTACATAGGTGTGTGGGATATCTATGGATAGGGCTTTAAAAATAAAAAAGAAGGTTTCTAAGAAACTTTTCCATTTAAGACAACCGTTGGTGAGATAATTCAATGTATTGTATAGTTGTTTTAAATACGGACTGTTAGGTGTTGGTACTAATAAGGGGTAAATGCTATAATCGCCACGCTTGGCATGCGGGTTGGCGATCGCAGTATCTCCACCGCACTCCAGGGATGCTGTTGCCCATCCCCAGGTGGTCTTGGTCGTAGTTTTAGGACATACCCGGGTCCAGTAAATAAATATAAATAAGGACTCTCTTTGAAATGCGAAACTGCACAGTTTAGAACATCGCCGCAAAGTTGCTAGTCTTCCGGTTTTCTATCGGTTGCATTTCGGGGAGTGTGCTGATGAACTGCACAGTATAATACCCCCCGCTCCCTTCTACCATCGGACGACCAGGGATACGGCAAGGCGACATCGTTTTACGGTGGCAGTTCCAAAAACTCGCACGAAGCGTTTCGCTTCCTCTTTTATTGTGAGAACAGCCAAGCTGTGGAACTCCTTGCCGGAATCCTTGTTCCCAGAAAACTACAACCTTACGGTCTTCAAGACGAGAGTGAACCGGTTTTTACTAGGTAACCGCGCTCCATCCTAGACCGCAATATCGCTTACCATTAGGTAATTTGTGGTCAAGCGCAAACCTATCCGGAGTAAAAAAAAAAAATTGGGGTACAATCATACACAACGACCTAGTCCCAAACTAAGCAAAGCTTGTACTATTGTTACAGACGACGAAATAAATACTTATATGAATAAATACATACTTAAATACATAGAAACATCCAAATCTTAGGAAATATACTCGTGCTAAACATACACAACTAAAGCCCTGACCGGGATTCGTACCAGGATCCGCCGGCTTACTCCGGCAGGGTCACTACCAGCTAAGCCAAATATAGAATAGAATAGAAAATCTTTATTGTATAAAACTGTGTAGGTACAAAGATGGTGCAAATATAAGTGTATCGACAGTTACCCTTCCGGGTAAGTATACAATGTTATGGTCTTAAAATCTATTTACAATTCACTAAACTGAAAAAAAAGTAAAAGTAGTTTATTCTTCAAATTAGGCATATTACATAGAACCTATGAACGTCAATAAACTACCAACGGTTCGGAAAAATAAACCTCTGCCACGAGAAGAACCGGCGTAAGAAACTCGGCGAGGTGATAAACCTCTGCCACCAGAAGAACCGGAGTAAGAAACTCGGCGAGGTGATAAACCTCTGCCACCAGAAGAACCGGAGTAAGAAACTCGGCGAGGTGATAAACCTCTGCCATCAGAAAAACCGGCGTAAGAAACTCGGCGAGGTGATAAACCTCTGCCACCAGAAGAACCGGCGTAAGAAACTCGGCGAGGTGATAAACCTCTGCCACCAGAAGAACCGGAGTAAGAAACTCGGCGAGGTGATAAACCTCTGCCACCAGAAGAACCGGAGTAAGAAACTCGGCGAGGTGATAAACCTCTGCCACCAGAAGAACCGGTGTAAGAAACTCGGCGAGGTGATAAACCTCTGCCACCAGAAGAACCGGCGTAAGAAACTCGGCGAGGTGATAAACCTCTGCCACCAGAAGAACCGGCGTAAGAAACTCGGCGAGGTGATAAACCTCTGCCACCAGAAGAACCGGCGTAAGAAACTCGGCGAGGTGATAAACCTCTGCCACCAGAAGAACCGGCGTAAGAAACTCGGCGAGGTGATAAACCTCTGCCACCAGAAGAACCGGCGTAAGAAACTCGGCGAGGTGATAAACCTCTGCCACGAGAAGAACCGGAGTAAGAAACTCGGCGAGGTGATAAACCTCTGCCACCAGAAGAACCGAATAAAATTCATCACTAGTATAAAATTCCTTTAAATTATAGTATGCTTTACCTTTCGCCATTTTTTCAGTGTCCGTTTAAAAGTGCTATCTTCTATGCTTTTTAGATGAGTGGGAAGATTATTATAAACACGAATGGCTGATATAAAAGCACTTTTTTTAAACATTGAGTTATTGACCTTAGGAAGTTAGAGATCAGATTTATATTGTGATCGAACATTTAATTTATAGGTTCTCTTTGGAGAGTGTTCTGGCTGATTTCTAACAAATAGACATAATAATAAGGTATATATGCATGTCAGAGTTAAGAAGTGTTTTTCACGAAAAACATTTCGGAGAGACTCGGCAGTGCGCATGCGATATATACCCCCTTATTCATAAAACTTAACAAACCTCTGTTAACTAAAAGTTGTTTTGTCCCTTTCTCACAAACATAAATGTCAAAGTGACAGAAAAGGACAATAGAACTTTAACGGCTTGTTAACTAATAGAGGCTTGATGGACGTTTATGAATAAGAGGGTGAGTCCTTAAACATCTTTTCTGCAGTATAAATGTCTTCTGTACGTCAACAGAGTAGTCGTCTAAGTAAATTTAATTATTTCTTTAATCTGTATTGCACAAAAATGTATAAAAGGCGCACTTAATCTCGGTGACCTCTTGTTTTGCAGACAAAATTTTCATAGAATGTATTGATGCACAGAAATGTTCATTTCATAGAAAGCTTTTATTTCCAAAACCGTTAACTTTTTAGGTCATTGTGTAGAACTCATTTAGGTCTACCAGAAAAGTAGGTTAGGTTAGGTTTGAACTGTGACCCTTTTTTGAAAAAAAAAATCTTTCTATGAAATGAAAATTATGGGAAACATACATTCTATGAAACTTCTGGTACCATTAATGTCATATGGCATATCGTTATAAATTGACGACCACCTTGGCTTAAATGATAGTGACCCTGCCTACGAAGCCGGAGGTCTCGGGTTCGAATCCCGGTCAGAGCATTTATTTGTGCGATGAGCACAAATATATGTTCCTGGGTCTTGGATGGTTTCTATGTATTTAAGTATTAATTTATCTATATAAGTATGTATATCGTCGTCAAGTACTCATAGTACAAGCTTTGCTCAGTTTGGGACTAGGTCGATTTATGTAAGATTATCCCCCAATAGTCGTATTTGTCTTTTTAGCATCGGGCCTTCAGCGAGGCTCTAATTTTTTATGAATAACACTGTACATCTGTACAAATAGAGCGTTTTTGACGTTTCATAAAAAGTTGATGTGACTATCAGTAAACATGCCAATAATACTTTTTCCGTTTAACGCGTCTAAAAATGATTCTTATTCCTTGTCCAATAGAGCACAATGTCGCGCGACAGGACCTCCCGCCGCTTCTACCGAGCGGAGTCGACCCACGACCTCCTCTCCTATATGGACAAAGGGCAGGCGGCTAGCGACGAGAACCGATGGACCTTCGAGACTGCATGGGAGGCTGCTAATAAAGGTAAACTATAAAAACCTAATCCTGAACAATCCCGGGATTCCGGGAATTTTTAGTCTGATAATTTCTGGACACTGTGACTACCTTGGACATTTCTGAGACTCCGGGATTTTAGTGGCGCCAATCGTGAAATACCGGTGAATATTCAAAAAAGTACAAATGGCGTACTTAATGTCATAACTCATAAAGCATTCTCTACCAGGTAACCATTGGTATAACTAAAAACATACAGATATTGTCGAACACGTTAGTTTGCATGTGCTGGATCCTGAAACAAATTGTATCTTAAGACAATATAAGACCGGTTAGTCCCGTCTTAGTGAACGGTGTTGAGCAAATATAATAGTCATATTGTGTTACGAAGATGTTCTAGGGTAATAGGACGTAGCACCTAGCCAAACGTGGAAATGTAGAGTGGCGTGAAATAACCCGGTTTGTCTATGGACTTTCTTATAAACAACGCCCTTGTATTACCTATATCACAGAATTATTAATAGTACAGAAGCCTATCTGCTTAAGTGATTCATTTATTATAATATTTATTTACACAGCATTACAGTTGTAACTTAACCATTGCATCGGTAAACATATTTAGGTACATAAAGGAAACTAAAATTATATTGGAACACTAGCTTGCCTGCTATCCATCATCTCGCAAGACTTTAAACATGCACATCAAACAGCCGGCCATCGCCATGCAAAAAAGTCACATTCAGGTAGGAGCACGATGAGGTATGCGAGGGTTATCGACAGCAGCCGGGATTAACGGCGTAACGTGCCTTCCAAAGCACGGGAGCGCTCAGGTAGTAACCACTCAAAGCGGTCACCCATCCAAGGACTCTGGCCGACGGTGCTTAACTTCGCATACCGCACGCGGTACACGGGTACCGCTAGGCCACGAACGCTCTCACGTATACGAGTCGTGCTTCATTTGTACCTACTTATGTAGTTTGTGTTCTGTCCATATCAAAAGAGTGTGGGCTTCGTGGACAGATATATACTTTTATTCTAGATTGTTCCTGGATCCTTGAACATTATAGTGGACTTTCCTAAGATCCCGGGATATTCGTGGCCAATCCCGCAATTGGTATCAACGCTAATCGTGGGCTTAAAAACTGCGAATAATAATGTTTTTGTTGCAGTTGGTGGCATCTACACTGTAATCCGGTCGAAGGCTTATGTATCAGTTGAGGAAATGGGAGAGAACTACTGTTTGCTTGGTACGTATTCTGACATTTATGTACGACTCGAGATGCAAAGGAATTTTATTCGTCTAGACAGTAGATACGGTTCATATTTCAATGGAGCTGCTGCTCATCCGCCGCCTAGAAACGGATGCGGGATGTCATTCAAATATGAGATTTTACCACTGTATAGAAGGTTCACATTGCTTTACATCTACAAGAATCTACTCCGGCCTGTCGCAATCAGTGGTAATCGAACTTTACCACTAGCTTACCAAATGGGATGAAGACTGAGATGAGAGACGTATAGTCAACAGCAAAAGTAGATGATCATTTTAGTACCTTGTCACTTTCACTACTTTGACGCATCCCAACTGTCGCAGTATTGTTACGTTAGTGCGACAAAGTACAAAAGTGATCATTTACATTCGTTGTTAACTGTACATGTAACACCTCTGGAGTTGCAGGCGTGCATAGGCTGCGGTGAAAGCTTACCATCAGGCGGGCCTTAGGCTTGTTTGCCACCGACGTGGTATAAAAAGACTTATAGCTGTGCCAGAGATATATATAGGTATCATATTTTAGTTAAATAAATTATTACTATTATCTCTGCATTTATTTTTTTACTTAGATTAGGTTTTTACGATATTTCAATAAAAAAGTAAAATATAAAACAATATTAATTAAAATTACCTTGACCTAGCCATCTAACGAGAGTCTCTTGAGTTGTTGGTCGAGGCTCTTCGCTATTAGACCGTTCGCAGAGACCATTATCGGGACTATGATCGTTGAATCAACATCCCACATAGCGTTTACCTCGTGTGCTAGGTACTTGCTATTATTATTTGTGCGTCTTTTCCGCTCACGGGACAATGGTGTGCCGGACTTTTGGGAGGCGTGCACGGAGCCGAAGTACCGAGGTTCCGAAGTACCGAACGAGTACCACATAGCCAATATGTAGAGGCCCTTTTGACTTTTTTAGACAATTTAATGAAATGCAAGGGGTAACCCGAGCGGAAGCTGTCCCTAAAATTCCAAATTCCAAATAATTTGTTTCACGTCGTGCCTGTGTCATGGGACGCACACAAAGAGGGTCAAGACGCTACCTAGTTGATGGAATCTAAATGAACCGAATTATTGCGTGAATATGAAGGAGTAATGGCTGGGCTATTGAGTCAGACAACGGACGCCTGCTTAATAAAACTGTCTCACATTTGTATCTCCGGTAGACGATGACTCGGCCTCTGCTAGATGGGCCCCTATAAATAGCGACATTAAAAAAATAGCCTAAGGGCAACACCGGTACAGAGGGCTGGGGGTAGGGAGGTTGGACTTTAAACATATAGACAACTCGCCACTTAGGTGACCACATCCACCCCCGAGCAACAGCTCTAGCGACTCCACTCTGGCTCAGTAGATATATAACTAAACGCAGTAACTCAATTAGAGTCTCTTAAGACCTTTTTGGAACTGTGCTCCGTTGGGTAGGGTTTGCGCGGCTCACGTGACCGAAAAACTCCGAGAACTTAAGGGTTTAAGTTTACTGTAATGACGTGTGTCTATGTGGTCGCTTCAAATCGGACGTTTGTATGGATTTGTTTTACTGCTATACTGTGACTCTGTACAGCTGGTTAAGGCAAGCCAGAGCCGGGGAGTCTGTGTGGTTTTTTACCAACCCACAGAACACCTCCAGAGCACTCAGGTACGTAGGGTCGCTACTCCCTAGCAGCTCGCCATAAGCTGCCCTTTTTTTTGACGCAGAGGAAATGCATTTACGCATCCCCCCCTGAGCCCGGGGATGGTCCTTGATGAGGGGGGTATGTGAAACTCTCCCTCCGTGGAGGAAGGGAATACCCACTAAAACCTCTGCGGCGTTAATCCTCTCTGCCGTGTAGGGGAGCACCATGGGATCGCTAGCATTCTACCACGATCCCCCCACATTGACTGATTGCACTGGAGACATAGTGGGCGATGAGGTTGTCACATCCCTACGCCCTACGCCATTTTATTATTATTATTATTTATTGGTATAGGTCCGTTCAAGGAGACCTGCGCCCGTCAAGAGGTGGAGGAGATGGATTTCCCTCCCAATTCTCCCCTCGCTGTCGCCGTCAACGCCATGAGGAACCAGGGCTACAAGGTAACTGACAAGTTTAGTTGTTGTTGGCACACAAAGGGTTAACAAATAAATAAACCGAGTATTTCCTTATAAAAAGCTGCGGGTTGTATCGTGATACAACCGTAAATTATATGGATTCTTACGTTGCCTACCTATTTTTATATTCGTTACTTAATATAATCATCAAAGTAAAATAAACCCAAACATAATAGACTCAGGCATCGGAAATTCGGATACTTTTATACCTACAACTAGCAAAATCCCGGAAAAAGCTAAGCAAGTATTAAGTCGGCTTCTTAAAATTAATATTTCTATTATTTAGGTTCCAGCATTCCGGGATTCTATAAAGCATCACTAAAAGGTAATACATTTTAATTTTTGTAGATTATCACTATTTTCAGCGATTTTAGCAACATTCTCGTTGGTAAACAGTTGTAACGACATACAGATTGTAACAAAAAAAAAATGATGGTCCGTTTAAGGATGTCACAGTTATTGTGTTTTGATTACGGAATATGTATGTGTTTCATGTTATCCTACTTTTCGGTATTCCGGGAAATCCCGGGAAATTAGTAAGTAAAATTAAATTGAGTCCGTCTCCATGCTACTCAACAACAACGCGGTGTAGGTACTAAGGCCGAAGTGTAGGTATAAAAGTATCTGAATTTCCGATGTCTGATGACAGTAGTATGCTTTAGTATTTGGTTGGTAACTTATTGAAACTTTTCTTATAATTTTCAAATTTACTCGCATTTTTTGAGCACTACATGCCTCGTCCGTAACAGGGATTGCATGCCTCGTATTTTTCCGTCCCGGCATTTGCGGTAATGTACTAATATTTTCTTTTTACCCGACTGCGCGACGCAAAGGAGGGTAATGTGTTTAACAATCTATGTATGTATGTTTGTTCCTTTGTGGCAGTCTAGAGAGTAAACGCGTCGGCCGATTTTGATGATTCCTACGTCAATCGATTCGTCTTAATCGTCCAAATGTGACTAAAGACATTTTTTTTAAGCAGTCGGGTTTTTTAATTTTGCTTGTTTCCAGCTCCACACAGGAACTTGGCTAGTGGACGGAAATCCTCAAATAATCCTATTCGACATTGGATCTGGCGCGTGGCAACTGGATGGATACAAACAGGTTATACTTTTTGATATTTATAGTCAGTTGGGACGAAGTACTACTTGTCTGGATATTTTATTTCGGTATTTATTTATATCTATTTATATTTGTTTGTTGTAAATGTATTTATAGTTTTAATTATTCATATTATTACGTGGCTTTTATTAACATAATTTTGTGATATAAATAGGTTCACATTCAAACGACTACTTTTATACGTAGAGGGTTACAAAGTAAATAAATTGATTGATTGACAGGAGCTGTGGGACACCTGTTCACTCGGCATACCGCACCTGGATATAGAAGCAAATGACGCCGTCATACTCGGCTTTATGGTGGCGCAGTTCATTACTGAGGTGAGTCATTTTTATCCTCATCATCATCGTGGTTATTGTCATCGTCATTATAATTGTCGCCGCCATTTCTGGATTTTTTTTATTTATATTTTAACTCGCAATTATCATCATTCTCATCGCCGTAGTCATGACATTCATCATCATCAGTGTGACTGTGCATAACCGAATTAATCCCTGCCGCTTCTTTCGGCCATCGCCCAACGCGACAACATTACCATCCTCACCACTTAGATGGTTGGCAGTCCTCAACTGTGTGTTTCTCCAGAAATTTCCTGCCTCGCACAGCTAAACTGTAGAATGAACTGTCGCCTGCGGTATTTCCGGACCGATACGACCTTCAAACCTTCAAGAAAAGAGCGTACTCCCAGCTTAAAGGCCAGCAACGCACTTACAACCCCTCTGGTGTTACGAGTGTCCATGGGCGGCGCTAATCGCTTACCATCAGGCGATTTGTCTGCTCGTTTGACTCCTATGTCATAAAAAAAACCGAGATATGTCATCGCATAGCAGCTCGACTTCTACGAGTTTTAACAGGAACTGTGGGACACCTGTTCACTTGATATACCGCAACTGGATATAGATGACAATGACGCCTCCATACTCGGCTTTATGGTGACTCAATCAGTGCATCATTTTTATCACGGTCATCGTATTTGTACCGACATATATCATCAGCATCGTCTTCCATTGCTGAACATCCAGCAACCATGGTTGCTAGCGACGTTAACCTCCAATGGACATCATCATAACCATGATCATCGATATTTACATTATCATCGCAATCATGATCATTATCTTTTATTTATTTATTTATTTATTTATTTTCTACTCCAGCATTATAATCAGTCAATCAAATGACTGACAGTGCTTGTGCCTATTCCAAATCTTAGGATTAGGTGCCAAAGCCCGGGCTCCTCTAGGACACGACAAAACTTTTAGTGAATCATCATCATCATCGTCATCGTCAGCCTGTAAACGTCCCACTGCTGGGCACAGACAGGGCTCCTCTCATAGATGACAGGGAATGAACAGTTACTAACGGGCCCCCGCTTAAACTAGAGCAAACTGAGCAAAACTTGTACAATGGGTACGAGTACTAGACGACGATATACATACTTATATAGATAAATACATACTTAAATACCGTCATCTTAATCAATATCATGATATTTTTGGAAACTGTAAATACGAGTAAAAAAGTAGATTTTTAACAAGAGTATTTAATTTAATTTCGATGTCGTACTAATTACGGATATGTTTTGGTTGTAATTGGTGTCATAGTACGCAAATAATAAAGTCTTACACTATATTTTTCCGCGTAATTAGTAAGAGTGTGAAATGCGGAGGGGGAAATTATATGAAATACATTTCTTTAAAATCTCCTTTTACCGTTTAAAATATAAAATTAGAAGATTATAAAAAAAGACTGACTAAATTGTCTAGATTTTCGTACCCGCCTTTTAAAACCCTTTATTTCGATACGATACCCCACTCGAGGTTTATGAAAAAAGAATCTTTAAGAATTGTATACCCAGTGACTCGCGCCATCAAGACATTTAGCAAAATCGGTTGAGCCGTTGAGTAGTTACGAGGGGAGATAGGAACGGCCATACGTACATGCATACACACATACAAGTCAAACACATATTCCTCCTTTTCTTCGCCGCAGTTGGGTAAAAATAGTTACAGCGTTTTTATTCCCTAAAACACTACGACGTAACGTGAGTCGAAAATAATTCAAACCATATTAGATCCTTCCTTAATAATTGTCTATCAGCCAGCACCATACACACCCAGCAAATTTAGCAATCTCAAGTTTATCACAATGTATTAAGGTCCATAATCGTTTGTTACAGTTCAGAAAAGCTGCTGAAGGCTACAGCGATACCCCGCCTAGGGTTGTCGCTCACTTCCACGAGTGGCAGGCGGGTGTAGGATTGATTGTACTTAGGTAAGTAATAAGTATTTATAGATGTGCATCCTTGTCGGCCTGTTTAGCCCAGTGGGTAGTGACGCCTACCAAGTTGGAGGTCTCGGGTTCGAATCCCGGTAAGGGCATTTGTTTGCGTGATTAGCAGTAATATCAGTTCCCGAGTCTTGGATGTTTTCTATGTATTTTAATAATAACCGTATGGAATTTATTTTTCGAACCGTGAAATCTTCGATACATAGATATTAGATAACCCCCTCTAGATGGAGATTATAGGGCGACGTGCGGTCACCTCACCTATGTACCACTAGTACATGTAAGCAAAAACGCCTCGCGCTCTCAGTCAGATTCGTCCAGGTTCGCGATCTATACGTACGTCAGATAAACGAGCATTGAAAATCGATTTTATCCATTAGAAATGGTGTTTTGCTGTGTAAAGTTATGTGGGAAAAGCTCTCGAACAGCAAAGTACAAGAATGACGGAATAACATTTCACAGATAAGTTAAATTGATTACAAAAGGCATATTTTATTCTGCCAGGCGGAGTTCATTTTACATTAGCCAGTAAGAAGTACAGAAGTATTCTTGTCCCTTTCCAACCAATTCAAATGTCAATATACTCTCCCTTCTGACGAAAGTACATGCTCGGGCTAGTGATGTGCCAGTGACGCTTTCGACATTACCGTATAAGTCTCGATTTCAATTAATTATGTATTCGTCCGCGTTTTGTTGCGCTGTTTTATTAATATTGAAATTCTATTGGAAAAGGTCATTAGTTATTTTACATTAAACTGTCAGTGTTGCCAGTGTTCTTTTAATTAAAGTAGTAATGTAGTAAATTAGTGTCTCGTTCTATTTTATTTATACGATATAGGTACGATACGGGTATATATCAATGTAGTAGAATGGAATATTTAGTTTGGAAGTAGTTAATGTGTAGTTTTATTTTATTATAAAGTTTATTAACCGGTTGTATCATATTTATTGCTATGTAATATCGAGTATGTATATCTAATGAAATAACAAATTAGTAACAGTATTACCACTAAGTAGGACATAGAGCATTTAGGACTGGTATCACGAGGTGAACCCTATGCTGGACTTCGAAGAAGTATAAGGGATCTCGGAAGTGGTTAGAGGTGGAGCCATTGCAATTGGTTTTTTTCGAATCGTCTTGGTGAGCAGTTAGGACTAGTGTCACTAGGTGGACCGTTTGCTGGACCTCGAAGAAGTATAAGGGATCTCGGAATCGGTTGGAGAAGGAGCCATTGCAATTTGGTTTTTCGTTTCGTCTTGGTGAGCAATTAGGACTAGTGTCACGAGGTGGACCCTATGCTGGACCTCGAAGAAGTATAAGGGATCTCGGAATCGGTTGGAGAAGGAGCCATTACAATTGGGTTTTTCGAATCGTCTTGGTGAGCAAACTTTTTGAAAACATTTTAGCCAATCACAAGGCAGTGCTTTGCGTGGGTAAATTCCTCAACAGCCATTGGCCAACAATTTACGCGCGACGCCGGCGATCGCCATTTTGTCTGGCTGCGCGAAGCACGAGAGCACTAGTTCAACTGTCATTGCATATTCTACCTTGACCTTACGTATAATGCAACAAGGTCTTTATTGAATTGGTCGTACATTCGGTTTCATTCGGTACTTGTCTGCACTCGTCGGCGTGAACGAAGATTGCCGATGTAAGTGATATTTGTGGTTCTACTGTATTTATTTATATAGATAAACAAATTTATTTCTATAGAAAAACTTCCAAGACTCAGGATCAAATATTCGTGTTAGTTCATCTCACAAATAAATGCTCTAGCCGGGATTCGAGCCCGGGAACTCCGCCTTCGTAGGCAGGACCACTACCAACTAAGCCAAAGTGGTCGTCAAAATATTCCGCAATTTTTACATTCACCAGTGCTGTAACCGTGTAAGTCGATTCACAAGAGCTGGCGCGGAATGTCTATGAAATTAATGACAGTTTCATACATTTTCCGCGCCAGCTCTTGTGAATCGACCTACACTACATTACACTATGCGCTGCCTAAAAATATTATTCTAGATACTAAATTAATAGATGAGCATATACGCTATTTAAAATTGTTACCCTAAAATAAATGGCATTACCGGTAAAAGCCGGTAATAAACAACGCGTCCCATCCCTACGCCGCGCGCGCCATGTTGAACCCAAGCGCGCGCTCTATGAAACAGCCAATGGCAGCGACGTTACCGACCTCCCCGCGACCCGCACATACCGCTACCCTTGGTGACTTTTGATTCGAACTAAATCGTTCATAGGGGCCATCTAGAGGGGGTTATCTATGTCTTCGATACGACAGTACGGTTGCCAGTTTTGTTGTACTTAGCACCACCCAGGCGTCACGTGTAGGGTAACGGCGGGTACTTCCTACGGACGTGGTGCAACTTCGACCTCCCCCTTGTCAAGTGAGTCGGCAACTTGACTAGAAGTTGTCAAGCTGCCCGATGCCCTCTAACTTGGCTTAACGACTGCTGTCATAGACAACAGCCGGGATCAACGGCTTAAAGTGCCTTCCAAAGCACGGGAGCGCTCAGTTAGTAACCACTCAAAGCGGTCATCCATCCAAGAACTGACCTGGCCCCACGTTGCTTAACCTCGCATAACACACGCGGTACACGGGCGCCGCTGGGACACGAGTGCTCCTTGATTAGCAAGTGTAAATAAATAAATAAATACAAATAAATATTAGGGGACAATTTTTTACACAAATCGAACTAGTCCCATAGCAAGCTTAATAAAGCTTGTGTTATCGGTACTAGACGATATATTTAATAGATATATAATTAGAGGTAAATACATATAAAACATCCAAGTCTCAGGAACAAATGTTTCTGCTCACCACAAAAATAAATGCCCTACCGGCATTCGAACCCGGGACCTCTAGCTTCGGTGGCAGTGTCACTACCATCTTGGCTGTGTGAAAAGAGAATTCGTATTGTATTGTATATTTGTTTACAGATAAATATTGGGGGGACAATCTTACACAAATCGACCTAGTCCCAAACTAAGCAACGCTTGTACTATGGGTACTAGACGACGATATACATACTTATATAGATAAATACATAGAAAACATCCAAGACCTAGGAACAAATATCCGTGCTAAATGCACAAATAATACCCTGGCCGGGATTCGAACCCGGGACCTCTAGCTTCGGAGGCAGCTTCAATACCAACCAGGCTAAACAGGCCGTCACAGAGTATAATAATGATCGTATGGCATTTATTTTCGAAACGTGAGATCTACATCCGTTTACAGAGTGCGTCACGTAGATGTCGCCACTGTCTTCACGACGCACGCGACGTTACTGGGCCGCTACCTGTGCGCTGGCAACACCGACTTCTACAACAATTTAGACAAGGTAACAAAACATTGTTGTTATACAATGTCAACACTAACAATAAGTTATCGATTCAGTATATATTATTTATTTATTTATACACTCAAGAGCAAAGAAAACGAGAGATAAAAATGAATACAAACTGTGCTTGTATTCCTTACCCTTGTATATAAATCTTTCAGTGAAAACGCTTCATCCCTACACAAGTAGTTTTGCTCTCATTTTAAAATGGCATGCTGGAATCATTTGAAACTTTGCATGCACAAGGGGATCCGGTATATCTAGGTCGGAAATTAGTTTATGTTGCTTGAAATTATAATGGTGAAAAAATACAGCGATTATTAAAGTTTTCATACAAGACTTTAAAAAATCAAAAATTCGCTGTAATATTTTTCTGTTCCAATTTCTAGCAACAGAAACTAATTTTCGACCTAGATATGGCGGATACCATTGTGTATACAAAGTTTCATGTTATTTCAGCATGACGTTTTAAAATCAGAGCGAAACTACATTTGTATGGAGAATCAAGTTCGGTCGAACGTACGCCCCCGTACGCTCTTATTATATAAATAGAATAATACAAAATTAAAAATTTTGAAAAACCCACGACGGATTAACCTAATTCAAAAATTATAAAATAAAGTACATGTGAATCCCCCGACTTGGTATTTACGAAGTAAGTACATGGAGATAATAAATAGATTTCAAAAACGGTTGTATGGTCGCGAGGTACAGTTACAAAGCCAGAAAAATCCGTCGGGGGCTGCCATTGCCTGCCCTGAAATGAAGTAAGATTACGAAGTCCGTGTTATAGGTACTTTAATTTAAGTTGCTGTATGTAATGTACCTCGAGCTTTACTATTATTAATATTTTAATGAAATTAGGAACAGACATGGCAATGGCAGCCCCCTACGGATTTTTCTGGCTTTGTAACTGTACCTCGCGACCATACAACCGTTTTTGAAATCTATTTATTATCTCCATGTACTTACTTCGTAAATACCAAGTCGGGGGATTCACATGTACTTTATTTTATAATTTTTGAATTAGGTTAATCCGTCGTGGGTTTTTCAAAATTTTTAATTTTGTATTATTTTATTATTTTTAGAGAGCAATGTCTACTATACGTTCCTCACTCAAACGTTCCAGTTGTAGAATGAGCTCCCTCCTGAGGTTTTCCCAAGGGATTATATTATAGTATAGGGCTATTCAAGAAAGGAGTGTATACATGTTTAAAGAGTCAGCAACGCGCATTGAAACCCCTGGAGTTGCAAACATCCATAGGCTGCGGTAACCGCTAACCATCAAGCGGACTGTATGCTTGTATGCCATCGACGTGGTAGAAAAACAATGGTTGTTTCTCACTTAACGCTATATATTCCGGAAACAAGCACGGTAGGCCGAAGGCGGAGCTCAGGGTAGGGACATATGCCCAAAGTGTCCCATTAGAAAGCACTCTCGACGCCAGCCCGAGACCTGAAGGGCAAGCCCAAGTAGATCCTTCCTATGGAGTGTTTTACAAGAGAACCTGGAAGACGAAGGCTCGGAGCGTCCTTTGAGAGAGTTCTCTCCGCAAGCCAGAGGGCCGAAGACCCAAAGGGCGAGCCACCACTATCCACCTGTGTCTTTACAATTAAATTTGAGGGCCAAAAGCGGAAAGGTGAGTGGCAAGGCACGCAAGACCAAAAGCTGAGCTCCGCGCAGGTGAGAAGGCCCGAAGTGCCTAAAAGCCTCAGCGTGAAGGGTCACGCTCTGTACGCGAGCCTACACGGGACTCTCGTGCACTATCCTATCGCTAAATGTTCAAAGTAGAGCCGATCCGAGTTCTGCGTGGGGCCGAAGATCCTAAGCTTCTCTTCAGACCGCGCACTACGAGTATATGCGAGCCCACGTAGACACTCACATCCTCCTTCCTCTATCACAAGCACATCAAATTTAATATCACTAACTTGGATCATTCATTCTAAATTTCGACAAACTTTTACTTTTTTACGAATATATAGCAAAAAATCTTAATCGGTTTAGCCGATTTGGAGAATCTGCGCCTATTGCCCTTAATTTATCCTTTTTTTACCTGGGGAAATGCATTTACGCATCCCGCCTATCCGGGGAACTAGGACGGGTATGACGGACTCCCGGGAACCGCCCGGACTACCGTCTAAAACCACCAGGGTATGCCCATCACGCAGCATTAGTGGCGGTGACACGGGATCGCCAAGGCACACAACTGCGAACACCGCCTGCTGCAACAGCCGAAGCTGTTCCCTCACTGCTGAGGCAAGCGTCTCCCACCCGTCGGCAAGCGTGCAGGGCGAGACCACACACTTGCCGACCAAAGGACCTCCACGCTGGGAGAGAGTGAAAAACCCCGGATTCACCCCCTCAGGTCCCCTTGTGACTTTTTAAAGAGGTTTTCTCCCTCGCAGTCACCACCCGGCCCCGGCCTGACGGTGTCAGTCCCCGCTCCCGACCATAGCGGCCCTCTGCCGAAGCTAGGGTTACGGGTCCGTAGTTATTTTTACAGGCATACGGCATGGCCTGTCCCTCTCGCCGCACCTGGGGAGTCTTGCGAATGCGGAACCCCCCATCCCCCCATTGGTCGCATCTGGAGTGTCCTCCGCTAAACAGAGGAAAACCCAGAGCGACCCCGTCTCCGGGTTATTGGTAGCACCGGTAAACGATCCCTCCGAAAATGAATCACTTACCGTTGCCTCCAGGGCGCACCGGCCAGAACCCTTCCCCTTCCCCCAGACCCGCGAGGGAAGAGCCCAGACACTCGTGGAGGTTACCCGACTAGCGCCCCCCCTTAATTTACCCTAAATTTTTATACCTTATCCTTTCCGTCGTGGCCACCATATTAATTGCGCTCTGCTCTGCATATAATTTAGTGAACCCGTTTTGGAATAAATGTGCTTTTCAGAGTTCTGTAGCCCCGAAACAACGTAATCGGGTCCCGTCGGGTCGTTTAGTAATAGGGTCCCGTTTTTACAACGTGTAAAAGCGAGACCCTATTACTAAGACTTCGCTGTCTGTCACCAGGCTGTATCTCAAGAACCGCGATAGTTAGACAGTTGAAATTTTCACAGATTATGTATTTCTGTTGCCGCTATAACAACAAATATTAAAAACATATGGATAATGGTACGGAACCCTTCGTTCGCGACGGTCCCGCTCGCACTAAGCCAGTTTTATAACATAACACGATAGTTTTATCCATGCGTAGTGTGTCCCATGGCATATTCACGTCGTGTATCGCCGATAAGTTCTAACTACACAATAATACCTACTTTAACCGAAACCATAATATTTAGATAAGCAGACCTGTTTGGGGGACATATGACTTAAGCCTACTCTTCCGTGGCGCGTATAAAGAGCAAAAATTCTACTCTTAGCAGTTCATGAGTAGTTATAGGTAGAGAAGTTACTATCACTTACTCAGTCATCACTTTTTAAAGAGTTATATCACGGTATTCTATCCATGAGGATTCACAAAGTTCCTTACTATGTTATTCTGTTTCATCATACCTACAGCTCTCAGCAGTTCATACACAGAAGCTACTCAGAAAACACTATCAAAAGAAACACGACACGTTAATGCATATATATATGTGCTCTCGCAAACTTCCCTATGGCGCTGATTTGCTCCATAATCAGGCCTTCAGCAGTTCATGTGAAGAGGTTTCTCAATTCATACCAGCCAAACAATCGAAACACGGTTCACTAAATGATCACCTCAATAAGATTCCCTGCAATATTGTTCTGATCCATCATCAGACCCTTAACATACCATGTGCAGAAACTACTCAGCAGACTCAATGAAAAGAGCCCAAACACGGCCAAATACCTATATGCCTTCGAAAGGTTCTGTGTGATGTTATTTTACTCCATCATCAGACCCTCAGAAGTTCATTTACAATCGCTGCTAAGCAAACATAAACAAAAGGGCCCAAAAACGAACAGTAAGTAATCGAACCCCTGTACAGTTCCCTACTATGTTTTTTGCTCCATCATCTGATCCTCAGAGTTCAAGTACATGTACTCTTTACCCAGCACTATCGAAATCATCCACGGTGGTGAAGTTGTTCCGGAGAAAATGCGCTCAAACCAGCACAAACGCACTTTCAAGCAAAAAATGTTTACTGCAGCGCCCCCTGGCGAGTTATGGTCGTAACAATTATTATGGGGTTCGTCCCGAATGAACCACGAACCCATTGCAGAGAACCGTATCCAATTCGGTCAAGCCGTTTTGGAGATATTGAGGTGCACACACAAACAAACAAACAACCTCTCACCCTAAACGCATATACCTTCTCCGTTCCGTCGTGGGTAAAAAGAAAGGAGAATGGACATAAATTTATTTAGAATCGTACATCATCCTTATATTAGCGTTATCCCAGTTCACTAGCATCATGAAGGATGCCCGTGGTCCACTACCTAATCCTAAGAATTGGCGTAGGCTCTAGTTTCTACGGAAGCACCTTCCGACCTGACCTTCCGACCCAAGGTGGAAACTAGACTTTATTGGGATTAGGCTTGTCAAGTGAGTGAGCAACTTGACTGTTAGAAGTTCTCAAGCCGCCCGTAGGCCTCTAACTTGGCTTAACGACTGCTGTCATAGACAGCAGCCGGGATCAACAGCTTAACGTGCCTTCCAAAGCACGCGAACGCTCAGTAAGTAATCACTTAAAACGGTCACCCATCCAAGAGCGGACCTGGCCCCACGTTGCTTAACCTCGCACACCCAGGAGCGCTCCCCACTCTACTTATACGTAGTATCTACTATCTCTATAGGTTTATCAAACGGACGATTTTATTTTTATCTCATATTTCTTACCTAACTGGATTAGCTATTAATAAATTCAAAAATTATGTAAAGCGAAAATTATATCGAAAGCATATTATAGCACACACGACTACATTTATGATAAAACACCATGGGATTAATTGTGACTGAAATATTAATGAATTAATCATTATGGCATTAGATATTAATATTATCTTATTATTTTCTTTTGACATATTGATTTTATTCTAGAAAGATTTCTTTTTTTACATCTTATACATTTTTATTTTCTTAATATTATTATTTATGTTTTGACGATCCTATTGTAAATTTTACTACATAATTATTTCTTATTTTGACATGTCTACAACAATACAATATTTATTGTAAAGAATAATAATAGCATCAATAAATTGCTCTATATAATTAATTAATATATATGTTAATACATGTTATAACTGACGATTCGAAAGTGCTTGTTGCTAGGCCTATTTGAATAAATAATTTTTTGAATTGAATTTGAATTTGAACTTATTGGCCTAGCTATATTATGAACTGTCCATTTGTTTCAGTTCGCTGTGGACGAGGAGGCGGGAAAGAGACAGATATACCACCGCTATTGCATGGAGAGAGCGGCAGCGCATATGACCCATATCTTCACCACAGTGTCAGATATCACAGGTATACATAATTATAAATTCAAAAGTGTATTCTCAAAAGGGGTAGGCAGAACTCAGGACTTAAAGATTTTATTTGCAGCGCCACTCTGCCATTTGTAGTTTTAAAGACGGTATGAGAAAATGGGAAACTCAAAATAACTCTTTACGGACTAGTAAAGGCGAAATAGTCGTTCTTGGGAAATTGTATTGAATTCTAAAATAAAATTCTAGAATCGATTTCTAGTCGCTGTATCGCTATCTGAAGGTTGTCTGGTAGAGATCGCTTTTTAGCCATAAGTCCGCCTGTTGTTACCTACGTACCTAATTCCCATTCATGTTTTACCCTTGTAAATATTTCAGTGTAGTGCACACTGCACAGTAAAGTATTTTATTATTATTATTAATAAGTCTTAACACAATACTGCACTTACCGATTCTAAAGTCATAACTGTAGTTAAATAATTATTATAAAAGTATATTGGTAAACGATACGAGAGGTGTTTGGCAGTCATAGTCATAGTCATTTATTCACATAACAATATACATTGTGTTTGAAAATAATAATTTTAAATTATAATAATGTTGAATGTACTAAACTAAAGAAATTATAATAAATACAACAGAATTCGATAAAACAAATGTTTTATGATATGAATGTTTTATAATGTTTAAATAAATATTTCAGACACAAATATAAAAACTAAACTTCAACTATATTAACTGTAAACTTTAATACTAAATTTAAAAAACTAAAACATGTTTCTATTCTTAATTCGATTCATTTAAAATACAATACATATAACATAAGATAATTTATTTAAAATATAATTTGAAAATAATATGTCCTTAGTTTAAAAATAATCTCAAAATCCTAATATATAATGTTAATTACCATTTCAAACTAATTAGCACTTAAACCCTATGCTGACAAAAACTGCTCAATCGACTAGAAATTGATTTTTTCTCATGGTAGAGTTTTATTTTTCCGAACCGCTGGTAGTTTAATATTGCAGCCTGCTATGCCTTGCACAACATTATTCATACTGTTGATCTTAATTTAACTAAGAATGTAAAAGCCGAGACACACCGAATGCTTGCGCAGCACGTGCGCGCTGTATCGTATGAAATGTCATAGTAGATGACACACACCGCTTGCGGTGTGCTATCTATAATGACATTTCATACGATACAACGGGCACGCGCACGTGCTGCGCACGCATTCGGTGTGGCTCGGCCTTTAAGTCTTTAAAGTAGACGTCGCTACACGCTTCCCCAAGGCAAAGTTCTGTCCTGACTTGACGTGGTGAGATGGGTTTGCTCTTTGAAGTGAACTATGATGTCGCACCACAGATATCAAAGTAAAGCAGATCCGCTCATTTAAGTTCAACGATTTCTGTACATCTGATCTATTCTTACTAATGCACAAATCAGTAAGTTTGAGAGAGACAGATAAGCGATATCATCCCCTGGTGGTCTAGGTCGTAGTTTTAGGACATACCCGGGTCCATCAATAGCTCAGTTGTTGTAATATAATCTTGGTTTCAGGTTACGAAGCGGAGCACCTGTTAAAACGCAAGGCGGACTTCATCACCCCCAACGGGCTGAATGTGAAGAAGTTCTCTGCACTGCATGAGTTCCAGAACCTTCATGCGTTGGCCAAGGAGAAGATACATGAGTTCGTCAGGGGACATTTTTACGGGTAAGTCTTCTTTTTTTAATTTGACATGAAATCAAAGAGTTACTAACAAACTGCTAACAATTTCACGTACTTCAGGGTTCGAAAGGATAATTATCAATGGTAGTTTTCTTGATAATTATTGTGATTTTATAATTATCGATTTGATAATAACCTGATGTATTTCTGAATGGGCTCGCTAAACGTCAACGTCTATGTCAATTTCTGGAAGCAGTTCTACGGATAGTTATCGGATAGTTATCGCGATAATTATCAATATCTTGATAATTTCGAATCCTGACATTCTTATAAGTTATGTCATTTTTTCGACTATGCAATGACGAACTTGTAACAGTCACTCAATGATTTCATGACATTTACAAGGTTTTTAATAGTTAATCCACGATTACACAACACGTTCTTATGACATTCACTAAATATAATTATGACGTTCACACAACGAAATTACTTTTTTTTGTATACTGTTTGGTGTATATGTATTTGCATAAATTTATTACTTCGACCTACATTACATACTCGTATAGGTACTTACTATATGCTTTGACGTGTATTTTTTACATTACCAATAAATTATGACTATGATTATGACATTTATTGACACTCAGTTAGGCTGGGTTGCACCGACTTACGATCACAGACTGATCAACGTTAAATATGGCGCCGGTAGCTGTCATCCCATAGAAACTTGTCAAACTTTCCATACATTCAAATTTTAACGAACACAGCTTACGATTACAGATGGTTTGGTGCAACCCAGCCTTAATGTTCTTATGACTTTCCTACAATGATTTTATGACATTCCCACAATGCCCTTATGACTTACAAGTTGTTCTTATCCCACTCAATATTCTTACGAGGTTCACTCAACGATGTGAATGTAGTCACTTAACAATCGTTTAGTATTCATTCACTTAACGTTCTTTTGACTTGCACTCAACAATCTTATGACATTTTCCCAAGAATGCTTTGGCATATAGCTACTCAAAGATCGTATCATATGACGCTCACTCAGAAATTCTATGACATTCATAAAATCGTATGATATAAATCATCGATGAGACAAACAGAAACTTGTAAGTGATGTCATCATCATCATCATATTAAGCGAGGGACTTCCAGTGCTGGACATAGGCCTCTCCCAATGCCACAATGACCGGTCCTGCGGCATCAGTCCACCTTGTGGGTGATAAGTGATTGTAAGTTACTTAAGAGGGCGCAGTACGCTCCGTTCTCCATACAAACGTATTTATGCTCTCATTTTAAAACGCCATACTAGAATAACATGAAACTTTGTATACACAACGGGATCCAGCATATCTAGGTCGGAAATTAGTTTCTGTTGCTAGTAATTGTAAAAGAAAAAAAATACAACGGTTTTTTGAGTTTTTTACGGCTTGTATGAAAACCTTAATAATCGTTGTATTTTTTCTCCATTATAATTTCAAGCAACAGATATGCCGGATCTCATTGTGTATACAAAGTTTCATGTTATTCTAGCATGGCGTTTTAAAATGAGAGCATAAATACGTTTTTATGGACAACCGAACGTACTGCGCCCTCTTAAGTGATGTATTTGTCCGCAGACACTTCAACTTCGATCTGGACAAGACGTTGTATTTCTTCATCGCCGGTCGGTACGAGTTTGGCAACAAGGGAGCCGACATCTTCATCGAGGCTTTAGCTAGGTTGAATCATTATTTGAAGGTAAGAACGAGGATAATATATTTCATCGATTTCATATCATCATCACCATCGTGATGAACATCAGTCATTAATTATTATTACTATCTTTATTCATTTTTAGCATTTTTTTTATCTTTTTTCTGCTTAGGGAGGTATTCCACTCATCCAATATCTTTGATCAAACAAATTGGATGATTTCATCAAACTTGGATGGGACCCCGACATTTGATCAAAGATTCCGATGACAGTTAAATCAATATGGCTACGCATGAAAATAAAAAGACTTGGACAAAGATATTTGGATGAGTGGAATGGGCTTCTGTCAAAGAAATTTGATCAAAGATTGGACAAAGATATTGGACGAGTGGAATACCACCCTTAGGTTAGGGTTTTTTCAACAAATTTATTTTAAAACTAAAATACAAAAATACTCCTACACAATATAAAGAAATACAAACAAATAAAGTGAGGGGGGAGGGGGACTAAGCTACTCTGGCTCAAGTATTTGGCGATATGCGTGCTCCGGTATATTTGGTCTCGGAAGATGGCCTGACCAATTTGATCGCTTTGGCTGAGTCAGTGTTAATGACTATTTTGGATGTTTTTGAGTATTTGGTGATCTTGACTGCTACGTACTATATGACGCTGAATGTATAAAAATTAACGTGCAAACAATTTACTAATTAAATACTCTTTGTTCAGGCCGCAGGCTCCGACGTGACAGTGGTAGCGTTCCTGATATTCCCCGCGAAAACGAACAACTTCAATGTGGAGAGTCTCCGCGGTCACGCGGTCACCAAGGCGCTTAGGGACACCATTAGCGACATACAACAGAAGGTCGGGAAGCGGATGTACGACATCTGCCTCAGGTGAGTTTAACACCGTCATTGTCATCGTCTTATTTATCGTCATTGTTGTCAGCACCATCGTCATTACATCACCATCATAACAGTCACTATCTACATCAACGACATCCGCATTATAACCACCATCATTGTCGTCCTCATCATTGTCATCGCATCTTAGCGGCGCTCGACATAATTCCCCTGAAAACGGACAACTTTAATGTGGAGAGTCTCCGTGGTCACGCGGTCACCAAGGCGCTGAGGGACACCATTAGCGACATACAGCAGAAGGTCGGCAAGCGGATGTACGACATCTGCCTCAGGTGATTTTAACACCGTCATTGTTATCAGCTTCGTTATCATCATTGTTGCCAGCATCATCGTCATCACCATCATAATGATTTCTATCATCATCACCGAAACGACGTCTGCCTCGCGAAAACGAACAACTTTAATCTGAAGTATCCGACGTGGCATTCATTATCATAATCATCGTCGTCGCCATAATCATCACCATAATAATCATTATGTTCGTCATAGAGAACGTCATCATTATGATCATCATAGTTATCTTCGGATTGTGTTATATTATAATTTATATCATAATTTCTGAATACAAATCAATATACTGACTTCATATCTATTCCGATCAGTCTGCTTAAGAAATTGAAAAACTGGCAGAAAGTACAACTGACAGACTTGCACTTCTGGCAGAAGGTTCTACATGCAGGTTCTGCTCTACGCGGTTTTATTATATGTTTAACAATGTTTGTATTGTTATAGAGGCCATCTTCCTGAGCCCTCAGACCTTCTCCATAAGGACGAGACGGTTCGTCTAAAGCGCTGTTTATACGCGCTGCAGAGGGACGGGCTGCCTCCTGTCACCACGCATAATGTGGTAAGTTCACTGGTACTATTACGGTTGGAATATGGGGCATTTGAGTGGCGGAAACCCGTGAGCCTTTGAAGGAAATATAAAGGAGTCGCTAGTACATTTACATTAATTTACATTACATTACATTACCTACAAATCACGACTCGAAAGGCTACAGCAGAGGTTTTTAAAATACCTTAATTATCGTACTATAAATGCATCTATCAGTTATAGTAATAGTTGTAAGCGATATAATGGTATGGGCTTAGAAGATAGAAGAGTCATGCTGGATATGGGTTTGCGGGTTTGCTCTATGACATCGTCAGAGGTTGTGTAGATTGCCCTGACCTCGTATCAGAAATTAAATACTTTACACCCAAAACAAATACCAGGTATCCACGCCTTCTTAGTCTCCCTCGCTGTCAAACAAACTACGGTAAGAATTCGGTAATATGTAGAATGTCTAGGACGTACAACAATCAGTTTAATGATATTGACCCATTTGTGTATAACAACAAAAAACATTCAAATGTGCAATTGCAAACAAAATTAACAAGATTAATGACGAGGAATGAACACGCTCATACACACACACACACACACACACACACATTATAAAATGTACATAATTCTAAGCAAATTCGTAGGTTTTTTTTATATGTATCTGTTAGGGAGACCTGTCATTGGCTTCACAAGTCTATTTTTTCTATGTCAAAAGCTGTTGGTCTTCTAATAAAATAAATAAATAAGTACAGTCAGCCTCACAAGGGGCTGATCACCTTTGTACCTTGTCGCTTTAAGAGCGCTTTACTAAAATGTAACAGGTCCACTAGTACCACTCGTAAATAATTATTTAAATTTAACGATAGACATTGAAAAAAGGAGGCCACTATGTAAAGTATCTCGTATTTAAGTACCTTTTGAATACATCAAACATTTTGACGACCTGTTTAGCCTAGTTGGTAGTGACTCTGCCTCCGATGCTAGAGGTCCCGGGTTCGAATCCCGGCCAGGGCATTTATTTGTGCATTTTTCACGGATATTTGTTCTTGGGTCTTGGATGTTTTCTATGTATTTAAGTATGTATTTATCTATATAAGTATGTATATCGTCGTCTAGTACCCATAGTACAAGCTTCGCTTAGTTTGGGACTAGGTCGATTTGTGTAAGATTGTCCCCCAATATTATTATATTATTATCCCCCAATATTATAACTAGTTTTTGCGTTGCTGGATTAGTCGATCTATGCGTTCAAATTCAAATTCAAAATTATTTATTTGTAAAACACGGTAAAATGACAGGTCTTAAAAATAAACAAGAGTCCATCGTATTCAACCTGCATGCAGGTGTACAAATTATACATGTAATGAATGCAATGTGATACTGGGAGCACCACCGTTAGGTACATATAGGTACAAACTATTACAATATATATTTATAATTAAGTATTATAACTGATTCTGTAATGTCAAATATTCCTTTATATCATAAAAAAACATTTTTCTTGAAGCCAATGTGTCAGTTTCCTTTTAAATGCATATTTTTTTATTTTCATTTCGTGACGTAACTTATTATATAGGGTTATACACATATTATAGTAATTCATTTTATAAATGCGCGAGTCGCAGCGGGGCTGATACAGTAGATTCTTGTATTGGGCCCTTGTATGTCTTGAGCTTGTCTCACTACGGGATGTAAAGTTGTTTTGGTTATCTTTAACAAAACGTTAAAAGTAATAAAAAACCGGCCAAGAGCGTGTCGGGCCACGCTCAGTGTAGGGTTCCGTAGTTTTCCGTCCGTCACATTAAGTTGACATATTAAGTACAGAAACACAAAACCTTTGAAAGCACGTCATTTCAATGTGATTTTGTAGAAATGACAGGTACAATAAACACCTGTTTATACGGTTAAATTACAAACTTAGTTCAGAAATTATTTTTGTAATTTTTTCAAAAACTATTCAACCTATCAAGTTCAAAATAATTTTCCTACAAAGTTTTTATAAAGTTCTACTTTTGAGATTTTTTTCATATTTTTAAAACTTATGGTTCAAAAGTTAGAGGGGGGGGGGACACATTTTTTTTTACTTCTGGAGCGATTATTTCCGAAAATATTAACATTATCAAAAATGATTTTAGTAAACCCCTATTTATTTTTAAATACCTATCTAACAATATATCACACGTTAGGGTTAAAATGAAAAAAAAAATCACTCCCCACTTTACGTATAGGGGAGGTACCCTAATAAAATATTTTTTTCCACTTTTTATTTTACCACTTTGTCGGCGTAATTGATATACATATTAGTACCAAATTTCAGCTTCCTAGTGCTAACGGTCACTGAGATTATCCGCGGACGGACGGACAGACGGACGGACAGACGGACGGACAGACATGGCGAAACTATAAGGGTTCCTAGTTGACTACGGAACCCTAAAAACGGTCGTTTTATTTTTGAACTGTCATACTAAATGTCTAACGAGTGAAAGCGACAAAGTCCCAAAGTGTCCAGCTACTTATGAGGACAACTGTACTATCTAAAAGAACTACTATCTAGAATACGATTATATGTGACAGTTGTTTCATACGACGACCTGTTTAGCCTAGTTGGTAGTGACTCTGCCTCCGAAGCTAGAGGTCCCTGGTTCGGATCCCGGCCAGGGCATTTATTTGTGCATTTTTCACGGATATTTGTTCTTGGGTCTTGGATGTTTTCTATGTATTTAAGTATGTATTTATCTATATAAGTATGTATATCGTCGTCTAGTACCCCATAGCACAAGCTTTGCTTAGTTTGGGACTAGGTCGATCTGTGTAAGATTGTCCCCCAATATTATTATTATTATACGAGTATACCCACGAGCGATATTGAACCGTTAAGTTTAAGGAGAAACCTTGCCTTTTTCCTTTTGCGTATTCTATCGATTGCGTAATGGATTTTGCTCCGAAGAAATGTTCGACATGATGCCCACGGCTGCCTCTTACCATCTCACCGCTCGCCGTCGGCAGGGCATTCATCCTTAATATTGTTTTCTTCTTCCAGGTCGATGACTGGAGCGATCCAGTACTAAACGGCGTGAGACGTTGTCAAATGTTTAACACTATCAACGATAACGTTAAAGTAAGTAAAAGATACATTTTCTATCATCATCATCATCGTGTGTCAGCCGAATGACCACTGCTGGACATAGGCCTCCCCCAAAGACTACCACGATGACTGGTCCTGCGCCACCCGCATCCAGCGGACACGCGCGACCCTTACCAGGTCATCAGTCCACCGTGTGGGGGGCCTGCCCACGCTTCCGGTACGTGGTCGCCACTCGAGAACCTTTCCGCCCCAACGGCCATCGGTTCTATGTGCTATATGCCCCGCCCACTGCCACTTAAGTTGAGCGATTTGAAGGGCTATATCGGTCACTTTGGTTCTGCTGCGGATGGCCTCGTTCCTGATGCGATCTCGCAGAGAAACTCCCAACATAGCCCTCTCCATTGCTCCTTTTATTCAATGATGTAAGGCCAGTCCAGTAGACCACTTTATGGTTTAAGATTTCTCGTTTCTTCCGCACTAATTGACGACCTGTTTAGCCTAGTTGGTAGTGACTCTGCCTCCGAAGCTAGAGGTCCCGGGTTCGAATCCCGGCCAGTGCATTTATTTGTGCATTTTTCACGGATATTTGTTCTTGGGTCTTGGATGTTTTCTATGTATTTAAGTATGTATTTATCTATATAAGTATGTATATCGTCGTTTAGTAGTCTATTTAGTACACATAGTACAAGTTTTCATCAATTTGGGAGTAAGTCGATTTGTGTAAGATTGTCCCCAAGTTATTTATTTAATTCATTCACTTAGCCATCGTTAGACAACCCAGTATTACATCGTAATAACCTATAAATTTTCATACGACTTACATAAGAATACATAATTCAATCTTCGAAAAATATACTTAACAGAAATCGGAAACAATAAGACACTAGTATCTTAACTTGAAGATGCAGTCTGCTTGGTCAAGAATAAGGTTTGGAGATGTAATGGTCAAAAAAAGGAACTAAAAAAAACTGAAGATGTCAAGGTCCTCCAAACGTCAAACGAAACTATTTGAAATATATATTTTGCGTGAGAAAATTTTGCCCAACAGTCTCAGCATCAACATTTACTTATATTTCAGGTAATCTTCCACCCAGAGTTCCTGACCTCAACGAACCCTCTATTCGGCCTCGATTACGAGGAGTTCGTCCGCGGGTGCCACTTGGGCGTGTTCCCGTCGTACTACGAGCCGTGGGGCTACACGCCCGCCGAGTGCACCGTGATGGGCATCCCTAGCATCACTACCAATCTATCAGGTACTCATTACCAGTTATAACTAGGAGCCCCTTCTAGACTCTTGCTGACATGTCAGGTAAAAATAACTTTCGAGTGATCCTACCTGACTGCGTCAGATACAGAAAGCATGATGTTATAATATTGAAATACTTGATGGTAGATGACCTAAATAGTGATGGAATGACGTAGGAATAGAAGAGGAAGAAAGATAGAAAGAAAGAGATAGGATAGTCCGTATCTTTTTCTACCACAAATTGTAGTATAAGACCTGACCTCAACGAACAATCTATTCGGCCTCGACTACGAGGAGTTCGTCCGCGGGTGCCACTTGGCCGTGTTCCCGTCGTACTACGAGCCGTGGGACTACACGCCCGCCGAGTGCACCGTGATGGGCATCCCTAGCATCACTACCAATCTATCAGGTACTCAGTACCAGTTATAACGTTTAAATGACACAACGACCAACACAACATAACTACTGCAACTTCATACCAAATCGCACTACGCGTAATTCCGTTATTCGCGCCAGGTAATATTAAATACGCAACTTTCGGGTGATCCTACCTGACTGCGCCAATTGTAGTATTTTGAATGAAAATATATATAAATTAATTTTGATGATTTGTCGGTTTTAATAAAGTAGCAATTGAGCCGAACTCACAAACTAAGATCTAATAAGAAAATCTAATAAGAGCTGAATAGTGATCGGGTGAGGTAGTAATGGAAGAGAAACAGAGATCGAAAGTAAGAGATATGATAGTTCCTATCTTTCTTGCGCAATACGTGTCAGGTAATTTTAAATAACTTTCGTCTGATCCTACAGGACTGCGCCAGAAACCAGAAATGTTAGAGTAAATTAAAATACTTGACTGAAGAAGAGCTAACCAGTGATAGGATGAGGTAGAAATGGAAGAGGAAGAGAGATAGAACAATAGACATAAGATAGAGATAGAAAGATAGACATATGATAGGGATCACTTTGGCCATGTCAGGACTATAAAAAATAAGGAATTACAAATAAAAAAAATAACACACCATAGTTGACAAAGCCAAGCTAAAAACTAAAGTAACATTGTAAATACTATTTAAATAAATAATAAATAATAATATATACTGGGGGACAATCTTACACAAATCGACCTAGTCCCAAACTAAGCAAAGCTTGTACTATGGGTATTAGACGACGATATACATACTTATATAGATAAATACATACTTAAATACATAGAAAACATCCGAGACCCAGGAACAAATATCCGTGATAAATGCACAAATAAATGCCCTGGCCGGGATTCGAACCCGGGACATCAAGATTCGGAGGCAGAGTCACTACCAACTAGGCTAAACAGGTCGTCATCATTTACTAGAGAAATGAATGAGAATGTGAGAATTTTATCCTTAACCCCTTAATAATAACGTCTAATATTGCAGGTTTCGGTTGCTTCATGCAAGAGCACATAGCCGACCCGATGTCGTACGGCATCTACGTGGTGGACAGACGGTACATATCCTTGGAGGGTTCCGTTCAACAGCTGGCGCAGTACTTATTCGACTTTACCAAGTAAGTGTATGCCACTTAGAGCATTTAACACGGAAGATGACATTAATATACTTACCCATATGCCAAAAGTATTAAAAACTACTTCATTAATCGATTATACGTCAGTCTGAAATCGTTCTCGGCGTGTGAAGAGCTCCGTCAAAATGTTTCTGACCCAAAAACAGCACATATTTTAAAATAAAATCAAGTGGTAGGTGAAAGAAATAGACCAAAAGAATTGGAAAAATACGGGTTGCCTACTGACTATCAAATAACAGATGAGGGTATGTCACTCCACTTGCTCCCATTTTTAAACTTGGCAACGTAATAGTACACATGTAGTTCAGTAGTGAATAATGAGTTCCTATCGGCTAAACTAGACTCGAAGAAGTGTCAATCAATTACCGTATTATTTAACATCCAGACAAAATACTACCAGTTTTCATTCTGACATTTGGCATTAAGAGGGCGCAGTACGCTCGGTGCTCCATACAAACGTATTTACGCTCTCATTTTAAAACGCCATGCTAGAATAACATTAAACTTTGTATACACAATGGGATCCGGCATATCTAGGTCGAAAATTAGATTCTGATAGCCACTTCGGGTCAGGTCGTTTTCCGAGTTTAGCCGACGTGAAAGCATTCACTACGTCTGTAATATGGCATATGCTTTCACTAACTGCTTAATTGTGGAGCGTTCGTGGCCCTGCGGCGCCCGCGTACCGCGTGCGATATGCGAGGTTAAGCAATGTGGGCGCAGGTCAGTTCTTGGATGGGTGACCGCTTTGAGTGGTTACTAACTGAGCGCTCTCGTGCTTTGGAAGGCACGTTAAGCCGTTGATCCCGGCTGCTGTCTACGACAGCAGTCGTTAAGCCAAGTTAGAGGCCTTCAGGCGGCTTGAAAACTTCTAACAGTCAAGTTGCCCACTCACTTGACAAAGGGGGGTCGAAGTTGCACCACGTCCGTAGGGAGTACCCACCGTAACCCTGCACGTGACCCCTGGGTGGTGCTAAAAGTGCAACATAAACTGGCAACCGTACTTGCCTTCTCGAAGATCTCACGGTTCGTAAATAAATGCCATACGATTTAAAAAAATACTGCTTAATTTTTACTAACAACCGAAAAAATTAGTACATTAGTTTTTTAAAAAAATCATGCCAGGTTCTTGCTAAGCAACCCCTGTGCGTTTTATCAATCTAAATATCTGTTATCCATTATGTAATCATCATTATCGGGGTTAATAAAAAAAAATGGGGCACAATATCGCTTACCATCAGGTGACTTGTGGTCAAGCGCAAACCTATCCAGTAAATAAATAAATAAATATTAGGGGACAATTTTTACACAAATCGAACTAGTCCCATAGTAAGCTCAATAAGGCTTGTGTTATGGGTACTAGACGACGATATATTTAATAGATATATACTTAAATACATAGAAAACATCCAAGTCTCAGGAACAAATGTCCCTGCTCACCACAGAAACAAATGCCCTTACCGGGATTTGAACCCAGGACCTCTAGCTTCGGAGGCAGTGGCACTACCAACTAGGCTAAATAGGCCGACAAAAAATCCAAATCCGAAATCCAGTGTAAAAAAAAAACTTTTCCTTGTTGCTCCTTAATATGGTTACGTCTACTGAGTCACTCACTCTTTAAAACCGAGATTTTATAGGGTTGTACCTACCAAACACGAGTTTTAGTGATAATAATAAACCCAGTCTGACGTGGGTCATCTCTGGAGCAAGCTTGAAGTCCATGATAGAACATGTTTTCTAAGAAACTCGCTTACTGTTGTCTCCTTGCTGATGGGACAGAATAACAATAAGGAAAAGTTGATTGACCCAATCGAATAACAGATGAGGGTAGATATTGCTTATCCGGATCTTGCTCTATAGATCAAGGTGTGCCGATTTTTTTACTAAATTAGTCTTTTTTTTTAAACAGAATGTCAAGAAGGCAGCGTATCATTCAGAGGAATCGTACCGAACGACTTTCCGACCTCATGGATTGGAGAAACCTTGGAATTGTGAGTATTTTGATATAAACCCCTAATACCCTATATATTCATCATCATCCTAGCGTTATTCCCAGTACAGTTACATTCTGAAGGATGCCTGGGGTCCGCTACCTACCTTCCAACCCAAGGGGGAAAATAGACCTTATTGGAATTAGGTTTGTCAAGTGAGTGGGCAACTTATGCCCTATATATTCTGAATGTATATTTATTACAAAGTTTTACTGTGTACTACTTTATTTCACAAATAATTTTGTCAAATATTGTCCGATTAGGGTCAGTCAGACTACAGTATGGGGTTCTTCAAGAAAGGAGTGTTTAAATTCTTAAAGGGTCGGCAACGGGCATGTGACATCCCTAGGAGTGGCAGGCGTCCATAGGCTGCGGTGACCGCTTACCATCAGGCGGGCCGTACGCTTGTTTGCCACCGACGTGGTATTAAAAAAAAGTCACATTAACGCGGAAGTTACCTAGATAAAAATTTCAATTATTTGGTACAAAGAACTATGAACCAGAGGGGCGGGTTTGAGTCCCGTTTTGCACTGCTTGCGAAAACATGGTTCATTTTCTCTTTTCATTTTTCATTCTGTATAGTTTTCTGTTCGCTGTGCTTCTACTTTGGAGACTGGTCTGAATCTGAATTAATAAATAACACATATGGACGGTAGCTTTAAAAGTTTTGCAATTACCGTGCTATTTGTCTTGGTAGACCACATAATAATTAATAGTAACTTACGTACCTTGGCAAAATAAGAGGTGATGGAAGCTTCAGAGTCCGGGAGAACATCGAAATTGAAAATCTTGTGGCTACACAATATTATCGGAAATATGAAAGTGCAATTCAATATATCACATTTCTCCATCTATAAACCTACAATTGCTAAAAGTGGCACTGAAATTAATTTTCGTGTGCTCTGCCTGCCTACCCCTTTTGGGAGTATCGGCGTGAGTTTATGTATGTATGTATATGAAAGTGCACCGTCTCCGCTGACTCGCCTACGTGGAAAGGATGGGTGAAGATCAGAGCGCCAAACTGGCCTATCTGAGCCATCCACTAGGGAGGCAACCCATCGGACGTCTCAGGTATCGGTGGAACGATGGCGTCATACTCGTATCAGACCTGCGCCTTCTCCAAGCGAACAGGCGGGAAATGGCGCAAGCTCGGACTAAGGCTGGGTTGTACCAAACCGAATGTGAATGTATCGAAAGTTTGACAAGTGTCTATGGGATGACAGCTGCCGGCGCCATATTTAACGTTGATCAGTCTGTGATCGTAAGTCGGTGCAAACCAGCATAAGTGCCGACGACTCGTGTCGGAGGCCAAGACTCACTTTCTAGTTTCTAGTTAGTTAGTTTTTTACGTACAGAAGGTTGACTATTCAACAAAACTGATATCTGAAAGCTAGAATACACCGAATCGTACTATCCCGCTCTACCGCATGGCCCGTGCTCTGTCGTCTAGTTAGGGTTGTCTGTGCGTCAACGCCGTCACCTAGTAACGAGTCTACACTACGTTGCTGTCGCTGTCCGGCGGTGTCAGCCGCGTTTGGATGAATTGACACCCTGGGGGTGTGAGAGAGCCGAAGTATTGCTGAAGTGTTATGAAGAATATGCCTGCCGAGACTAAAAGGACTACCTAAAATAAAACACTTAGGTCGTTAAAATAAAGAATGTAGGGCGAAGAAAGGCGAAGGGTAGGGCAAGGCATTCTACATACAAATGTTGTGTAAGTTTTATTCGTTAGTTTTGGAACTATAGCATTTAATTTTATTTTTTGCTTGTACATATTGGATATACGCAGAACCTGGAATTTTTCCTTTATTTCGAAAAAAATAAAATGAATAAAATACAAAAAAAAATAAAGATCACAAAAAATAAACATCAAGCCATAGCTAACAGAAAAATAAGCATATTGACCAAAAATAATAACTGTAGCGCAAACAAAAATGAAGATAAACGTGCACAAAGTTTGTATGGAAAGAGCTTGCCTACCCTTTCGCCTTAAATGGTTTTCTTAACTGCCGCCCGTAGTTTTTACTATATGTTTTTTCATTAGCCATGAAGTTTATAAATAATAGTGGCTGAGGGAGCTATAGACCACGCATTTTTTTTTCAAATTTCAAAATTGTCATTAGGACACCAGACGGTCAAACTGCCTCGCCGATGAACTAAAACTCTATGTGATTATCAAACCTACCTGCTCACAAAAAAATTTACGAAAATTGGCAATAATATTAAATTACAAATAAGAAATGCGACATGTAGACGAGAACAGCCGGAAATCCGGGCCATACAAAAGCATTTTTGCCGAAACGATAACTGCGGGCGATAATTGTCACTTTATGCCCCAAAATGACGTAATATTCCCTTTTCAGTATTACCGCCAAGCGCGCGCCCAGGCGCTCAAAATAGTGTACCCAGACTACATCGACCAAATGGACCAAGAGTTGGGTAAACGTTTCAACTACCCGCGGCCAATCTCCGAGCCTCCCAGTCCTACGCATTCGAGTAAGTAAAATAGACTTTATTAAAATATTATAAAGTAAGTAAAATAGACTTTATTAAAAGGTTCAGATTACATTGACCTATGAATTGTACACTGCTAGTATTGTATGCTACTTATAAGATTAAGTGACGCGGAAACTTGAGTGCGTTTGATGAGTGTTGAGTGACGAGGAAAATGTTGAATGCTTTTTTAGAGAAGTGTTGATTGTAGTTGAAAGTATTGAGTGCGTTTGGTAGTAGTGGAGTGTTGTATGATGCAATTGAGGGAATATTATATGGTAGTTGAGTGGTGAAAAAAATGTTGAGTACTTTAGAGAAGTTTTGTTGAAAGTATTGTGAGCATTTGGTAGGAGTGGAGTGTTGTATGATGCAATTGAGTGATTATTATATGATAGTTGAGTGATGAAAAAAATGTTGAGTGCGTCTTAGAAGAAGCACAATAGTGTAACTTTATTACACCAAAATATTAATCGCTTCACTGGCAAAATACTAGATTTAGAATTATTTACGGAAGAGTTTAATGTAGATGTAGTCTGCTTAACAGAAACTTGGTTAAAGAATCACATGATGAAATTCAATGTAAATAATTACGTATTGGCCAGCGCGTTCAACAGAACTACAGCAGAGGGTGGTGGATCTATTATTTTAGTGAAAAATGGTTTGACTTTTAAGGAACGTAGAGACGTCTCAGGCTGTTCTGTTGATCGTGTTTGCGAGATTGCTTGTGCAGAGATGGATCAGTATCTGATAATTTGCATTTATAAACCACCATCAGGTGATTTAACATCTTTTATGCAAATTATGGAGGATGTACTCAGGAAAGCAACAAGTGGTAAAAAGTCAGTAGTGGTCTGCGGCGACTTTAATATCGATATTTTATCACAATCAGCTGAAAAAGATAAGTACATTACTCTTTTGAAATCTTTCAATTTTGACTACTTGTTTGAAGTACCTACCAGAGTTACTCCGACCTCGGCCACTTGTATAGATAATATTTGGTTAAACAGTTCTCATATAGACAGTAGCATAGTGAATGGAGTTCGTTCGGATCATAAAGCTCAGATGGTCAGGCTACCTTGCGAAGTAAAACATCCAGATCGCGTTATAGAAATAAGACCGCTGAGTAGAAGTAGACTAGAATTACTAAAGTCTAATCTACTAGTCGCCATGCCGAACACCCAGGTAGAATCAAATGATCCGAATGATCAATTCAAAATGCTTCTGAATACAGTGTGCAACGAATTTAATAAGACTTGTAGTAAAAAGCGTATTAAGATAAATAATAAAATGAGATTTAATGAGTGGGCAACTACCGGAATTCGGAAAAGTAGAGATAACTTATACCAACTTTATGAAAGGAGATCTTGCACCACTGACGAATGTTTCCATCAGTATGTTAGGGATTATTCCAAATTGTTTAAAACAGTGTGCACAAAAGCAAAAGCAATGCACTTGAATAATAAAATTAAGTCCTCAGATAATAAAGCCAAGACAGTCTGGAAAATAATAAACACAGAGACTGGGAAGAGAAATAATAGAGAGTTCACAATTTCTTTGAAAGTAAAGGATAATTTAATAACTGATGCAGTAAAAGTAGCTGATGAATTTAATAATTTCTTTTCTAAAATTCCTATAGTCACTACTCAAAGTTTAGCATCATCTACCACAAAAGCTGAATCCCTTCTGAATGACAACGTAAAATTAGAATCACTAACTAATTTCAAATTTCATCATGTTTCTCCTCTAGATGTACTGAAGTCCTTTGAAATGTTAAAAATAAAGAGCACTGAGGACTTATGGGGCGTGTCAGTCAAGGTACTGGAATCTATTCTGGAGGTCGTTGCACCAACTCTAGCTCTCATTTTTAATAACTGTATAGACTATGGCATTTTTCCAGACTTAATGAAATGTAGTAAAGTAGTTCCAATTTTCAAATCAGGTCATAGAGATAATCCTTCTGATTATCGTCCAGTTTCTATCCTACCTGCGTTTAGCAAAATATTCGAAAAAATAATGCTTACGCAATTGGTTTCTCACTTTAATTCTCACAATATTTTGCACGCACAGCAGTTCGGCTTCACGAAGGGTAGGTCAACTACTGATGCAGGTGCAAGTTTATTAAAATTTATTTTGCAGTCTTGGGAAGAGTCGCACGACGCCATCGGAGTGTTCTGTGACCTTTCCAAGGCTTTTGATTGTGTAGATCATGGTACTTTAATTTGTAAACTTAAGTTTTATGGCATCAGAGGGCACGCATTAGATCTCATGAAGTCATACTTAACACAGAGAAATCAAAAGGTAGCGATAAATAAAGCCATTTCGTCAGAGACAGTGGTAGAGATGGGAGTACCTCAGGGGTCTATTCTAGGTCCGTTCCTGTTCCTTGTTTATGTAAATGATCTGCCATATATGGTAAGCCGAAGATCAGGCATTGTAATGTTCGCAGACGACACCTCATTACTGTTCAAGGTAAATAGGAGAGATACTGAACTCATTGAACCAAATAATACCCTCTCCATGATATCTGACTGGTTTGCTGCCAATAACTTAGTATTGAACCCGAAAAAAACGAAATGTATTAAATTCTCTCTTGCGAACTCATCAAACAGAAACTTATATACAAATATTAGACTTAATGGTCAAACATTAGAATTTGTTACTTCTACTGTATTCTTAGGTATTACATTGGACTCAAAATTGCAGTGGGGTTCCCATATAACAGCGATAGGAAGTAGGTTGAGCTCTGCTGCATTTGCAGTCAGGAGAATAAGGCAGCTTACCAATGTGGCAACGGCACGGTTAGTTTACTTTGCTTATTTTAATAGTATAATTACTTATGGTCTTATCTTATGGGGATCAGCTGCAGATATTGAAACTGTTTTTATTTTGCAAAAAAGGGCTATCCGAGCAATTTATAACTTGGGGTCACGTGAGTCATTAAGAGAATTTTTCAAAGAAATAGATATTCTAACCCTGCCGTCCCTATATATATTTGAAATAATAATGTATGTTAGGAAGAATTTGGGCAATTTTCCAACGAACGCTGATAAACCAATAGCCACGAGAAATACTGGGAAACTGAAAGTAACCTTCTATAGACTAGTAAAGGCGAAAAAGTCGTTCTTGGGAAATTGTATCAAATTCTACAATAAAATTCCTAAACACATTACTGAACTTAGTAATTCTAAATTCAAATCTGTAGTAAAACAAACACTTATTTCAAAAGCATATTATAAGATAAACGATTACATCATGGATAGGGATGTTTGGCAGTGATAGCGTCCTGCACGGGTAATCTATCGCGAAAATATGTTTTCTACTGTAGCATTGTTATATCAGTTATTTTGTAGTAGCTGACACTGTAATTTATATTTAACTATACAATGTATATTGTTTTGAAAAAATGACACCTCGCCGAGTTTCTTACGCCGGTTCTTCTCGTGGCAGAGGTTTATTTTTCCGAACCGGTGGTAGTTTATTGACGTTCATAGGTGCATGTAATATGCCTAATTTGAAGAATAAACTACTTTTACTTTTACTTTTTTTTTTTTTAGAAGATAGTTGAATGATGCGAAAAATATTGAATGCTTCAAATAAAGACCACCACCACCACCAGTTGTAAGAGGGAACTATTGAAGGATTTCGTGGACGAGCTTGGTTGTTCCGATAGCTCAGAGGCTAGAGCGATTGGCCGCGTATGCCAGATGTCGCAGGTTCGAATCCTGCTCGGAGCATTAAATTTTTCAATTTTTACCTTTAATTTGAAATTTTCGTTAGCAGCGTTACTGCTTTAGTACAAAATTAATTTTGTTTCAAATAAAATACATAAAAGATACTGGACATATGACATGGAAATTAATTCATCTGAGGAAAATGTTGAGTGCTTTAGGGAGGTGTTGATTGTAGTTGAAAGTATTGTGTGCGTTTGGTAGGAGTGGAGTGTTGTATGATTATTATATGATAGTTGAGTGATAAAAAAAATGTTGAGTGCGTTTTAGAAGATAGTTAAATGATGCGGAAAATATTGAATGCTGCAAATACAATTCATAAAAGATACTGGACATATTGAATGGCATGGTAATTAATTCATCTTAGTGACTTCTCCGGATAATATAAAGTAAGATAAGTGGTCCTACAATACATATATTTATTTATTTATATTATTTTATATTGATATTATTTCAGGTTCTTCTCAAAAGTTTATGTTCCCAAGCGGTAGGTATATAAACGAAACGAAATGTTTATTGTAAACATAATTTAGCATGTAATGAAACATTGTGGAATAACAAATCATTTTGTTTAGGAATAGGTTAAAACATACCTGGAATAACATACATAAACTACGTACACTAGTGGCTCGGTGAGCTGTAGATTTCGGGAGTGATGTTTTATATGTTTTCAACCCCAATATAAATACAATTAAATTTATTGAATAACTTTTGTACAAGTGTTATTACTATAGACTAAATTTTACAGTTAGTTGTACAAAAGTTATTCAATAAATAAAATAAAAAATATATACACCATATACCATATATATTTTATTATATTAATTAAATATATATATATATATATATATATATATATATATATATATATATATATATATATATATATATATTCATCTAAATATAGCAAATACATTATTTCTTGGTAACTAGTGCAAGTAAAGTAATTTATTAAAACTGTAAAATTAAGAGACTAATAAAACAGTAAAAATACAATTAAGTAACATCAATTTAAGGCAGGCATCTCATCTCCTTTCTTACAATTTGCGAAGCTTAGCGGATTTAGCTCTAGTTTAGCATTTAGCCTATTATAAAGAAAAGGACCCAAAAGCACAAAAAATCTTGAGGATAAAGCGTGTTTTTTCTCTCCACATTGGGGGCAAACAATATCTTTACGTCTTTTGTTAGTATAATCTGTGCTGTAAGGGATTGCGGCGTATTGTTTTAAAACTATACTAATACTAACTATAGCACCGCCATTTTGAAAAATGACCGAAAACTAAATCGACAAAAGAATTCCTTATACATTATCGAACCTGCTCACAAAATTTCACGGGAATCGGTTGAGAAAATGCAACCTGTAGATTAGTGAATATCCCAATATCCACCAAACATCCGGACAGACATACGAACTCTTTTGGCCCAAGCAGAAACGGGGGCAGACGCTTGGCTCGCTCAGCCGAAAAATCCTGTATTCCTGGAGGCGGTAGTTTTTTTGTGATATTTATTTTTAACCCATTAACGCCCAAAATAAAACTGGCTGTAATTTACTGGAGTTTATGTTATTTATTAAATACAAACTTGCAAAATTAATCATATACACAGAAATTTTTATTTTTTTCATATATCTCACTTAGAATCCTGTGCGAGTACAGCAGCAGGCGTTAATGAGTTAAATGCGTTTTTAGTAATTTTAGGCCAAAATATGTAAGTGTGGTATTGAAATGACAGGTTGGAAGCATATCCCCCACAACCTGAAAAAATGTGTGACTAATTTACGATTATAATTATTTTAGTTCTACGTTAATTATTAGAACTCGGAAAGGGTGTGCCAGGGCTCGGAAGCGGTTAATCGCAATATCCCGAAATGGTCAATTATTTTGAATTAGTTTATGCTTTTTATGTAGGACTCAATAATGTATTTAGATTTTTACTTCGTAAACGAAAAACCGAAAACTTACCGGTTTTTTTGTATAGAACGAATACCGGTTTTTTGGCCCTGGGGTGTGTGCTATTCTTATGTCATTAATGTCATGTGTAGATATTAATACGGATACACTCTGAAAATGTATATCAAATCAAAACAAAATTTATGTTGATTAACTTTAAAATACATCGGCAAGATTTTGCCGTCATACATTTTAATATATTCACAATAAAGGCCTTATTCGCATTTTTATCTTTTAATGATAGAAATTATAACCAATAATGTCGCACTCAAAGCTCGCAGCAGAAAGGCAACCTAAACAAAATAATTTGATTAGTAATTAAATTACACGTGGGACAATTACCATTAAGTACTAAGGTATGTCCATATTGTCCATGTTATGCAAACTCTCAAACTCAAAAGAGCTTTTTATATTTTATTTATTTGGGCTATCAACAGCATTGTAGAGAAATTATTTAATAGCTAAAAATACTTGTCTTAAAAGCTAGCCACGTACAGATACCTACAGAAGTACAGTTAATGGAAAAAGAACGCAACACAAAGACTAAGTTGACAATTGGATTGGTTGACTAAAACATAAAATTAATACATGCTCATACGTACGTAAAAACTATTTATTTAATTTAATCGTATGGCATTTATTTACGAACCGTTAGATCTTCGAGAATACAAGTACGGTTGCCATTTTTAAAACTATTAAGATAAATAACAATCAGGAGGTACGCCCTTTAACAAGTTATTTATGTGGGTGAGTTTGAGTGTGAGTGTTTGTGTAAATGTGTTTGTGTAAATGTGTGTGTGTTAGTTTGAGGGAGCGTGGACAAATGTATGTGTTTGTGAAATGTGGAGCTCACCGTTTCAGAACTCTGTCCAATCGGAGACGTGATCTGAAGTAAATTTTTCAGACTGCACATGGTCGCCTCTTCAATGCAATAGTTGCTACATCGAATAGTACAAGTTTATTTACAAAATTTTACTGGATAATAATAACAGAATAATTAAATCATGCTCACTTTTGTTTGACACACGTTGTATGAGAAATTACCTTAGATTAATAATACCAACAGATCTGTAGTGTTAAGGGAGACGATTTTTCATATAGTTGTCTCCGTGGTTTATTATTGTTAACCAAAATGAAACGGGACAGATAGTACGGCCTTTATTAAACGTTTGCAAACTGTCTCCGTTTAAAGGCGCACCAAAATGTCAAATCCCATATAAGCCAAAACGTCAGAAACGTCAGTTCAGTACAATTTGCAGTTATGAAAACGCAGACATTGACAGGTTCAGCACCTGTCAGATGTCACTTATCTGTCTAACTCAAACTCAATGATTTGTGCACTAGTGAGAATAGATCAGATGTACAGAAATCGTTCAACTTAAATGAGCGGATCTGCTTTACTCTATCTAGAATTACTGTTCAAAACGGGATATTTACCATGTGTGTTAATATTGTTGAGTTTCCGATATTTCGGCGCTGTTGCAAGCACCATTTTCAAGGATTAACTGACGGGCTGCGAGCTCAACAATATTAACATACATGGTAAAGATCCCGTTTTGAACAGTAATTCTAGTGTAAGTGACCATGTTAGCTTGAAATCGTTTACTCTATCTGTGGAAATGACAAAACGTCGTGTGGTGGGTGACCAAGTTTTATGAAACATTTTTTTTTGTAAATAAATTGATACGTAATAAATTAATATTGCAAGTGTGCTATTTTAAAACTTCATAGAGTCAAATAATTTTGGATCATGTCTCCGATGTCACCCTATTATATATAATTCTCAGTACGTCGCGTATCTCGTCCAACCTACATATCCAACACAAAAGACTGCGACACGCAAACGGACAGACCTCAGCTCAGCATTCAGCAATCCCTCGAGCTGCTCGACATCAAAGATGAACCTTCTGCGGACGGCGTAGAGGTCAATTTCGAGAAGCCGTTCAACGAATCCGAGAATGAGAACTATAGGACTCCGAATGAGAATTTTCTGGAGCCTTTAAGCGAAGCTGTTGTGGAGCAGATTGATCAGATTATATCCAAGTTGAATGACTGTGTGGAGAAATAGGTTCGGTTTTTCGTGTGGTCGATAGCGGGGTAGCTGGAGATGTGCCGTTCCTTTTCTTTAAACCTTTAACCGCCGATATTTTTTCATCAAACATGCCCAGTTCCCTTTATATTTTGAGGATTTGTAGTAAGATAGAGACGAATGCATACTTACCTCAACACAGCGCATTCTCGGGAACGATTTAAACATTGGCGAGTATTCGAACGTTGAGAATATTGTAAGGAACGGAGCATCATTAGGCACAGTACATAGTATATTACTCAAGGTGTTTGGGTGCTAATTATATGTATAGTCGCAGAAAGAAAAGGTTCGTTACTTTTCGACCTTAATGACATGAAAATAGAGTTGAATATTAACGAACCTTTTCATTCCGCGACTGTACTTTGGGGTTGTGTGCAATCACGTTTTACATTTTCTCGGGTTGTGTAGCCACTTAATTGTTTTATAGAAATCTAAAGACTGTTTAACTAATAAATACACTTAGTTGAGTATTTTATTGATAGCATAGTTTCACAAAGTTGTTTCTACTTTCTATAACTAAAACCTTGAGTTTTTTATGGGCGTTAGCGAGCTATCCGGCGTCTGAGAAGTTACGCAGCGCCCGCTTTCTGGTAGTGATTGTGTTAACAATTAATTTGACATGGTTTCATGTTCCGTCAGGGTTAAATTTTGCAGTTAGTACCATGATCTCCATGATACAATAATACAAGATATGACACCCCGGGGGAAATTCGTTGTGCGAGTGACACAAGCCTACGTGATCACTGCTATCGAGCCTATCGGTGGTTGGCGGTCGTAGTGTGAGTTCGTGTGTGTACAGGCTGCACAGTGACGCAGGCTTGTGTCACGATCCGGAGTAGCAGATCTTGTTTCCTTAGACCATAGTTAGTACTAACGCAAACGAGTGTTGTAACTACTACTAAAGTTCGATTGTGGAACAAAGAATTTCGGATATTGACCCATCTCTATTTGTATCTGTTGCGCGCACGCAGATATATTGTCGTCACAATCACACACTTTTTAATCGATACTGTGCGAGCGTGACGGCCATACATTACCGCTATTCACTACAACGACCGCCATTTTGTTTTACGGTCATATATTGCCGCCATTTCACTACAACGTCCGCCATTTTGTTTTCAGGAACAACGACCCCCGCGGCCTCTGTTCACGGATCAGATGACGAGGACGAAGTGGACGAAGAAAAGGAACTAGCTGAATTGAGGATCAGTGACAAATAAGTTTTCAAAAGAGCTTATATTCATTTTCGCGTTTATTCAATTGTACTCCTTATTTGAACAGCTATAGAGTCTAATTTACAAGCGAACGTGTTGAGATATGGCTTTGTAAAAGTCCATTGTCTGTTTTCTGTATTCGTATCTGTAAGAAAGGGATAACAGATTATTTTACAATCGACGAGATTGCTTACAAATAAGACTAAAGACGAGGCTTTTCGAATGTGGAACTTATATCAGATGTTATAGAGTCTAATTTAGATGCGAACTTGAAATATAAGCACTTTCGTGAAGTTTTTTTTAAATTCCTTGATACATATATCAGTCATGATGAATATTAAAAAAAAAATGTTAGCAATAATTCATGAAAATATAGTCTTAATAATTGATAGTTAGATAGAAAAGGATAAAAAATACATGCTTTGTATTCATTTACGACTTACGACATAATACAGTTTACAGTTCGCAGAAAACCCCTTCTGAAGCATAATTTATACGAATTTTCCGAATTATATACATAATTCAAAAACATTAATAAATTACAAATACAGGCAAACAATACGTGCTTTTATCGTTAACGAGCGATTTCTTCCAGGCAACCTTTATATTATTAATCTAGGACGCTTTTTTACTTCTCTTATTGTATCGCGTATATTATTTCCTAACCTAACCGACACTTGACATCAGAAATATACTTTCGAATAAAAATTCTGACAAATTATACTTTAGAAGAGTTTTTTGTGATTATTTCCGATAAAAAGACATACTTCCAACAGACTATTTAATAACCATGTATTTTTCTATAATTATTTGCAGAATATACTAGTACCTAGGTTTTTCTTAGGATTTTTATCTAACTTGCCATTTGCGTATATCATTATTTTATATGATAGTCAGTATATATGTAGTCAGAACTGCTACCGCGAACCTAAAACGAAGTATATGCCTCTGTCGCACTTGCATATTCGAGCGACAGAGAGGGAAATACTTCGTTTTCAGTTCGCGGTAGGCCCTCAGTGGGGACAAATGCGTCAGTGGGCAAGTCGCACCAAAAAAACACGCTGTATTCGGTAGCACGGTAGGGCGGAGGCGGCGTGTGTGACATGTGAAGCATTCATCGACAGTCGACAGATTCGATAAGATCAATAACTACAACTTAGAAAAGTTGAAAAGCCCCCGCCATTTTCATTTCAAAGCTCAATATCTCAAAAACGGCTGAACACATGAAACATGGCTAAGAACGCTCGGGATAAAATTATCTATGACACAAAAAACTAAACGAAAATCGGTTCATCCGTTTGGGAGCTACGATACCACAGACAGACACGTTAAACTTGTAACACCCCTCTCTTTTTGGGGGGTTAAAAATGGAAAACCGCTTCCGCCCCGCACCGCGCCGCGCCCGCTCTGTGCGTTACGTGCTTATATCCACAGAACAACTAAAAGTCACCAAGTAACAGATACCTATTTAAAAAAGCTCGTATGTCAGCAACACTTCAATACTGAGATACGAGGTTTGTCAGAGTAGTGCCAGATTTTATAGTGACTTTTAGCTGTCAACCGGCGAACAATATATCGTTATGTACAGATATTATACAACTAACGACATCTACTATCCATTATTCAACTATAGTCCATTACTACAGAGGCCGGGACGGAAGGGGTTGCCGGCCGAAGACATATATAGACGGCCGAGCGAAGCGAGGTCGGATAGGTCTGAGGCGGGCAGCCCCATATTTCCCGCCGAGGTATGTATAGTGCTTTTCTCAAACATGCAATGAAATAAACAACAAAAAAATCAAAGTATTATTTTTAATACGCATAGTGGCAGAATGTCATGGTGCCTGTGCCACAATTTATGTGGAATGGAAATTAAAAAAGAAGACTTTGCCTGCAAGATTTGTATGAAATTCCATTAACGACCTCTTGTCCTAGCCGCACCTGAAACGTCATACTTCGCAGCCTATTATAAGGAACATAACATCAATATTTCATTGCATGTTTGAGAAAAAACAATTTCGTTGCAGAATGTTATGTTGTGCAGTAGATTTCATAAATATATGTGCTGTCAAAAATATAAAAATATCTGAGCATCCTTATTAACCTTAACAATAAAGACGTGTTCATATGTTTTTGACTACTTTGTCCGTGCACATTTGAACTTGACTGTAATATCTGTTTATTTTGAGATGTTGTAAGAGTGCTCTTACCCCAATGATGATCTTATCCCAACTGACCCTAATGCATGTAATGCCGTATTTCACTGATAGTCAAATCAAGTTTTTACGAAACGTCAAATCGTTAATACAGATGAATTTAGTGAATAATGTTCTCACCTCAGCGACTTGAAAATGGCGGGTTTGCTGCTTGAAACCAGTGAGCAAAATGCAATTTTGCTGCGAGCGTGATAACGACTTTTCCAGCTTGAAGCCAGTGAGCAAAGTGCAATTTTGCTGCGAGCGTGAAAAAAAACTTACTTTTTAATTTTTCATATCCTAGGTTAGTTTACGTAACTTCATTCTCACTATTCCTTTGCGTTATATGTTCTCGCCGCTGAGGTGAAAAGTTGTATGTATCACACGAGAGCCAAGATATTTGCATCTCGTGTGTTTGAGTCCCTCGCTACGCTCAAGATTCTAATTTTAAAATTATAGAATCTCTCGCAGCAAAAATCTACTTTCCTCTCTTGTTGAAGAAATAACTATTTCCATCGGGCAAACTCTGAATACTACTAGACCCGAAGTGGCCAACGATTATCGTATTAAACGATTAGCAAGTTCATATCTGCTAATGTCACAGATATCAAAGTAAAGCAGATCCGTCATTTAAGTTGAACGACTTCTGTACATCTGATCTATTCTCACTAATGCACAAATCCGTAAGTTTGAGAGATACTGATAAGATACAATAAACAATAAGACCCGATGATCCCGGAAAATATACAATAAACAATAAGCATGAGTACAACTAAAATGTAAATTGAAAACTAGTAGTATTTTGCCATTTGAGGAGTGTCTTTTCAAAAGGGCTTATTTTTATCTTAGCGGTACTTCCAAATTGGACCTTAAGTTTTATTAATTAAGGTTCTCTTTAGAAGTACCGTAATAATAAGCCCTTTTGAAAAGATAATTCTCATTCGACATGATAAAATACTGTAATTGATTGACGCTTCTTCGGGTCTAGTCGTTTTCCGAGTTTAGCCGATGGGTAATAGTTATTTGTTCAACAAGAGAGCAAAGTAATTTTTTGCTGCGAGTGTTGATGTTGAGTCCCGAGCAAGCGAAAGATTCTATAATTGAATCACGAGCGTAGCAAACACACGAGATGCAAATATCTTTGCTCTCGTGTGATACATACAACTTTTCACCTCAGCGGCGAGAACTTATAACGCAAAGGAATAGTGATAGAGAGAATGAAGTTACTACGATATGAATAATTAAAAAGTAAGTTTTTTTCACGCTCGCAACGCAATTGCATTTTGCTGACTGGTTTCAAGCTGGAAAAGTCGTTTTCACGCTCGCAGCAAAATTGCATTTTGCTCACTGGTATCAAGCAGCAAAACCGCCATTTTCGAGCCGCTGAGGTGAAAACATTATTACATTAATTATTCTGTATATTTGAATTTAGTTCAAGGATTTTAGACCGTATGAATATTAATATAAGATGAAATCATTATTTTACGAATCAACTGTCCCTCCTCATATGTTACTTGGGTGAAAACCTTTGTGACCATAAGTCTACATAGATAAAGTATCTATTATGAATTTATGACCTGGTTATATTTACAATTTAAAAACGATAGTAAATTATTTTTTCGTTTTTCTTTCATCATAGAAAATATTATTAAAAAAATCGGTAAAAGGGTTTTAATTGTTAGTTGAAATTTGAAAATTGTTATCTTTTTTATATTATAATTTAATACAAATAAGCTACTTTCTATATTTTATAATGTTATGTTACTTCGATCGGTAAAAATTAGAGATGCGTCGAATACAAGTTTCACCGAACATTCGGTGATTCGACCAAATTATTCGATTCTACGTTATGTCATCAGCTGTTTTAAAACAGTCGTTCAATGATAAAAAGCAAATGATAAAGAGCAAAAAGGGTCGGCAACGCGCATGTGACACCCCTGAAGTTGCAGGCGTCTATAGGCTGCGGTGACCGCTTACCGTCAGGCGGGCCGTACGCTTGTTTGCCATCGACGTGGTGGTATATAAAAAAAGATATTTACGGCGAGGGAGGTATACTGATTTCCGAGTTATACGAAAGTTCTATAATAGAATCCTCAGCGAAGCGAGTGATTCTTTTGTAGAATATTGAGCTTAGCGAGGGATTCCAGTGTTTATGCCCAAGATGGAAATAATTTTGCTACAGTGTGACACCTATGAGGCCCGCTGCTAAAAACATGAAATGTCTTACAAATCATTTTGCTACCGAGTGGCACATACTGCCTTTTACACTTTCAATGAGGAAAAGAATCATTGTTGCCCTTAAATGAGGGAAGAAAAGTACGTCTTTGATCCCTCATTCGAGGGCAACAATGACTTTTCTGAATAGCGGGGGTGAAAATATTAATAATAACCTATTAAGAATAATAATTTCACACGGCAATGACTACCTATATAAATAAATAAATATTAGGGGACATTTTATTTTTACACAAATCGAACTATATACATTCCACACCAATCGAACTATATATTACATTCTTGTAATCTATAGACAAGAACACCTAGATTTATTCGGTTATTATTCGGTAGTTGGACCGAATAATTCTGCAGTTGGACCGAATAATTTGGCCGATAACCGAACATTGACATACATGCCGAATAATCACCGAATGTTCGGCGCATCTGTAGTAGAAATGCTTCTAGTATTTTAAATATTTTTAACTGCCATTTTAGTTTAAAAAATCAAATCGAATTAAAATAATGTCATGTCAACGTTGGTGTCATACAGGATGTAACGTTTAAATGGGTTATTTTATTAAAGGTAAAGAGTTTCTTTTTCGATGTGAATGAGGATCATTTGGGCTCCGAAGAACGGTTCGACATGATGCCCACGGCCGCCTTTTACCATCGCACCGCTTGCCTCCGGCAGGGCTTTCAACCTCACGCTTTCGAACCTAAATGGTCGCGTACGGTACGGTTTCAGAGGAATTTAATGCCTCAGACGCTCCGCTTGTGGAAGGAGCTCCCGAGGTTTACCCGAGGGACTACAGTATGGGTGCGTATTCTTTAAGAAAGGGGTGCGTAAAATTTTAAAGTGTCAGCAAAGGGCATGTGACACCCCTGGAGTTGCAGACGTCCTTAGGCTGCGGTGACCGCTTACCGCCAGGCGGGCCGTACGCTTGCTTGCCACAAACGTGGTATAGAAAATGCGTTGTTATCGAACTAGCGCCTTATTGTCACTGCCAGAAGGTATTCTTTCCCTAACAATAGCATCAATGGGTTCGTAAAGCTTCTACAGCTTTCCGATGATCTTAAAAAAAAATGTATTAGAAGTCAAACGAGCAGACGAATCGCCTGATGGTAAACGATTAGCGCCGCCCATGGACACTCGCAACACCAGAGGGGTTGTAAGTGCGTTCCCGGCCTTTAAGATGGGAGTACGCTGTTTTCTTGAAGGTGATCTATATAGCTGTGAAGGAATTCGATCGCCTTGTGATGGTTTTCAACGTAAAGGAAGAATAATAAATAAGTATAGAGTAGTGGTTCCTAGAAAATTACTATTATTCAGACCAAACTATGCACTGCGAATGGACGACGACTTTGGAAAAATATTGGCTAAATGGAATTTAGTTAACTGGAGTTTTGTAATTGCAACTATCTGGTTATTGCAACTAACCTAAATACTCGTATTTCCCTCGAAGATTAAGATTGAACAATATAATATTTTTTCCTCATACTTTTAGCAGAATAACTATATCACGCGTGTTCGTTGTTCAGTAGAATGATCTTTATTATTATTATATTAGAGTTATAATTATTATTATATTAGAGGGAGCTATTTAAGTTAGTTGCAGTAACAGTCCCGGGTTCGAATCCCGGTAAGGGCACTTGTTTATGTGACGAGTAAAAACATTTGTTCCTGAGACTTGGATGTTTTCTATGTATTTAAGTATATGTCTATTAAATATATCGTCGTCTAGTACCCATAACACAAGCCTTATTGTGCTTACTATGGGACTAGTTCGATTTGAGTAAATGTGTAATATTTGTTTATTTATATTTGCTGTTTTACCCCTAAGGGGGTAATTCTCCCCAGGTTCGGATCCGATGGTATCCTTTGTACGAGTGCCACCAAGAGGGACGAGAATAATCCATTGAAACTTTCCATTCTGTATAATTTAATTATGGATGATTCACACCGAACGGCTGGAGTTAGCGCGCACCCCACTAGAGTCAAAGGAATTCGAACCCTCCATACAGAAGTTATATTTCATATTTGAATGGGTTGCGAGCACCGGCTCTGCCGCTGCCGTTTGGATACGAAGTCTAGCTTCTGTATGGAGGGTTCGAATTCCTTTGACTCTGGTGGTGTGCGCGCCGACTCCGGCCGTTTTGGTGTGAATCGTCCATTACATATCTAAATGCTGATCGGAAAATTTATTGACGTAATAGTATCGATTGTTACCTTAACTACTGTCATCATTAAAATTTTTCCGAGTCGTATTTAGGTCAAAAGATCGTTGTACTATAATTACAATAATCGTTAAGTAATTAAGTCTTGTTAATTAAAGTGCCATATGATAGTCCGCAGTTTAAATAAAATATGTTTATTAATTTATAACTTGTTTTATTATGTCACATATAAAATATACAATAGTAGAACAAGGGTGCAAAGTTGTATTTTTACCGCGAGGGTGGAATTGATACACGAGCTAGCGAATGGATTCTAGGGTTGAGCTAGTAGCTAGCGAAAGGGGCCATGGTTGAACTACGAGCGAAACGAGTTGTTTAAAAATAGAATCCTGAGCGAAGCTAGTGGTTCAAAAGTAGAATCCTGAGCCTGAGTGTAGCGAGTGTTACAACACACGAGACGTAAAATAACTTTGCAGCCGTGTGTAACACAAATCTTTTCACCTCATTGAAGCGAGGAAAAATACTACACTGCAATATGTGAAATCAGCCTTTATTTTAACTAGTACACAAATTGGCAGGAAATCTTATGAACATTAAAATTGTTTGCATACTGCATGTATCGAACAGAACTGTTCGACATAATGCCCACGGCCGCCTTTTACCATCGTACCGCTCGCCTTCGGCAGGGCTTTCATCGTCCTTCAGACAGATTGGTATTTGAAAAGGTTAATTATTACAATTTAAATACTTGTATAATTAATATAAGTAGGTACTTATTTTAATACAAGGTGTAACAGGTGTCATACAAGGTCAGTCAAGTGTCATCAAAAAGTCGAGCGCTGTCAGCGGTTTTGACAATATGCGCTCGAATATGACAATGATCGCTGCGAAACGTCCCAGCTTGTCATGAACTAAGATCAAGGAAAAAAGATGGACAGGAATACGAACAACATAGAGAAGCCGCGTAGTTTATTTTAATTTAAAATTTACAACCTAACATTCTGACACAATGTATTATTATTGTTAATGAATAAATGATAGTTTTTATAACCATGCCCAATACGGAAGTGCAAGCGCATGCACATATACATAACAAATCATGCCCAAAACGTCTGACTTTGACATATTTAATTGCAATACGTAATGAAGAGTTCTGGGTATGGTTTAGTTTGGTTGTTTGTGTGTTGTTGTTGTTGTTGTTGTTGTGTGTGTGTGTGTGTGTGTGTGTGGTTTAGGTTGTGTTTCTTTGGTGTGTTGTTAGTATTTGTATGCGGCGGTTGGTGTGTGAGCGTGTGCTTAAATACTCATTGGGCATGGTTTTCAAACCCAGCTTCACTCAGTTATTCGTAATGCTCCTTCTCGCTTTCTTTTCTTAGTCAGAGGTCAGAAAATCTGCTCTGGTACTGAAGTGTGCTTTGGGCTTTTAGGAAGAGACAAAATGTAAGGTTAAGATCCAGTATGTGACACCTTAATATCCAATAGCCTTAACTTCTACTAGCCAGTGACAAGCACTGGGCCTTAACCTTGAATAACAGAAGCTTAGGTTTTAATAATAAGGAGGTAAATACCTATTTATTAACTTAACAGACTACACACATGCTAATACCTATTTATTAACTTAATAGACTACACACATTTTTAATTATTAATTTAAGTTACTTTTTTTCTATGTATTCCTTTGAATTGCTACTTCTTTTCACTAGAGTCCAATTTTGAACTGTCATTAGCCTCATCGTCGATTTCTCCGATATCACCACTGGTGTCTTTAGGTAATTCGTTATCATTACCTTTGTTTATTTCTGCTACATCTGCCCCAAGTTCACCATTTTTATTTAAAACTTCTGCGTCTACGTCAAGGTCAGTGTTTTGTTCATTTTTATTTGAATCATTATTTATACTTTCATTTGATTCCTTAATGGCTTCTTCATTATTCAGTTCTTCCGTATTCGCGTCACTTATGTTAGATTCCTTATTAGGTATACCTTCGTTTGGTTCTTTATTTAGTTCCTCAGTCGGCGCTTCTTCGTTGGATTCGCTCTTATTGATTTCTTCGTTGTTAGCAGCACTTTCATTTAAGTCTGTATTTATATTATCTATATTCGATTCTTCAACATTACTTTCATCTTCAATAGACTTCTCCTTGTTTGGTTCATCTTTGTTGTCCTCTTTAATCCTATCATCGATCACAAAATCAACGTCGGAATCATTTACGGGTTTCAGTTTGTCAATAACCTCCTCAGCCTTGTCAGCGGTGAATATAAACACATTTGTGACTTTATCATTACCTACGGAATTTCCATATATTGTCGAAGCTTCTACCTTATTTCCATTCGTACCTTTATTGTCATGTTTGTTGTTATAATGAGCTTTAACTTCGCTGTCTAAATTGTCAGTATGTGTAATGTCTATTTCTTTACCATCGACAATAATCTTGCCATCTTTGATAATAACGCCAGTGTCTTCAGGATTATCTTCCAGTGGACACATTTGTTCGTCTGCTTTCTCGCGTTTGCATATCTCTTGAATGGCTATTTTTCTCATATGCTGTGTACAAATAAGAATACAAATTAGATAGAAAAAATATTCTTGTGACCAGTATGCATCATCAGGGTAACTATTTTGCGAATGGATACGGATGGATATGCGAATGGATATGCCCTAAAGTCTAATCTATCATCTATAATATCAAGTAAATTTGTTGTAAATCTTATTTTTCGTTACAAACTGATACACTTTAATTATTTTAAAATGACCTTGCTTTTTTATAAAGAATTAATATCACCTACCTTCTCCAATAGTTCCATGTACGTCGCAGTCCATTCACCTAGCCATTTCCAGAATTGTTCCTGTAATAATAGATGATCATCAACATCATCACCATTTGCTGCAGGCTGCAGGCCTCCTCCTAAGAGGTAATCGGGTATAGTCACCGCTCTGGCTTATTTTCCTTACGCCTTTAGCGTTTTCGCTTATAATTTAGTTTTATGCTGTTAGCTTCAATTTAAATTATAAGATCAGATAATTACAAATATCACAATACGGCCAAAGACACATAAAATTAGTTGGCCTTGTATTGAATTTCCTCACAAAATGACCCATTTTAATGCTCCTGAGTGTATTATTTCTTTAAAGTAAGAAGGCTGCGATAAAAAAGTTATTTTAAGCTGAAACTACTTCCTATAAGTAATAGTACTGTAAATTTACAGTTTCTGAATTCGAGAAAGGGTAATTCCCGGCGGTTACTTACACTTTTCAGAAGCTCACTCATAATATCTGCCTTATTGTTTTCTTCTTCAGTTATTTCTTCGACTGGCTTGTTTTCCTGTGGATTTAACTTTTATGAAATTTTTCATAATGCATTAATGAGATCTAACATAATCATTATATTTATTAAGTAAGTTTATGAACATTACCGTATTCCATTGTAATACGTTTTAGATTTAATTAAATTTTTATTAACACTATAGCTTTTTCTTAAAAAAGTTATACTAACCGGTTCTTCAACATGATAATTATTCTCTTCATTAGGTTTCTCTGCTCCAGGCTGTACTGTTTCATCAATTTCGAGATTGTCTTCATTTTCTGGTTCTGGGACCAATCCAGGATTTTCCGTTTCAACAGCAGGTTCCGGTTGTACAGGTTCTATCGATTCAGATGGTTCTTCTATTGGTTTGTTTCCTTCGTTTTCAGGAATTTGAGCTTCAGATTTGTTATCTGCTTCTGGGGGTTCTTGGTTAGGATCCGAAATAGGTTCTTCTAGTTCGCCTTCTTTCTCAGGTTCTTGTGGGATAAGTTCCTCAATTGGCTTAGCTTCTTCACTTTCGTGTATTTCTGGTTCTTGGTTAGGTCGTTCCGGATAAGTATTGGGTTCTTCTTTCTCTGGTTGAGCTGGTTCTGGTATTGGGTTTTCAGGTTCGTTTATTTCTGGTTCTTGGTTAGGTTGTTCCGGATAAGTATTGGGTTCTTCTTTCTCTAGTTCAGCTGGTTCTGGTATTGGGTTTTCAGGTTCGTTTACTTCTGGTTCTTGGTTAGGTTGTTCCAGATAAGTATTGGGTTCTTCTTTCTCTGGTTCAGCTGGTTCCGGTATTGGGTTTTCAGGTTCATTTATTTCTGGTTCTTGGTTAGGTTGTTCCGGATAAGTATTGGGTTCTTCTTTTTCCGGTTCAGCTTGTTCTGGGAATGGGTTCTCAGGTTCGTGTATTTCTGGTTGGTCGGTTGGAGCTTGAGTTTGTTCCTAGAAATGAAATGTCGAAAGTCCTTTAATTCTCTGATTATTTGATCGATTTAATAATCGTTGATGAACGTTAATTGAAGAAGAAAAACATTTATTCGTAGCACAGAAATATATAAAAACGGAGTAATATTTACGATACACATAAAACAAAGACAAAATAAAACATACTCAAAAGAAAGTGTCACGAATTGTGCCAAAAGTCACTTGCTATCAGCGAATGAAAAAAACATAGAAGCACAACTAGCGTTGTAAAATGACACCATTAAAGTTGTGTCCACTAAGGCGAGGCGTCAAAGTTGTGTCCAACGGATGTCTAGTTTGAACATGGCGGCGCAACGTAACGAAATCTCAAAAATAAATAATATGCTTTTTTGGGCAGTGAAGTGGTGCGTTAATCACTCTAGAAAACATAAAAAAAAGATGGAATCACTTTTCATATGTAAGTAAAGCCGTAAACATATTTATTTAATTTTTTTAGTCGGAACTGATTTTGTATAGGGTGTTATGCAACTTTACATCATCAAAATGTTAATAGGTGAATGAAAAGGTACAGTCGAGTTTTTTAATTTGTGACCAATTGCGTAACATTTTACTTTGAATGTCGACGACCTGTTTAGCCTAGTTGGTAGTGACTCTGCCTCCCAAGCTAGAGGTCCCGGGTTCGAATCCCGGCCAGGGCATTTATTTGTGCATTTTTCACGGATATTTGTTCTTGGGTCTTGAATGTTTTCTATGTATTTAAGTATGTATATATCTATATAAGTATGTATATCGTCGTCTAGTACCCATAGTACAAGCTTTGCTTAGTTTGGGACTAGGTCGATTTGTGTAAGATTGTCCCCCAATATTATTATTATTATTATGTCTATACCGTTTGACAGGACTGTCAACCTTAAGGGGGTTCTAAATTAAAGTCCTCGACTGTACCTAAGATACCTATAAAACATTTGAATTTGTTGATTTGATACATGCTTTCATGCACATAACTAATTTGTGTAGTGTTCGAAAAAGATAGACGAATTCCATAATAAATATTAATAATAAATAAATATTAGGGGACATTTACTTTATTTACAACTAGACTATTGATTCTAATAAGACTATATAACTATATGAGAGAAGCAAGAAATAAATATATTTTTAACAAGAACTAAAACCGAAATAAAAATAAAAGAATAAGTGTGTGACTATAGTTACAATATATTTATTTCTTGCTTCTCTCATATAGTTATATAGTATACATACGAGTACAATATATGCAATTATTATCAACTACTCAAAGAGTGGATTTAAAGAGCCCAAACTCGGTACGATTGTGTTAACATATTACAGAGTTCCCATGACCACTTTCCGGTTCCATGATCAGATCAGCTCGATAATAATATTATCATAATATTGCATTGTCACTGAATTTACATATATGTCGTTAAGAGTCCGCAGTAAACTCGGTCCTCCATACCAACGTAGTTTCGCTCTCATTTTAAAACGCCATTCTAGAATAACATGAAACGTTGTATACACAATGGAATCCGGAATATCTAGGTCGGAAATTAGTTTCTGTTGCATGAAATTATAATAGAGAAAAAATACAGCGATTATTAAGGTTTTCATATAAGACGTAAAAAACTCAAAAACTCGCTGTATTTTTTCTATTACAATTTCTAGCAACAATAACTAATTTACGATCTAGATATGGCGGCTCCCATAGTGTATACAAAGTTTCATTTTCTTTCAGCAAGCCCACACAAACTAAAAAGACATAAGTTACGTACACGACAAGTTAAATAAAAGCTTGTAAAAAAGGATTTAACGTACGTATGTTAAATGTTTGCGTTGTCTGAATATACCGTACAAGTTTCGATTACGAGAGGTTACTGTTCTCTATGTGTAATAGTGTTTAGCAAGCTATAAATTATGTACATGTTCGTCCCATATGCTTAGTATAAGTCTGGTACAGCTTAATTAACGACTAGTTAGATTTTCGTAAGTATGATTTAAAAAAATAAAAATAAAGCTTAATATCAAATTTAAATAATACGGCGGTTTTGCGTATGAAGATGACTTTTTGTTGCATGCAACCATCCACCCGCTAAGCGTTGTCGTTATCGCCGCCATTTTGACACATAAAACATCAGCGCTAGGATACCAAACACAGCCAGTCATTTTGAAATTTACCAATCATGTTTATTTGCTTTGGGTAATAGAAAACCGGCTGATATTTTTGGCAATTCTTATTGGTACAACCCCGCGCGTGCGTATTTAGAATAAATGCCCCGTTTTAAAGTGTACTTTTGTAGGAAGCTCGCGTTCTATGCTTTTTTCGTTCACTGCTTGCTATAAGATTATTTGCGATAAGTCGTGGGTTCGGAAAACTTCAGGAGAATTTACAGTGATATAACATTAACTAGTTTATTTAAATCCTTAAACATGCCAAACCTTGGCAAACCAAGCGTCCGCTCAAGGCTCAGTTGCGCTGCATAGCTCATTTATTGTTTTAAAAAATGGAAAAAGATGACCAAAAAGCGTGCATTTGAAGATAGGGAGGAGAATACACTGCTTGAACTTGGATTTAGCGACAGAAAAATAGGAGATAGTTCACAAGTTATCGGCATCTTGTGTGTTTACTACTTTACGAATGTACGTTTCATTACCTCTTCCGGGTTGCTAGGTGATCCAACGTCATATGAAACTGGTGGATTAACCAAGTCCTAGAAAAAAAAAAGGAAAAATATTAAAATGCGAATAAACATCTGTTTAAACCACGGCCTTGTTGAGATTGAATATTGTCTTTGTTGAAATTCATCTACATCTATATCCTGACCCTTTTCTTTTTTACACAATTTTTTACCAAGTATCCAGTTACTCACGTTCCAAACATGACCTCCATCTGAAGTTAGGTTCATGCCGTATGTCTTGGGTATGTCTTCAACAGGCTGCATGGTAGCGAAGATGCCTTCCATATTGTCTTCGAGGACCTTTTTGTCGTCGGGGCTGGTTTGGGGGTTGATGTAAGGGTTGTCTGTTTGCACGGAGGATGTCTGGAATAATTTTTTGTTTAGAAACTAATGAGGCACGTGACAGTTATCTCTTGGGCGAGAGATCTCTCTAATTCATGAGAGGAGGTATGTACCCAGCAGTGACGTATGATGTGATGGCTATTGAGAGTTGGGTCTCATAGTGTGCAGTGGCGGAAAAAATGGGAGGAAAGCGAACCTAGGGTTAAGGAGCAAATAGCTGAGGATGCAACTAATGAACTTATCTTGACTTATTTTAAGCGAGCAGATGTAACTACGTATCGTTTTTAGTTATGGATATCGGTACACATATGGTATTTTACGACACTTTTTTTTATTTATTTATGCTACCAATAAACAAATCTTACAAAAATACTCGGAAAAAATTGAACTTCAGCATATTGTACCACCTGTCAGGTTATGTGGGACACCATTAAAGCAGGTACACAAATTTAAATATTTGGGCCACTGGGTCACCGATGACTTGAGTGACAATGTTGATATAGAGAGGGAACGTAGGGCGCTGGCTGTGCGATGTAATATGCTGGCCCGGCGGTTTGCACGTTGTACCGATACAGTTAAAGTAACCCTTTTTAGGGCATACTGCCAATCTTTTTACACGTGCAGCCTATGGGTCAGACATACGCAACGTACATACAGCGCCCTGCGCGTCCAGTATAATGATGCGTGTAGGGTGCTGTTCGGGCTGCCGAGGCACTGCAGCGCCTCCGCTATGTTTGCGGAGCGGCAAATTGACGGCTTTCACGCCGTCATCAGAAAGCGGGCCGCCTCGATGATGAGACGAGTGCGCGGCTCCACGAACACCATCCTACAAACGCTGGCCGAGAGATGGGACTCCCCGATACTGCGGCGATGGATACAGCTCCACACCACAGTGGTGCATTAATGTTGACAATTAATTTTAATTTAAATTATTTCTGTCAAATTTTACTTCTTTACTGACATAGTGTTCGTAAGATTAATTGTTACTAACATCTTTATGTCATTTATATGGAACCATGTTTCTGAAATAAATTATTTGATTTGATTTGATTTGATATTAATACAATTTTAAAGATTTTTAAATACATAAACATAAATAATCATATTTCTCTACAAATTTTATATTATCTAACCGAGTGTTTTCGACGTTTCGTCAAAAGTTGCTGATTTGACTAAGAACAAAATACCTAATTCTAAAGGACTGGAACGTACCTAAGTCAATAGAAATTATCCACAGAGGCTTATACCTACTGAAGTTAAATTCATTGACTATTATCAATATACTCGTAGCAATACCATGCATGATTATGAAAATATATTACCGGTTTTTCAGTAGATGATATGGCGTCTCGGATATAGTCAGGCAAATTGTCGTAATTCAAAGGAGGCAGCGTCGGTGCTACAGGTATATCCTGGAGTAGAAAATGAAATTTAATCAGAAATGGGTGCTGTTTTAAATCAGCCTGTTCTTTTTAATTTTTACTTGAAAGTTATACTGCTTGTGCAAAGATTTCATTTTTAACACTTACCTTAATTTTCTCTCCTTCAGACCCTTTTTCGGGAGGACTATCTGGTTTCGGTTCTTCTAGTTCTGTTTGACCATAACCATACCCTGGATTTTCACTTGATTCTTCGGGTTGTTGTTGTCCATTGGGTATGGATCCAGGATTCACATTAGATTCTCCAATAGACTCCGTAGGTTCGTCACTAACTGGAGTCTCTGCTTGTGGTGCTTCAGCCTCTTGTGTATTAGCTACAGGTTCTACTGGACTTAGTTCTGGATTGTCATAAACTTCAGGTCCAATAGGAGTGTTAGAAAAGCCTTCGTTAGATTCTGTCTCATCATTGCTAATAATTGGTTCTACAGGGTTCGCTCCACTGACATTATCAGGATTTTCATTAATGGGCTCTGGATTATCATTAATGGGCGCCGGATCATCGTTAGCAACTTTAGGATTTGTCTTTCCTGGTTCAATTTCTAAAGACATAGCACTAGGTCTATTAGTATTTACGTATATATCTGCTGAGCTACCTGAGTCGCTGGTTTCTGATGGAGGTATTGTTCCACTGGGTGGTGGCAGGTTGTCTTGACTCTGTGCTGACTCATATTGGCCCTGTAAGTACATATTGTTTTTTTATCCTGCTTTTCTGTAAAGAAAAGCTTAACAACAAACGGAGTAATTGTAAAGAAAAGTGGTCATACACTGATTTAGGTTCACGTCTTTCGTCTTTCCTGTGTACATATTAAAAGTAGAGGGTTGGAAAGCCTATTTTTTTATTGAACACATATCGACATAAATTTCTATAAATCCATGAAACAAAAACATAATTTACTGCACATAAGACGTTTACTATTGACCTCAGAGGATTTTTGTGTTTTCAACTGTGTATGACCCAAAGACGTCTTCTGTGAGGAGTTTTTAAACCTCAGCATATAACTATATGTCCGGGTCAAGACGCAACGAAGCCTCGCAAAGTCATTACAGCACGCGGTTTAGGCCCACGTCTACAGATTCCCATGTTTACATATTCCCAATTTTACAGATTCTCAAGTTTACATATGCCCAATTTTACAGATTCTCAAGTTTCTAGATTGCCAATTCTACAAATTCTCATGTATACATATTCCCAATTTTACAGATTCTCAAGTTTACAGATTCCTTATTCTACAGATATAAAAAAGTCCTACTATAGGTGATTTACAATGGCCCCAGGTTTAGGTAGGTTAGGTTCGTTAGGTATCTTCAGATGCCCGAAGGGCAAACTGCGCAGAAATAGGAGCCCCGCGGGAATCTGTAGAATTGGGAATCTGTAGAATTGGAAATCTGCAGAATTAAGAAACTGCAGGATTGGGAATCAGAAGAATTCGGAATCTGCTGAATTCAGAATCTGTGCAATTGGAAATCTGCAGAATTGGGAATCTGTAGAATTGGAAATCTGTAGAGAAGCGAATCTGTAATGGAAATCTGTAGAATTGGGAACAATTCCAGCACGCTGCGTGTAGTCAGAGTAGTACAAATGCCAACACAGTTAAATGATCATCCGTGACCCTTATTACAATTAGTATAAAGTGCCCGTATGGTATGGTCAGTTGTATATTGTTGTTGTTGGCCTTGATTAAAGGGTTCAATAATAAGCTGTCTATGGAACAGCTCAAAAGACAACACCTGTGCAGTAACAAGGATCCGGACAGGTCACTGCAAATTGAATAAGCATCTGTTTCAAATGGGTATGAAACAAGACGCATTATGAAGGTTCTGCCAAGAATCAGAAGAAACAGCAATGCACATTCTCTGCTTCTGCGGACCACTGATGCAGAAATGAGTACCTACCGAGGGCAGCACATCGTGCAACCAGAAGAGGTACAACACATCACGGCCCAAAGAATCTGGAAGATCTTGGAATCAACGGACTTTAACGGGGAACTCTAAAGGGCTGCTACAATAGATCACAAACTGGCCGAGGCGGCATATAAAGGCACATAACGAACAATAATGGTCAGTTCACTGTCTTGGCGATGGTAAGTCAATGTTAGATTTTACATGCCACGAAAACTGCGCAGTGATCGGGGTCATGCAGCCGAAACGGTGTTTTGAACATTGAGTCTGAATTCGAGTCAGTCAACAGGAAAAGTTATTGTACAAAAAGGTCAACATTATCTACACAGGCTCTCTTCTGATAGTCGAGGTCTGTGTAGACCATTATGAACGTAGTTACTATACTCTGCTGCTCTGTATAATGTGTAGATAACTACAAACATACATAAACAAACGCCTATATTCCCAAAAGGGGTAGGCAGAGCACACGAAAATTAATTTCAGTGCCACTTTTTGCAATTGTAGGTTTATAGATGGAGAAAATGTGATATTGCAGTAAGAGGTTGCTAGCCCATCGCCCACAACACACTCCAACCTGGTTCACAACACGAGGGAAGAAAGGGGGTGGTGCTATTCTAACCTGGCACCACAAGGCACTGTGGATAACTATAGTACTTATGATTTATGATTTTCGTAATATTTTCACGTACCTCATTAGGGTTTCCGTTTGAAGGTCCAAGTTCATAGTAGGTCGGAGGTGTATTTAGATTCTGAAAATAAAATTTCAATTTATGTTTTATTAAAATATTTTAATACTGAATCACGCTAAGTCTCTAACGCTGCTAACGAAACTTCCAAATTTCAAACTAAAGGGAACAAATTGAAAAATTTAATGCTCCGAGCAGGATTCGAACCTGCGACATCTGGCATACGCGGCCAACCGCTCAAGCCTCTGAGCACGAAATCCGAAATTAATTTGAAACGGTGGTGTCGTTTAATAGAAGCCTAAGTCTTTTACGGTACGGTATGTCGCGGTATGCCTCCCTAAGGCGTTGTAAGAGGGAACCAGTGAAGGATTTCGTGCCCGAGCTTGATTGTTCCGATCATTTTTTCCCTTTAGTTTGAAATTTAGTACAGCGGTTGTTCAGCCATCAAAGCATCGTTCAGTATCATTATCATGTGTTAATGTCAATGTTGCTCGAATTTGCCGCAAGATGGCGCTATACCGCCTGTGTTGATTCCTGAAACGGGCTATTAAGATTTTTCTTGTGATAATAACCAGTAGATTTTGATCCTATTGGAGTAATATCCCGTGCTGAGAATCTGTTATCATTATCAAGTGTCAGTGGTATCAGTTTTATTATTTTGGGACCTCTCTGAATAGTGATATTTGACTTACATTCCATACATAACCTCCATTGGGGTTGAGGTTCATTCCGTAAGTCTTTGGAAAATCTCTGTCCGACAGGTTTGGCGCGTCAGGTAACTGAAATAACACATAATAACCATTATGACTGAGGCTTGGATGTTTCCTGTATAGTTGATTTTGTTCGATCCTTGTTTCTATGCTAACAAAGTACTAGAGTAGTTCGAAAATGAGTTATGAGGAAAATGAGGCCCACATGAAGCTAAATGTATTTCTAGTCTCCGTAAACCCGAGCATCGCAAATTTATTTGATATCGTTATTACTTATTAATAAAGAAATTTACCTGAGTTTCAGCTTGTCTCTTCCTTCTCTTTGAAGCTTCAGGTACAGCCTGAAAAATAAAAAATATATCCTTATGATTGATTACAAAATATTTTTGCTACCAAAGAGTTCTTAGCTACTTTAGCCACGTAGCCCGCAGAAAAACAGACAATCTGAGGGGTTAGTTCTTTTGAGTAAGCTACAAAGATTTATAATCATACATACATACATATACTCACGCCCGTATCCCATTGGGGTAGGCAGAGACCAGGGAATGCCAAAACCTACGGTCCTTACATACTTATTTCGCTTCAAACACATCCATACATCTCTTCATACTAAGTAAGTTGCGGGTACTTCTGACTTGGCCTTTTTTCAGTCACATACTATATAATCATACAACAAACTATTATGACGTTAGTACCTAGTATTAGTTTTTTTTTTATAAAAAATGAGATTGCTCTTGGCCAGCATTTAGCCAGGGGGCATAGATGAGGCCGACGATGAAGCGAGCTCACACATTGTAGGAATCTATGTATACAGCCATTTCAAGTTATTCAAAAAATTATTTTCGTTAATTAACACCCCTAGTATAAAACATCCTTAAAAAATAAACATTGTTGACGTGCGTCACGTGCGGAGTTCGAATTCCGAATATTGTCATATTTGACATTAACTTTTGCTTAACTCCACGTTAATTCTTAAGGCCGTTTTGCAGTCACCCTTGGTGATATATTTAAGTATTTTGTATAAAAATGACGACTGGCAGTGAACGTGTTAAGGATGATTCCCACCTGCCGGACTGCTTCCGAGCCGTTGGCCGTCAAACATTTGCGTTGGCTAAAGAGCTCGCCGGGCCGGGCCGCTGGCGAGGGTCACCGGGCCCGGACACGGCCCGGCCGGCCTCTTTTTGCCATATAAAATGGGCCGGCCTACAGTAAATCATCCTTAATTGACAGCGTATGTCCATGTTATGCAAACTCAGAACAGCACACCCTTTCCGTGCTCTGCTTAGGTACCGAGGTTCTCCAGATGGACTATAGTATGGGGTTCTTTGAGAAAGGTCGGCATGTGACACCTCTATATAGAGTTGCCTGCATAGGCTGCGGTGACCGCTTACCATCAGGCGGGCCGTACGCCTGTTTGCAACTGACGTGGTATAAAAAAAGTACTCACCATTCGTTTTACCGCATATCGCTGTCTCATCTGATCAAAAAGATAGCTTCTCGATTTGTAAGCCTGAAAAACATAATAGATTAATAATAATAATAATCATTCTTTATTTCGGATATTTCATCCATATGTTGATAATAATTGGAGTAGTTAATAATGATTAGCTACTCCTTACGTATGTCTTCGACCATGGATGACTTATCGCAGAGTACCCCAGAGTAGACGTCAAGTTTTTTATTTGCCTCAGACAATTTGTTAGTTGGAGGCAATAAAGCAGTGCTACAGCGGGTCGAGATTAATTTCAACGAGCGGTACGTATCCCAACTTTGGGTTCGTTCGTGGCTTAGCTGCGCCCGCGTACCGGGTGCGGTTTGCGAGGTTAAGCACTGTCGGCTAGGGTCAGTTCTAGGATGGGTGACCGCTTTGAGTGGATACTAACTGAGCGCTCCCGTGCTTTGGAAGGCACGCTAGGCCGTTGATCCCGGCTGCTGTCTATGATAGCAGTCGTTAATCAAAGTTAGAGGCCTTCGGGTGGCTTGAGAACTTCTGACAGTCAAGTTGTCCACTCACTTGACAAGCCTAATGAGTCACCTGTCTCAGTCATCAGATTACCTCGGTGGTACATACCACGATTGCACTATAACCGAACTTCCATAAGGATGCCTCAGTTCAATAGGTTCAGGATAATTGCTTTAAAATTTAGTTGGAAGGTTTGACCCGGACATACATACATACAAAATAAAGGCTTGTATACAGGATGGGCCCTGTAACAGGACCAAAAAACTAAACGGTGGTCTATTCTATCACAGTTAAAAAAAAAAAAAAATTTTTTTCTTCAAAGATAGCTTACGTGTATTTTTATTACTCTTCTGAAGTGATATTAAAGTCAATTTATTTAAAAAACCCAATAAAATTAAAAAAAAATACAATATCCATTAAAACAAAAAAATGCAAAGAAATATGACTCATAACATAATACTACATCAAACACTGCATTGACTGATGCGGTATAATCTCGTGGTGCAAAGATCCATTAAATAAATAAATAAATATTGGGGGACAATCTTACACAAATCGACCTAGTCTCAAACTAAGCAAAGCTTGTACTATGGGTACTTGACGACGATATACATACTTATATAGATAAATACATACTTAAATACATAGAGAACATCCAAGACCCAAGAACAAAATCCGTGCTATTTGCACAAATAATGCCCTGGCCGGGATTCGAACCCGGGACCTCTAGCTTCGTAGGCAGTGTCACTACCAACTAGGCTAAACAGGCCGACATTACTCAGGGAGGTCATAACTTTAGATCAAAATATCTCCGAATTGAAATTTTTTCGAACACAAGTTACTGCAGATGCTCTAAGGAAGCGTCCTTGTAAATATTTGCTCCAGTTCTAGGGCCCACCTTGTATATACGTAAGACACGTTCCAATTTTCGTATCGCTACAACTGCTCCAAGCCCATACAATGGTTTTTACACATTTGTAGCCAATACTAGGTACGAGTAAAGAACCTATTTGGTGATTTACTGGCCAAACAAAGTCTATTAGATAGGCGTTCATCTTGAAAATTGTTTTACACTAACAGAATGTCATGAGCATAAAAGTAACTTACTTCTTTGACATCTTCGTCCGTAAGCGGCTTCGCTTCCGTCGTCGCCTCTGTTTCCTGAAAAGAAATAATTGAACGACTTTATTGAACGACAACGATACATTATTGAACGACAATGAGACATTATAGAACGACTTTGGAATATGAAGGTTCCCAACTTCTTTTTCCTTTGTGGGAGTATTACGTATTCGTAGTACATAACTATTGTTTTTAGAAATCCAGACACGGAAATGACACTGGTCTCGTCTGTCGAAAATCAGAATCCCATTCAAAAGACCCTGACGTGGCATATATAATTATATATCTGGCAAGCGGAAAAGGTTTGCCCTAGAATAACAATGACAGAGTTGAGCTATTTAGGAATAAAATGGGAAGAAGAAAACCCAAATTGCCCAAGACCGAAATGGACGGAGTTTGAGGAAATCATCAGCTAAGATTCTGGATCTGTATTGTATGATTGTGTTATATTTTCAGGTGTGCAGTAAAGTGTTATTGTATTATATTGTAAGATCTCGGTATACTAGACAGAAGCTCGTCGATTTGGATTGGTGCTGGAGTTATTTATTTCCTCGCAAATGCGATGAAAAACATTGTGATTAACTCGTGCGCAAGAATTTAATTGTAACTTGAGTCATCAAAAGATAAATTCTAGTTCGCCATTTTCCGCTTAAATATTATATCGCATACAAATTCCGCCTCACCAAAGTCATTGCCGTGAGGTTCACAAAATTGAACCTTACCTCTTCATGAATCTCAGTGTCTTCGTCCTTTCCATTGTATTCCTGATTTTCGTCCGCGTGTTCAAGTTCGTTTTCATCATGTTCAGCATGTTCTTTTTCATCATATTCTTCTGATAATAGGCCAGGTTCTATGAACTGGAAGCCATGGCTGTTTGTGAATGATCGTTCAGTGATGGTATGTTCCTATAAATAAGAATAAAATTAATCCAAGACCGCTAGTATAGGCTGCAATTGCTTTAGGTACTAGTAAAAGATAAGACGAATTACTCTGAAAAGGGAAAATGAATATGCGTTTCAAGCTTATAAGTATGTATATTGTCGTCTAGTACCCATAGTATAAGCTTGCTTAGTTTGGGGCTAGGTCGATTTGTGTAAGATTGTCCCCTAATATTTATAAATTTATTGGTACACTTACTTCCCGAGGCCGCTCAATGATGTGGTAGTACAATATCTCTCGTAGCGTCGGCATGTCTGGCTTAGGATTTTCAAAAGTCACTCCCGATGATCCTTCTCGGTCCTGGTATAGGTTGGGCTTGCCATACTGAAAAATGGCAATGCATGGGCAATGAAAAACAAAATCATTTTTTACACAACGACGGCGGCAAACAAGATTCCGAGCTGCCTGATGGTAAGCTGTCAGCATAGCCTATGGACGATTAAGACTCCAGGAGAATCACAAGTGCGTTGCCAAACTTTATCAACGTGAGGATTGCACAACGTATCCTTATATAACAGAAACAAGTCGGTTGGCAGATAAGAACCTATTGAACGCTTGCGACTCCAGGACAATCACAAGCGTTTTGCTGACCCATTATTGACTTGAGGATTCGTTGTGTTGATAGCTAAAGACATTCAGGTCAGTCTCAACACAGCGTATCCTTGGGGATCTGGCGACCTTACTCACCACCAGGAACACAACACCACATTATAAGATTTCAAGCTAAGATGGTCATTATCAAAAGAATTACTGGTAGGATGATTATTATTAAATACCCCCTGTATTTATTCATAATCACATTTTTATTGCATCCATGGTATTGTACAGATCTTTAAAACAAAACAGCCTCACATGGGCCCTGGTAGGGCGTAGCATTTATAATAATAAATAAGTACCATGTATATTAGTTATGTTTTTTGAGTTCCCGATATTTCGGCACTGTTGCAAGCACCATTTTCAAGGATTAACTGTTGTTAATCCTGAACATGTGTCATCAGTGCCGAAAGCTCTGCTGTATTTTACACTACTAAACAAGAAAAGTTAAAAGATTTTTTAAAATTACCCATACTAATAAAGTACTATCATTTACACACATACACACACAATTAATACAAATCTAACGACACCTTTGAAGCTAAAATCCTCGATGGATCCAGGAGGCTGCAGAGCGTGCCAAACATTTGAATATGGTGCCAAAAATCCGTCATTTTGTTTTTTTACTTTGAAAAACCCAGTGTCACTCACAGAAAATACGAATCTAACGACACCTCTCAAGCTAAAATCCATCGAGCCGTTCAGGCCGCAGACCATGCCAAATAATTATACAATACATACATATACTCGTACTCTCGAAAACTGAAGCTCCTAGCGTAATCGGGTAAAAAATTCACTCATCTCACTATTTTTAACGTCTAAAGAAATGTTATTTATTTACTTGTGAAATACTTGTTGACCCATTAAGTTAATTCCTTACCTCAAGATCCCGAATATAGTGCCCTGAATTCAGATTCACTCCAAGTAAAAGTAACATCCATGGTACCTGAAAAAAATATATCTATGTATCTGTGTATCAAACAGATCAAATCATGAAGCGAAATCGAAAATTCTACTTTGATCTACCTATTAGGTATCCATCGCAACGTGAGAATCGATCTCGGTGTCTCTGGATTCGGCTACGTCAATAGAGTCTGTACTATGCGCGTGGAATATGTGACGACAGCCCGCAGTCAGATTTAAAGTCGCCGACAACATTAAGGATTGCTCCCGGCAGAGTTGCCAGCCTTTGCCGGAAATTTCCCAAAGTTCCCAGAACAGCATCACTAGCACTGACTTCTCTTTAAGAGTGGGCTCCACCAATTTACGACTACAGAACGATTAACGTTTAATATGTCATCCCATGTTATGACGACCACGCACCGGAAGACGCAGCGTGGGAAGGCCCCCCCAAAAATTGGACCGACGATCTGTCAAGATCGCGGGAAGCCGTTGGACGAGGGCGGCGCAAGACCAGTCATTGTGAAGATCCTTGGGGGAGGCCTTTGTCCAGCAGTTGACGACTTTTGACTGACATGATGATGGTGATGATGACTTTATGACTATGTACTTAAGATGCACAACTCACCAGTAGAATCTTCATGTTGCTTAACTATTTGATGTGTGAGATAACGCCTCTAACCCGGGTTTATATACTCGAATTAATCGAATTTTTATCTGTCTACGACATTATCTCGAACGGTGGTCACTGTCATGAGTAATTATAATTATTTTGTCTGTCTGTGCGACGGAATGACGTCGAGGTACATCTTTAGATGACAGTGAACGGGCCACAGTTTATACTAATACATTTATAACCAAATAAAACCGACTCCAATTAATTTACAGAAAAAAATCGAAATCGCCATACGCGTGCCTATCAAATTAGACGATTTCCCTCGATTATTCCTGGATCCCATCATCAGACCTGCACCAAATTTATGTGTACTTGTTTTGAAACAAAAAAGAATTAACGAAATCGGCCAACGTGGTCAAGAGTTATCGAGGAACATACATACATAAAAAAAATCGAGAACCCCCTTTCTTCTGTTGAAGTCGGTTAAAAAGGGAAAAAAATCGAGATTCGATTCTCCAAAACTCAACCTACTGAACGAATTCATCATCCTACAGTCGTACAGTTGCATCCTGAAGGATGCCCGGGCTCCGCTACCTAATCCCAAGAATTGGCACAGGTACTAGTTTTTGCGAAAGTGACAGCAATCTGACCTACCAAACCAAGGGAGAAGTAGACCTTATTGGGGTTAGGCTTGTCAAGTGAGTGCGCAACTTGACTATGAGAAGTTCTCAAGCCACCCGAAGGTCTCTAACTTGGGTCAACGACTGCTGTCATAGACAGCAATCGGGATCAATGTCTTAACGTGCCTTTCAAAGCAAGGGATCTTATGTGACTTATAAGGTTCCTAAGCGGCGTGCGGAGCAAGAAAGAAGACGACAAAAGGGGGCGGGGCAGGTCCCTGCCGCCGTTTCCCCGTCCGCTACCATTGCGCCACGCGCCGCTTAGGAACGGTCTAGTTAAACAGTGGTTCTATTATTTGATAAAGAGAACAAATACCACGAGAAATGAACCGTGATCTCGCACACAGCCTAAAATGCGAATCAAACCCGCACCTCTGGTTTGCCGGACTAGCACCCTTACTTCTAGGCCACCTAAATCGCTACGTCATCACAGATAATCAAAAGCAAACCTCGCATTCTCAGCCGCTCCTACTAGCGACGTCTCTGTATTTACTTCAAAGGCTCACAGCTTTCCGCCAATCTCATGGGTAAGCTATACGCTTGACAATATTCCAACCGGATACATATACTCGTACATCACCTCTGATTAGCGAGTGAGATGGAGCTTCTTAAACTACTGTAGGTATTTCACGAATCAAAATTTTTCGTTACGTATTTTTTGATTCGTTTTAATTTTTGTTTAACTTACCACTATCAAAGACAAAAACGATTGGGTTCTCTTTGGCTGGCTTGGCTGTTGATTATAGAAGCAGTAGTATTAGATCTCGTGCTAGTTCATAAGCGATAATATGCATATATTTGTCATACATGATATTGTACGAAGTCTGCTTAGTGTACCTAATAAAATAAATAAAAAATGACATATTTATACAAAAGGACAATGGCTCAAAATTATCCTAAAATCAACAAAACTGAGAACCATCATGTCATTAAATAGGTCTTTAAATCTAGTGTTGGCTCGTATTGACTCTGACTAAAATATGAATATCTCAGTTCTGCAATGGAATTCAACTTGGTGCCCATAGAATGAAATGAAGTAGATTTAAAGACCTATCTAATAACCTAACTCTCAGCTTTCTTGGTTTTACGACCAGAGGGCCTACTCCGAACTTCGTATCGTGCCTTCCCTTTCCGTCATATAGTGTCTAACACGAGAGTTAAAGGGACGGCACGACACGAAGTTCGATTTTCGAAGTAGGCCCTCAGATTCCATACAAAGTGGCCCATAGTCCTTTCAGCTACATTGCCCATGGTTGTATGTCAAGCGGTCTCCGAGACAACTGTCTGTGAAAGCCGGAAAGATCGCATTAGAGTTCCGTTGGACTAATTCCGGTACGGAACACTAAGAAGCCAAACCGCAGTATCAGTTAAACCCTTCCGTCACGTCAGTGTCTAAACACTCTTCCTTAGTCAGATCATTAACAGATGACGATGACGCATACGAGAATGGCTGCGGTCGGCTAATGTCCGGATGGAAATGTCATCGGAAAATGGGCATGGATAAATAATCAATAGTGAATCATTCGGACGCGTGTGCAGTTTCATATTTTTAGGGTTCCGTAGTCAACTAGGAACCCTTATAGTTTCGCCATGTCTGTCCGTCTGTCTGTCCGTCCGTCTGTCCGTCCGTCCGCGGATAATCTCAGTGACCGTTAGCACTAGAAAGCTGAAATTTGGTACTAATATGTATATCAATTACGCCGACAAAGTGGTAAAATAAAAAGTGGAAAAAAATATTTTATTAGGGTACCTCCCCTATACGTAAAGTGGGGAGTGATTTTTTTTTCATTTTAACCCTAACGTGTGATATATTGTTAGATAGGTATTTAAAAATAAATAGGGGTTTACTAAAATCATTTTTTGATAATGTTAATATATTCGGAAATAATCGCTCCAGAAGTAAAAAAAATGTGTCCCCCCCCTCTAACTTTTGAACCATAAGTTTTAAAAATATGAAAAAAATCTCAAAAGTAGAACTTTATAAAAACTATGTAGGAAAATTATTTTGAACATGATAGGTTGAATAGTTTTTGAAAAAATTACAAAAATAATTTCTGAACTAAGTTTGTAATTTAACCGTATAAACAGGTGTTTATTGTACCTGTCATTTCTACAAAATCACAATGAAATGACGTGCTTTTTAGGGTTTTGTGTTTCTGTACTTAATATGTCAACTTAATGTGACGGACGGAAAACTACGGAACCCTACACTGAGCGTGGCCCGACACGCTCTTGGCCGGTTTTTCTTATATTTTCTTCTTCTACCACTGTGTGTGTGTGTGTGTGTGTGTGTGTGTATGTGTGTGTGTTGGTATCCATTTTTAACTCGTGACGCCAAACTCAATAGAGGGGTATTATAAGTTTAAAATGTGCATGTGTGTGTCTGTCTGTGGCGCAAACGGATGAATCGATTTGTATGCGGTTTTTATATTTGAAAACAGTTTTTTCCAGCGATGGTGCTTAAATATGTTTTATCAAAATCTGTATAACCATCTTACAGATAGAACCTTCATAAGTACTAAAGAAAGTATTTTATTGACAATCTATAAAATAGATAATTGCCAATGTCATTAAAATAAATTTTGAAGAGAAAAATCACCATCGTTTTTTCATATATTTTGTAATTTGAAAAGAAACCATGCAAATTACCTACCACACTTTTATTAATGGTCTTTCGAGCCGGATATGAACCAGCGACCTATGGATAGCCGTTTTTGAGATATTGAACTTCGAATTGAAAATGTCGGGAGTTTTTCAACTTATCTAAGCTGTTATAGTTATAGCGACCTCTATATTATGCTATAAAGGCTCACAGTCTAATAACAATTTGATTCGTGATCTACTTATATACTTGCAATTAAGCTTTTTTTTTTATTTGCACTGTTCGTATAAAATATAAGTTGTCCTCGAAAGTTGCTGTCTTTTTTTTCAGCGATTTGCCGCATACGATTAAGCTGAAATTTGACACTTAAAGTGTGGACACGAAAAAATCTGGTCATGCATGATATGGTAAATCTTTAAAATTAATGTGGATTAACAAGCAGCACTTTTATAAAATAATTTGTGGTTATCAAACTACATAATAAAAATACAATCATAATATAACGTTAAGTTGTCTGTGACTTTCAGCATTATATATTCCACCATACCTATATTTTGTTGAACAGCGCCTTCGGACAGTATGTACCAAGTTTTCCTGTTAATATTTTTATTTTATTTTTATCTGGATCTTTCAAATTTTACCTTTTTACATCATCCTTTTACAATAGCTAACATTTTTCTAGTTGACTTCAGATTGACGTAGTTCGAATTGTTTTTCATTTTGGTTTATTTGCCTTTTTTACAGAAAAATGCCTCCCATATAAAACAACTTTCGATGCTTGGAGTAGAAAGTCTTCCTGACTGCCTCAAGTAGAAAAGTGTTCAAACAAGTATGTTTTTGGAATGATGAAATTCTAATGAGCTTAAAACAACTCTTAAAAATATATATACAATTGTAGCTTAGTAGCAGGAAGCGAGTGAAAATTATCAGAAACCGCTGTTCAACAAAATATCGGTACGGTGAAATATATAATGCTGAAAGACACAGAAAACTTAACGTTATATTATGATTGTATTTTTATTATGTAGTTTGATATCTACAAATTATTTTTAAAAAGCGGTGCCTGAAAATCCACATTAATTTCAAAGATTTACCATATCATGCATGACCAGATTTTTTCGTGTCCACACTTTATGTAAATTCGGAGACAATGTAATGTTATGGTACCATCGAGATGATCTGATGATGGAGACAGAAGGTGGCCATAGCAACTCGGCCAACTCCTAAACTACACAAGATAAACCCGTCATGTTCGGGCTCATTCGAACTGTCAAAACAAATAGTTGATGACAGTGGAAAAAACCGGCCAAGAGCGTGTCGGGCCACGCTCAGTGTAGGGTTCCGTAGTTTTTGTAATTTTTTCAAAAACTATTCAACCTATCAAGTTCAAAATAATTTTCCTACAAAGTTTTTATAAAGTTCTACTTTTGAGATTTTTTTCATATTTTTAAAACTTATGGTTCAAAAGTTAGAGGGGGGGACACATTTTTTTTTACTTCTGGAGCGATTATTTCCGAAAATATTAACATTATCAAAAAATGATTTTAGTAAACCCCTATTTATTTTTAAATACCTATCTAACAATATATCACACGTTAGGGTTAAAATGAAAAAAAAAATCACTCCCCACTTTACGTATAGGGGAGGTACCCTAATAAAATATTTTTTTCCACTTTTTATTTTACCACTTTGTCGGCGTAATTGATATACATATTAGTACCAAATTTCAGCTTTCTAGTGCTAACGGTCACTGAGATTATCCGCGGACGGACGGACGGACAGACGGACGGACAGACATGGCGAAACTATAAGGGTTCCTAGTTGACTACGGAACCCTAAAAAGGAATAGACGGCAATATCCCCCTTATTCATAAACGTCCATCAAGCCTATATTAGTTAACAAGCCGTTAAAGATGGTTGGTCCCTATCTGTCACTTTGACATTTATGTTTGTGAGAAAGGGACAAAACAACTTTTAGTTAACAGAGGTTTGTTAAGTTTTATGAATAAGGGGGTAAGTGTTTAAACCAAAATAGTTATTTGTTCAACAAGAGAGCAAAGTAGATTTTTGTTCCGAGTGTTGATGTTGAGTTCCGAGTAAGCGAAAGATTCTATAATTGCATCACGAGCGTAACGAGCGAAATATCTTTGCTCTCGTGTGATCCATACAACTTTTCAGCTCAGCGGCGAGAATGTATAACGCAAAGGATTAGTGACAGAGAGAAAGGAGTTTATATGTTCCAATTTTGAATTACACCCTGCAGTATGAAAAGATGACCTGCGACTAACCTACGATATGCAAAAAGTAGTATTCAGGCTCGCAGCAAATTTCAAGCAGCAAAACGGCCATGTTCCTGCCGCTGAGGTGAAAAAAAAAAATCGACAGAAACTTATTAAGTAGTGACTTATTGTAATTAGCGTTCTCCTATGAAACTTTATTAAAAATAGTAGTAAGTAATTGGTTTCTGATTGTATAAAAATTAGGGCTCCATTTGACTAAATGAAATTGGAATCGAATTGGTATTTGCACGCTCTTTCTGCCACGTTAGACTTGGCCGGCGTGAAGCGCATCACAAAATATCAACAAAATAGACTACGACTAGTTAGGTGTTACTGGTTACTAATCACTTTTAGGATAAGCAAATTGTTTTAACGTTAAGTACCTATGTTGAAAGTAACTCGAGTGATATTTAATCGATTATGACATATTCGATTACTGTAGAAGATATCGAGTTTAATCGATTTTCGTTTTGATAAGCTGTATTAAACATTTTTTGATTAAGAGCCCTGCTTTAAACTATTAAAAAGCACCAATTTTCGTCTCATTCATTTGATCAACTTAATGGTACAGTAGTCTCCATCAGAACTCTGGAATAAAATCATCTTTAAAATGAAATCCCCACGCCATCCGCTGACAACTGTAGGAGCAGAGCAATACATTTAAGCTTACATATCGATACAATATATACTGGGAGAAGTGCGTTAATACATACATACATATAACCACGCCTGTTTCCCACAGGGGTATGCAGAGATCACGGATTTCCATTTGCTACGATCCTGACATACAACTTTCGCTTCATGAACTTCTTCTTCTAAGGAAAGGGATTCTTCATGAATGCGCGCCGATTTAGGGTACTCTTGACCTGGCCTTTCTGCAGAATGTCTTCGATTTGTCTAGGAACAAATGTTTATGGTCACCACTTAAACAAATGCCCTTACCGGGATTCGAAACCGTAGCTACCCGTAGCTTCGTAGGTAGTGTCACTATCAACAAGGCTAAACAGGCCAAAAGATTGCTTTTACTCCTATTAGGTACTAACACGTTTCACACGTTTCTTGCTGGGCAAACAAGTGGTTACTGGAAGACATGGTGGCTCATCAACCCATTGTGAACGTCCTAGTCTCGTCTGCGAGCTGTCGAAATGCCACGTAGTCGAATATCGTTCGCTTGACGTTTACTGGATCGAATATTCGTTGCATAGAAAACAATGAAAATGGAAACAACAAAGCGTAAAATCGAATTTAGAATTTGGTTTGATATTTATTCTATCATTGAACATCGGACTTGAATTATTAAGTAATGATTGTTATTTGACGGCTCTATTGAATTATGGTTTCGATTGTATGAGAGAATTCTAGTGCACAAATAAAAATCAGTTTCACAGGTCCTTCACGGGAATATCTAAGTCGTTGGCACGAGTACGGGGACACTAGTATCATCATCATCATCATGTTAGCCGAAGGACGTTCACTGCTGGATATAGGCCTCCTCCAAAGACTTCCACAATGACCTAATATAGCTAAATTGAAACTTTATTATTCAACCGTGAATTCTACGACGACGTTATGTATGAATACCGCTCCTACAAGTAGTTTATTTAATATAGTATATAATAATCACATCTTAACAATTAAAAGCTATGGCGCCAATCCCTGTGTGTATTTTGACTTAAAATACACACAAGAGAATATTCGTTGAGTCGAGTTTTTCAACTTGACTCAACGAATATTTGATCCAAGAATCTTCATGTCCACGACTTTCGACTGTGTATGCCGATAGTACGTAGGCTAACCCTGGGCCTGCACCTGTAATTGCCAAGATCTGATGGAAAGTTTGATAAGTCTACATGGCATGGCTGATGCCGGTGGCATATTTAACGCTGATTGGTTGTAATCGTTGTTGGTGCAATCCACCAATCTAGGAAAAATGTGGGTGGGCGGTTGGCTCCCCACACATATCCACCATAGGCGGAGGTTTCCAGACTTACTCAGATTTGGGAAAGGCGTAGAATGTAAACAGGCATGAAACAATCAAAGAGCGGGTCTTACACGCCCTTCATTAACTTCAAATACTTATGCTACGCTAGATTTAATCCTATATACGGTAAGTATAACTAACAGGCCTACGGGACCTAGGTACGCCTAAGCTACGGAAGTCAGAATTGGAGTGTTCCCGGGGAACAAGGAACCCAGGTGAGCGCAGGGTGGCGGAAAATGCCACTCCACAGATCCTTGGGGAGAGGGTGATAGGATATGAACTCGAGGTTTTCTGGAGTGCATGCGGGAGTGGCACACGCCGTTACCAGCAAACCTCCCTGAGCTAGGGATATCTTAACGTGCGCGCGCGGGGGTAGCACATGTCGCAATCGATGCCTGCTCGCCGGCTGGGTCGTAGTTGGTGCAACCCGCCAATAGATTACATCCATTTATATAACCATTTGCGCGTGAGAACTATTTTTGAGCGGCTTGCCCTGTTACCTACATTTGCAGCTGACATCCACTGCTGGACGTAGGCTTCCCCCAATGAGCGCCCGGTCCTGCGCCACTAGCATCCGGGCTCCCGCGACCTTTACACGTCATCAGTCCACTTTTTAGTGGACCTACACGCCACGTGCGCCTTCCAGTACGTGGTCTGTTGTATTTGCGGTATGGGTGGTATTTTCAAGTCATCGAAATAGTGGTCATAAAAAATAAAAAACGAAACACATTTTAACACATTTATTATAACACATGTGGTACAGTCAGCATCGAAAGTAGCTACGCATATACAGGCGTCAAAAACTCTTATTCCCTTATAAAGATTCTTGAACTTTTCAAATGCGTAGCTAATTTTGATGCTTGCTTATTATAATTAACAGCGTTAATAACTAAATTTTTGTTATGAATCAATCGGTCCAAGGTAGAATGCAACCGGAACGTAAAGGGTTCATTTTTTTTAAGTATATGTGACAGGCGGTGGCTGCGTGCCTAGATAGGTTTAGAGATGCTTTATTACTCAAAAGAACAATACAGGTCACTTAAATGAGCGTACATAATAAAATAAATTAAAGTAAAATAAGTTGAGCATGATTGTTACAGATTCACAATGTATGTAGTGTTATAAATGTGTATTTTTAGTTTAGTTTTAAATAAACTGAAAGTTTCGCAATCTTTAACATGACTTGGTAGTTCATTGAACATCCGTGTACATTATGCTACTTTTACCATAGCCAGTTCTATTTTTGCCTTTGCGCAGTTTTGGTTTGTTTATATTTCTTAGAGAGTATTTAAATGTACGTTGTGTAAAGTAAATGTCGAAATGCATTTGTCCATTTAAAACCTTTTTCACAAATATGCATGTGGAATAGGTGTACAATTGTTTTAAATGTAATAATTCTACTTTCTTATAGAGTAGCCGAATATCCATCCTAGGATCATACTTAAATAGGGTTTAATGGATTTATTTTGTGATCTTTGTAGTCCTTTTAAATATGAATTCGCGGCGCAGCCCCAAATTTTAAAGAATTATATGGGTCCAGTATTGTTTGTTACTTATTACTTACATGGTCAGTGATGACACGTATTGTTATGAATAAAGATTGAAAGTCATCATCATCATCATATCAGTCAAAGGACGTTCACTGCTGGACATAGGCCTCCCCCACAGAGTGCCACAATAACCGGTAATGCGCCACCCGCATCCAGCGGCCTCCCGCGACCTTTACCAGGTCATCAGTCCACCTCTCCGCGCCACGTGCGCCTTCCAGTACGTGGTCTCCACTCGAGACACATTCCGTCCCAACGGCCATTGAAAGATTGAAAGTGTCGAGGACTAATAGGGCAATCTCAAGCACTATAACTATAATAGTTTTTAGATCCCATGTTGTTTTAACTATTTGTGTCTCGATATTTTAGTAGGCTTTAGGACTATCCAGGATACGGGTGTCAAGTCACTCCAATTAAGGTTGATTCTGGAAAGAAAAACACTTAGTTAGAGATTTTTTTAAGGCTATGTTTACGGAGAAGCTGAGTAGCGGAGGCGGCCCACACTGGGGGTAACATTACACTGAAAAAAAGGATAGCTCAACTAGTTTGGCTACTTGAGAAATAGCCAAATTTTGCTTAGTAGTAACCAAAATTATGCTAATTTTCAACAACTAATTTGGTTACTAGTAAACTCTCAGTTTGCCAGTCCTCCGATTTAGTTACTAGCCGCTAACATTTGGGCTACTGTTAACAAATCTTTTTTTTTCAGTGTACATTTAGGAGAGTTACCAACAATGGCGAAGATCGCTTATGCCCGGTTTCCCTCTGAGTTCTGGTCAGATGGCAGTCACTTTCGTAAAAATAATTAGTGTTACCCGAACTGAGCCAACTTGAACTTCTTTTTTAGGGTTCCGTACCCAAAGGGTAAAACGGGACCCTATTACTAAGACTCCGCTGTCCGTCCGTCCGTCTGTCTGTCCATCTGTCACCAGGCTGTATCTCATGAACCTTGATAGCTAGACAGTTGAAATTTTCACAGATAATCTGTTGCCGCTATACCAACAAATACTAAAAAACAAAATAAAATAAATATTTAAGGGAACTCCCATGTCTCCCATGCCAAAAAAACTTTTAAAAGTTGCTCGTTGCCTTCATCAGGCACTGGGTCTCAAAATGTATGGGATGACTAAAATCCGACTGGCACTAGACCAAAATTCTACTTGATATTATTTGACGTTAATATTACTGTTAATAAATTAAAAAAAATAATACCTAATCTAAATAAATATTTCGTATAGGTCTACAATTGACAACATTTCAAATTTTTAAGTAGTATGAATTTTTAACTAATTTCTAATTTCCTTAATTTGTGAACAAGAAACCCCAAAATACATACTTTTTATTTTTATAGCTATTAGTTTTCGAAATATTCACGAAAATGCGAAGAAAGCCTACCATCGTCGTAATGACGTCACTAGTAAGAAATTGTGACAGTCACAGCACACAAAAAGAACAGTTCACTTTAGTTAGTAAATCTGCCTTCAAAGTCAAAGTCAAAATATTCTTTATTCAAATAGGCCTAGCAACAAGCACTTTCGAATCGTCAGTTATAACATGTATTAACATATATATTAATTAATTATTTAGAGCAATTTATTGATGCTATTATTATTCTTCAAAATAAATATTGTATTGTTGTAGACATGTCAAAGTAAGAAATTATTTTGTAGTAAAATTCACAATAGGATCGTCAAAACATAAATAATAATAATAATAAAAAATATATAAAAAATAGAAATCTAGACAGTTTCTAGAATAAAATCAAAATATCAAAAAAAAGATCATATTAATATCTAACGCCATAATGATTAATTCATTAATATTTCAGTCACAATTAATCCCACGGTGTTTTATCATTCATGTAGTCATGTGTGCTATAATATGCTTTCGATATGAGTTGACGCTTTACATAATTTTTAAATTTATTAATAGATAATTCAGTTACATTTCTTGGAAGCTTATTATAAAACTTCACACCATTACCCATGAATGATTTTCTAATTTTCTGTAGGCGAGTGGTGGGCACCGCGAGTTTGTGTTTATTTCGAGTATTAATATTATGTATGTCACAGTTCTTCCTGAAATTTACAATGTTTTTATGTACATACACAATATTATCATAGATGTATTGACAATGCAATGTCATTACATTAATGTTCTTGAACTTATCTCTAAGTGAGTCTCTATGGTTCATTTTATATATTGCTCGAATAGCCCTCTTCTGCAGAACAAAAATGGTATTAATATCTGAAGCACTGCCCCATAGTAAAATACCATACGACATAATACTGTGGAAGTAACTAAAATATACTAATCGAGCTGTCTTCACGTCTGTCAGTTGGCGGATCTTGCTCACGGCAAAAGCTGCAGAACTCAGTCTATTCGAGAGATTAGCAATATGGGGACCCCATTGGAGTTTGGAATCTAATGTTAATCCAAGAAAAACTGTACTATCCACTAGTTCCAATTCCTCATCTTTCACAATGACACTTGTTTGATTGTGCTTAACGTTAGTCGTGACAAACTTGATACATTTGGTCTTTTTCTCATTTAACAATAAATTGTTGACATTGAACCAATTAACTACTTTAGAAATAGCATTGTTTATATCATTATTAGCTTGTTGCTGTCGTTTGACTTTGAATATAAGAGAGGTATCGTCTGCAAACAATACTATATCATGGTGGGTCTTTACGAGGTATGGCAAGTCATTTATGTAGATAAGGAATAGGAAAGGTCCCAATATTGATCCCTGCGGTACACCCATCGAGACCACTGATCCTGGAGATCGCTGTCCATTCACATCGACCCTTTGTATTCTACCATATAGATAAGATTTTAGCAAATTCAGTGCCGATCCTCTAACTCCATAGTAGTGCAGTTTCCTGATTAATGTTTCATGACATACGCAGTCGAAGGCCTAAAAAATACCTAAGGCATCCTGTGACTCTTCCCAGGCATCGAATATATGTTTAGTTAGCTCAACAGCCGCGTCGGATGTCGAGCGACCCCGCGTAAAACCAAATTGCTTATTATGCATTAAATTGTTTGCATTAAAATGTCTTATTAATTGGGACAAAACTAATTTTTCAAAAATTTTATTAAATGTTGGTAGCACAGATATTGGTCTAAAATTAGTGGGGTCAGAAGTGCTACCTGATTTAAATAAAGGAGTTATTTTACTATGTTTCATTAGATCAGGAAATTCACCGCAGTCAATACTGTTATTAAATACAACTACCAAGTCAGGCGCTATGAATTCTATTAGAGATTTCACAGCATGGACAGAGACTCCCCAGAGATCACCAGTTTTTTTGATATTAATTGATTTAAACGCCTTTATTACATCTGGGGTACTAACATATTCAAAATGAAGATTTCCACTACATTCTGAGGCGTTATCTTTTAACAATGTAACGGCAGACGATGGTGAAGAATTTAATGTCTTTGTTGTGGATACTGGTATCTCAGTGAAAAATTTTTCAAATTCTGTTGCTACTTCTAAACTTGAATCTATAATTATGCCATCAATTTTTAGTTTAAGATCATTCATTTTGTGCTTTGATCTACCAGTTTCCACATTAATTAATTTCCATGTTGTTTTGATAATGTCCGAACTATTTGTAATTTTCGGGCTTATAAAATTACGTTTAGCTATATGACAATCTATTTTAAATTTCTTAGAATATTGTTTGACATGTTCCTTAAATTCATCACTCATATTAAACCGGCGTTCCTCATATAAAGCATACAGTGCTTGTCTACGTTTATGTAAGTCCTTATTATGTATATTAACAGTGCTTCTGTATGATTTGTTATGCTGTGACGCCTTACTTGTCACTTACTCTCTTTTAGAATGAGGAAATTTTGAATTGATTTATTTATATGAAATTGGGATATTTTCGTGAATTTAAAAATGTGAAACGTTGCCAATTGATTAAGTATAATTTTAAGTTCAATGTATATTGTACGTCCAAAATGGGCTAACTGTTGATACCTATCTTTCAATATTTATGACATGAGATCTTATGTACACAGTTATGATAATAAATTATATCTATCTATCTAAATTAAAAAAAGGTTATAACAAACAACGGCCTGTTTCTCCGAAGCTAGAGGTATAGGTTCGTATCCCGGCCAGGGCATTATTTGTGCATTTAGCACGGATTTTGTTCCTGGGTGTTTTTTATATATGTATGTTTTCTATGTATTTATTTATTTATATAAGATATATGTCGTCGTACTCATAGTACAAGCTTTGCTTAGTTTGGGACTAGGTCAATTTGTGTAAGATTGTCTCCCAATATTTATCGTTTATTATAAAGTGTCTAATGTTGTACAGATAATAGTACGGAACCCTTCGTGCGTGAGTCCAACTCGCACTTGGCTGATTTTTTTATACCCCCGTATATTGGTTCAGTTTGATTTCCACAGGGTGGTTCCACAACACTTCGGGAGCTCTGAATAAGTATCATGTTTCGTAGTATATCATTAAAATTATGAAAACCTTACCCGTAAACAGATTTTATTATTAGTTTCACATCGTCAGAGAAAATTTTGAAAGTCTTCGGCTCTGGTTCATTTGTGAAGTTTTTATGAAAGTATTCCAATAAAAACTCTTGATCTGGATACATTCTAATTACTTTTCCCATTTTTGATATCTCTCTATTAACAGCGAAAAGGAAAGCACTGAAATCTACTTTCCAAAAGTAATGCCAGTCGTCTACAAGGTTTCTGCATTTCTGTAGGAACTGTCTCCATTTACGCTTCAGTTCGTTTGTTTCTTCATTTATTGCGTCTAAAACTTGCCTCTTTAATCGAGATTTTTCAGTGTAAATTTCTGTATAGTTAGGGGTAGTAATTGATTGAATTACCGTGTTTAAACTTATTAATTTTCTTTGATTCTCCTTTGATAATCCTCTGTTTGCATTTAAGTTGTCAATGTTATTTGTATTTTGAATAATTTGTATTCTTTTGTTGGTGATGTTTGTTAACTGGTCTACTGCGCTTTTAGTTATACTTGTATTTGATTTCGTGTACTGTTTCAAGTCTTTTAACAGTATGATTTTCGTAACGTTTGTACTGTTCATTTTGCTATTGCTTTGTGTTATAGTTGTGATTTTATTCGCGTCTTTGTTCTTTTTTGTTATAACATTCTGTTTCCGAATTGCATCTGTTACGCTTTTCTTAAATATGTTAATTATTGAATGTGTCATGGTCGTATGTTTTAAAGATTCGTTCTTTGTGTCTTCAATTCTGTTTATATTTATGCCATCTGAAAATTGTAGATTAATAATCATTAATAAAACTATAATTTTCTACAAATACACTAAAATAGACATACTACTTACTTGTTATTGAATTTCTTAAACCCATATATAATTTGAAGACACGAATAATAATTTCAGTGACTATATGACCCGTAAGTAATACTAAATCTACACATTAGTAAAAAAATATTGTCATTTTTATTTTGTAGAGCCGGGTCCACAGCGCCATGTTTTCGTGTTTGCAAACATCAAACATGTTTTTCGAACACAAAATAGGCGTGGCCTCAATGTTAAGGCCGGTCCACTGCACCAAAAAACCAACAAAACATGTTTGTAAAACATGTTTGATGTTTGCAAACACGAAAAACATGGCGCTGTGGACCCGGTTTAAGAGTAAGTAATAAAAGAAAGTATACAAAGTAAGTTTATTACAAAGTTAAAACAAAACACATACAAAAGATTTTCTAACACATAATAAGCGTTAGATTATAATAGATAACGAGTACCATTATTTTGTGTAATAACATTATTCACTGCAGGTATCATTCTATGCATGGTATTTAATATTTGAGAAGGCTCCATATTCAAATTCGTAATTTGATCTGCGTTTTGCTTATTTATCTCGTTGTTACTGGCTATACTCTGAGGTACAGATGATTTCGGATCATAATCTATAAAATATTTCATTTGTTCCATTTGTTTTAATTCATCGCTATTATTTGCTTGTATAGTTCTTTGGTTCTTTTCAAACGGAGTTTGTATATAATTGTGGTTGTGTTGTATAACTGTTGCTGGGTTTGTATTCGGCGGCTTTTGTGAAAAAGGATAAACAGAAGGTTCTATTTTAGTAACATTCATCGTATGGGCCTTAGAAGAATTCGGATATTCATTTTCAGTCTCCTTTTTGGATCGAAGCTCTTCATTCTTGATTGCTTGGTTTGCAATGTTGGGCAGTTTTTCTATTTCACTTGCGATTTTTGATAAAAACTTCTGTAGAACGCCGGTGTTGTGGTCAATTCGATCTAAAATCTGGCTTGTCATTTGTTCGTTCTTCGATATTGCTTTAAGCATTTTAATTTTCAGCGGGTCTATGGATTGTGTAGTTCTGTCTCGTGACTTATGGCTCGTGGCCATACGTCTTTCTGGTTCAATAATCGTCGTTGCGACAGCTTCTGATGTCATCGCTGTTGTTGGGATCGCTGTTGTTGTTATAGTTGTTGTGCTCGTAGTAGTTATCTCTGGAATGTACCTTCTAGTCTGCTCTGTCTGCGGATTTGTCGTTGACCTATTCGTATTTAGTGATTTCATTGAATCGCAAATTAACTTGCCCACATCAGCTACAGTTAAATGGAAAACTCTGCGTGGACTTGATGGTAAGATTATATCCAACAAATTCATATGCATAGTGGCTTCCGTAGTTGCAATAGGTTCCTGTTTGGTGCTTGTAAGAGTATTTCTTTCATATTCAGCGAGTCTATCTGCTATGAAAATGCTTTCGATTTCTCTCGGTATTTCTAATGGTTTCGTAGCCTCTGCAATGTTTTGCGGTGTTACCGATTCAAAACGATGATTGCATTTGTTAGAATAATTGTCAACCTTAGATATTTCAGATATATTAACGAGTGAAGAATACAGTAAGCCATCTTTGTTAAAAGTCTTATTAATGCTGGTGTAGACTTCTTTAAAGTTCTCATTTGTGTTATTGCCATCACGTGGTATTAATTTAACACTGATTTTATAGTTGTTCTTGTATGGTGGTACAATTGCATTTACTAGGTCCTGCACATTGGGACCCTGATATAAGCCTTCAATATCAGAAGATGTATCAGACTCTTTACTTTCGGGAATGGAATATATAGATCTATGGATATGTTTTCGCTCTGCCCGCTCGCCACTGCTACTTTTTTCTACAAACACATGAGGATATTTTGACATGAGTGGATTTCTGCGTATTTGGTCCCCTATTGGATCTAAATTGAATTCGTGTGGATTTTGATCGAACATCGTGGGGTTTTCGTGATTATATCTAACGTGTTCATTTTTTTCAATAATAAATGGGTTTCTGTAAATAACAGGTATGTCGTTAAACCTACTGCGACCGATTTCGACCTTTTGCTCCTCCTCATCACTGGTTGGGAGTTGTGGCCCATCTACATGAGTTATTACTGTCCTATCGGCATATGTATCCTCATTGTCATATTCAGTATACGATCTTTCATTGGAATCTCTATGGCCCATATCTCTAGTATATATTTTTATTGTATGTCTCTTATTTCTTTCCCTCTTTTTTTGCACTTCCACTAAATCTTTTCCTGTATTTTCAAAGAACATGGGAGTATTTTTATATGTATTTCGATTTTTTATCTCAAATGTGTGTGGGCTGAATCGTTTGTTACTTGGTTGAAAAAATGGTTTGTGACTAAGCAAATGATTTTTACCCTGTTTTACTACGTCAACAAAATATATATCCGGTTTTTGTCTATGTCTAACCATGAGATTATCATTATAGGTATCCCCATCCGAAACCACGAACATATTATTATCTTCACTCGCTTGCCCACTTTTATCAATGACCTTGATATTATCTATCTGCCTTTTAGTGCGTTTCTTTCCCACAAAATATTTTTTTTGTCGAGAGAAAGCATTTGTATTGATATATTTGTTGACCCGAATCTTCTTGTTAGAATTTATAACCGTCTTGAGATTGACAGACCGCTTGTTTCTATATGTGTCTATTACTGAAGGTTTTTTGTCCCTTTTCGAAACTGTGGCTATAAAATCATTATTTCTATTTGAGACAGACCCTTTTGTTCGTAGTGACGTCTCACTTTTTACTTCTCGTTTTTTCAATTCTTGCCCATATATTTCATACTCATCATCATGATCTGCAGGTTGATCAGGCGTGTCATGTTTTTCATGATATTTATTCAGTATATGTTCTATACCGTGGAATAATTTAATACTTTCTGGATCTGGCGCCTGATCCAGATATTGGTTATAACCGATAGAAAACCCCGTGCCCTCAATGTCTTTAATCATAAGTTGTAATTTACCAACATCTACGGTGTTTATGTTTTCTTCGCTCGTATCCACAGTCAAAGGAAGTTGCTGTCTTTTAGGTATTACTGGATAATTAGAATCTTGATTATAATCAACACTCAGTAGATTTATTTCAGCCGAATTAATAGATTTAGTAGCACTGAGAAATTTGGGTTGTTGAAATGGCTTCTGCCATGTTTCACCGTTTTTGTCAGATACAAGAGGCAGTGGTGCTACTATTGGCATAGTCTTGCTAATAGGATCTAACTCTCTATATGAAGGCGATACAGGGGGAGTGTTAGTATGATCTGGTTCCGATTCAAGGTCAAGACGACTTTGAACTCTATTTTTAATAAGCGGTTCCTGTCCCTTATCTTCTGGACTCGATCGAATAGCGTTCTGTATTTTCTTGATAAGACTGCTAACTAACTTTCTCTTTCTCTCACCCTTCACTCCTGTCTTATCAAAGTGTGTTTCTATTTCTACAAAAAGTTCGTCATCGTCCTTTGTTTGAGGCATTTCCGTTTGTTTCTCGTGCGACCAGTCTATGTTTCTTTTTATTCGTATATTTTTCTTTTCATCTTTTGTTCTGGATGTCGAAGACTCGTTTGATGCGAAGTTTTTTAGATACTCTAGAATTATATTTTTTAAGTAGGCATCGGATATATGTTTATTTTTGAATTTGTCTCTCATAACACCAGCGAAGTCCTCAACGTCTTTGTTTATTGAGTTTGTTGTCGTTTTCCGCTTTTCAGATGTCGTTGTTGTGGTGGCTATAGTGGTTGATGATTCATAACTGTCTTCGGCTCTGAATTTGACTGGTTTACCATTGTATATCAATTTGATAATACCTTGAAAATCTTCCTTTGAATTTCTGCAACAAGTAACTATATTACGGAAAACATTGAAAGTTAAGAAAATACATGGAAAGTTACATTGCGCTCACGGTTCTTTTTCCAATGAATTCATCAGATCTTAGGGTTACAGCACCAGTAATGGACAAAGACCCAATGATGCACACTAACTCTTATTTAAAAGAAACTAAGAGTTGTTCATTTAAATAACAATCGATTAATACTGGTGCTTCTGCTTGTAAGCTTAAAGTGTCCAACACTGGTGCCGTTACCCTACTATGATTAGCAAGTAAAAACAGTTCGAAAACTACGCACAAAATATTTAGTACGAACTGCGTCCGCATTATCTGCTAAGGTATCTGATACTAAGATAAGCACCATGGCACATGTTCATAAAAATATTACAAAATTTAATAAAAATCGATGAAAAAATAGAATTTGCCGATAGTAGAGAAGAAGTACCACTACCGGTGAAAAAAAAAAATGGCAGTAGCTACGTCATTTGATACCGAGAGGATACTCGTGGCATCAAATAGCACTATATTGGTACCGTAAAATGGGGTGAGTAGGGTCAAAACTGAAATTCAAACCTCGATAACATTTTATTTTTACATATGAAAACTGAATGGTGTATATAATAAGTGTTCCGGACCTGGACGTTTGTATTTTAGTTTTTATTTTATTTTGGGTAGTTCCATTTCATAACTTTGACGATAAAGAGGAAAACCCACCTTACCCCGTTGTGCCTTGTATTTGGGGTGAGAGGGGTTTTCATACAAAGGTGATTTTGGAAAATTGTTGCATCGTTTTTTTTTTATGCGAATTACTATAGCTCCATTTTAAATTGGAATACATTATTTTTGTAGCAGCAGCCTTAAAATCCTTCTCACCCCCCTCTCAAACCTTCTCTACCCATTCATAACCCACCTCTCCCCGCGAAACCTACTCACCCCGTTTTACGGTAGTTACAGAAAAATCTTGTCTGCCAGTTCGTGTATGGTCGAAAGTACTCGGCAGACTGTTTCAAATGTAACGATTCGGATCCCCAATTTACGTCATTTGATAGAAAGTTCATCTTTCATTGTTCAGTTTGGTTGCAAATGTTAGGCATTAATCCTGTACTTGAATTATGTACTAGATAGTCTGCCGAAGGTAATTGTGGCCGAAAGCCCTGTACTTAAATAAAAATGGGTACAGTTGTGAAGAATTCAGATTTATTAGAAAATTTGTGATATGTACGCGGCAGTACGTATATAATGCGGGACAAACTCACATATCAGTTCACAAAATTTCTTAAGGGCGCTTTACTAAAATTCAACAGATCCAAAGCGCTACTCTTAAATAATTGTGATTATTTAGATTTAACGTTAGATATTAAAAAAACGAGGCCACTATTTAAAGTATTTCGTATTTTAGTACCTTTTGAATACATCCAACTAGTTTTTGCGTAGCTGGATTTGAACGACCGTTTTATTTTTGAACTCACAGATAGACGAATCCAGCAACTTAAAAACTAGTTTGATGTATTCAAAAGGTACTTAAATACGAAATACTCTACATAGTGGCCTCCGTTTTTCAATATCTAACGTAAAATTTAAATAATCACAATTGTTTACGAGTGGCGCTAGTGGACCTGTTACATTTTAGAAAAGCGCTCTTAATTCATGGTCATGCTCATCACAAACGAGGTGAATACATGTGAACTATTAGGAACTACTTATATGCCGTAGGTCCGGTAGATGAAAAAAGTGGCTGTGAATGAAAAAGTCGGGGGTATTTCAACTTACAGTTATGTAAGATATTGTAATATCAGTAGATTCGAGGATTCGAGATATACTCGACGGCAAAATAATTACCAAAATTAGGTTCGATTTTCAACAATTGTTGGGCCCTATTTTACCGGTGAGCACATTTTATGAAAGGCGCGCTTATTCAACTAGCACAACAGTTTATACCGTCACGTTTTGTAGCTGACATGTACTTAAATGTGACATAAAACGTGATGGTATTAAGCTATCGTGCTAGCCAGGGTAGTGCATGCCTAGAATGACCGCATAAATTTAATACATTAAAATATTGATACTTACTCGGTTTCGTCCTTTTTTATATCAATTACCGTTCTTATTACGTGCTTTGAATCTGAAAACAATGAAATATATTGTTAAGCCTGTGGTATATTTATATATAATGTCATACCAAGTTTTAGTCAGTAATTAAGAGCGCTTTACTAAAATGTAACAGGTCCACTAGCGCCATTCGTAAATAATTGTGATTATTTAAAATTATATTGAAAAAAGAGGCCGCTATGTAAAGTATTTCGTATTTGTATACCTTTTGAATACATCAAACTAGTGAATGCGTTGCTGGATTCGTCGATCTATGCGTCCAAAGTAAAAACTGCCGTTTTATTTATCAAAAGTAGCTACGCAATTGAAAAGTTCAAAAGTCTTTATTACAAGAGAATAAGAATATTTGCCCCCTTCATATGCGTAGTTACTTTTGATGTTGACTGTATTACGTGACAAATTTCCAAAGTCGCAAACTAAGTTGTCCCTTTTAAGTACAGTCGCGAAATTAAAAGGTTCGTTACTTTCTCATCTATTAAAAGTGAAGAATCTTTTCTTTCCGCGCATAGTATATATATACTGGTATTGGCATAGTGTCCGTCACTTCACATGCGTGGAATTGTTTCTTAGAAAATAGCGTTAAAAAAGTCGTCAATCGTGATCCGTCTGCTCGTTTATATATAGACAAAACCTCAATGAATTATACACACTACTCCTTCATTAAACACTGCGTCTATTGATGAAAACCGTATTAAAATCCTTTCGGCAGTTTTATTTCTTTTATACAACGATGGTGGCAAACAAGCTTACAGCCTGCCTGATGGTAAGCAGACACTGTCGCCTATGGACGCTAGCGATCAAAAGGATCACAAGTGCGTTAACGAGCCTACTTGAGGATTTTTGTGTTGGCTGCTAGAGCCATATGCAGGTCCGTCACTCTCAACACAGCGCATCCTCGGGAGCTCAGGCGATATTATTCACCACTATGGACACTTCGCCACATACCTAAGTTAGTACAGTAGTTGTAGTTATTGAGTTTATTACGCACAGAAACACAGCCCGGGTAACTTTCTTTTATAATATAATTTTTAAGAAAAAAAAACCGACTTCAATGTGGGAGTCCGGTGAAAGATTATTAATCTTAGATGGTGCACTCTTAGATTCCATACAATAAAATACAAAAATGGCTATAAGTATGTTTATAATGGTAGAAGACTAAGTACCCTCAATTCCTCATGAAATCATGGAAAAACCTTGCTTGATTGACAAACAAAACGAAGAGAACAAATCGCCAAACGTGAACTACGCGTCGTTGAAGATTTCCGTTCTGATCATCATCAGCAGTTCCACTTCATCAAATGTCACTTTTATGAATGAAAATGCTTGATTAGTTCATGAAAATACTAAAATCACTATTTGTGTGCCTTTCACATTTGAGGAGTTTCCTCGATTCCTAATGGATCCCATCATCAGAACTCGAGCATGACAAAAATCAATCGTGAAAATAGAACTTGCTTAACAAACACAGCTAGGAGGACAAATCGCCAAACGTGAACTTTTCGTCGTTGAAGAGTTCTGTTCTGATCATCATCAGCAGTTCCACTTCATCCAATGTCACATTTTTGGATGCAAATGCTTGACTTGTTGAAAAAAAACACAAAAATCACTATATGTTCGCCTTAAAGATTTGAGGAGTTCCTTCAATTCCTCATGGATTTATCATCAGAACTGCCTTTTGACAAAAACGGGACTAACTTGGATATATATACATACAATCAAAAAAAGAATTTTTCAAATCGGTTAAGAAATGACGGAGTTATGGAGTAACAAACATTATCAGCAGTTCCACTTCATCAAATGTCACATTTTTGTATGGTAATGCTCGATTTGTTGATAAAAACACAAAAATCACTATATGTTTGCCTTTAAGATTTGAGGAGTTCCCTCAATTCCTCATGGATCCCATCATCAGAACTCGAGCATGACAAAAATTAATCGTGAAAATAGAACTTGCTTAACAAACACAGCTAGGAAGACAAATCGCCAAACGTGAACTTTTCGTCGTTGAAGAGTTCTGTTCTGATCATCATCAGCAGTTCCACTTCATCCAATGTCACATTTTTGGATGCAAATGCTTGACTTGTTGAAAAAAACACAAAAATCACTATATGTTTGCCTTAAAGATTTGAGGAGTTCCTTCAATTCCTCATGGATCCCATCATCAGAACTGCCTTTTGATAAAAACGGGACCAACTTGGATATATATACATACAATCAAAAAAAGAATTTTTCAAATCGGTTAAGAAATGACGGAGTTATGGAGTAACAAACATTAAAAAAAAAAAAAAAAAACAAAAAAAAAACATAAAACCGAATTGATAACCTCCTCTTTTAAAATCTTGAAGTCGGTTAAAAATATAGTTACTTTTATTAAGATATCATGTAAGCTTTTCCAAGCGCTCCTTATTTATCATTTAAAACAAAGTTCTACATTACATTCTCTAACCTCTATAGTTATACTATCCTTACTTTTATTGCTCCCATGAGACTTTTTCTTTTTTCTCATGACATTTGTATCAATTGTATCAATATCATTGTAGTTTGTAGCATCCCGTTTCTTTCCAGTCGAATATTTAAAAACCCGTTCCGTTGCAGTTTGTTCTTCACTTAGATTGTTTTTATTTTCGTTTGCAACTTCAGTGAATTCAACGCTTCCTGCATATTTACTCTCTGAAAATTCAACTTTATTATCACGATGAAAATGATAATCATTGTCAGATTTTTATTTGCAGTGGAAAAATTGTGTTTTATCTGTTACTAGCTGTCCCCGCGATCTTCGTTTCGCTCCACTCGTTTCATGCAAAATATACGAGTTAATACTATTTTTTCGTATATTATACCGATATTTTTTAGCTATTCTGCTATTCGGAGCGGGGATCCAAAAATCAAAGATAATTTTTTTCGTATATTATACCGATATTTTTTAGCTATTCTGCTATTCGGAGCGGGATCCAAAAATCAAAGATCATAAAAATCGACCACGCCGTGTTAAGTTATAAATGTTGTAACTAACACGACTTTATTTTATATATAGGTTTAAGATCATTTAATCTCATAAAGAATTATACAATTTACTTGCATGAGATACACATAATAAATTACTTACATTGTTATGAGATACTGATATATAGATAGCTTATTTCGACTAACAATTATAAGGTTGAACTCACATATTACTTAACTTTTAAAACAAGACCGCATGGCTCCGAGCCGTGAGCTTAATACGCGGGGCGATATGGCCTTGAAGACAATCACCCTGAAGAAAAACTCTCGATGGATTTGAAACATATCGCCCGTAGTGACAATATGCAAGTTCAACCGTATAATCAATCCATAATTTTAAATATGCCTCACAAATCTTCAAATTCTATTTTATATTTCCAAATAAACCACTTTTCCTCAAACACGTTCGGAAAAGTAGAACTTACGTTCGCGATTTCGCAATATTATACTGCGAAAGTCATCGTTTCGTCGTGCGACACGAAATTAAAGGTCAGTAATGGGATTTTCATAGAAAGCTGCCGTCTAAGACAGAAATTGCCGGCGCGCGCGAAGCACCTGGCACATGTTTTTTTTTTATTACAGAATTTTGACAAGTTAATTTGGACTTCTCTCATAATTTTCAATTTAGCTCGCATTCTTTTAGAAAAGCACTATACTAACTTGGCCGGAAGAGGGATTGCCTGCCTCGTATTACTAGACGCAACACAGTCGGCCGGCAATCCTTACCTTCCCGACCTTTCTTGTATTGTACTTTAACGTAAATGATGACACAATCTAATACCTTTCTTGCGTCCTCCATTATTCAAATTTCTCACCAACTGCATTTTGTTCAGCAGCTTTGGCATATCTACACGTCCCATGGCTCCTTGTAGGAGATTTTCTAATGCCAAATGCATGATATCTTCCTCCGGCTTCATTTGATCTCGTCCTTCAGGCGGTAGTTCATTAATTTCTATATTGTTCTTTTGTTTAACTGTTTTGATGTAGATATTGCCGTTATCTGTTTTAGGTGTTGTGTTTTCTGGTTCATCGTCGTCTAATGCTTCTAGCAAGGTTGCTAATCGATTAGTTAAATATCTCTTGGTTTTTGGATTGTTGACGCGAAGAAGGACTTGTTGTGAATCTGAAATTATTTGTGTATGTAATTATTGGATGAACCCAATAAATATTTCTTCTTCTCTTGGATGACAGTAAGCTACAGTTACGGGGTTGTTTATATTTTTTTATTAGAGGTCGGATGGAAGAACGAATAAAGTTTTATGTACGGCTCTTGTTTTACTTGAATTCATTCATTCATTAATATTTTCATTCGCTTATTTATTAATTCGTGGAGTTTACTTTTCTCTTTTGCTATGATATGACTGACTTACTTAATGATCGTTTGCTTCTATAGTGTCCGTCGTGTTTCTCGACCCCGATGTAATATTCTTGTATTTCCGTGGTAGCATCATTTCTAACTGTAATAAGCTCTGTAACTCCTAGATTTTCTACTGATTCTGGAATAAAGAATAAAAAATTTATTATGACAAGATTTTTTTAACTTGCACTGTACGTATATAGAAATAAGTAAGAATGTAAGTTGTCATTTGCAATCCCTTTTTCAGCCACTTGCCGGTATCCGATTGGGCTGAAATTTGGCATACTTATGTAAGTTCGGTGACAATACATTATTATGGTAGCACCGAGCTGATCTGATGGTGGAGACAGATGGTGGCCATAGCAACTCCTAAACTACACAAGATAAACCCGTCGTGTTTGGACTCATTCGAACCGTCTCAACAAGTAGTCGTGGTTGTGGAAAAAAGTACAGTCGGCTATAAAAGCTTGTACCTAAAATGTTTTTTTTTACAGTAACTTACTTTTAGTCAGACTGTACGTCAGCAACGATCAATTACAATTGTCAATTCTTAAGTATGTCACAGGGGGAACATCATCTTGCTACTACTAATAGAATAGTATCGGAACACGTTACCTCGCTCCTTCTTGTTCAGTAAATTGTCAATATCAATGAACACATTTGTCAAAATGACAGTAAATGTAAAGGCGATGACCAGCAGGCTGACACAGAAGACCCTGTAGAACACGCCCTCGTAGTCGCATCGTGACATCGGATATATAGGGTGGTGGGAAATTTGAGTTACCTGTTAACAACCGAAAATGTTCATAGTATGTGAAGTGCCCAACCCGCACTGGCAACTAATATAGGCTGATGGTGAAATCCGGAGACATACAAATCCAAAAAGGCACTTAAATGAAAATTGTAACACGGTAAACCTCCGTCGTGCGTCCGCTAGCCAACTGGCAGGTTTGAAAAAGAAGTACACTTTTTCACGACCGTGTTTTGTTTTTTCTACGGAGTTTTTTTTTTGAATTGTGCTGTCGGGTTAAACATTGATTTAATCCTTATCTTTAAATTTAACTTGATATTTGTTATAAGCAGGGGTCGTACTTTTCGTGCCGGTGACGTCACTCTCCATATAGGTGTTTTTAATGTAATCAATCAATCATTAATCAATAATCATGTATGTATACTTATATATACACTTTTTACAATTATGTCCCTATTACAAACGCAATTGGCCTGTCACATCACAACTTATAAAGTACAACATTAGGTAATCCTGCAAGTTTTTGTGACTGGTTCATGTGTAATACCAGTTACTACCAATAATTAAACAAACCTCGTCATCATAGAGAGTTTACGTTCATATTTAGGTTCAACATTTCTATAACCTGTTATAAAACTTGAAAGACTATGAGATCCTCACCTGCTTATAAATTAAAATTCTAAATATGAAAAGAAATCTTTAATAATCTTCGGATGCAATAGGTCGCATAGAAAAAGTACCATTATAAATGCATGATTAAATTATTGATGATTTAATATTAATAATTACCATAACACCAATTGGAATCACCTATATGCAGTGTGACGTCAATTTTACGTCACCGGCACGAAAAGTACGGTTATAAGTTATTACGCATGGTTTAAAGAACTTGTTAATATTGTACACAGTTAATACTTATAAAGGCTGCCACTTACACAGTTATGTTAAATAAGTTAGTTAATTAATTTTTTTTTTCTGGTCTTTGTATACCTATTTATTATTATTGGAAAACGGGTCTAAATCGCGTATAAATGAATTTTATTCACCTATTTTTGAGGATTGCTCAACGTTTCGAATGTATCACAGCACAACATCCCTGGTGACGAGCTGACTGGATTCAATATACTCCTTGCTGACTGGCTTGAGCGGGTATCAACATCTTCTAGCCGCACGGGTGTTTTGAACTACCCGCACTTGGTCTTTATTATTCACATTTACACTAGGGTTGTCACTCGCCCGACACACAACACTAACAATGTCCGTTAATGTAATGGACGATGTATTTTGACGCTTGCATTTACTAATAACTGGATTGGATTCCACGAAGCTGAATTCTTAAAACCCCCATTGCGGTTCTAATTACGATGTTTTTTAAAACAAAACCAATCCTCAAAAAAAGGTGAATACATTTTAATAATAATGTGTAAAAATCGTGCAAGTTTAAATCAATATATTCTGTTCAATCTTAAACATATGGGATTGCTTATATCCTTTATTACGTTGCTACCATCTTCTGAGGCAGCAACTTACCGCCGCCGCTGTATATATTTACCTGCGCTGTGCGCTGAAACTGTAGAAGGATCCCGCCAGTTCCAGTCCAACAGAAGCAATGCAGCAGGCTACTTTTAACTACGACGCGACGGATCTACTTATCATCTTCTCGGATCTTGTCAATCAGAGTCCAGTGACTTTTGATCCTCACCTACCGTACTGACTGAATAAGTGTGAACCCAACGTGTACATAGTTTTTATTTTATTACACTTTATTAATTTGTTTTACTCATAACCCGCCGGCTAGCCGGGTAACAGAATCACAAATCTATTTATAATACTGAAAACGCCCGACTAATGCAAAACAGGGGTGTTATCTCGAAAAAATAAACTGGTTTTCAATTAATTGGTACAGACACAAGCACATGAACAGAAATGTTGCTTATCAGTATGACCATTGGAATGTGAGAGCACACTTATTGTCTACACTAATATTATCTAAACTATATCGATAGTTATTTCAAAACATGTTAGTAAAATAAACACCGAAGATAGCCGGTTGGTCGCCAGAACTCCCGAGGACACGCTATGTTGTGATTGAGACCAGGGGTGCTGACCTGAGACGAAGGATTTCTATAGAGATCCTATACGAGTTTCAACAAGGGGGACAGAAGAGCTCTTATGCAGCTAAATTGAGAACGTAGGCAGCCTCTTTAATTTGGGCGGGTAATCGTTTATTTGCCGCAAACTATTTGACATGACGTTTAGAAATAAAGAAAAGCGGAACTATGACAAGGACAACAAATAACAACCCTTATAAGTAGATTCGTCATGTCTGTCCGTCCGTCAGTATGTCACGGCCGATTTAATGAATAAAAATTAAGTTAGGGGGGGGGGGGGGGGGGGGGGGGGGTGAGCGTCACAATATTCACCTTTAACCCTCATTTGTGCTTTAATCCCATAGTCCCATACAGTTTAGTCCAATACAAACATTTAATCCCCTTTAAAAACTGGATCGAATGGCATCGTTAATACTTTTTGAAAACTAGCCTATTGTTAAATAAGTATACTAGCTCACCTGCTTTATTTTACAATCTTCGATTCACGTTTACTATTCTCAATGGACGCAACGAATATGGGTGCTGATAAGAGAGTGGAAGTTTAGAAAACTAAACGTAAAAAGGTGATAAGTGTCATCCTTTTGTCAAACTTTTCCCATAATCGACACATGTGTGAGTGAGTGATGATGGTATACATATGTTGTTCTTAATGGTGTACATGCGGTATGCGAAGTTAAGCAACGCGAGCCTAAGTCAGTTCGGATGGGTGACCGCTTTGAGTGGTTACTAACTGAGCGGCCCCGTGCTTTGGAAGACACACTAAGCGGTCGTTAAGCCACGTTAGAGGCCTTCGAGCGGCTTGAGAACTTCTAACACTCAAGTTGACCACTCACTTGACAAGGGGGGTCGAAGTTGCACCGCGTCCGTAGGGAGTACCCTCCTTTACTACTACTGCAGGTGACCCCTGAGTGGTGCTAAAAGTGCAACAAAACTGGCAGCCGTACTTTCTTCTCGAAGATCTCACGGTTCGTAAAATAAATGCCATACGATTATTATTTTATTATTATTAACCTGCTATTCAGAAAAGAATAATTGTTGCTCTCAAATGAGAGATAAAATTTCTACCTTCCTTCCCTCATTTGAGCCTAAGGTGTGTAAGGTCTAAGGTGGTGCTAAAAGTGCTACAAAATTGGCAACCGTACTGTCTTCTTGAAGACCTCACGATTCGAATTTTTTTGTGGAGTCCCCAACCCACACTCGGCCTGCGTGGTGACTGCCCGTTCCCTTTCATCTATTACGAGGCTTATGCCCAGCAGTAGGACAATGATAATGATGATTCGACACGTTTCAAAGAGATGTATGTAATGTATGTAAATATAACACTTTATTGCACATAAGAAAACATACACAAAATGCAAAAAAAAACAAAATATAAAAGTACAAAGGCATACTTACCGACCGGGTGAAACGAAGGTCTACGTTTCAGCTTCGAAAAATGATAGATAAAAGCGGACCGAAAATAAGATCGGTCCGCTTTTCTCTACAGGTCGCATTTCTCAACTGATTCTCGTGGTATTTTGTGAGCAGGTTCGATAATTTTGAAGACATTTCTTTGTCGAGACAGTTTTTAGAAATATTGAAATATTTAAAAAAAAAATCGCGAGCTTTACAGCTCACAGTGCCACTAGTCCTTATAAGGAATCTCTATCAGCAGCTTCGAGAAAATGAGATAAATATGTAACGGGAAAAGGCGATTGAGAAACTAATTATTTATTTTTATTTATTATTTCATTATTTCATGGGATTATTTCATTTATTTACACTACCTTACAGCGAACCAATACGTCGAGAAACCAGATTCCTTAATTATGTACAGTACAGCAACTTACAACTAACAAAACCGACTGCTTTGTAAATTAAAGACAAAAATCAACAAACATTTAATAGTAGTGGGAGACTTTAATATTAACGTGTTAGAACACTCGAATGACTATCGTAAACTAATAATTTTTAAGAAAAAAAAACCGACTTCAATGGGGGAGGCCGGTGAAAGATTATTATACTTAGATGATGCACTCTTAGATTCCATACAATAAAATAAAAATGGCTATAAGTATGTTTATAATGGTAGAAGACTAAGTACCCTCAATTCCTCATGGAATCATGGAAAAACCTTGTTTGGTTGACAAACAAAACGAAGAGAACCAATCGCCAAACGTGAACTACGCGTCGTTGAAGAGTTCCGTTCTGATCATCATCAGCAGTTCCACTTCATCAAATGTCACATTTTTGTATGATAATGCTCGATTTGTTGATAAAAACACAATAATCACTATATGTTTGCCTTTAAGATTTGAGGAGTTCCCTCAATTCCTAATGGATCCCATCATCAAAAATCGAGGATGATAAAAATTAATCGTGAAAATAGAACTTGCTTAACAAACACAGCTAGGAGGATAAATCGCCAAACGTGAACTTTTGGTCGTTGAAGAGTTCTGTTCTGATCATCATCAGCAGTTCCACTTCATCAAATGTCACATTTTTGGATGAAAATGCTTGACTTGTTGATAAAAACACAAAAATCACTACATGTTTGCCTTAAAGATTTGAGGAGTTCCCTCAATTCCTCATGGATCCCATCACCAGAACTGCGTTTTGACAAAAACGGGATCAACTTGGATATATATACTTACAATCAAAAAAAGAATTTTCCAAATCGGTTAAGAAATGACGGAGTAACAAACATTAAAAAAAAACATACAACCGAATTGATAACCTCCTCTTTTGAAATCTTGAAGTCGGTTAATAAGTATCATGTTACAAAGTAACCTACATCAAATTGTCACTGACGCAACTAGGATAACAAATACGAGCTCAACTTGTATTGATTTGATTTTTACAAAACATAAGCAATACAGCATTAGTGTGAAAAACCTTGGTATATCGGATCATATGAGTCTTATTTACGAATTCACTATAGATAGCACTAGCCCTCCTTCAAAAATGTTCACCAAAAGAAGGGTATTTTCACAAAAAAATATATCTGGTTTTAAAGAAGCGCTTAAGGGACAAAATTGAAATAACGTAGCTAATAATTCTTCATACGACGCCAATGAAAACTACAATCGGTTTGAACGGAAAATCCAAATGTTATTAAATATATACGTACCCTTGAAAACGGTTTCATGATTGTTTCCATCAATCTCATTCAATCACGTAAATGCAACTGACAATTGCTAATCTCGCAAGCCTCGCAACCGACATGATCAATCACTGAGAGTTGTCAATAAAATCGAAATTCATTGACGCGGGGGGCATAAGGCATATATATGCTTTGTTGATTTATTTGTCAATCCAAATATCTATTTATTTTTTAAATTAAAAATGGGTTTACTCTTTGCCAGCATCTAGCCAGGGGGCAAAGACGAGGCCGACGAAGAAGCCAGCTCACCCAGAAGATGCCAATTCACTCGTGCCTTTAAAAGGTCCAAGTTACAACTATAGGTACGAACTACTCGTACAGGTTAAATTACAACTTTTTGGCCAACTATCCCGAAGGCTGGCCGAGGTGTCAGAAGACCGTAGGGCTGGCTCGTTCCTTGGCCATAACTATTCAAAGGAAAGGGGGAACGCTGCCAGCCTTATACGCTACAAGGCTCCGATCTTGGAGACCTTTGTTTTAATTACGAGTACTTTTAGTTGTTTTGTTTTAAATATCCTCTTTTCATGTTTGTTGAATAAATGATTACCTATTACAAATATTATTTTGTCTTCGAGGTGTATTACAACATTGTATAGTGGTTGGTTTCTGGTTGTGTCCAATCTATTGTCCTATTGTGCAGTTTTGCTAACTACCGCCATAAAAGATAAGCATACTTCATAGATAAAGACTGCAGTAGACAATTACATTTTACCGGATTATCAACTATAGGACCTTCACCAAAAGGTGCCAAAAGTATAAATTGCTGAGTTAGACGGACTGTAAGACCTATTGTAACCTATGTCATACAAATAAATATTATGAGTTTGAGTTTGAAATTAGAGCACGAGCACTTGATATGCGGTAGGGCGGGATAGCATGATTCCGTGTTTTCTAGCTGTCAAAGTGCTGTCAAACATTGATTTTGTAGCTGCTCTAGAAAATTCTCTACCTTAGTATGTACTATGACTAATTCTGTGCTTATACTTTTAGTTCCCGCGGCATCTTTCAGTCTGGGACTGGGAAAGGAGTAATAAAATTATATACTCTGTATCACATTTTCTTTATTTTTTTTCGCAATAAATCGTAGGCAATGTGACATTAACATAAATTATGCATTACTTTATTATAACACTAATTATACCTAGTAGAAGTGGGAACAGTAGGCCATACAAAAGACGTCAGCCCTAAAATCAAAAGGGGGTATACCTGTAGGTAAAAAACTTAAGTAAGACCCCCGGTATGCAGTTGTGACGTGTTCGAATAGACATTATATAGGTAGTTAAAATGTTAACATAAACAAAACTAATGCCTATTCGAACCACAGATAAAGAAGATCCACTCATTTAAGTTGTACGATTTCTGTACATCTGATCTATTCTCACTAATGCACAAAATGAGTAAGTTTGAGACAGACTGATAAGTGATATCTGACAGTCTTCACCTGTCAGTGTCTCCGTTTTCATAACTGCAAATTGTACTGAAACGACGTTTGTGGCATTTTATTTTAGTATATATAGAATTAACATTATGGTGTGCTTTTAAATGGAGACTATTCGTTTACAGACGAAAATGTTCGTCCTGTTCTAACTCATCTTGGTTAACCATAAGGATTCAAAGAGACAACTATAAGAAAAATCATATCGCTTTACACTACGGATCTGTTCGTATTATTAGTCTAAGATTCGAATAGTCCACTACTACATGCAAGAAGGGATTTATTTAAGTTTTTCATCAACATGAAACTTCGCCTCCTCTATTTTCACAAAAAGGTGTAACTAAAGAAGAAGCCCACTCCCTCCCTCGTCACAGAGTATTTCCGCGGTCTCTGACGGAAAATATATACTTAAATTATATAACAATATTATCTGCGGCATCGATGATGATCACAGTTGTTCTCGGCAATCCGTTGAACGTGGATATTTTTCGTAAGATAACGTGTCAATTTCGTTTTGTTGATTTTGTTCTTAGTTCTTCCATAGTTTCTGAGCCATGCTGAAACAAATATTATTTACTTTATGACAATTTTGTGGAAGATCGTAGATAGCAGAATGATACACCCACAGGATACACCAAATTTTGTTAAGGGGATGCCTCTATTTGGCAAACCAAGCCCCCTCTGTAAGAGACACGCTTATCGGTCCCCCGCACGCTCGACTGAACTCGATTCTCCATACAAACGTAGTTTCGTTCTCATTTTAAAACGCCATGCTGAAATAACATGAAACTTTGTACACACAATGGGATCCACCATCTCTAGGCCGGAAATTGGTTTTTGTTGCTAGAAATTGTAATAGAAACAAATAAAAGGTGAAAACTTTAATAATAGCTGTATTTTTCCTCCGTTATAATTTCAAGCAACAGAAACTTATTTCCGGCCTAGATATGCCGGATCCAATTGTGTATACAAAGTTTCATGTTATTCGAAGAGCGAAACTACATTATCCATACAACCGAGCTTCCTACGGACTCTTCAAGCAGTGTGCGCGAAAATCTTCCTAGCTCCTTCAATAACGTAAATGCGATTAATAACCGCTTCAATCGCAAGTAAAACTATCAATTTAAAACTACGCAGGATCGACAATAGCAATGGAGTCAGAGTTTTTAAGGTTCCGTATCTACTTAAAGGGGACCAACGGAATCCAATCCCAATAGAAATAGATAGACAGTTGAAATGATTACGAAATATTAAATATGCGGGTGGTGCTGGACCGGTAATTGTGGCACTCTTTGGGCAGTGCCAAATTAGCCCATAAGCAAATTGAGCAATTGCTTAGAGCATCACGTATTGGGGGGCACCATAAACAGCACCAAAAAAAGACCGATACTAGGTTACTTATGGATGGGGGACGGGGGCCACAGGTGTGGATTGCTTAGGGCATCAAGTAGTCTCAATCCAGCACTGTGTTTGGGGAAGGCGTATGTCACACAGGGGACGTCCTTCGGCTGATATGATGATGAATTGATGATGATATCATTCATCAATATTGATGTTAATATTAAGAAATACTTGAAGGCTGTAGTCGAGCGACCTTCAGGTCGTGGGTTCGAAACGCGGCTTGTATGTACGAGTAGATTTTCCAAATAATATGTAAGAAATATCATTTGATATTTACAAGTAGCTTTTCGGTGAAGGAAAACATCGCGAGGAGACCGGTCTAATCCCAACAAGGCCTAGTTTTCCCACTGAGATGGAAGGTCAGATGGCAGTCACTTTCGTGAAACTAGCGCCTACGCCAAATCTTGCAACTAGATGTCAAACCGAACCCGGGATCCTCTAGGACACAACTGTGTGTTCGTGAGACACAAATAAGTGCCCTGACCGAGACTCAAATCCGGGACTTCCAGCTTCGTTGGGTCACTACCAAGTGGGAATACTTACTTAATATTAAGAAATACTTACTTTCGTCGCATATACTTTCTTCGGAGCTGTAGTGTGATTAAATTTGGATCGATGTCGATCTTCGAGTTGCTGTCTAGTCCTGGCAGGATGTCTGACAGGCCCTCACTTTTGTCAGGTACTGTCAAACAAAAATACACAGTGAGAAAAGGCCCAAGAGAACAAATTAGTGCGTTTTGGTCATGTTTGGAACTCAGGAATCGACTTTGCATGAAATGGCATACAGACCGCCAAAATCCCCTAGTCATCGGGGAATGACTGGGTTATGTGGTATTTCTATCTACTAAAAACTCCACGGTGACCGCCGTCTGCGCTCTAATGCGGAGGAATCCAGGATCTCAGTACTGAACGCACTCGAGCCCCCCCTATCAATCGACGTCACCTACCCTGGGGTTAATAGTCGGGTGCTGTGCTCCCCGCTACATGGTGTACTCGCAACCCCGGTGACCCCCTTTAGTCGCCTTTTACGACAGGCGGGGGAGACCCTAGACCTAATCTTGCCCGAGTCTACACGGTTAATGCCGCAGTATCTAGATTTTAGTCAGTCTGAGCGTGGTTTAAGACACTATTGATACCGCTGCTTAATAGACCCACGGAAATGTAGCTGATAAACAATGGGCTTCATAATACTTATATAATAATACGAGTACAAGTTAATTATTCGTTACCGACAACTTTAAAAACATTAAAACCCCCCGACATTTTCATTTCGAAGTTCAATATCTTTTTGATAAAACATATCTTAAGAAGCATTGCTGGAAAAACTGCTTTCAGGTTAAATAAAAACCGATTTTAAATTGGTTCACCCGTGTGAGAGCTACTATGCCATAGAAATGTTAAACTTATAACACCTTTTGCGTTACGCGTCGGGGGTTAAAAATGATGAAACTCTCTGAAACATTTTATTAAGTAATCGCCTGAGAGAAACTTATAGTGGTCGTGGTTACGAAGTCAATCCTGACACCTGTCATTTCCATACAGTTTATAACCTCAAAGTGACTTTTAGATCTGTATTTTCGAGTTCATATAACCTGGACCTTTTGAAGGCACGAGTGAATAGGCATCTTCTGAGTGAGCTCGCTTCATCGTCGGCCTCATCTTTACCCCTGGCTAGATGATGACCAAGAGCAATCCCATTTTTAATTAAAAAAATATGTTATAAACTGTATGGAAATTACAGGTGTCAGGATTGACTCCGTAACCGCCGACCACTATAGTTACGAAAATCTGTTGCTGGCTAGCGGCCTAGAAGGATTATGTTTGATGATAGAAGCTACATTTCAAGGGAAATTCAAAACAACGTATGACTGATACATCATTTTCTTGGTATTTACTCACGCATATCACTTGCATGTAGACTTCCTTCGTAATAGACATTCCCAGCGGTGTCTGGAGTTAAATCTGGGAAAATTTAAATTATTAGGTATTGAATTTCTTTGTATAGCCAAAAGCCACTGTAAGCCACTAAGCTTGAATACCACTGGGTTTTCCGAAAAATATGTACGAAATATCATTTGATATTTAATAGCGCTAATCCTCCATGGTCGCACCGTAGGCAGGCTCCCCACAAGGTGGACTGATGACCTGGTAAAGGTCGCGGGATTCCGCTGGATGCGGTTGGCACAGGACCGGTCATTGCGGAATTCCTTTGGTAGAGGCAAGGTCCAGTAGTGGACGTCCTTCAACTGATATGATGATGATGAATTAAGAGCGGCTTTTAGGTGAAAAAAAAAACACTTGGAAACCGGTCTAACTCCAAGGACTAATTTTCCCTCTGGGTTGGAAGTTCAGATGGCAGTCGCTTTCGTAAAACTAGTGCCTGCGACAAATCTTTTTTTTTTTTTTTTTTTTTTAATTTATTGAATAAAACTATAGCTAGGTATGACATTTTTTTGAATAACAAGACCCATCATTGGCAAAACCTTGAGGAGGTTTGTGTGCCGATGGGGAGTTCTACATAAATTAAAATATATCTTTTTTTTACATTAGAATGTATTGAAATTACGCGCTCGTGAGAATGAAAACGGCCGCCCGGTATGCGATTTTAACGTAAGGGGTGCCCGTCTCCATTCCTCCAGCATGTGTACATATTTTTTTTATAAGATAGCTTAGGTCGCTAGACTTCAAAAGATATCCTTTGATTTTTTTTTTACTATTATTGCCGTTAACATAGGTATTTTGAATATCTAAGGGTAATTGATTTATAATTTTGGGCAGTAAGTATGTATACATTCGAGTTCCATAGACATTCTTAAATTTAGGGATACAGAAAAGTTTTTGGTTCGGCAATTTCCTTAGACTAATACACCTTTTATTTAATTTTAGAGTTGTGACATTACTTTGTTCTTCTAATAAGATCGCTAGTTTTGTTTTGATTTGTACAGGAAGTAAGTTGCAATATTTAAATAGTAGTGTATAATTGGATTCATTTTTCTTTTTAATGTGTTTAGGTACAATTGTTTTCATTATTCTTATTTGTAATTTATATATTTTTTCTATATAGGTCTTAAAAGTTCTACCATAGGTACTCAGTCCATAACCGATCACAGAGTCAGCGAGTGCCAAGTATAGTAATCGTAAGGTTCTGTACGGTAATTTGTGTTTTAGTATAGATAGCTTACAAAGAATGGCTCGTAGCTTATCACACACAAAGTTAACATGAGGGCCCCAGTTGAGTCTGTGATCTATTATTAGCCCAAGGTACATGTGTTCCTTGACTACTTCAAGTTTTTTACAGTCACAATCACAAGTCGCGACGCTGTTCCGGTGCAGGCAGCCATGGCGGTGCGCTATCACAGTAACATCGCGACCCGTGTTGTTGTGCGCTGAATGAACATGCATTATTTTAGTTTTTGATGCATTAATTATTAAACCTACATCGTGCGCCCATTTACAAAGGGTATTGAAGTTTAATTGCATTGCGCGCTCTGCTCTTTCAAATCTAGAATTGTGTATTGGAAAAAGTTCACTACCAGCTCCTTTAGTATACAACTGGGAATACGCTAGGTGGGTGCTGATGATTGAATTTCTTTATAGATATACTCAGCAGTAAAAATGGCTCTTTGGTTCGGTTTCATACATTTTGCTATGATTTTTAGGCCAAATTCTTTACCGTTGAGTATACTACTTCGCGTCCAGAGTTTCCTTAGTCAAAGGCTGTGATTGCTTACGCATAGCTTGCCCTCACCACCTACTTCACACATAGCCAATATGCAGTAGACACATATAAAGCCTTAGTTACACACGTACGAAACTCGTAGGCGAGTTTCACAACAATGCGCGGTTTGACAGATCGTTTGAACTCATTATACCACTGTTACCCGTAATGTAATGAAACTCGCGTGCGAATCTCGTGTGTACACTACACAGGCCTTAAATCTACGAAAAAGCATTCTTACTCCTAACAATATTATAACTTGAGAAATAATAAAGCAAGTGACAGAAAAACTGAACGTACGACTAAAATACTAACTCTTCGAATTATTCGCCCAGTTGGTATTTCAGTCAGCACGTTTTAGTTTTCTGTAGGTTAGGTTAGGTTAGTAAATAAATAAATAAAATAAATATTAGGGGAATTTTTTTACACAAATCGAACTAGTCCCATAGTAAGCTCAATAAGGCTTGTTGTTGTTGGGCTTGTTTGTAGTTTATGTTAACTGTGCGTAACTTACCAAATTCTTTCAAATTTGATTCCAATTCCTGGTTATCTGAAACAAAATCAATACAAATTATACCTATTGCACTTATTCAGACTCTTTACATTATATGTTGACGTCAGAGACATTTTACACTTCGAAGCTACTTGTTCAAATAGCTATAGCTCTACCGCTTAAGGGGATGCTTCGATACAGTAAACTACGCCCCCTGTGTAAGAGACACGCCTATGTTTTACGCTTATGAAAAAACGAGAAAAATTTTGTTCATATTTCCTCTTGTGAGATTTTAAGTGAGGTACCAATACCAACATTTTAACTTGGTTCCGTCGTTTAACAATGTATTGTTTGGGTAGGCTGAGCAAAAAGCTAAATAAACAAAGACACAACTTAGTGAAACCGATTACAATATTGGCTTTCTTTACATTCATATCATTATTTTTGGTAATGTAACTTCTGTTATCGAGCAAATTGTTGAGAATCATTATAACTGAAAATCTGTCCTTGTTTTTCACTAAATCTCGCCAGAAAAAAAAGCGATATATATCAATGTACGCCCTTAACTGAGACGGCGCGGAACAGAATGAATGTTTGCATGAATAAATGAATGAATGGATGTGAAGCGGGAGACAGGGACTCAGCGCCTCTGCCGTCACAGGTGCCGACTCAGTCTCAGATAGACTGTAATAGACCCGAGGTTCTCGAACCGAGAACTGTATAGGCACATTTATCGGTAAATTTTTGTCTAGATATTTTTCTGGTGTGTCGAAATCATGCTATGTATTTTTATGTCCCTCGATGATGTCATGCTAGCCATGTCTAGGTAGAATGCGTTAGAACCATAAATAAATTGAACCTATTGCAGAATACCTGGGAAGAATTGGCTTTCATATAACCCTGCCTTCGTCCCAGCGTTCTTTTTATGGTCCTTGAGGAACTGGGCAGGCGGCGTCCCGATGGTAGTTGGTGGGTGAGTGGCATGAACTGAAACTAAATATAAACAAACAATAGGTTTACTAATGTTTGTATTTTCGCTTACCCTATATTTAATTTGACTATTTCGATTATTTATATTACGGGTCTCTTATACTAAGACGTGACTGACAAGAAACCAAAATTAAACATCAAATCGCATCATGTGGTGGAATCTTTTTCTCGACTTTGAGGAAGACTTAACAATAGTCTTGAGATAATAATAGACCAAATAATAATCTTACCACTAGGGATGAGTGTAGTTTTGAAGGTCGGTGTCGCAGTTGAGGGTTTCGCAGTTTCCTTCGGTTGTGGCGAGGTCTGAACTAACGCTGGAGGCGGCATCATTTTCCTATCTGTAAACATTTTACTTGCTCTTCATGGCACTGTACCCACAACTACATTTCTACCGCATAACGGCCCGGCCTCGACTTCAGCGGCCGCGGCAGTGGTTATGATACATTGCGTGTGATCCCCGACTAACTGCATTGCGTTGAGCAACTTGCGCGTCTCAACGCCGCAATTCACGCTAAGTCGTGGCAAGGCTGTAATTGAGCCGACGTGGGGGAGATACCCACGCGCTCATTTTGGGGCGTCAATACTCTTGCCCCTATCTTGTCACTGGTGCCGGTTTAGTTAAACAGTAGACTATTTCATTTAGGTTTACACCTGGAGCATTACGCTATATGTCGATGCTGACACAAAGATATGAAGAGAAGACGAGAAACTGGATCGAATGAAATGGCATTGAGCATGAGGGGAGAGAAACGTTTACAATTCAAAATAAAAGAGCCTAGCTGACACGACAGGTTCTTTATAAACATCTTGGTGGGAATAATGGATGGCAGGAGAGGTAGAGGAAGGCGTTGAATTATCACGGCAATCTAAAGGAGAAAGTGTTGGCCAAGTCTTATGAACAAGTGAAGAGGCTGGGACACTCCCAGCTTATATGTATACACAGATGAGAGTGGTATTCCACCACTCTTCCCTGATTATAGTTAAAATATTAGCAATACGAACTCACCCAAACTTCTTAGCCGTCGTAGCGCCTTTTCAACACACCAATCCAATATTTGTTTCGTATTACTCTGCCCTATTTCCATACAGAACTTTGTGGCCATTGCCAGAAAAGGATCATTGGCTATCACGTCAGATTCTTTAACTACCTTTGGTTCGGGAGTCGTAGAGGTTTTGAATGTACTTTGCTTAGCGCTTTGGTCTGGATTCCCTTTGCTTGGGTGCCGTTTTCTGTGTTTCCTTGTTGAGTGGTGGTTGATCCACCGACGTTGTCTTTTTATACTTTTCATGTTCACAGGAAACAATAAAGTTGTTTTTAGTTTAGTAGCGTTTTTTGAATATTTCTGTTGGTTCCTTTTAGCGGCTAGCTTAGCACTTCTAGCGATGCTTGTTTTGTCTCCTATGGCGATTCCTCCTAGTATTTTATTCCTTATTACAGTGTCAATAAAGGTGTTGTTAAAGTAGTATTTATAAATTAAATCGTCTACAGATTTTTCGTCTTTCTCTTTTAAGATCATTTTATCCTGATTTTCAAGAACATTATTTGTTGCTATGGATAAAAGATTTATTTTTACCGGCTCTATTGATGTGGTATGTTCAGTTGTAACTTTAAATTCACTTTTAGTTGTATTAGTCTCTGAATAGTTTTTACTTGCGACATTTGTATTGAGTTTGAGATTTTTGTTATTTTGAATATTTTGTTTAACTTTTTTCAGTATTTTTGAGAAATGGTTTTGTCGGTGAGAAATTTCACTTTGCATTTTAGCAATAGAATTCTGTTTTTCATTGATCTTTTCATTTTGAATTAGCATCATCTTCTGAATATTGTAAAACTGCTGTTGTTGCGCTAAGAACTTATTCTGCTGACTTTCAAATTCTAGCATGTTTTTCGACATTGCTTGTTCTTTCTTTTTGAAACTTTCTTCTTTTTTCTTTAAACAATCTTGAAAATTACTTAGCTTCTCTATCAGGTTCATGATAGTTGAATATTTTCCATCAAAATCATTGAGTTTCTTTGTATTCAATTCTATTTTATCACCAAATTCTTTGTTGACATTGTTCATTTGTTCATGTATAACTTTAATAGCATTATGTTGTTTCATTATTTTCTTAAAAGTGCGGGTTAACATCGCTAATACTTTGATTAGTCCTCTTTCAGTCACAGGCTTCGGGTTTTGCGGTTCTGCATTAGAACCTTTGGGAAGGATTTCGTATAAATTTTTATCTGGAACTGGTGCTGTTTGCCATACTTGGTCTCCATTAATCTTGGAATCTTTATTAAAATTGTTAGATTTATTAAAGACTTCAAGTAAATCGATTCTATCTACGATTAAATGATCGTATTTCATGCTTCTCTTAGTCGTTGCGTTTCCTTCAGTTACATTGAGTATATCTTTAAAATAGTTCAGGTTGTCATCTTCACTAAGGTTTCCTTTTCCATATTCCCCATTAATATCATGTGTTAATTCATTTGTTTCTTTATCAACGTTTAATGCAGTTTTAGTTTCGTATTTAGTGTAACCATTATAGTCAATATTTTTGTTATTAGAGTTTTCTAAGAGGATAGCTCCAAGAGGGAAGTTGTTCAAAAGTGTTTTTTTTGAGTCTTGCTTGTTATTCAGTACTTTGATGTTATTTATGTGTCTCTTTTCGGCTTTACCTAGTGCATAATAAAATACTAACATAAATCATTGTCAGAATTAAAATAACCAAGAACACGGAATTTACACCAACATGTTGTTACACAGGGTGTAACAAAAAATGTGGTGTGGAATGTCAATCGGATGTTGACTAGAAGTAAGTAAGGATTTAATTTTGATGTAAATTGGTTTTTGTTCGTTGTTCCAAATTTTTTGTTAAACAGGAATTCAAATAAATGTTTTAGCATCTAATAATGTTTCAGGTCTTTCTGCCAATCTGAATGTCCATAGTTTTTACATAAAAGTACTAAAATTAAGATAGCTGTGATAGTTTGTAGCACTTTGACATATTCTTTACTTAAATTCATTAGTAGGTATGAATACGTAAAATTATTTATTGAACATGAGTAGGATACAGCAACAAAACAATTTAAATTTAAAACAACAATTGAAATATGTACAAAGGCGAGCTTATTAGGGATTTGTCCATTCTTGATAATTCTATATACAAAACCTGGCTTGTAAGCAGATTCAGTAATCCGAGTAAAAACAAATGTACCAATGTATGTAGCGTAAGGCCAAGCGATACATTGGATCTGAGGAGTGAAAGACACGAATTTATAGAGCTTCTTCAGTTAAAAAATCTACATATTTACAAACAGATGGCGTCGATATCGAATTATCGACAGCAATTCACGACATCCAATGTTCTTCACAGTCTGACACACAGTAAGTGTTATTTCTTAATCCAAAATAGTAGACGACTCCTTTTTTCACAATGTCAAACGATCCGTTTGAGAGAGTATCAAATTTTTGTTTGGCACCATTTACAATCAGAGCAAAACAAATGACATAATTTTTAAGAAAAAAATACCGACTTCAATGGGGGAGTCCGGTGAAAGATTATTAATCTTAGATGGTGCACTCTTAGATTCCATACAATAAAATACAAAAATGCCTATAAGTATGTTTATAATGGTAGAAGACTAAGTACCCTCAATTCCTAATAAAATCATGGAAAAACCTTGCTTGCTTGACAAACAAAACGAAGAGAACAAATCGCCAAACGTGAACTACGCGTCGTTGAAGAGTTCCGTTCTGATCATCATCAGCAGTTCCACTTCATCAAATGTCACTTTTATGAATAAAAATGCTTGATTAGTTCATGAAAATACTAAAATCACTATTTGTGTGCCTTTCACATTTGAGGAGTTTCCTCGATTCCTAATGGATCCCATCATCAGAACTCGAGCATGACAAAAATCAATCGTGAAAATAGAACTTGCTTAACAAACACAGCTAGAAGGACAAATCGCCAAACGTGAACTTTTCGTCGTTGAAGAGTTCTGTTCTGATCATCATCAGCAGTTCCACTTCATCCAATGTCACATTTTTGGATGCAAATGCTTGACTTGTTGATAAAAACATAAAAATCACTATATGTTTGCCTTAAAGATTTGAGGAGTTCCTTCAATTCCTCATGGATCCCATCATTAGAACTGCCTTTTGACAACAACGGAACCAACTTGGATATATATACATACAATCACAGAAATAATTTTCCAAATCGGTTAAGAAATGACGGAGTTATGGAGTAACAAACATTAAAAAAAAGAACAAAAAAAAACATACAACCTAATTGATAACCTCCTCTTTTGAAATCTTGAAGTCGGTTAAAAAAGAGAGTCAAAGTACAACAAGGCTACTGACCATTGGAAACGCTCTATACTAATTCACACTTAAAAGTGACGTCAAATTTGGGTAGCCTCGTACTAACGTTGTATCAGGGTACACCGTTGTATGGTAAAACGAGCCATTTCCTGTTTCGGTAGTGATTTATTGCGTTTAGGTATAGTCGAAGAATGAAAATGTTAGTCACTTTTCGAACTTAATGGCATTAAAATAGAGTTGAAGAGTGGCGAACCTTTTCATTCGGCGACTGTAGATAGTCGTCAAAGTTGTCATAGAATTTATTGTCAACAAAACGTAAGAATCGTGATGGACTGATGATAGTTTTTAATTAAAGTACTTTTGGTTAATAAAAGAAAATAAGGATCTTTCAAATCTGACCTTTTAGAAATTTTGATTATATTTTACCCGACTTTGCCAGAAGGAGGGTTATGTTTTTCGAGAGTATGTACATATGTATGTATGTATAATTGTTTAGCACGCTCTGCGGCCTGAACTGCTCAGTGGATTTTAGCTTCAGATATAATCGAATTTACTCTGAGAGTGACACTGCAAAATAATAAAAAAAAAACAAAATGACGGATTTTTGGCGCCAAATCCAAATTTTTGGCACGCGCTGCAGCCTGATTGGCTCGATGGATTTTAGCAATTTTTTTAGCTTCAAAGGTGTCGTTAGATTCGTATTAATTGTGTGTGTGTAAATGACGGTACCTTTAGTTTATTGGTATAAAACTCCGAAAGCAATCGGGTTTTTTAAAAAATCTTTGAATTTCTCTTGTTAAATTAAATTTTAGTTGTGATAGTTTGATGGTTTATTATCCATATATAGCCACCTTATTTGATAATTTGTCATCTACCCTATTGTGCGCAATCGCATGTAAGCATGCACACTGAGAAGAACACCGAATGTGGTAAATCGCTGATGCAAATAATTGCCAGAAGAAATTGTGTAATTCATGTTATCTAGGTACAAGTCCACTGATTAAATCATGTTTCACAGTAGGCCATTCTTGGGGCCAGCCCGTTTTCTACGTCACCAAGACGCCGATCATTGCCCAGCCGGGTCGCGCCTGGGCTGCCGTTTGGTCAATACAAACGTTTGACGGCCGATCTTTGGAAGCAGCCCGGTCTTGTCCCAGATCGGAGACGGGACGGTCTAATGGGAATCATCCTTAACTGAGACGTCGTTCCTCTTACCCCTGGCTAGTCACCGTCTCAGTTAAAGGCAGATATATAGTGGTAATGTTGTCATTGGATGGGTGACCGCTTTGAGTGGTTACTAACTGAGCGCCCCCGTGCTTTGGAAGGCACATTAAGCCGTTGATCCCGGCTGCTCTGTCTATGTATGATAGCCGTCGTCAAGCCAAGTTAGAGGCCTTCGGGCGGCTTGAGAACTTCTAACAGTCAAGTTGCCCACTCACTTGACAAGCCTAATCCCAATATGGTCTAGTTTCGCCTTTGGCTTGGAAGGTCAGATGGCGTCGCTTCCCTAAAAACTAGTGTCTACGACGCCAAGTCTTGGGATTAGGTAGCGGACCCCTGACATCCTTCAGGATGCAACTGTACTAGGAATAACGCTAGGATGATGATGATGATGATATAGTGGTAATGTTACTTACTAGGACTTGACCGCTTGTCCCTGTTAATTACAGACAGAGCGTTCGAAAAGGGCTCGTTCTCGTTAGAGTTGGACCTGAAGAAGTGTCCGGAGTTCTCCCGGTCGTCCATTCTGTGCCGTTGACGGAGCCAGATGCCTGGAAAACGGAATGGTGAACTTAATCTTGAATTAATTAGTTGTATTAAATAAAGATGCGTCTCAGGCAGCGACAGGGCGGGCCCTGTGGTCGCCTGAGACGTATCTGGGCCGCCACTGGCAAACAGCGGTTTAGTCTGGCGGTGCAAAGAAGCAATGCCGCCAGCGTCTTAGGGACCATGCCTCAAGCGGGTGAGGTGTTCTATATACAGGATGTTTTTTTATTGAATTCTGTTAATTGCGACGGCACATTCCTCAGATGGAATAAAGTAATCTTCTCTAAGACACCAGTGTCCCAATTCGTACCATTGCGAAGATATTCAAGAATTCATTTTCGTTAATTAACACTCCTAATAGTATAAAAGATCCAACTTTTGCTTAACTCCACGTTAACTCCTAAGGCCGCTTTGGATTCACCCTTGATGATATATGTACATAATTAATTTTTAGTAAAATAAAATTAAAAAATTTTTTTCTTTATTTTAGAAAAACTAAATATGCTACATTGTTTCTATGGCTATAGATTTAGATTTAGATTTTTTATTTCATAATATATGATTATATACACGGCTATATGCTAGAAGGAACGGAAATCAATATAAACACCATATTTTGTAATTCATAATATAAATTCACCGTAATGTTGTAGATTTTAAATTGGAAATTTGGACATAGATTGTTACGGATACACAAAATGTTGCATTCTGTAAGAAATCTGCGTCGTGGATCTGTGACGGAACCTGCACGAGGAAAAGTTGTGCGTAGATTGTAATTACATATGTATAAACCATTAAGACAAAAAATCTTTATGTTAACATTAGGTATATGAGAAGAAACGATTTTGTTCGATTACTACTGATATGGTATATCTTTGTGGGCTTCAGGGTTCAAAATCATATGCTTTCTGTGTGGAAATACACAAAACAGAGTACAATAGTTCCGGTGGCTTGAAGAAAGAGTTCAAGATATAACTAAACTCAGCATTATTAAATAAAAAAAACCGGTCAGACTCGCGAACGAAGGGTTCCGTACCAGAAAAATATATATACGCCAACAACTACTCTGTTGTATGGGAGCCCCCCCTTAATTATTATTATTATTTTGATTTTAGTATTTGTTGTTGTAGCCACTATTACGGTTCTTGAGATCTAGCTCGGCGAGTGGTAGCCATGAAAAAGGGCTAAAATATCACGTTTTTTTGTATGGTAGCCCCCTTAATTATAATTATTATTTTGTTTTTAGTATTTGTTGTTATAGTGGCAACAGAAATACACAATTTGTGATAATTTCAACTGTCTAGTCTATTACGGTTCTTGAGATACAGCCTGGTGACAGACGGACGGACGGACGGACGGACGGACGGACAGCGAAGTGTTAGTAATGGGGTCCCGTTTTTACCCTTTGGGCACGGAACCCTAAAAAACGATTTTATACGATGACAACTGATGCTATATTTTTTTAAGTCGCCCGCTATGGTCATCCGGATGTCCACGTGACATACAAAAGTATTTATGCCGAAGCTCAAACGCATTTTTTTGCTATAAATGTGTTTCTTATTTTTCGTGTCACAACGGAATAAATTAAATTGTAGACTAATTATAGTACATTACGATACAAGTGCAGTAAACAGGAAATTCGCAACGAGTGGTGATAAATTGAAACACGCCCGAAGGGAGTGTTTTAAATCGACACGAGTTGCGAATTACCTGTTCGCACGTGTATCGTATGTACAACGTTTTACAGTACATATGGCTCTTTAAAGTTTCGACATATGCACGTAATCTGCTGATTACCGCACTCGTGCCGTAAAGTAGCACCATATGTACTGTAAAATATCTTAACTATGGTCAAACCATTTGATATCTACCTTTATACTGCGAACTATATACGTATAAATGTAATATAGTACTTACCTTTGTTAATTTTATTCGTCTCTAGATGTGTCGGAAAATCATCGGTTGATTTAAATGTATCGCAGTTCACAATAACTATCGACATACACAGAAGCAGCCACATCACTAGTGGATGCAATTGTACATTTCGGTCAATCATTAAAAGTAAACTGTGAATAAAATGCTTGAAAGTGTTGACGTGTGGCGTGCGTAAAGTAATCTGTTGAATTGTGTTAGGAATTTGCAATGCTGACTGATTTTGGGCTTGTTTGTAAACTTGCTAGTGATGGGGCTTTGGACTAAATGTCGATATCGATAGTTTCGCATTATATTCTGAGTAAAGTATTTTAATTTTTTGATTTGATTATTTTATAACTTCTTTTTATTGACGTTTTACTTCAAAGTAGTTTAAAACTTTAGAAGTAACAAGTCATCAGCAAGGCCGTGTCCTTCTAGTATTCACATCCCCTAGAGATGATACTATACGATTAATATACTTGGTTGGACCTCTTGTTCTACAAACGGGAACTAAGACACTGTCGCACAGGCGACAACTCCCGGCAGGAGTGATTAACCAATTACTACATAACCAATAACTACAGATGGTAGCACGAATTGCCGGTAGGTGGCGCCATATACAACAAATACAAATAGTTTATTGTCTGAAAGTGAGTGGTAGTAAAGATAACAAAAGTTCAGTGGTTCGTCACAATCTGCCATAAATGGCGTACAATAATATGATTCCATAGCATGTCATTGAATTTTATGGTTATGTCACTAAAATTACACATAAATATCAATATAAGAATTAAATAACAAAAGAGAAAAAAAAATGTCAATGACCAGCTATGAAATCTTGAACAGATAATAAAGAAAAAAAAACAAATAAAAATAGTAATAATGTAAAATTAATAGTTAAATAAACAAATTGTCAGGAATGGTAAAAAAGCATAGTGCACAATGTCATGTTATATTATTATTCATATTTCCGAAATAATAATAATATATTTCATACGAGTCCTGCTTCACCGAGAGAGCGAGGGAACTCGGTCGGTAAAGCGGGAGCTCGGGCCTCTTTGCCGAATTAATGGCGCACGATACTCATCGTAGTCATCGTCTACCAAACTGTAACCCATATTTAAGACATATATTGGTAAAAATAAAAGATTATATCCCACAAAAGGAAGCATTTTGTTTCTGGTGACCCTTAGTGTGTCGTCAGCACAACGAATCCTCTTATCACACTTTCGACTTAACTTTTTGCCATTTAATAATCATAATTAATTTATTGCAACTCTTATAGTCCCCCGTGTGGTTAGAATAGCACGACTACGGGAATAAGGTTGAAGTGTGTTGTGGGCGATGGGTTAGCAACCTGTCACTGCAATATCACATTTTCTCCATTTAATAACCTCTACAATTGCTAAAAGTGTCACTGAAAAATAATTTTCATTTGCTCTGCCTACCCCTTTTGGGAATATATAAGTATGCGTGAGTTTATGCATGTGTATAGTCTCTATAGTGGCTATCAAGTTGAGATTAGTTAGGTGTATCGATACAATTTATCGATAATCGTCGCCACTATCGATAAATTCACTCGTTTCCGTTGCATGTTATTGTTTACATAGTTGTCGGGATCTCTTTTTCAATACAACGAATTTCTTTATTTTTGATCAGCTTGCAAAGATAAGATAAGGTAAACGTCACGATATTGGTACAAGTACTTGTATTGTGCTCCTCCATTATTATGACATAAGTTTGAAAGTGACAAGCTGACAAGTACCTATTGGGTCAGTGTCCCAGTGCTCGGGATCTTTACCTCTTTTATTTAGGGTTTAGTTTAGTAGTAAACGGTTTTTTTTCGGTACCTTCCATATAGTAGTAAGTTTTTTTTTCTTGCCAAATCCATTGGGTGCAGTTAGATACTTAGATGAGTGAAACGAAGGTCTCCACTTCAGCATCAAATAAATGATTTCGTATGTCCGGATTTCCGGTTGTTCTCCTCTACAGGTCGAATTTCTCAACCGATTCTCGTGAAATTTGGTGAGCAGGTTCAATAGTTATGTAGAATTTTTGTGTAGTCATTTTATGGAAATTTTCAAAAACATTGGTTTGTGCTCATCTACAGGTCACATTTCTCAACCGATTCTTGTAAAATTTTGTAAGCAGGTTCGATAATTATATAGAATTTTTTTGTCGAGTAAATTTTTGGAAAGTTCAAATTTAAAAAAAAATATTTTTATTTCGCGAGGTCTACAGCTTACAGAGGCACTATCATAAGTGTTTGTAACCATTTTTTGGTTCAACTATGCCACCACCATCCACCATATCAGCCGAAGGACGTCCACTGCTGAACATAGGCCTCACCCAATTTCACGGGGGCATATGTACGTATATGCCATAATCGCCACGTTCAGCTATGCGATTGCGTGAAATTAATCCGGTAAAGACGTGGGTAGGTATGACGGACTGTCTGGTCCGGTTAAACCGTACTGCCGTCCAAAAACCCAACGATTACCGGCCTCGCCTTCAGTGGGGCACCGCAGGATCGCAAATAGCACTCTACTGCAACGCATCGGCGGGTGGACCGCAGACTTTTTTGGCAGACCACTCTTCATGCGGAGCATTCACGTGGGTGCTCCCAACCTCTATTTCGCCCATATCGCGACACTTGACAATAGTTCATTCTTTTTAAACGAGCTATCTAACGATACCACACTTTGCAGGGGAGGTACCGTATAAAAAAAAAAACTTCTAAAAATTGCTTTACTCCAAGTGAGTTGTCCCGTGATACAAGAATACAAGGTATGGCACTCCGGGTAAAATTGTTGTGCGAGTGACACAAGCCTACGTCATCACTGCTATCGAGCCTGTCGGTGGTTGGCGGTCGTAGTGTGAGTTCGTGTGTGTACAGGCTGCACAGTGACGCAGGCTTGTGTCATGATCAGGGGTCGGAAATCTCGTAGCACTTTTCAGCTGTCATATGGACTTTTCATTTTCGACTTAAGATCTACATAAAAGTAAAAGTAGTTTATTCTTCAAATTAGGCATATTACATGCACCTATGAACGTCAATAAACTACCACCGGTTCGGAAAATATACCTCTGCCACGAGAAGAACTGGCGTGAGAAACTCGGCGAGGTGTCATTTTTTCAAAACAATATACATTATATAGTTAAATATAAAATTACATTACTACAAAATAACTTAAATAACAATGCTACAGTAGAAAATATATTATTAATACATTATAGAACACAACATGTTAATGAAGATTAACAGTAGAGGTAAACAACGGGCGGTCTTATCGCTAAACAGCGATGTCTTTCAGATAACTTGGGTAGTTGAAAATGTGAAATAGAGATATACAATGAAAACAAGGACAAGTTAATAGTTAACATTTTCACATTTAATTAGTTCAGTTTAGTGTTTGTGTTTGTTTGTTTGTTTGTTTGTTTGCATATGTCTATAAAACTTCCATACAAAGGTCAGCAGATTGATGGCCAATACTCGTAGTAGATACATGTAGTATATTGTAGATAACATGATATCATTAGGTACGATGGCAATTCTTGTTTTGATAAAACGTCTAAAATGAAAGCCTCGTAATAAGAAATCCACAAATAATTTATAAGAAGCAATAAAATATTGTTATAATAATTTCTATTTAAAATTTCCAAAAAGTTGGCATCCAAAGGTTACCTGGAAGAGATCGCTCATTCACGATAAGGTTGCCTGTTGTTTACTTCACACGTTTAATAATCTGTATTTATCGACATATATTTGTATATCGGAAGTCGATAAATGAGAAGTCCCTATGACAGCTCACAAGTGCTACGAGAATTCCGACCTCTGGCTCATGATCCGGAGCAGCAGACCTTGTTTCCTTAGACCATGTCCTTCAAAATATACAAGTCATTTGAAATATGCAAGCCACTTGCCGGTATTCAATTGAGCTGTAATATCATATTACATAAGTATAGTTCGGTGCACTATTGTGGTACGGTATAGGTAATACGTGTATATTGGGGTAATGCTACGGATTGTGAGATGGTGTTCAAGAGGTAGAAGAAACGTCTAGGATCTGCATGTGGTATTATTATTAATAATAATAATCGTTTATTTCGAACCATTTAGTCGATATCTAAGAAATTACAATGAAGATTACAATGAAATTCAATTATATTAAATTAAATCAAATAAAATAATTATATAAACCGAATAAAGTAAAATTAGAATTACAATTACAATCTCATTTTTAATAAAAAAGAAAAAGAAAACATTACATACACACATGTATTATACATTTATATTATTATTAGAATTGTATATATTTAACAACGTGAAGCGTGATTCAGTTTGAAATTTTTAACTTCGGTTCAAAATTATAAATCCGCTAAGCCGAAGTTTCCGCTTGTAAAATATTTACAGTTAATAAAATTTTAATGTTATTATTCGGTTCGGTATTCGGCATATTCGGCGTATTTTTGAATGTTCGGTATTCGGCATATTCGGCGTATTTTTGAATGTTCGGTATTCGGCATATTCGGCGTATTTTTGAATGTTCGGTATTCGGCATATTCGGCGTATTTTTGAATGTTCGGTATTCGGCATATTCGGCGTATTTTTGAATGTTCGGTATTCGGCCGAATAGTTCGGTTCAACCGCCGAATATTTACTGAACAATTTTACAGGTTTTTGTTTACACATTGCCACAATGGAATATAATCATTGCCTTATGATTTTTGTATTTTTAATCTTATTTGATTTTTTTAACTATCCACATTTCACTTTGATAATTATCAAGAGTTGTGCCGCTAAAGTAGTATGTCTTAGAACAATTGATGGATGCTGGCAACACCGCCAAGCATAGACGTCAAATTTTACACAACTGTAAAAATAATATAATTAAATATAAAAAAAACACTTACTTAGTGTTAAATCAAGTGATAGTGTGTAAATATAGTGTTAGTTATATAAACTAATCGCGAGAGACAGTGTAAAGACGAAAAAGAAGAACTAAAATTGCTACCGGCCAAACGTCATCGTAACGCATCATCGTTTGAAACTTCAACGATTAATCTGGGGAGTATTGTGTTCAATATAAATAAGTCATAGCTGCATTTTATGTTACATTAAATAACATTTAACTTGAATACTTCCCGTATTAAATTAATAAGTAACTACAAGCATAACCTCACTCGGAACTGACATCGGACTCGGTCAGCTGATTCATAACTTTTATGCCAATTGTGTTTCACTCTGTCAAATATTCTTTTCATACATATTTTCACTCTTATATTCACAATTCAATTCTGCCTTCTACGTTCATATTTATATTCTATCTATACACTTAATATCTGTTCAGTCCTACTCTCTCTCGACTGTGCTTTCCTTGCTTGGTGTTTAGTCGTGTTGCCATCATATTTCAGGTGCTGTGGAGAGCTGTGTGTCCAGCTAGCTCAACATGTCTAGCTCAGTTATGACACGCAAGGCCACAGTACGTGAACTGGAAAGGAAATTAAATGCAACACTCAAGGAACTAAAGCAATCTAAATCTCTGTGTGACCAGCTACTGCGGGAACGAGATGAAAGTGAAGAGGAGGTTAAATTGATTATTCAAAAAAACACAGGACTCAAATGTGAGTTAGCCAACCTGGATGCTTTGCATGCGGATACTGTCATACAGCGTGACCATCTGTTGGAGAAACTGAACAGTCTTCAAGAGTGCTTTGATATCCATGAGCGGACACTGCAACGTGTGGATCACCTAGAGTATGAGCTCTCCGATGCCCACAAGGTGGTCCGTCAATTGCAAGAAGAGGCAGAGAGCCAGCAAATAAACAACACTCAGCGGCTCTTTGAAGAACTTGTGACACCAAACGCTTATGCAAAGCATTGCAGCAATTTTGGACCTTCTAGTGTAATAGATTTGACAGAGGACTCCTTTTATGATAAGCAAGTTTGTTTTAAAAGTTATAAGAAATACAAAAAGTATGTTAAGTTAAATAGATTTATAAAAAAATCAAAACGATTGTACAGACAGTATAATAATATTCATAAAATTACTCAATTGAGAAAAAATCATGTCTGTGTCTTGAAAGAGTTAAATTCTTACAAAGAGCAATTATGCTACAGTAGGACCATTTATGAAACGGACACTGACAAGCTGCAAGCCGAACTGAACAGATTACAAAATTCTTTGAAAGATCTAACTAATAAATATGTAATGTCTCAGAAGCAAATTAGTGAACATATCCTGGCAGCGGATGAACTGCTGGAGCTGTGCCACCACAACGAGGAATGTTTGGAAGCACTGCTTACCAAGCAGTCTTCGTGTGAATGTGAGTATGCGCTCCGGCAGGCTCACCCTCTGCCCGGAGATGCAGTTTACTCATCTGTGTCGAACAGCAGCTTGCCGGTGTCACCGGAAAAAATAACCCCAGCCTGTAATAATGTAAATAGAACTCTGGTTTTCTCAGATAGGGTAGGACGAGGATTGGGCAAAATTTTATGTAATAATATTCAGAACAGCTGTGTTATAAATTATTGTATGCCCGATGCCTCATTTGAAAAAATCATAAATAATATTAAAGATGTCCATATAAATGAACAGACCACAATTGTATTAATGTTAGGTGATGGCTCAAATATTAGGTACTCTGAGATGAAGACTGAGTTCGAATGCCTGTCAAAGCTAGGTGCTAAAAATGTTATTATAGGCGCGTTACCCTATTCTGCTTCTCCTTGCAGTGCTAACAGTCATGCGTGTAATCTCAATAAGCTTATGTATAAGCTGACGTGCCGTCATAGTGACGTTATATTTTTTGACACTAATAATGCTATTAGTGATTACCGTATTACAACTGACAGACTTGCTAAATCTTTAGCATCTTTTATTAATTCCGTTTTTGGAAATATAAGCTCCCCCTCCCCCTTGGATAGGACGACATCTCCAATAGCGGATTTGTCTTTAAACTGACTGTTGGGACAATGGAGAAGCACAATAGTGTAATTTTATTACACCAAAATATAAATCGCTTCACTGGCAAAATACTAGATTTAGAATTATTTACAGAAGAGCTTAATGTAGATGTAGTCTGCTTAACAGAAACTTGGTTAAAGAATCATATGATGAAATTTAATGTAAATAATTACGTATTGGCCAGCGCATTCAACAGAACTACCGCAGAGGGTGGTGGCTCTATTATTTTAGTGAAAAATGGGTTAACTTTTAAAGAACGTAAAGACCTCTCAGGTTGTTCTGTTGATCGTGTTTGTGAGATTGCTTGTGCAGAGACGGATCAGTATCTGATATTTTGCATTTATAAACCACCATCAGTTGACTTAATATCTTTTATAGAAATTATGGAGGATGTACTTAGTAAAGCAATAAGTGGTAAAAAACCAGTAGTGGTCTGTGGTGACTTTAATATCGATATTTTATCACAATCAGTCGAAAAAGATAAGTACATCACTCTTTTTAAATCGTTCAATTTTGACTACTTATTTGAAGCACCTACCCGAGTTACTCCGACCTCTGCCACTTGCATAGATAATATTTGGTTAAACTGTCCTCATCTAGACAGAAGCATAGTGAATGGAGTCCGGTCGGATCATAAAGCTCAGATGGTCAGGCTACCTTGCGAAGTAAAACCTCCAGATCGCGTTATAGAAATAAGACCCCTGAGTAAAAGTAGACTAGAACTACTAAAGTCAAATCTACTAGTCGCCATGCCGAACACCCAGGTAGAATCAAATGATCCGAATGATCAATTCAAAATGCTTCTGAATACAGTGTGTAACGAATTTAATAGGACTTGTAGTAAAAAGCGTATTAAAATAAACAATAAAATGAGATTTAATGATTGGGCAACTACCGGAATTCGAAAGAGTAGAGATAACTTATACCAACTTTATGAAAGGAGATCTTGCACCACTGACGAACGCTTCCATCAGTATGTTAGGGATTATTCCAAATTATTCAAAACAGTGTGCACAAAGGCAAAAGCAATGCACTTGAATAATAAAATAAAGTCCTCAGATAACAAAGCCAAGACTGTCTGGAAAATAATAAACACAGAGACTGGGCAGAGAAGTAATAAAGAGTCCACGATTTCTTTGAAAATAGAGGATAATTTAATTACTAATGCACTAAAAGTAGCCGATGAATTTAATAATTTCTTTTCCAAAATTCCTATAGTCACGACTCAAAGTTTGGCATCATCTACCACAATAGCAGAATCCCTTCTGAATGAGAACGTAAAATTAGAGTCACTAAATATTTTCAAATTTCATCATGTTTCTCCTCTAGATGTACTGAAGTCTTTTAAAATGTTAAAAATAAAGAGGACTGAGGACTTATGGGGCGTGTCAGTCATGGTACTGGAATCTATTCTCGAGGTCGTTGCACCCACTCTAGCTCTCATTTTTAATAGTTGTGTAGACAATGGCATTTTTCCAGACTTAATGAAGTGTAGTAAAGTAGTTCCTATTTTCAAATCAGGTCATAGAGATAATCCTTCTGATTATCGTCCAGTTTCTATCCTACCTGCGTTTAGCAAAATATTCGAAAAAATAATGCTTACGCAATTGGTTTCTCATTTTAATTCACACAATATTTTGCACGCACAGCAGTTCGGTTTCACGAAAGGTAGATCAACTACTGATGCAGGTGCAAGTTTAATAAAATTTATTTTGCAGTCTTGGGAAGAGTCATATGACGCCATTGGAGTGTTCTGTGACCTTTCCAAGGCTTTTGATTGTGTAGATCATGGAACTTTAATTTGTAAGCTTAATTTCTATGGTATCAGAGGACATGCATTGGATCTTATGAAATCATATTTAACACAGAGAAATCAAAAGGTAGCGATAAATAAAGCCCTTTCGTCAGAGACAGTGGTAGAGATGGGAGTACCTCAGGGGTCTATTCTAGGCCCTTTCCTGTTCCTTGTTTATGTAAATGATCTACCATATATGGTAAGCCGAAGATCAGGCATTGTAATGTTCGCAGACGACACCTCATTACTGTTCAAGGTAAATAGGAAAGATACTGAACTCATTGAACCAAATAATACCCTGTCCATGATATCTGACTGGTTTGCTGCCAATAACTTAGTGTTGAATCCGAAAAAAACTAAATGTATGAAATTCTCTCTAGCGAACTCGTCAAATAGAAACTTAGATACAAATATTAAACTTAATGGCCAAACATTAGAATTTGTTACGTCAACTGTATTCTTAGGTATTACATTGGACTCAAAATTGCAGTGGGGTTCCCATATAACAGCGATAGGAAGTAGGTTGAGCTCTGCTGCATTTGCAGTCAGGAGAATAAGGCAGCTTACCAATGTGGCAACGGCACGGTTAGTTTACTTTGCTTATTTTAATAGTATAATTACTTATGGTCTAATCTTGTGGGGATCAGCTGCAGATATTGAAACTGTTTTTATTTTGCAAAAAAGGGCTATCCGGGCAATTTATAACTTGGGGTCGCGTGACTCATTAAGAGAATTTTTCAAAGAAATAGATATTCTAACCCTGCCGTCCCTATACGTATTTGAAATAATAATGTATGTTAGGAAGAATTTGTGCAATTTCCCAACGAACGCTGATAAACCAATAGCCACCAGAAACACTGGGAAACTGAAAATAACCTTCTATAGACTAGTAAAGGCGAAAAAGTCGTTCTTGGGAAATTGTATTAAATTCTACAATAAAATTCCAAAACACATTACTGAACTTAGCAATTCTAAATTCAAATCTGTAGTAAAACAAACACTTATTTCAAAAGCATATTATAAGGTAAACGATTACATCATGGACAGGGATGTTTGGCAGTGATAGTGTCCTGCACGGCTAATCTATCGCGAAAATAGGTTTTCTACTGTAGCTTGTTATTTTTGTAGTAACTGAGACTGTAATTTTATATTTAACTATACAATGTATATTGTTTTGAAAAAATGACACCTCGCCGAGTTTCTTACGCCGGTTCTTCTCGTGGCAGAGGTTTATTTTTCCGAACCGGTGGTAGTTTATTGACGTTCATAGGTGCATGTAATATGCCTAATTTGAAGAATAAACTACTTTACTTTACTTTACTTTACTTTACTTTACTTTGATGAAGGAATTACGTTAAGCCGAATAATTCGGCCGAATATTCGGTTCGGTAAAAGCTGGACCGAATATTCAGCCGAATGTTCGTATTCAGTAAAACTCGTATTCGGCGCATCTCTAATTTTAACTAAAATGCTGTTTAAAGTCGGTTATTAAATGTAACCTTTATCCTTTCTTTAAATGCAACTGATGCGCATTGTATACTTAGTACTAATGATCTTCGTAGTTCAATATTAGACCGTATTGTCGTTGTTATATGGTTTAAATTGTCTTGAGTACACGATCAAGCGGTAGCGTTTGATCATCACTCATGATTGAAACTTGCGCACGAGTGATTGTCCCGTAGAGTTTTGAACGATTAGAGATGAAGTCAGCCAAGAAAGTCGGTTACCAATGTTGAACCTTAATGTGTAAACAATAGCCACTAGTTTTAATTAACACTCCTGGTATAGTATAAAAGATTCTTGTAAACAATGTTGATTTTTAAAATCCTGTAATGACATAAAGTCTCAGAGTAACCAGAGTAGACGTCAAATAATAATACCGCTAAGAGCGAGAAAGATAATATACTAAATTGAATAAGAGCGACAGAGAGGGATATATCATTTGTGGTCCTTGTCATAGTTCCGCTTTTCTTTATTTGCCTCAATGTCATCTAAACGTCAAGTCAAATAGTTTGAGGCAAATAAACCCGGCCAAATTAAAGAGTTTATTTATTGTAAGCCGCCAGACGTTTAAGACTAGTTCTCAATCTAGCTGCATAAAAACTTTTCTGTCCCCCTTGGTGAAACTCGTATAGGATCTCTATAGAAATCCTTACTCTAAGCATAAAGTACTAATTTCCTAAGTGGCCAGCAACAAAAAAAACAGTGTCAGTCTTAAGATATCTTTAATTGTACCTTTTTACACGAAACTTATCTAACACATTTCCTTGACATATCATTCAAACCCCGAGTACCTACGTCAAGGTGACAAATCTGTGTACCTGTCATGTGTTTGGTTTTATCACAGACATCAGAGAAAAGCAGACTCGCAGTATTAAGCCAGATGATTTTCCATATAGTTGTCTCTTTAATCCTTATGGTGCACGAAAATGAGTTAGAATGCGACAGATGAAACAATCATTTTCGGCTGTTAACAAGTTGTCTCGCTTTGCGAGCACACCAGGATGTTAAATCCCATATAAACTTAACACACCATAACGTCAGTTCAGTACAATTTTCAGTTATGAAGACGCAGACACTGACAGGTGAAGACGTGTCAGATGTCACTTGTCTGTCTCTCTCAAACTTTCTGATTTGTACATTAGTGAGAATAGATCAGACGTACAAAAATCGTTCAACTTAAATGAGCGGATCTGCTTTACTCTGATATCTGTGGGTTTTATTGACGTGCGTTCCATTCGAATTTTGAATATTGTCATACTTGACATTTAACTTTTGCTTAACTCCACGTAAACTATTAAGGTCCTTTTGTATTTATCCTTTGTGATATAATTAATTACTTTGTATGAAAATGGAAAAACATCCTTGAAATTTGAGTAACTAAATATGCTACGTCGTTTCTATGGGTATACATGGCTAAAGCCTAAAGGAACGGAAATAAAAAAATAACTTGTATATATGGACGAAATATCAGATTTTTAACAGTAGCTTTTCGGCGAAGGAAAACATCGTGAAGAAATCGGTCTAATCCCAACAAGGTCTCGTTTTCCCTGTCTCCGTGGGTTGGAAAGTCAGATGGGAATCGTTTTCTTATAACTAGTGTCTACGCCAAATCATCTTATTAAGTTTGTTTATTTATTTATATCACACTTGCTCGTAAAGGGTCTTATTGTACGCAGGCATATAGAGTTATGGATTTTCATAACTCCCTAGTGAGCTATGAGTTTCTGTGTGATCTGATTGGTTTAAAGAAAATTAGTTCCAAAAGAGCTCTGTGATTGGTTGAAACATTCTAGCTGCGCAGTTCTCTCGCAGGGATGCCCCGGCGATCATGCACTGGAACTGGAGGTGAAGTTGTCGTCTTCTTCAACTTTGATTAGTGCTGAATTTATTTATTTCCTCTCAAATGTGATGGAAACATTGTTATTGACTCGGACGTAAGAAAATTGCAAACTCCAGTCATCACAAGCCCTCCGCTTTCGGCATTGGGCTTCTGATAGACTCTCGTTCGCAATTTTCCGCTTGCGCCCCTCGATAACAATGTACTATTGTATGGAATTTTATTTATAATATTCGTTTAGATGCTAAAGTAAGATTTTCAAATGCTGCATCCACTGCATCGCTTCACTTTCTTTGTGGCCTGAGCAATAATGTAGCCGGAAATCACTGCTCTCCTTAACAGATCTTGTTCATCCTTGGCTCGAGTTTCCTAAAGAAGGAGTACCTATGTCAATGTCATGTTCAATAAGCATCTTACGTTCTGGGGTCCTACTCCGAACTTCGTAAATCGAACTTCGTGTCGTGCCGTCCCTTAAAATCTCGTGTTATACAGTATATGACGGAAAGGGAAGGCACCATACGAAGTTCGGAGTAGGCCCTCTGATTAAGCGCCAAAACGAACTCTTGCCTCCTCAAGGATACAACTGGGTGATCGCAAGGAGGATTTGAGGGGAGGAGGATTTTTTTAGCCTGTTAAGCCTAGTTAGTAGTGACACTGCCTCCGAAGCTAGAGGTCCCGTGTTCTAATCCCGGTAAGGGCATTTGTTTCTGTGGTGCAGGGCAGTAACATTTGTCCCTTGGATTGAGACTTGGATGTTTTCTATGTATTTAAGTATATATCTATTAAATATATCGTCGTCTAGTACCCTTAACATAAGCCTTATTGAGCTTACTATGGGACTAGGTCTATTTGTGTAAAAAAAATCTCTTAATATATATTTAAGGCGCATAAAATTAGCAAAACCTGGACATAATTCGATAACTGTAATTAGTAAAAGAATTACTATGATTTAAAGTATTGTTAGTTATAGTTAAAATAAAAAAAAGAATTAAACATTTTAAGGCTCCGCGTGAATTAAAAAAACAAAAACAAAAAAGCAAACTTTTTAACACATTTTGATTTCGTAAGTACGCCATTATAAATAACTTTGTAATTTGCTTTTAGGAAAAGTTAGATAGTGTACAATATCTTATGTTTTTTATAAGATTTGGTTACGACCCCGGATTTTTTACTAAATACATCAAATTAATATTTGTTGCTTAGTATTAATATCCGATAAAATAATAAATGTTATTTTATCGGATATTAATACTGCCTATGGATGAATGGCCGCCTCTATACACAACTGAAGTCTGTTCTCATAATGATCACAGATTAATATTGGTTTCTCAATGAAGCAAGCACTTTGCTCAGAAGTACCATAGCAATTACACGTATCATTCAACTATAGCAATCACATAAACGTACAGTGTCTTGTGACAACCCCGAGAAAACAGGTACCCATTACGATAAAATTTATTTGTTGTACTTTTTACTAACTTGCACTAACTTGTATGTAAGTTTTCCTCAAAAACTTTGCAATCCTTTTCCAGCCACTTGCCGTCATCTGACTGAGAATGTAAATTCAGTGACTATGCAATATTATACCACGTAGGTTGTCAAACAAGCGTACGCTCCGCCTGATGGCAAGCCGTCACCGCAGCCTATGGACGCCTGCAACTCCACGGGTGTCACATGCGCGTTTCCGACCCTTTAAAAAATCATGCACTTCTTTCTTGAAGAATCCCATACTGTAGTTCCTCGGGAAAACCTCGGCAGGGAGCTCATCATTCTACAATTGGAGCGTCCGGTGGAGGGGGAAATTAAGTAAAACCACATTTTTAAATTTCTTGAAAATATCCTAATTTCATATATAAACAACAATTTCAAAAGTTCCTCATTCTAAAGAGTACTCTCTTGTGACAAGTAAGGCGTCACAGCGTTACAAATCACACAGAAGCACTGTTTCTTAACTAATTAACGAAATGAGTTAAGATTTCATACTAGATATTTGAAAATTTTAAATATTGTCAATCGTAGTGCTTATAGTCTCCGAGTAAATCGTCTGTGACATACGAACGGACGGACATACATGATGAAACTATAAGTGTCCCTTTTTCGCCATTTGGGCTACGGAACCCTAAAACAGTAAATTATTATAACTGGTAACGGCTGTTATGTTTCATCTTCATTTGAAGCTCTTAACTAACTATAAAATAATTGCGTGGGAACCACGGACGTAAATAACATCAGTTTGTTCTGACTCATGAATCATGATACAATTGCATCATGTTTAATAATTTTAAAGCGCTGGTAGCTCAAATATTGCATACCACAATCTGCCAATTTTGACCCTTAATTTACCAATGATAGAGTCGAAAACTGGTAAACCATTTTCTTGTACTGTGCTATAGAGTAAAACCATGTTAAAATTAACGCTCCTATCATAGTAGACGTTGTTTCGCCGCGTGAGTTTCTGTGCATAGCACGTTTATAAGTAACGCAAACGTACGTACCGGAAATTCACAGGACGGGCGTTCTAAAACTTTCACAGGTCCCAGACCAAAAGCTAAAATTGTTCCGTGGAGTCCCAATTATTACCCAACTTCAATAAAGGAGGAGATTCTCAATGAGGGCTACCGAATTTTGTTCACCAGCTGGCGCCACTATCGAGTAAGGTCCAGCTGTCAAAATTAGTTATTACGGGAGTGAAAACAAAGTTTATATTTAAATCATATTAAATATCTTAAAACCGTCCAGTAAACATAGCGAGCATGCCGCAATGTTACGCAATCTCATTTTGTTCGGATAAAAGGAGGACAACATTTTCCGACAGATAAAACTGTTTAACACTAACTCTCGCGATATATACTCATACTTAAAAAAATAGAATTCTATTAGTAGCATAATGCGCGGGTAAACTTTTTTCAGTTCTACCCTTCACTGTTTTTTAAACGTTTGTGGGGTAGTTAAATGTTGTGTATCCATATGTCCGTTGACAACTTGCTGAGACGTCAGTTTCTGCCTCGAACATGGCCGGTGCAACCCGTGTCGAAACGTCGGCAATTAAGGTAAATAAATAAATTTCGCGTTAGTCCCGTTATTTATACGAATATTTTTAAGAATGAGATAAAACTGTCCCAAAACATTGACAATCAATAACTCGTAACTTATGTTTGCTAACTGTGATTCAAGTGAAAAAGGGTATAAGTACCGTGCAATTGTATAGGACTTGTACCCCTTTTCACTAGAGCCACAGTATTATTCGCAGGTACTTATATAGTAAATTATTCACGAAATTATTATAATTAGCAATATACCCGCGTAGCCGAAATGTCATCAAATGTCACTGTTTGTGGGTACAAACCGTGGTATCCCATAGCATGTGCTCTTTTGTTGTCAGATGCTTAAGTAAGTCAAAGTTTTGACTTTCATTTGCTCTGCCTACCTTTTATGAAAGACAGGTGTGTTTGTATGTATGCTTTACAGCATGTAATACCTACATACCTATTAGGTTCCAATTAGGAAGTTTCCTTGTTTGGCTTGTTCTGGCAAATTATCGACTCCTTACGAAAGATGCTCATTGTTTTTTTTTATTATAGCGTTCTGTGTAATCATGGACAGAGAAATATACAAGTTAAATATAAGGTAGTCGTCCCAGTGCGCGGACACTAGCCTAAACTAACAATAGAGAATCCTATAGGTGTTAAGTAAGTCACATGTTGTATTGTATGTAGTTGTGACGTGTTCGAATAGGCGTTTGTTTTGTTTGTGTTGCACATTTTAAATATGTAATGTCTATTCGAACACACTACAACTACATACAACAGGTGACTTACTTAAGTTTTTCACCTATTTATACTATCCTATCCTACTAATTTTATATACGCGAAAGTTTGTAAGTATGGATGGATGTTTGTTACTCTTTCACGTAAAAACTACTAAATGAAAAATTTATAAAGATATCGTGTGAATTGTTGAAATACTAATCCTGCGCAGACGAAGTCGCGGGCACCAGCTAGTAGAAAAATAATTGAATAATAATGGAATGCATAGGCGTTGTGTATAATACTGCACCAGGGTCTCGAAAGGGAGCAAGGATTAAACACCGGTTTGATAACCTAACGACGTATGTTTAATCTCACTGTATAAACTCCACACAAAATCTCAATACAAAATATGATTCTAACAAAAAACCCCAACTTCCTTGTCATTGAAATGGACCACACGGGAATCACTAGCTTTCCAATTAAAAAAAAAACATCAAAATCGGTTCACCCAGTGAAAAGTTCTGTGGTAACAAGGATTCTTTAAGAAAGCAGTTCATATTTTTTTAAAGAATCGGCAATGGCCATGTGATAACTCCTGGAGTTGCGTCCATAGATTTCGGTGACCGCTTACTATCACGCGGACCGTACGCTTTGCCACGAACATTGTATAAAAAAGTAATTTTTTAACAAAAAAACACCGACTTCAAACTTTGCCAGACCCCATCATATCATCCTGCTATATAATATGAGGAGTTCCTTCGATTTTGCCTTACTTACCCCATCCTCTTGGTATATAATTTGAGGAGTTCCCTCTATTTTTTCAAGATCCTGTCATCAAATCCATACTTGTTGACAATGGGACCAACTAGACATACCCTTTAAAACAAAAAAAGAATTTTTGAAATTGGTCTACTAGTCTACGAGTAATCGGTGAACATACATAAAAAAAATTACAAACGAATTGCGACCTTCCTCCTTTTTTTTGAAGTCGGTTAAAAATACATAAAGTGGAAGATTGAAGTGGCGCAGTAAATTCCCTTTTATATAAAACTAAATAAACAAAATCTATTGACAATAATTTATATCAAAAGCTGTAAAAGTATGCCCTAATACCAGTCTTAACTGGTTTACACCGGTATGACGTCAATACTCTACTAGATAAATAAACTTCACTGCGTTAATAAACTTCGAGCCAAGTTCCTAAGATATATTACGTCAATTTTTATTTAGACAGACGGACATGGCGAAACAATAAGGGTTCCTAGTTGACTACGGAACCCTAAAAACCAATTCATTGATATTGAAATACGTAGTAGTAATTTGCACCACCTATACTTACCGAATTCCTTAGCTAAAAGTACCTAAGTATAAATTATTTTCAAATATCTAACTAGGCACAATACACAATAGGTAGGTACTTAACGGCAGAATGAGAGCAGACAGAGACATGTGAGGCTTTAAAATAATGTAATATTTGCAGAGTGCACGGAAGTGTAACGGTCAAGTTCTGAAAAAATGAAAGGAGTCTAAATCAGCAATTAATATTTATATTTTTTTTGGTTTTTTTTTGTATGTTGTGTAAGATTAGATCAATATAATCACACACGTGTACTCGTATTAATTTAGTGCTCCGAGAAGGGTTCGAACCTGCGACCTCTAGCCACTGTGCAGGTGCGAAATCCTTCACTAGTTCGCTCTTACAACGCCTTAGGGAGGCGTACATCTACCTTAGAAGACTTAGGCTTCTTTTAACACACTTAAAATATTTATGCTATTTTCCTACTGTTTTTGTTATTTTACTACACCACTACATATTTGTGTACGGTTCACAAAACACACCTCACTTCTATTTTTATTCAAGTCAAGTTTGTGATAAATGTAAGTTTGTATATGGAGAATAATCTACGGAAATGCTGAACCAGTTTCCAAAACCGTTTCACCAGTTTATAAACTCGACTCTCGGGAGGTTAATACACTATATTTTATCCCTTGGCTCCGTTTGTGTTCTATATAATACGCGGGTGTAGCCGCACGGGCAGCTAGTATTGAAATGAAATGAAATGTTTAATCCCAAGAACGTAAATATACATTATATACAACAGGTGTTACATAATGATATATTAACATTGCAGTTCCAGTCCCGTACAGTCAACCATTTCAGACTTTCTCGCTGGCTCAAGTCATTCATTTCTTAATTATAAACTATATTTTCTGAGACTGACAACTAAACCGTGAAATGGATAATCCATAAAGTCACCTCTGTTCCTATAAAATTAAAAACTATATGGATGTTGACTGATAGTCAAATCAGCCGATTACGAGTATATGACCCATTAATCGGCGAATTTATTTATTAAAATCATATCTATACAATAGAATGCAATGTACTGAAATTAGAAGATTCTGTAGAAACACAAAAGAGGAAATTGTCTATTATTCCATGTCAAGACCTTTGATTAGGGGTGTTCCACAAGGGAGTATTTTGGTTCCGTTGCTCTTCCTTGTCTACATAAATGACTTACCAAATCACGTTCCACGTCCAATGATTTTATACGCAGATGATAGCACAGTTCTCATTAAGTCTGACAACACATACAAACTTACATTTATCACAAACTTGACTTGAATAAAAATAGAAGTGAGGTGTGTTTTGTGAACCGTACACAAATATGTAGTGGTGTAGTAAAATAACAAAAACAGTAGGAAAATAGCGTAAATATTTTAAGTGTGTTAAAAGAAGCCTAAGTCTTCTAAGGTAGATGTATGCCTCCCTAAGGCGTTGTAAGAGCGAACTAGTGAAGGATTTCGCACCTGCACAGTGGCTAGAGGTCGCAGGTTCTAACCCTTCTCGGAGCACTAAATTAATGCGAGTACACGTGTGTGATTATATTGATCTAATCTTACACAACATACAAAAAAAAAAACAAAAATAATATAAAAGTTAATTGCTGATTTAGACTCCTTTAATTTTTTCAGAACTTGACCGTTACACTTCCGTGCACTCTGCAAATATTACATTACTTTTAAGCCTCACATGTCTCTGTCTGCTCTCATTCTGCCGTTAAGTACCTACCTATTGTGTATTGTGCCTAGTTAGATATTAAAAAAAATATATACTTAGGTACTTTTAGCTAAGGAATTCGGTAAGTATAGGTGGTGGTGCAAATTACTACTACGTATTTCAATATCAATGAAGTGGTTTTTAGGGTTCCGTAGTAAACTAGGAACCCTTATTGTTTCGCCATGTCCGTCTGTCTGTCCGAGGCTTTGCTCTGTGATGGTTAGTGCTAGAAAGCTGCTAATAAATCAATAAATCTAATCTAACAGTGGTAAAAAATTAAACAAATTAACGGCACCTCCCCTATACGTTAAGTGGGGATGCAATTTTTTTTTGCTTTAACCGTATGGTGTGGGTACTGTTGGATAGGTCTTTTCAAAATGAATAGAGGTCTTCATCAACCACTTTTTGATAAAGTGAATATTTTCGGAAATATTCACTCCAAAAGAAAAAAAAATGTCCCCCTCTAACTTTTGAACCATGGGGTCTGCCTACGTACCCCTTTTGGGAATATAGGTGTGAGTTTATGTATGTAGGTATGTATGTCAACAGACAGTTTCTTTCGTTTTAATTTATAATGATTTTCTTTTAGCAGTTTTAGCAGCAACGGGACTTAATCGCTTATAAGTATTTAAATTTGTCTCTTTAGATTCGCCCGACGTTTAGGATGTGTCAGAACATCATAAGGTCTGCTCGCGACCAAGCATGTTGTGACATAAGCGAGTCAGGAACTTCAAAGAGGTTTAACCATTTGAATGAAGTGATCACTCACACGCTAAGCACTGTTGCGTTATCAAAAATTTATGTAACGTTTAAACCAATAAAAACAATTCATAATAGATTTTATTATTTATAAAAGTACACTTTCACTCCGACCTTTTTAGTGGTTGTTGGCGTGGTGGGTACGACGACACACGACCACTTTATAGGTTCTTGGCGTTCAAAGGGTTAATGAGGAATTTTTTTTATCAGCTAGCAGGACTTTGTCTCAGTCTCAGCAGCCAGGAAAGACGTCGCAAAAAGTGTCTTTGAAGAGTAAGGTCGAGTACGAGGATGGAATCACATGAGAAGGTGGTGGGAACCCTGGAAATGGCTGGTACGTTTCACATTACATTCCTTATAATAATACCTTATTACGAGCATTTAATTTCGTTTGATATTTATAATTAACTTGCTTATACGATTGTGATAAGGTGAAAAACTGTTAACTTACGAGTACTTCTGCTGTAAAGTATATTTTTCCCTAGTTGGTCTGCTCCAACTTTGTGCACGATGACAGTATGAGACAAGGTGCCTACAGCGGAAGCTGTACCCTATATCTCGCAACCTTGCCTTTTCCAGAACCCCCAAAACAGGTGAAAGACTTCGACGACCTCCTCCCCCATGTGGGGGAGTTCGGCTGGTACCAGCGTTTGCTGTTCCTCATGATGATACCGTACGCCTTCTTCTTCGCGTTCGTGTACTTCGGTCAGATATTTATGACGCTGGTGCCTGAGCAACATTGGTGCTTTATTGAGGAGTTGGGGAACTTGACGGTGGAAGAAAGGTAAAATTTATAATGAGTTTCTGTCCAAATTTTCATTATTTGTACAAGCTTTTATTGCTGACTGTACTTTTGTTTCCACAGTCATCGACTACTTGTTGAGACGGTTCGAATGAGACCAAACACGATGTTTATCTTGTTTAGTTTAGGAGTTGCTTTGGTTGTTCTGTCTTCATCATCAGATCAGCTCGGTGGTATTATAATATTGCATTGTCACCAAACTTAAACAAGTATGCCAAATTTCAGCGCAATCGGTAGAAGATATCTGCAAATTTGAGTTGCCAGATTCCACTCGAACAAACAGTTACATGCATACATACATTGTAAGTTGAATATATGAATTTGATAAAGTTTAAAAGTCTTGTCAGGCAACATCTACTGGAACTGCAACGGCAAATTTAATGTAAAGGGACACAGACCTTATATACGTTCACTGGTACATCATAATCCTAATACCTACATACACTCCACGGCGGTACTCCCTAACACACAAGTAAACACTTACAATCACATGACATGACACGCCCTCATATTTCACGCAACCACTGTAATGATTACGCACACAACAACAGTAAACTCAGAACTATAGTTGAATAACGCTCATCCATCTCCCGCACTTATTTTACTTATTTTATTTTTATTATTATTTATATTTTTTCCACAATGTTAGTAATAAGTTAAACCATGTAATGCTGTAACCTAATGTACACCACAGTTGTACTATTTAAATACTTCGTCCGACCCAAAAAAGGGGCCAAACTGAAAACCAGCGCTGGACATTAGTCCAGCATATGCTGAGGTTGGTACCCATGGCCAACATGACACACATTGTTGTTGTTATTTTATGCTACCATTATTGTTTGTTTATTTTTATTTTTATTTTTGCTATCAAATTGTTTATTGTAATATTTTGTATATCATGTTTTGGCAATAAATTAGTTTGAAGTTTGAATAAAGCTTTTAATAATACATAAAATTTACAAAACTTGTAAAATTTAGAGAATACAAAAAAATTATAGACTGTCTATAAATTGTGAGAAGTTTATGAATTACAGGAGTTTAAAAGCAAGCAGATAAAAAATGTGTAAAAACATACAATAACACATAAAATAAAAAAGAACTTTTTAATAAACTGAAGAATTACAGTCATATTATTATTTAATAGTAGTTAGCGCATTTCCTGTCTCAAAATACAGATCGATAATATTTAAAGGTATTTGCTAAGCATGCATTTAAGAGCGACAGAAAGTAATATATCATTTGTTGTCCTTGTCATAGTTACACAATTTATTTGCATCAACCTATTTGATATGACATTGAGGCAAATAAACGATTACCCGCCTAAATATAAGACTTTGTTAAATGGTAACCCGCCAACGGCGCCAGCCGTTTAAGGCAAGTTTTCAATTTAGCTGCATAAGAGCTTTTCCGTCCCTCTTGATGGAACAGGTATAAGACATCTATAGAAATCCTTACTCTGAGCTCTTAACCGTTTTCAGACGTCATCTCTCCGTCCCTCTAGTCAGCGACAAATACCACAAATGTCTCGTATACGATGTGGACTGGTCGATGATAATACAAAATGGCGTCACTGACCCGGATACAAAATGGCCGACCAAGAAATGTGATAAACAGTGGGAGTATAACTTCACTGATGTACCATATGAGACTATTGCTACACAGGTGGGTTTCTTCGTTTTTGAATATTTAAGGGAAAATAGTTGGGTAACTCTTCATCATCAACGTCATCAGCCTATTTACGTCCCACTGCTGGGCACAGGCCTCCTCTTATTAATGAGAGGAGTTGGACAGTGGTCCCCAGGCTGGCCTAGTTTGGCGACTGCTGAGGACCATTTATTATATTTATAATTTGAGACCTGAAATCATCAAGGAACTTTAACTAGTGATACTAAGCGGAAACTGATGATGATGATGATGTGTAGGGACGCCCGGCCGGAAACAGGCGGGCATTCAGCCCATTTCCCTGAAGTCGGAGCTTAAGGTTGTTGTCCCGGCTCAGCACAGAAGGACCGGCTGACAAACAGGACTTTATTTGATAGAAGGATAACTATTCCCCATTTAGTTAGGGAGAATATTTATTTATTTGTACAAAACCAGTTATCTAGCTTATTTACCTATGAGGAACAAGGGACGGCATCAGCATAGTATACTGTGAGTCAGCCTTTAAATCAAAGTTTGACGAATCTATACATACATATAATCACGTCTATATCCCAGAGGGGTAGGCAGAGATCACGGATTTCCATTTGCTACGATCCTGACATACAACTTTCACTTCATGAACTCTCATAACATTCTTCATGCATGCGCGCCGATTTAGGGTACTCTTGACCTAGCCTTTCTGCAGGATGTCTCCAATTTGGTCGGAGCACGTTCGCCGAGGTCTTCTCCTTTCAACTTTTCCTTCGCTGATGGCGAACATTCGAGCAGGTTCATAAATGTATGTACGTACTGGGCATAATGGGGAACACTTCAGTTGGATAAGAAGCAAGGCTTGAGTCCCCACACTGGCCCAGTGCGGCGTATCACTTATCTCTTTGTCCCACTCTGGTCTTACAGCTGCACTGGGTGTGCGACCGAGACAACAACGCGGCTACAGCTCAGTCCATTTTCTTCTGCGGCGCTATAGTCGGTGGGCTGCTTTTTGGATGGATCGCCGACAAGTATGGACGCGTCCCAGCTTTGGTTGGTATGTATACAAGTAATTTTTTTACAAAAAAACATCGACTCCAAGCTTTGCCAGACCCCATCCTCTTGGTGTATAATTTGAGGAGTTCCTTATTTTTTTGCCTTACCCCATCCTCTTAGTATATAATTTGATGAGTTCTTTCGATTTTTCCAAGATCCCGTCATCAGATCCAGACTTGGTGACAATGGGACCAACTAGAAAACCCACCCTTTCAAACAAAAAGAATTTTTGAAATCGGTCCACTAGTCTCCGAGTAATTGGTGAACATGCATAAAAAAAAAATTCCGACGAATTGAGAACCTCCTCCATTTTTTTGAAGACGGTTAAAAATGTAGTATATTACTTAAATAAATAAATATCATTTTGAATTCGCCAACAAATCGCGGTTTCGAACCCCGGCTTGCACCACCGGCTCCTATTTAAAAAGAAAAATGTATGACCCCTATTAGGTCCCTATTCAAAAATAAGTTCAGAGTCTAAAGAAACTACCTACACTAAAATCATCATCATTATATCAGCCGAAAGCCGTCCACTGCTGGACATAGGCTTCTCCCAAAGAGTGCTACAGTTGCCGGCCCTTAGCTACCGGCATCCAGTATGTATGTCTAGTTGGTACTGTTGGTTGCTTACGAAGCTGGTGGTCCCGTGTTAAAATCCCGGTCAGGGCATTGATTTGTGTGATGAACACGAATATTTGCTCCTAAGTCTTGGATGTTTTCTATGTATTTAAGAATGTATGTATCTCTGTAAGTATGTATATCGTCGCCTATACCCACAGCACAAGCTTTGCTTAGTTTGGGGCTAGTTCAATTTGTGTAAAAATATAATGTTCATCCAATAAGCTCGAAACGCACAGAGCGGTCGCGTCGCGGTGGCGGTTTTGCATTTTTGATCTTTCCGAAAATGTCGACTGTCGATTACTTCATATGTCACAGACGCCGTCTGCGCACTAACGCGCTACCGAATACCACGCAGTATTTTGATGCAACGTACCCGGGACCGAGTTCGCTTTACCGATAACCCGTCTCCGCCCCGCAACGACGCTGCGTCACGCTCTGAGCGTTTGAAGCTATATGTCAAGTAAATGGAAGCGCCATTTCAGGTACAAACATGGTTGGATTCGTAGCAGGTGTGGCTACAGCGTTCACCAACTCGTTCTGGTCCTTCTGTCTGTGCCGGTTCCTGGTTGGGCTGGCGTACGATAACTGTTTCATGGTCATGTATATAGTTGGTGAGTTTACTGAATCAAACCATATATTCAGTCCTGCAGGGTAAACACGTAACTTTTAGGAACATACGATAGGCAAATCTGTCACATTTACTATGGGAAATGACATTTAGGATTTAGGTCTAACTTCAGCCACCAGCTCTCCAAATATTATAGTTGAAACCAAAACGCATCGTCTTCGCTGGCCTGGCCACCTCGAGAGGATGGGAGAAGATCGACAGGGGAAGAGAGCATAATTGGGCCGACCGGACGGCGTCCTGTGGGTCGCCCCAAGAATCGCTGGAAGGATTTGGTGGACGCGGACCTGCGTGAACTTGGAGCCGGAGCAAGCTGGCGAGAAATAGTGCAGGACCGAAGAAGAGAGTGGCGTGCTCCGTACTCATTTTTGGTCTTCGTGCCAGTCTAGTTAGTTAAATCTACCTTACGCACGTTTGAAAATTGCACGCTTGCGTAATAAAATTTTTGAGGTCTGATTACAAACAGGCCTATCCTATTGTTATTTTGTCATAAAACTGGCGCTTGACTTTGATAACGTCCATGTGTTGGTCTTATTTGTCAGGGTCATTGCCGCAACGAATATCGCACACTGTCGTACCTAAGTATTTGAATTTTAGTAAAATGGTGAAAATGTTATATAATTTAGGAACATCCAGTTTTTTTACGTTCATTACCTTTTTATATTCAGAGCACAGCTGTTTGGACCGAACCTTCTGTAAACGTAAGCAGCGTTCTGTGTCTTATTGTGCCAATTTTGTTGCAGTGATAGAGTACGTGGGTCTGAAATGGCGGACGTTCGTCTCCAATATGTCCATAGCCGTATACTTCACGTTGGCCGCGTGTCTGCTGCCCTGGATCGCGTTGGGAATGGCTGACTGGCGCGGCTATACGCTCGCGATAAGCGCGCCGCTCATACTGGCCGTGTTCACGCCGTGCCTGGTTCCTGAAAGCGCCAGGTAATCTTTCTCTATCCTCTATTTTATTAAAACCGTGTTCCATTGATGTAGATACGTATCCAAGAATTTAACAAAAAAGGTCATGTGCACCTTCATGGAATCCAAAATGGACATCATTCTTGGAATTATCACCCTTAAAAATATTGAGGACGAGTCCCATCGCCAACACTTTTTCACGTGAATCACGTGATTCACGTGAATGCCTATTTACTATTTTATCGGGAGATAACCGAAGGCTCCCCAGCGTATGTGCGCGCGAAACGCGCTTGAGTGGCGGATTGCGGCCGACTAGAGTGTGCACCACAGGACATTGGGCTTCATTTCGTCTCTAACATGTTAATTGCCCGTGTACTTCACTCTGGTAGCATGCCTGCTGTCCCTGGATCATTTTATGCGGATATACTTACACCTATGATTAAAATTTGGTCTCTGATGAGAGCATAAGGAGGTCTGATTTTTCAGGTGGTTGATATCTCAAGGCCGAATAGAAGAGTCCATCAAGATATTGCAGAAATGCGGAAGGGTCAATGGCAAGAAGTTACCCGATGAGATCATAAAGGAATTCAGAGTAAGCATTGTTTACCAATAGAATATCATCCTATAAAATTGGTTAAAATGTGCGTATCTTAACTGGAGGTGGTGTTAAGAATCTAAACTTTCAAGTTTTATCTTGAAGGGTAGAATCAGGAGTAGAATTTTGTTTCACACGCTTGTGTCCTCTCAGACCAAGCTTAGCTGTCACAATGAGTAAGAAGTGACAAACAAATATTATTATTATTGTAAATGGGATTGCGTTTGACCCTAGTCTAACCTGATGGAAAGTTAGGATAAGGTCTAAAATGGAACACCCAGAAGAGGCCTGATCTATAGCAGCCTACCTTGAAACCAAATCGACAATCGAAATTAAATTGCGTTCATTAAATAAATTAAGAATAATTAAGAATTCTTATTAATTAAGAATAAATCTCCAACCTTTATTTTACAGAAAACCGCAGCAGAGCTAGCGAAATCCGAGCAGGAGACCAAAAACTATTCCGCATTAGATCTCTTCAAGACCCCTCGTCTCCGGAAGCACAGCATACTGCTGGTGTTTATCTGGTGCGCCACCGCCATGGTGTTTGATGGGCACGTGAGGAATGTGGGGTCTCTGGGGCTGGACATGTTCCTGACGTTCACTGTGGCCACAGCTACGGAGTTCCCGGCTGATGTGCTGCTTGTGTCTATATTAGATATGTGAGTAGCACCATTATTGACGTTACTGTTATCTTCATCAATGTAATCATTTTTATCATCTTGAGTCCCATTGTAATTGACATGTTAATTGTCATCAACATAATTTTTATTAGCTACAGTACCTAACAACATGATTGACATTGTAGTTGATATCATCATTTTTATCATCTTAAGTAACATCGTGATTTGCATTGTAATTTTCATCACAATTTTAATAATTTGAAGCCTAATTTACTTCACAATCTTCAAATTGATTTTAATAATGGTTGTTACAATAGCCATTTTCAAAAAAATCATAGCATTTAATTACAATTGCAACTAAAATTACCACCCTTATAACTACGAGTCTTTACTCCAAAATACATACAAAGACTAGTTTTTGAAATTATTATCAAAATATATGACAAGTCTCATGATTTTCTAATCCGTATCATTATCTTTAAGACTCCTCCGGAAGCATAGCACATTATAAGTTCCCCTTTTGGGTATACAAGCGTGAATTGTATCTGGTGCGCCACGTTCATGGTGTTGGACGCGCACTTGAGAACCGTGGGGTCTCTAAAGCTGGACATGTTCTTGACGTTAACTTTGGCGACCGCTGCGGAGTTCCCTGCAGATGTGCTGTTGGTATCTATATTAGATATGCGAGTAATGTCATGCACATTGTAGTGATCACCATCATTTTCACAATCTGCTCTAGCCTTATTGACATCATGATCTTAACAACTACTGTAATCATCACTGTCAAAGTTGCCATCTTCAAAATTATCTTCAATTTTTTTGAGTTTTATTTTGTTGCAGTCTGGGACGCCGCTGGCTTGCTTTTGGCTCCATGGTGATCAGCGGCATCTTCAGCTTCCTGGCTACGACGGTGTCTCAAGGTACTTTCATATTCATAATAGTTCCACCACCAATTCTGGAAGCATATATGGCATAGCTGTTGAGGAGGGTTACCTACACTCCAGGCTGCCCTCCTTCACCAAGGAGGAGATTGAACTGATCAGAGCTACGGTTCCAGGGATGTAGTTAGATTGTGACAAAAAGGACAAGGAAGGATTTTATCACCGCCATCTTTAATTGATGTTTAATAAAGGGTACTCGTATTTATATTTTATCGTGTTGTAAGGTCAAATATCACCCGACATGTTTCGGATCATTAGCAATAGTAGCTCAGCACTAATTCGCCATTAGTTCTTAGTGTTTACCTAGTGTACTGAGATAGCTATCATGTTAGGCAACATAGGTGAAACTATCGGAGGCGCGGGTCGGACCCTACCTTATTTAGTTCTATCTTTGTTCTCTGTATCAAATGAGAAAACTCCTTTTGCCATTCCAGGTATTCCCACGGCATCTCTGGCCATCGTCGGTCGCTTTGCGGTGAACATTTCGTACAACATCGGTATGCAGTATGCCGCTGAACTGCTACCCACGGTCGTCAGGGCTCAGGGTCTGGCTCTGATACACATAATGGGCTATGTGGCTACTATAATCGTCCCTTATATTGTTTATATGGTAAGTGGTTTGCTGATGATCTGGTGGTTGGTGATCTGCGACTTAAATGAAAAACGGATGAACCGATTTGTTGTTGTTGTAATCGTAAGGGTTGTCTATTGAGATGGTTGTTAATGTTGTATTCTAAAATTGGTAAGTCATAAGCTTGAAACAGTCGAAACGCACAGAGCGGGCGCGGTGCGGTGCGGGGCGGAGGCGGTTTTGCATTTTTGATCTTTCTATCTGTCGACTGTTGATTACTGCTTCATATGTCACACAGGCCGCCTCTGCCCTACCGCGCTACCGAATACCGAATTTTGGTGCGACGCGCCCCGGACCGCATTCGCTTTACAGAAAAACCGGCACCGCCCCGCAACGACGCTGCGCCTCGCTCTGTGCACTTCGAGCTATATGCGAAACCCTTTTTTTAATTATCGAATCAGAAGAATGATGCGAATTTCATGGATAGACCGAGTAACAAATGAAGCATTTTTGAAAAAAGGAAATGCATACTTTGGACACATCTACAAAAACACCAAGTATGACGTAATAAGAAACATAATAAAAGGAAAAAAATAAAAGGAAAGAGAGGTAATGGAAGACCGAGAACAACATGGTACAAAAATGCATGGTGCTCTTAGCAAAGTGGAGAAAAATAGACAAGACTTTACTACGAGTATGTTGATTGTCGACATCCTTCCAATATCCTATAGAAACACAATAAGAAGAATAAGTCCCTTTCAATTTACATTGTTACACGTGGCATTGACTCTGCCTATCCCTACCACGAACAAATGCATTCACGAATGTATGTTGAAATTACCATACGCCACCGACCAACGCATTTGTTTTTTTTTCAGTCAACCATAGCAGTCGAGCTCCCCCTCCTCATCCTAGGTGCCTTGGGCATCCTAGGTGGTTCTCTTTGCCTCTTCCTACCGGAATCAATGGGGAAGCCCATGCCACAGACTATAGAGGATGGTGAAAACTATGGCCGCGACCAGATGTTCTGGGATTTTCCGTGTTGTGGGAGGTGAGGACGAATTTTCTTCAACACTAATACAATCATAATGGATTTGTTTGAATGTATTTTACTGGATTAATTCCGCGGTTGTTCACTTGCAAGACATTTATCAAATGTATAAAGCTTGAAACGCACAGAGCGGGTGAGCTCGCTTCATCGTCGGCCTCATCTTTGCCCCCTGGCTAGATGCTGGCCAAGAGCAATCCCATTTTTAATAAAAAAAAAAAAAAAAGCGCGGCGCAGCGTCGTTGCGTAGTGGACGCGGTTTTTCGGTAAAGCGAACGCGGTCGTGGGCACGTCGCACCAAAAAAGCACGCGGTACTCGGTAGCGCGGTAGAGCGGAGGTGGCTTGTATGACATATGAAGCAGTAATCAACAATCGACAGACAGAATGATCAAAAATGCAAAACCGCCTCCGCCCTGCACCGCGCCGCGCCCGCTCTGTGCGTTCCGAGCTTTATGAATATTATGATCACCGGCAACAAAGTAGAACTTAGATGACGATAATAGCATTTCTCTCTCCGCGCCCTTTTTACTTTTATACAAGCTTTAAGTACTCATTTGGGTAAGGACGAAACTGTCGGACCAAAGTTAAGCCTTTGAATTCGTCAACAATTTAATTGAATTCGCTGTGACACGAAAGTTATCCATATAAATGGTATGAAAATGTTTCGTGTCACAATGGAACCAAATTTTTGTGCCATAACGGACAAAGGTCCTCAACTCCTCACCCATTTATTTCTATTTACAGGAAGAACCAAGCAAATAAAGAAGATGTCGAGAAGTATTGAATTGGTATAAATTATTTTCAGTAAATCATTATAGTAAGGGAAGTGTACGGAATTACGGAGTATTAAGCTATTTTTTACTTTGTAAGCTATTTCTAGTAAAACCTGAAGTCTTAGCTAATTGAAATCTGTTCACTAGTAAAGACTGGCTTTCAGAGTATAGAATGTTATATAACAACTATATATTAAACTGTGTTTTATATAACTAACAGTCATTTTTTATATTAACCTCTTAAATGTACGTTATTACGGATTAAAAATAGTCTCTGCGGGTTATTCCGTAAATGCGTGCACGTAAATCCGGTAAATTCAGTAAATGCCGCTTTCCTGCAGAATTAATGGAATAGGAAATATAAATTAAACATGAATAATTAAAAAACATATAACATTAAATATTTGACAAAAAGGAGATCATTATTTCTAATATTAGAGGAGAGGGGGTGAGGAAATTTCAGTTATTCTTCTTGAGCACGGGAACAATATTAGCCGATGTCCACAAAACTGCTCCACTGGGGACAACTAGGAATTTTCATTCTTATTTGTTAGAGTAGAAAAGCTGATTTTGTCAAAAACGTTCCAATTGACCCCAGTCTCCCCTACTTTTTTGGGGAAAATGGGAACGATATCTTGGGAAGATATCTGTGTCTGTGTCTTCCCTAGTGAAGACAAATGGGAAAAATCTGATTCTGAATCTGAATTTGTCCCGCCCACTGAGGACTGATGGATAGGACAAATGGGCCTTAAAATCAAAGTGACCCAATTTCCCCTAAGTTCAGTTTATGTTTATTAACTTGATATGCGTTAGTTTAACTAAATATAATTCAGAAAATACTGAAAATTCTTTTGAAAACATAAGCACAACTATATACGGAATTAGAAGCACGACCGAAAAACATAGTAGGGAATTGCGGAAGTCAGAAAAACAGCTGTTTATAAGGAGTACGTCTTTTCCACATCCTAAAATTACCTAAATTCTATAGTAAAGTGTTCAGATTAGTAGATTTACCATGAATTATATTATAAAATTGGACTGAAGCAATATAATTTAACTATTTAGCATGTGGAATTTTGGGGTAACATTTTACGAGATTGGCAAAATTGATTACATTTGACACCTATTTTCATAAAAATGGTCCACTAAATCATAATACGTAATTTGATCATATGAAACTATGGCAAAAATGACGCTTGTAACAGCAAAGTTTGTTTGATTATTTTATTTGAATTCCCTGCAAAACACAGAATAAAAATCCCTTTATTTTCTTCAATTGCGTAATTTTGACGCTTTTTGGGACATGGTCTGTTTTTGATGTATGTAATTGCGGCAATCAGTAAATCGACCGTAACTTACTAAATACTAACTGAATATCCATGAAAATTTATTTAATCAGTTCATTATGAAATCCTACACAATGATTAAAATAATTTATAATGAAAATACTGTCTCATTACTTGCAAAATCCTTAAGAAAATGTGTGTAAGCTCTTACGCCCACGCGAAGCACTTCCTACAGTTTCGGTGGTTTGACGTGGACTGACTAAAACAAATTACGTAAAAATATACCATATGTCCAGAGTTTGTTGACTCCTTGTCCATTCGACGCAACATTGTCTACAGTTTATATGAATATTTATATATTTTGAAAATAGTTAATAGTTTTCTTGTTTTTGGACCTTAACCGCTAATTTCCGTAATTCCGTACGTTTACGGAATTCCGTACATTTACCTTACATTACGATACAAGTGCCGATAACAGGAAATTCGCACGTGTATCGTACAACGTTTTACAGTACATATGGCTCTTTAAAGTTTCGACATATGCACGTACTCTACTGATTACCGCACTCGTGCGGTAAAGTAGCACCATATTTACTGTAATAGCTATTTACGATACAAGTGCCGATAACAGGAAATTCGCAATGAGTGGTGATAAATTGAAACACGACCGAAGGGAGTGTTTTAAATCAACACGAGTCGCGAATTACCTGTTCGCACGTGTATTGTACAACGTTTTACAGTGCATATGGCTCTTTAAAGTTTCGACATATGCACGTAATCGGCTAATTACCGCACTCGTGCGGTAATGTAGCACCATATGTAATGTAAAATCATTTTTTATATATATTTTCACATTGAAACTAGATGTTTCATAGTGTCTGATGTTTGATTCTTTTTGATGAATATTATGTTAATATTATTGGAAAACGGGACCTGATCGCGTACAAATGAAATTTATTCAGCTTTTTTTGAGGATTGCCCGACGTTTCGAATGTATCACAACATCCGTGGTCAGGAGCTTACAATGTACTTAACTTATGTTATGAGTCATAATTGTTTTTGCATTTTTTGTTTTCCAGGATATTTTTGGTATTTTTTTTTAATAAATTGACATTAATGTCACTTCAGAAAAGTAATAAAAATCACGTAAGCCATCTTTGAAGAAAAAAAAAAACGTTTTTTTTTCAACTGAGACCACTTGGAAATGGTTGCTGGCCTGCTAAATAGTCCACCGTTTAATTTTTTGCTCCTGTTACAGGGCCCATCCTGTATATTGTGAACCGCTACGGGCCGGAGTTTATTATGTCAATTAAAAATATAAGATCATCAAAATTCAACTATCAAATAATAATAATAATTACCCTCAAAACGTATTTACCCTCTCATTTTAAAACGCCATGCTAGAATGACATGAGACTTTGTATACACAATGTGATCTTTTACAATATCTAGGTCGGAAATTAGTTTCTGTTCCTAGAAATTGTAAAAGAAAAAAAATACAGCGGTTTTTTGAGTTTTTTACAGCTTGTATGAAAACCTTAATAATCGCTGTATTTTTTCTCCATTATAAATTCAAATTCAAATTCAAAAACGTTATTATTTCAAGCAACAGAAACTAATTTCCGACTTAGATATGCCGGATACCATTGTGTATACAAAGTTTTATGTTATTCTAGCATGGCGTTTTAAAATGAGAGCGTAAATACGTTTGTATGGAGAACCGAGCGTACTGCGCACTCTTAAGTAAACTAATGATAATATAGGGCTCGTACAAATAAAAGTAATATTACATGGTAACTTTGTTTTATTTCTTATCACAGAACATAATTCCAAAATCACAATTTTGCATCAACTTTTCATGATGGCATCATACAAAAATACTGCTAAATTTGATCAGGTTTTCACAGCAATTTTTTAAACATTCTCGAGCAAAGGGTACCTTTTGGAAGTATCAATAAGGTTCTATTTCCGTAATAACACAGGAAAAAATATCATTATTCATTATAATCATCGATAAAGGGGTCCTTTTACTTGAGATTAACACATATGTAAGTACAATTTGTGTATCTATACAGTTTATTTTAACCTCCTTAGACTCCGCGTACAAAATTTTGTATAATTTGAACTTTACCTGAACAGCTAACAGTTCTAAATTCAACATCAGCAGCCTACATACCTCCCCTCCCCCCCTCGGCCTCCCCTCATTGATAAGAAGGATCGAATCATATTACTAAAGCTCAAAACGCACAGAGCGGGCGCGGCGCGGTGCGGGGCGGAGGCGGTTTTTCATTTTTGATCATTCCGAAACTGTCGACTGTCGATTACTGCTTCATATGTCACACTTCGCCTGCGCTCTACCGCGCTACCGAACACCACGCTATTTTGGCGCGACGTGCCCCGGACCGAGTTTGCTTTACCGCAAAACCGCCTCCGCTTTTAGTTCTAAATTAAAAATCAAAACTATACTCTGCGTCTCAGGATGCTTTAGTCATTTCTATAATTTTATTGTTTGGATTAAGAGGGCACAGCACGCTCGGTTCTCCATACAAACGTATTTATGCTCTCATTTTAAAACGCCATGCTAGAATAACAAACAACTTTGTATACACAATGGGATCCGGCAAATCTAGGTCGGAAATTAGTTACTGTTGCTAGAAATTGTAAAAGAAAAAAAATACAGCGTTTTTTTGAGTTTTTTACGGCTTGTATGGAAAACCTTAATAATCGCTGTATTTTTTCTCCATTATAATTTCAAGCAACAGAAACTAATTTCCGACCTAGATATGCCGAATCCCATTGCGTATACAAAGTTTCACGTTATTCTATCATGGCGTTTTAAAATGAGAGCGTAAATACGTTTGTATGGAGAACCAAACGTACAGCGCACTCTTAATGGGAAATGTAAGGATGCCTTTGAATTAGTTATTTGTTCAACAAGAGAGCAAAGTAGATTTTTGCTGCGAGTGTTGATGTTGAGTCCCGGGGAAGTGAAAGCTTCTATAACTAGTGAAAGCTTAAAAAATTAGAATCTTGAGCGTAGCGAGGGACTCCAAGACACGAGATGCAAATATCTTTGCTCTCGTGTGATACATACAACTTTTCACCTCAGCGGCGAGAACATATAACGCAAAGGAACAGTGGTAGAGAGAATGAAGTTACTTAAACTAACCTACGATATGAAAAATTAAAAAGTTAGTTTTTTCACGCTCGCAGCAAAATTGCATTTTGCTCACTGGTTTCAAGCAGCAAAACCGTCATTTTCGAGCCGCTGAGGTCAAAAATATATTTCATATATAATACACAACTGTTAATATTATCGCAATTGATATTTTATTAGATTCACTCTCATACAAAACATTTCTTTCAACATCCATCATTTAAATCCAAGTCATTCTATCATAAGATTCAATGGGTACTTAAAATTAATTAGGTACTTGCTTCAAATAGTAGAACTTAAGTTACATAACTTACTATTACTATTTTTAATCATATAGGGTTCCTCTATATTTATAAATATCAATGTATCACATTTTTTTATAAATTATAATAATATCACTAACTTAAAATCTTACTTAAAAATGTCATCAGTCTTAGGCCAATCTCCAAAATATCATTAAATTCCATGTTAATAGGCTTCTTATTTTAATAGGGTATATTCATATTTAATCCGTCATTAAAAAATATTAAAAAAATGGATTGCGTTTGACCCTGGTCTAACCTGATGAAAAGTTAAACACGGTCTAAGATGAAATAAATATTAAAAAGGATTTTTTTCTTTGAAATGATGAAGGGGTATCCGTTAAAGTTCCGCGTGACGTCACGCCGTGCTACACTTTTTAGAACGGCATGACGTCACGAGGGGGCGCCTGAAATTTGACTTCCTTTATCTTTGTCAGTTTTTGTTTGGCTGACAAAAGAAAAAATACATGTCCAAAATTTTTATATAATCTAACTGATGAGCTAAATATCGATTTATTACCCAGTACGCTACACTACCCAATTGTAGGGTCCATAGCATAAATATAGGTAAGTAATATAAATAGGTAGGGCTGATATAGTAATATATAGACCTCAAGTAAAGATTAGATATTTCCCACAACTGTAATATAGATTGATTTGTACTTTTTATATTTCGTTGGTGGCAAACAAGCAAACGCCTGAAGCGGTTACCTGGCCTGTGGATGCCTGTAACTTCAAGGGACGCGCATGCCCGTAGATGACCTTTTAAAAACCTTCCCTGAAGAACCCCATAATGGTTTCAATGATACTTAGAATCGGCTTCTGACATCACAAATCAAGTAATATTCTCAAAATCAGCAATTAAAGGCAAGAATCATACTTAACGCCTAATAATAAATTAATAGCAATCATACCAATACCATCACCAACTTTGACAAGGCGGCGTTTCGTGGGTGACTTTTGTACATAAAATTGCACAAGTCATTGTGCCCAAGCCACTATTTAACCAACGTGACACTCATCCATCAATGACGATTTTTCGTCTATTTCTATGTCATTGAGCTGACTTCTCACAACCGATAAATACTATTTAGTTCATCAAATTGACCTCTCTACAGACGCCGTTATCCTGTCTCCTCGATCGCGTTGATGCTCTTACTGAGCCTCGTATGGAAGCCCTGGAGCCGATGGATGGAATGGCTCGGACGAACCCCTGGTTTTGATTCAAAATTGAAGACATTTCGAAAACAATTTATGGTATGCCAATGTAATTGGTTGGTCTTTAGAGTCCATTAGTCTCGATTAAGTCACAACCGAAAACTACCAATTCAGATCAAAGTACACTCTGTTCAGACGCCATTTTCCTGTCTTCTCGATCGCATGGAGGCTCTTACTGACGCGCGTATAGAAGCCCTGGAGCCGATGGACGGAATGGCTCGGACAAACTCTTGGTTTTGGTTGGTGATAGAATGCCGTTTTGTGTAGCGTCCTGGACTGTTTTCCTCGTCTGTGTGTTTTGCCCTGAAACAAAAACAAAACAATACGATACACATTTTATTACAAATTGTTTGTTGTATTGTTTTTTTTTATCATTAACTAAAACTAATACAGAATACAGGTATTAAAACTTGAGGAATATTTTGTAGGTTAGGAGTTGTTATTGACCACGATCTGCTCAGTGGTGACAATGTAATATATGGTACCATATATTACATGTTCCCATTTTTGCCATGGTTCGAAAATAGGATCCTGAGCAAAGCGATTGGTTCAAAAATAGAATCCTGAGCATAGCGAGTGTTGCAACGCACGAGACGTAAAATAACTTTGCACGAAAACTTACCTGTTGAAACAAGGGTTGTCCCAGAACCGCTGGTTCTTGCCGAAGTCTTCTCCATCTTGCAGGGTCTGCGGCATCTCAGTGTCCATCGTCTCGGGCAGGAAGAGACACAGCAGGCCTCCGGCGATGCCCAGGGCTCCTAGGATGAGGAGAGGCAGCTCTTGGGATACGGTGGCCTGGAGGAAACGAAATTCCATCAGTTTAATTTAATATATGAAGTGATGTGTTTTAGGAGATGTTAACAGTGATTGTTTCAATTGTAAAGAGAGCCTCAATTAAAGTATGTTGACAGAATGAACTTTATTCACACAAAACATTGACAACAAGGATAAGATCCACATTGATAAATTCAAATCCGCAACGCAGGCTTTGTCAGGTGTGCACAACTATGAATCAGCAACAGGCGTCGACATATACACCCACAACAACAGGCTTCATCAATTAACCTCAATTTATCAACTAAACAGGACCACCCCGAATGGCAGCCGGTTCTTTGAACCCCATTGTGCTAACAGCATTACAGCGCTGTATAGCTGATGATCTGTTGAACCAGATACAATCCGGAGCGTGGATCACATCCCCTCCTTGTTGACTGAATTGTAGTAACGATGTGTGAGGCACAAAAGCTACGATTGCGCGATAATATGCGATACCAACTTCATAGGTCTTCTGTTTTCAATTATTCAACAACTCACTGTTGAATATTTCAATGTTTCCGAAGGTTTACCCTTCCGAAAAATTCAAGCGTAGCGTCATTGTCATACTTTCAGGTAAACCCAGCAGTTGTCAGATGATGACGATGAATACATTGTCTACTGATCAATGATCTTGATCATGGTATTCACTGCTGTAAGAACGGTCTGATGTCTTTAACGTTTATGGCGACTTCCGTTACCAGCTGCTTCCAATGCACCCTGCACTTGGTTTTTTTTCATCACCGTTGTGATTTTAGGGTCTGTCACAGCAGCAAACTATCTGTCAAACGGCAAGGAGACCAGCCAAGCGATCGCTTGCCATCTGTCTTCCCAACTATTAGCACTTCTCGTGGCGTTTTTCGTCACTATCTGCTTCCAACCCATCCTGCGCTTTGTTTTCTTCATGGCCGTTGTGATTTTAAGGTCTGTCACAGCAGCAACCTATCTGTCAAACGGCTAGGAGACCCGCCAAGCGGTCTGTTGCCATCTGTCTTCCCAACCATTAGCAACTTCTCGTCCGGTTGTCGGCGAGCTTACAGTACTCACCAAGTAAACGACGAACGGAGCCACAATACTGGCGACGTAGCCCATGATATGGATGAGAGCCACTCCTTGAGCCCTCACCACCGTCGGTAGAAGTTCAGCGGCATACTGCAGCCCGATGTTGTAAGATATGTTCACGGCAAACCGACCGAGGATGGCTAGAGATGCTGAGGGTCCACCTGAAAAAAGACAAACGAAAACTCAAATATTTATGGTGAAAACGTCACTACGAAACTTTTACAGGAGGGAGGGGCACACAATTATCAATCAACACTTTTCTGTGCAGGAAAGCATTGTGAACAACCCGGTCTGATCCCAATAAGGTCAACTCAAATCTCAGATAGGCCATGCCGTATGGTTGTATAAACAACTATAAACCCGTAACCCTCACTGCGGTAGAGGGCTGCTATAGTCGGGAGCGTGGATTGTCAGTCGTCACCGTCAGGCCGGGGCCGGGTGGTGGCTACGAGGAAGAAAACCTCCATAAAAAGTTACCCCCTTAGGGGGTAAATTGGGCGGAGGTACTTTAGTCGGCAGGTGTGTGGTGTCACCCTGAACGTGAGCCGACGGATGGGGGCGCTTGCCTCACAAGAGAAGGAACAGCCTCAGCAGTTGCAGCAAGCGGTGTTCGCGGTTGTGTGGCTTGGCGATCCCGTGTCGCCACCTATTCTGCGTGATGGGCATACGCTGGTGGTTTTGAACGGTAATCCGGGCGGTCCCCGGGAGTCCGCCGTCCCCGCCCCAGTTCCCCGGCTAGGCGGGATGCGTAAAAGCATTTCCCCAGGTAAAAAAGGCCTACATAACTTACCGACTGGTACAGCGGTGGCCAGCAAACTGAAAACGCCACTGATGACCATGGACCCACACGCGAGCCATCTTCTTCCCCATCTATAAAGATAAAAAATCCTTTATCATTCATTGGTGTCAGTTTAGACTTGTAAAAACTAGTGGCTGTGTGAGCTGTAGACTCCAACAAAAAAAATGTATATTTCAAAATTTCCAAAAACTGACTCGACAAAAAAAACTATATATTTATCAAACCTGCTCACAAAATTTCACGATAATCGCTTGAGAAATGCAACCTGTAGAGGACAACATCCGGACAGACAAACAGACATACGAAATAAGTGGTCTAACTATCTTACGAAATGAATGGTACAGAGACTTACCTATCCCGTCATTTTGCAACCAGAGTTGTCAACTTAGTGGCTATAAAGCTACAATGGGGTTATTTAAAAAAAACGCGACATCGTATGGCGGTTTCTCGTATAGTGTACCTCAGGGCAGTATTGTTAGTCCTCTTTTATTCATAAGTAATATAACTGACGGAACTAGTGTTCAGTATATTCCCTTCACACGTATCGCTCCTATTATAACAAAGGAACAATATTTGATGACTTATAAGGAAAATATAAATCACCTGTCCAACACAGCAGTAAGGAATGTATCAGCGGGTAGCTCAGTCGCCGAAGCTATAGTGAACGTCAGGAATACATCCAAGCCCAAAGAGCCGACGTTCCTGACATGCCCGTCGAAGACCAGGGAGATGGCCATCCAGATGACGATGAGCAGGATAGCGTTGCGGCGGAGGCGGGGGGTCCTGAAGAGGTCTAAGACAGAGTATGTACGGTTTTCCGCTTCGTTCTCTTTGATGGTTTTTAGGGAGGATTCCTGAAATATAATAATAGCTTTAGGTCATAATAAGGAAATAGTCATACACAGATTCAGGTTAGTGTCAATCCTGTGGACATCACTAAAATTATGGGCCATTAAAGCCTAATTTTATAGTAGCAGAGCCCAGAATGCTAAATGTGGATTTACTCTCGCCTCGTTGGGACCTATTGGGTTTTGGTTTTGGATGGTAGGCAGAAAAAAAAGGTTATATGATAGAAAGGTGATATAGTTATATGACGCTCACTGCACCGGAGGGCGGAGACGCTCCCCCTCTACAGGTAAAACAATAATCGAACATTTTAACAAAAAAAAACCTGACTCCAACCGAGTTATTCGTCCATTTGTCGCGCACATACTTAATGCAAATTTAAGACTCATATGGTTTTCTCATGGATGCCATTGTCAAAGCTGGACCAAATTAATATGGGACTACAAGGAAAGCACCAGCTTTCAAATAAAAAAATAATCATCAAAATCAGTTCACCCAGTCGAAAGTTTTGAGGTAACAAACATAAAAAAAAAAAAAACAAAATACAGTCGAATTGAGAACCTCCTCCGTTTTTGAAGTCGGTTAGTAAAAAAGAAACTCAAACGCGTCAATTATTGATAGTGTATATACCCCACGTGTCTCTGATAATGGATGTTTGTAAATCTGCCCGTTTGGTTGATGGGGGTGACAGTGGGCACAGACTAGTGGTGGTAATCCGACGATTTGGGCGTGACGCGAGCTCATCAGTGTATAAATTGGGTTTCGGGATGGACAATAGCTTATGTTATATCCCGCGGCTTCGCTTGCGTTCTTTGTAATACTAGATGATGTTAATGTTAAAATTATACTTAATGTAAATATTTAACAAGTAAACGTCCACTTAACGGAATTATAATTTATTTTCGATTGGAAATTAAAATTATACTAGGAAGCGTTCGTGGCCCAGCGGCGCCCGGTATGTGAGGTTAAGCAATGTCGGGCGAGGTCAGTCCTTGGATGGGTGACCGCTTTGAGTGGTTACTAACTGAGCGCTCCCGTGCTTTGGAAGGCATGTTAAGCCGTTGATCCCGGTTGCTGTCTATGATAGCAGTCGTTAAGCCAAGTTAGAGGCCTCCGGGCGGCTTGAGAACTTCTAACAGTCAAGTTGCCCACTCACTTGCCAAGCCTAATCCCAATAAAGTCTAGTTTCCCCCTTGGGTTGGAAGGTCAGATGGCAGTCGCTTCCGTAAAAACTAGTGCCTACGCCAATTCTTGGGATTAGGTAGCGGACCCCAGGCATCCTTCAGGATGCAACTGTACTGGGAATAACGCTAGGATGATGATGATGATGGAAATTAAAATTATACTCACCGTGAAATCGCTGATTACTTTATCAGGGATCTTAGTCTTATTGATTTTCTCAAACTTCTTCATAATTGTTAACGCCTTGTCGATCTTTCCTTGCGAAACCAACCACCTGCAACATAGTAAAAACGATTATTTCTAACTTTATGGGCGCAGTTGCCCTAGTTTAATAATACTTTCACTGTGCCGAGTCCAGGCATTGCTACTTGGACTATTACTTATTCTGTGGCATTTCCCGAACCGGACTGCCGTGGTATCTAACCTAATATCCTTAAAGGAGAAATTCTTGTATATATTTATTTCGAAGATCTCAGAAACTTCTTCAAAGATAAAGATAAAAAAACCATTTATTCAGGTAGGTTTTTTTTATGGCATAGGAGGCAAACGAGCAGACGAATCGCCTGATGGTAAGCGATTAGCGCCGCCCATGGACACTCGCAACACCAGAGGGGTTGTAAGTGCGTTGCGGGCCTTTAAGATGGGAGTACGCTCTTTTCTTGAAGGTTTGTCCCAATCTCTTTTGCATCGTCAAATTCAGGGGCGATCAATCGTTCTAGACACGTTCTAACTGAATCTCATTCCCGAGAAAACTCGTTTTTTTATTTCGGAAATATGGCTGGAGTTCGGCTTTTGCTTTGGGAGCACCCATGGGGGAAATGCCCCCTATTGACATTGTATATTTGTATATGTACGGTCAACAATTTGATTTCTGGTCCACTTTGTACCTTGTCACAGTGAAAATCAATATGAAAGCTGCTAGAGATCTCATATTATTGTCATTGTGACAAGGTACAAAGTGGCCAAGAAATCAATTTGGTTCAATGTAAATTTTAATTACCTGGCACTTTCCGGCACGAGCCACGGCGTAGCCGCCGCCATAATAAAAGGCGCGCTTGTCACCAAAGCGAATGTCTTCCAGTCATCCGCCCAGAGAGCGATCCAGGGCAATAAGGACGCCGCCAGCGTGAAGAACAGCGCGATAGACATATTGGCCACGAACGTCCGCCATTTTGGCCCAACGTATTCTAGAACTGGAATAATACAGGGTAATTTTCAATTTTTTTGTACCTAATTAAAGACTTAATTATGTCTACATTCTAATTGAGTCATGTGAGTAAAGAAAGTTACCCATATAAAGTGTATTATTAATTTTCGTTACTCACATGACTCAATTAAAATGTAGTCATAATTAAGTCCTTAATTAGGTACAAAAAATTTAAAAATTACCCTACAAAAGAAATCCTTGTTAAGGAAGATTTTTATTTATTTAATCAAAATCCGAAAACACTAAAAAGGACATTGTTATAAAAACTAAAAACTATGAGCTACCTATAAATAAAAAAAACCGGCCAAGTGCGAGTCGGACTCGCGCATGAAGGGTTCCGTACCAGAAAAAAACGCCAACAACTACTCTGTTGTATGGGAGCCCCCTTAATTATTATTATTTTAATTTTAGTATTTGTTGTTGTAGCCACGATAAAAATACATAATCTGTGCAAATTTCAACTGTCTAGCTATTACAGTTCTTGAGATCTGGCTCGGCGAGTGGTAGTTATGAAAAAGAGCGAAAATATCAAGTTTTTTGTATGGGAGCCCCCTTAATTATTATTATTATTTTGTTTTTAGTATTTGTTGTTATAGCGGCAACAGAAATACACAATCTGTGAAAATTTCAACTGTTACGGGTACTATTACGGTTCTTGAGATACAGCCTGGTGACAGACGGACGGACGGACGGACAGCGAAGTCTTAGTAATAGGGTCCCGTTTTTACCCTTTGGGTACGGAACCCTAAAAATATCTTCTGAGTCAGTGCCGATGGGCAGTGTGCCCAGAAGGTTGGCCGCATTGCCACGTTTAAACTTTCACAACCACCACCACCACCACCATATCAGCCAAAGGACGTCCACTGCTGGACATAGGCCTCCCTCAAATTCACGGAGGTATATGCCATAATCGCCACGCTTGGCATGCGGGTTGGCGATCGCAGTATCTCCACCGCACTCCAGGGATGCCGCTGCCCATCCCCCGGTGGTCTTGGCCGTAGTTTTAGGACTTACCCGGGTCCCGGGAAACTTTCACAACAGTGAAACCTTTTAAGGCACGAGTGAATAGGCATCTTCTGGGTGAGCTCGCTTCATCGTCGGCCTCATCCATGCCTCATCTTTGCCTCCTGGCTAGATGCTGGCCAAGAGCAATCCCATTTTTAATAAATATATAAATAAAAAGTTATACTAAACTGTAGGTCATTTCTTAATTTATGTGCGCAGTCGGTGGGGAAACATTAAGCTGTACCCAGTCAGTGCAGATTCTTTACTGCAATTGTACGTAACATTAAATGAGCCTTTCTTGATTGTGGCGGAATAGGGTATTTTACTACATGAGAAAAAGCACTACATTGTAAGAAAAGGCTATATTTTGTTACAAGGAGACGATATAAGTTGATTTTAATTCATAGTCACGTGAAATAAATGAGACTTTTGAAATTTACCCTTTTTTATGTGTACTACGGCCAAACACTTAGAGTACCCCATAGAAGATGTAAAATAATAATACCGCTATCGAGCAAAATGGTCATATGTCATATACTACATTTAATAAGTGCGACAGAGAGTGATATATCATTTACTGTCCTTGCCATAGTTCCGCTTTTTTATCTGCCCCAATGTCATGTCCACGTCATGTCAAATAGTTTGAGGCAAATAAACGATAATCCGTCCAAATACGAGGTTGCTTGGGGTCTGCCCAAACCTAGCGACGTGGAATCGGCAATAGCCGATAGAAAAAAGCTTTATGTCTGCGCAATAAGAGCGTAAACGACATCGCGACGACCGGCGAAAAATATCCGAACCGTTAGGCGAACCATGCCTTTGTAGCTCTAATTCAAAATCAAATCAAATCAAAATTGTTTATTTACGCACAGTGCTTTACATGATTGTAAATTTAATGTTACTTAAAAACCGGCCAAGAGCGTGTCGGGCCACGCTCAGTGTAGGGTTCCGTAGTTTTCCGTCCGTCACATTAAGTTGACATATTAAGTAAAGAAACACAAAACCTTACCTAATGTATGGGCGCACCTGCTCAGACCCCAATAAATCAGGAAAAATCTTAACACCGCCATGTAGAAATGAGCGTTCCACGTACAGCGACATCTATCGGCAAATTAAGTAAACTATTGCGCGCGAGCTTAAAGTATGGAAGATGATTTTTATGGAATAATTCTTTATTGCGTGTACCGATTTTCACCGGTTTTACTTTATTTGAAAGCACGATTTTGTAGAAATGACAGGTACAATAAACACCTGTTTATACGGTTAAATTACAAACTTAGTTCAGAAATTATTTTTGTAATTTTTTCAAAAACTATTCAACCTATCAAGTTCAAAATAATTTTCCTACAAAGTTTTTATAAAGTTCTACTTTTGAGATTTTTTTCATATTTTTAAAACTTATGGTTCAAAAGTTAGAGGGGGGGACACATTTTTTTTTACTTCTGGAGCGATTATTTCCGAAAATATTAACATTATCCAAAAATGATTTTAGTAAACCCCTATTTATTTTTAAATACCTATCTAACAATATATCACACGTTAGGGTTAAAATGAAAAAAAAAAATCACTCCCCACTTTACGTATAGGGGAGGTACCCTAATAAAATATTTTTTTCCACTTTTTATTTTACCACTTTGTCGGCGTAATTGATATACATATTAGTACCAAATTTCAGCTTTCTAGTGCTAACGGTCACTGAGATTATCCGCGGACGGACGGACAGACGGACGGACAGACATGGCGAAACTATAAGGGTTCCTAGTTGACTACGGAACCCTAAAAATGGTACAGACACTGTGCGTGGCACAAAGAAAATTAAATTAAAGATTGATTTAATTAATTGCGTGGACATAAAGCTTCTGCCGATTCCGCGTGGATTGATGTTGGGAGACCCTATGGTATAAGCCACCTTCTCAATAAAGCTGCGTAAGAGCTATTCTGTCCCTCTTGGATCTCTATAGAAATCCTAACTCTGAGGCCAAACACTAGCCGCCATTTTTTATGTTAATTGTGACGTTAACGATAACAAAACTATCAATTTTACGTTCATATTGTATGAGGGTATGTAGAGTTAGTAACTTTATTTTATTTTGGTGGCCGCGGCTATAAGGGACCTATTACTTATTCAGTGTAGGTATAAGGGATTATTTCCAGAATAAATGCTATCCTATGTAATTCTTAAATTCCTATACTATTTCAATACCTATAATTACATCTAAATCGGTTCAGCCGTTTAGGCGTGAAACGGTAACAGACGGAGAGACAGACCCACTTTCACTTTTATAATGTTAGTATGAATTGACATATTCCTCTGAAATAAAACTGTAAGTAACATTGCGGGAAAGAGCAGATTTATACCAATAATTAAATATAAATTATAGGTATGTAAATTATGCGCCTACAAATGTAGTATTTTTAAACAGGTATGTATTTATGGATAATTTATGGCTGTGTTATGTTTCTCAGTCCTTGTGTTTAATTACGTCTTAAATGACTTAATTTAACATGATAAATCCTTGCGCCTTGGTAATAAATAATATTACATTATTATATTACTTAAGACCACATAATACTGCCTTTAAAACCTTATAACTTGCGTACAAAACCAATAGATAAACGACCTTATTTCAAACCCAGTAATTTCAATTTAATATGCACTTAAATACGTACAATGTAAGATTATTTGTTGGTTACGCATAATGTTGGTTAACACGTTCGAAACAAACGAACATCGTACGAAAATACTAAAGAATTCGAAAATATGCTCTATGTGGAACATTTAAAGGTAGAGAAATTCAAAGTAAAATAACTGCAATAAACTTGGCCGCTTTTTGCCCTTTCGTTTTCAATCTTGTGATCTTTACAATATGGTCACTTTTTGCAAGTTTTTGTCAACAGAATTGAGACTTTAGACTTAGATGCGTGCGTGATTTGGAGTAACGTTACCTTGCCCGAGATCACGATCTAGTCTTATTGATGTTTGTTCTACAAAAAGGCTTAGTATAATAGGAATAATATATCACTTATGACCGTTTGTACACAGAATCATGTTAGTATTGCTTGCATCTTGATACGTGCAAGGAAAACATAGTACCTAAACCAGGCGCCAATTGAGACTGACTGACATTACATCTATTGTCTATTGATTTATAGTAAAATAGTGATGGGAAGGTATTATTTAATTAATCAATACATTTCACAGTACCAAAATTATTATTAAATGCAAAATGTATTTTAGCGTTATTGATCACATACATTTATCATCATTTAATATTCGAAGCGATTATTTGCTGCTATAAACTCCATGGTAGCAAATAAAAATTTTAAGAAAAAAAAAACCGACTTCATTGGGGGAGGCCGGTGAAAGATTATTATATGTGCACTCTTAGATTCCATACAATAAAATAAAAATGGCTATAAGTATGTTTATAATGGTAGAAGACTAAGTACCCTCAATTCCTCATGGGATCATGGAAAAACCTTACTTGCTTGACAAACAAAACGAAGAGAACAAATCGCCAAACTTGAACTAGGCGTCGTTGGAGAGTTCCGTTCTGATCATCATCAGCAGTTCCACTTCATCAAATGTCACTTTTATGAATGAAAATGCTTTGTTAGTTAATGATAATACTAAAATTACTATTTGTGTGCCTTTCACATTTGAGGAGTTCCCTCGATTCCTAATGGATCCCATCATCAGAACTCGAGCATGACAAAAATCAATCGTGAAAATAGAACTTGCATAACAAACACAGCTAGGAGGACAAATCGCCAAACGTGAACTTTTTGTCGTTGAAGAGTTCTGTTCTGATCATCATCAGCAGTTGCACTTCATCACATGTCACATTTGTGGATGAAAATGCTCAATTTGTTGATAAAAACACAAAAATCACTATATGTTTGCCTTTAAGATTTGAGGAGTTCCCTCAATTTCTCATGGATCCCATCATCAGAACTGCGTTTTGACAAAAACGGGACCAACTTGGATATATATACTTACAATCAAAAAAAAAATTTCCAAATCGGTTAAGAATTGACGGAGTTATGGAGTAACAAATATTAAAAAAAAATAAAAACATACAACCGAATTGATAACCTCCTCTTTTGAAATCATGAAGTCGGTTAAAAAATAAATGGGTAAATACAGTATTGATAACAACAAAAAAACTGGCCAAGTGCGAGTCGGACTCGCGCACGAAGGGTTCTGTACCATTATCTATAAAAACAGCAATACATCATCTGTGAAAATATCAAGTGTCTAACTATCGCGGTTCATGAGATACAACCTGGTGACAGACAGACGGACGGACAGACAGCGAAGTCTTAGTAATCGGGTCCCGTTTTTACCCTTTGGGTACGGAACCCTAAAAAATGATGGATCGTTTAATTACATTGCACTGCCATTGTCACTGGCGATACTGTGACAGTTCGACGTTTATCAATTATCAACTTCAGTTGGAGCGTTCGTGGCCCCGCGGCGCCCGCGTACCGCGTGCGGTATGCGAGGTTAAGCAATGTGAGGGCAGGTCACTTCTTGGATGGGTGACCGCTTTGAGTGGTTACTAACTGAGCGCTCCCGTGCTTTGGAAGGCACGTTAAGCCGTTGATCCCGGCTGCTGTCTACGACAGCAGTCGTTAAGCCAAGTTAGAGGCCTTCGGGCGGCTTGAGAACTTCTAACAGTCAAGTTGCCCACTCACTTGACAAAGGGGGGTCGAAGTTGCACCACGTCCGTAGGGAGTACCGACCGTTACCCTACACGTGACCCCTGGGTGGTGCTAAAAGTGCAACAAAAACTGGCAACCGTACTTGTCTTCTCGAAGATCTCACGGTTCGTAAATACATGCCATACGATTAAATAAAATCAAGTCAGTGACCGTGAGGTGACCATAGGGTATCATGAGGTGAGAGGAGGAGAGAGGAGACATCTTGATGTTGCTTACCTAGGATGTACATCATGGTGAAGCAGTTGTCGAACGCGAGGCCGACGAGGAATCGGCATACGGAGAAGGTCCAGAAGCTGTGGCTGAAGGCGGTCCCTACGCCTGCCGCGAAACCCACCAGGTTGGTTCCTGCAAGAGGTCATACATCAATATCATCATTATCCGGGCTGGTTTCGGCTACAGTAACTCGGAAAACTGATTAGTGAGATAGTAGAGCTTATCTTTCTAGTGAGGCCATCCATAATAGAACTAAAGTAACCGATATAGCCCTCTGAATCGCTAAACTTAAGTGGCAGTGGGCGGGGCACATTGCACGTCGAACCGATGGCCATTGGGGTGGAAAGGTGCTCGAGTGGCTAGCACGTGCCGGAAAGCGCAGCGTGGGCAGGCCCACACAAGGTGGACTGATGACCTGGTAAAGTTCGCAGGAGTGCGCTGGATGCGGGTGGCGCAGGACCGGCCATTGTGGTATTTTTTGGGGGAGGCCCATGTCCAGCAGTGGACGTCCTTCGGCATATGATGATGATGATGATAATATTTCCAGTGAATGTTCGCTTCCTACACTACAGGTAAGCATATCCAATGTTGACTTTTAAAATACCATCTTCCAGACCTCCATTAAAACTAGGCTATCTTAATTCATCATCATCCTGCCCGCTTTAGACCTCGGCGACTGAGAATTTAGAACTCATGAGACTCTCGTCGCTCTCTCAGGTAACTGACATAGCCTAATAATAATAATCTTAATAACACTATTACGAAAAGCAATAAAATCTATGGATGAGAAATAGTATAATGGCATCATCATCATCATGTCAGCCGAAGACTTCCACAATGACCTGCGCCACCCGCATCCGGCGGACACTCGCGACCCTTACCAGGTCATCAGTCCACCGTGTGGGGGGCCTTTTTTTTGACGCAGAGGAAATGCGTTTATGCATCCCCCCTGGACTGTGTGGACGGCCTATTGGGGGGTATGTGGGACTCACCATATCCGCGGAAGGGAATACCCACTAATACCTCTGCGGCGTTATCCCGCTCTGCCGTATAGGGGGCACCATGGGATTGCTAACATTCTACCACGATGCCCCCTCGGCTGTCCCGGCCAGTGGACCGGGAACACCCTCGCGCCTATGGAGGGAAGGATTGGTAACGCTCCAATTCCTCCCCCAGGCGTGTAGGGCCTAGCTGTGTGGGTCCCCAACCCAAGTTCCTACTGGGGAATCAGGTGATTAATGAATTGTTGTCGCCTTCTTCCCCGCCGTCTGCGCCGGAGCGGGTGTGCATCGGCTCTCTCTTCGCGCTCCCGCTCCGCTTAACGTGTGGGGGGCCTGCCCACGCTACGCCTTCCGGTACGTGGTCGCCACTCGAGAACCTTTCCGCCCCAACGGCCATCGGTTCTACGTGCTATGTGCCCCGCCCACTGCCACTTAAGTTTAGCGATTCGAAGAGCTATATCGGTGACTTTGGTTCTGCTGCGGATGGCGTCATTCCTGTTGCGATTACGTAGAGAAACTCCCAGCATAGCCCTCTCCATTGCTCTTTGGGCGACTTTGAGCCTTTTTATGAGGCCCATAGTAAGCGATCATTTTTCAGTACCATACTCATCACTGGCAACACACACTTGTCAAAGACTTTCGTCTTGGGACACTCCGGAATATTGGACAAAAAAATGTGCCGTAGCTTCCCGATTGCTGCCCAGCCGAGTCGGATTCGACGATTAACCTCTTTCTCGAAGTTGGATTTACGTCACTGGACAGTCTGTCCTAGGTATATGTAATCGTCTACAACTTCGAGCGTAAAGTGTCCGATTGTTACGGGAGTTGGTGCGACATGGGCATTTGACATGATCTTCGTCTTGTCCATGTTCATCCTTAGACTAACTCGCTCGGAGGCTTTACTGAGGTCATTGAGCATTGTACTTAAATCTTCCATGGTCTCAGCCAAGACCAATAATGGCATGGAGCTTGATAATATAAGTGCACCAAGCCATAATACAAGTATATCGGCTTGTGGATTGTCCTGCCATAACATTTTTATTCCTTCCATTTTTTAATTTGCCGTGTTTATTTGCTATTCGTTGTAAAAGTAAGTTCGCATGTTGGGGGTATTTAATCTCCGGAACTGGCTGTCCGTAATCAAAAACGCTTTCTCCTCCAACAAGGACATAGGCTATACTTATAATTATTTTCTCGTGGATCTGCCTATGTTCGGGCGGAGTAGCGCAGACAGCTACTATGTACAGTCAACAGGAAATGTAAATGATCATTATAGTACCTACCTACTTTGTCGCACTAACGTAGCAATACTGCGACAGTTGGGATGCGTCAAAGTAGTGAAAGTGACAAGGTACTAAAATGATCATCTACTTTAGCTGTTAACTGTACCATAATTAGGATACAATTTCTTACCAACTAAAGCCGGTATCCTCCCATACTTGTCGGCGATCCAGCCAAAAAGCAGACCTCCTACTATGGCGCCGCAGAAGAAGATGGCTTGAGACGTTGCTGCTAGGTTGTCCTTTTCACACACCCAGTCCAGCTGTGAATAAAGTGACAGGTTATGACTGTTAGTTTTTGTTGGAGATACCATATTTTTAGGGTGCCGTACCTCAAAAGGAAAAAGCGGAACCCTTATAGGATCACTCGTGTGTCTGTCTGTCTATTCCGTTTATTCGTATGTTTATAAGTTTAACGTGTCTGTCTGTGTATCTGTGTATCTGTCTGTGGTATCACTCCCAAACGGATGAACCGATTTTCGTTTAGTTTTTTTTGTGTCGTAGATCATTTATCCCGGTGTTCTTAGTCATGTTTCATGAAAATCTGTTCAGTCATTTTTAAGATATTGAGCTTTGAAATGAAACAGTCGGGGGTTTTTCAACTTTTCCAAGTTCTAGTTATATTTTGTTCATAAGACGATTGAATCTTATATGGTTTGTCTCTCACCTGACTAGCAATAGTCTCATACGGCACGTCGCTCCGGTTGTACTCCCAGCGCGTGCATGGTACTATGGGCCACTCGTCGTCCGGTGTGGTCCGGCCTTCGGCCAGTGCTCGCGTCCAGTTCGTCGAGTACATATGACAGCGGTCATGGGAGTACGGGCCTTCCGATTTGGGGGGGATGGCGAGTGCTCGTCTGAAAAAGGTTTACAATACAAATAAACTTTATTGCACACTTCAAAAAATAACACAATACGGAACATAAAACGGAAAATAAGTTGAGGTAAATAATAGGCGGCCATATAGCTAAAGGGCGATCTCTTCCAGACAATATTTAATATGTTTAATAATAATAATGAAGTGCGTACTGCAACATACATACATGCATAAACTCACGCCTATATTCCCAAAAGGGGTAAGCAGAGCACATGAATACCTAATCCCAAGAATTTTCGTCATCATATCAGCCGATGGACGTCCACTGGTGAACATAGGCCTCCCCAAAAGAGTGCCACAATGACCGATCCTGCGCCACCCGCATCCAGGACTCCCGCGACCTTTGCCAGGTCATCAGTCTACCATGTGGAGGCCTACCCACGCTGCGCCTTCCAGTAAGTGGTCGCCACTCGAGAACCTTTCCGCCCCAACGGCCATCGGTTCTACGTCTACGTGCAATGTGCCCCGCCCACTGCCACTTAAGTTTGGCGAGTCGGAGGGCTATATCAGTTACTTTGGTTCTACTGCGGATGGCCTCATTTCAGAATTGGCGTAGCCACTAGTTTTTACAAAAGCGACTGCCATCCGACCTTCTAACCCAAGGGGTAAAATAGACCTTATTGATGTTGGGCTTGTCAAGTGAGTGGGCAACTTGACTGTTAGAAGTTCTCAAGCCGCCCGAAGGCCTCTAACTTGGCTTAACAACTGATGACAGCACCGTGATCAATGGCTTAAAGTGCATTCCAAAGCACGGGAGCGCTTAGTTAGTAACCACTCAAAGCGGTCACCCATCCAAGAGGTGACCTGCGCCGACGTTGCTTAACCTTAACGTATGCGGGCGACACTAGGCAACGAGCTCCTTAAAGAAGGTTGACTTCTTAAAATGCGCTTCTAAAATGGTAAGTATAGTACAATTAAAATCAATGTCATATCGAAAATACCATTATGCACTTAAGTGAGTCACTAAAGACCGTAATGAGCGTATTACGTCACAGAAAACAAAAGTAAAGCGGCCATTCTCTGAAGTAAAATTATCAATGACAATTAACATTTATTTAAGCATTAATATCATTGTTAACGCGCAATGTTATTGATAATTGCACGTATGAGCGAAATTAAGTATTAATATTCGAAGGTAAAATAACAATGGACAAACTGGACTGGGTTGTTCACAAAACCATTCGCCAGGAACCAGCATAAAATGACCTCCGATTATGCATATCAGCCCGAAAACGGGTTCACAGTATAGAATAAGGGCCGGGCCACACTGCTGCGAAGTGTTGCATTGCGTCGCGTCGTCGCGACGGATTTAATGTGGCAATATCATAACAACATATGCAAAACCTCGTAGCGTCGTCGCAGCGTTGACGCAACGCAACGCAACGCTGCGTAAAACGCGCAGCAATATCAAGCAGCAGGCTGTATCGAGTGTACAACCATTAATTATGTTAAGTGGTTACTTACGTTGTCTACCCTATTTATATTTGTCACTAATTAGATCATTTATCAGATCACTACGCTGCACCGAAAATGCTACAAAATGTACGATCACTGGACTTATGATTGGGCAACTTGACTGTTAGAAGTTCTCATTTTTCGTCAATAATATTAACCATTTTTAGTTTTAGCTTAGTTTTACTTTAACATTACTTTGTTATAGTTTGGTTTATTTTTTAGGTTTAGTTTTACTATAAATCTTTTTAGTCTATTTTATGAGAGGATGAATTAAATGTTTATGATAAAACTATTATGTCTAGTAAAAAAAGGAATAACCAAACTCGTCACTAATTAGTTCGATTTTTGTACCTAATTAAATGTCCCCTAATATTTGTTTATTATTTATCTCTCTTAAACTTACAAAGACACAAACTATTTAAGTAGATAGCAGTAGTAGTAAACACTTTATTGCACAAATCAAGTACATAGCAGAAAATAAAGTTGAATGCTATATGACCGACAATGGCGCGACCAAACTAGGCTTGGTAACTTACCGCTATAGCTTATACCGTCACGTTATATGGTCGAAACGTCACATAAAACGTGACGTATAAGCTATCATACTAGCTGGGCAGGAATCATGTTTCATCTGTCTAAATTCCAGTGCCTATTTTTAAATATAGTATGAACATACAAATATTATATTCCTGATATCCAGCATAAAAATGAAATATAATTTGAAGCATGCTGTCAGCATAAAAAATTAAACTTCGTTCTTAAGTCAACTGAACAAAACATTTTTTTAATTTCATTATATTCAAAAAACCTATTTAATTTTTTTTTCTGTGTCAAAATTTTATTTTCGCAACAGTGTGTTTTCAGTCCCATCACCAACACAGCTAATTGAACATTTGTGCACTTTATTCTCATTGTAATAAGGGTCACGAATGGTGACTGACCATCTGATCCAACTGCGTTGGCGTTTGTACCTAGGCTAAGCTTACATTTCATTTCTGAGGCCTAAATCTCTGTAAGACCAAAATTAATCAAAAAAATCTACGGGTTAGGTGTGAAGAAGTTACTGACAGAGTGACTTTTTCCAATATAGGTAGTTGGATAGCACCTTTGTTCTTTTTTTATTTTTTACTTATTTATCGCACAAAAACATTGTTACATTGCACAAACTTACAACTTCGCCAAACTGCAAGGCAGTTTGTTGGCGAATTCTACACTCCTTACTTAGTGAAATATGCTAATAACAACATTAAAATATCTTGGGGGTAGATTATCTTGTTTATAAAATACAAAAGTAAAACTATAATATAATAAAAGGGTAAGACGCGACAACTTACCTCTGTTTTTGAACAATATTTTGTTTTGTTTCGATGAAGGTATCCATTAAACATTCTTTAACTTTTGATTTAAATATACGTATGGATTTACACTCATTCTCTGAAATAATACTGTGGTATATTCTGGGTATCGGATACCTTCTCGTTATATTTTGTTTTGTTTCAATGAAGGTATCCATTAAACATTCTTTAACTTTTGATTTAAATATACGTATGGATTTACTCTCATTCTCTGAAATAATACTGTTGTATATTCGGGGTACCAGATACCTTCTCGTTCTTTGTCCATAATAGTTATTTGATCTCGGTTCGATGTAGTTTTTTCGTGCGTTTAGTCTCAAATTACGATTATGGAGTTTTCTATAGACCACTGGAACTCGGGTCAATATAATTAATTTCGGGGCCATCTTACATGAGTGACAAGTGACAGTCGGCACTTGTGAATCGGCCGCAATTATGAAATTGGTCCAAAACACGTCCAAGCTGTGAGCGTCAAGGTCGACTAGCCCAAGGTACGTCCGGGGAATGGTCCTGTCTATGTAGCGATTCAACTTTCCAACTCGTGAGCGAGTTTATTAATGGGCATAACAGGTCGTATTCCCAAATAAACATGTTCGGTACGAGTAAATCAATAAAGGGGACAATCTTACACGAATCGAACTAGTCCCATACTAAGCTCAATAAGGCTTGTTTTATGGTTACTAGACGACGATATATTTAGTAGATATATTACTTAAATACATAGAAAACATCTAAGTCTCAGAAACAAAAATTAGAGCTCATCACACAAATAAATGCCTGGGATTCGAACCCGGCGAGACCTCCAGCTTTGTAGGCAGTGTCACTATATCACTATCCACTAGGCTGAAGTAGAGTGTGACAGTTAACATGGAACATGGGGTTAGTGCATTGTTACCGGAGACCAGAGACTATTAATATATTATATACTAACCCCCTTATTCATAAAACTTAACAAACCTCTGTTAGCTAAAAGTTGTTTTGTCCCTTTCTCACAAACATAAATGTCAAAGTGACAGATAAGGAGAAACCAACTTTAGCGGCTTGTTAACTAATAGAGGCTTGATGGACGTTTATGAATAAGGGGGTTAGAGTATACCAAAGTCTAGTCTGCTAAATAAGTGGCTCCGTGACTTCACAAAAAACAAAATTTCCTAAAATTGACCTGACAAAAAAATCTTTATAGGTAATTATCCAACCCGCTCACAAAATTTCACGAGAATCGATAGAGAAATGCGATCTGTAGAGAACAAACCATTTTTTTCCAAAAACCGACTCGGCACAAAAATTATATGTCCATATCTCTATCGAATCTGCTCAAAGATTTCACGAAAAACGGTTGAAAGATGCGATCTGCAGAATTTCGGTTATTATCGGCGGATTTAGGTTATTTCTGATCTGCACGTTGATCAGAAATAACCTAAATCCGCCGGCAGAAACATAAGAAATAATTGAAAAAAAAATGTATATATATTTTGAACATCCCTTAAATTGTAAAATATTATGTGTTCATATATAGAGTTAACCCTTGTTTACTTTCCCTTAAAGATTGTCAAAAGCTGCATGTTTTTAGTAATTCTCGTGACTGAATCCCGCTGTTGTTTGAATTCATTGTTATGTAAGAAATTTGTTAGTCTTATTGGTAAACAAATTCTATTCTATTCTAATGTTCCCAAAAACTGACTCGACAAAAAATATACATTTAATTATCGAACCTGTTCACAAAATTTCGCGAGAATTGGTCAAGAAATGCTGCAACATGTCGAAGAGAACAACCGGGAGGCCGGACATCCGAATATCTTTTTGTTGAAGCTGAAGCAGAGGCCTTCGTTTCACTCGGTCAATTATCATGCTGTTTCTAGTTTCACGATGGCCAGGTTCACCATACTACTTATTCGTATTTATAAAGAATAGTACATTACTACAGAGGCCGGGACGAAAGGGATTGCCGGCCGAAGACATATAGATCTGATAGGATAGGTCTGAGGCGGGCAACCCCATATTTCCCGCCGAGGTATGTATAGTGCTTTTCTCAAACATGCAATGAAATAAACGCATAGTGGCAGAACGCCATGATGCCTGTGCCACAAATATGTGTGGAATGGAAATTAAAAAAGAGGACTTTGCCGGCCTAGGTCTGCAAGATTTGTATGAAATTCCATTAACGACCTCTTGACCTAGCCGCACCTGAAACGTCATACTTCGCAGTCTATTATAAGGAACATAACATCAATATTTCATTGCATGTTTGAGAAAATCTGTTTTAACCTGTAGAAATTAAGTCGTGCCAACAGCAAAGGGCGGCTGTCGTTATGACATGACAATTACATCCAACACATAAAAACGTCCATATCAACAGCTAAAATGACAGCGACAAGGTTCAGTAGATCACGTAAAAATTAAAGTGACTGTAAATGTATTGAATGAGTTTGAAAACCATTTTTTTTATTAATTATTCAGTTTTTTTTAAAGGTAAAATATTGGTTGTGTTAATGTGATATGTTAAATTTATTTTATCAATGTCATTTTTAACCCCCGACGCGAAAGGAGAGGGGTGTTGCAAGTTTAACGTGTCTGTCTGTGTATCTGTCTGTGGTATCGTAGCTCCCAAACGAATGAACCGATTTTCGTATAGTTTTTTTTTTGTGTCATAGATAATTTTATCCCGAGTGTTCTTAGCCATGTTTCATGAAAATCTGTAGCCGTTTTTGAGATATTGAGCTTTGAAATGAAAATGTCGGGGGTTTTTCAACTTTTCTAAGTTGTAGTGTAGATAGTAAACCATCTATTTATAGTGTAAATTACAAAGCTTGAAACGCACAGAGCGGGCGCGGCGCGGTGCGGGGTGGAGGCGGGTATGTCCTAAAACTACGACCAAGACCACCGGGGAATGGGCAGCAGCATTCCTAGAGTGCGGTGGAGATACTGCGATCGCCAACTCGCATGCCAAGCGTGGCGATTATGGCATTTATCCCCCATGAAATTGGGGGAGGCCTATGTCCAGCAGTGGACGTCCTAGGGCTGATATGGATGTCACACGCGCCGCCTCTAGTCTTATCTGCGACTTTATCAAACATAAGTTTATGGTCAAAATTTTCATTTTTGGTATAAGCTTAGCAAGCTTTTATTGCCTTAAGCAAGCTTTTATTGCCGACTGTACTTTTTTCCACAATCATAAACTACTTGTTGAGATCGATCGCAGTATCTCCACCGTACTCCAGGGATGCTGCTGCCCATCCCACGGTGGTCTTGGTCGTAGTTTTAGGACATACCCGGGTCTATGTATGTATGTATGTATGGAAATATCAATCTGGAACCCGTGTGGTGCCGGCTTAGAAATAGCACCACCCCCTTTCTTCCCTTGGGTGTCGTAAGAGTCGACTATGGGAACCAGGTTGAAGTGTGTTGTGGGCGATGAGCTAGCAACCTGTCACTGCAATATCACATTGTCTCCATCTCCAAACCTGCAATTGCTAAAAGTGGCGCTGCAAATTAATTTTCATGTGCTCTGCCTACTCCTTTTGGGAATATACTTAGGTGTGAGTTTATGTATGAATGTAAATACCCTATTGATAAATCCCATTTGTCTTTTACATGTAGGAACGGAATCCTCGGTGCTTGAGTCTGACTCGCGCTTGGCCGGTTTTTTGTATTAATTTTACTTATTTTAAGTAGGTTAAGTAAAGTAAAAAAAAAAGTAAAAAGTGATTTATTTGCCAAATTAACAAATTAACAGTATTATTATTGTAATAAGTATGTTTTTTGAGAATTGACCGACTGTCGAGTTTCTTTCGGCGTTTCTTCTCGGCAGTGGTCTTCTTTTGCAGAAACGCTCGTAGATTTGACTTGTCAAAGTGCAGTTGTGGCCTACTTGCTGAATAAAGTTCATTTAAAATAAAATAAATATTGGGGGACAATCTTACACAAGTCGGCCTAGTCCCAAACTAAGCAAAGCTTGTACTATGGGTACTAGACGACGATATACATACTTATATAGATAAATACATACTTAAATACATAGAAAATATCCAAGACACGAGAACAAATATCCGTGATATATGCACAAATAAATGCCCTGGCCGGGATTCGAACCCGGGACCTCTAGCTTCGGAGGCAGAGTCACTACCAACTAGGCTAAACAGGTCGTCAAAATTTATTTCATTTATTTATTTTAAGGAACCCTAAATATACGAACTATGCAAAACTGCTTCCTTCCGGACGAATTAGTCGGTCTATTAGACTTGGCCTCGCTTCGCTCGGTTGACCTTTAATTATAGACGAAGAAAATGATTCACTGGCTATACTCGTACATACATATGTTACGGCATTATTGTTCTATTTTTTGTATACTACGACGGTGGGAAACAACCTTACGGTCTGCAGACATCGTAGCTTATGGACGCTTGCTATTCCAGAAGAACCAATAGCGCGTTGCCTACCTTTGGGGAATCGTTGTGTTGACAGCTACAGACATATGATATTATACAGGATGTTTTTATTGAATTCCGCTAATTGCGAGGGCACATTCCTGAGATTAAATAAAGTAATCTTCTCTAAGACACTAGAATCCCAATTCGTACCATATCGAAGATATTCAAGAATTCATTTTCGTTAATTAACGCCCCTATTATATTATAAAAGATCCTTAACAAATCTGTCATTCAATTCCGAATATTGTCATACTTGACATTAAATTTGTTTGCATTCACCGGTGGTGATATAATTAATTATTTTGTATCAAAATGAAATAATATTTCTTTGTTGAATTTTGAAAGTCTAAATATGCTAAAAAAGCGTCAGGAAACGATTTGTAAAGACCCACATCAGGAGCATACGTGACGAGCGAGACGTGGACATTGACTCAGCGAGATAGAGAAAGATTAGGTGCCTTCGAAATGTGGTGCTGGCGGCGAATGGAAGCCATAAGCTGGACAGAAAAGAAAACAAATGAAGAGGTTTTGGATTTGGTAGGAGAGAAGAGACTGCTTTTGAAGATGATTGGGAACAGAAGAGGAAATATGTTGGGACACCTGATACGACATGACAATTACATAAAAACCATAATCGAAGGAAAGATAGAGGGGAGTAGAGGCAGGGGAAGACCAAGACTTTAGTTAAGAGAAGGTCAATGTAATGTCGTATCAGGAGCTCAAAGCATTGGCAGAGAACCGAACAGAATGGCGATTACTCCACGGACAAGAGCTACATACACTCTTAAATATATGATGATGAAATATGCTACGTCGTTTCTATACATACACGGCTATATGCTTGAAGGAACGGAATTCAATAAAAACACCCTGTATATTTAACAAAATCTCCCAATTAGTACACTACATATTCTTTTTTTTATCTATTCCGAGAGCGGTCGAGCTTCCTGTTTACTTCCTGTTAAGTTAAGGTTAACTGGAAGAGATCCCTTAAAGGGATAAGTTCACCTTGGTACCGATATAACCGAATTTGTCTGTATTTTTACCTGTGTTTTGTGTACAATAAAGTATTTACTTACATACATACATTACATACATACTTCCTGCCGTCATACAATTTTAACTAGTACGGAGCGATCCTTGCCTACTTGTGCATACTACATCATATTTACAACATTTGTTTTGCTAATTATCTTTGCAACTAATTGACCTGAATTAATTGTACCGCTGTTGTCAAGGATATCTATCTAAATATATAAAAGAAGAAACTGACTGACTGACTGACTGACATATCAACGCACAGCCCAAACCGCTGGTCCTAGAGATTCCAAATTTGGCACGTAGGTTCCTTATAAATCAATAAATTAAAAACAAATGCTATTCCTTACTTAAGGCGACTGCCTGACTTGGCGGGGCGGGATCGATATGTCATAGGAATTTTGTTGTTTGACGTAGGCTTACTGATGTGAAATTGCCACACTTGAAGAATTACTGTCAGTATTACGTTTGCGCAGTACTAATAAGATGCGCAAAAGTGGGGCAGTACTTACGGTTGACACTGACAGCTGACAGTTTTCTCATATCGTACTGCCTCCGCATCGATAAATCAGGGAGGCGCCTAAGGAAATAGAAATAGAAATAGAAATAGAAATAGAAAAGCTTTATTCATGGCAAACAGACCAAATGTTAAAAAGTTTTACAATTTTCAAAGTTTACCATGAAATGGCTGGCCTAAGGCTCCCCAGCACGCTAAACTGAACTAGATTCTCCATACAAACGTAGTTTTGTTCTCATTTTAAAACACCATGCTGAAATAACATGTAACTTTGTACACACAACGGGATCCGCCATATCCAGGGCGGAAATATTTTTGTTGCTAGAAATTGTAATAGAAAAAAAAATACACCGTGTTTTTGAGTTTTTTAGGTCTTGTATGAAAACCTTAATAATCGCTGTATTTTTTTTCCATTATAATTTAAGCAACAGAAACTATTTTCCGGCCTAGATATCCCATTATGTATACAAAGTTTCATGTTATTCCAGCATGCCATTTTAAAATGAGAGCGAAACTACGTTTGTATGGAGAACCGAGCTTGGCTCCGCTCAGTTGCAGTTCAAGTCATGGAACAGGCATATAAAACAATTGCATTTTAATTTTTTTTAAGTATATGTACGCTGCACGCACAGCTCTAGGCCTATCTTACTGTCAATTTGGTGCGAGACGCTTATACAGGTTGTTCTTTTTAATTCCGTTAATTGCGAGGGCACATAACTGAGATGAAATAAAGTAATGTTCTTTTAGACACCAGTATCCCAATTCGTACCATTTCGCAGATATTCAAGAATTCTTTTTCATTAATTAACACCCCAAGTAAGGTATAAAAGATACTTAACAAATAAAGAATGTTCGCGTGCGTGTCATTCAAATTTCGAATAATGTCATACTTGATATTAACTTTTGCTTTACTCCACGTTAACTCTTAAAGCCCTTTTGCTTTCACCTTTGGTAGTATAGTAATAGTACATTACGATACAAGTGCAGAGAACAGGAAATTCGCAACGAGTGGTGATAAATAAAAACACGACCGGAGGGAGTCGACACGAGTTGCGAATTACCTGTTCGCACGTGTATCGTACAACGTTTTACAGTACATATGGCTCTTTAAAGTTTCGACATATGCACGTAATGTGCTGATTACCGCACTAGTGCGGTAATATAGCACCATATGTACTGTAAATTATTTTTCTCAAACATGCAATGAAATATTGATGTTGTGTTCCTTATAATAGGCTGCGAAGTATGACGTTTCAGGTGCGGCTAGGACAAGAGGTCGTTAATGGAATTTCATACAATACTTGCAGGCCTAGGCCGGCAAAGTCCTCTTTTTTAATTCCATTCCACATAAATTTGTGGCACAGGCATCATGACATTCTGCCACTATGCGTATTAAAAATAAAATTTTGTTTTTTTTTGTTGTTTATTTCATTGCATTGAGAAAAGCACTATACATACCTCGGCGGAAAGTTTGGGGTTGCCTGCCTTAGACCTATCCGGCCTCGCTTCGCTCGGCCGTATATATGTCTTCGGCCGGCAACCCCTTTCTTCCCGGCCTCTGTAGTAATGTACTATTACACCACACCTTGCCAAAAAGCGCGTTTATCCGTTGAAAATTGTTTACAAAATACGGGTCGTAAAACAGAGAGCCCTCTGTCGCATATTTATGACCCTCGCCTGCGACTCGGGCCTCAAACATCTGCGATATTGGCCTTTCTTTGTTTTACAACCCTTGTATCGTAATGTACTATTACAGTACATATGGTGCTACGTTACCGCACGAGTGCGATAATCAGCAGATTACATGCATTTGTCGAAACTTTAAAGAGCCATATGTACTGTAAAACAGGTAATTCGCAACTTGTGTAGATTTAAAACACTCCCTTCGGTCGTGTTTCAATTTATCGCCACTCGTTGCGAATTTCCTGTTCTCTGCACTTGAATGTATCGTAATGTACTATTGTATGAAAATATTTTTTCTTGAATTCTATAGGTATACACGGCTATATGCCTGAAGGAACGGAAATCAATATAAACAACCTGTATATTGACTACCTTAGGCTCAAAGGGCGTAAGGGACAAAATGGCGAAAATTTTTTACGAATGCAGTTATACTGAGTTTTTCTCTCTCTATTTAATGGTATATTCAACGTCTGGATAGCTTGAAAAAAAGTCCCTTAATATACGATCCACAAAAAAACTAAGCTTGGACACAATTTTCCATAGCTCCCCGCTCGCCATCGGCAGGGCATTCATCCTAATAACACCTTAAAAACTAAATGGTCGCGTACGGTATGGTTTCATAGGGATTTCCTCCCTCGGACGCTCAGACTGTGGAATGGGCATTGCTCAAATACTACCTCGACAGTATTTAAATACAATATACCGTAGGTATTTTATGTTTGTATACTCGTAAATTAAGACTTAACCACTAATTATATAGACTCATGGATCCCACAACTGTGCAAACAGTTTTGCGGGACGTTGTATTTATTTTTAAGTTTTTGTCGATTGTTTTGATAAATAAATAAATAAAATAATAAATAAATAATAATGCGCTCCCTGCCGAGGTTTTCCCGAGGGACTACAGTATGAGATTTTTCAAGAAAGGAGTGTATAAATTTTACAAAGGGTCGGCATCGCGCATGTGACACCCCTGGAGTTGCAGGCGTCCATAGGCTGCGGTGAACGCATACTATCAGGTGGGCCGTACGCTTGTTTGCCACCGACCGACGTGGTATAAAAATAAATTAATATCCTTTGGCGTAACTCCCGACTCGTGTACTTTCCGTCCATTTGCATCGATGGAATTTTATATACTTTGGCGTAACTCCCCACTTCATTTACCTACGCTACACCCTATTGTTTTGATACAATTTTTATGAAAATCTCTGACTTATATTGTAGTTTCTTATTAGAACGTCTGAAAACTATTATATTCTTTTTAAAATAGTGTTCGTACAACACTAGGGACGCAAAGGTTTTGGAGGTAATATGAGACTTAAGCCTATTGGTACTAAAATAGTTAAGTATTTTTGGCCAATACGCCCATATGTTAATAAACTGAAAAGGAAGTAATTTGGTGTAAGGGACGATTCTTGTCAAAATCTTTTTCGGGCGTAACGGACATGCTATCTCCGTTATGAAGCAGAGGAGCATAAAATTAACTATGTAGTATAAAAGAACTTCAAGAGATAAAAAATTATCACAAACATTCATTAAATTCATATTTAATCGGTAAAATTTTTAGACCTCTATATTTATGAAAATAGTATGATTTTATGTATTATATTGAAATTATTTTGAGGTGTAATTAAGAAACCAAATAGTATTGTTTTTTTTCTAAAGCTAGAACGGTTTAGAACTTACGGCCTTTGAGGCCACGGTAATCGAATGTAACTTGTGGTAAGGAATCCTCCTGGTTATAGGTTTAGGTTGTAACTGTTTTAAGGGTCATTACCTCACCGAATATCGCGCACCGCCGTTAGCATTTTTTTAAATAATGGTGATAGAAGTAGAATAATTGAAGAATTAATATTCACTTTATTCACTTTCATTACTATTTTGTGAGGTTGGGTATCTTTAACACAAAGTAAGGATGAAAATAATTTCATTGAATGTTGATAATGATCTATTAAGGGTCCCACGCACGCTCGAATGAACTCGAATCTCCATACAAACGTAGTTTCGTTATGGATGCACTGGACCGTTAATGCTCTCGACAATAAATGTAGACAATTGACAACATTTCATTTTTTTAAGCGGGCTTTTTTCCGATGAAATCCAATAGAGGATAAAAAGTTGAGTAAAACCACATTTTTAAATTCTCCAAAATATCCCCATTTCATATAAATAAATCAATTTCAAAAGTTTCTCCTTCTAAAAGAGAGTAAGTGACAAGTAAGGCGTCACAGCGTAACAAATCATACAGAAGCACTGTTACTAAGACAAATTTACTAAAGAAAGTGAGCTGCTGTTCTTTTTGTCCGCTGTGACTGTCACAATTTCATAGTAATGACGTCATTACTACGATATGGGCTTTCTTCACATTTTCGTGAATATTGAGAAAACTAATGGGCCTAATGGCTATAAAAATATTAAAAAAATATTTTGGTGTTTCTTGTTCCCAAATTAACGAAATGAGTTAAGATTTCATACTACTTAAAAATTTGAAATGTTGTCAATTGCAGTGCGGACTACCATCAGGATATAAATGCAAATCTTTTTGAAAGGTGGTTCAAAGAACAATTGCTATCAAATATAACGGAAGGGAGCATCATCATAAATTATCACAATATTGAAGACGGACGGACTTATTTACGGTAGGAATTTATGTATTTACTTCAATGGGATGCAAGGTAACGTCACACAATTGAAATTAGGTGAAGATTAGACATGTTTTAACGATTTTTTTCTATGAAGCCAACTTTAATCTAGTATGGTTTTGTTCAAACTCAAAAATAGCAAATATGATCTAGTTTTCGTGTAATTGGTTTTCCTGGCATTTAGACTTGATTATGATAGGTAAATATTCAATCTGCGATCTGCAATTTGGCGTGGTACCCCCTCTTAATGTTACGACATGCACGATCCGAAAAATCGCGCGTTTTGTTTTCAAGGAAAACAAATTTGAAACGGGAAAATATGCACGGTGTTGTCTTGGGACCCGGGTATGTCCTAAAACTACGACCAAGACCACCGGGGGATGGGCAGCAGCATCCCTGGAGTGCGGTGGAGATACTGCGATCGCCAACCCGCATGCCAAGCGTGGCGATTATGGCATATACCCCCCGTGAATATGGGGGAGGCCTATGTCCAGCAGTGGACGTTCTTTGGCTGATATGGTGGTTGTCTTAGAAAAGTGATAAGCTACTAAAATAAGTAAATGTTAGTAAAAATCTGTTGTCCCACGGAAACGAAAACGTGGGCGAAAACAACCGTTGAATTTCTAATCTTAAAAAACGAGTAATAAATAGGTTTGAGCGAGATCGAAACAGGCGTCTCGAATCGCTGAACAATTGAACATTTCCGTACCTAAACACAGTCTTATTTCGATCCTGTAAAAAAACAGATTGACCTGTCTGAATTTAGACAAGATTTAGCAAACGTGAGAACACTGACCTTATGCTGAGGTCGGCGCAAAGGTTCTTTAGACACGAGGCCGTGTCTAATCGGGCAGCCGATTCGGCTTCCGGACTGCCAATTTTGTTGATAATTACCGTTTGTGGGTTCGGTAGCCGCTGTGTGGTGGTAGCGCAAACGATTAAAACTTGAAACGCACCGAGCGCGACGAGGCGTCGTTGCGGGGCGGTGGCGGTATTGCGGTGCAGCGAACGCGATCCGTGGGACGTCGCACCAAAAACCGCGCGGGGTAGCGGGCCGGAGGCGGCGTGTGTGACGTATGAAGTAGTAGTATGTAATCGACAGTCGACAGTTTCGGAAAGATCAAAAATGAAAAACCGCCTCCGCCCCGCACGAAGTTCGTATTTTGTTTTTTTGGAATGTAAACGTAATATATTATGTTTCTGTTTTAAACACTAGTAATAAAAGAACTTCTTCAAGTAACCTAATGTTAGGTACAGTTCAGCGCAGAGCTTCAATAAGTTTACCTTAAATACATAAGTATAATATTCTCTGACATGGGATTTAGTCCCTCAAGCACTTACGGACAAGCTTCACATGTAATTTTAGATGTTTTCTATGTATTTATCTATCTATATAAGTATGAAGGCGGCGTCGCCGTGCTGCAAGCTAAAGTTTGCAAGCAATGTAAACAACACCTGCACCTGGCCTGACTTGTCAGACCATTGTGTCGTCACGCCACCACCTGGCGCCATTACCTGAATCAAAGGTTATAAATAGACAGATTGTGCCTGGTGGGGGCATTCTTGCATTGGAGTTGGCCGAGTGCACTTGTCGTTTCGGAGTAGACCCCCTGACGCCACGAAGTTGCGTAACGTTGCCGTTATAGTTGTGTCTATTCGATGTGTTTTTTTGTATTAATGTTTTTTTTTTAAACTAAACTACACTCTACGTATACTAAAACATGTCCCCCAAGTCTGTTCCCTGCGGAACTGCGCCCATATGGCTGGCTGCATTCTCCCGTTGAATGGCGATGCCTATTCTTTGTCCAAGGAATGAGCCAGCCCTAGGGTCATGTGTGGTTTCGAACAGTCTCATTTCAAACTTTTAAATAGTTTGAAAAAGTTAATGGTTTTTTGTGTTTTAGTATACGTAGAACAAACTTAGAAGAAACTAAATATAAATAAGTAAAATTAAAATTAAACTATAGTTTAGTTTTAATTTAATTTATTTATATTTAGTTCTTTTTATTGATACCAGTATGTATATTAGGTAAGAAGTATGTTAGCCTGTAAACTAAAAAAAATATTACTTATTGAAAAATAAGTACATACCTAAGTATACACCTACATAATATGTGGTTGAATTTTGGATTCTGGTCGAGTCAGACCTCGAATTTGCCTTTTTGCCCTTTTACTATTCTGTTATACTCAAGAAGTCCCAGGCATATTGCGTCTTAATCGATCTATTCACAGCAACATGAATATGTATACTGACTTAGCAGCAAATCGCCGCGCGCGCATTTCTGGTATGTGTTAGGGATCCACAGGAAAGTTTATTATCCTCACAGAATGATTAACTACCGTCCCTACATACGTAGCTACAGAAGGTTCTTCAACTTCTTCTTCGAACGAAACCGATATTTGGCAGCTAGACAACACCAAATCATGCTGTCCCGTTCTACTACAGAACACGTGCTTTCTCGTTTATTTAGGGTAGTCTAACGTATCAGTCTTTGCCCCTGGCTAGATGCTGGCCAAGATCAATCCCAGTTTTAATAAAAAAAAAAGTTTTGACACTACCTCGCTGAACGATGGTGTCACTGACTGGCGTTGTCAGTGTTTGTGTGAACGAGGGTGTGTCAGAGCAGAGCTTACCCAAATCGGCAAAAAAAAGCCTGGTTTGTGGTAGAGTAATTATATAATTAGAAAATAAATAAAAAAAGAGTATTAGTAAACGGGACTTTATCACGTACTACAATTTCTCAAATATGCCATGAAATTATTGACGTAACGTTATAATAAATAAATAAATAATAGGCTGCGTATTTTGTATTTTAACTAGAAACAGAAAAAAAATTTAGGTATACATTTTTTAGTACTTGGCTAATTTTGACAAAGCTCCCCATCGTCAGCGTATACAGGATGTAAAAATAGCGTTAATAATTGATATCGCATTCTGACTAGAAAAGGTCAAAATTATTTATGAATAAAATATTTTTTTTGGTTTTGTATGGGGAGCTTCGTCAATATTTGCCAATACCTCATAAAACACAGAAAAAATGTTACACCCTTTATACGTCCCACTACTGAGCACACACCTCTAATAAAATGACTGGGAACGTACATTGGTCGACAGTTCACGTTTCGGGTGCGGCGAAACAAGTGGACTGTAAGTAATGGAATTTCATATACAATTGGAGGCCTAGGTCGGCAAAGCGACCGTCTTTTGTTTCCAGGCGCCCGCGGCGTGTCCGGCTGCTACAGCACGGTTTTTTATTACTGAATCTTTCAATTCAATTCAATTCAACATTTATTCATAAACAATGCAATGATTGTCTTTGAAATTTGTACATACACTTATTATAATAGAAATAAATACTATAACTAAGATCACGCACAGAATTTAATATTTTTTTATTATATTCAAAACTGCTAGAATATCAAGTTACAAGGAAGAAACTAGTCAAGGTGTATATCTGGAGTAACGCGCTTGTTGGGTCGTGGCTGAGGCTGGGGTGTCTTCAGGGAAAAGTAAGAAGGATCGGTGTGCGTTTGGTACAGAGTCTATTTCGAAAGTGAATTTAATAAATAACTTAACAATATATCTAAACTCATAACAGCGTCCTCTATTAGTTATATTGAGTGGTGTTGTAAACTACTTAACTATCTAGCCACATAGATGGCAGAACAGCGCCATCTATGTGGCAAGAGTCAAGTGAACAGCGCTTGATGACTGCGAAACGTGGACAACGACGCAAAAGGACCGAGAGGGGCTGGGAGCATTTGAAATGTGGTGTTGGAGGAGGATGGAGAGAATCAGTTGGACCGAAAAGAAAACTAACGAAGAAGTTTTAAACATTGTAAAGGGAAACAAATCTGATGAAAATTATTGAAAATAGCTAAATGATGGTGCTCGTAGGTGTTAACACAATTTAGTTAATGTACTCGTATGCTATTAAAACTTTAGGCTTTAGCCTGATCTAGATTTTTAGTATTATTTTATTAGATTAAGTTAAAAGCGTAACACAAAAATCCTGTAACATTAAGGAAGAGCGGCGCCACCCAACACAGGCCTATTTTTTTGCTTACCGGGTGGTGCCATCATCTAAGATTATAAAGACAGTGTATTTTATGAAATAAACAATTTAGATATTTTTTGAAAAAAAAAACAGATTTTTATTGTTTCCCAGAACCATATTTACCTCGCTTGAACCTCGACATTCGATTAGTTAATTGAGTGTCCTTCGATGATGAATCCATTTTTTCTTTGTTCCATAAATATGTATTTTTAAACGGTTTACAATGTCGTAGAATTCGCTAAATGGCGGTATTATAAAATTTTCCATAATGTTCACCATCATTTTCCGAGCTTTTCCCGGTTGTATTCTAGAGAAGTCCGGGGTCTGCTTTAGCACCTAATACAATGATTTAATTTAATTTATTTAGGCGTACGCTTGTTTGCCACCGTCGTGAAAAAAAAAAACACGATTTGGCGTAGGCACTAGTTTTACGAAAGCGATTGCCAGATCACCTTCCAACCCAGAGGGTTTATGGGTATACCGTGGGTCTCATCAGCCTATACGGGAGTCCCACATAACCACTCGGGTCACCCCCTGCACCCGGGTGGTATGCGTAAAGCATTTTCCCCTCCTAAACAAAAAAAAAAGGGCGCTTTCCCCACGATGTTATCTTTCACCGAAAAGCTACTATTAAATATCAATAGTTATTTGTTATAAAAGGGTGCAAAGTTGTATTTTACCCGCAAGTGTGGAATTGAAGCACGAGCTAGCGAAAGAATTCTATAGTTGAACCACGAGCGAAGCGAGTGATTCTAAAATAGAATCCTGAGCGTAGCGAGTGTTGAAACACACACGAGAAGTAAAATACAACTTTGCACCCGTGTGTAACACAAAACTTTTCTCCTCACTATAGTGAGGAAAGTGCAACCTGCAAAAAAACATAGTTCCACAGGCATGATTTTCATCACTGGAATCACCGATTTTTTTACGATATTATAACGGAAAACTCTGGAAGTTGTGTATAATATTTACGTGAGTCGAAGTCCGTGACAAGTTGTGTATATTTTAGTTGACATTGACAATGATGACATTTCTGACGATGCGTTTTGAAATTGCATCGACTCAACTTGTGCGTTTACAATTATTATAAAACAAATGTTATTTATAGAATTTGAAGGTTTACGACTTTAATCATTAAATAAATCTAAATTTGGTATTTTGTATTAAATTCTCAAACCATTTATTTAATGGTAATTGATATCAAACTAACCATTATTATGAGCGTTTTACGTTTTGTTATCTGTCAAAAGCTACTCAAACACGCTCCAAGGTCAAATTACTTTCCCCACTTGTGGATAAAATGCGTTTTTACCCGCTTGTTTCAAAGGATACAAGACGGCTTTCCGAACTAGTGAGGGGAAAATGGTATTTCGTACACGTGTTTTTTTAATCCCCTACCTCCTAATTGAAAGTCGCATGCTTATAAAATGGCATAATATTATGTAGGTTTAAAAATATTAGTGAGGCTATGCATATAACTTCAACTTAGAAAAGTTGAGAAACCCCCGACATTTTCATTTCAAAGGTCAATATCTCAAAAACAGCTGAACAGATTTTCATGAAACATAGATAAGAACACTCGGGATAAAATTATCTAAGACACAAAAAAACTAAATGAAAATCGGTTCATCCGTTTGGGAGTTACGATACCACAGACAGATAGAAATGATAAATATTATTGGTCAATTTTTTACAAAAATCGAACTAGTCCCATAGTAAGCTCAATAGGGCTTGTGTTATGGGTACTAAACGACGATATATTAATAGATATATACTTAAATACATACAAAACATCCAAGTCTCGGGAACAAATATTTCTACTCACCACAGAAACAAATGCACTTACCGGGATTCGAACCCGGGACCTCTAGCTTCGGAGGCAGTGTCACTACCAACTAGGCTAAACAGGCCGACAAATACACAGACAAACACGTTAAACTTATAACACCCCTCTCTAAAACAATTTATGAAATAAAAACGTAAATATTTGTACGCCAGCTGGCAAAACATAGTGTTCGCTAAATGCTCTGACTTAAGATCTGAAGCGAAATAAAAAAAAAAATAGGACAGAGGTTGAGGGAAAGTGGTTGCGATCCCAGGTCCGGCTCGTACCTGGTTCAAAAAATATCGTTGGCAGTGCAGCGGGGCAATGCCGCCAGCATATTGGGCACATTTGAACCAGGTGCCTGCCGTTCTGGGATCTACTAGATTACGTCAAAACATTTAATTTATTTCATAATTTGTAAGTGATTTTTAGTGTGTATTGTTTCATTGTATTTATTCTAAGATTTGTAAACAAAGTTTTATTATCTATATTAATAATTTCGTGCAGGGGTACGGTAGACCCGAACGAGACCTGTCTCAAATTGAAGAACGTATAAAAATAACGATTTCGAGTTGAACATATGTATCCGCAAAATTCGGATTGTCGCGTATTTTGCATTAAAAAGTGTTAATTTTACGACAAAAGGTCCGCCATATTAAATTTGTTGGTTGACAGCACAGACTACTAAGAAGATACTGTTGACAGCGTCGGGTTGGGTACGTTCGGAAATTGTAAACTATGTTTGCGTCCGGTGTGTTGGCCAGGGGGTCTACTCCAAAATTCGAAATCTGAAATTCGTATGGTGCCGTCTCTTTCACTCTGCTGTCATACACTACATGAGTGATAGGGACGGCACCATACGAAGTTCGGATTTCGAATTTCGGAGTAGACCACCAGGTTGCTGGGCGTGGATTCGGCTAGCCGCGTCTGCAGCGTTTTGTTTTGTAGTTTTCAAGCGTTCTATACACCTATCAGCCTAGCTAGCACGATAACTTATACCGTCACGTTATATGGGAGAAATGTATGAAATCGTCACATAAAACGTAACGGTATCATCTATCGTGCTAGCTAGGCTGATTGTCACAACAACCACCTTCAAGCGAATGTATGGGGCCTGTTACATGGTTATTATTATCACGTGATACATTCATATCACGATAAGTATCACGTGAATATTGATGCTGAATCCATACAAATTTGAAAACTGCGATAATATTGACACCCCAGTATTGTGATAATATTAATCGTGTAAAGGACACCACTTGAATGTTTGCTGAGTCTGTCCGCCATCTTAAAGCTGTGTCTCTATTTTGTTGTGACAAACTACTAGGTGACTTATGGCTTTTAAACGTCTAGCAAAATTCTATCCCTATCTCGCTCTATCTTATAACTTAGTGATACTGGGGGTCTTCTCCGAAATTCGAAATCCGAACTTCGTATGGTGCCGTCCCTTTTACTCATATAGTCTATGACAGGAGAGTGAAAGGGATGGCACCATACGAAGTTCAGATTTCGAATTTCGGAGTAGACCCCCAGTACCACTAAGTTATACCCTCAGCTCATGCCGTTCGCCGCGCTCGGACGTTAGAGGCGCTACCGCGAACCGAAAACGAAGTATCTGTCTCTCTCTCGCACATGTATATTCGAACGACAGAGAGGAAGATAGTTCGTTTTTTGTTCGCGGTAGGCCCTCAGGCGTCAACTTTAAAACGAATAGGGTATTTTACTATAAGAGAAATAAAATTCAAAATGTAATAAAAACCAGCCAAGTGCGTCGGAGTCACAAACTGAGGGTTCCGTACAACTAAAAAACAAATGTGATTTATCAATATATTGATATATTTGGTAAAATATACTTCATAATAAACATTATCACCTAATTTCAAGTTCATAGGTCGATGGGAAGTTAAAAATTATATGTGTGACAGACAACACACGGAATGTTCTTTGACTTTCTTCGACCGTCCGCCGCGCTCGGACTAAAGTGCTACCAACCGAAAACTAAATATTTATGCCTGTCTGTCGCACTTGCATATTCGAGCGCGGAGAGGGAAATACTTCGTTTTCAGATCGCGGTAGGCCCTCTGGTCTGACGGCTCCTATTCCTGGATGGTGCGCGTATCGGAATGTGAAATACCTTTGGCAAAACGGAAAAAGTTGTTAAATAGCTTCCATTAATTGGAGAAAGTATTACCAACTGTTATTATTATCACGCGAAACACTGAATATTGAAGCAACATCCATAGGTTCCTGTTACATCATCCGTATCACGTGCAATGAATACTGAAGAAAAGTCCATACGATTTTGAAAACCACGATAATATTGACACGCCAGTATTGTGATAATATTAAGCGTTTAACAGACCCCATACAATTTTAAAAATCGCGATAATATTGACACATAATATTGAGTGTAAAGGGTCCCACTTAAGAGAATTTGGCGGAGAATAGAGAGCTGCTACCGCGAAACGAAAACGAACGAACATCGTGTATTTCCCTCTGTGTCGCTCGATTTTGCAAGTTCGACAGAGAGGAAGATACACGAACTTCATTTGTTTTCGTTCGCGTTAGCAGCTCTGACTTCGCACCAAAAATACTGACTGGCACATCAATATTAACAATTGCACATCTGAAATGAATTTTAATGAACAATTAGTATTTTAGCTATACAAATCAGTACTGATTACGGTGTCAAATTTTTTATGTGCCTTTAAATACTACCCTTATAAAAATGCTTAGGATTAACTTGCAAAGATACTAGCTTTTGCCCGTGACGTCGTCAGCGTAATCTTTTACTCCCTATTCCATATGTTAATCCAGACTACAGACTATATTTCTATACGAAGTTGCATCGTAATCCGTTGTTGTAATGTTTTTATTTTATACATTTTTGTACACTATTTCTTTCGTCGTTTGCATAACTGTCACGAATAAATGTTTACTTTATTTATTTCACCCGAGCGAAGCCGGGTTTTCATCTAGTCTATATTAATAATTTCGTGCAGGGGTACGGTAGACCCGAACGAGACCTGTCTCAAATTGAAGAACGTATAAAAATAACGATTTTTGAGTTGAACATATGTATCCGCAAAATTCGGATTGTCGCGTATTTTGCATTTAAAAGTGTTAATTTGATGACAAAACGTCGGCCATATTGCCCACAGACTATATTGCTATATTAAATTTGTTGGTTGACAGTGTCGGCTACGTTCGAAAATCGTGAACTATTTTTGCGTCCGGTATGTTGGCCAGGTTGCTGGGCTGCGTTCTGGGTGATGGGCCATCATCGCCCATTGTGTGGATTCGGCTAGCCGCGTCTGCAGCGTTTTGTTTTTGTAGTTTTCAAGCGTTCTATACACCTGTCAGCCTAGCTAGCACGATAACTTATACCGTCACGTTATATGGGCGAAATGTATTAAAACGTCACATAAAACGTAACGGTATAATCTATCGTGCTAGCTAGACTGATTGTCACAACAACCGCCTTCAAAGCGAATGTATGGGGCCTGTTACATGGTTATTATCATGTGATACATTCATATCACGATAAGTATCACGTGAATATTGAAGCAGAATCCATACAAATTTGAAAACTGCGAAAATATTGACACTCCAATATTGTGATAATATTAATCGTATAAAGGACACCACTTGAATGTTTGCTGAGTCTGTCCGCCATCTTAAAGCTGCGTCTCTATTTTGTTGTGACAAACTACTAGGTGACATATGGTTTTTAAACTTCTAGCAAAATTCTATCCCTATCTCGCTCTATCTTATAACTAAGTGGTACTGGGGGTCTACTCCGAAATTCGAACTTCGTATGGTGCCGTCCCTTTCACTCATATAGTCTATGACAGGAGAGTGAAAAGGAACGGCACCATACGAAGTTAGGATTTTGAATTTCGGAGTAGACCCCCAGCTCATGCCGTTCGCCGCGCTCGGACGTTAGAGGCGCTACCGCGAACCGAAAACGAAGTATCTGCCTCTCTCTCGCACATGTATATTCGAACGACAGAGAGGAAGATAGTTCGTTTTTGGTTCGCGGTAGGCCCTCAGGCGTCAACTTTAAAACGAATAGGGTATTTTACTATAAGAGAAATAAAATTCAATATGTAATAAAAACCAGCCAAGTGCGTCGGAGTCACACACTGAGGGTTCCGTACAACTAAAAAACAAATGTGATTTATCAATATACTGATATTTTTGGTAAAATATACTTCATAATAAACATTATCACCTAATTTCAAGTTCATATGTCGATGGGAAGTTAAAAAACTATATGTGTGACAGACAACACACGGAATGTTCTTTGACTTTCTTCGACCGTCCGCCACGCTCGGACTAAAGTGCTACCAACCGAAAACTAAATATATATGCCTCTCTGTCGCACTTGCATATTCGAGCGCGGAGAGGGAAATACTTCGTTTTCAGATCGCGGTAGGCCCTCTGGTCTGACGGCTCCTATTCCTGGATGGTGCGCGTATTGGAATGTGTAATACCTTTGGCAAAACGGAACAAGTTGTTAAATAGCTTCCATTAATTGGAGAAAATATTACCAACTGTTATTATTATCACGCGAAACACTGAATATTGAAGCAAAATCCATAGGGGCCTGTTACATGGTTATAACTATCACGCAATATACTCATATCACGATCCGTATCACGTGCAATGAATATTAAAGAAAAATCCATACGATTTTGAAAACCACGATAATATTGTCACACCAGTATTGTGATAGTATTAAGCGTTTAACAGACCCCATACAATTTTAAAAATCGCGATAATATTGAGTGTAAAGGGCCCCACTAAATAGAATTTGGCGGAGAATAGAGAGCTGCTACCGCGAAACGAAAACGAACGAACATCGTGTATTTCCCTCTGTGTCGCTCGATTTTGCAAGTTCGACAGAGAGGGAGATACACGAACTTCATTTGTTTTCGTTCGCGTTAGCAGCTCTGACTTCGCACCAAAAATACTGAATGGCACATCAATATTTAACAATTGCACATCTGAACTGAATTTTAATGAACGATTAGTATTTTAGCTATACAAATCAGTACTGATTACGGTGTCAAATTTTTTATGTGTCTTTAAATACTACCCTTATAAAAATGCTTAGGACTTTGCCCGTGACGTCGTCAGCGTAATCTTTTACTCCCTATTCCATATGTTAATCCAGACTACAGACTATATTTCTATATGAAGTTTCATCATAATCCGTTGTTGTAATGTTTTTATTTTATACATTTTTTACACTATTTCTTTCGTCGTTTGCATAACTGTCACGAATAAATGTTTACTTTATTTCTTTCTTATTTATTTCACCCGAGCGAAGCCGGGCTTTCATCTAGTGTTAAAAAAAACTTAAGATCTTTATATGTACCTATGTTAAACAAATAAATTAATTCTGATTCAAATACAAATAGTTTATTTGACAAAAATAAGTTTAAACAGTTACATGTTATACTGACCTCCACACTAGGCATAGCCTGTCTTGTGGAGGAAATAATAAGATTGACATATCTTTAAACATTAGCGGCTAGTAGCAACAGTGTTCTTAAAGTAACAATACATACTCTTTTTTTTTATATATGTAACATAGCGTAGGTAAGTAACATGATACAAAAATGAAGTGTATAAGTGTGTGTGTCTGTCTGATTCTGATTTTGATTCTCTTTTTGCGTCTGGGGTTAAAAATACGGGTAGCACAGGGAGCCATAGAGCGCGCATAACTAAATTTAATTTTTATTTTTATTGATTCATGAACAATCTTACAATTGTATTTGAATATGACTACTTACTAAAGTCCTTTAATCCAACAATTTTACAATCTAACACATTAAATAACAACAATATAGTATAATAATAATAATAATCGTATGGCATTTATTTTCGAACCGTGAGATCTTCGAGAAGACAAGTACGGTTGCCAGTTTTGTTGCACTTTTAGCACCACCCAGGGGTTGCGTGTAGGGTAACGGTGGGTACTCCCTACGGCCGTGGTGCAACTTCGACCCCCCTTTGTCAAGTGAGTGGGAAACTTGACTGTTAGAAGTTCTCAAGCCGCCCGAAGGCCTCTTGAGACTTGGATTAACGACTGCTATCATAGACAACAGCCGAGATCAACGGCTTAACGTGCCTTCCAAAGCACGGGAGCGCTTAGTTAGTAACCACTTAAAGCGGTCACCCATCCAAGAACTGACCTGCGCCCACATTGCTTAACCTCGCATACCGCACGCGGTTCGCGGGCGCCGCTGGGCCACGAGAGCGCTCCAATAACAATATATTATGAGGCATGTTTATCTTAATTAATTAATTACTTTGAATGATTAATTACTAAAGTAGGTCGTAAACTCTTCTATAGAATAAAAGCACTCTTTCAAGAGCAATGTTTTTAATTTATTTTAAAGAGATTCAGGCTTGTGATATTTCTCCACTTGAGGGGAAGCTTGTTAAAGAGCTGTACACTCCGAAAGTCTATTTTAAGTTTAGGCTTCAATTTACAAGTGAAAGGGCCCTGGCTTAAATCAAGTCTAAAACACTGGAATAGCTGAGGGTCGTATTTTCCCTGTTGTAAAGGCTACTTTTCATTAATTAAAGTCTGTCTATCTGTTCAGTGTATCAGCACTATGGGGGGGTCGAAGTAGGGAGTAAGTACCCACTGTTACCCTACACGTGACCCCCGGGTGGTGCTAAAAGTGCAACAAAAACTGGCAACCCGTACTTGTCTTCTCGAAGACCTCACGGTTTGAAAATGAATGCCATACGATTATTATTTCTGCACTATTTCACTGCATCCTACGTTCATAATTTCTATGCATATATTTTATTTGGTTCACATATTTCTAAAAAATTACCTTTTCAAAGATATTTAAAAAAATATTTTCTTCAGGATTCAAACCCGGATCTTGACGACTTAGACCAATCAGACACAAATTATGTATATACACGTAAAACTATTCAGTATTTGTCTAACTTTAATGATTATTGTTGTTTTCCTGTCTGAGAATAATTATAAGTTGGTTTTTAAAATACCTTACAATTTGCAATGATAACTATTTAAACTACAAGAAAACTATGTCTGTGTTTAACAAGAGGTTAATAGGACTTCATAATTATCCAACCAATATCATTAAACGAGCGAGCGAAGACAGCGATTTTTATATCACCGACCGACGATAAGTCGATTATCGTTACTCCGTGAAATTTGGTAGGTGAATTAATGGAATAATAAAACTCGACCAAGAGCATGTCGGGCCATGATAATTATAGGGTTCCGTAGTTGCCCAATGAAATAACTTAAAAAAAATCAATAACAAGCAATGGGCAATACTTTCGCAGCGTTTCATACGTCTTTTACTAAGAAGGGAAGACTTTTTATACGATAACTCAAAAATAGCTTAACTGATCATATCCGCTATAGTTTTCGTAGAAAGTCTTTATTAGGCTTCACTTTCATGATTTTTTTCATATTTATTGGACCCATAGTTCAAATGTTACAGAGGGGGACACATTTTTTTTCTTCTGGAGTAAATATTTCCGAAAATATTCCCTTTATCAAAAAATGTTTGATGAAGACCTCTTTTCTTTTGAAAGATCTATCCAACAACACCCACACCATAGAGTTGAAGCAAAAATCTCCACTTTAAGTGTAGGGGATGTACCCTTAAAAACTTTATTTCGATTTTATTTTACGACTTTGTCAGTTTTATAGATTTATATATGCATAACAAATTGCAGCTTTCTAGCACTAACAATCACAGAGCAAAGCCTTTGGATAGATAGACGGACAGACAGACATACAGACGGACATGGCGAAACTATAAAGGTTCCTAGTTGACTACGGAACCCTAAAAATAATATTTACGTTCGAATATGAGCCAAATCGGGCAAATGGTTGCAGAGATACGTGGTCATAGACAGGATAGGATCAACGGCTCAGGTAACGTGCCTTCCAAAGTACGGGAGCGCTCAGATAGTAACCACTCAAAGTGGTCACCCATCCAAGAGTTGACCTGGGCCGACATTGCTTAACCTCGCATAACGCACGCGGTACGCGGGCTCCGCTGGGCTGCGAGCGCACCATCAGATACCGCTTTTGAATCATCATGAATAAATAATTGAGTTGAGACGAAGGGGGACCCGGGTATGTCCTAAAACTACGACCAAGACCACCGGGGGATGGGCAGCAGCATCCCTGGAGTGCGGTGGAGATACTGCGATCGCCAACCCGCATGCCAAGCGTGGCGATTATGGCATTTACCCTCCATAGAATTGGGGGAGGCCTATGTCCAGCAGTGGACGTGCTTGGGCTGATATGGTTGATTCAATTTCCTACTTGACTGTACTATGGCGAAGTACAATTTTTTTGTTATATGTTATACAAAAAGTTATTGTTACTATGAGTTTTAAGAGCAATTAGATGGATTTTCCCTTTTTTTGCGGTCCTCGGCCCAGTGACCGGGTATCCTGGTTTAAATTGTTCTTTTTTTATTGGCTTTGTGGTTAAAAACCATACAATACGACGGTTATAACCAGAAATAGTATACTTATATACTATGAACCAATACAATTTACTGAATCATTAAACGATATATGCAGACCGCAGAATACTTATACGTGTGGCTGGGCATTCAAGGTAAACAAAAATAAATACCGGCCTGTTTAGCCTAGTTGGTAGGCACTGCCGCCGAAGCTAGAGGTCTCGGGTTCGAATCCCATTTGCGTCTGTGGTGAGCAGAAAGATTTGTTCCTGAGACTTGGATGTTTTCTATGTATTTAAGTATATATCCATTTAATATATCGTCGTCTAGTACCCATAACACAAGCCTTATTGAGCTTACTATGGGACTAGTTCGATTTGTGTACAAACTTGTCCCCTAATATTTATCTATTTATTTTTATTTTATTTAAATATTTGTACTCAGTCTTAAACAAACCGACCTAATCTCAAACTAAAAAAACCTGGTACTATGGGTACAAGGAGACGATATAATAATTATACAGATACATAAATCGTAAAAAACATAGTAAACATCCAAGGCTCAGGAACATGCTCATTGTTCATCACACAAATTAATGCCCAGACCGGAATTGGAACCTGGGATCACTAGCCTCGTAGGTATGGTCACTACCAACTAGGCACATACAACCCCCTGGTGTTGCGTTGCGAGTGTCCATAGGCGGCGGTAATCGCTTACCAGGCAATTCGTCTGCTCGTTTGCCTCCTATGTCATAAAAAAAGGCTACAAATTTGATAATTATCATGATAATTATCCGATAACTATCACGATAATTATCTGATAACTATCGCATAATTATCCATGGAACTCCCCGCAGATATCGACATTGACCTTGAATCTTTGCGAGCGCATTCGGAAACACATTAAAATTTAGGTTATTATCAAATCGTTCATTATCAGACTCTAAAAAATACGATAATCATCAAGATAAGTATCATTGATAATTTTCGTTTCGAACCATGACAGTGGTTAACTTATACTTAAACAAAGGGATTCCTTCATAATTGCGCACATCTCAGGTTTGGAATTCTCTGCCGGCGTCTGTATTTCCGTGTTCATATAACGGACCTAGTAGTCAATAGGCATCTTCTGGGTGAGCTCGCTTGATCGTCGGCATCATCTTTGCCCCCTGGCGAGATGCAGGACAAGAGCAATCCCATTTTTAATAAAAAAAAATGAAAGAAATAAATTGTCTACATTCGCGCGAAGGCTATACGGCCCATAACGTTACCAATTTACAAGTGGTCCATATCGTCATTGAGAAATGCGATCTGTTTCTGTAGAGAACATCCGGAAATTTTGAAAGCGCATTTTTTACTAGTTCAAACGGAGACACTATTCGCTCGCTCGGCCAAAAAATCATAACCACTAGTGAGTAGGGGTTAGCAATGTGCAAATTGCAGAAATGTTCTCGGAAATTTCCGAGAAATTACATGAAAGCAACTTAGAAAGTTCTCTGTGAGAATATTCGCATGAGAACTTTAACATTTTGTGTAATATATAATATTACACGCCACATATTAGTAAACCAGGCAGGCATAATATTTAAAATGGCGTGTGTCTACGTCGGTCCTGACACGATACGATTGTTTATTAAATTTAAGTTCCAGAGAATATTTTCCATAGAAGTTTCGCAACTTATGAAACTTCTCCTCGGTGCATTGCTAGTAGGGGTTCTGTGAACTGTAGAGTGTAGACCGTGCGATTTTTCTTCTCAAAATTCATAATTTCGCGACACGAAATCGACAAAAAAATATAATTATGAACATCGAACCTATCTGTATAGAAATGCGACCTGTAGAGGAGGACATCCGATAATCCATCGGATTTACTAAACCATTTTTATCCAAGCTGAAACGGATACACTTCGCTTGCTCGGTCAATGATAAAACGTGACTGTATTTAAATTATAGTATGTTGATATATTCCACGTATGCTCTAAGTACAGCGTAAGTATTAGAATGATCAAGATATTTTTCGAACCATCACAAAAGGACGTCTTAAAGTTATCCAATAGTAAACCATGTACCACTGTCAGAAGGATCAAAATGCTTTATTACTGATTCGCTTGTTGGTAAAAAATGCTCATGGGAATGATTTTCAATAATTACATTTGTATCTTGATTGCTATAAGGATGTTATGATAAAGCAATATGAAGGATTCCATGAAATGTTTTCGTACAAAAACTTTAAAACTGACTTCTTATATCCCTGCATACATAAGCCATAAACAATGTGTAATATACTTAACTTTATTAAGGACGTACTTAATTACAATTTTAAGGTCTTTTATAAAGATGAATTGCATTTAATAAATTTGAGTTAAACGCCTGCCCTAAATTTTTCTGCTTAGCCGAATCGCTGGTATACAGAATGCCTTAAGAGTGCGCAGTACGTTCGGTTCTGCTTACAAACGTATTTACGCTCTCATTTTAAAACGCCATGCTAGAATAACGTGAAACTTTGTATACACAATGGGATTCGGCATATCTAGGTCGAAAATTAGTTTCTGTTGCTTGAAATTATAATGGAGAAAAAATACAGCGAAGATGAATTGCATTTAATAAATTTGAGTTAAATGCCTGCATTAAATTTTTCTGCTTAGGCGAATCGCTGGTATAGAGAGGCTCGACGCGTTATCATCGATTTTTGACGAGATTTGAGTTGATGTTCCTCCGTCAAAATTATAGATACATTTACAGTACATATGGTGCTACTTTACCGCACGAGTGCGGTAATCAGCAGATTACGTGCATATGTCGAAACTTTAAAGAGCCATATGTACTGTAAAACGTTATACGATACACGTGCAAACAGGTAATTCGCAACTCGTGACGATTTAAAACACTCCCTTCGGTCGTGTTTCAATTTATCACCACTCGTTGCGAATTTCCTGTTCTCTGCACTTGTATCGTAATGTACTATTATGGTACAAACTGCTCTCGGTTGCACGAGCCAAAAAAATGAAAGTACTATTTATATTATTTATTCAAACATGGTCCAGAAAAGCTATATTTTCTATATAAGTATGTTGTTTATGCACTTAAAAATATGAAATCTACTTATAACTGTGTCCACTGGAGAAGGGAGGGATCCTACAATAACTAGACGAATACATATCTACTGCAACTATTTATTGACTACAGCGCCTTGAAAATTATTATTTATTTAGTTATTGGTAACCTACGCTGGTTTTCAAAACCTGCTATTTGTACAGTTACTTCCCCTTTTAGGGTTTCGTACTCAAAGGGTAAAAACGGGACCTGCGCCTCCATGTAGCCTCCATGTAGAGAGCAATCGCTCCTACTAATTTTAATTTAATTGTGTATTGTATTTATGTTATGTTATTTTAATTAATGTATGTAATTTTAATTTTAATTAATCATAATGGATCTTGGTCATTCGGAATAAATAAATATATAATAATAATAATATAATAATAATTACTAACCCCCTTATTCATAAACGTCCATCAAGCCTCTATTAGTTAACAAGCCGCTAAAGTTGGTTTGTCCTTATGTCACTTTGACATTTATTTTTGTGAGAAAGGGACAAACCAACTTTTAGTTAACAGAGGTTTGTTAAGTTTTATGAATAAGGGGGTAAGACTTTACTGTCTGTCCGTCCGTCTGTCTGTCACCAGGCTGTATCTCAAGAACCGCGATAGTTAGGCAGCTGAAATTTCACAGATGATGTATTTCTGTTGCGGCTATATACCATAAATGTATCTTTAAGTAGCCGAGCGTTGCACGCGACGGTGGCGTGGACCGCTCGTGGCCCAGCGGCGCCCGCGTACCGACCGCGTGCAGTATGCAAGGTTAGGCAACGTGGAAACAGGTCAGTCCTTGTATGGGTGGAACCTTGAATGGTTACTAACTGAGTGCTATCGTGCTTTGGAAGGCACATTAAGCCGTTGATCCCAGCTGCTGGCTATGACAGCAGTCGTTAAGCCAAGTTAGAGGAGTTGCCCACCCACTTGACAAAGGGGGGGTTGAAGTAGCACCACGTCCTACAACGCGTAGACCACACGTCGTACTACCCTACCATCAATTTTGGAAATTGTACTGTAGGTAATACGACATAAGGCTTAAATTTCAGTATTTAGCTTTAAATCGAGTGGTTGTTTAGTTGTACGTCCACTACGTACTTAACGTCGCCAGGGGCCTTTTAGATCAAAGTACGAATTTTTCTATGGAAATGTTAGTTTAACTTGTTTGCACCAGACTGAACTTGTCGCTAGGTGTTATCTCTATCGCACTTGAATATTAGAGTGACAGAGATGCAGCAGTCGTGCGGTTCTAACCGTTCTTACTAAATACACAACGGCGCTACGATATATGTGGAGTATTTCACTGATATCTCTATCTCAGTATATATATTGTGCTTTGTGAACGTCGCCTCACGCTGTGTGCTGCGCACGAGCAGCACAGCTAGCACAAGACGTTGCGCGAGCTATCTCTCGCGCGACATAGACTATCCGTCTCGTTCTGTGTGTACCAATTAGAAAGAGATGGATAGTCTATCTCGCGCGTGAGATAGCGCGGGCGCCGTCTTGTGCTCGCTGTGCTGTCAACACCGTCATCCTTAGCGTTATTCCCAGTACATGAAGGATGCCAGCACGGCTAGCACAAGACGGCGCGCGAGCTATATCGCGCGCGAGATAGACTATCCGTCTCTTTCCGTGTGTACGCATTAGATAGAGACGGATAGTCTATCTCGCGCGCGAGATAGCTCGCGCGCCGTCTTGTGCTAGCCGTGCAGGCCGCACGCGCAGACAACGACTGAGTTAAACGGTAGGATACCCAATTTTTTTAAGCCATCAAAAACACGGCCAAATTTACTTACTTTCAAACGAGACTGGGAAATGAGCATTACATTGCAACGTTCAAGTTATTTAACAATTTCGTAACTAAAGTCTCATGACCGCCCTTGCTCGCTTCGTTGGCCACCGCGGCCATCGCCGCTCCGCGCCAAAACGTCTTATCATACTATTAAATTAGTACCGAGATGCAACGCTTTGATAATTAGCCAACCGACGCCGGCCATCCGCTCTTCGTCACAACGTCATATCTTATTACGTGCCTAGTACTGACATAAGAGGTTTTGAAGGCTAGGTGACGGAGCATCCGCTTTATTAATAAAAGTCGTATGGCGGTATGTAGTGGTAGTGAGATAAGATGTTTTGGAGTTTAGGCGATCGACGCCGGACATCCGAGCTATACGGGTGCGAAAAAATATTGTGTCTTTGACTGACTGGCTTATTCTTAGAATTGTAAATAATGCTAGAATTAGAATTTACTAACTTAGCTTACATTAGGCTTATATTAGGCCGACGACTAATCACGGGGACGTCTGCCACCCATAATAGAGAGGTCCTCGAGTTGGGAGGCGTGTCAAGTGTTCGGACATGCCCTTAAGAGTGTTTGGAGGATGCACAAGATCCTCCGGTGGCGGGCCCAGAGCTGCTGGCAGGGTCGCGGAAGTGTGCTAAAGCGTTCCCGTGGCCCCGCCGAAAGGTAGAGCGACGAACACCCCAGGTTTTTTAGTGAGTAAGAATCATATGGAATCTTTCGAAGATTTTTCCTGGGTACAAAAAAAAAGGCTGACGACTAATCCGTGTATAGTAAGACTGGGTTGCACCGACTTACGATCACAGACTGATCAACGTTAAATATGGCGCCAGCAGCTGTCATCCGATAGAAAAATGTCAAACTTTCCATACATTAAAATTTTTACACCACACCTTGCCAAAAAGCGCGTTTTTCCGCACGCTGCGCGTCCAGTAAAACCCACTTTTTGGCCAAGAGGTGACGTAAAATTGTGTACAAAACACGGGTCGTAAAACAGAAACCCATCTCTCGCATATTTATGACCCTCGCCTGTGGCTCGGGCCTCAAACTTCTGCGATATCGGCCTTTCTTTGTTTTACAACCCTTGTATCGTAATGTACTATAACGAACACAGCTTACTATTACAGGTGGTGCACCCCGGCCTTAATACGAAAATAAGACCGATTTCAGGTTTTGTATGAAACGAGGAGTATAATCAAAAATATTCCACTAGGTTTTTGTGCGTGTTTAAAATACAAGGAAGCAGGGCAGTGCAAGAACATAATAGATTATGTAATTTATGTAACGTTGTATATTTTTAGAGCGGATTCGTGTTAGCATGTTGACGTTTGTATCGATAAAAAACCGGCCAAGAGCGTGTCGGGCCACGCTCAGTGTAGGGTTCCGTAGTTTTCCGTCCGTCACATTAAGTTGACATATTAAGTACAGAAACACAAAACCCTAAAAAGCACGTCATTTCATTGTGATTTTGTAGAAATTTAAGTTTATACGGTTAAATTACAAACTTAGTTCAGAAATTATTTTTATAATTTTTTCAAAAACTATTCAACCTATCAAGTTCAAAATAATTTTCCTACAAAGTTTTTATTAAGTTCTACTTTTGAGATTTTTTTCATATTTTTAAAACTTATGGTTCAAAAGTTAGAGGGGGGGGGGGGACACATTTTTTTTTACTTCTGGAGCGATTATTTCCGAAAATATTAACATTATCAAAAAATGATTTTAGTAAACCCCTATTTATTTTTAAATACCTATCTAACAATATATCACACGTTAGGGTTAAAATGAAAAAAAAAAATCACTCCCCACTTTACGTATAGGGGAGGTACCCTAATAAAATATTTTTTTCCACTTTTTATTTTACCACTTTGTCGGCGTAATTGATATACATATTAGTACCAAATTTCAGCTTTCTAGTGCTAACGGTCACTGAGATTATCCGCGGACGGACGGACAGACGGACGGACAGACATGGCGAAACTATAAGGGTTCCTAGTTGACTACGGAACCCTAAAAATGCGGCAAAGAACGCCTCTAATTAAGGGGCGTCCTTTAATTACGTGAGACATTTTTTAGGGTACTTACCCATGAGTCAATTTGAATTGAAGATCACCTAATTTTACGCGGAGGAGACAAAGACGTGAAGAAAAGCAATATCACAAATCTTGTTAATGTAAAATGTAATTTCTAGCGAAGTGGAGATAAATAACCAGATTTAATTATTATCTTTTTAGCCCCCGACGCAAAAAGAGGGGTGTTATAAGTTTAACGTGTCTGTCTGTGTATCTGTGTATCTGTCTGTGGTATCGTAGCTCCCAAACGGTGGAACGAATTTTCGTTTTTTTTTTTTGTGTCATAGGTAATTTTATCCCGAGTGTTCTTAGCCATGTTTCATGAAAATCTGTTCAGCCGTTTTTGAGATATTGAGCTTTGAAATGAAAATGCCGGGGTTTTTCTACTTTTTTAAGCTGTAGTTACTTTAATATGAAATTGTAAAGTTACACGAAAGCTGCTTGAAGGTTATGTAAAAGCATGTTCCTTCATTAAATATGAACACATATGTGCACTATAGAGCTCTTTTCCATCCCCGTCGTCTAGACAAATCTGAATCACCTCACGTAATTTATGCACGTTCCGTTCGCGTGGTTTAAATTCTATAAATACTTGATGACTATTATTCGGTGATTTGCAGTCCAAAAATATTAAAAACAAGTTCAAATGAAATTCAATGGGTTACATAATAAATTATTTTCTTGTTTAATTAATTAACATTAATGTTGACGTGACCTAGTGTTGACGCTACATTGCCTAAAATATAAAAACCCGGGTTTAGGGTTGGCGATAAAGAAAAAAAAGTAACGCCACATTTTTTTACTGGTACATTAACGTGTAAAAATATGGATCATATACTCGGGATACGAAAATAATGCATCTTTCCTGTAGATAATAGGTACATTAGTTTACGGTTTAGGCACATGTAAATAATGCACGGATCATACAAGTTATAAGTCGCTATTGCACATTACATCCTGCATAGGTTCTAAACTTTGGATCATTTCAGAGGAAAGGCGTCAAAATTAGGCATTAAGAGGTCTTAAGAGGGCGCAGTACGATCGGTGTTGATCGGTTCTCCATACAAACGTATTTAGGCTCTCATTTTAAAACGCCATGCTAGAATAACATGAAACTTTGTATACACAATGGGAACCGGCATACCTAGGTTGAAAATTAGTTTCTGTTGCTAGAAATTGAAAAAGAAAAAAAATACAGCGGTTTTTTGAGTTTTTATGGCTTGTATGAAAACCTTAATAATCGCTGTATTTTTTTGCCATTATGATTTCAAGCAATAGAAACTAATTTCCGCCCTAGACAAGTTGGATCCCATTGTGTATACAAAGTTTCATGTTATTCTAGCATGGCGTTTTAAAATGAGAGCATAAATACGTTTGTATGGAGAACCAAACGTACTGCGCCCTCTTAAAATTTTAGATAACTCCACCAAAATTATGGCTTAAAACGTTGGATAAGTCTACACCAAAGTTAGGGCTTAAAACTTTGAAGACCTAAGTCTACACACCAAAATTTGGGCTTAAAACGTTTGATAAGTTGACAGGAGTGACTGAAAGACTCATCCTAGCAAAAAAATTTTAGATCCACATTGTATATTAGGGTCACCGTAAATTAGGGCCTAATACTTTGGATAAGTCTACACACCAAAGTTAGGGCTTAAAACTTTGAAAATCTAAGTCTATAAGTCTACACGCCAAAGTTAGGGCTTAAAACTTTGAAGACCTAAGTATACACACCAAAATTTGGGCTTAAAACGTTTGATAAGTTGACAGGAAAGACTGAAAGACTCATCCTAGCAAAAGTGTTTTTGATCCACATTGTATAAAGTTGTGTTATAATATAAAACTTGTTTATACGAGGGCCCTAGCGGATGCACTTCGACCCAATGGGTTCTTTTGTGTACTATAAAATTATTTAAGTTGATAAAGTGGTATCAAAGTATCCAGTTCAAAAGGCGACTTTATATTGCAAGCTAGACGATTCAAAATCCAATAACATTTTTTTATAAAAAGTCGGACATCGAAAATAGCACTTTCCTACTAAAAGTTTTCGTGGAGAATCGTTCATTACACCGTACACAATAATTGTCAATAATCACTCCTTTTTCTTTCATTACTATGTTTATGTACGTCAGATAAGTATTTTAATGAAACGTAAGAACGTAAATAATTTTATTGAATATCTGTTGAGCTGTCGACAACCCTCGAACTGTAATAGTATTGTTTATGGGTAGAATTTGACAGCTAACGTCATCAAAGACGGCGGGCCTTCTGTGGCTTTAGGTAATGGGTTGTGCCCCAAAGAACTGTTCGACATGATGCCCACGGCCGATTTCTACCATCGCAACTCTCGCCGTCGGCAGGGCATTCATCCTCACACAAACTAAATGGTCGCGTACGGTACGCTTTTAGAGGAATTTCCTTCCTCGGACGCTTGTGGAATGAGCATCCCGAGGGACTACAGTATGGAGTTCTTCAAGAAAGGAGTGTATAAATATTTAAAGGGTCGTCAACGCGCATGTGATACCCATGGAGTCGCAGGCGTCCATAGATTGCGGTACCGGCTTACCATCAGGCGGTCCATATGCTTGTTTGCCACCGACGTGTTATTATTTAATAAAAAAGGTACTTTCAATTCTGTGACGGAACCTTAAATAAGTGGAAGCTAATGTTCCGGATCGGGTGATGTATTAGGCGGAACTCTTTGCTATTTTTTGCAAATTGAATTCATACAGAAGTAGTCATACCTACGTACTGCCTACTTGCTATTAGCAGAGAATATGGAATAGGAAGTTAGAATAGACTAGAGTAAAAAAAGCAAACAAAAACCTATCGTCAAAATAACACTTTGGCACAAAATACTTTGGATAACTGTCGGCACCTAATGTAACATAATTGAAAACAAGAACAATATAACACTCGGCTCTTCGTAACTAAGTATTGAACATATTATTTTAATCATCTTGGCTATTATGTAATTTGTGATCTTGGTTCATATGGGATATGTGATCTCGGATCTTATTGTACCTAAAACTACGTGAAATAAATAATTTGGAATTTGGAACGCAAGGCACTATTACGCCAAAATAGGTTAATATATTTTTTTTTACTTTTTTCAACCTCACGATTACGCTGGCTATGGGAGTCGGCAGGAGAGTTGAAGTGTATAACACACACAGGCTGTAGCCTGAATAGAGTCTACTAGTTACCCGCGCGGCTCCGCCGCGTCGACGTACTACGAAATATAGCCTATCTATATTCTATCCCGTGGCTTCGCTCTCGATTACAAAGTTGATTTAAAAACATTTGTGTCACAGTCAATCATAAAAAAACATATTTGCACCCCGATCCACCGCATAACTGGGCCTTGTACGTGGGCCATGATGGGCTAATGAGATATCAACCTACATGCATTTCTGTAGGGTTCAACTTTGTAGGGCTTGACATCCTCAGACAAATATTGAAAAAAAAAATAGCATTTTAACCTTTTGAACGCCATACTTTATGAACCACAGTGACACTTACACGCCAACTCATTTTTCATAAGAGATAGAATATAAACCATAGTATCACAGAATAAGTAATAGTACATAGTATAAAGTACGAAGGCAAATTTCATATATCATAACACCTATGTTCTCGGCAATTAAAGGTTGTAATTATTTATTTAACCTTTTAAGCGCATTATCTATAGAAATGCATGTAGGTTAATATCGCATTGGATGCCGTCGCCATGACGGATATATTCGTCGTTGTATTGAATCGATGGTGCGCATATACTCCAAATGCGTTGTTGGTGTCGTAAAGGTTAATTAGTGCAACATTGTTTTCTCGTTCGTTTGATCTAAATCCACGAATAAGTAACGTCTACTCCAATGAGAACTTCTTTGCTTATGATCTCTTGATCACCCTACTGGTATGGCAATAGGTGGAAGAGAGACACACTTAGACACAGCGAATCTCTTCTCTTTCAAAATGTTTTGCAGCTTATCTATGATTAACTCAGAAACAGTTCTGTAACTCACAACGTAAAGTTTAATTTGGTTTGTCATTGTTTTGGCAGGTATCATATCAGTCAAGATATACGGACCGTATATTTGAAGCGTCATTGGTTTGTATACCAACTTCTTTGTTTGAACCATGACAATATAATATTGACATAATAGAGCACAATAAATAATTTTTAAGAAAAAAAAACCGACTTCAATGGGGGAGGCCAGTGAAAGATTATTATACTTAGATGGTGCACTCTTAGATTCCATACAATAAAATAAAAATGGCTATAAGTATGTTTATAATGGTAGAAGACTAAGTACCCTCAATTCCTCATGGAATCATGGAAAAACCTTGCTTGCTTGACAAACAAAACGAAGAGAACAAATCGCCAAACGTGAACTACGCGTCGTTGAAGAATTCCGTTTTGATCATCATCAGCAGTTCCACTTCATCAAATGTCACTTTTATGAATGAAAATGCTTGATTAGTTCATGAAAATACTAAAATCACTATTTGTGTGCCTTTCACATTTGAGGAGTTCCCTCGATTCCTAATGGATCCCATCATCAGAACTCGAGCATGACAACAATCAATCGTGAAAATAGAACTTGCTTAACAAACACAGCTAGAAGGACAAATTGCCAAACGTGAACTTTTCGTCGTTGAAGAGTTCTGTTCTGATCATCATCAGCAGTTCCACTTCATCAAATGTCACATTTTTGTATGATAATGCTCGATTTGTTGATAAAAACACAAACATCACTATATGTTTGCCTTTAAAATTTGAGGAGTTCCCTCAATTCCTCATGGATCCCATCATCAGAAATCAAGCATGACAAAAATTAATCGTGAAAATAGAAGTTGCTTAACAAACACAGCTAGGAGGACAAATCGCCAAACGTGAACTTTTCGTCGTTGAAGAGTTCTGTTCTGATCATCATCAGCAGTTCCACTTCATCCAATGTCACATTTTTGGATGCAAATGCTTAACTTGTTGATAAAAACTCAAAAATCACTATATGTTTGCCTTAAAGATTTGAGGAATTCCCTCAATTCCCCGTGGATCCCATCATGAGAACTGCGTTTTGACATAAACAGGACCAACTTGGATATATATACTTACAATCAAAAAAAGAATTTTCCAAATCGGTTAAGAAATGACGGAGTTATGGAGTAACAAACATTAAAGAAAAAAAAACATACAACCGGATTGATAACCTCCTCTTTTGAAATTTTGAAGTCGGTTAAAAAGTGACACAATACGTATGTCATTTATGTAAACATTTCATTTATTTTCTGCTCTATTCGACAGAACTGAACAGGCCCTGTTCACATTATCGATCCGATATCGGCGTTGGAGCCGACACAGTTATGTATGTATGTATGTATGGCATTATTGTACATAAAACACGGCAAAATGACAAACAGACAAAAAGTGGAAGTAAAAAGGCTAGCTTATTCCTATATGTATAGAAAACTACCACAGATATCGAATCCGCTCATTTAAGTTGAACAATTTCTGAACATCTGATCTCTTCTCTCTAATGCACAAATCAGTAAGTTTGAGAGAGACAGATAAGTGATATCTGACAGGTGTTCACCTGTCAGTGCATCTGCTTTCAAATATATTTGTTTATATGCAAATTGTACTGAACTGACGTTTGTGACGTTTTGGACCATAAGGATCCAAAGAGACAACTATAAGAAAAATCGTCTTGCTTAACACTGCGGATCTGTTAGTATTATTAATTACGAAAACTGGTCACTGTTCACATTGCTCGACACGATATCGGTCACATTTCCATACATTTGTCGGAGCCGAAACCTTCATCAAATCGGATAATGTGAACAGGGTCTTAAGTTGGGAAATGAATGGGGCCTTTACACGATTAATATAATGACAAAACTGAGATGTCAATATTATCGCGTTTTTCCAAATAGTTCGTGTTTTGGTTCAATATGCATCAATATTCACGTAAATCGTATGGTGATATGAGTGTATCACGGGATAATAATCACCGTGTAACCCCATTGCAAAACCCGTGTGTCCCACCGTGTGGCCCCATCAAATTAACGGATCACTAAAATTTGTATTTTCTTTATAGACCGCAATAATATTGACACCTCAGTATTGTGAAAATAAAAATCGTGTAAAGGGCCACAATAAAAAATAAGTTAAATATTGACACAAAACGTCTGGCATTCATGTAAACTGTAAATACTTAGACCGAATACACCGAATATTATGTATTGTCTTGTAAACAAATAAGTAATTTTACTTTCGTTTATAGTTAATAATATTGAGTATTTCTCGACTCAAAAGATTTTATTTTGTAATGCTGTACCAGATATTTCTTACAGGAACATTTTAATTCATATTTGATTTTATGTCATCCGGAATCATACAATAGCCAGTTCCCAAGTCACGTTTTAACCAAGCTAAATTTTGACACCTCGTACAATTCTACCAAGGTAAGCTGACCCGTCGCTTGTATGCGGCGTCATCGAACACGATTTTGAGGCTTATATTTGTCGGTGCAACCAGGATTTTTCGTAAATATCAATTTATTAATTTTTCTAGGATAAAAATCAAAAAACTAAGACCTTATTGCAAATCTGCAGCATGGGACGAATCCTATGGTATATAATTTATCAAAATCGGTCCATAACTGTAGATCTGATGGGCGTTGTAAGGATCGACTTCGCGTAATATATATATAGATACGTACTGTCGTCATTGCAAAAAGGTACTGAATTAACCAATGAGTGAATGTCATTTAAGTGCATTATTACAAAGTTTTTTTTTATCAGATTTTTGTTCAAAAAATTGGTGAATTTGTATATCTTGAAGAATGTTTTAGTCTTGCTACGACTTTTCTATATCCCGCTGTGATTACATGACTGTTGCCTTAGCCAACAGAGTTATATTTGGGTTCTATCCCCAACACTGTGTATTGGCTATGTGCACGTCTGAACTGTCAAACGTTAAAGGTCCCGAGACAATGTCAAAACTCAGAGATGTCAAATAATGACACATGAATATTTTATTTACTTTAGTAAACGAGAAAGACCCCGTATTGGAAATTTTACTGAAATAAATAAGAGAATAAATAAATACATACAAACGAAACGAATTGTAGGAAACCGTTAAGAAACCAATAGAAAACGTGAAAGTAAATTTGACAGTGATCCCCGGTAAGTACACATTTCTGCCATGGTGTGCGCTACGATCGCCTAGTTTACCCCCACCACCTACTTCGCACATAGCCAATACGGTGAATGCTCCAGTTAAGTTACCCACTTTATAGGAAGCAAATATACGGAAGTCATGACTCACGTGGCCTTAAATATATCCATATTGATTGAGTCATAAAGTTTGACAGTACCTACGCGATTTGCCAATGTGTTTTTAATTAAATTAATGTTTTATTTGAATAAAGTCAAGTTCAGATTCTAGAGTACACCAAACCAAGGTATAGGTAAATCTTTTTATACGACAATAAGTCAATTACGGCATTTGACTAATTGTCAAATCATCAACTTTTTGTGAAACGTCAATAAAAAGTGCTGTGTAATTTAGTATGTGATCTGTGTTTAGTATGGATTAAGTAGGGAGATACGAAATAGTGACACGACAGTTTCCTATGATCAAATTTGACTTTTTGGAGTGGATGCTCATTTGATGACAGCATGTACGAGTTAGTTAAATTCTAACCTTACACTCAGTTTTCAATTTTATTTCCGTTATATACGCTAGATGGCGCTAAAACCATAATACCTACATTGTTTAACGAGGGGCTTTGATGACTCGTGTTTGTAATTTTCGTACGGCCGAGTTAATCACAATATTTTTCATCACCTTTGCGAGTAAATAAATAACTACAGTACCAATCCTAAGTGAAAAAATCGATAACTTCACCTCCAGTATCAGTCCATGGCCATGATCACTGGGGCGTCCTTGCAAGAGGAGTGCGCTGCTTCAATATTTCAACCAATCACAAAGCATTATTCTTGCGGCGTGCAGTCAACTAGATTTTTGCTTCAATATCTTACCCAATCACAAAGCAATATTCTTGTCGAACGCGGCCAACTAGATTTTTTTAAACCAATCAGATCATCACAAACTCATAACTCCCTAGGGAGTTATGAAAATCCATAACTCCCACGGGAGGTAAATGGACTATAACTGCTCTATACGCCTGCGTGCAACAAGACCCTTTACGAGCAAGTGTGATATGAGCAGTGTATGAAAAAGTGTTTACCCCCAGAAATAAATAGCAAATACAGTTATATTGTATGTAAGTATAAGTTTCAAAAGTTATCGAAATATATTTGGATTTATTTATATTGATGGTTATTCTTTTTAATGACGAAAACAAATAGGTATGCAACGTAAGAAGAATCCACTTAATATAATTTTCGGTTATAACTGCTTTTTTGGTGTAGCCGTTTTTGGTTTATGTATTTAAATATCTTTAAATTGAAAAAATAAGCTGAGGCTTTATATTTGTAAATACTCGACCAATATAAAGCTTCAGCTTATTTTTTTAATCTTGAGTTTTTTTTTTATTGCTATTCAATAAAACCTGCAGTAAACGGATGAATCAAAGTAAGTACCTAACTGTAAACACTCACCTCTCTTCAACAGTCAAATTTGCCAACTCCGGAACCCAGCACCAATGTTGTTCAGGCACCAAGGTCATAAAAATTTGCGAAAAGTACACAAACGCCACGAAAAACGCAAACGGAATCATCAGTAAAAACAATATTTTCTGATACAATCCAAATTCACCAACATATGGCAGTAGGTCGTCAAAATCCGTTGCCTTTTTTTCTTTTTTCGGGCTGGTTACATTGTCTGAGCTGTCAGGTTGGTAGCCCTTGTTCACGAAGCCGTTCAAGTCTATGTTTGACAAGTTGTCTATGGCATTTTGGCGGGAATCTTCCTCGCAGCACGAAGTTCGCTCTTGTGGCGCCATCTTGCTTGAGTTGATTTATAGCATTGATTTTTTTATAGATGCGTTTCGATCTGTAACAAAATAATGAGTTGTTTAGATGTGTTTGGTTAAAAATTACGTCATACTCTTAGGGCAGTTAAGGTTAAGCTTGAAGACGAAGCGGATGCGCACATTGCCTGTTTTAATGCGACCGTGCGCGGACGCGCCGCATCCCTGGTGCGCTAAATGCGGGACAGTCCCAATACCATTCTGAGAATGATAGCGGATAAGCCTGACTGTACTATCATACATATTATTAAATGGTAGGACTGTGTATGCACTATGTTTCAATATAATTTTGTAATTTTTTGTATTTTCTGTTACACGAAATAAATTATTTTAATTTAATTTAATTGATTCAATATAGTAAGGCAGCCAACGAGGGGATTTGGTGATTTACTCGAGCGCGGCACTTTAACATATGGAGGGATACCATGTACTGCGTTAAGACCTCAACTATTAATAAGGCCTGTATATTATCGCGCGTCTAGGGCATTGAAATATAGTCGCCATGAGCTTGCGTCGCGCCTAAATAGTTAGATTATTGAACGGGACCTTCTTTCGAGTATACTTGAACTCCCTTGTGAATATCAGATGCGTTCGAATTACATTTTACCCTTTCGTACGGCCACCACCATCCAAACTGGCAGATTTCCATACGTTCATTAATATCAAAGACGTGGGGCGTGTGTATACACTATCAATATATTTATATTTTACGCTGCCGCGCCCGAGGACTGTTTTATTGCCTGTAGACGCTCCCCCCAACGGCGGCTTTATATAACCTTTTTTCTTTCTACAATCTAATCATCCAAATCCAATAGGTCCCAACGACGATCGAATAAATGCAAATTTATCATCGTGGGCTCCCTTACTAGTACTCGACACTTTCAATATTATGTCATGTGATCATCATGACATGTAATAATAATATAGGTGAACAATATGTATCAACTAGGTATTGGGTAATTAAGCTGTCAAAAATGGGGTCTTTTACCTTGGGTAGGCAATAAATAAATAGTTATGGACAATCTTACACTAATCATAAAGTAACCAACCAGATCTGGTTACTTTATTTATGCAGTATTCAGCCAAGTCCATTAAAAATATAATTGCATTCGGGATTGGTTTTAAACATTAAGAACGCCAATTTGATTTCTTATGACGTCACCTGTCTTAAATAATTTAATGGCCGTTTTACGGCCCAGAGTGACGCAAAATAAATAGATACTTACTTCAAGACCTCAAACAGATGGTCACGAGTTACTCCTACATTCAAGTACGTTTAATGTTGAACGTAATTTATTTTAATTTCGACCTTAAACTACTTTATTCGCCATCGGGCATTTAAGACTACTAGGATTCTGGTTTAGCCACTAAAGCCCAGCGATAAAATGGTGGAGATCGTGGGATGAAGCCCGGCCAAGTACAAGAATATGAATACATATAACTTACCCTAAAATCTAACACACATTAACAACATACTCACTCACATACTCAGGTGAGGTGAGGTGGTTGTTTTCAGAAACAGAGCGTTTTTTTTAAATTTATAACTAGAATACAAAAAACAAACTTATTCTACAATAGTTCTCTGCAAAACTGTTTTAACAGTTTGTCTGCAGGTACGAGTCTCAAAACAACTAAGTAGTAAACTTTTAGTGGTAAGTTACATACATAATATTATGAGGGTGCTTGTTTTTGAATTTAAACTTAGGCTGGGTTGCACCAAACGGTCTGTAATTGTAAGCTGTGTTTGTTAAAATTTCAATGTATTGAAATTTTGACAAGTTTCTATGGGATGACAGCTGCCGGCACCATATTTAACGTTGATCAGTCTGTGATCGTAAGTCGGTGCAACCCAGCCTTATTTGGCTCATGCCTTCGGGTATAGTGAGAAAGAAGTACGGGATTCTTTCGGCTAGGGTACGGTCTCCAATACCGATAGCGCTGCGTTTTCGGTACCATTTTACACTGCAACGGGTAGAGGGTTTGGTGCGTAGGGGACCGGGCCCATTCCAAGTCGACTTGGGCATCCTGTCGGGACCGGACCGGTAGTATCCATTAAGGATTTCCTCCACCCACGCAAAAAAGTCTGAAATATGTCCCATGGCGCTTATATTGGCAGATTAAGGTTTGGTGCATATTTATTTATAAAAAAGGATTAATAATCGTATTAAGTAAAAATATGTATACTTATACACCACGGGCCCTAATAATGTGAAAGATTTTAACCACGTATTTTTGACGACACTACGAGGAAATAATGTTATTTCAACATGGGTCCAATTATTTGTTTTAATTAAACTACTATTTCAGTACAAAATAAATCAAATTAATTGACTGCTTCTTTGTGAACAAATGTTTAGGTGATTTGCAAATGTGTTCAAGACAAGAAGTGTCAAGTCAAAAAGGTGGCTACGTCCCTACGTCACGCCTTTAGGGTGTGTTAGACTTGAGATTGTTCAACTTGTCATTTGTTTTAAATAATTAAAATCTCTTAAATTATGGATTTTTGGAGTATATGTAATACCATATTATATATTTTTATATTTTAAGTCTAATTTTTCAATTCGTTTTAAACTGTAATAATAATTGTATTTAAATAAAATGATTTTAATTAGGCTGTAGAATTTGGTTTCGATCTTTCGGGTTATTATGGCCCACTACACATATTTTTGCACTTGAGTGTACTACCACTGGATTTATATTTAAAAAATCAACGCCAGAAGAATGATGGATTTTAATTTATTACATGACACATCAAAAATCGTCGCGAATCGACTTTTACAATCTCGACGGTGGCAATCAAGCATAAGGCCTGCATATTAGTATTTTTTACCTTTTGTGCACACATGTTTTTGAGTTAAAGTATTTGATGTAATTGTACACCTTAGAAGGCAAAGTGGAAGGGAAAAAGGGCAGAGGAAGACCTAGATTAACTTATTTGAACGAAGTACAGGGAGAAAGTCGATGTCGCGTCGTATCGGGAGGTGAAGAGACTCGCGGAAGATAGAGAAGAATGGCAATTACTCCACCCACAGGAGAGTGGCTCTTTAATTTGATGATGATGATGTAAATGTATCTAATTTGTTTTGAGAGCCGAAAAAAGCAGCCAAATCGGAAAAAATAAGCGTTATATATTTGTTATAACTACAATTTAGAAAACTTGAAAAACCCCCGACATTTTCATTTCAAAGCTCAATATCTCAAAAACAGCTGAACAGATTTTCATGAAACATGGCTAAGAACACTCGGGATAAAATTATCTACGACACAAAAAAAACTAAACGAAAATCGGTCCATCCATTTGGGAGCTACGATACCACACACAGATACACAGACAGACACGTTAAACTTATAACACTCCTCTCTTTTTGCGTCGGGGGTTAAAAACAAAAAGATGGTGAGTTCATCGTGCAGGGCGCATTACTAACCATCCTATGGATTTAGTTTTGTCTGGCCATGGTCTCAATATGATGGCATCTTAGCTCAACTAGATTATCTTAAATTCAAGCGACATACTACCAAGGTGAGTTGCGACACGGCGCGAGAACGTGAATTAGGATTTATTAGACAATTTGTGCCCTACCTTAAATCCACTGTACTAGGTGTGGCCTGTAATAGGAGCAAAAAATAAACGGCACACTATTGAGCTAGCCAGCAAATATGCCCAATTATTCAATTGAAATAAAAAGTTTTTCTTTATTTATTTTTATTCAGATAAAGTTTACGTGTATTTTTTCTTCTTATTGAGTGATTATTTACTCTTTTTTTTATAACACCAAAAAAAAAAACAATAATGTCCCTTAAAACAAAAATGCAAAAAACAGATTATGTGGCTCTAGTGAAAAGGGGTACAAGTCCTATACAATTTTACGGCACGTATTATAATAATAACTCTATTTCAGACACATGGTCCATAGTCGGTGCTTACATATCTATGTATGTTAGTTTATCTTAACCCTAATACATTTAAAACTTATTATGAGTCATGACTTGATGCTAACTCAAAATAGAGAGTAACAAAAGTTGGCAATCCATTTGAGGCATTCATTGGTATGGCATTCGGACTTAAAATAAGAAGCTTAACAATTACTTTAGTACCAGGAGAAGATTAGAAAAAAATTACCGGGGGACGTCGTACCAAAAAATCCGCTCAGTATTCGGTAGCACGGTAGAGCGAAGGCGTGTGTGACATATGAAGCAGTAATGACAGTCGACAGTTTCGGAATGATCAAAAATGCAAAACCGCCTCCGCGCCGCACCGCGCCGCGCCCGCTCTGTGCGTTTCGACCTTAAGAAGGCGCAGTGCGCTCGGTTCTCTTTGTATACACAATGGGATCCGGCATATATAGGTCGAAAATAAGTTTCTGTTGCTAGAAATTGTAAAAGAAAAAAAATATAGCGGTTTTTTGATTTTTTACGGCTTGTATGAAAACCTTAATAATTGCTGTATTTTTTCTCCATTATAATTTCAAGCAACAGAAACTAATTTCCGACCTAGATGTGCCGAATCTCATTGTGTATACAAAGTTTCACGTTATTCTAGCATGGCGTTTAAAATGATAGCGTAAATACGTTTGTATGGAGAACCGAACGTACTGCGCACTCTTAAGAAATGTATGAACTCGAACTAATCACTAATTGACGAGTAAACATCGCATTAGGTGCCTTACGAAGTATGTCCTGTTTATACATTGCGAAGTGCAAGTGCGAAGTTCATACATTTGCTGTCAAGTGGCAAGTAGCAAATGTATGAACTTCGCAATGTGTAAACAGGCCATTACCTACATTCTTCAGCGCAGTAAAGTTTTCGATTTAATTAGTTCAAATAAGTAGCTAAAGTCCAAAGGTAGGTACTTTGAATTTAATAAATTGTTAAATTCGTTAATTTGACACATTTGATGTTTTTAGGTAAGTACGGTAGTTTTTAAATGTTTTTATTTTTTGAATTTGGCCAATTAATTTTTTTAAACCCCTTTTATTGATTCTCTTTTGAGGGACCTACATTCGGTTTCTTTTGGTAAAAAGCATTGGCAACAACTAAAACCTCGGCAGCAAGCGTCCACAGGCAACAACGTACCGGTAGGCCGCACTGTTTGCCACAATGATATTAATCACTTAAAAGTTCAATATTGGTTTATTTTTTTTCCATTTATCTGACAACTATTTAGTAGCATGAATGAATATAATTGCACTATTGTATGTTAACGAAACTTTTTAATTGTTAGTTTATAGTAAACTTAAATTAAACTCTATTTGCTTGCAATAAGACTTCAAATTCATTAACTCACTAACCAGAACCATTAGGTGTTAACCAACTTGGAAACTTGCATTTGCCTTTAGCAAAATAAATTATAACGCTTACTGCGACATATTTAGGTTCATTTTCGATTAACTTTCATTTACCTAACCACATGCAGCTTATATCAACCTCGAAACACGTACCAAGGTAATTTTGCCGCTGCTAAAATTAGTGGTAGCTCTTATAACAGTTAGATATAAGGGTTATTTTTGATTGTGTTTTGAATAGTGAGTGTTGACAATGACCCCGATGGGTACTGATTAGCCTACAAGAAGTTATCCTACTACAATGTTTTGTGGTTAATGGTACAACACTTTATTTGACAGTATTTTTTATACTGTTGTGTGACAAACAAGCAAACAAACAAAATGGCTTATGAACGCTTGCGAATCCAGAGTCAACAGTGCGTTGCCGACTCTTTATCGATATGACGATTCGTTGCATGTCAAAAGTACTATTAGATTAGAGTACCAGGGCCGTTAGTGATATCAAGTGGGAACGTATGATATCGCAGATGGAATACAGGCCACGGGTGCCACGGGGCCTATTCGACATGACAATATCCCCGCCACGGCACATCTCCGCATGATCTGACACCTCGGCATGATGCTGAGACAACAACCGATTCACTGCCGAGAAGACACACGTTATGTGTCTAATATGCGTTTCTTCCTTTTGTATCTGTCTGTCTTTTGTACGAGTATAGTGAATAAATATCTTCTTTATTTCTTTCTTTAACAAAAACATTTTCATGGGCATGCCCCTTTTTTCAATTTATACAAATGGAATCGTGGCTCGGTATTGTCCGTTGAATAGATACATTAGGATGCATCTTACTCCTTCCTTTTCATCGCGTAGGTACTTACTAAGTTGTCCTGGCTGGAGATACAGACGTCCATAGGCTATTGTAATTGTATGTTGTAACCGCTTATGTTCAGACGCTCGTTTACTACCGACATGGTAAAAAAGTTAATTCTTAGTTTCGCCAGCAGCAAGAAATTTTATCATCATGTTTCTTAATGGAGCCCAGGGTCCGCTTTATCCCAAGCATCGCCATCGCACCGTTTCCTAAGATTTGGCGTAGGCACTAGTTTCCCGAAAGCGACTGCCATCTGACCTTCCAACCCACGGGGAAAACTAGACCTTGTTGGGATTATATACACCGGTTTCGTCACGATGCTCACGATGTTTTTCTTCACCGAGAAGCTACTGATAAAATAGGAATTTCAGAAAAATTGCCGCTGTGCTTCAAGCCTACGGACCTCAGCCTTACATATGGAGCCCGCCTGAGACGCTCGGCCTTCGGCCTCGTGAGCCTCGTCGCTCTGCTTCGGACCTTCGGCCCTCAGACTGGCATAAAGAGCTCGTCTGTTGGGACGCTCGGCCTTCGGCCTGTGAGCCTTGCCGCTCTGCTTCGGACCTTCGGCCCTCAGACTGGCATAAAGAGCCCGTCTGTTGGGACGCTCGGCCTTCGGCCTCTTGGGCTTTGCTACTCTGCTTCGGACCTTCGGTCCTCAAATATCTCCCAAATACTCGGGATAAATAAGAGAGTACTCGTATCTCAAATACTCGGCCTTCGGCCTTACGTGCCTTGTCCCTTTAATTCGTTTCCAACAATCCTATTTTCTTAGAATATGGACTTTTTGATATAAACGAGTCTGAATCAATAGAGAAACTCAGAATCAGAAGAAGAAAAATTATGAAATGTGTACGTGTGTGTGAACTTGGCTGTGCCGCGCAGATCGTGACCCATCAATGGTCCTGCCGGAAGACCAGCGCTGACTCCTGAGTCAGCACCATGCTGAGGCGGGACCATTTCATGGTAAACTTTGAAAATTGTAAAACTTTTTTAACATTTTGTCTGTTTGCCATGAATAAAGCTTTTCTATTTCTATTTCTATTTAAAAATGTGTCCCCAAATTTACATAGTAACTCTCGATGTCGGGTTTTTACCTATTTACATAAATGTATACTTATGCAAAGCACGCAAAGTAACAAATCTGTTGTCTGGGAACACTTTTTTGCTTTGACAATCAATAATTGATTCTTGAGTCGAATGAGCACAAAAAGTCCATATTCTGAGAATAAAATGAAGTTGAGTATTTTTTTAACCTCCCAAATTTCGTACTTAAGTTTTTTTAAACCCTGCGGTACGAGCCGAATTTTGAACCCAGTAGATTGAAACTTGAATTTAAATTGAACTCTATTCCCTTGTAATAATGGTTACGCCTCGCAACCAGAGTTACCAAAAGGAATTGAGTGGATATGGATATACATAGATGGTTAAGCGCATTATTGGTTTTGTCACAGATCAAAGAATACTAGACAGAACTAAAATCAGTTCATTGGAATTGAATAGGATAAAACTCACCGGCATAAGCTATTATAATTTCCAACCGCCGAAATGAAAAATTGATCATACCGGGCGGGATTTAAATATATAAATAACTCCCGCCCGGGTACGAAAACCGGTCGTGCCTATGCATCGCAAGGTGTGCAATTAGCGACCCACTACGGCTCAACTCTCTTCTGGCTCCAGTGCGTGATGGCAAGCAGACACCGTAGCCTACGGACACTTGCGACTCAAGAAGAATCACAAGCGCTTTGCCGACCCTTTATTGACTTGAGGATTCGTTGTGTTGAAAGCTAGGTAATATGCAGGTCCCTCTCAACACAGCGCATCCTCGGGGGGTCTGGCGACCTTACTTACCACCAGGAACAACACCACATACTAAGATCAAGTCGTGTGTAGATATACAAGTCGTCGAGGTTAAAGCAATTTCAATACATTTAATTTAACTTATTAATGTTAAATAAATTATGAAGCAGGAAACGCATTAGTGCTCACAGCAAATTTGAATTTTAAATTAAATTTTAACACCTTACAATTTAAAGTGTTTTTAGTACGTATTTCGTGTATATACATTTGTTTGAATATATACTGATAACGTTTATGGAGGCACTGCATAATGACATTTGGCTTATAGTTGGAATGGCCCAACGTTACTGGGCAAATAGCGTCACCTTACAAAATATCGCAGCCATAATAACAATACTCTTTGCTCTTTAGGTATGTTGTGGTGAATTGGGGATTAAGGTAGTCAGAACTCACAAAATCAAAATCCCGAACTCCTCCTCTTATTAAGGTAATTACAGCCTACAAAATTTTGTGCCCATCATGCTCGCTAGTACACTCGCGGCCAAAGAATACGGGTCGGTAAAATACAGTCATATATTCCTAAAATAATACAAGGTTGTACAGTTTTTTAATTCTGTCATAATCTTTATTTAATTTTACATTTAAAATGCAACATAACGTTACCAGGTTTAAATCGGGCTCGTAAAAATCCATGAAAAAAACGACGTTAACCGGGCGAGATATCACAAAAAGCGTCATTATTGGATATTGATATTTTATGATAGGATCCCGGAAATTACTTATATAAATAGTTGGGTTGGGTGGTGGTTGGTAACAATATATAATGTAACTATAAAAAAACATTATTGCGGTTATTAAATTCAGGATGGCCCAAAATTTTTGCCCGATATGCCCGCGTAGGGTAGGGCCTCCGATTTAGGTCGTCCATCAAAAGCAACTTGTCCATCAAAAGCAGCTTTTATGGAGTCGGCGCGCACCCCACTAGAGTCAAAGGAATTCGAACCCTCCATACAGAGGTTTATCATTTATTTACGAACCCTGAGATCTTCGAGAAGATAATTACGGTTGCCAGTTTTTGTTGGGTAACGGTGGGTACTCCCTATGGCCGTGGTGCAACTTCGACCCCCCTTTGTCAAGTGAGTGGGCAACTTGACTGTTAGAAGTTCTCAAGCCGCCCGAAGGTCTTTAACTTAGCTTAACGACTGCTGTCGAGACAGCAGCTGGGATCAACGGCTTAACGTGCCTTCCAAAGCACGAGAGTTAGTAACCACTCAAAGCGGTCACCCATCCAAGAACTGACCTGCGCCCACATCGCTTAACCTCGCATACCGCACGCGGTAGGCGGGTGCCGCTGGGCTACGAGCGCTCATACAGAGGTTAGATTTCATGTTTGAATGGGTCGCGGGCAGCCGGTCGGCTGCCGTCAGCTCTGCCGCTGCCGTTCGAATACGAAGTCTAGCTTCTGTATGAAGGGTTTGGATTCCTTTGACTCTGGTGGCGTGCGCGCCGACTCCGGCCGTTTGGTGTGACGTGCATTACCCGGCGCTTCTGCATAAATCTAGTTTGCTTGACACCTTAATATCGAAAACTATTATTCGGCTCTGTTATTGTAATAATTATACCTAGTAAACTATGTTTAGAATTTTCTCTCGCTATGATTACTTTAGTCTCTGAGAGGAAAGAGGTAAGTAAATAAATTATAGCAAAATTAATTAAGTGTTTCGTGGTTTGAATTTAAGACTCACGAAAGTTTAAATTAAAGTAAATTCCCGGGTATGTCCTAAAACTACGACCAAGACCACCGGGGGATGGGCAGCAGCATCCCTGGAGTGCGGCGGAGATACTGCGATCGCCAACCCGCATGCCAAGCGTGGCGATTATGGCAAATACCCCCCGTGAATTTGGGGGAGGCCTATGTCCAGCAGTGGACGTCCTTTGGCTGATATGGTGGTGGTGGTTAAATAAAGATTTCATTTAATTTAGTTTATACATATAATTAATTGTAATAAAATCAAGTGGAAGAGTGAGAGAGTGTTCTCAACATAAGTATACCTATTATCGATATTATACTTAAAAGAGACACTATTACATGTAACTTGTAACTAAACCCAGAATATATTTTTTGTCCCGTCAATCACTGGGACCTTCATCATCATCATGTCAGCCGAAGGACGTCCACTGCTGGACATAGGCCTCCCCCAAAGACTTTCACAATGACGGGTCCTGCGCCACCCGCATCCAGTGGATACCCGCTACCCTTACCCACTGGGACCTTCCATTATAATATTAGAGGAGGATAATGTTTTACACAAATCGACCTCGTCCCAAACTAAGCAAAGCTTGTACTATGGGTACTAGACGACGATATACATACTTATATAGATAAATACATACTTAAATACATAGAAAACATCCAAGACCCAAGAACAAATATCCGTGAAAAATGCACAAATAAATGCCCTGGCCGGGATTCGAACCCGGGACCTCTAGCTTCGGAGGCAGAGTCACTACCAACTAGGCAAACAGGTCGTCGATTATACTTAAAAGAGACACTATTACATGTAACTTGTAACTAAACCCGGAATATATTTTTGTCCCGTCAATCACTGGGACCTTCATCATCATCATGTTAGCCGAAGGACGTCCACTGCTGGACATAGGCCTCCCCCAAAGACTTTCACAATGACGGGTCCTGCGCCACCCGCATCCAGTGGATACCCGCTACCCTTACCCACTGGGACCTTCCATTATAATATTAGAGGAGGATAATGTTTTACACAAATCGAACTAGTCCCATAGTAAGCTCAATAAGGCTTGTGTTATGGGTACTAGACGACGATATATTATTTAATAGATGTTATACTTAAATACATAGTTTGATTTGTGTTAATTTATTCCCTAATATTTATTAATTTATTGTATTAAGTAATATATTTTAAGGAGCTTTATTATGTATATGGTATAAACTATTAACACGAACAACCTACCTCAGTCCCCCTTATCAAAGCTGGAACTTCACAACACAACACTGCAATATTTCAAAGTCCGCGGACCATCTAAATACTACAGGCGAGTACTAACGACAGTACTACAGTAATGTACTGTCGATTTACTCGACGCGAGCGTACTGGCGTGCGCAAGCGCAGCCTTGCTTTAAAAACTACTACTATCCCCACCTGCGAAATTTGTAGGCAGTGTTTAATATATAATTGTTTTTAAGTATTTATCATGTCATCAGGACACATACCTGTGTCACGAAACAGTAGTACAAAAAACATTTTTGCATAACCAAGAAATAAAACGTCATGAATGCCTAAACAAATTTTTGTATTTAGCAGTTACGCTGCTAACGAACATTACCTATTTCAAATTAAATTGTAAATTTTGTAAATTTAGTGTCACGAGCAGGATCTAAAGCGTTGTAAGAGGGAACCAGTGAAGAATTTCATGTCTGAGCTTGATTAGTTCCGATAGCTCAGTGGTTACAGCGATTGGCCGAGTATGCCAGATGTTGCAGGTTCGAATCCTGCTCGGAGAACTAAATTTTTCCCTTTAATTTGAAATCATGAATACGTACTCGGAAAAACATTACGTATTTTAAGATTTTTAAATAGGTAAATAATAAAGATGAGAATAAGGATTCAAAGAGATAAATAAGTAAGTAATAAATATTGGGGCACCGGGTACTAAACCGGACCCGGGTATGTCCTTAAACTACGACCAAGACCACCGGGGAATGGGCAGCAGCATTCCTAGAGTGCGGTGGAGATACTGCGATCGCCAACCCGCATGCCAAGCGTGGCGATTATGGCATTTACCCCCCATGAAATAGGGGGAGGCCTATGTCCAGCAGTGGACGTCCTAGGGCTGATGTGGTGGGTATTAAAGCAGGGGCTTTGTTCTAAAACTACGATCAGGACTACCGTGGGATGGGCAGCAGCATCCCTGGAGGGCGGTGGAGATACCGCGATCGCTAACCCGCATGCCAAGCGTGGCGATTATGGCATTTACATGAAATTGGGGGATGCCTATGTCCAGCAGTGGAGGTCCATGTGTTATTTGGTAAAATATTGGGGAACGATCTTACACAAATAGACCTGCTCTACCTAATACTAGTACCAACTACGAATAAGCCAAAGTGCTCGTCAAAATGGAACTAGTGACGTCACTTTTTTGTATTTCCCTGAAAGCTGCATATTTAGCAGAGCTTTGTTGACGTTTCATTGAAATTTGGCTGTTAATTTGACTATCAGTCGTCATCCTTATTATAGATGTGCCATTGGTAATATTCCCATAATAACCACTGGTGCCTCCGTGAGAAATGCGACATGTAGAGGAGAACATCCGGACAGGCATACGAAAACAATTTTTTTTTCAAATTTAAATATTTTCAAAAATGGCTCCGACAAACATAACTATATAATTATAGAACCTGCTCACAAGATTTCACAAGAAATTAAATTACGATATATTTTTTTATATTTTTTCAAATTTCAATATTTCAAAAATCTGACTCAACAATAAAATGCTATATAACATTCCTGATGAGAAATGCGACCTGTAGAGAACATCCGGAAAGAAACAAGAAAAACAAATATGTTTCTCAAATTTCAAAATTTCCATAAACTGACTCGACAAAAAAATCTATTTAATTATCGAACCTGCTCACAAAATTTCACGAGAATCGGTTGAGAAATGTGACCTGTAGAGGAGAACATCCGGACAGACAGACAGACATAAAGAATTTTTGTCGAAACCTGAAACGGAGACGCTTCGCTCGCTTCGCTCGCTCGGTCAATAATTCATTTATTTCGTCAACATAGGTATAAAATAAAGGTCTTGGTAAATACAGTTACGGCTATGCCGCGATTTCTGGCAAAAGAAATATAAAACGTTTGTTTAGTAAACTTAGAATTTAAAATATATTCCGATACATGTTACAGTAATAAAAAAAAAATCAGAAGAATATATCCTATCCCAGCGATGTTCCCACTTTAATTATTGCCGATAATGCCGATATTATTTGTTTTTGTTTATACTCGAAGAATATGCAATTAATTGTGTATAACTGTGAAATACCTACCTATTTACGTATATAGCAATTGTCCATCAGTTTGTATTTCTTTTTAATATTGGTTATTCTTCTGCTGCTGCTTCTGTATCATCAACGTTCATAATTGTATCTTTAAGGAAATTAGCTTTATTTTATAATAAATTAGTTTGGATACAAATTTGGAAAAAAATAAGTCATTAATGTCATTATGAAAGAATGTTTGTTTCTGAGTAATGAATTTTCTCAGAGAAGTTATTCGTCGGAGAACCAAGGTTACCGACATAGCTCAGCGAATTAGTAGGAACGCTGAAGTGGCAGTGGGCAGGTACACTAGAGTTTAACAAAAATAATACAAAAAATTTAAACGTATAGCTTTATCAAAAAATGGGTAAAGAAAGCACACATTCTTTTTAAACGAGATTTCAAAGGATACCCCACACGATGAGTTTTGAAAAAAAAAATTGCATCCCCACCTTTAAGGTAGGGAAGGTACCCCAAAAAAATTTTTTTTTTAAATATTGTTTTTGGCATTTTGTCGGCGGGATTGATATGTATACTTATGCCAAATTACAGATTTCCAGTGGTAACGGTTGCTAAGCTATGCCGACTTGCTCGCACAACGTATTTAATTTTCTCATTTATCACGTAGGTACATACGAGAATGTACTCGTATATTTTTCAGCGAGGAAATGACGCTAGCATCCTCGGTATAATGCCTCAAGGACCGGTTTTGACAAGCTTTTATTTAGTTTCACCTGTCCCGTTGTCTGTCTGTCGGTCTGTAATCAAATCTTGCAAGTTAAATTTTGATCCACTTCCCGGTTTCCGATTGAGCTGAAATTTTGCATGCATGTATAAATCAGATGACATAGAGCTGATCTGATGATGGAGACAGAAGGCGGTCATTTTGTGACAAATAAGGCGATTATTTTTATGACAATCTACCTATTGTAAGATACTTCCTGGTATCAATGTTGTTTTATTTATTTATACTCGATTTGACATTTTGGATTTTTCAATTAATTAATTATGTATTTTCTAAGGATATTTACTATTGTATATTCTTAATTATTAAAAATTATTGTTATTTTTCATTATTGTAACGCAAATGGTTGCGTCTAACGATCAATATACAATATGTAGTAGAAGCAAAAAAATGTTATATGAGAATTGTATAGTGTGATTAATATAACTAAACTAAACATAGCAATTCCTAAACTACACAAGATAACCCATCGTGATTGGGCTCATTTGAACCGACACAACAAGTAGTTTATGATTGTGGAAAAAACTACAGTCGGCAATAAATGCTTGTACCAAAACTGTCATTTTTGACCGAAAACTTATTTAGTTTTCATTTATTTCAGAATATTTTTACCAGCTTTTATTTAACTTGCACTGTTCGTATGTAATTAAATTAAGTATAATATATCCAGAATATCAGTAACATTAAATTTGAACCTTAATACTATGACGATACCGGTTGTTTTTCAATATGAATGTTGTACTGGCACGTGCTAACTAGGTAGCTAGCGGCTTTGCGATAATAGAGACAATGGCCTTCGTTTGAAAGATTAAGGCTCGAAGCGAAAAATTCACCTGGGAAGAGCCGTACTATACTTATGTTAGTTGTCATCAAAACTTTCAATCCTTTTTTTCAGCCACTTGCCGATGTATCCGGTATTAAACTGAAATTTGGCATACTTATGTAAGTTAGGTGACTATACAATATTATGGTACCAACGAGCTGATCTGATGATGGAGACAGACGGTAACCAACTGGCCATCGCAACTCCTAAACTACACGAGATAAACTTGGAACTCTCTCAATGAGTAGTTGATTTCAATAAAAGCTCGTACAAAAAATATATTTTATTTACAGACATTTTTGTTAATTATTCTTGTATGTACTTGTAAATAATGCTCAACTTAATGTAGTTTCGATTTAAGCCAATTTATTTAAATTAATTATTTGACAATCACAAATCGTCTATATTAAAATCGACAAAGAAGAAACTTTTGCTTGAGCATGTTATTGACCAAGTGCGAGGCGAAGCGTTTCCCTTTCAACTATGGCAAAAACCACCTATGGCCACCTATGGCCACCTATGGCTATGTACCTATAGGTAAAAAAATATATATTTTGTTTGTATTACCTACACATTTTAAATATTAAATGTCTATTCGAACACGCTACCACTACATACAACAGGTCCTTTTCTTATACGTTTTTTAACTATATTTCTATTCAGCTGTTCTCCTCTCGTGGTCGCGTTTCTCAACCGATTCTTGTAAAATTTTGAAAAACAGGGTCGTTCATTATATGCTTATTTTATGAATTGCGATTTTTTTGTAATCTTGGGGGTTGATAACTTCAAATAATTCACTCGCTAGGTTTACATGCTCACACGGCCAATATGTAAATACTTCAGTATGCTTAAAATGACGCACTAGACATTCACAAGTGCGTAAACCAAATCCCTTTACTTTTAACTGTTTGAAGGTAAGAAAGGGCGTCATGCGCGTTACTTTCCGTTAGTATGAAAACTAGCCTTCCGCGCAGACTGCTGCGACTGCTGACGGCATTTGAAGTTTGTCTAGACACGCGGTAGCGTGTCCAGCCAAGTTCACCCCAGGAACTCGCGAGCCGCAGCCGTGTGTTATTTTAACATGAACCATTTGGAGCCACTTTTGACCCCCAATAACTCGAAATCCCACCAAATCCATCCAATCGAATCCGATTTAATTAACATAAACAATAAATATATCTTATCTTATCTTAAAAAAATGAAATTTGGTATATGTATTAGGATCCTTTAGAACAACTAAAACCCCAAATTTTATATATATATTTAATATTGAAGTCCAAAACGGCATTTTTACCACTGACTGACGTGACTGACTTGCCAAGTTAAGGCTCAAAATGCATTAAGCCGCTATAAATTAGTTTTACTTAATTTATGTTAATCTACGGAACTTGGCACCCATTTAGATCTCAATTCTTTTATCAATGAAGACAACCAAGCATCGCATATTCTTGACATTGAACTAGGCTCCCATTTTCACATTTATGTTTTTGATGGGATTTTTACCCACGACGGAACGGAGAAGGTATATGCGTTTAGGGTGAGAGGTTGTTTGTTTGTTTGTTTATTTGTTTGTGTGTGCACCTCAATATCTCCAAAACGGCTTGACCGATTTGAATACGGTTTTCTGCAATGGGTTTGTGGTTCATTCGGGACGAACCCCCAATAAATGTTACAACCATAACTCGCCAGGGGGCGCTCCAGTTAGCATTTATCTCTTGAAAGTGCGTTTGAGCGCATTTTCTCCAGGACTCTGCTTGACCAGCATAGAAGATTTCTATAGCGCTTGGTAAGGAGTACTTGTACTTGAAATCCGAGGATCATGATGGAGCAGTAAAAAATAGTAGGGAATTGTAAAGGGGTTAGATATTTTTTGTGTCTGTTTTTGGGCGCTATTGTTTATGTTTGCTTAGCAGCCGTTGTAAACGAACTTCTGAGTGTCTAATGCTGGAGTATAACAACATCACACAGAACCCTTCGAAGGCATGTAGCTACTTGATAGTGTTTGGGCGCTTTTCATCGTGTTTGCTGAGTAGCTTCTGTATATGATCTGCTGAGGGTCTGATGATGGATCCAAACAATATTGCAGGGAATCTTGTTCAGGATATTATTTAGTGAACCGTGTTTTGACTCTTTTCATAGTATTTATTGAGAAGCCTCTTCACCTAAACTGCTGAAGGCCTGATGATAGTATTTATTGAGAAGCCTCTTCACCTAAACTGCTGAAGGCCTGATGATAGAACAGAACAGCACTCTAGGGAACTTTGCGAAGGCACATATGTGTATTACCGTGTTGTGATTATTTTGATAGTGTTTTCTCGGTATCTTTTGTGCATGAGCTGCTGAGGACTTTATGGTATGATGAAACAGAATAACATATTAAGGAACTTTGTGAAGGTTCATTGATAGAATACTGTAATACGGCTCTTCTAAAGGTGTTTAGTGAGTAGCTCCTCTACAAGGACTGCTAAAAACAGAATTTTTGCTTTTTATACCCACAACGGAAGAGCAGGTGTAAGCGATGTGTCCCCCAAATAGGTCAGCCGATTTAAAAATATGATTTAAGTATTATTATATGACGTAAATATGCCACGGGGCACATGTGACAATTGATGAAGTGAAACTGCTGATGATGATCAGAACAGAACTCTTCAATGACGAAAAGTTCATGTTTAGCGATGTGTCCTCCTAGCTGTGTTTGTTAAGCAAGTTTTATTTTCACGATTAGTTTTTGTCATGCTCGAGTTCTGATGATGGGATCCATGAGGAATCGAGGGAACTCCTCAAATGTGAAAGGCACACATATAATGATTTTAGTATTTTCATGAACTAATCAAGCATTTACATTCAAAAAGGTGACATTTGATGAAGTGGAATAGCTGATGATGATCAGTACGAAACTCTTCAACGACGCATAGTTCACGTTTGGCAAATGTCCCCTTTGCTGTGTTTGTTAGGCAAGTTAGATTTTCAAGACAATCTTTGTCAAGCTCGAGTTCTGATGATGGGATCCTTGAGGAGTCGAGGGAACTCCTCAAATGTAAAAGGCATACATATAGTGATTTTAGTATTTTCATAAACAAATCAAGCATTTACATTTAAGAGGGCGCAGTACGTTCGGTTCTCCATACAAACGTATTTATGCTCTCATTTTAAAACGCCATGCTAGAATAACATGAAACTTTGTATACACAATGGGATCCGGCATATCTAGGTCGGAAAGACGGTCATACAAGCCGTAAAAAATCACAAAAACCGCTATATTTTTTTTCTTTTACAATTTCTAGCAACAGGAACTAATTTTCGACCTACATATGTCGGATCCCATTGTGTATACAAAGTTTCATGTTATTCTAGCATGGCGTTTTAAAATGAGAGCGTAAATACGTTTGTATGGAGAACCGAACGTACTGCGCACTATTAAATAAGTGACATTTGATGAAGTGGAACTGCTGATGATGATCAAAACAGAACTCTTCAACGACGCATAGTTCACATTTGGCGATTTGTTCTCTTCGTTATGTTTGTCAAGCAAGCTAGGTTTTCAAGATACATTTTTATCAAGCTTGAGTTCTGATGGAGGATTCCATGAGAAATTGAGGGTACTTAGTCTTCTACCATTATAAACATACTTATAGGCCTTATAGCCATTTTATTTTGATTTCATTGTATGGAATCTAAGAGTGCACGAGCTAAGCATAATAATCTTTCACCGGCCTCGGGACCATTGAAGTCGGTTTTTTTTCTTAAAAAATATTTTTAATTTGGTATACTGGTGTCACTCTCACAGTAAATACAAATCTAACGACAGCTCTCAAGCTAAAATCCATCGAGCCGTTCGGGCTGCAGAGCGTGCCAAACAATTATACATACATACATACGAGGGGCGGCTGAGAAATAATCTACCTAACAATGAAACAAAAGACTGTCGTAGCAAATTTTTATTTATTTTTCTATATAGTCCTCTGCTAATAAAATACACTTATTACATTCTTCAAATATTGAATTTAAGCCATTAAAAAAATTCTTTCGGTTTGTCCTCAAAAAAGTCAGCCTTCATTTCCTCATCGGTCATAAACCTTCGTCCCCTGAGGTCTTTCTTGAGAAGTCTAAACAGAAAATAGTCACAGGGGGCTAGTTCTGAACTAAAAGGGGGATGGTAAATGGTTTAGAAGCCATTGTCTTTAATTGCTAGCTTCCTTGTTCGGGCGGTATGCACTGCTGCGTTATCGTGCAAAATCAGAATTCCTTTGCTCCTTTTTCTTTTATTGTCTCTCTTAGTTGATATAGTAAGTTTGAGTAATAATCAGCATTTATTGTAGTTTTCTTCGGTAAATAATCTATGAGCAAAATCCCTTCTGTGTCCCAAAAGGTTGTAGCCATAAGTTTACCTGCCGATGGACAGACCTTGAATTTCCAAGGCGGCTACTCATCCTTAAATTTCCACTGTAACGACTCTTGCTTACTTTCCGGGTCCCCCATGTCACAATTCTAGAAATTATTTCTTCCTCTTTCCCTCGACTCATGTCCAAAAACTCTTCGCAACATTTGACACGCCTCTCCATGTCAAATGCAGTCAACATTCTGGGGACCCAACGTGCACTAACCTTGGACATGTTCAAATGCTCATGAATTATTTCGTTGACTCGCTCTTTATTGACGCCCACATCTCTAGCTATCTCCCACTGCTTCACTCGTCGGTCCTCTAATATAATTTTTTTCACCCTGGCTACATTTTCATCGGTGACGGCCGAAACTGGTCTTACGCTACGAGGATCATCATTCAGGCTCTCACGACCTAATTTAAACTGCCTTGACCAAAACTTTATGACAAATTCAGAAGAACACGAACTGCCAAACACACGTAACATACGCTGTCTAATCTCCAAAGGCGTATTCCCTTCTTTAGTCAGAAACTTAATCAGCGCACGCTGCTCGATTTTATCCATTTTCACTTTTTCTACCGACATGTTCGAAACAATTGTAGGAGACAAATAAACGTGACGCAATAAACAAATGAATGTAATACATTTTGAAAATAGAATAACAAACGAATATAAATCCATACCAGCCAGCATTATTTTTGTATATATTTCTGACCAAGGAGGTTACTTTTTTTCAGCCGCCCCTCGTACATAATCTCGAAAAACATAACCCTCCTTCTGGCGCAGTCGGGTAAAAATTATTCTCCCAAAATGAATAGTAAATTCTACAGTATAATTTGGCGACAATGGCGGAATGTTTTTTTTTATAAACTGCTTTGTAACATGTAAAGACACCGCGAATAAACCTAATACTTATATGTATACATATTTTCCCTAGGGGCTAAATTTACTTTAGCCCCGCTTGGTATGACAATTTTTTCGAACATGAGAAGTGAAACTATATTTGTGGACAGTTTTACACAAATCGATCTAGTCATAAACTAAGCTATGGTAGGCGCATAAAATTAACAAAACCTGGACATAATTCTATAACTGTAATTTTCTTTTTCCATGATTTAAAGTATTGTTAGTTATACTTAAAATAAAAAGAATTAAACATTTTAAGGTTCCGCGTCATTGTTAAAATAATAAAAAAAATGTTTTTTCACATTTTGATTTCTTAAGTTAGCCATAATAAATAACTTTGTAAGAGTACCTGTATTACGATAAGAAAAAATATCATTTAATTAATTGTCGTGAATATTTTTGTTTAATATGTTTCTAATAGTAGTAATAAAATGTTGACGGGTTTAATTTAATACTTTTGACGTAGTTATGTATTTGGTTTTTAAAAATTACCGTTATTTGTGACTTTAGAGATCTCCAAAGAGAAGCCGTTTAATTTTTAATAAATTATCACTATATTTGCAGATCTCTGCATAACTACGTCAAAAGTGTTTTTATTGATGCCGCCAACATTTTATTAGTACCTACTATAAGAAACATAATAAACAAAAAATATTCACGATAAATGATTAAATTATATTTTTTCTTATCATAATACAGGTACCTTTACAAAGTTATTTATTATGGCTTACTTACGAAATCAAAATGTGTTAAAACATTAGATTTTTGTTTTTTTAACATTGATGCGGAGCCTTAAAATGTTAAATCTTTTTATTTCAAGTATAAGTAACAATACTGTAAATCATAGAAAAAGAAAATTACAGTTGTCGAATTATGTCCAGGTTTTGCTAATTTTATGCGCTAATTTTATTTTTTATGGGTATTTAGCGAACGGCAAACTCAAAGATGATCGAATATGATGCCTTTTGTTTAATAAAAAAATACCTATGCAAAAAGCCAAAATTTTTTTTAGTGCCTAATTTAGTTTAAGTTAATTTTTGTAGGGCCATTATTTCTTGCTGGGCGTTAAGCTTCTACTGATTCTAATAGAAATTCCCGTGTGTTTGAGACATATTTAATATAGCTGTGGCCCGCGACTTCATCCGCGTTTTCGCTCCTATTGGTCGCATCGTTATGTTATACCTCTATAGCCTAAAGCCCTTATTCAATTTATTCAATTCAATTTATTCAATTTATTCAACATTTTAAGTCAAGTGCATTACAGAAGATGTTAGGTATAGGTAGGTGGTAGGTACATGACACCCTGATAGGGCACATAATGTTTACTATGTGCATGCTTACATAGTTCAATAAAAAAAAAGCAGAATTAAATGTGATTAATAAGTAGGTACAACATGCATACGAAAACTATTTAAATTTTAATTACAATGTCAGGTTTTGTTACAATTAAATTCACATCAATTTAAAAACTCCTAAGCAGTATTACAATTAATTTATGCCAATTTTCGGAAAATACAATATTTGAGAGTAGAGTAGAATTAAAGTAAAATTTCATAATAATGATAATGTACAAAATACAGGATTAAATCACAATAATCATAATGTACAAAACTTGACATCTTACAATGTATCATCATTTAAATAATCGCTAATGGAATAGTAACGCCTTCCTCGATAAGTGGACTATCCAACACAAAAATTATGTTTCAATTCGAACCAGTAGTTCCTGAGATTAGCGCGTTCAAACAAACAAACAAACTCTTCAGCTTAATAATATTAATATAGACTAGCTGTTGCCCGCGACTTCGTGCGCGTCTTCGCTCTTATTGGTTGCAGCGTGACGTTATATAGCCTTAAGCCTTCCTCGATAAATGGACTATCCAACACAAAAAGAATTTTTCAATTCGAACCAGTAGTTCCTGAGATTAGCGCGTTCAAACAAACAAACAAACTCTTCAGCTTTATAATATTACTAGATGAAAGCCCGGCTTCGCTCGGGTGAAATAAATAAGAAAGAAATAAAGTAAACATTTATTCGTGACAGTTACGCAAACGACGAAAGTAATAGTGTACAAAAATGTATAAAATAAAAACTTTACAACAACGGATTATGATGAAACTTCGTATAGAAATATAGTCTGTAGTCTGGATTAACATATGGAATAGGGAGTAAAAGATTACGCTGACGACGTCACGGGCAAAGGCTAGTATCTTTGCAAGTTAATTCTAAGCATTTTTATAAGGGTAGTATTTAAAGGCACATAAAAATTTTGACACCGTAATCAGTACTGATTTGTATAGCTAAAATACTAATCGTTCAATAAAATTCAGTTCAGATGTGCAATTGTTAAATATTGATGTGCCAGTCAGTATTTTTGGTGCGAAGTCAGAGCTGCTAACGCGAACGAAAACAAATGAAGTTTGTGTATCTCCCTCTCTGTCGAACTTGCAAAATCGAGCGACACAGAGGGAAATACATGTTGTTCGTTCGTTTTCGTTTCGCGGTAGAGCTCTCTGTTCTCTGCCAAATTCTATTAAGTGGGGCCCTTTCCACTCAATATTATGTGTCAATATTATCGCGATTTTTAAAATTGTATGGGGTCTGTTACACGCTTAATATTATCACAATACTGGTGTGTCAATATTATCGTGGTTTTCAAAATCGTATGGATTTTTCTTCAATATTCATTACACGTGATACGGATCGTGATATGAGTATATCACGTGATAATAAGAACCATGTAACAGGCCCCTATGGATGTTGCTTCAATATTCAGTGTTTGGCGTGATAATAATAACAATTGGTAATATTTTCTACAATGAATTGAAGCTATTTAACAACTTGTTCCGTTTTGCCAAAGGTATTTCACATTCCGATACGCGCACCATCCAGGAATAGGAGCCGTCAGACCAGAGGGCCTACCGCGATCTGAAAACGAAGTAATTCCCTCCCCGCGCTCGAATATGCAAGTGCGACAGAGAGGCATATATATTTAGTTTTCGGTTGGTAGCACCTTAGTCCGAGCGCGGCGGAAGGTCGAAGAAAGTCAAAGAACATTCCGTGTGTTGTCTGTCACACATATAATTTTTTAAGTTCCCATCGACCTATGAACTTGAAATTAGACCAAAGACTTCCCATAGACCAAAAATATCAATATATTGATAAATTACATTTGTTTTTTAGTTGTACGGAACCCTCAGTGTGCGACTGCGACGCACTTGGCTGGTTTTTATTACATTTTGAATTTTATTTCTCTTATAGTAAAATACCCTATTCGTTTTAAAGTTAACGCCTGAGGGCCTACTGCGAACCAAAAACGAACTATCTTCCTCTCTGTCGTTCGAATATACATGTGCGAGAGAGAGACAGATACTTCGTTTTCGGTTCGCGGTAGTGCCTCTAACGTCCGAGCGCGGCGAACGGCATGAGCTTGGGGTCTACTCCGAAATTCAAAATCCTAACTTCGTATGGTGCCGTCCCTTTCACTCTCTTGTCATAGACTATATGAGTGAAAGGGACGGCACCATACGAATTTCGGAGTAGACCCCCAGTACCACTAAGTTATAAAATAGAGCGAGATAGGGATAGAATTTTGCTAGACGTTTAAAAGCCATAAGTCACCTAGTAGTTTGTCACAACAAAATAGAAACGCAGCTTTAAGATGGCGGACAGACTCAGCAAACATTCAAGTGGTGTCCTTTACACGATTAATATTATCACAATACTGGGGTGTCAATATTATCGAAGTTTTCAAATTTCTATGGATTCTGCTTCAATATTCACGTGATACTTATCGTGATATGAATGTATCACGTGATAATAATAACCATGTAACAGGCCCCATACATTCGCTTTGAAGGCGGTTGTTGTGACAATCAGCCTAGCTAGCACGATAGATTATACCGTTACGTTTTATGTGACGTTTTAATACATTTCGCCCGTTTAACGTGACGGTATAAGTTATCGTGCTAGCTAGGCTGATAGGTGTATAGAACGCTTGAAAACTACAAAAACAAAACGCTGCAAACGCGGCTAGCCGAATTCACACAATGGGCGATGATGGCCCATCACCCAGAACGCAGCCCAGCAACCTGGCAAACACACCGGAAGCAAACATAGTTTACAATTTCCGAACGTACCCAACCCGACGCTGTCAACCAACGAATTTAATATGGCCGACCTTTTGTCATAAAATTAACACTTTTTAATGCAAAATACGCGACAATCCGAATTTTGCGGATACATATGTTCAACTCCAAAATCGTTATTTTTATACGTTCTTCAATTTGAGACAGGTCTCGTTCGGGTCTACCGTACCCCTGCACGAAATTATTAATATAGAAGTATAGATAATGAAACAGGTCACTCACGTCTACCGAAGGATAAGGAGCCCTTGAACACCCCTGGTTTTTACATGATCCCCTGCTCCTGTGGCAAGAATTACACAGGAGATACAGGCTGGAACATTTCCACTAGATTGTCTGAACACATACGTAATATGAAAAAACGTGATGCTCGGGGGTCTGCAGTTGCGGAGCATTCACTGGATTATTCGAGCCCATCACATTATATTCGGTTCGATAAGGTAACCGTATTAGCGAGGGAAAAGTTTTTTGTACCGCGCAAAGTGCGGGAGGCTATCGAAATTGGTCGTTTTCCGAATTTTAATCGTGATTGTGAGCTGTACCACCCAGCTGGAAAACAGTGTGGAATACTACGTCTGTGAAGAGTGTGGATGTGACGTTGTGAGTGTTGTGTGTAGCTCGGCATTGAACAATTGTGAAGAAAACGAGGGTAGATTCTCGCAGATTTCGTGCAGACGCTGCCCAATCTCCCTGACGAAAATTTTGGCCTCTGAGCCCCAACTGCTAGTTGTTTCAACCGCCAGAGGGACAAACAAGTAATTTGTGAGGACGGCGTATTTGTCTCGCTTTTTCAAAGCCGCCGCTTCTGCAGCCGCTCCCGCAGCCCTCATTGTGCGACCAAGGTGTGACGCCGCAAAAGTGCTGACATACGTGGCGTCCCAAAGTAGGCACTTAACATTCTTCCATGGTACCAAAGCTAAACCATCGGGCCTCTTGCCGTCCGATCTGCTGAGGCCCGATGGTTCCAGTACGCAAGGAATATTGGCAGAAGTCAATGCCCTTCGAACTATGTAGTTAAGCGCGTGGTGACGAGAAAAAACCGCCCCCAAACTGTTTTTAAAGCAAGAAGTAGTGTTCCTTAAATGTTTTCTTTAATTCCATTGTCTACGATTATAATGAAAACAAATTAAAAAGTTGTATATATTATATACAGCATGTGTTACTTTCATGAGTTTGAGCACAAAATCAAGCAAAGGTATTATTGCAATTTCTTTAAAAGTAAAGTTAGAGGATAGATAATAGTGTGATAGTGAATATTTTTTGCATTAATTGCTTGACTCATCTCTTGGCAGGGCTCTGTAAGCCTCGCCGTACCAACCACCTCGTCAGCCATCCCTTTACTTTCCGCGTCTCGGCAATAATGTAGACGGTAACTATAACTACTGTTAAGTTTATTAACTCCTCACCAACCAATCCCGGCGATTCCCAAAGTCATGATTCATAAAAATGCCCGCTGTAGCTGGCGGCATAATCTGTGGTTTGTGTTTTATTGCCTATTCACTGTATTTTTACCGTTTATGTAGTATGTGGTAGTATTAAGGCCATGGCGTATTTGCATGATGTATTTGCAGAATACCTATATATTCGATTTATGATACTGAATGAATGCTAACTGTTATAAGTTCGTATTTACCTGAGGACCTCATGCGCACTATTGTTGTTCCAGTAGTGAAAAATAAAACTGGTGACGCTACTGACATTTCAAATTACAGGCCAATATCTCTGGCAACTATTGTAGCTAAAGTGTTGGACAGTCTGTTAGATGGTCACCTGGATCAGCACCTCCGTCTTAACGATGCGCAGTTTGGCTTCAGGCCGGGTCTGTCAACGGAAAGTGCGATTCTGTGCCTCAAACAGACTGCCCAATACTATACACAAGGAAAAACACCAGTTTTGCCTGTTACCTTGATTTGTCAAAAGCTTTCGACCTGGTATCCTATGATGTCCTTTGGGACAAGATAAGTACTCAGACGACTTTGCCCTGTGAATTTACATCTCTGATGAGGTATTGGTATAACCACCAAAAAAAATATGTCAGGTGGGCAGGGTACTTGTCCGAGGAGTACCTCGGCTCTTTAACCTGTATGTGAATGGGTTGATCGAGGAGCTCAGCAGTACCAGAGTTGGATGCCATGTTGACGGCGTGTGCGTAAATAACATCAGTTACGCGGACGACATGGTGCTGCTGAGCCCTTCGATTGGAGCCCTCAAGCGACTTTTAGCAATTTGTGAAAGTTACGCGGTGGCCCATGGACTCAAATATAATGCTAACAAAAGTGAGCTTATGGTTTTTAAGGCAGGCACCAAAACCTACACACTACCAACTATTACGTTGTTAGGTGTCCCCTTAAAACAAGTAAGCCAATTTAAATATTTGGGTCACTGGGTCACCGATGACTTAAAAGACAACGTTGACATTGAACGGGAGCGAAGATCGTTGGCCGTTCGATGCAATATGTTGGCCCGCAGGTTTGCGCGATGCACTGAAGGAGTAAAAATCACTCTCTTTAAAGCCTTTTGTGTATCTTTCTACACATGCAGCCTGTGGGTCAACTATACACAGAGGGCGTACAACGACCTTCGCGTTCAATACAATAACGCGTTCCGGGTGCTGATGGGACTGCCGCGATTTTGCAGCGCGTCCGGCATGTTTGCCGAGGCCCGCACTGATGACTTTCCTTCAGTCATGAGAAAGAGAAGTGCTGGGATCATGTCTCGGCTTCGCGGCATCGGCAGTCCCAACCGTATCCTAAGCGTGTTTATGAACCGCTGGGACAGCCCTATGCTAGCCCGGTGGACGGCAATGCACGTAGTTAAAAATAAAAATAAAATTATATAAATTTGTAATGTTATAAATAATTTCAATTTCAATTAAATTCTATTTCGTCTCATTAGCTTAGGCACTAACATTAGATTATAGGCGCAGTAATGTTAACTAACAATATGTATGGACTCATGTCTGAAATAAAATCTTATTATTATTATTATTGTATGTCTTTTCCGCTCACGGGACAATGGTGTCCCGGACCTTTGGAAGGCGTGCGCGGAGCCGAAGTACCGAGGTACCGAAGTACCAACCGAGTACCACATAGCCAACACGTAGAGGCCCTTTTGACAATTTAATGTAATGCAAGGGGTACACCGAGCGGATGCTGTCCCTGCCCGTGTCATGGGACGCACACAGAGACAGCAGCCGCCAAGGTGCACAGGGACTATTGTTGGTTGATGGAATCTAAATGAACCGGGTTATTTGGTGAGGATGATGGACTAATAACTGGGCTATTGGGTGAGACATCGGACGCCTGCCAATAAAACAGTCTCACATTTTATTTCCGGCAGACGGTGACTCGCTCCCTGCTAAGATGGGCCCCTATTAATAGCGACATATGACAATGGCCTAGGGGCAACACCGGTCAGAGAGCTGGAGGGGTAGAGCGGTGGCACTGGACTTTCAACATATAGCCAACTCGCCACTTAGGTGACCACATCTACCCTCGAGCAACAGCTCATGCGACTCCACTCTGGACGGCCGGTTAAGGCAAGCCAGAGGCGGGGGGGCCTGTCCAACCAACCAACCGATCAGTAAACGCCTGAACCCAGGCACACCCCCAGGAGCACTCAGGTACGTAGGGTCGCTGCTCCCTAACAGCTCGCCAAGCTGCCTTACGTTGACTGATTGCACTGGAAATCCAGTGGGCGATGGGGTCGTCACATCCCTACGCCTTTTATTATTATTATTATTATAAACTAATCACAGGCAAAAAAAACTTATCTTTAATTTGTGGCAGCCTTATCAGCTCCACCATACTCACGCCTGCGCGACATACCGCGCCATTGTCTAGCAACCAAAAAATAACAGTCCTGTCAGTACTGACCTAATCCCATCCGCGTGGATAAATTTATTTAATGCATTATTATTACTGTATATTTCTTATTGTATATAACTTGTAAATAAACCGTGTACATAATTCGTGCATTTATAATTTACGTTGGTTGGTAAGAGTAGCAACACACGCGCTCTTACCACCACATTGGTGACCGCCGACTCAAGAACATCGTACGTAACGGTAACGAAAATTTTAAATGTCGACTGAAAATCTGAAGGAAATGGGTGAGGATTTCGCCGACGCCACAGAAGGTCAGGTATGCAGGGTAGGCGTTAGGGTACCGCCCTTTAACATCGATGAACCCGCCCTATGGTTCTCGCAAATAGAAGCGCAGTTTGCATTGTCAAAAATAACTAGCGATGAGACGAAATTTTATTACGTGGCGGGACAGCTTGAATCACGGTACGCCTCAGAAGTAAAGGACGTAATAATTAACCCTCCCGCTGCCGATAAGTACCTGAAGCTTAAAGGCGAACTTATTAAACGTCTGTCCGCGTCGCAGGAAAAGTGAACGCGACAGCTTCTATTACACGAAGTGCTCGGTGACCGACGGCCGTCACAGTTCCTACGACATTTGCAAAATCTGGCCGGTTCAGCAGCTACTTCCGACTTCGTCAAGACCTTGTGGGCCGACCGTCTCCCTCTTAATGTCCAAACGATTATCGCTTCACAGATCGACCTGCCTTTAAACAAACTCGCCAACTTAGCAGATAGAGTGTACGAGTTAGTACCACCGACCCCTCACGCACCGCAGGTAGCTGCTCTTTCAGGTGCTGCTTCTACCTACGTGCCAGCGCCATCGGTCGCCCATTCGGCACCGGTTGTTTGCGCGCCCGTCTCGCCTACTGATGTTATGGCGCAGCAAATAAGCGAGCTTACGAAGCAAGTTGCATTACTCACTAGCCATTACAGAAGAGGACGATCTCGCTCCCGCTCACGCTCGTCGTCAAATACAAGGAGGTTCAGTCGTTCTCGAATGTCGCAACCGCCGCCAAATCATCCGCACTGTTTTTACCATTACCACTTCAGGCGCAATGCTCGCAAATGCAACCAGCCATGCAGTTTCAAAGCGGAAAACTCTCCGGGCGGTCGGAACTAGCGGCCAACGACTGCCCCACTGCATCAGGCCGTCTGTTTATAACGGATCGAACGACGAAAATAAGGTATCTTGTTGATACTGGGTCCGACCTATGCGTTTTCCCCCGATCTGCTATTAAGACGCCATGCCCACAGTCCAAGTATGACCTCATTGCTGCCAATAATACTGTCATTCATACTTACGGACCTATTCAAATATGTGTCAACCTGGGTCTACGAAGAGCTTTCCCCTGGAATTTCACTATTGCAGACGTTTCGCGACCTATTATAGGAGTGGATTTCCTCGCATATTACGACCTACTTGTTGACTGCAGGAATCAACGGTTACTAGATAACGTCACAACATTGTCAGTAGCCGCCGTACATTGCGAGCCTGCCGAAACCATATTTTCTATTAAGGCAGTAACGGGTGAGACTGAATTCCACGACATTCTACGTGAGTACCCAGCTATAACAAGACCTCCAGGAAGATATTCTCCATCAAAACACAATACTCTGCACTTCATTAGGACTACATCGGGTCCACCAGTATCCTGCAAGCCTCGTCGCCTTGATCCGATGCGCTTACTAGCAGCGAAGAAGGAGTTCGAGGATATGCTAGCATCAGGTATAGCACGACGCTCTGAGAGTCCTTGGGCCAGCCCTTTGCACTTGGTGAAGAAGAAGGACGAGACCTGGAGACCATGTGGGGATTACAGAGCACTGAATGCGAGGACAATTCACGACCGCTATCCCATTCGTCATATACAAGACTTTTCTCACCAGCTATCGGGTTGCACCATCTTCTCAACAATAGACTTAGTGAAGGCATATAACCAAATAGCTGTGAATCCAGATGACATTCCAAAGACAGCTATAACCACACCCTTCGGTCTGTTTGAATCCCCATATATGACTTTTGGCTTAAGAAATGCTGCCCAGACCTTCCAGAGGTTCATAGACGAGGTGCTGCTAGGTCTACATTTCTGCTATGGATACCTAGATGACATACTAGTATTCTCGTCATCCTTGGAACAACATAAGAGTCACCTCCGCCAGCTTTTTGAACGTTTGACTCAGTACGGCGTGTGGATCAATATCTCCAAATGCTTATTCGCCCAATCTGAAGTTACCTTCCTTGGATACAGAGTGACAGCGTCAGGTACCAAGCCATTAGAATCCAAAGTCCAAGCTATCCAGGATTACGCAGTACCGAAAACTGTTAAGGAGCTCAGGCGTTTCCTGGGTATGATTAACTTCTACCGCCGATTCATACCTAATGCTGCTCAACTTCAGGCACCGCTTCACTCTATACTCTCGGGTCCCAAGATTAAAGGATCACATCCGGTATACATGACTCCTGAGTTGCTACAGGCTTTTGAAGACTGCAAGTCATCGCTGTCTAGAGCAACACTTCTAGCTCACCCAGATCCCTCTGCTCAGCTCGCAATCTTCGCTGACGCTTCTGACTCCTCCATTGGCGCAGTTCTTCAACAACATATTGGCGAAACTTGGCAACCTTTGGCTTTCTACTCTCACAAACTCACCAAACCACAAAATAAGTACAGCCCATACGACAGAGAGCTTCTTGCAGTATACGAGGCCATCAAGTACTTCCGTCATATGGTCGAAGCCAGAGACTTCATTGTATATACCGATCATAAGCCACTTACCTTCGCTTTTTCTACGAACCGAGATAAATGCTCACCAAGGCAATTCAGATATCTTGACTTTATCTCCCAGTTCACGACCGATCTTCGATTCTTACCTGGTTCTCTCAACATTGTCGCTGACGCCTTGTCTCGCGTCGAAGAGATTACTGTCGCTATTGACTACCAGGCTCTTGCACGATCTCAGGAAACTGATCCAGAGCTGCAAGACCTGATCACCAACGGCTCTTCACTCAAGCTGAAAAAGATGCCTGCTATTGACAGTACCTTACCTGTTTTCTGCGATACTTCTACTGGACAACCTCGTCCATATATCACACCTCAGTTCCGGAAGCAAGTCTTCAACCAGCTACACCAACTGCACCATCCTGGATGCTCAGCTACTGTGCGGCTGGCCACGGAACGATTTGTTTGGCCAGGGATTCGCCGGGACTGTAGAGAGTGGGCCAGGCAGTGCTTACACTGCCAGCAAAGCAAAATCACCCGTCATACCATTTCACCACTTTCCACTTTCACCACTCCCTCCTCGAGGTTCACTCACATTCATCTCGACCTCGTAGGACCCTTAACCCCTTCATCAGATTTCAGATACTGCCTCACAGTCATCGACAGATTCACGAGATGGCCTGAGGTGTTTCCACTCAAAGATATCACCGCTGAATCCTGTGCTTCTGCTCTGGTGTCTGGTTGGTTCGCCAGATTTGGCTGTCCACTTCGGGTTACCACAGACCGTGGTCGCCAGTTTGAGAGCCAGCTCTTCAAGGCTCTGACAACCATGGTCGGTGCGCATCACTTCCGCACCACTGCTTATCACGCAGCTTCTAATGGCATGATCGAGAGGCTCCATCGTCAGCTCAAGTCAGCCATCATGTGCCATTCCTCATCATCCACGTGGACAGAAGCCCTTCCCCTGATCCTACTCGGGATTCGAAGCGCAGTAAAAGAAGATCTGCAAGCTACTCCAGCTGAGCTAGTTTACGGCGAGACGCTTCGTTTACCCGGTCAGTTCCTGTCTCCCCAGCATGACTACACGGTGGCAGATGTCACAGAGTACGCCACGCGCCTTCGCTCTCACATGGCTAAACTAACACCGAGACCTGCATCGTGGCATACTTCAACTTCTCCCTTTTACATACCACGTGGTTTAGAAAACAGTTCCCATGTGTTCCTCCGAGTTGATAGAGTACGCAGCTCACTGGAGCCGCCATACGAAGGCCCTTACAAAGTTCTCAAACAACAGGCGAAATTCTACTCAATCGACATCAAGGGCAAATCTAATAATGTCTCGATAGACAGACTGAAGCCCGCCTACATCATGCGCGAGATCACACCTGACGGTAGCCGCGCTGAAACGCATGACAGCAGCGGTACCGAACCAGAGAAGCGGACCAGAAGTGGCCGGCTAGTCACGCTCCCACGTAGGTTTTGACCGTAGTTACGGTCTGGCCAGGGGGAACATGTGGCAGCCTTATCAGCTCCACCATACTCACGCCTGCGCGACATACCGCGCCATTGTCTAGCAACCAAAAAATAACAGTCCTGTCAGTACTGACCTAATCCCATCCGCGTGGATAAATTTATTTAATGCATTATTATTACTGTATATTTCTTATTGTATATAACTTGTAAATAAACCGTGTACATAATTCGTGCATTTATAATTTACGTTGGTTGGTAAGAGTAGCAACACACGCGCTCTTACCACCACAAATTGTTTGGGATTTTTTAACATAAAACTATCATGCCCTATCGTTGACCTCCTTATCTTATACTTATAAAAACACATATGTAAAAAACTAAAGATTGTAGAGTATAAAAACACATGAAATGCCTCGGCAGGAACAGTTTACTGCTGTATTTGAATTATAACCATTCTAAACTGAGTTCAGAAACCATGAATCTCATCGCAGTCTTTGTTCTACTTGGCATTATATCTGCCAACGCTGCCTCGGTAACAAACATATTTCATAGAAGCCAAAGCGAAATACGCCAGTTTAATAACACCATGGTTTTTACAAATGTTATTCCATCGAGGGACTTATCCAATCGCGATGCGAAGTTCGCCTCGCCATCGCTCATGTTCGTGGGAAAATCTAATGGAGACATACTTCGATGTCTGGCTAGTGACCCAAGCGTGTGTGAGTTATTCTTCTCCTGCAATTGCTCAACTGGAGTCACCGCGATGGCTATAACCGGAGAATACCTCTATGCATCGCTGGCTAATGGAGTGCTGCTCAAATGTAAGTTACACGAGAAATCTTGCACGACCATGTACACAGCAAACTCAGCGATGAACGACTTGGTCGTAGCAGGCGGATATATTCATGCAGGCTTGCAAAATGGACAAATGCTGCGATGCGAGTTGAACCAACATGACTGCAGGACTTTTAATCAGTTTCGAAAGGGGATATTATCCTTAGGCGCGACGGAGAAGTACATTTACGCTGGGTTAGACAACCCGGCATACCCGCCACATGCAGAGATCTGGCGCTGCTCAATAAGTTCAGAGAATAGCTGTCGCTTGATTATCAATAAGATATACTACACTGCAGTGCTAGCAATATTCGCGGTAGAGGAAACTGCCTATGGTATAAATAATGGTGGCATATTGTTTAATTGCACTCGCGGTAACCCGTGCACAACTAGAATGGGCATAACCACAATGTCCTCAGGCATGGCTGTCTTTGACAGTTCAGTATACATAATGCATCGTTCGAATATATCGATTTGCAAATGGAACTTCACCGACTGTTCTTTCTACGACCAAAACGAAGGAGCCTTAAGCATCGCGTTCGCCTACAGTACCTATAGTATGGAGAAGACGTATCTGAATGAGGAAAAAACCTGTTTGTCTGGTGCGCATTGTCCACCGTTCATATTTTATTACGATATTAGTGAGAGACCGATGCTGGAGGTGTTTGTGAGAGGCGGTAAGCTGTTTAATTCGCAAGGGGTACTAGTAGACACACGGAGCGCTGATGTTGGGCATTCTGGCCGAGCAGCAATTTTCGCCATGGGTCCAGATGGTCAAATCCTATTGTCAAATGTGCACAACACTGTTTTGCGAACGTCCAGCCTCTTCGCTGGCCAACCCGTGTCAGGTGCCGGGGAGATTGTAGTAGAAGATGGAGTTATAAAGAGTGTGATGGCGTGTTCTGATCATTACCCGGTTGACGTTCATTTGAATGAGCAGGTGATCAGTGTTTTAAATATGAAAGGATACAGGGGGAGGATTGAATCACTCCCGTGCTGCAGGGGCAATGTGTGCGACCAAGTGGTCGAACAAACACCATAGCGGATGTTTAGTGTCGCAACGGTTGTATGTTACCAAAGTTATCAATTTAATTGGATGGTTAATAAATGACATAATGATTTATTAAAGGTAGTAATAGCAGATGTAATAATAGTGTGGGGCGAGGCCCGTTGCTGATTTATTTTTAAATATCATTTGACGAAGGCTGGGTTGCGGACATACACATAATGGAATTGGTGATATATGGTTTTGTCAATAAATCTGATTTATGTATAACAAAATAGAAATACCTAGTTATACCTATCTAAGTGTGTGTGTCTGTGTTCATCCTTTTTCTCAAACCTTCATGGTCTAAAGCTAAAGAAATTATGATGTTTAAATGTAGTTACGATCCTTCTTTTTGCCTCAACAACAGGGGTTCGTACGCCAGGCTCTTGGCTCTTTTTAGGGTTCTGTAGTCAACTAGGAACTCTTATAGTTTCGCCATGTCTGTCTGTCTGTCTGTCCGAGGCTTTGCTTTGTGATCGTTAGTGCTAGAAAGCTGCAATTTGGCATGGATATATAAATCAGACAATGGTAAAATAAAATAAAAAAAATTTTTAAGCGTACCTCCCCTCCACGTAAAGTGGGGATGATGTTTTTTGCTTCAACCCTATGGTTTGGGTGTTCTTGAATAGGTATTTCTAAATGAATATAGTACTTCATAAAACATTTTTTGATAAAGTGAATATTTTCGGAAATCATCACTCCAAAAGAAAATAAAATGTGTCCCCCTCCCTAACTTTTGAACTATGGGTCCAAAAATATGAAAAAATCATAAAAGTAAAGCTTAATAAAGACTTTCAACGAAAACTATAGCTGACATGATCAGTTAAGCTGTTTTTGAGTTATCGTAAAAAGTTTTCCATTCTTACTAAAAGACGTATGAAACGCTGCAAAGGTTTCATACGTCTTTTAGTAATGAAAATGAAAATGAAAATAGTTTATTTGGTTAAACATTTACAGTGTAAAAACATTGTGTCTGGGGCCTCCTAGTAAGTACAATATACCTGTAATCGTATGTTATTGATTTGCTTTATTAAGTTTATTGGGCAACTACGGAACTCTACACTGAACATGGCCCGACATGCTCTTTGCCGATTTTTATTTACTTCTATAATCGATAGCGTTATTGATTCTAAGTCGAATGAGCCCACAAAATCTATATTCTGGGAAAATAATGGAATTCCTCAATTTTTTTGAGATTCCACATCTATTTCATAATCTCAGTCAAATAACGTTACGCTTGGATGCGATCGGAAATACCACCAGCCGTTCGCTCGGTCGAAAAGTCACTAGCTTTTTCACCCGATTTCTGTTATTTTTTTGACCTAACTTATAGCCCGTATCGAAGCTGACTTTTTGTCGCTAATGAGTAATCTTAATTAATAAAGATGTCTAGATTTAATTGGCCTTTTGCAGACCTTCTTTCGAAGGTCGAGTTTTTTTTACTTTTTGAATTTGTTAATGTAGGCTTCACTGAAAATCAGCGTTACGGAAGGAAATGAATGATCTTTATTCTACAATGCAAGTAGACCGCTATGTTACTTTTTTAAGACAGAGGAGGCAAACGATCAGACGAATCGCCTGATGGTAAGCGATTAACGCCGTCCATGGACACCCGCAATATCAGGGGTTGTAAGTGCGTTGCCGGCCTTTAAGATAGGAGTACGCTCTTTTCTTGATGGTTTGAAGGTCGTATCGGTCCGGAAATACCGCAGGTGTCAGTTCATTCCACAGTTTAGCTGAAATTTCTGTAGAAACGCACAGTTGAGGACTGCCAACCATCTAAGTGGTGTTTACAAGTCAAAATAAACTAGCATTTCTGAATAATATGACCACTGCCGAGAAGAAACACTGAAACAAGCTCGACAATTAGTCATTTTCTCCCAAGATATGCTTCATCATCATCGTCAGCCGATAGACGTCCACTGTTGGACATAGGTTTTCCTTAGAGTTTGCCACAACGACCGGTCGTGGATAAGATATGCTAATTACAATGATAATACTCTCTCTTTCGGGCTGTTAGGCTATGGAATGCTTTACCGTCTTATATAAGATGTGCCAAATCTCTTCCTATTTTTAAAAATCAGCTGAAACAATATTACTTGTCGCTGCCTTAAGTTGCCTTTTATTATATATATTTATATAAGTATGTATTTATGTATATTTATATATAAATCTATATATATATTGTGTTAATATGTATTTATTTAATATTTGTTGTGAGATGTATGTATGACTCTTCTTCCTGTATTCTTGCACTAACTGTTCATATTTTTTTTGAAAACTTTTCCTGCTACCCAAAGGTTGTCTGTAAGAGATCGCTTTAAGCGATAAGACCGCCTGTTGCCACCATTACTAATCATGTAAGTTTTTTTGTGTAACATTGTTCTCTTGAGTGGTGCAATAAAGCATATTTATTATTATTATTAATACTCGTACTTAACCTACTTGAAATAAGTAAATATGAGTATGAATACAAAAAAGGAAAAAAAATACAATGCGTAGTTCAACGAGACAACATGTCAAAACTGTATCATCGAATTTGCGATAGGCACTAATGTAAATAGAGATAAAATAATCGCTATTACTTCCACTAGAATATAAATGTATTACTAAATATGTGCCTGTACTAAAAAAAAAAAAATTACAATATTTTATTGCCGACTGTACTTTTTTCCACAATCACAAACTACTTTTTGAGACCGTTCGAATGAGCCTAAAACAATGGGTTTATCTTGTGTAGTTTAGGAGTTGCTATGGCCACCTTCTGTCTCCATCATCAGATCAGCTCGGTGCTACCATAATATTGTATTGTCACCGAACTTACATAAGTATGCCAAATTTCAGCTCAATCGGATACCGGCAAGTGGCTGAACTTTTCCAACCGCCCCCAATGTGCGTGGTCCGACGCGCACTTGGCCGGTTTTTTAATTCACAATATAGGGCAGAAGTTTTAAATTAGGAGTAGTATTACTCGTAGTAGTAGCTACAGAATCCTTAAGTAATTAGCGCTATATACTAATCTTTTGATCAGTGGACAATGTCGTTGGTTTCACACTCTGTAATTGTACATTTTCTACATATTAAGCATGAAACCTTGTGTGTAACTGTTTTTTGTCCCAAATAAATTGAAAAAAAAACCTTCATTGTGCGCATTCCCACACGCACTTGGCCGGCTTTTTACCGACTTCAATAGAAGAAGGATGATGGAGGCATGTTTGCTTGTTCTTTTTTTTATATATGTATGCTCCCCGATAACTCTTGACCACGTTGGCTGATTTTGATAATGCTTTTTCTGATTCAAAGCAGGTACCCCGACATTGATCTCATATAAATTTGGCGAAGGTCTGATGATGCGATCTAAGAGGAATCGAGGGAACTCCTCGAATTCGATGGACACGTATATGCCGATTTCGGTATTTTCTGTAGGTAACCAAGTACTAGCTCACGGAAACAAATTGTGGCATAGCAAGTACAAAATTTGAGTCGTTTTTTTTTGTATAAATTATTTAAAAATTAATACACGCTGAAACAGACGGGTAGCTTAGCTCGCGCGCCGTTTTATGATGACCGTTCAATACCAATATCAAGGTCCGTTAGGTCCAAAATCGCATTTAAACTCCAACGTACACATACCTACCTGGGTATGTATATATTGTAGCACCTATACCGAGGTCTATAAGGTTTAAAATCGTATATACACATTGCTAGTTGACCTTGCTCTAGATATGGGTCACGAAATTGTGACATAATGTGACCGTTATTAACGTCCTATTATGTTTGATGCCGTAACGAATGCGCTGCCGATTGGTTTTGTGGGCAAAAAATGTTGGAATAGAAAAACACTCCACAGACATTGTATGTAATCGTATGGCATTTATTTACGAACCGTGAGATCTTCGTGAAGACAAGTACGGTTGCCAGTTTGAACCGACATTAATTGAATGAACGAGCGAAGCGACCGAAATTTTCCGACACTAAAACTATCTGGCGATTGTATGTCATGTATTTATAAATATTTTCACTAGAATTGCCGAAAAAGTGAGCGTTACACCTTACATAGAAGTATTGGAACGTGAAGTGAACAGTTTATGGTCAGATTATGAGATTATGAATTAATTAAAAAAAACATTGCAGGCTCGCTCCACGCGCTTCATTATTTGTCGAGTCCCAAATTATATAAACTCGGCCAAAAGCATGTCGGGCCATGCTCAGTGTAGGGTTCCGTAGTAGCCCAATGAACTTACTTTAGAAAGATCAATAACAACCAAATGGAATACTTTCGCAGCGTTTCATACGCCTTTTACTAAGAAAGGAAGACTTTTTACGATATAGGTAACTCAAAAACGGCTTAACTGATCATTTCTGCTATAGTTTTCATTGAAAGTCTTTATTAAGCTTTAATTTCTAGTAGATTTAGTTTTTTTCATATTTTTTGAACCCATAGCTTAAAAGTTAGAGGGGGGAGAGGGGGGGGGGGGGGGGAGTGGCACATTTTTTTTACTTTTTGAGTGAATATTTACAAAAATATTCACTTTATCAAAAAAATATTGATGAAGATCTGTATTCATTTTGAAAGACCTATCCAACAACACCCCCCACCATAGGGTTGAAGCAAAAAAAAAAATCTATCACCGCATTACGTGTAGGGTGTAGGGGATGTACCCTTAAGGCGCAGGGTAGGGCAAGCTATTCTCCATACAAAGGTTGTGCAAGTTTTTTGCGTTAGTTTTGGCACTACAGCATTTAATTTTATTTTATGTTGGTACATATTGGATATACGCAGAACTTGATGTTGAAATTTTGCATTATTTAAAAAAATATACAAAAAAAAAATTATCATCAAGACATACCTAACAAAAAAATAAGCATATGGACCAAAAATAGTAACTGCAGAGCAAACACAAACGAAGAAAAACTTGCACAAAGTTTGTATGGAAAGAGTTTGCCCACATTTTCGCTTTAAAAAAAATCAGATTTTATTTTACGACTGTTAGTTTTATTGCTTTATATATCTAGCTTCAGCTATCTAGCTAGACCGGAGTCCGGTCAATGGCTTCACGCATATCCGTCGCCCAACATCGGCACCTTTATCGACCCTGAGACGCTCCGCATAGCCGCCGGTCTCCGGCTTGGGGTTGATCTCTGTGCCGACCACAGTTGTGCTTGTTGTGGTTCCTGTGTAGACCGCCTCGGCCACCACGGGCTCGCCTGCTCTTCGGGTGCCGGCCGCCTGTCTCGTCATGATGCCATTAACGACATTCTGAGAAGGGCGCTCGTCAGTGCCGGCGTTCCCGCTGCCTTGGAACCCCAAATAGTGCGGAACGATGGCAAGCGCCCCGACGGGATGTCGTTAATTCCCTGGAAGATGGGGCGTGCATTGGTGTGGGACGCCACTTGCGCTGACACGCTAGCGGCGTCCTACCTCCCATTGACAAGCAGGCATGCGGGCGCGGCGGCGGACACTCGGGAGCGCCAAAAAATAGTTAAATACAGTTGTCTCGGCGCCCAATATGAGTTCGTAGCGTTTGGCGTCGAGACACTTGGCTCGTGGGGCAGGGGCGCACAGATGCCACAAGGTGCTTGGCAAGCGGCTGAGGGAGGCAACGGGCGAATCTCGTGCGGGCAGCTTTCTCGCGCAGAGAATTGCAATCACAATCCAGCGCGGGAACGCTGCCTGCGTGATGGCAGATGGCTACCCAGGGCATTAAATTTTGATAGGTATTTTTAATTTATAGCTTTAATTATTTTAAATGTAGTTAGTTTTAGTTTTGTGTTCTTAGTTATTTATTAATACTATGTATGTATTTTTATTTTCTATTTAATAAATAATTTTACATAGCTATCTAGCACTAACAATCGCAGAGCAAAGCCTCGGACAGACAGACAGACAGAAGAACAGACGAAAGTCTTTGACCAGTGTGTGTTGCCAGTGATGACATATGGTACTGAAACGTGGTCGCTTACTATGGGCGTCATAAGAAGGCTCAAAGTCACCCAAAGAGGGCTATGCTGGGAGTATCTCTGCGAACGAATTTCATCATCATCATCATCATTTATAAAAATGAAATGCGCTGTATATCAAGCGGACAGACGGTCGGACGGGCGGATATGGTGAAACTATAAGAGTTCCTAGTTGACTACGGAACCCTAAAAAAAGGTAAAACATATATATATAATAATGGTAGTCGTGTACAGCCAATTCAAAAGGCCAAAATATTTTTTAGGGTTCCGTAGTAAACAAGGAACCCTTATAGTTTCACCATATCCGCCCGTCCGACCGTCTGTCCGCTGGATATACAGCGCATTTCATTTTTATAAATGATGATGATGATGATGAAATTCGTTCGCAGAGATCCTCCCAGCATAGCCCTCTCCATTGTTCTTTGGGTGACTTTGAGCCTTCTTATGAGGCCCATAGTAAGCGACCACGTTTCAGTACCATATATCATCACTGGCAACACACACTGGTCAAAGACTTAAGTCTTGAGACACTGCGCAATATTGGACGAAAAGATGTGCCGTAGCTTCCACGTTCGCGACCACGTACCGGAAAGTGTAGCGTGGGCAGGCCCCCCACACGGTGGACTGATGACCTGGTAAGGGTCGCGGGTGTCCGCTGGATGCGGGTGGCGCAGGAAATTATGATTATGCGGTCATTGTGAAAGTCTTTACGGGAGGCCTATGTCCAGCAGTGGACGTCTTTCGGCTGACATGATGATGATGATGAAATTCGTTCGATTGATAAAGTTCGATGACAAAAATACAAATTCTTCAAAAAAACATGGTTACTCTATTCTCTTTGACGGATAATATATGGAGAGTTGACAGTGAAGTATGGTGACCAAGTGGTATGAAAAAGTATTATTTCCATTACTTATACAATCTGAAAAAATAATTTGAGTTATAATCCTTCATACCAATTACTGTGATGTTGTCTACTTTGAATGTTTGACCATGTGCAATCATTCCGGATCACGATCCCAATATCACCCTGTATGTATCCAGTATGTCAGAAATTGATAATTAGAAAATTTATTTACAAACAAGTGAAGCTATTGGACACGCAAGCGCGTCCGTTAAAACTAGTAGGCTGAATAACCTGCGATTGTCTTATTCGATACCTCGACAATATTATATCCACAAGGTGGACTGATGACCTGGTAAAGGTCGCGGGAGTCCGCTGGATTCGGAACTCCGCCGGTCATTGTGGAACTCTTTAGGAGAGGCCTATGTCCAGCAGTGGACGTCTTTTGGCTGATATGATGATGGTAATGATGTACATCGGCTGTTAGGCCTTATGCTGGAAAGTTATGTCAAAATTTACCGAGTTACCAAATTTGATCTCATATTTGGTCTAACGGATCTTTATATAAGTCGGCCTTATTCTATTTAATTAGTCTATAAGTAAATCAATTACTCGCATAAATGCACAATAAGATGTTTACATACAACATTCAATAAAGATTTTTACTCCTAAGGTCAATTGAATATAGTCTTTACTGCAATGTCCATAAGGTCTTTTTAAGAACACCAACAAATTGCACATGCCGTCTCATCAAACTTATTAGAGATCTATGTCAAGCTGAAATGAACTTTATTTCAAAGCATGGTAAGGCCTGTGATGAACGTAAAGAGATGGCCTCGTGCAGTTTGACAGTCTATTGGGTAGGGCTCCACTGAACGCGAGTAAGGTAAGTCTTAATACTTTTAATTATTTGAATGCTAGTATTCTTTTTTGTAATCCTTTAGCAGAATATGTTCCTTATTTGTATTTTATCATCTTTCTATGTAATTATTCTATGCAAATAAAAAAATTTGAAGGGTGCGTTTCCACCAGAGATGTGCTTTGCTACGTTACTATGGATGCGTTTGAATACACCAATCATATTCATTGGTCCACATAGCATAGCACTGTTGGAAACATGATTTCGTAGCGTAGCTTTCACATCCTCGCAGTATAGCTGCATAGCACATCTCTGGTGGAAAAGCACCCTTATAAAGCCTTGAAACTTATAGAGTAATAACAATTTTAAAATGGAACCCTCCCGTAAAAGGCCTACCACTAAATGAACCTAGACCGTTTTGAAGAGAAGGACACAGCGGAATGTCATATCTATACTATTAAATGTAGCCAAGTCCGGCACTACATTGTTTACAGTAAAACTCATTTACTGCGGCTTAATGCATTTTGAGCTTTTACTTGGCAGTTTTCTTAAATATCCAACAGCTTTTATGGTATTATAACAGACTGCATAGAAAACTGCTAAGTTAAGGCTCATAATGCATTAACCGGACTTGGCACCATTTCAAAGAATCTACGGAACTTGGCGCCCATTTAGATCTCAATTCTTTTGTCGGTGAAGACGACAACCAAGCATCGAATATTCTTAATATTGAACTTGGCTCCCATTTTCACGTTTATGTTTTTGATGGGATATCATTACTTTTTTGTCAATATTCGCCAAATGGTGCTTTTTAAGAGCGAATGCATAAGTTACTATACAAAATACCCAAATCACTATAGGTGCACTTCAAATATTTGAAGAGTTCCCTCTATTTCTCCAGGACTCTATGATCAGATTCTCACCTGATAACGATGGGACCACCCCTGAAGTATATCGTTTCAAACAAAAAAAGAATTTTCCAAATCGGTTAATAAATGACGGAGTTCTGAGGTAACTAGCATAAATAATAATAATAATAAAACTAATAAAAAATCACTCACAATTACCAATCTGCATGCCAAATTTCAGCTTTCTAGTCACCTGGAAGTGGGTTAGGTTTTTGATTACTAGTCAGTCAGTCAGTGGTAAAAATGCCGTTTTTTGGAATTTAATATCTCAATAACTATATTTATGAAACTTGGAGTTCTAGTTGTTCTAAAGAATCTTAATACATGTACCAAATTTTTTTTTTTTTAATGTTAGATAGATTTTGGGTTATTGGGGGGTCAAAGGTGGCTCCTAACGGTTCGTGTAAAATAACACATGGCTGCTGTCCGCCAGTTCCTGGGGTAAACTTGGCTGGACACGCTGCCGCGTGTCTGATGATGGATGTCGCTTACACTCGGGTGTCGCTTACACTGGCAGCCCAAACTTTTCTAACAAAACTAATGTCAATCGGTCGACAACCGGATATCATCGAAGGTCCAAACCGCCGGCTCGAAAAAACGCGTCAATCACCACAAAGTCACCGAAGAAATATCAACTTTAAAATAATCCACATAAAGTCCATATTAGAACTACCCGCGTTATGCAGTTATGGTCTTTTGTTCTACGATTTTTCAAAGGCGTTTTACTTCCACCCTTAAGAAGCAATAATCAACTTGTTTAAATGGCGGCTCGTAATATGGCCGACTTGGCTGTCAAAAGCGGCCTGTTTAGTCTAGTTGGTAGTGACACTGCTTACGAAGCTGGAGATCCCGGGTTCAAATCCCGGTAAGGTCATTTGTTTATGTGGTTGGCATAAGCATTTGTTCCTGAGACTTGAATGTTTTCTATGTATTTAAGTAAATATCTATTGAATATATTGTCGTTTAGTACCCATAACACAAGCCTTACTATGGGACTAGTTCGATTTATGTAAAAATGATACTTACTTAGGCGTAGCGTGGGCAGGCCCCCCACACGATGGACTGATGACCTGGTGAAGGTCGCGGGTGTCCGCTGGATGCGGGTGGCGCAGGACCGGTCATTGTGGAAGTCTTTGGGGGAGGCCTATGTCCAGCAGTGGACGTCTTTCGGCTGACATGATGATGATGATGATGATGATGATACTTAATATTTATTAATGTATTTTAAACAGGCGAACTGTATAAAAATGGTGTTCAAGGAACGTCTAGAGTTATATACATACATGTATTTTTTTTATTAAAAATGGGAATGCTCTTGGGCAGCATCTAGCCAGGGGGCCAAGATGAGGCCGACGATGAAGCGAGCTCACCCAGAAAATGCCTATTCACTCGTGCCTTAAAAAGGTCTAGGTTATATGTAAAAAACATGTGTTAAATACATGTATCTATAGATGTATTATGAATGGAAATCATCAAATCACACTTCTCTATGAGGTCCAAATTGTCAGTAATATTGACCTATGGAATGCCGTATATCCTAATATCCTAGTATTATTATTTATAAGTTCTCATTTGTGATACAAGCTTTCATTGCCGACTGTACTTTTTTTCCACAACTCTATTCTGTTGAGACAGTTCCAATGAGCCCAAACACGACGGCTTTATCTTGTGTATAGTTTATGAGTTGCTATTGCCACCTTCTGTCTCCATCATCCGATCAGCTCGGGTGGTACCATAACATTGCATTGTCACCGAACTTATGTACAGACAGCTGCAGAGAAACCTGACCCCCTTGCATACAAACTTCTATGAAAAGGGGGTCACGTTTCTTTTCAGCTGACTTTACGTACATGCCTAAGTATGCCAAATTTTAGTGATACAAATACGTTTATTTCGTTTATTTCGTCATCACAGGTCATAATCATAATATAGCTGTTACATTAGTGCTTCCAGTACGAAAATCATGATGAGCCCATTAGGCATACGAAAATAAAATCACAGTCAGGTCAATATGATATGAAATGAATTAATTAGCTTATACAATGCAATAATACAATTAAAATAATTAAAATTAAAATAAGATAATAGTAACAAAATTTTGATGTCATACAAAGTGGTAGTAGTTGTTTATTTATTTAGGCATGCTAGTATCATTAAGATAGTCCAAAACTCTATAATAACACCTTTCAGATAAAAAGTTAAAAAGCTTTCTTTTGAAGTCATTTAATGTAGCATTTTGCCAATCTTCAGGTAGTTTGTTAAATATTTTAGGAGCCATAACTAAAATATTATTTTTCATCAGAGCTGTTCTGGATTTAACAACGCATATTTCAGGTTTCCTGTATCGAAAGTTTTATCTCGTTGCATTTTTTTTCATCTCAAACAAATTGGGATTGTTTTTTGATGATAACTAGTCTAAGATTTAGTTTCTAGATTTATTTATTTAATAAATTTCATAATAGGTTTACAGTAAAAACCAAAGCGCCTACAATGTTAGGACTTAGCAACAAATACATGACAGTTACATATACACAAACAAATATAAAGTACCTAGCACTAACTATATCTGCAACATAATTAACACCACAAATCGTAGACTATATAACTATAGCTGGAGTAAAACCCAGATATCCATGTAAGGAACTATTCAAAACCCACCGCATCATGACACACTACTCCCTATATATGTTTGAGGTGCTTATGTTTGTCAGGACTAACTTGCAAACGTTTAAGCGAGTTGAAGTCACGGGAAAGCAGATCCGATCCACTGGGAGACTCAGAACAGTACCCCGCCGCATGGCAATATCAGCAAAAAACCCACGAGTAATTGGACCAACCTATTACGAGCGTCTGCCCGTCAAATTACGAACTGAACCATCTGACGAAACATTCAAAAGTCAACTGAGAACCTTTTTATTGGAAAAACCACTGTATTCTGTTTGTGATTATATGGAAATATAATATAATGATATAATATAATATAATAACATTGTTTAATTTAATACAATTAATTTTAAATTTTAATGTAACCATATTTTTATTTTCACCTTGACGATCATTTTGAGATATTGATATTTAATTCCTTATTCAGTTTTTTTTTTTTTTTTTTTTTTTTTTTTTTTTTTTTTTTTTTTTTTTATAATATATTTTCATAATGATATTGCTGTGTACCTGTGACAATTAGTTGTATTACTTGACATAATTATTACTATATTCCATATTTGACGATCATAATGTAATTTCGTGTAAATTAGCTTAAGTTAATTTATAATGTAAATTTATATTATGAAATAAATAAATCTAAATCTAAAATCTAAATCATAAAACACTTATTTTAGTAAGCAGGCTCTGCCAACTGTCTGCCTCAGTACTAGCTCATTGAGCAGCGGCGATTTGATTCGAACACCGACATACTAAGATAGGTCTCATTCCTGGGAACACTCATATTCTCGGAAACACACGATAGACGCCGAACATAGCTCCATCTTACATGTAAGTATTTTAGTGATTATAACATTCGTGATATGAGGTCTACGTCATAAGTATGGCAATGTCACGGTCACTCAAAAAACAAGGTCGAATCGCTACCGAATAGCTTCAGGCAATACGTGGGTAGTTTGTTCCGTAAGAAACGATATTAACTAATATTATGCAATACATATATTACTAGTGACATTCGGGGTCATGTGAACATTGTGGTTTCCGAAACAGGTTATATAAAACTACATTTTATTCACAAGGTCAAGGCGACAGCGACTTCCGCGAAATCTAGTGCCTGCGCCAATTGGATCACGGACTCTATTCGATTCATTACTTTGGCATTTGATTCCCAGTTTCATTGTGAGGATATTTTCTTTATACATCGGCGGTGGCAAAAAATCTTACCTTCATAAATAATAATAATAATAATATTGGGGGACAATCTTACACAAGTCGACTTAGTCCCAAACTAAGCAAAGCTTGTACTATGGGTACTAGACGACGATATACATACTTAAATACATAGAAAACATCCAAGACCCAAGAACAAATATCCGTGAAAAATTCACAAATAAATGCCCTGGCCGGGATTCGAACCCGGGACCTCTAGCTTCGGAGGCAGAGTCACTACCAACTAGGCTAAACAGGTCGTCGATAAAGTGTTTAGATTATATTAAACTAGGTAAGATGTTTCGTTTTAATCGTATTTTCTGTATTCAATTATAAATTATGTGTATTTAAAATTAATTTGTATTGTTTTAAATTTGGTTCGGTGCATAATTCACAAGTTGTTTATCGTCATCCTCCATTTGTTTTTAATAAACTCATTTGCTCAAAGGTTAGCTGGAAGAGATCCCTTGAAGGGATAAGCTCGCCTTTGTACGGCTACTTTTTGTTTGTTTATCGTTTTGTCGTGTTTTATGTACAATAAAGTAATTTTTCAATTTTTCCCTTTAATTTGAAATTTTCGTTAGCAGCGTTACTGCTTTAGTACAAAATTAATTTACAATAAAGTAATACATACATACATGTTTCACAATAAGCTTGCATCCTAAAAAAATATAATTATTCCATCAATAAGATTAGCAATAAATAATAAACGCGTATTTCTTTTTAGGGTTCCGTTCCCGAAGGGTCCAAAGGGAGCCCTGTCAATTACTTATTCTGTGGCCCTGTTGCTGTCACTCGCGTGTCTGTCGTCTCAGATTTTACAGCCAAACGGTTGGAGCTATAGTTTTCAAATTTACACAGATACCTAAGCATCTTATTGACCCACAAATTGTCAAAAAAAAACGCGGTTTTTTTTAAACCTCGGAGCCATCGAGTAGCTTATCGTTGTTTAGAACTGGGTTTGTAGATAAATATTGTATTTTTTGTTTTAAATAATATTGGAAAACAAAGAAATAAGAAGCCACCAAAGTTAGCTACTATTTTATTTATTGTATCGATTTTTTTTTAACTTCCGTATATTTTACCCACAAATTCCAATATATTGATAAATCACATTTGCTTTTTAATTGTACAGAACCCTCGGTGAGCGAATCCGATTCGCACTTGGCATTTTTTTATACGTGTCCAATATATTTTGATAATTTAAGTGACATAAGTGGACGTCCTTCAGCTGACATGATAATTTGATTCAGGGAACAAAGGTCCATATTAACATACAGGGTGTGGCCTGTAATAGAAGCAAACAATTAAACGGTACACTATTGAACTCTCCAGCAACGATTTTTAATTGGTTTCAATTGAAAAAATAAAGTTTTTTTTTGTTTTTTCTTTATGCAAATATAGTTAAGTGTACTTTTTTACTTCACTGGAGTGATATTAATAACTATTTATAAAAAAAACCCCTAAAAATTGATTAAAAAAAAATTAAAGTCTCAAACATACAACAACGATTATGAATATTATGAGTCATAAATAGATGCTACCTCAAAATCAGCAGTGACTGCCGCACTATAATCTCGTGGTCAAGATCCATTACTTGGAGGTCATAACTATAGATCAAAATTTCTCCCAAGTATAAAAAGATGTATTTTTTGGACACAAGAGGTTACTGCAAATGCTCTAGGGAAGCGTCTTTTAATTTTTTTACTCCTATTACAGGCCACACTATAAGTACAGCGTGGATTTCAGCGTCACTCCTGTATACATATGTAGACTCGCATTTTAATTGGAAAACTCACGTAGAACAGATAAATAAGAAAATATCTAGAAACTGCTACGCCTTATCTATATTATCAGAAACTTGTTCTGAAAGCATAGTCATTAATTCCTATTATGGTAACGTCTATTCATTACTAACATACGGTATCATCTTTTGGGGTAATTCAGTGGACGTAAATATAACATTTATACTTCAGAAAAAGTGTTTGAGGACTATGTATCGTATGAATTACAGGGCTTCCCTTCGCAAAGTTTTCCGTGAAAAGCGGTTTTTGACGCTGGCGGGAATTTATATTCTCGAAGTATGTTTGTTTGTCAAAAATTAACCAAAATATTTTACGACATGGGTATCTACGAAGATTAATGTAAGAGCGCAGTACAAACACAACATTCGATTACCAAAAGCTAGTACCTCCATATACGCTAAAAGTACATTTGTGATGGCAATTAAAGTATACAATCACCTCCCGACTGGCATTAAATGTTTAGCAGGTAATATTCGATACCTTTAGACTCAAAGGACGTAAACGCCAAAACGCCACTTTACAGGAGAAGCAAAAAACTAAAAAAAATTTGGAAAATAATTCATAACTTTTTCATTTTAAGACGTAAAAAGTTGAGTTTTGGCTCAAAATCTTAGATTTGGAAGATAAACATAGTGGTTTTATAATATTTAGGATAAACCAATAAATAAAGAAAATAGGATCGTTATACGCCCCAAAAAAATAAAAAAAAATATTTATACGACCCCAAAATTCGTAGTGTCTGTAAAATTGTTAGGGTGTAAAGGTCACGAAAAGCGTTTTTTTTGTCAAAATGGGGTGTATGTTACAGTCGCCAGAAAGGTATTTAGCTAATTCGCAGTGTATGTAAAATTGTTAAGGTGTAAAGGTCAAGAAAACCGTTTTATTTGTAAAAATGGGGTGTATATTACAGCTGCCAGAAAGGTATAATAGCTAATTTTTAAAATGCATTTCAATTCTCAATTGTAAGTTTTGTATCATCGTCATGCCTTCGTCATTATTGATGAATGGCTAAAAATTTTTTTACATATCTTTGTAAAATCCGCTTTTTAAAAACTTTGGCAATCATTATCTCAAATCGTCGCCTATATAACTAAGGTACAAAAATGTTATTGGAAAAGGAAAACCCAGAAAACTCAATAAACAAGGTTTTCAACGTAGGTACTATGAAGGAACCAAAAAATAACAAATTAAATAATAAATCATCTCGGAATCTTTATTAATCATTATGATTATGACATTAGTAATCATACGTTGCATACAAACAACATAATCATTATCAGGAAGGATAAGTGCGCCCATGGGGAAGTGCTTCTTTTCTGTAAATACTAATAGAGGGTAACAGTTACCGGCACTATAACCAGTAGTCGCCCTTTCTCTAACTGACTTTAATTACAATAAAATCTTTGGAATAATTTTGCCATTTTAATTATCAAGACAATAATTAAGACTAAATAAGGTCATGAAAAAAGATTTTCTGACTTTTCGTTTCACTAAGAAAAAAATACTTTAGAACAATCTTCATCCTTCGATTAGTGCGCCTATAATATTGTACGCAAATCAAAACATAGATCTTTACACTATGGGTTATGGTATGGTCAAAGATCAAAATTGAAATGGGATTTAGCGCGTTTATATTTTTGATAGAAAACTGAATTGCTTATTAAATTACTAACAATAACGTTAAAAATAATCAATTAAAAGTAACAGTTGAAGACAAGTCCCCAATCATTCATTTCTTCGGCTTCTTCGTAAACGCTATGAAGAAAATAGTCACAAACCATGTCTTCATAAGGAATTCAAAGATACTCATTCAAAGCCTTTTGAGGTCTTTATATTTGGCCTTTGATATGGGCAATCTGACATTACAGGCAGGCGTTATTATAGGACCTGGATTATCTTGTCTGGTGTCATCAACAGTATCTTGAGTATTATTTGCCTTTGATTTCCACTTTCCCTTATCCTTGCATTTTTTACCCTTGGATTTTTCTAGTCTTTTCCCTTTTCCTGTAACATTTTTGGTTCTCAGATCCCCTGATGCAATATAACTCGAATTTCCTCTGCTTCTTCAAACATTAAATATTTAAGTCTAATTTGTTCAGGATACTTTTTTTTAAATGTGGCTATTTTAAACTATGAAATCCGCGCTTTTTTGAAACTGAGGAGGGTGTTAATGATGTTTCAGCAAGCACCTCAAAATCAAGAAAGTCTGTACGATTGAGAACTTCTACTCGGTAGGGTCGTGGGTTCTTCCGGGCGGACTGGAAATATGTAGGCCATTGAGACGGGCTCCATACATAGAAAGAGACGTAATAAGACTTATTAGTTTTTTTACTTCTCTTTCTATGACTGCATGAACAGAATCCACCGGCATGTAAGTATGGCCCGGCAACAAAAAACTTATTTGTATATATAACTTCCAAATTATTCGACGTCTTCAAAAACCAAAGTGCTGCTAATACTGTTTTGTTTTGATTTTGGCCGCTGCAATAATCGCAATATGTAAAGGGAGGTTTTTTACTCCTCTACTGTCTATTTCTTTTAGGAAATTGCTACTTACTTATTAAAATATTAATAAGCAAGAAGCAATTTCGTTACTACCTCGCTGACCGTCGTTTTCACCCCTGGTAAAGCAAAATACATCCTGTGTCCCACTCTCATACATTGTAAAGTTATAGTTAAACTGCATATTTACGCCAATAATAGAGGAGTATACTTTCTCCATATGGGGTTTTTAACACTTTCTTTAAATCGAAAGATGTCTTAGTGGTATCGTTCGCTAATAATACTCGTATTTTGTTAGGATTTAAACCTCCGATTTGTTGCATTTTTTCTTCCAATTGTGCTTGATGTTTTTCATTCTTGGCTGGTTCTTTGTTGCTTTCCGTGGATGTTTACTATACTTAAACCCAAAATTTCAGTTCAATCGGTTGAAGATAATTTTGCTTCAAAATTGAGTTGCAAGATTCCATCCGAACAAACATACTTACATACATTGCTAGTTAAATAAAAGCTTGTAAAATAATGGTCACTGCCGCATGAATAGTAGGTATGTTGCAGTTTGTAAGCGTCATGTACCTTAAAAAACTCGAACGTAAAAATACCGAGTTTTTGTTTTGTGGGGGCGTGTAAGTCAAAGTCTTACGTTATTGTCGGGCGTATAAACCACAATCCTACGTAATTGTGTGGTGTATACATCAACCTTATAGTAATCAGTAAAACTATTAGACTGATACACCCTGAAACTTATGATTGCGTTGGAAAATATAATATAATGCTGTCACGCTAGCATGTAAATTGGTACCACATTAAAATATATCATTTAATTGTATGGACTTGTTTTTTTATAAAAAAGTGCAGATTTTAACGAGTTTTTTGGCGTATTATTAACAGTGAAAAATCTAAATATAAAAGATTAAAAAATTTAAGGCATCTAGTTTATTATTATTATTGTCCTTCTCTATTTTTACATAATTTAAACACCAAATACACCAGTAGTGATTAGCAGATAAAATCCCATGTTGCTTCTTCGCTTGTTTACCAACAGTGGAAAGCCGGCCGGTGCGTGACATTGAAGTTGGGTGCTATCGCGCTTTCTTGCTCCCACATAATCGGCAGTATTCGTGGACGTGAAAGAGATAACTATCAAAAACTATTTCAGGTTTCTAAGAGCATCTGCTGGCGGGAGAGTCGTATTTCGATCGGCAAACAAAAAATCGCTTAAAGCACACGAATACCTACATAAATTAATGTCGGTCGTAAAACTCATCAAAAAAGACAACTATGGTAAAATAACGACCAGTGTATGAGGTACACTTGTTTCCCAGAGAGAATCAAAGTTGGGTCGTATGAGTCCTCTTCAATTTTAAAGCGGAATAATAGGGGCGTATGCAAAATTTTTAGTCTACGAGTGACAATACGACCTGAATTTAGCAATATGAATGTAAGGCTGTATGAGCCAACTTTATTTTTATACGAGAATAATAAGGGTGTATAGCCAAGTTTTGGATTACGACTGCGGATACGACCTTTAGGTTATTTACTCGTTGTGTATATTACCTAAATAAAGAATAAAATGAAAAATCATGTCAATTACGCCCCACCTTTATGCAAAATCTTCAAATACAACGTGGGTCGTATTTGCCTTAAATTTGCGAATATCGCAGCTTTAACTACACAGATCGATAGAGAAAAAAAAACTGAACAAAGCTGCATCAAAAAGTCATTTTAGCCAAAATGGCGTTTACGCCCTTTGAGTCTAAAGGTATCGATATATTTAAAAATAAGTTAAAAAATTGGCTTATCGATAAGGCATTTTATAGCCTAAACGAGTTCTTCGAATGTGAGAATTATTAATTTAGAAAGTAGTGTAATTATACGGATTATATCGCTCTAGTCTTTAAGCTAAGTATGAGTATATTGCACGCCCGATAAGGTATCTGTTGAAACTATTAGTCTTAAAATTGTAACCACCCTTATTATGTACACAGTTAAGCAATACATCTTTCTTATTCTTATTCTGACCCGGGTATGTCCTAAAACTACGACCAAGACCACCGGGGGATGGGCAGCAGCATCCCTGGAGTGCGGTGGAGACACTGCGATCGCCAACCCGCATGCCAAGCGTGGCGATTATGGCAATTACCCCCTATGACAGATACAAACAGGCCACGGCCCCGAGGTTCCGGCGACCCCCAGTGCCCTGGCTTTGGTAGCGGCCAGGGTACTAGCGGGGTCAGGGGTGCGAAGAATCTCCGGCAAAGATCCGGCTACCACCACCGACGACTCCTGCTCCTGGCAACATATAACACACGAACACTGCGGACCGACGAAAAGGTAGCGGAACTGGAGGAAGGATTGAGCAAGTTGCGTTGGGATATCGTAGGGTTATCGTAGGGACACGATAACCCTGAAGTCCGGCAACTTGCTCTATTTCCGGGAGGGCGACCAACAGTCCCAGGGAGGTGTCGGGTTTATCGTCCACAAATCCCTCGTGAACAACGTGGTGAAGATTGAGAGTGTGTCGGCCAGGGTGGCGTACCTTATACTCAGAGTATCCAAGAGGTACTCGTTGACGATCATACAGGTGTACGCGCCGACCTCGGCACACTCCGACGACGAGGTGGAGGCTATGTATGAGTATATATCAAAAGTCATGCATAGTTCCAAAACCTACTTCACCGTTGTTATGGGGTATTTCAACGCGAAACTGGGCAAGAGAGATGGTGAAGAACTGAGAGTGGGGCAATTTGGAATTGGAAGTCGGAACCACCGGGGCCAACTACTGGCTGGTTTCTTGGAGAAGGAGGGACTCTACATGATGAACTCCTTCTTCAAGAAACGCGAGCACAGGAAGTGGACCTGGATGAGTCCCGACGGTGCAACAAAAAACGAGATTGACTTCATCATGTCGACGAAGAGGCGTATATTCAATGATGTCTCTGTGATCAGTACGGTTAAAACCGGAAGTGATCATCGTCTGGTAAGAGACACATTGAATATATGCGTCAAGCTAGAGCGCTCTCGACTGATGAAGTCCACGCTCCGTCCAGCAGCAGTCCAAATCCAAAACCCCGAGAGCTTTCAGCTGGAACTCCAAAACCGTCTCGATTATCTAGGCGGCGATGTGGACGAATTCAACGACGGGTTTGTGGAAGCTGTCCATAGCATTGGGTCTAAGTTCTTTAAGGCCCAACGAACTCAAAGAGCCAAAAGGATCTCTATCTCCACTCAGAGGCTCATCGAGGAAAGGAATGAGATGATTCTGCAGTCTTCAGCCGATGCGAGATTATACAGGCAGCTCAATAAACAGATCTCCAAGTCCCTTACCCGCGATCTGCGCCAATTCAATACAAATCGTATTGAGGAGGCCATCGAGCAGAATAAGGGCTCTAAAGTTTTTTTAAGAGATCTGTCTATTGGGCAGAGCCAGCTCGCCAGATTAAAAACTGAAGATGGTAGAATCGTTTCGTCCAAACCTGAGCTTCTGAGTGAGATAGAGTGTTTTTATGGACAGCTATACACGTCAACTAGCAGACCCGAAGTTGGTCTGGCGGAAGACCGAAGAGCTAGATTAACCCGGCACTATACCGAAGATATCCCGGACATCAGCCTGTACGAGATTAGAATGGCTCTTAAACAGCTTAAGAACAATAAGGCACCCGGTGAAGACGGAATTACAGCGGAACTCCTGAAGGCGGGTGGAAAACTGGTCCTTAGGGCCCTTCAGAAGTTGTTCAATTCCGTCTTACTGGAAGGGAAAACTCCAAAGGCATGGAACAGAGGTGTGGTGGTCCTGTTCTTCAAAAAGGGTGACAACTCCTTACTGAAGAACTACCGACCCATCTCACTTCTGAGCCATGTCTATAAGCTGTTTTCAAGAGTCATTACGAACCGTCTCGCACGCAGGCTAGATGACTTCCAGCCTCCCGAACAAGCCGGTTTCCGAAGAGGCTTTAGCACCGTAGCACCACATCCATACGCTCCGTCAGGTTATACAGAAGACTGAGGAGTATAACCTGCCCCTCTGTTTAGCGTTCGTGGACTACGAGAAAGCCTTCGATTCGATCGAAACCTGGGCTGTACTACAATCTCTCCAGCGGTGCCAAGTGGACTACCGCTATATCGAAGTGCTGAAGTGTTTGTACGAGAACGCCACTATGTCAGTCCGACTCCAGGGCCAGAGCTCGAAGCCTATCCCATTGGAGCGGGGAGTCAGGCAAGGAGATGTTATTTCTCCTAAACTGTTCTCCGCTGCACTGGAGGATGTTTTCAAGACTCTGGACTGGAGAAGGCTAGGCATCAACATAAATGGCGAGTACCTCACTCACCTTCGGTTTGCTGACGATATAGTAGTCTTGGCTGAGACCATGGAAGATTTAAGTACAATGCTCAATGACCTCAGTAAAGCCTCCGGGCGAGTTAGTCTAAGGATGAACATGGACAAGACGAAGATCATGTCAAATGTCCATGTCGCACCAACTCCCTTAACAATCGGACACTTTACGCTCGAAGTTGTAGACGATTACATATACCTAGGACAGACTGTCCAGTTAGGTAGATCCAACTTCGAGAAAGAGGTTAATCGTCGAATCGGACTCAGCTGGGCAGCGTTCGGGAAGCTACGGCACATCTTTTCGTCCAATATTCCGCAGTGTCTCAAGACGAAAGTCTTTGACCAGTGTGTGTTGCCAGTGATGACATATGGTACTGAAACGTGGTCGCTTACTATGGGCCTCATAAGAAGGCTCAAAGTCACCCAAAGAGCAATGGGGAGAGCTATGTTAGCAGTTTCTCTGCGTGATCGCATCAGGAATGAGGCCATCCGCAGCAGAACCAAAGTGACCGATATAGCCCTCCGAATTACTAAACTTAAGTGGCAGTGGGCGGGGCACATAGCACGTAGAACCGATGGCCGTTGGGGCGGAAAAGGTTCTCGAGTGGCGGCCACGTACCGGAAGGCGTAGCGTGGGCAGGCCCCCCACACGGTGGACCGATGACCTGGTGAAGGTCGCGGGTGTCCGTTGGATGCGGGTGGCGCAGGACCGGTCATTGTGGAAGTCTTTGGGGGAGGCCTATGTCCAGCAGTGGACGTCTTTCGGCTGACATGATGATGATGATGATGATAATTATTCTTATAAGTACAGCGTGGATTTTTTAAATGTCATCTGCAGCAAAGGAACTCTAAATAATGGAGATAGCTAATTTTCACTCAAATAAAACATTCCTTTATTTTTGAAAAGAAACAATACTGAAGTCAATTTTTTTAATAATACGCTTGACATACCCAGGAAGCGAATCGGTTAAAATAAATGATAGATTCTGGTGAAATATTATACAATTTATTTATTAAATAACACTGTACATAACTACCTAAGACTTAAATATTTCGACTTGCATACCCTTAATTGTGGTATTAAATATAGTAATACTAACTTATCTACAGTAACAAACAAAGAATGGAATAAAATAATAATAATAACAATGACATAAAAGTGAAACAATGATGAGGAACAAACGCTAACACAGCCTAAATACAATGAAAATAAAGTGCATGAATGCTCAGTTAAATGTGTTGGTGTAAGAACATTCATTAAATTGATATTGGATTTATTACCACATTAGTTCTTTCTAAGACATTTCATATAATCACTCACAATCTTTTTTATACACATTGGGAAAATCTTCAGAAAATGAAAAGAGGATATTAAATAAAAAACAAAAGGTTTTGTTTTAATAAATAAAAATATCTAAAATTATTTTTCAATCCATGCGGCTCACGACGGTGTAAAAAAAATTGAAAAGTAAAAAGCACTAGTGAGGAAAAGTGGTCATTTCCGCACAGTTTGGCTGCGTACAAAACGCACTTTTCATAAAAAAAATATTAAAGTAACGAAAAGGAATATTAATATAATTTTCAGAAAAAAATACACAATAATAACATAAAAATGAAACAATTACTCACACGGGAAAATCTTCAGAATTTAAAGTTGGTATATTCAATAAATTTTAATTATAAATAAGCTTCAAAAAGTGCAAAAAAATCATGGTGGTGTAGCTGTAGGTATAAGTTTCAGCCAATTAGATATTTTTAATGAGCTTAGGGCGCGCTTATATAGTAAATAAAATATATTCTGGTAAAATAAACTAATACTTATTTGCCAACCGTAACAAAAAAACATCTTTTTTAATCGAGCAAAGAGAATTTTCAAAAAAAAAACACAAAGTAACATTAAAAGTGATACAATGATTAGGAACATTCATTAAATTAATTAAAACATTCTCAATCTTTTTTACTCACACGGGGAAAATCTTCAAAAAACCAGAATAGGATAATAGAATACAATAAAATACCAAAAGCAGAAAATAAAATTAATCTTTATAAAGTTTATTGATTATTGCAAAATTAGTGAAATAAATTTTAAAATATATTGTCGTAAAATAACGCAATACTAACTTGACTACAGTAACGCTAAAAATGTAACTTTAAAGCAAGCAAAGGGAATTTTCAGAAAAAACAAAACAAAAATAACAATTATCACGTACATTCATTAAATTCATTAAATCAATCTCAATCTTTTTTACTCACACGGGGAAAATCTTCAGAAATTTAAGTTGGTTTATTGGTTGGTTTGTTGGTTTTTTTTTTGTTGGTTGGTTTGTTTTGGTTGGTTGGTTGGTTTGGTTGGTTTATTTTGTTGGTTGGTTGGTTGGTTGGTTGTTGGTTGGTTTCATACCAGATTAAGAATCAAAAAGCTTCAAATATTACAAAAATTTCATGGTAGTGTTATAATACTTTTATATCTATTTAATCGTGCAAAGGGAATCATAAAAAAAAAAAAACACAAAAATAACACAAAAGTGATAAAAATTAAGATGTACATTCTTTAAATTCATCAAGTTATTACTAACACGGGAAAATCATTAGAAAAACCAAATATATAATTAAACAAAAAGAAACTAAAGCAGAAAAAAATATAGTTTTATGATTTTTAAAAATTTAATGAATGAATAAAATTTATTATTTTTATTCACAAGGGTAAGTTCTTCAGGGTTTTTTATTTGTATAAAAAATCAGTTACTTTCACAAATCCGTTTAAAGAAAAGTAACGGTATGGAAATATAATTTTTTTTAAGCTAAATAAGTTTGATTTTCATTAAATTAAAAAAAAAAAAACAGGATAATAGTCTACAACTTTTCATAAAATTGCCCATGTGTGTATTTCACTCACACACTCCGTTTGGCGTGCACGTATGGGGGTTACTTACAAACCGTTGGGTTCAGTCACATAATTTAAATTTAAATTCGCTAACGGAAATTCTAAATTTCAAATATAAGGAAAAAAGAAATGCGGCCAATCGCTCTATCCACCTGAGCTACCGGAACAATGAAGCTAAGGCACGAAATCCTTCACTAGTGCCATAGATTTTATAATACTAGTGCCCTCTTACACTCAGATGATGAGAGTAAATCTAAGATTTTAAAACAATTTAAGCAATTATCTCAGGGATTCTTCTTCTTTATCCCATTAACCTCTGCTGCCTAGCCCTAGGCCCTATTCCAATGCTCCCGCTACCTTTCAACCACCTAAGATCATCGCTACGTCATAGAACATCAAAACAACCCGCTGATCAATGGACACATACCAGTTCATGCAGAAATCCCAGGAAACAGTACCGCACCCGGATTTACTAGGCGTCTGCTCTCTCTTAACAGAGCGTCAATACGTATAACCGTAGGCATCATCACTCACTCAAAAATTGATGTTCTAGGCATGACCGTTGAAACAGCTCCCCACGTCATCCTGGAATGGGAAGGAGTAGCTACACAACGGACTCAAATCCTGAACGCACCGGTCACTCCGCGAAGCCTGTGGTGACACCAGGAGAATCCTGCGCTTCCGGTCGGAGTTAGGCTGGCTAGATCCCTAGCCGGCGTTCACGTCACGCACAATGGTTCGACTTTCACGGACTAAGTGCGGAAAAAGGAGTCCATAACCATATACCCTCTGCTGATGGCTCAGGTGTCTACAAATCTGATGGTTGATCGCGGACTGAATTTTTATTCCTGTAATGGTCAAATCCGGCTTTACTAATTCACTACCGTCAACTTTGATTCGAAGGGTGTATAAATTGTTGTTTTTATGTACTTATCCGATTGAAGTCCTTAAAAAAACTGCCATTACCAAGCAAAAGGACTTTCTTTGTCGATGTCAATAGGGACTATTTCTAATTGTGTTAGTATGGAATTGACGTCTTTATAAAAGCTTCTCACACGTTTTTACATAATTAGTTTCCGACTTTAACAATCAATTGTGGTCGTTACGACAAAACGGGCTGCTTCACAAACTGATGTCGATTCCTTCCCCATTTCACCCTATCAGAGTATTATTTCCGGGATTAAAAAGTATCCTAGGTTTCAGTCCAGGTATAAGCCATATTTGAGGCAATTCGGAATGATGAAGATTATGGATTTTTGCGATGCAAAAACAAAACACAAAATTAGGTAGTTACGTCTTTGCTATTTCGAGTTTGGGATATCTGTGTATCCATATGGCATAACTGTGTATTATGACACGGACAAGGAATAGTATATTGTTTAACGAGGGGCGTAAGCGGAAAATTGCGAACGAGAGTCTATCAGAAGCCCGACGAGGGTTTTTAATGACTCGAGTTTGCAATATTCTTACACCCGCGTTAATCACAATATTTTTCATCACATTTGCTAGTAGATAAATACCTCCAGTACCAATCCGAATTGACGAAATCTACATTTTCACCTCTAGTTAAGTTTTTGCATGATCGCTGGAGCATCCTCGCGAGAGGAGCTCGCAGCTTCAATATTTCAACCAATCAAAGCAGTATTCTTGCGGCTCGCGGCCAACTACATTTTTGAGCTTCAGTATTTCAACTAATTAGTAATTACAGAGGAGTATTTTTAACTATTTTTTTTTTAAAACCAATAGAGCACAAACAATCTCCTGAGGGACTTATAAAAATCCATAACTCCCACGGGAGGTAAATCGGCTACAACTGCTCTATACGCCTGCGTACAATAAGACTCTTAACGACAAGTGTGAGGACAAAAAAATATTTAACCTCAATTAATTTCCATATTCTTGAGTGCATCTCTCAATAAGGCTGCTTCGGCTTCCATTTCCTGCAGGGTTCTTGGCGGTTTAGCGGGGTGACTCGACGAAAACCTGAAGACAATGTCACAGAATAAATTTCTGTCAAAAAGTTCATTTTGATTGCAAAAATTTCATTTTAGTCCCGACTGTTCTTTTTGCATAGTCTTTAAGAGGTTTTCAATGAGCCCAAACAAGACGATGTAATGTCGTATCAGGAGCTCAAAGTATTGGTAGAGAACCGAACATAATGGCGGATCCTTCACTAATAAGAGCTAAGCTCTTGAATATATGATGATAAATATTATAAGAGGTAAATTTTGGGAGTTTAAAGCTTTGTAAGTTTTTATGCAGGGGATGATCTCGGGTAATACTCATCCGATTTTTAAATTTCTTTCAGCATGTATTAAATGGACATATCCTATTATACCGGCTGATACGGGAGACGTGAGCAAGATCAACACTGCAGATTCAGTAGATCATAACCATAAGCTACTGCTTCGTACCATTGTCAGCAAAATTAAATTTCATTTATCTTTAGTGTTAAGTTTTTAAATTTGAATATTGAATGTCATCCGAGTCTGACTACGTTTGAAACATCGTATCTCATTCAATGTGACAATTTACTTTCTTCCACAGACATCAGAGAAAAGCAGACTCGCAGTATTAAGCCAGATGATTTTTCATACAGTTGTCTCTTTAATCCTTATGGTGTACCAAAATAAGTTAGAATGCGACAGATAGTACAATAATTTTCGGCTGTTAACGAGTTGTATCCATTTGTTAGCACACCAAGAATGTTAAATATTATATAAACTTAGCACACCACAACGTCAGTTCAGTGCAATTTCCAGTTATGAAGACAGAGACATGACAGGTGAAGATGTGTCAGACGTCACTTATCTGTCTCTTTCAAACTTTCTGATTTGTGCATTAGTGAGAATAGATCAGATGTACAGAATTTATTCAACTTAAACGAGCGGATCTGCTTTCTTCATAAAGTGCTGTCATTCGAGTAACAGTTTGGGGTTTTATCCTTATAAACTAGCTGTTGTATTGTAGGATGGCCATGATTGTAGAGAAATAAACATTTACTTAAGAAAAAGTAAAAAAGGGAAAGGGCATGGGTAAAAACAATGGTGAACGATTCATTACCATTTACTATGTATGTAGTGTTGGTTCTGTTCACGTCTCCAGAATCATCCTTGTTGGGTGAACTCCTCTTTACAAGCTCTTCCTGACCAGGAACCGTAGGATCGTCAATTGAGAACTCCAGGATAATACACAATCTTCCTTTAATGTAGAAAACTAGTAAATACGTTTACATTCGCAAGTATAGATATATAAAAAAGTGTGTCGCCGCTGTGGCTGTACGGTGCAGTCTGAGGTGCTCGGAGCGGGGTCGTGACGCATCCGTGCCGTCACTATAATACCGTTAGCCGTTCGGTATGCATTTATGTTGCGCCAACAATCCTGTATATACTTCATCCCGCGAGTCCGACTGGGGCAGCTAGTCTACGTAGGTATTCTGTATTTAGTATTTATTCATTTATTCATGCTATCAGGTTACATATAAATGTTACATGATAAGGACACAGCAGACAAAAACTTAAAAAACAAAAAATTACCACTACGGTATTAGTTGGGTAACAAATCTATAAATTATTTGTTATTACAGTACAAATTCATTAAACTTAATTTTTTATACTCCTTTCTCGGAAAAAAGTCTTCTAGCCAGTAGTAACATTTTTCGTTTTTTTTTTTAGTTATTACTAAAAACTTTTTCGCTGTTCAAAAGGTATACTAATAATGATGAGTATGTATATAATGAGTAATCTTTAGAACTACTTTTTTTTCTTTTCTTTCACCAGTATAGGAATGGACCAGGGTGGAGGCTATATTTTATCAAGTGGCTTCGCTTGCATCCTTTTTAATTGTATGATATAAGGGAATACTCACTGATCGTGTTTGGCAAGCTCCAGGTATATAAGGTCGTTTTGTATGAAGTCACCCTTTTTTCTCGGCATTATGTGACAGTGCAAGTGCTGAAAAAAAAAAGTATTTCATTGACTGTTACAACATGGGTAAAAATGTTCCCGTATTTTGTAACGAGTAAAAATGAGTGATTGTTCGTATAATGTCGCTACAAAGTGTTAAAGAAAGTTGCTCGGATTTCAGCCGGACCAAGTCATTGAACCATTAGTTCAAGAGTCCTCTTGGTTCCGCCTTGGGTTGGTGTACTTGCAAGGAATGAATTAAATAGGCCAAAGAATTTAACATACAATACTTATAATATCTCAACTTTGCATCTTATTAGCCCGCGCAGAGGCTCTATAACGACTACTTATGACAGGACTACAAATAGTTAACCGCAACGCATACGAACGTGGGAGCTCCCGATAGTAATCGATGAACACGAGAAACGCAGCGCGAAATAATCTTGGCCAAGACGTATAAAGAAAGTCACTTACGCAGGAAGTCCGTCGCGACCAGATCGCACGTCACTCACATCAGTCCATCAATACGCCGGAGCCGGTGGTAGTGTCATCGCTTGTCAGTTCGCCGAACTGACAGGAGGCAGGAAAAATGGCGGGAAGCGTCGCGTCCCTGTGCTGTCCTGTATTGTGGGACCTTGATGTCACGGCCGACGCAATTGCGGCCAGGCGGCGATGCTACGGTGCTGCCCCGTCGCAACTGCACCGAACCGCGCCCGGAGCCGGAGACGAACTCGCGGGTCCTTCGGTACCCGAAGTTTGGGGAGCTCGTGTGAAGCACCTCGGCCTGCTGGCCCACGCGGGTCGCTCCGAAGGCGCGCGGTCTCCGGGGCGCCTCCAAAGCAAGCGCGTGGACGAGTCACAAGCCCACGAGCTCTGAAGCTTGTAACCTACGGTGGGCTAAAGCGCATGATCACTGCGCCATTACGGCGGCGCGCACAAACACCTTGCACATCGTCACACGGTTCGCCTCACTGGCACAGTTTAATAGGAACTATTCTAAAATAATGCTTATTCGGCAACCATGGCGGACAAGCTACAACGTTTTTTAATTGCACGCGCGACGCGCGCGCGCGTGCGGCGCGAACGCCAAATCACAACGTCCGTGCTCTAATCCAGCTCTTATCGATCTGTCAGTTTCGTCGATCAGTCTCTAGAAAAAAGAAAAAAAAATACAAGGCGTCGTTCCGAAACACGCTCACGCGTAAACGCTGCTACCGTATTTCAGTGTCGCAAATCGCCGCACATTCGATTAGTTTTTAAATTACTTTAAATATAAACTTCTTCAAACAATGAACTTTTTCAGCTATTCGTGTTTTAATATTACGACTTTTTAAACTGCGACGTAAACGAAATCAACTTGTATCGCTTGCGCGAATCGGAACTGTCACTTGACATTTGTTTTTAATCTACCGGCTGACATGCGTCATAATTATTTATTATCAACCGTGTTATTATTCTTAAGTGCATTTCTTCCAATTCGCGTTAATGAGCGTAATTACTAATATAAATTAATGGGCCGTGTCACGACGAGCATTTTGATGTGCCACAACCTATGTTTTAGTGTTGGCAAAGTGTCTAAATCAGCTAGTGAAGTTTGTCGAAAGTGCATGGAATTTCTAGGGCTCCAGCGGCAATTGTATGCTTTGCTGGTTGTTGAAAAGGCGTTAGACTAATAATTTATAAGGTCAGTAATGAGTTCCTACATACTACTATGTGCAGACAATGTTATTTCGCACGAAAATCTATGTTACAGAACATGCCTTAACCTTAAGCTCAACTATGCCTATAATCATACTATAAAATCTAAGTAGCATCGCTACAATACCCCTTTTTTCGGGAAAAAAAGGTTAAGTTCCACTTAACCGCCACGGCCGGGTGAGCCGGGTAAAATTTATTTTCGCTTGCTAGTTGTAATAAAAGTAAGCTAAATTAAATTACATCTAGCAGCTTTTAATATCTATAAAGCTAATTTTTAAATACACTAATAATATTCTATGAGTTAAATTAAAATGAGACTAGCTCTCGGATTATGTTTTCCATAACATGCCCTATCCACTATTGGTTAAGCTATTCTTAATATTCTAAAGTTGTCGACAACCTAACTAACTTAAAACTTTTGATGCTGGTAAACCTGCGTTATGGCATGGTTTGACTATAAACTTATTTATAAGTACCTATAAGTGTATGTATAATGTATCATGCCTTATAATTAGACATAAATTCCTATTCCACCGCAGTGCATCCGCTGTGGTGTTATTTGTTATCATACCACTTGAATTAGTGATATGAATTTTTTTATTTAAATTTTTAGTCTTTTATGTTTTGTAAGAGAAAACTTAGTTTTCCTTGTTTTAAGAAAAGTTGTGGACTTATTTAAGTTCCACCTGTACTCCCTGGTACCTAAGGTTGTACAGTTATCGAGAAATTTTAGATTCCTAGGAATAAATAGGTTTTGACATTTTTTATGTCAGTGTGCACACAAAAAAAATATAGTCTAGTTCATGAAAGTAGCACAATCCATTATATTGGTGGCTTTGGGTATATCCATTAGTGAGTAGTGGAGACAATATCTATGTTCACACTTCACAAAAAGTCAAGTCCTAGAAAGAGAGAAAAAAATATTCTCTTAAGTCATAAAAATATGAAAAATAGAAAAATCTGGGTCGAAATCGAACCCAGTGCGTTCCTCTGGATCCAAGAGAGAATGCGTGGTACACTGAAAAATTGTTTAGGTTTCCCAAAAACAAAAAAAATATCGAAGTGTCCTGTCGATAATGTGTACCAAAAAAAAATTCCTCCAAACGGAAGAGAAAATATACGCGACATATTGATACTCAACTATCAACAGAATAGCAGAAAAAAATATACGAGACATGATAAGTCCAAATACATTGGCCATATCTGCAAGCATAATCCTTTTCTACTATAGGTGTTTGTGGAAAATAATGGCTAGTATTTTGGTTGTTGACCGAAAATGGTATGCTGTCTCTTATGCAGCAGTACCTTTCAGCACAGCCTAGGTTGCCTACTACTGGTCAACAATGGTGAGTGTCATAGCATGAGTGCTAAGTACAATAAAGTACATTTAGCAAGAGCAAAAGTCGCTATCAGCTGATGTGATAAGCGATTTGCAATTCCAATGCAATTTGAATCTTTTTAATCATAATACACACATATTGGGTATTGTGATGAGTATAAATTAAAGTAAGTTATAATTACTTTTATTTTGACACATCTGAGAAATAATACAAAGTTTTATTGTTTGTTGTAAGTTTTGATTTTTGAGATGAAGAATTTTGGTGTTTTTAATTAGATTGTGTGTTTTTTTGTATTGAAAAATTATTCTGACTATTGATTTTATTTTTAAATTTAATATATATCTATGCAATAATTGTTACTTGACATGAACAACATAGTTATTATTGTTGAGGCGATGACTTTGTTTGCGTTATCTAATAATTGTGCATTGACCTGCGAAACCAAATTTGGTGGTGGTTTTAGTCGTGTCAAGTTCTGAGTCGTTGTCATGACTTTAAGATCTCTGTCTCCGGTTTCATGATATTCGTGCTCCTTGTCCGACATGATAGTAGGTAAAATGTGCTTTTGCGAATCAGGGAGAGCGTTAATTAATGTAACTACTTCTCCGTTGAGAATATGTTAACAATTGAAAAATAAATAAAAAATTAATACAAACAGCGATGCATTCAGCAGATGCTGTTGTCAATTAATGGCAGTTGCTATGCTATATATCCATAGCACTGGCCTAATATTAATTATAAATAATATTATTTTACTCTCCCGTATGCGCATGAACACACTTCACGTTAATACTACTAAAATACAAGGATTCATATATGCCTTGTTATTCAAAAGACATTCGAATAGCCTGAAATGTTCAATTAGCATGAATCATTTAGCATAACATTGCTTACATCTACACCAATCCAAGTGTACTGAGAAAATACCAATATAAATATGCAAACACTTATTTTCATTCGGGCGCCATATTGTAACAGGTAAAATGAGTGATTGTTCGTATAATGTCGCTACAAAGTGTTAAAGAAAGTTGCTCGGATTTCAGCCGGACCAAGTCATTGAACCATTAGTTCAAGAGTCCTCTTGGTTCCGCCTTGGGTTGGTGTACTTGCAAGGAATGAATTAAAAAGGCCAAAGAATTTAACATACAATACTTATAATATCTCAACTTTGCATCTTATTAGCCCGCGCAGAGGCTCTATAACGACTACTTATGACAGGACTACAAATAGTTAACCGCAACGCATACGAACGTGGGAGCTCCCGATAGTAATCGATGAACACGAGAAACGCAGCGCGAAATAATCTTGGCCAAGACGTATAAAGAAAGTCACTTACGCAGGAAGTCCGTCGCGACCAGATCGCACGTCACTCACATCAGTCCATCAATACGCCGGAGCCGGTGGTAGTGTCATCGCTTGTCAGTTCGCCGAACTGACAGGAGGCAGGAAAAATGGCGGGAAGCGTCGCGTCCCTGTGCTGTCCTGTATTGTGGGACCTTGATGTCACGGCCGACGCAATTGCGGCCAGGCGGCGATGCTACGGTGCTGCCCCGTCGCAACTGCACCGAACCGCGCCCGGAGCCGGAGACGAACTCGCGGGTCCTTCGGTACCCGAAGTTTGGGGAGCTCGTGTGAAGCACCTCGGCCTGCTGGCCCACGCGGGTCGCTCCGAAGGCGCGCGGTCTCCGGGGCGCCTCCAAAGCAAGCGCGTGGACGAGTCACAAGCCCACGAGCTCTGAAGCTTGTAACCTACGGTGGGCTAAAGCGCATGATCACTGCGCCATTACGGCGGCGCGCACAAACACCTTGCACATCGTCACACGGTTCGCCTCACTGGCACAGTTTAATAGGAACTATTCTAAAATAATGCTTATTCGGCAACCATGGCGGACAAGCTACAACGTTTTTTAATTGCACGCGCGACGCGCGCGCGCGTGCGGCGCGAACGCCAAATCACAACGTCCGTGCTCTAATCCAGCTCTTATCGATCTGTCAGTTTCGTCGATCAGTCTCTAGAAAAAAGAAAAAAAAATACAAGGCGTCGTTCCGAAACACGCTCACGCGTAAACGCTGCTACCGTATTTCAGTGTCGCAAATCGCCGCACATTCGATTAGTTTTTAAATTACTTTAAATATAAACTTCTTCAAACAATGAACTTTTTCAGCTATTCGTGTTTTAATATTACGACTTTTTAAACTGCGACGTAAACGAAATCAACTTGTATCGCTTGCGCGAATCGGAACTGTCACTTGACATTTGTTTTTAATCTACCGGCTGACATGCGTCATAATTATTTATTATCAACCGTGTTATTATTCTTAAGTGCATTTCTTCCAATTCGCGTTAATGAGCGTAATTACTAATATAAATTAATGGGCCGTGTCACGACGAGCATTTTGATGTGCCACAACCTATGTTTTAGTGTTGGCAAAGTGTCTAAATCAGCTAGTGAAGTTTGTCGAAAGTGCATGGAATTTCTAGGGCTCCAGCGGCAATTGTATGCTTTGCTGGTTGTTGAAAAGGCGTTAGACTAATAATTTATAAGGTCAGTAATGAGTTCCTACATACTACTATGTGCAGACAATGTTATTTCGCACGAAAATCTATGTTACAGAACATGCCTTAACCTTAAGCTCAACTATGCCTATAATCATACTATAAAATCTAAGTAGCATCGCTACAATTTCTTTGTTTGTCCGGATTTCTGTCTTTTCTCCTCTACAGGTCTCAATTCTCAACGGTTTCTCGTGAATTTTTGTGAGATTTGCTCCGCCATTAAAAAAAACCGGCACGATAAAAAAAAAACCATATAATTATCGCCTCCAGATGTCCACTACTTTTTTGTAAAGGATGCTCTAAAACTGTTTAAAAAAAACATTTACACCACACCTTGCCAAAAAGCGCGTTTTTCCGCACGCTGCGCGTTCGATAAAACCCACTTTTTGGCCAAGTGGTGACGTAAAATTGTGTACAAAACACGGGTCGTAAAACAGAAAGCTCTCTCTCGCATATCTATGACCCTCGCCTGCGGCTCGGGCCTCAAACATCTGCGATATCGGCCTTTCTTTGTTTTACAACCATTGTATCGTAAATAGCTATTTATGTTTATGACTGATCCATAGAACACTAGTAACTTTGCCAGGCAGTGGTTGGTGGTTGATGATCGTGACCACATGCCTAGCAATATAGGATATATGAGGATCCGAGTGTCTTTTCAAAAGGGCTTATTTTTACCTTACCGGTACTTCAGAAGTGGACCTTGCCTAAGAACACTTAAGGTCCAATTTATAAGTACAGTTACAGAAAAAATAAACCCTTTTAAAAAGACACTCCTCATATAGGAGCTCAATTCACTTATATACTAGTTAGCTACTACAAACATAACCACCCATACATCTCGAACGCTCTCTAACTTATGTAAAAACCTACTTTGACAGTTTGTCCGGCGTCCGGTCCATCTTGTATGGTCACCGTACACGACTGAGTGTCGTGGACTTTCTCCATCAACTGAAAGAAAAACTGTAGTGTGACAATGATGTCGAATATGGGTAACCACGTTTAAGTTTGTACGTAGGGGGTACAGTACGACCACAATTATAAGTTACATCGCAACCTACGTCTGCGCAGAAGTCCTGGTAAATGCTTCATCATCCTCCTAGCGTTATTCCCAGTACAGTTGCATCCTGAAGAATGCCTGGGGTCCGCTACCTAATCCCAAGAATTGGCGTAGGCACTAGTTTTTACGGAAGCGACTGCCATCTGACCTTCCAACCCAAGGGGGAAACCGACCTTATTGGGAATAGGCTTGTCAAGTGAGTGGGCAACTTGACTGTTAGAAGTTCTCAAGCCGCCTGGTAAATGCTTATGATACAATAATACAATACGACTTATTTTCATTTATCCTTTGTTATTTTATTTATACTCATTTGTTTCGACATTGATTTTCTGCGTACACTTAATATTATCATTTTATGTGCCGCAAACTATAAATTATTTTCCATTTTTAATTTTTAAGACAATTTTTTTTTTGCAAATTATTATTGTAAATGATCGCTATATGGGTAGTATAAGCAAAATGTGTTGTTTTATATGAAAATTGTATAATGAGATAAATAAACTAAACTAAACAAGGTATGACACTCCGGGGAAAATTGTGTTGTGCGACACAAGCCTACGTCATCACTGCTATCGAGTATATCGGTGGTTGGCGGTCGTAGTGCGAATTCGTGTGTGTACAGGCTGTACGAGTACAGTGACGTATGCTTGTGTCACGATCCGGAGCAGCAGACCTTGTTTCCTTAGTTAGACCTTGTTACCATGGTAAATACTGAATAAAATCAGTAAGCACCAAAATACCTTCTTACATCATCACTCTTCTGCGCAGACGCAACGAAGCCGAAGATTGCCGATGTAACTTATATTCGTGGTGATACTGTAATCGGAAATCTACTCATCTAATTCATTTTTTTTTTCATCAGTTTGAACCACTCGCGTTCACAAATTTTTGATCACTTAGCTGCTTAGTCTGTGCACTTTTTCGAACTCGACAAAGTTAATTTTGTACTAAACAGTAACGTCTACAAACGAATATTCAAAATTTCAAATCATAGAGGAAAATACGCCTCGTTCGAGGTTGTAAGAGATAACTAGTGAAAGATTTCGTGCCTGAGCTTGATTGTTCCGATAGCTCAGTTGACCAGAGCGATTGACCGCATACGCCAGAATGTCGGTTCGAATCCTGCTTGGAGCACTTTTTTTTATTTCAATTTAGGCATATTACATGCACCTTGAACCTTGCTTGAACACATGCATGAGTTAATCACAATTATATATATATTTTTTTATTATACATAAGTATATATTTTTCTTAATTTATTGGTTGTGCCTTGTTTCGCAGACAGAAGTTTCATATTCAATATATTACACGTAAATTATTTTAAGTTCAACACTGACATATGCTCCTCTTCCATTGGATAATCTACTTTAACACTACCGTAATAGAGTTTCTATTACATAGACACTGTCTTAAAATCATATGTTTGTAAAAACTATTACATAAGTGTTAAAGCAGATTATCCAATTGGATAAGAGCATATGTCAGTGTCAAACTCAAAGTAATCGTAATGTATTATATTTTCCATAATTTTCATTTCATAGAAAGCATTTTTTTTACAAAGGGTCGCAGTTCTAACCTAACCTAACCTTCTTTTCTAGTAGACCAAAATGAGTTCTACACAATGACCTAAAAAGCATACCTAAAAAGTTAACGGTTTCGGAAAAAATAAAGTTGTCTATGAAATGAAAATTCTGTGAATCAATTCTTTATATGAAACATTTGTCTGCGAACGAAGGTGACACGTAATTTATCATTCATTTCAAATTAAAATAATCTTTGTCTTTAAGTCACAGTCAGCTGTAAAATCAGCTAAAAAATATGTTTTTTTATCGCTTACGTCATAAATAATAAATCTATCCTATTTGAATTTTAGACGTACCTTTTGCACAAGTCGTATGGTAGCGAAAAAGTCACCCGCCTCTTCGTCAGTGAGGTCAGTATTGCGCTCTGCACAGCGTATAGGAGCCACCAACACATGACCCGGCGTTACGCAACTGTGAGAGAGATTTGAAATAGTTACAATAATTTAACAAATAATTTTAGAATCGCATGTAAAGCTGGCCACATACGCTACGACGAACCGTTATGATGGGACTAGTAAAACTGCGCAGTTTATTATTGTGTTTCGCAGTATATCACTGTTATAAGCAGAGGTCGTACTTTTCACGCCGGTGACGTAAAATTGACGTCACACACATAATCTTAATTAGGAAATTATTATCAATTTTTATCATCAATATTATTATTTTTCAAACATGGCTTATTATATATAATAACGATTTTATTTTTCTATTTAGATTTTTTTAATAATCAGGCGAGTAACTCATAATTATGAAAGTTTTGTAACAGGTTGGAGGAATATTGAATCTAAATATTAACGTAAACTCTCTATTACGACGAGTTTTGTTTAATTGAGAGTGAGGGAGAGAGGGAGAGAGAGAGAAAGAGGAAAATACATCAATTTTGTCTCACCGCAGATTGACAAAGGCGCGAGTCCTCTCGCTCGCGTAGAATACGCATGTCTCTGGCACCCGCAAGTGGCCGAAGTGACGCGCGGGGCCCGCGGATTGCGGGGGCGGTGCCGGAGGCTCCGCAGGAACCAAGGCAAGCCCGGTCCGCATGCTTAGGGTGTACAGGGAGTATACGGGGATAGTGTGGGAGAGAAATTATAAGGGAAAGAGGAGAGTGAGTGTTGTATATGTATATACTCGTACATAGTTATAGCGGTATACAATGCCGCGACCCCTACTTAAGCTAATGCTTGATACGAATAAAGCAGTGCGTAAACGACCGCCGTTGGTTTCACTTATTCCCTGTCACATACCTAACAGAGAGAGATATGGGTAGAAAATGAGAGGAGGGCATTTGAATTAAGAGACGAGAGAGGTGTGGGAGAGTGCGAAAGAAAAAGTTGGATTGAAAGAATGGGAAGAGAGAGTGAGAGTGAGACAGATATATTAAAAGTGAGGCAAAGAAGAGAGAGAAAAAGGGAGTAAAATCTCACCGCAGATTGACGAAAGCGTAAGTCCTCTCGCTCGCGTAGAAAACGCACGTCTCCGACACCTGAACGTGGCCGAATTGCCGCGCGGGGCCCGCGCTCTGCGGGGGCGGGGCCGGGGGCTTCGCGGTCGCCGGGGCCAGCCCAGTCCGCAGGCTTAAGGAGTACAGGGAGTACACGTCTTTTCTGAAAAGACAACCCATCACACAATTGTAAAACGCCATGCTAGAATAACATAAAACTTTGTATACACAATGGAATCCGGCATATCTAGGTCGGAAATTAGTTTCTGTTTGAATGACACATGACACCAAGTGACTTCCGAATCCTTGCAAGTCTACAACGCGGGACGACCAATAGTTTGCTTCGACGAACACTGGAATAAGTAGTTTAGGCGTGTTAGTTATTCCTTACATACTTGCATGCAGGTAATATACAAACACTAGGCAGGTTAAGTATCTTGGACTCCTTAAAAAGATCTTTTACGGGGGAGGCGCATGCTTTTCCCATTATTGTTCGATCTGCTCGTTTTTGCATCTTAAATGCTTTGTCGCGATCAGATGCAGTGGCCCAAAAAACAACGCCCTGGCTGAGTATGGAATGGAAGTATCCATAGTACGATTTTCTAACATTCTCGAACGACAAGCTCGGTGCAAGTCTCGAGAGTGCGTAGCATGCTGATGATAACTCAATGTGAGATGTCAATGTGAGGGGACCATGTTAGTCCTGAATCTATAATAAAGCCTAGCACGCTGATGTTGTTTAGCATTGTGTCAAACTGGTAGTTATTGTTTTGCTTAAGGTTTTTTATTTTATCGTATGGCATTTATTTACGAACCGTGAGATCTTCGAGAAGACAAGTACGGTTGCCAGTGTTTGTTGCACTATGCACTATGTTTGTCTTTTCTACCTTTAAAATCATACCGTGTCATCCGCAAATGTCACAAATTCAATATCTGGGCAAGAAATTGAAACATCGTTAACTAGAATTTAAAAAACAAACCATATACGTACCTTGAGGGACAGCAGAAACACCTATTATTTCCAAACCGCACCTTGAATTTAAGACGTGTGCTCTGCTTCAAGAAGGAACACATTGACACGACATAACTAAATATCAAGGAGTATTACTCCCTACGATGGCCAAACACCGGGATATATCGTCTCACTGCCCAGCCGACTCAGTCAGATCCACCTCAGCCCCTTTGTACCCTTTTTCTGTCCCACAATCAGTCAAATAAGGTAGGTTGGAGTAGCTTGCGACTCCAGATGACTCACACGCGCATTGCCGACCCTTTGTTGACTTTAGGATTCGTTGTGTTGACAGCCAAAGACATGCAGGTTCCTCATTCTCAAACAGCGCATCCTTGGGAGCTCTGGTCTTACTCACCACCAGGAACAGAACACCACATACCTAGAGATCAAGGAGTATAACTCACTTTCGGTGGCTGAACACCGGCGTCTCATTTCCTCCAGCCGACTCGGATCCACCTCAGCCACTCTGAACCCTGTCTGTCCCACGACCAGCCAAATAAGAAAGGTATCCAGCAGAAAGTCATCGCGCTCATATTTTGAACAGCCCAACTGGGGAAGTACGTCCATTTTATTAGAAGACCGCACGCATTCATTATGGCCTTGCTTGATGGTAAGCAGACACCGTAGCCGTATCTTGCGACCCCAGAAGACTCAAAGCGCGTTGCCGACCCTTTATTGACTTCAGGATTTGTTGTGATGACATGCAGGTCTCTCACTCTCAACACAGTGCATCCTCGGAAGCCACAACACAACATACCTAAAGATCAAAGATTACTCACCTACGATGGCTGAACACCGGCATATCCCGTCTCACTTCCTCCAGCCGACTCAGATCCACCTCAGCCACTTTGAACCCAGTCTCTGTCCCGCAGTCAGCTAACACCGCCCCCCACGGGTCCACACATAGAGCGTGCCCGTAGCTTCTTCGCTTTGGGTTGTGCGCCCCCACTTGCGCGGCTGCGACTACGTAGCATTGGTTCTCTATTGCTCGCGCTCTGGAAAGATTTGTGATATCGTTAATATATCGGCGTCGCTAGAGAAGCAGAGCCCGGAATATCAGTTTCAGTTTATGATTATATCTTTACGTTTATTTCCACCATCGCACCGCTCGCCGTCGGCAAGGCATTCAACCTCACAATGTACAATGTAAATGGTCGCGTGCGGTACGGTTTCAGAGGAATTTCCTCCCACGGACGCTCCGACTGTGGAATGAGCTCCTTGCCGAGGTTTACCCGAGGAACTACAGTAAGGGGTTCTTCAAAAAAGGAGTGTATACATTATTTAAAGGTCGGCAACGCGCATGTCACATACCTGGCGTTGCAGGCGTCCACAGACTGCGGTGACCGCTTACCATTATTACGTGGTATATAAAAACAATTCATGAACAGATTACATTGTGTTTGAATATCGTAAAATTACATAAAACATACAACATATTATAAAAATACTCTCACAATTAAATTAAATTACAATAAATCATTCCGTAACAAATTATCCAGAGTAAAGAAAAATGCATAAAAAATAAATAACTTACCTTCAACAATAATAATGAACTAAAACAATCCTGACGGCCTGTTTAGCCTAGTTGGTAGTGACACTGCCTCCTAGGCTAGAGGTCCCGGGTTCGAATACCGGCCAGGGCATTATTTGTGCATTTAGCACGGATTTATCTATATAAGTATGTATATCGTCGTCTAGTACCCATTGTACAAGCTTTACTAAGTTTGGGACTAGGTCGATTTGTCCTCCAATATTTATATTTATCTTTTATTTATTTTTAATAGCAACACAAATAAAAAAAAACAAAAATCATCGATGTCATACCTATATGACGTCGACATTTAGTTATAACTAATAAATACGATTTTAATCAATCCTTAATTATTGTGGAGTTTCTAAATTAATCTAAAATAAGAAAACGTTTGTCAGACTGTCAGTACCTGAGGATAGTGTGCCAATGGGCTTCCCCCGTGGTCTGCGTAAACGCAGAGGGGAAGGTGAGGAGTTGCGCGCGCAGCACTGTCAGCGCCGTGCTGAGTTCAGCGAACCGCATGTCGTAACAGATCGCCATGCCTGCACAATAACGTCGGATTCACAATTATAGTAGGGGAGCCGAAGAGAGGATTTTGGGAATTAATCGAGCGCGATATATATATATATATATGGGGGATACCGTGCATTCTAATGAAAGAAATTAACATTTATTTGACTGCCTGTTTAGCCTAGTTGGTAGTGACTCTGCCTCCGAAGCTAAAGGTCCCGGGTTCGAATCCCGGCCAGGGCATTATTTGTGCATTTAGCACGGATTTTGTTCTTGGGTCTTGGATGTTTTCTATGTATTTAAGTATGTATTTATCTATATAAGTATGTATATCGTCGTCTAGTACCCATAGTACAAGCTTTGCTTCATTTGGGACTAGATCGATTTGTGTAAGATTGTCCCTCAATATTTATTATTATTTATTATTATTATAATGCAAGAAGGCCGCAATGGCACTTTTACAAGTCAAGTCTTTATTTATTCTTTATTCATGAACAATATAAATGGTGTTTGAAATATCTATAAATAATGTCACACTTGAGGCAATTTATTTTCATTATACCCATTTTAGCATTACAATAAAATATCATCATCATCATCATCATGTCAGCCGAATGACGTCCACTGCTGGACATAGGCCTCCCCTAAAGACTTCCACAATGACCGGTCCTGCGCCACCCGCATCCAGCGGACACCTGCGACCCTTATCAGATCATCAGTCCACCGTATAATAAAAAATATATGATAAAAATTACAAACTACACTAAACTACAACACAAATGTCCTCTCAGTTAATTAAACAATTTGACATATCACCTACACTACCGCGCTCATTATTATTTAGGCACCCATACCTTTTTCCATACATCTGTAATATCTGTATACAAAAATGACTTTCAGAAATACACTGCCAAGTCAGAGTCCCTTGACAGATTTGCGTGCATTTTGCATTTTTTATTTAGCTGACTTATTGAGCCTTAAATCGGTGCCAGAGACCCCCCTTTTAAAATGGCAGTTTTCGTTTTGCAATGACTTAAATAACTACTAATTGCTGGTTCATAGAAAAGTGTAGTGTTTGTATTGCAGGCGGTAGTGTATGTCTAGCGGGGAACTGACGCGGGCTGATGATGATGTCGTATCTCTAATGATAACTATCGACATTACCTATCCTGCCAACAGGCGTATCCACTGGAGCCACAATATGCTGTCCAGGAGTGCAGAAGTCGCTCTCTTTAAGTCTCACATTCTTCTCCGGTATCTCGACATCGAATAAGTGCAGTTTTCGATACTGTTGTACTATGTCCCCATTGCTGTTTATTATAATGTGCGTGTTGAACACTTTTGTAGGGTCGCCTTCATTCTAAAAAAAAATATTTATTCAACGCAAAGTGAAGATTAAGGGCTTAGAAATATGAAAGTGAACATAAATATTAATATATCTATACTAATATTATAAAGCTGAAGATTTTGTTTGTTTGTTAGAACGCGCTTATCTCAGGAAAAAATATTTTTGTGTTTTCTTTTTTTTTATGACATAGGTGGCAAACGAGCACACGAATCGCCTGATGGTAAGCGATTAGCGCCGCCCATGGACACTCGCAACACCAGAGGGGTTGTAAGTGCGTTGCCGGCCTTTAAGATGGGAGTACGCTCTTTTCTTGAAGGTTTGAAGGTCGAATCGGTCCGGAAATACCGCAGGCGACAGTTCATTCCACAGTTTAGCTGTGCGAGGCAAGAAATTTCTGGTTTTGTGTAGTCCATTTATCGAGGAAGGCTTTAGGCTATATAACATCACGCTGCGACCAATAGGAGCGAAGACGCGGTCAAAGTCGCGGGCAATAGCTAGTAATAAATAAAGACTTAAGTATAATATAATATCAGTTTTGTAATACATGCGAATCTGCCGCAACGGTTTCTAATTCCAATTGTGACTAATTTTTATAATTTTGGTGGCGTTGCGTCGTGCCATTTTAAATATTAGAGGCGGATCAGTATTTTCAATGCATCCCTTTTTATTACTTATTGCAGCCACAATTTTTTTTATATCAAGGTGATATCCTATAACACTAAAACACATTTATTCATTTTAATTCATTGCTACTTTGCGTTTTATAATATTTTAAAGATACCTTTTCATGCAGCCCTCCCATAGACAACCACACATTATATTTAACTGCCAGCTCTCTGTATCTATCTACAGTGGCGCCACCTGTGATGGGCTCCGCAGACTTCAATGTGTCTTTTTTATTGTCACAAATGTAATCACAGGCTTCAGGGAAAAATATCATCTGAAAATAAGGCAATCTTATAAATAAGTAAAGTAAATAATGCGAGAGTGAAACAGTTGTCACTAGGTAAGCATGTTCCATTATCGTGGAGCGGTATCCAAGAGAAGGATACAGAGGGAGTGGCAGACCCCAGAAGACCATATTCACCATATTATATTTTGTACCATATTCTCAGAAATAAATTATTGATTGATTGATTGAGATGAGTCGAAGACATATGCCAGGTGGCAGGAAAGACATGGTACAGAGTTGCATACGATACAACAGACATGAGTGGTAAAGTATGGAGTAGGTCTTTGCCAAGAGGTAATCAGACATGCAGAAGAAGAGAAAGACACAAATTTCATAGATTTAATAATAATAAGGCTAATAATAAGCTCGTTCCTTGATAGACTCGAATTTCGTAGTGCCAGCCTGACCTTCCAACCCAGAGGGAAAACTAGACCTTGTTGGGATTAGAAGAGTTTCGTTACGATGTTTTCCTTCACCGTAAAACTACTATCAAATGATATCACATAATATAATTGAAAAAAAAAAGTGTCACCTTAACATCTTCCTTAGCTGCATCGCTGACTAACTGGCTGACCGTCTGTAGATTAGTAGCCTTGTCAGCAACAGATGTCATCTGACACACAGCAATCCGTTGTTTGCCACTCATTGCTTCACTGAAATGTCTCACAATCTGATGTTTGTACTGTTTCAGAAGAAGCAGGTATGGCTGAAAACAATGTAAAGATAAGTGGCCTGTATTTTATTAATTTTAACTTTTAACAAGGCACCACCAATCTAGACGGCTTTACGAAAAACAAATTATATTGTACAGAATAGTTACATTCAGGTGTTTTCATTAAAAGACGTCAATTTTTACGAAAATGCTATCTAATTTGAACCATTAATTGCTGAACTAAGATTGAAACTCTATTGATGTGATCTTATTGCATTGATATAAGCTCTACCAATGGTCAGTTACCTTCGATGATGATAGTAGCATAATTCCATTCACATAAAACATAAATAAAATAATTACTTATGTTTTATGCCCAAACTTAAAACAAAGCTTGTTGTATTTTAAAATCTATGGTGAATAGCCAGTATTATAAAATCTATGGCAAAAATATATATAGACTTATACATGGTAGGAATGAGTAACCAGACAAATTTTAATTGTGTATTCCTGAGCATTTTTGGAGAAAATGTCATACCTACAAAGTCAGCTTGATTCCGTGTAATTTTAAAGGAATTATTCATTTTTATGTATACAATTTTTTCAGCAAAAAAGCCATTTCTATTGTGACTAATGTAACCAAGTCTAATTCAAACTCACAAAATCAAAGAGACCATAGATGAAATCGGTCCCAAAACTATACATTTCTTGAACAAAAAACTTTTATAGTTCTTTTTAGGTGATATATTTCTACAAAGTGGCATTAATTCATGTTGTGTCGTTAATTTATCAATGGGATAATCTCAAAAAGAAAATTATTTTACCTGATTTCACCAAGGTTGATAACTTGTTTTACTCCTTATAACCTCAGAAATGCATGGTTTAAATCTGTTTGGTTACACTGTATAGATGGATAAGCACTTAAATACATAGAAAATATATCAGGAATAATAATTATTCGTGCTCATCACTTAAATAAATGCCCTGCCCTGGGATTCAAACCCGAGACCACTAGCTTCATAAGCAGGATCACTACGAACAAGGCTAGTAGTAGTCATAAATTTCTCCCCAGTCATGAATTTTGCCACACTTATTTATTCTTTTCTTACTTTATCCATTTGCTGATTTCCCATTCGTAAATTGATGTAATATGACTACTATTAGGCTCATCTTTAGAATATGCAACACCGAGTTTAGCAGCATTCATATTTTTTTTATAAACAGTGCTCATGATTAGAAAGCTTTCCACAAAATTTCAAGTTGCGGAAACGTAAAAAAAAATTGGGCAGTTTCTATACTAATATCGGTAAATATTCACTCATGTCACACTCACGTCTATGGAGCGTAGGTATATCAAAAACCGAATCAGAGCACCCCACTATCCATGTGGTCTTGTCTGCCCTACCCCTAGAGTGTATATAAAAATTCGGAGGCGCGAAGGGAGAGCAGCCCTCGCCCGCCGTGACAAAGCGCGGGAACCGCGCGAGGTGGAGCGGCTGAGCCTGGTCGCCGGAGGCGACCAGCAAGGTGAAGCTGCGGAGCCGAGCATGGATGACCGTGCTTTGTTACGCGAGGGCGGAAGGGGTGCTCGTCCCGCAGCGCCGGAGCTAAGGCGGAGTCCGACTGTCATGGCGTCGCGCGTCGTATTAATTGCCGATTTTTGTATAGAAACTTTCAACTTTCCAATTTTTTTTTCTCTTAAACCGTACGTCGCCGCAACTTGAAACATTGTGGAAAGCTTTCTAATAATGAGTACTATTTATAAAAAAAATATGAACGCTAAACTCGGTGTTGCATATTCTAAAGTTGAGCCAAAGTATTTATTAGCTGTGTTTGCTTACTGATATTGTAAAACCTATGTTACTTATCATTGTGTAGTATTTACATACAACTATTTCATTACAAACAACAAAGTAACAGCTAGACAACAGGACAACGAACCGAACCGAAAAAGTCGACCACATTCATAGCAATTTTATTGCAGTTTAATCTACCTACATAAAAACAAAACAACATATACATACATAATCTAATTAAGTACACAATACGTCAAATATCGTATAGACACTTCACAAACAACATCTAATAGTTTTGGCTGAGTTTAGGGTATTCATTATCAAACGTTACCATTTCATTTCATAACCTACAACACCGGTGTACAATCGCAAATAAGTGTGGAACTTACCCTCATCCTATTAATAAAGATATTATGCTAAATATTATAATCTGCATGTGGCTTATATAAGTATAAACTTAGATTAAATTCACTAAATATCTATTGTTTATTTTAGTATTTTTCTCTAACTTTGATGTATGAAGTTTGTTTGACATTGACATTTAATGACATTTATCGAATGAGCCGTAATACGTTCAGAAACCAAATCAACCCAAAAAGGAGGCAACGCCGCGTACCGTAAATAAACTTCGTTCGGGTATATCCCTCCCTGTTGCACTTACAGATTCGAGCGACAGTGAGGGACAGGACTGCAAACTTGTCTATTGGGATGCGTCTAAAGAGAAAATAGAATTATACTTGTAAGCAAGACAATATTAACCACTACAAGTGGCTCCGTGAGCTGTAGACCTCGCAAAAAAAAAGGGACTCGACAAAAAACTCTACATAATTATAGATAGATAGATATCTATCTATAATTATAAACTCTTTATTCATATCCACAATATACATGGCATAACATGATACTGAAATTAAATAAAAAAACACAGACATTATTATCATGCAACTACTTATGAACTAAGACTTAAAAACTAAACGGATAAGCCATGTGTCGTGGCAGAGAACAGGCACTGGCTCAGCATAAATGCTGTGGCGAACCACAGCGCTGGTATTCTGCCAGAACTTTATAAAATAATGGCCAGTGCAACGCTAAACATCTCTGAACAATACGTAGACGCTAGCTCACAATTATCAGTAGTTCGAATCACAGAAAAGTATGTAAGTATATTATCGAATCTGCTCAAAAATATTAACACGAGAATCGGTTGAGAAATGCGCCCTGTAGAGGAGAACATCCGGACAGACAGACAGAGAGACAGACATACGAAAGAGTTTTTGTCGAAAGCTGAAACGGAGACGCTTCGCTCTCTCAGTCAATTATAATATTGTTTTTACTCGGGAATAACATTCATAGACAAGTACTTATATATGTAATAACATTGAACTACTCAAAGAATGGGAATGAAAACAGCACAGACAACATTTGTATAATATGGAAAACAGTTTGATGATGATGACAGTTTTGTCAATGAGATATAAAAATGTTTAAGAATTTTTGTAGTTTGGCATTGTAGATACTGTATTGTAGTCTTTATTCTGTACAGCTCTCCCAGATGCGTCTTTACCTATGGTGCAGGGGTGTGCGTTGCACGCGGGCGCAGTGGTCCTAGGGTCGGCGCCGCTCGCGACGGAGCCCCACTTACTAGCGGGCGCCAGGGGCGCCACTTACTAGGGAGCGCTAGGGGTTTGCACAAGGGCTCTACATGGGCTAGAGACTGAGCTATACCATGCAATATTTTTATGAAAAATCTTGCACAACACGTTCTTAGGTTGAACAATATGCGGTCTTCTCTGAGGTGGGGGTACCTTAGATTCATTGTAGTCTTTGGGGGGTATTCCAATCGGGGATCCGTGGTTTTATCGGTCACCCAACCTGTTTTTTTAACTAGATACTTCTCTGTTGGCTTTTTGTATGTGTTAATTGCCTTACACTCAGCTTTTCCCATTTTATTTCCCTTACTAACGCTAGATGGCCTTAAAATAAAAGTGATCGTAACAGTGAATATTCGCAGAAATAGGTGGCAAATAAAGTTATATGATAAAGTTTAACCCTACAATGTATTCAGTTCCACCATAGAGAAATAAGTAAGAATAGAGTGCTCACTCCATACATCAGTTTTTACAGGAATTATCAGTACTGCTACTCGACAATAGACGCCGTGACGAACGAACAATCGAATGCTGAACCATTTTTAGCTAATATTATAACCGGATTAACTGGAACTCTATTTTGAACTCATTCTGCTTTAAATATTAGTAGTAGATTGTCGAGAAATACACTTTTCGTCAGTAGCGACATACGTGACATCTAGTATCTTTATAGCAGTACTGATAATTCCGCTATTTGACACTAGATGTCGACTACGAAATAACCAGTAAAAACTGATGTATGGAGTGAGCACTCAATTCTTACTTATTTCTTTATGGTTCCACATATGGTACAACCAAGGATAAGGCCAAAAATCAGGTTAGGCAGCGACATCTGCCTAGCTAGCACGCTAGCTTATACCATCACCTTATATGGCCGAAATGTACTAAAACGTGACGGTATAAGCTATCGTACTAGCTAGGCTGGTATACGTTAAAGAATACTGTATAGACTAGGTTATTATGTAGCTTGGCACGTTGCCACTAGGGGGCGATAATCTTTTACGGATCGAGTGACAAGTGAAAATTTTGACAGTCACAGCAAAATTCTATTATTGACAACTTACAGAACGCGGTAAAAAATAATTGAAAATTGAAATCTCCTAAAAAAAACAAATTAGGACTGAAATAAATTGCATAATTGAAAGCTATTCTTTTAGGGTTCCGTACCCAAAGAGTAAAAGGGGGCCCTATTACTGAGACTCCGCTGTCCGTCTGTCTGTCTGTCTGTCTGTCCGTCTGTCACCAGGCTGTATCTCATGAACCGTGATAGTTAGACAGTTGTAATTCGCAGATGATGTATTTCTGTCGCCGCTATAACAACAAATACTAAAAACAAAATAAAATAAATATTTTAGAGAACTCCCATACAAAAATCCTTTTATAAAGTTGCTAATTGTGTTCATCAGGCGCTGGGTCTCAAAATGTATGGGAAAACTAAAATCCGACTCGCACTTGACCAAAATTCTCCGTGATATTATTTAATGTTCTTATTACATTACTAATAAAAAAATATATAATTTAAATTAAATTCCCATACTAACTGTATGGAAAAAGTTTTCGGCGTTCTAGTAGTCAAACCTTAATCACACCTAACCACAAAGAAACCCTTAACCACAAACCTAACCTTAATCACAAAGAATATTCTGATCCTTAATAGGAATGGGATCGAATGGCATTAAAAAAATCGACTTTTTTTTTCTCGCTGACTGTACTTTTTTTTCAAAAATCTGTGAATTTAAATTGTCATCACTTCAAAAGTTAGGAATGAAATCCTAATATCATTTTTGCGTGGCGGCAAGGGATCTAGTAGCTGCCCTTACTGCCCCGTTCCAACCTTTCATAATATCACAAATAAAAAAGTCATGCAGTGTAGCATTATATCCTCTTTGATTGTAGGGAAAAAAATATAAGTTTCAATAAAATTAACAACCAAGTACTAAAGCATACTACAGGGTGATTTCGGGGTCGTGGAGCAAGAGAGCAAGACATCATACAGAATTCAAAGATGAGCTTAATGGTGTTGTTAATTTATTGTTTATCACCAATAATGTTGATTATTTTTCAGATAACAAATAGAAAAAAAAAATAGAATACAAATTGGTCACCCTACTCAATATGACGTCTTGTCGTTTTCCATACAGCGTATGCCAAAAGTCATAGGGTGACCATGATTACTTAGTATGAGATTAATTTTACTTGAAAAATAAGAAAAATTAAACTAATTATCTTTTAATCAAATACTACCACATGATAATGTGGATCATTTACAGAGTCAGAAAAAGTGATTTTGGATCACGACCCAGAAATCATCCTGTATAGTACTACGAGTATAATGTTTGGGTTTATTTTACATTGACAATTTATTTAGTCATCGTCCTCCTAGCGTTATTCCCAGTACAGATGCATACTGAAGGATGCCTGGGGTCCGCTACCTAATCCCAAGAATTGGCGTAGGCACTAGTTTTTACGGAAGCTACTGCCATCTGACCTTCAAACCCGACCGGGAAACGAGACCTTATTGGGATTAGGCTTGTCAAGTGAGTGGGCAACTTGACTGTTAGAAGTTCTCAAGCCGCCCGGAGGCCTCTAACTTGAGTTAAGGACTGCTATCGTAGATAACAACCGGGATCAACGGCTTAACGTGCCTTCCAAAGCACGGGAGCGCTCAGTTAGTAACCACTCAAATCGGTCACCCATCCAAGGACTGACCTCGCCCGACATTGCTTAACCTCGCATACCGCACGCGGTATAGTCTGACAATAAAGATTAGACATTAAATAAAATGGAACTAATATAGAACGTTACATGGCAGCACCAGGTGTCATGTGAAAGATGTCAAATATGGGTCCTTAAATAAATATTGAATCGCTGCTGATAAGTATTACCGTTGTTTACCCAGTTTTTGTTCCACGAAAATATCTAAATAAAGTGAAAATGAATAAAATAATTCGCAGAGAAGCACGGGAAATACAATACTTATCGGGTGTTTTTAACGTGATTTTCCGAAGCTTGAAGCTGGATAGTTATTGCTGGATTTAGAAGAAGTTTACAAACGAACTGCTTAGGTATATAACGGGTAGAGTCCTTAGTGGTCTTTTGGTACAGACACAAGCTGAGCCACCTACCATTTCAATTGTTGTTTTTGTACCTATACTTATACTTTCTGTTGTGCCATCATTGTATTAAGTTCATGAAAATAGTACGTAATAGGTATACTAGCTAACTTTGAATAAATGTCTTATTATTATTATTATGTACTACTAAAAACTTTATTTCATATCTAAGTATGAATCGAGGCAAACATGTACAGCTATTGACTTAATAATCATTATTTGGATGCAATTTCGCTATTGTAAATAATTTGAGATTAGGTAAATAATGTTCGATGTTGAAATGTCATATAGCGTAAATGCCACTTCTTGATATTTTACTACTCGATCACATAAATGAAGCAAATGAAACGAACAAAATAATCTTTATATTATTTTATTGTATAGGTTGCAACTTTGTCAGTGTAAAACGATTTAGTATATATAACCCGTTAAGATTAAATATTACTAAATAAATGTAGTAGGACCTAAAATACTAAATAGTTACACTTGTACATAGATACTAATACACTTGTCATCTGATACCCAAATAACTTTGAGTACTTCTTATTGATATGATCATTTTTATGTTCATTTTATTGTACGGATGGATAATTATGTAATTTTTTACTTTGGATATTGACATTGTATATGAATTATTATTAATAAATATGAGTATGAGTATGAGTATGAATATGTTTAAAACTTGAAAATGTACATTGTTTCAGGGAAGTCAGTACTGAAAAGAAAGTAGTGAATCAAAGAAGTACGTAAGAATAACGGCAAATTTGAAACGCCCACAAAGCATAGAAAAGGGCGTCCTCAAATACAATGACTTTGATATATAAATTTTATAATCATTAATTTTGGTAAAACCAATAAAAGATCTTTTTTTTCATTTTCGTATTTATTTTTATAACTACGAGGCTTGCACTGAAAGTGGCGGGAATCGAATACTTATTAATTTATTTTTAACATGTATTATACCTTTTTATAATCTCTGAAGTTTCCTTATCTCAACACACTGGCCACTTAGAAAAAAAAAAGTATGGTTCGGTTTCAATTGTTTATTGAAGTCGTCGAGTCACTGCTTAAAATGGAATTGTGCCGTGAAAATTTCAGAGCTATGATTTATTGTGACTTTAAAAGTGGACTAACACAAAAACAATGTGAAGAGCGGATGGTTGCTGCTTTTAATATTGAAGCTCCTTCAAAGACTACAATATACAGGTGGTATTCAGAATTTCAACGTGGCCGTGTATCCCTCACCGACGAAGTGCGTGAAGGTCGACCAAAATCGGCAGTCACGCAAGAAAACGTCGATGTTGTGCGTCGTCTGATAAATGAAGACCGACATGTGACATATCGGGAAATTCAAGAGCACCTGGGTATTGGAATGAGTCAAATACAAATTATTTTAAAAGAAGAATTAGGCGTGAAAAAGTTATTTTCCCGTTGGATACCTCACCTATTGTCTGACGAGCAGAAAATAGTCCGTGTCAATTGGTGCCGCAAAACTTTGAAAAGATTTAACAAGGGACGCTCAAATGCTGTTTTTAGCATAGTATCAGGTGACGAGTCGTGGATATACGCTTATGAGCCTGAAACTAAAAACCAATCCCGAGTATGGGTCTTCGAAGACGAGCTCAAACCCACAAAAGTTGTTCGTTCTCGCAGTACGGCTAAGAAGATGGTGGCTACGTTTATCTCTAAATCTGGTCACGTAGCTACTGTGGCTCTTGAGGATCGTAGAACAGTCAATGCTGATTGGTACACCACTATTTGTTTGCCGAACGTCTTTGCTGAACTCCGAAAAACAAACCCTAGTCGTCGCATCATCCTTCACCACGACAACGCCAGCCCACACACCGCTCGGACAACAACTGAGTACCTGGACGGTAAAAAAGTCGAAATATTGGACCACCCTCCATATAGCCCTGACTTAAGTCCCAACGACTTTTTTACATTCCCCAGAATCAAGGACAAACTGCGTGGTCAGCGGTTTCAGACGCCAGAAGAAGCAGTGGAGGCCTATAAAATAGCCATTTTGTCGACCCCTACTTCAGAGTTCAAAAAGTGCTTTATGGACTGGTTTGAACGCATGCATAAGTGCATAAAATACAAAGGAGAATATTTTGAAAAACAATAAAAATAAATAAACTCACTTATACTGCATATTTTCTTCTATTCCCGAAACTTTCAGTTTTACCCTCGTAACATGGATATATTACTATAAAATATTGAATATATTGTACTATATTATTTTGAATTTAATTATTATCATAAGCAAGTATCAATATCGATCAAGTCCTAGTATAAATGTTGCCCGTTAAAGCACAGTGGCGACCTCTATTAATTTCTACTCTTTATTGTCAGACAAGAAGTATCCACTTAATCCTTTGCACGCTTTCATATTTGAATGAAGTGACGCCAAGGTATCATAAATTGTTGTAACGTTTAAACCAATAAAAAGAAATAAAAACAATTCATAATAGATTTTTTTCAGAATCAAAATAGTACACCTTCACTCCGACCTTTTTAGTGGTTGTTGGCGTGGTGGGCACGACGACACACGACCACTTTATAGGTTCTTGGCGTTCAAAGGGTTAACATAATTAACGGTTGTACCTATTGTATGTATCCCCGACACAACCAGCTGCCTTTTTTTTCAGAAAAACTCGAGATTATTGTGAAGTCCTTTACTGCTGGGCTGAGCCACTACAATGAGTTGTTGAATGTTTAGGTTTCGGCGACGTATTACGTAGATTTCACTGAAACTGTGTGTTTTGTGGGGTAAAGGTGCGTTCGAACAGCGGGCCTAGAGTTCATTTTTAAGAGGCTTTACAGTAGTTATTTGTTCAACAAGAGAGCAAAGTAGATTTTTGCTGCGAGTGTTGATGTTGAGTCCGGAGCAAGCTAAAAATACTATAATTGAATCACGAGCGTAGCGAGTAATTCAAAATTAGAATCTTGAACGTAGCGAGGGACTCAAAGACACGAGATGCTCTTGTGTGATACATACAACTTTTCACCTCAGCGGCGAGAACATATAATGCAAAGGAATAGTGATAGAGAGAATGAAGTTACTTAAGCTAACCTACAATATGAAAAATTAAAAAGTAAGTTTTTTTCACGCTCGCAGCAAAATTGCATTTTGCTCACTGGTTTCAAACAGGAAAAGTCGTTTTCACGCTCGCAGCAAAATTGCATTTTGCTCACTGGTTTCAAACAGCGAAACTGCCATTTTCGAGCCGCTGAGGTGAAAAAAGATATACTTATGAAGCGATATTCGATCTTAAAGACCTGAGTGACCAGTTTCATTATATTTTAATGTCTCAAACTCACGGGATTTTTCTATATAAAATAGGCTTTATCATGGCATTGATAATTCCAAAAGTCTTATTAACGGACAGGTAGGATGCTTTATCTTAAAATAAATAAATAAGTGTTAGGGACTTTACAACTAAGTCCCTTAGTAAGTTCAATTAGGCTTGTGTTATGGGTACTAGATGACGATATATTTAATATACAGGGTGGGCCCTGTAACAGGAGCAAAAAATTAAACGGTCCACTAATGAGCGATCCAGCAATTATTTCCAAATGGTTCCTTCCAGTCGAAAAAAACAATGATTTTTTCAATTTTTTTTCTTTAATGATACGAGTAGTTTACATGTATTTTTTGTACTCATCTGAAGTGATATACAAATTTTTCCAACAAACCAAAAAATTAAAAAAAAAAAGTTATATATACCAAAATACCTTATCCACCACCACCACCATATCAGCCCAAGTACGTCCACTGCTGGACATAGGCCTCCCCCAAATTCACGGGGGGTATATGCCATAATCGCCACGCTTGGCATGCGGGTTGGCGATCGCAGTATCTCCACCGCACTCTAGGGATGCTGCTGCCCATCCCCTGGTGGTCTGGAGATCGTAGTTTTAGAACATACCCAAAACAAAAACTATACCTATGACTCATAAAACTTGATACTACCTCAAAAAGTGCACTGGAAAATCTATATAGGTAAGTATGTATACTGTCGTGTAGTACCCGTACAAGTTTTTAGTTAGGGAGTAAGTCGATTTGTGGTAAGATTGTCCACAGATAATATTTATTGATTACTTTATTATTTAAGAGTCCGCAGGAAGCTCGGTTCTCGATACAAACGTCGTTTCGTTCTCATTTTAAAACGGCATGCAGGAATAACATGAAACTTTGTTTTGTTGATTGAAATTATAACGTAGAAAAAATACAGCGGTTATTTAGGTTTTCATACAAGACCTAAAAAACTCAAAAACTCGCAGTATTTGTTTTCTAGTACAATTTCTAGCAACAGAAACTAATTTCCTGCCTAGATATGGCGGACTCCATTGTGTATACAAAGAGGCATGTAATTTCAGAATGGCGTTTTAAAATGACGAAACTACGTTTGTATGGAGAATAGAGTTCTGTCGAGCGTGTGGGGGACTCAGAAACTAAAATCCTGGATACGCCACTGTAGCCTGATATTATATTACACGGCAGATTTCGATGAACGAAAACACTTTAGTTTGCATGCGGAGAAACACTAGGTGGATCGGATTGTCAGTATGGCCTGAGCCTTACAGCAAACAAGCTATCGTGTAACATGGCTACTACCGCGTGAGCCTACATAAGAGTGTTACTGAAAAGCGTTGCGAGTCAATTGGTGAATGAAATCCTAAGAAAAACTCTTAAATATCGTTTTTACAGTTAATAGGGTATTTCACTACACTAAAAAATACTGTTTTTATGTTACCAATAAACAAATCAAAAAAATTCTCGGAAAAAAAATTAATTATGCAAATCTAAAGATTTTGAAACAGACAAACATGAAAAAAAGGACGCAGTCTGGCCATAGAAAATTGTGACGTCATTGGGCACATTTCCTTACAAACTGCATACTAACCGTCATTATTTTTCTTAAAAAGTTGCTGATTTGGCTATCAGTGAAATACCGTATCATACGATAATATTATTAAATAAGTATTATAGATACCTTACTCTAAGTGAAAGTGGAATAACTTTAACTTTATATTTATTGTGTAATTAAAAATGAATAAACATGTGTTACTATTGGTTTTAATTTGGGTAAATGAAGTTTTGTGCGCGAAAAAAATAGAGTGCGGGTATAAGGTAAGTTATGTGTGTATACAGAATGTTTCATAAGCCGAGGATAATCTGCGGACAAGCTTATAGAGCTGCTAAATGCTTCTCAGAATATCGAATCCGAAGTTTAGTCAACATTTTTCACTTCATCTTAATGTTTATCGTTTCTCATTGTTTTTTAACTTTAAGTTTATTCATGTGGCGTTTGCTTATATTTTGCTCTGTAATAAGTATAAATGTAAGATTGTGACTGCTGTTTGGCAGACCAAATAAATAAATAAAAAACGCGTCGGTTTTTAAATTATTGTCATTTATATAAAAATCGATTTTTGACTCCCTTAGATCAGTTTTAGGATTGCTAAAACTACAAATCTGTTTTATTTTTATTTTAAATATAGTTTTGTCAAATACTCCTGAAAAGTATAGCTTTCCTTCCCTGACATAAAGGCAATCATGCTAGTTAGGCAGCATGGTTTGGGCATACGGAACATTACTTATTACGTTTTGACACTCTTAGATTAATTTGAGACATAGACATAGAAATATTTTATTCAACATCACAAGGCATGTCTTACCAATTTAGGTTTAGAATTTCTAAAGTAGAGGCCCTTAGTTCCCCCGCGCCCCTATCTTATAATCTTGTAGACCTCGTATAGAATTTCTAAAGTAGAGGCTCTTAGTCCCCCCGCGCCCCTGTCTTATAAATCTTGAAGACCTTATATAGTAGTATATTCTTTGCTGTAAACAATGCTGTAAGATGGAAGGATGCCGCAATCTCAACCATTTCTTCACTAAATGGGCCCAAAAGAAGAATAACGCCATCTGTAAAGCCAGCACTATGCTGCAGCAGTATGCTCGAGTCATTACCTGACACGGCCGTTATTATTTATGCCTTTGTTTTGTTGATTTGTCACGTATGTTTGTATCAAGAATCTTAATCCACAATCATTCATTTCATTCACTTTTGAGGCGGTTATCGTGATGGCGCGTGAGGCGGTCTTGACAAAGGTATAGGACTGTAGAACGCCTTATAATGCTCACCACTGGAGAGTAGCCGACATTAATGTGTATGATTATGCGTACTTATTGCGCCTATAATTATGCTTACTTCAGATGTGAGCGGACTCCCTGGAGAAGCGTTCTGGTTAAGATTGGTGTTACCCTATGGCATATGTAATGTGCCGTGAATGATTACCCATGTCGTTTATCTCCACAGCAATGTGCGCAGACGCGAGAGGGAACGCTGAACGTGCATCTCATCGCGCATTCACACATGGACGCTGGATGGGTAAAAACATACGACCAGTACTACTATGGATGTAAGTAAAGTGCCTACGAGTATAACTAACTAACCGGGCTGGGGGTCGTTGTGCCACGGCCACGTGCAATGAGTTTTGCCCTCTGATACAAGAGCACGTTATTTTATTTCGCTCGGTCTTACGCCATTTTTAAAAGATCCGCTTCCAACTAATCCTTTAAACAGCGATATTGGGGGCGACCCACAGGACATCGTTCGGTCGGTTGGCCCAAATATGTTTTCTTCGTGTGTCGATTTTCATTCTTTTTTTTTTTTTTTTTTATGACATAGGTGGCAAACGAGCAGACGAATCACCTGATGGTAAGCGATTAGCGCCGCCCATGGACACTCGCAACACCAGAGGGGTTGTAAGTGCGTTGCCGGCCTTTAAGATGGGAGTACGCTCTTTTCTTGAAGGTTTGAAGGTCGAATCGGTCCGGAAATACCGCAGGCGACAGTTCATTCCACAGTTTAGCTGTGCGAGGCAAGAAATTTCTGGAGAAACGCACAGTTGAGGACTGCCAACCATCTAAGTGGTGAGGATGGAAATTTTGTCGGGTTGGGCGATGGCGGAAGGAAGCGGCAGGGATTAATCCGAACAATTCCTCGGAGCACTCCCCGTAATACATGCGGTAGAAAATGCAGAGCGAGGCTACATTTCTACGCAGCGCCAAGGAGTCAAGCCGTTCCGAAACCCGCTGGCAGCCGACAATTCGAGTCGCTCTCCGTTGGATGCGGTCCAGAGGGAGAAGCTGGTACTGTGGTGCCCCTGCCCAAAGATGAGAACAGTATTCCATATGTGGGCGGACCTGTGCCTTATAAAGCTGTAGGCGATGGGCCGGCGTGAAATACTGTCTCGATCTGTTTAGCACACCGAGCTTTTTCGAGGCTAATTTGGCCTTACCCTCTAAATGACCGCGGAACTGGACTTCACTCGAGATGTCGACGCCAAGGATCTCGATATTGGCTGTGGCAGTTAGGGGAGTGCTCTCAAAACGAGGTGATGCGACAAACGCAAGCTTTTTCGCAGTAAACGCGCAAACCTGCTTCTTCCTCTCGAAGTGGCTAAACTAACCTATTTTGTAATTATTGAAAGAAATATCAGCCCGGCTAGTATGATAGCTTATACCGTCACGTTTTATGTGACGTTTCAGTACATTTTAGCCATATAACGTGACGGTATAAGCTATCATACTAGCCGGGCAGATAACGTGATTTTGTTGGCTGTGAAAAATACGTGTCAAGATTCCTTGCCAGAGCACTCCTACCCTTGAAAGGTAATAGTGACACGGATTCAAGTCCCCTCAGGTTGATATTTTTCATGTTATCCGATCTCTTGTTTCAATAATAACAACTTAGTACCCCTTCCACTTTAGCACAATATGAAAATTGAAATAGTAAAACATCAAGAGTTTCGTAAATACAACTGGATCTTATTATGATTCATAATTTTCCCTTCATCCAGGTTTTCTTGAAAACTAATTAAAAATATCTATTTATAGTAAACATCGTCCTGTAGGTCATGGGTGGGAGGGAGTATTTTCTCGCCAAACCAGCCCACTGCGGGTTGTGGACTTAACTTACACCTTTGAATTTCTTAGCTGATGCATGTAGTTCTCACGATTTTTTTCTTTACCAAAGTTCTGTACATTGGTTCCGAAAAACTCATTAGTACGAGGGATTCAAACCCACGACTGCTGGTTGACAGCCGCATGCTTGAACCACCAGGCTACTACTTATTATTATTTGTCTTTTCAGCCAAGCCGACAGTCAGCACAGCCAACGTTCAGCTTATCTTCCACTCCGTCCTCTCAGAGTTGCTTCACGACAAACGCAGAAAGTAAGAACTCCCTTGCATAATACAGGGTGATTTTGAGGTCGTGATCCGGAATGATTGTACATGGTTAAGAATTCAAAGTAAACAACATCACAGTTCGTATGACGTTTTATACTCAAATAATTCTCTTTTTCTTCAAATTCTAATGGAAAATAATACTTTTTCATACAACTTGGTCACCCTACCCCACTGTCAACTCTCCATACTATCCGTCAAAGAGAGAAGGGTAACCATGTTTTTTTGAGATTTTGTATTTTAGTCATCGAAATAAATTAAAAAAGAAATACGTTTGTTTCGTGTCACAAAATTTTTTTGAAATAGCTAATCAATACCAAGTCGTAACACTTATTCTTGATCCACGACCCTGAAATCACCCTGTATAGTCAGTCAGTATCATAAACATTTCTAAACTACCTATTCTTAAACAGTGTATACATTTAATTCTACTCGTTTTTGCCTGTTTACTAAATAGTGGCTCTGTGAGCTGTAGACCTCGCTATTTTTTTATTTCAAATTTCAAAATTTAAAAAAAAATGACTACAAACAAAAAACAACACAATTACCGAACCTGCTCACAAAAATTCACAAGAATCGGTTGAGAAATACGACCTGTAGCGGAGAACATGCGGACAGACAGACATACGAAAGATGAAACGGAGACGCTTCGCTCGCTCGGTCAATAATAATATGTGAGAATGGTGCAAGTTTATATATTCATATGATTTCTTACCGCACCGTATGCTTGTTTGCCACGGTCATAGTATAAATAACCGAATTCTTCAGATTTACGTTTTCTGAGGTGAGCTACTTCTGGCGCTGGTGGAAAGAACAGCGGCCGACGACGAGGGCCACCTTCCGAGGACTCGTACAAGAGGGCCGAGTGGAGTTCGCTGGAGGTGGCTGGGTGCAGGCGGACGAGGCTACAACAGACTATCTGATGCTACTAGACCAGTACACTTGGGGACTGAGGTGACGGCCTAAGAACCACTTTTAGCGGGTTAAAGTTAGGTCCACCTTGAGGTGCAGGAGTTCATAATTTTAGGTTTCGAGGTACAGATTTCCATAAAGTTCCTTTTGTCTGATCTGATTTTGCGGGGCAGAATCTGTTTGCGATGTATGTACTCGTACCGGGAGCTTACTGATTCGAATTTCTTGTCGCTATACTATCAATATTGTGTTAGTGAAGTAGTTTATTACTGCACGGAAGCAAGATGGTACGCAAACAGTACCGATTACGCGCAACCTGCGCCAATCAGGAAACACTCATTAATAGTGTAGGTGCGCAGTAAAGATTCTGTACTGACCACACTGATACCGAAACGGCTTAAGCCGGAACGTCACGGGTTCCTGTCAATCTTCTGCTAATAGTCACTTTACTCTGCAGGAAGATGAATGACACGCTAGGGCCTTGTGGCAAACCGAAGGCGGCGTGGCAGACTGACACGTATGGTCACACCAGGGAGCACGCTTCCCTGCTCGCCCAGATGGGTTACGATGGACTCTTCATAGGTATTTCATTGTTTACAATTTCACAGATTCCAATAGAGATTCCAACAGATTCAAATACGAGTAGAGTTAGTTGTACAGCAGAGGGGAACGGCAGCGGGGTGGATAGATCAGGGGTCTAACCACTCCGCGGTTGTTCCGGTTCACCTTGTGGGGGAAAAACGTGGTCTGATGACCTGGTAAAGGTCGCGGGAGTCTGCTGGATGTGGGTAGCGCAGGACCAGTCACTGTGCCACTCTTTGGAGGCATATGTCCGGCAGAGGATGTCTTTCGGATGATATGATGATGATGATTTGAACGGCTAATTCCAGGCCCCTATTTCACAATTGTCGCTTGACAATAACGATTCGATGTGCATTACTGGGTCGAAAAGGTGGTTACTGGACAGCATCGTTACGCATCGAGCCAGCAATGTATGTCGTTGTCAAATGACATTTGATAGTGCAAAAAACTGGTAACTGTACTGTCTTCTCGAAGATTTCACGGTTCGAAAATAAATGCCATACGATTATTATTATTGATAGTGATTGATAAGTTGATGAAATAGAGGCTGGCATGAAAAAAATAAACCATTTAATACGAAACTTGATAGTGAAAAGAAATCAATTTTATATTACTAATCGATTTTTATGGCTGTGTTTGTATGATACTGTGCTTTTATTTGCAGGTAGAGTGGACCACAAAGCCAGAGAATCTATGATGGAAGAAGAAAGGATGGAATTCATGTGGAGAGGGAGTGATGCTCTAGGTAGGTTGCAATAATATCTCATAATGCAAAATCCTCAAAATATCTGCCAAGATCTTATTTGTGGACAAGAAGCTATTGTAGCCGAATAGTATTTTGGTATGTCTTCACTATTTGAGGTCGTAAGTTCAAACACCGACTCGTGCCCACTAATTTTAAAATAAAAGACATTTTACATTTAACAACAGCATCTCAGTAAAGAAAAACATCAGGAGGAAACTGTTCTTATACTGGTAACAAGGTTTTTTATCTGGGTTGGAATGGAAGGTGAGATAGCAGGTGCATACCCAAAACGAAATCTATTGACGAAATGTTTAATTAACAATGTTACATTTTTTTTTCGCAGGCAAGATGTCGGACATAATGACACACACCCTGTTTAACTTGTACAACGCCCCTGATGGGTTTTGTTTCGATTTCCTTTGCAATGAGGAACCCATTATTGATGATCCGGACAGCAAGATGTACAACGCTGAGAAACGGGTAATATATGCCAACAAATAATAAAACCGGTCATGTGTGAGGTCCGACTCGCGCACCGAAGGGCTCCGTACAAACTTTTTACTATCACATGCCACCCTCCCATGCCACATTTTATTATTAAAATCAGATCAGCTGATTTTAAGATATTAAACTATGTATGAAATGAAAACGTCGGGCTTTTCCAAATTTTTTTTTAGCTGTCATTATTTAAGGATAATTCGTTATTATGTGAACGAATATCGTTTTTTTTTATTTGAAATAAGGTATTGCATATAATCTCATAGGAGTTTACAAAACAATATTTTTAAATAAAAAAAAAATACAGACTTCAATAAAATTCAAAAGCACGACATAAACTGAGCTGATGAAATTTATAGCTACGATTACATTACACAAAATGTACTAAACATATACATAAAGACGAAATAAGTTTTTAAAAATTAGCTAAGTAGCTAACAAATTCTTCTTAAAGTTTTATCACCTTCTGAAGTCGGTGGTTGCATTTCAACATCGGCAGCGAGCACGCGAAGAGAACCATTTCGTGCGGTTACAAGCGGGGTAACCCCGCGCCTGCTCCCCTCAAGCCCCGCACCTCACCCCCGCTTTAGCAGCAAAGCGCTGAACTGACGTCACCATAACCATCTCAAAACATATCTCGTCCTCAGGTCAATGACTTCATAACTCAGATCGAGCAGCAGGCGAAGTATTACGAGCATGACAACATAATGGTGACAATGGGGGGAGACTTCACTTACCAGAGCGCCGCTAACTGGTTCATGAATATGGACAAGCTTATCAAGTTAGTACTTTTTTAAAGCCTACTTGGGTGTCCCACTGCCGAACAACGGCATCTCTCCTTGAAAGCCAGATGCCTGTATCTGGGCTTTTTTCCATCGAATGACCGAGGTAAGCATCTAATTCATCCCACTATCTCCGCCTAGGCCTGACTCCACTTGGTGGCTATACAGGTTGTTGCCTGTAATAGGAGCAATAAATTAAACGGTACACTATTGAGCTCTGCAGCAATTATTTCCAAATGGTTTCTATTAAAAAAAAATGTTTTTTTTGGATTTTTTTTTCGCAAATGTGGCTTATATGTATATTTTTACATTACTAGAGTGATATTAATAACTATTCATTCAAAAAACACAAAAAAATATTTAAAAAAATTATGTTATCCTAAAAATATACTTTTAAACCAAAAATGTGACAACGATTAGGAGTCATAACTTGAAGCAACCTCAAAATCAGCATTGACTGCCGCGCTATAATCTCTGGGTGCCAAGGTCCATTACTTGGAGGTCATAACTTTAGATCAAAAGATCTCTCAATTGAAAAAATATATTTTTTTTGGACACAAGAGGTTACTGCAGATGCTCTAAGGAAGCGTCCTTTAAGTTTATTGCTCCTTCTACAGACAACAGCCTGTATACGCCCATCTATGCGACAGACGTGACTGGTCCAGTCCCAATTGAGCCTGGTAGTTTATTCGCCTTCATCAGCTATGCGTGTTTTGAAGCGCAGTGTGATATTCCGGGCGCGATCTATTCTGTGTCATCACCATCATCAGTCTATATACGTCCCACTGCTGGGACTTTAAATTTATCTAGTTTATGACATGAACGCCATGTACATAAAGTCTTCACATATAAGTTATAACAATGTACCTATGCAGTAAGCAATTTGATGGAAGACGCGAAATTATTTTAGTGCGTGAAATTCTTTACTGCCTGTGGTGTAGCTAGCGGAAAGCAGACCAGTCCGGGTGATACCTACCATCCTGGGGTTAACACCTGGAAATGACAGCATCATCTCTGCCACGGGAGACACTCGGCTACGCCACTCTCTACTTATAAAAAAAATTCGTTTATTTCAGACATTAGCAATCCATAAAATTTGTTAGTTACATGTTTAATGTTAAGGCACAGTCTTAAGGTAAGTAGGGGTCAGAAGAGAAGCCAGACACACTCGCTTAGTACGTGTATGAAGTCATTATTGAGTGTACTCTATTCCAGTGAGTGAGGAGCTGACTGTCTAGCCTGTCCCTTATAAAAACATTCGCGCCATTTCAGCGACGCTGGCGGCCGTATTATACAAACACCACGAGCGAGTAAGCAAGGTTTCGATTGTCATTGCATATTCTACCTTACGCGACATGTAACAAGGTTTTCGGTTCAATTCAACTTTGTCAATGACGGTAATGATGGCGGAGATAATTAGCATGATGAATGTTTTTACTTGCAGTCACGTGAACACACATCCAGCAAACATGTCAGACATCAACATCTTCTATTCCACCCCGTCGTGCTACTTAAAAGCATTGTACCTGAATGGACGGAGGGACAAAGCCATCTATACTGAAAAGGTAAGCCTGATTAGCTCTGTGTGTTAAAAACCTGTTCCGTCCAAAAACTCAGGATTTATCTGGTAACTATTTTTTTTATGAAATAGGAGACGAATCGCCTGATGGTAAGCGATTAGCGCCGCCCATGGACACTCGCAACACCAGAGGTGTTGTAAGTGCGTTGCCGGCGTTTAAGATGGGAGTACGCTCTTTTATTGAAGGTTTGAAGGTCGGTCGGTCCGGAAATACCGCAGGCGACAGTACATTGCAGTTTAGCTGTGCGAGACAGGCAGTTCACACTACCAGGCAACTAGCAGGCTTTCTTGCTGTCTGCGGCACTATCTTGTATGATACGATCTTTAAGATACTTTGAGATCCGTCATCATCATCATCATCATTTTCTGTCCGGAATTTGTCACTGTTGAGCATAGGCCGCTCTTCGAGTACGCCATTTATCTCGATCCGGGGCTAATCTCAGAAGTGATCCGAGATTTTCCTTATGTCATCTACCCACCGAGTTTGTGGACGACAGACGCTTCTCTTCCCAAAAGTGGCCACCAATCCGTAAAAAAAATGGTCCACCTGCCATCACATTGTTTGGCAACGTGTCCTGCCCAATTCCACTGAATTTGGGTGACTTGACTTGAGATCTATGCGAGATATATTTCCGCCATGCTTCACGTTCTTTCACTAAAGCCGCGGTCAGGACGCCAGCAGGCAGTGGGGCGACTAACGAGCGTTGAATCGTTCATAGATTGATCTCGATCAAATGCACCACGCCGAATATACCCCACCCCCGCCACCGGATCTGACGTGATACAGAGGATGCGTGTGGATTCAGTGCATGTCAAGGTGTATCAAATGTAATTCTACCGTACTAAATGTATGACTCCGATTTGGTTCTGCCGCGTCACGATAGACAAATATGAATCTGGCTTTAATGCCCACTCCGCTACTCGCTGACATCCAGAACGCAGCCTAATACCACAGGTTTGTTCCACAGGGTGATCACCTCCCGTACGGCAGTGATTCGAGCACGTACTGGACAGGGTTCTACACGTCACGACCCAGTCTTAAATACTTCACGAGGAAGACACACATGTTTCTTCAGGTAAGCCAGCATATTTTACCCATATGACAGCATCCTGATCACTATTATATAGATTACGTATGTACCGTAAAATGGGGTGAGTAGGGTTCGCGAGGGGAGGGAGGTTCATCCACTTTTCGGATATCATTTATATACTTACATGGCTTATTGGAAACAGAAAAACATAAGTTATATTTTCTTTATTTCTAATGGTTTTACATAGATAACGATTCAACGGCATTTGAGAATTTTTATGGGGAGAGCAGGGATGTACTGAGGGGTGAGTTGGGTCGACAACGGGGAGAGTTGGTGTTACGAACGGGGTATACCGGGATGATAGAGGGTTGTCGATTTACATAAGTAGTCAAAAGTGTAAGACAGATTATGATAAAACGGTAAATATTATTTTAAATAATTTTTAAGAAAAAAAAACCGACTTCAATGGGGGAGTCCGGTGAAAGATTATTAATCTTAGATGGTGCACTCTTAGATTCCATACAATAAAATACAAAAATGGCTATAAGTATGTTTATAATGGTAGAAGACTAAGTACCCTCAATTCCTCATGAAATCATGGAAAAACCTTGCTCGCTTGACAAACAAAACGAAGAGAACAAATCTCCAAACGTGAACTACGCGTCGTTGAAGAGTTCCGTTCTGATCATCATCAGCAGTTCCACTTCATCATATGTCACTTTTATGAATGAAAATGTTTGATTAGTTCATGAAAATACTAAAATCACTATTTGTGTGCCTTTCACATTTGAGGAGTTTCCTCGATTCCTAATGGTTCCCATCATCAGAACTCGAGCATGACAAAAATCAATCGTGAAAATAGAACTTGCTTAACAAACACAGCTAAAAGGACAAATCGCCAAACGTGAACTTTTCGTTGTTGAAGAGTTCTGTTCTGATCATCATCAGCAGTTGCACTTCATCAAATGTCACATTTTTGTATGATAATGCTCGATATGTTGATAAAAACACAAAAATCACTTTATGTTTGCCTTTAAGATTTGAGGAGTTCCCTCAATTCCTCATGGATCCCATCATCAGAACTCGAGCATGACAAAAATTAATCGTGAAAATAGAACTTGCTTAACAAACACAGCTAGGAGGACAAATCGCCAAACGTGAACTTTTCGTCGTTGAAGAGTTCTGTTCTGATCATCATCAGCAGTTCCACTTCATCCAATGTCACATTTTTGGATGCAAATGCTTGACTTGTTGATAAAAACACAAAAATCACTATATGTTTGCCTAAAAGATTTGAGGAGTTCCTTCAATTCCTCATGGATCCCATCATCAGAACTGCCTTTTGACAAAAACGGGACCAACTTGGATATATATACATACAATCAAAAAAAGAGTTTTTCAAATCGGTTAAGAAATGACGGAGTTATGGAGTAACAAACATTAAAAAAAAAAAAAGAAAAAAAAACAAAAAAAAACATACAACCGAATTGATAACCTCCTCTTTTGAAATCTTGAAGTCGGTTAAAAATATTGAAGTAGCGGAAGAATGAAAGAAATTGCAAATTAAATAAATATGTTATAATGTGCATTTTATTCATCTCATACAGTAATACAGGCTATTGTAACCTACTGAGTGTTTAACCGACTTTTGTTTAAATCGTTAGTTTTTTTTTTCGACAGCCGTGGAAGTTTATCTACTTATTTGAACATATATGACCATGCTTAAATGTCAATGTGCTGTGCTGATCATGCATTTGCATACCTAAATACGACACTGCGTCGAAAGACGTCCCTTCTGACGATGCAGTGTCATGCTAGTCATGTGTTTGCAGACAAAATTGTGACACTACGTCGATAGACGTTTCTATCTGTCGACGTGTCAATAGTGTGTCATGCAGGTCATTAATTTCATATTTATGTTTTTGATGGGATTCTCCTTACTAATTCCATATAGATCAAAGTTTTTTTTAATTTATAAAAAAAGCTATTTCTACGTCATAAGAATAAGGGTCACAACTTACAGAAAACATTAAACCGGTGTAATTAGGAGCATAAATAAAACATAATTTTTCTACCACCACAGCCACCACATCAGCCAAAGGACGTCCACTGCTGGACATAGGCCTCCCCCAAATTCACATGGGGTATATGCCATAATCTCTTGGCATGCGGGTTGGCGATCGCAGTATCTCCACCGTACTCCAGGGATGCTGCTGCCCACCCCCGGTGGTCTTGGTCGTAGTTTTAGGACATACCGGGGTCCAATTTTGCTACATTAATAAAAAAAATCTTGACAAGTCAAGCTATTGTCTTCCGAAAGTATCAACCCTAGAAATTTTCCCATCTCACCCCAGTGGTAGCCCTTATAACCCCGACTACAGGGTGACCAGGGTTTGCCTATTATTATGTATTTTTCGTTGAAACTATGCAATGAAGCAACAAATTACCATTGACAAACTAAAATGTATGCCTCCGAAACACTTTTTTTGTATATAAATCAATGCGCCACATATAAAAATAAACTTTTATCCGGATTTGAACTTCGATTTCGACCCAACTCACGCCATTTTACGGTACCTCTCTTTCTTCAGGAGTCAAAATCAAGACCAAAATCTCGACATCTGGCTTGTGGAACACACAATGAATGTAGTAAACAGTTTCCTGACGTATAAATTAATCTATCTGTTCATACCAGTCATAAGTCCCAAAGGCAACGGTGTCTGGGTACTTGTCATCAGGCCGTAGCCAGTTGGCCACCATCATTGTATAAATTGTTTCCAGATAGCAAAGCAGCTGACTGTGATGGCTCGGATGGGGGATTCCTACGAGCTACATCTTCTCAGACACGCCTTGGGACTGGTGATGCACCATGACGCCATTACAGGTATATAGTTGTCATCCGACATATCGATTATGGCATATACCCCCCGTGAATTTGGGAGAGGCCTATGTCCAGCAGTGGACGTCCTTTGGCTGATATGGTGGATATCGGAAGGGACGAGGCGCTACGAGGCGCTTAAAATAACTGACCACGACTCTGTTGCCAATGCGTTAAAGTGCTTCAGATAATTAAAACACGTAAAAATGTTCATAATAAATAAATAAATAAATATATAAAGGGTCATTTTTTTACACAAATCGAACTAGTCCCATAGTAAGCTCAATAAGGCTTGTGTTAAGGGGTACTAGACGACGATATATTTAATAGATATATACTTAAATACATAGAAAACATCCAAGTCTCAGGAACAAATGTTTCTGCTCACCACAGAAACAAATGCCCTTACCGGGATTCGAACCCGGGACCTCAAGCTTCGAAGGCAGTGTCACTACCAACTAGGCTAAACAGGCCGACAAAACACATACGCCGACAATACACAAGTTAATAAACAAAAGTTACCTCCTGTGGTCAATGAGTCGCACATTAAATGTACGAGTATATTTTATGCGCGACTCATTGATATCAAAAATTCTACTATTTTCACATTCTTGTTCATTGTATCCCACTATAATAAAGTGGATCCAAGATAATTAAAGCCAGGGCGATGAAGAAAATCCTTGCAAGTCTTATAACCCACTCGTTTGTTGCATGGATGTAAGGTGTCATTATTCGTGTAACATTTGTCGATATTTTCTACATTTTAATGAAATGCGCACAAAACCGACACATCACATGGTGCACTTGGCCCGACCGACCGATAGAATCACGGTGGTTGCAGATGTACAGTAATAATAAAAGATATATTTTAGGTACCAGCCAGCAACACGTTGCAAACGACTTCGTAAAAATTCTTAGCGAAGCGTTCGACGCGTGTATGAAGAAGGTCTCTGCTTTACTGAGGTAATGATTTATTTTTACTACATACCTTCCTGTAGAGCTTCCGGGGATATGGGTTGAGATCGATGTACCTGTTATGTCTCCGAAGGCCTCTAACTTGGCTTAACGACTGCTGTCATAGACAGAGCGGCCGGGATCTACGACTTACCGTGCCTTACAAATCAGGAGAGTGCTCAAGTTAGTAACCAATCAAAAACTGTCACCCATCCAAGATTTGATTACGACCGACATTGCGAGGGTTAGGCGGGCGCCGCTGAGCACAAACGCTCTCAGCTTACCCTCTCATGGACTTTAAAATATTGCACACCAATCAAAATTCGCGCCGATATTAGTGACACGCTTGATCACCATTGACTGGTGTCACTTGGACTGACTGTCCCCTCCCCTAGCTACGCGCCATGCCAGATGAATTTATAGTACATTGTTTAACGAGGGGCGTAAGTGGGAAATTGCGAACGAGAGTCTATCAGAAGCCCGACGCCGAAGGTGGAGGGCTTTTGATGACTCGAGTTTGCAATTTTCTTACGTCCCAAGGCAATGACAATGTTTTCGTCACATTTGCGAGGAAATAAATAACTCCAAAACTAATCAAAAGTGAAGAAATGGACCATTTCATCTCCAGTATCATTGCATGGATGCCGAGAGGAGCACGCAGCGCGCGCACCTTCAATATTGCGACCAGTCAGAGAGCAGTATTCTTGTGGAGCGCGGCTAACTAGATTTTTTTAACCAATCAGATCACAGAGAAAGTCATAACTCCCTAGGACGTTATGAAAATCCATAACTCCCTCAGGAGCTTAATCGGCTATAACTACTCTATACGCCTGCGTACAATAAGGCCCTTTACTTTAACGTTGATCGGTTTGTGATTGTAACTTGGTGCAACTCAACTCAACCTAAGTCGATATGACAAAAATACGAGCCTGAATACATATGCAATAACAATAGGAAGGAAAATATCGTGAGGAAACGGTCTAATCACAACAACATCCACTTTTCCACCTGGGCTGAAGAGCCAGACGGCAGTCACTTCCGTAAAACCAGTGCCTACGCCAAATCGTGCGATAGTGGATCCCGAGCTCTAGAGAAACCAGGAATACCCTAAGCTGATAAATATTTAGATATAAAGCGGGTCCCCAAGTCAATAAAGGGTCGGCAACGCACTCGTGATTCCTCTGCGAGTTGCAAGGCTATAGGCTACGGTGTCTGCTTACCATCAGGTAGGCCGTAAGCTTGTTTGCCACTGTCGTAGTATAAAAAAGGTTTTTTTAACTAAAATAAAACTTAAACTATGATAACTTGATAATTGTTAAAAATTTGCACCTGTATGCAGGTTGAATATAACGTATAATTTTAGCCATAAAGATCATGTTTTATTACCATATTCTGGCTATAAAGTCATTTTGATTTGATTTTTAACCTCCGACGCAAAGACAGGGGTGTTATATGTTTAACGCGTGTGTCTGTGTATCTGCCTGTGGTATCGTAGCTCCCAAACGGATGAACCGATTTTCGTATACTTTCTTTGTGTCATAGATAATTTTACCCCGAGTGTTCTTAGCTATCTTTCATGAAAATCAGTTCAGCCGTTTTTGAGATATTGCGCTTTGAAATGAAAATGTCGGGGTTTTTCAACTTTACTAAGTTGTAGTTATGTTACCATATTCTGGCAAATAAAGACATTTTGTATTTGATTGGTATTTAATATTTAATTTCATATTGTTATTGTCTGTAGCTATATGACACCGACTTGGGGTGGTAGCCGGCGATCCAAGGGTAACCAACAATTCACAACATGCCACCAGCTTAATATAAGCCAGTGCACGGTAAGTTTTTTTTATTACAAATTTAAATTGCTAAGTGCGGGTAGTCTGAAAATCCTTAGTTTTACTCACTATTCAAAGGTTAACTGGAAGAGAAGTTCGCCTGTGACTTTAACATCTTGTATAAATAATTTATACCAAAAAAAACCGACTCCAATTTTGTACTTCTTATGCTACAATTTGTGGTTTCCGTGAGCCAATGCTTGGTTACCTACAGAAAATACCGAAATCGGCATATGCGTGACTATCAAATTCGAGTTCTCTCGATTCCTCCCAGATCTCATCATCAGACCTTCACCAAATTTATAAGGGACCATCTTGAGGATACCTGCTTTGAAACAAAAAAAGAATTATCTAAATCGGCTAACGCGGTCAAGAGTTATCGGGGAACATACATAAAAAAAAGCAAATATGCAGACGAACTGAGAACCTTCAAGAAACGGAGAAAGTTAAGTCTTTATTGTTGCCTACTTCCTTCTATTGAAGTCGGTTAATAATAGAAACGAACAATAGTCAATGTCAACTATAGGGCATAAGGTCTCAAAATTGGTACATTTACCTTGCTACTGCTTCCACAGTTCGCTGAGAGCCAGGAAAGCATGCTGCTACTAGTGTACAACCCTCAAAGCGTGAAGACGTACCACTACATCCGACTGCCTGCCATAGCTTTACACTACGTAATTCGGAACCCTTTCGGTAAGTTCCTGACACATTGTACAACTTGTATAGCATTTAAGTTATATTGGTGTCACAATTACTCGCTAGATGTCGCTGTTCTTGGCGACGCGAAAGTTAAATGGCGCTGCTAAAATTTGTTGGGATGTATAAGGGGACTGGGTACATTTTGATACTTTACCAATATACATACCACTCAGGACTGAATTGATTGGCGATTGTTTTATTCACATACAGTTGGAAGACAAAATTTGATTATCATCTAAAAAAAAATCAAAATTGTTTATTCATAATTCATAATAAACGTGTGGTACAGTGAGCATCAAAAGTAGCTACGCATATGAAGGAGTGCTCTTACTCCCTAATAAAGACTTTTAAACTTTTCCGTACGTATATAAATATATGAATATGAAAAAAAAGTAGCAACTTTTGATGCTGACTTTACATGATTAGAGGGATGGGGCATATATTCATAGTAGTCTTTGGATGAGGCCTCCCTATAAGCAATAGATTGCCTATGTTGGAAGACACCGCTCTTTCTTAGGTTTCTTAGGTAACAGTATTAATTAGTATATCTTGATGATTTACAGCGGGCGTAAGATGGTTGCCATTTTCGTCGTGGTCGTCATCACTTATCGTCGTGGATAAGACGCCCGTCACTCGCACTCGCTTACTTGTCAGAACGTGACGAATGTCTTATCCACGACGATAAGTGATAAAATGGCAACCATCGTAGGCCCGCAGAAATTTACAAGCTTACAAAAATCCTTTTCTTTGAAAGCAGTTTGCTTTAATATGAACTTAGTAGCTCGTCTGTATTTGTGATTTGGAACTTTTCGTACCATATTTAACATATATTAGCTTGGTACTTCTTACATGTTGCATTCAGACCGCATGTCCACGGTTTTGTCAAGAATAAAACACGGGTGGAATCAGTTAACATGAAATTAAGATTTTTCCTATTTTGTGAAATAAAATCCTTCCATTAGTCACAGTTGACATCTGACTTCTGGTTCTACACGTAACAATAGCACAGAACGGCTTTTTTTAAATATTAATGACGCTTAATATTTACTGTATGCTAAATGACTACAACTTAAAAAACTTGAAAAACCAACGACATTTACATTTCAAAGCTCAATATCTCAATAACGGCTGAACAGATTTTCATGAAACATGGCTAAGAACTCTCGATAAAATAAAATAAAATAGATAAAATTATCTATGACACAAAAAAATCTAACGAAAATTGGTTCACCCATTTGGGAGTTAGGATACCACACACAGATACACAGACAGACACGTTTTATAATTAATTTTTGCGTCGAGGGTTAAAAAGTTCGTGAGCGACTAAATAATTTATGATTTAAACGGGGAGCGGGTGCCGTCAGTGCAAAGGATGAGCACATAGGTACTCATTATAGCGGCGCTTTTCTAACATATTTAGTGTTCTGTGTGATAAAACGCAATAATTTGAACACTGCTTAGCTAATTAGGTACGAGTTTTAGGTATGGTTAAGGTAAAAGTTCGATTAGTTGCTTACTTTAATACGTTGGCTGCCCACCATACTTCACCTAAAGCTTTGCTCCCACGCCCCATACAAATTTAGTGATCCATTTGATCCCACCTTTGATGCACAAGTTGGCTGCCCACCATGCTTCACCTAAAGTTTTGCTCCAACGGCCACGCCCCATACAAGTTTAGTGACCTATTTGATCCCGTCGGAGATGCTAAATGGCCACACAGAGAAGATTACGTGATCCCACCGGTGATGCTCATGGCAGCCGACGTGTTAAGCGTGACGTAGCTTTAAGCTCATCAATGAGAGGAAATCTGTGCCCAGTAGTGGGACTTATATAGGCTAATAATAACGATGGAGAACAAGATTCAAACTTTAAACTGTTCATAGATGAGGAGTTGGAGTATCAGTTGGTATCACTGTCACCGGCGGTTGCCAACCTACCTGGTCGGACCGCCAACACCAATCATGAGCTGGTCTTCGAAGCTGAGAATGTACCTCCACTAGGCTACGCGTCCTTCTATGTCACTGCTGTTAAAGATCCACTGGTATGGAATTCCATATCACTTGATAATAATAATATTTTCACCAGCAATAGTCCCTGTAGACTCTGGCGGGTTCGTCTCTGTCTGCGTCCCATGACGCGGGCACGGAAAGCATCCGGTCGATGTACCCCTTGCATTTAATTAAATTGTCAAAAGGGTCTCTACGTGTTGGCCATGTGGTAATCGTTTCGTACTTCCACGGTACTTCAGTACCTCGGTACTTCGGTTCCACGCACGGACCTCCGTAAGGTCCAGGACACCATTGTTCCGTGAGCGTGGATTTAGAGATAAATAAAATATATAAATAAATAAATATTAAGGATAATTTTTTACACAAATCGAACTAGTCCCATAGTAAGCTCAATAAGGCTTGTGTTATAGGTACTAAACGATGATATAGAGATAGATCTAAATCATTCATTTTGGTAATTCCTAATTTAAAGAAATCTTACTCTCTAGTTCTCTTAGGAGCCGTAGCATATTATTTATTACAAATAATAATATTTGTTTCAGGGAGATGCAGAATACGCGAAGGAGAAGAAGCTAGGTCCGGATCCTGAAGTGGTTACACAGATATCTAATGAGGTAGGTCCTTACCGTTTTTTCATCTATCTCTATGACTGGCGTAAGCCGGTATGAACGTCTTTTTTGAGCTACCCGCACTGGGTCATCATTAATAGATATGTCGCAGGCAAATTGTACAATTCGCCGTACATAAGGCCGCCGACTGGGCGCCAGCGGGCAGCGGGGCGGGCTACCCGTTTGTTTCAAGGTGGCAGTTTCTTCCTGCCTCGGTACCTACTCATACCGCAACTAGCTCAGCTCGCCACCGCTCAATGCCGAGCGGGGTGGGGGCGGAGGTAATTACCTACGTCACAAGTGAGCTGCGAACTCGAAGCGAACGGCTTGTATCCAAGTTACAGCCGCCGGCGCCATATTTATTTATTTATTCAACGACGATCTGTCTGTAATCATACTTGTATATCTGTCTGTAATATAGTTATTGCAACTCACCCTTACTGTTGATCTTTCACTTGCAGTATTTAAAGGTGACCATAAACAAGGAAACCGGTCTGCTCGAGTCGGTGCAGCACGTGGGGGGAGTGAAAGTGACGGTCACGCAGAACTTCTTCTACTACGCGCAGACTAGAGGGAGTCTACAATCGGGCGCCTACAGTTTCCGGCCTGACCAGCGCCCTGTGCCTGTGAGTACCATTCGAGGCGTGGACGCTACATGTGCTACGCCATAGGGATTAGAATGTTCCGTGGCCCATGTGGGCGGAGCTAAAGTGAAGCAGAACTTTTACTACGCGCAGTTTAAAGGGAATATGCAGTCGGGAGCTTACAGTTTCCGGCCTGACCAGCGCCCTGGGCCTGTGAGTACCATTCAAGGCCCACGGACGCTACGTGTGCTACGACGTAGTGTGTCGCATGTGGGCGGAGCGTAGGTGATGCAGAACTTCTACTACGCACAGACTAGAGGGAGTCTACAGTCGGGCGCCTACAGTTTCTGGACTGACCAGCGCCCTGTGCCTGTGAGTACCATTAGAGGCGTGGACGCTACATGTGCTACGCCGTAGTGTGTAGCACGTAGGCCGAGCTAAGGTGTGTTCTACTACGCACAGACTAGAAAGAGTCTACAGTCGGATGCCTACAGTTTCCGGCCTGACCAGCGCCCTGTACCCGTGAGTACTATTTAAGGCATGGACGCTACGTAATAATAATAATCATTTATTCACATATATCTTGCTTACTTCTACATATATTCTTCTGCCAAACCACAGGGTGGTTTGTTGGCAGACGAGGCTCCTTTACACTTATGTAAGCTATTAGGCAGGTAGTTGAAATGTAACTTAAACTACTGTTAAACTTAAATCTACTTAACTCTTTACCGCTCACGCGCTACGCGCTACGCTGTGGGGATTAGCACATGGGGAAAGCGTAGGTGACGCAGAACTTCTACTACGCGCAGACTAGAGGGATTCTGCAGTCGGGCGCCTACAGTTTCTGCCTTGATCAACGCCCTGTACCTATGAGTACCATTCGAATCGTTAACGCTACGTGTGCTACGACGTAGCGTGTGGCACGTGACGGAGCGAAGGTGACGGTCACGCAGAACTCCTACTACGCGCAGACCAGAGGGAGTCTGCAGTCGGGCGCCTACAGTTTCCGGCCTGACCAGCGACCTGTACCTGTGAGTACCATTTGAGGCGTGGATGCTACGAGTGCTACGCCGTAGTGTGTAGCACGTGGGCAGAGCAAAGGTGACGGTGACGCAGAACTTCTACTACCCACAAATGACATCCATTCTAGAAGAGAAAAAAACTTGTCCCCAAATTTACATACTAAATTTTACTCTCGGTTTTGTTATCGCTAACGCTATACATACATACATCAAGTACTATACTGAGAGAAAGACGTCAGTATTTGGCTGTTTCCTAGATCTCTCAAAGGCGTTCGACTTGGTCTCTTACGACATATTGTGGCACAAATTGAAATCAGCCGGAATATCATTATGTCTATTGGCCATTTTTCAGCATTGGTATGGTAATCAGACTAATGTTGTTAAATGGGCAAACACATTGTCTTCACCGTATGTACTCGAGTGCGGAGTAAGTCAGGGAGGGTTAACATCGCCTAAGCTATTTAATTTGTACATGAATGCACTGATTGAGGAGCTAAGTAGCGTCCATGCGGGTTGTTTTATAGACGGGGTTAACCTTAATAACATTAGCTACGCCGACGACATGGCGCTGCTGGCGCCATCCGTCAGTGCACTCAACGAATTAATTAGCATATGTGAAAAGTACGCGACTTCTCATGGGCTCGTGTACAATATAAAGAAGACGGTGTATATGATATTTAAAGCTCGAGGCATGAAATCCCCAGATATGTCACTGCCTGTTTTGCTAAATGGAGTTCCACTGGTCAGAGTTAGTCAGTTTAAATATTTAGGTCACTGCTTAGCTGACGACATGAAGGACGACGTAGACGTTGAACGGGAACGCAGAGCGCTGGCGGTTCGGGCAAACATGTTGGCCCGTAGGTTCGCCCGATGTACAGCTGCAGTTAAAATAACGCTTTTTAGAGCATACTGCACTTCATTGTACTCGGGTGCCCTGTGGGTTGATTGTTCGCAGCGGTCGCTCAGCTCTCTGCGTGTCCAATACAACAACGCCTTCAGGGCGCTGTTGGGCTTGCCACGGTTCTGCAGTGCATCCACCATGTTTGCTGAAGCGCGAGTGGACAGTTTTGAGGCTGTGATGCGGAAAAAGATGTCATCGCTCTTAACTAGAATACGTGGCAGCCCCAACAGCCTCCTGAGGACTGTAGCCGTAAGAAGTGAGTGCTCAATAATGCAACACTTAATTAAAAATACTTTATCATTAGCTACATATATTTACTAACATTTAGAATATTAAGAAAACGACTAACAAATTATGGATCATGTTGTCTGATTAAAGAATTAAATTAATGTGTACAAAGTAACAAATCTGTTCTGGGGACACTTTTTTCTTCTTCTAGAATCGTTAGAGTTCCCCTTTAAATTGATAAAGACCCTTGTTGTCTTTAGATAGCGGAGAAGGTGACGTACAGCGTTGTCCGAGGGTTACTCGTGAAGGAGATTCAGCAGCGGTTCTCCAGCTGGGCCCAACAGACCCTCCGCCTCTACAGAGGAGAGGACTACCTTGAGCTGGACTGGGTCATTGGACCCGTTCCTATTGGGTAACAGTTTTTCTAATACCATGATTAGCGCTGTATACACAACAGTGTAGGTTGAGTAGCTAAGTAGCAGGCAGGATCCTTATCGTGCATGCTAAGTGTGCTGTTACCTAACAGCCTATGGACGCCTGTGGCTCTCGAGAAGTAGATTCTGAAGTTCTCTAGCTGGACTCATCAGACTCCGCCCGCGTCATCGACCACTCACTTGCCTTTGGCAATTCTGGTTGCCAGGCATCAACCTTATTAAAAGGGAATACAGTTCAACGCAAAATCTAAAGCAAGCGAGTAGTAAGACTCATTTTTATAAGGTAACCCGATAAGACAGCCACACCATGACGAGATTAAATACTATTTCATGATTAGCTTGAAACGTGTTCTCTTTTGAAAATGATTAAGAACGCCCAAATTTAATCTAATCTATGCAGTCGGAACACTGGCAGACTTGCAGTCTTTGCCGTCCTAGACCATGAAATTACATAAGTTTCTTGACATTTTGGGCTCTAGGCCCGGGGCTATTGAGACTTAATGCCACTTGCAGTTTCATGTTATACAAATGGCGGACTTTAACGGAAAGAAACATATGTCTGAAGACGACCATATGAGCACGAGCTGGCACAGTAAATCCGTGTTTTATTATATGTCTACAGGCACATAATGAATATTTTGACCTTGACTTTTACAGCACGGACCTTGGCAAGGAGGTGGTGTCCATTTTCAGCAGTAACATCAGCAACCAGGGCCAGTTCTATACTGACTCCAACACACGGCAGATGATGAAAAGGAGCTGCTGGAATGAATCCACTGGTATTTTTATTATACTGTAGACAATACAATAAACAGCACATTCGTCGGCACGGTGGTAACCATGTTCGGCAGCAACAACAGCTACCAGGGCTAGTTATGTACTGACTCCAACACATGAGAGATGACGAAGCGTATCTGCTGGAATGAATCTGCTTGTACGAGTACTTTTATTCAATGTAGACAACACATATAACATACAGCACAAACCTTGGCAAAGGGGTCGTGTCTATCTTCAGCAGCAACATCAGAAACCAGGGCCAGTACTATACTGATTCCAACACCCGGCAGATAATGAAGCGGAGCTGCTGGAACGAATCCTAAGACCGACCTTATGAATGCTCAAGTCAATAAACGGTCGGTCGTTGGTCGGTGGTTGGTTGGTAAGGTTGGTAGCTAGAGGTAGAAACATAAGCAGGTCCCCCACTCAACACAGCGCATCTTCGGAAACTTGAAACATCTTGGTAGTTTATTGACGTTCATAGGTGCATGTAATATGCCTAATTTGAAGAATAAACTACTTTTACTTTACTTTTTTACTTTTTTGGCGACCTTACTCACCACCATATAACAACACAAAGGAAGTAGTGGTGTCATTGTGGCGATTGTTTTCTTTAAGGTACTTCCCCAGTTGGTTTGCTCCAAATATCAGCGAGATAACAGTCCACTGTGGGTACAGTGACGTACCTTTCTTCAAGATTCTGATAAAGAAAAAAGGTTCAATTTGTTATTGCAAGACCAAGATTAGTTTAGGAATAGCTCTCATTTTATATACACTTGGACCATACTTACCATACTTAGAACGTAGTGAACACATTCTCTTTGCCTTAAGTATATGGAAAAAACCGGCCAAGTGCGAGTCGGACTCGCGCACGAAGGGTTCCGTACCGCATGATCTATAAAAAGAGTCCGACTCGCACTTGGCAAGTTTTTAATATTTGTTGTTATAGCGGCAACACATACATAATCTGTGCAAATTTCAACTGTCTAGCTATTACGGTTCTTGAGATCTAGCTAGCTTGGCAAGTGATAGCCATGAAAAAGGGCTAAAATATCACGTTTTTTGTATAGGAGTCCCCCTTAATTATTATCATTATTTTGTTTTTAGTATTTGTTGTTATAGGGGCAACACAAATACACAATCAGTGAAAATTTCAACTGACCCTATTACGGTTCTTGAGATACAGCCTGGTGACAGACGGACGGACCGACGGACGGAGCACAGCGAAGTCTTAGTAATAGGGTCCCGTTTTTACCCTTTGGGTACGGAACCCTAAAAACTGTCACCTCTATTCGTATTCTAATTACTTCATTTTTTGACGTCTGTGATGTTAAATGGCAAAAACTACCAGTTTTCATTCCGACATTTGACATTGACTAGTTTCACATTAACAGACTTCCGGTCTAGTCGTATTTGATCATCATCATCATGTCAGCCGAAGGACGTCCACTGCTGGAGACCTCCCCCAAAGACCACAATGACCGGTGCTGCGCCACCCGCATCCAGCGGATACCCGCGACGCTTACCAGGTCATCAGCCCATCCTGTGGGAGGCCTGCCCACGCTACGCCTGTGGTCGCCACTCGAGAACCTTTCCGCCCCAACGGCCATCGGTTCTACGTGCGTAGTGTATTCCGATAGAGAAACATTATTTCCTACATCTGTAGGCATGCAATACAAGTAATTACAGGAGAAACCAATTTTTCCAGGTCAAGGAGTTAAGAAGCCCGTAGCATCATGTTACTACCCCGTGACCTCTCGGTTCTGCATTCAAGGCACCAACACCAGCACAGGTGAGCAAGTTAATCTGAGCACATAATTGTACTGGAATTATAAAAATTACAGTCATCATTATACATATCATATGTTATTGGCTATGTGCGAAGTAGGTAGTGGGGGTAAGCTAGGCGATCGTAGCGCACACCATGGCAGAAATGTGTACTTACCGGGGACCACCGTCAAATTTACTTTCACGTTTTCTTTTGGTTTCTTAACGGTTTCCTACGATTCGTTTCGTTTGTATGTATTTATTTATTCTCTTATTTATTTCAGTAAAATTTCCAATACGGGGTCTTTCTCGTTTACTAAAGTAAATAAAATATTCATGTGTCATTATTTGACATCTCTGAGTTTTGACATTGTCTCGGGACCTTTGACGTTTGACGTTTCTGACGTGCACATAGCCAATACATGGATGGGACTAAATTCAAGAGAATAACTGAAGGACTGGTTAGTTTGCAAGTGTTTTTATGATTTGAATGAATATTTCTTGTGATGTTAATTTCATCTATACTTTTGTAGACTACAATAGAGAGATCTCTCTGGACCGAAGTCCATTGAGAGTTGGTTGGAAGTTATATTTATCCAAGTGATTTTATAAACTTCGATAGCGCATTGCAGAACATATCAGATTTGGCAGATGACAGTAGTGACGCCACGTCATAAGCCCCTCTTTGAGACGGAGGAGTTAGCGACGACGTAGATAGAGAGTGCTCAGAGTCAACGTGGCGAGCAAGGCTCAGAGTCAGGGTGACGAGCGCATGGCTATGAACCTATAATACCAGGCATGAATAGAAAGCAAGCCAAGTGGCACACTCAGAGGGAGACAGAGGGAGAGGAAGAGAGTTTGATGCGAGGCGGCGTCAGGGATCTTCTGAGTTGCGCTTTAGTCCATTGTCGGGGTCACCACTGTAGACGACAATAAAGAGATCTCTCAAGGACTGAAGTCCATTGAGAGTTGGTTGGAAGTTTTATCTAAGTGATTTTAGAAACTTCGATAGCGCGTTACAGAACATGTCAGATTTGACAGATGACAGTAGTGACGCCACACTTCAAATGTATTATTTAGTTCATCACACAAACTAATGCTTTGACTGTAGACAGGGTCACTGCAAACTAAGCGAAAGTGGTTACTTGTGTGCTCCAAACTTCCTGATGTTGAGTGTACTTTGAATAATCTGTGGTTCAACCTTCGCTTGATGGTTTTATGTATTGCAGGGATGTGTATTCTGACTGACCGATGCCAGGGCGGTACGTCTTACAATGAAGGGGAAGTTGAACTTATGGTAAAAATTCGTACTCCTTGTCTTAAAATATTTATAATTGAAAAGTAAGATTTGTCTATCTCTTGTCTTGTCTTGTCGTGTATTCGCGCTTAAACCGCTGAACCAATTTAGATGAAATCTTTTTTGTTATACGTCGGTGGCAAACAAGCGTACGGCCCGCCTGATGGTAAGCGGTCACCGCGGCCTATGGACGCCTGCAATTGGCAACATGAGTCGGCGCATAGAATCACGTTGACAACCCTTTAAAAATTTATATACTCTTTTCTTGACGAACCCCATACTGTAGTCCCTCAGGAAAACCTCGGCAGGGAGCTCATTTCACTACCAGCGTCCGAGGAGGAAATTCCTCTGAAACCGTACCGTACGCGACCATTTTGGTTCTAAGGTGTGAGGATGAGTGCCCTGCCGGCGAGCGGTGCGATGGTAGAAAATGGTACAAAAAATCTGGTATAGAGATAGTGAAGGAAAAAGTAACTTTCCTAATGAAAGAGTGTGGAATTCTTTATAGTTTTATTCATCGTACACAGACAGAAATACTCGCACCTAATCGTGTTGGTAGCCATCTTGCAAAAAGGCCGGGTCCCCCACCTTATCGACAGAGCTGTCACTGAAGCAGGACTCGGATTACGCCACCTACCGGCAATCCGTCCAACCATTTGCATTTATATGTAGCAAATGGCTAGGCTCCAGTGCCGGGAGGTGTCGCTAATGCGACAGATTAAGACTCTAGGAAGAGCGTAAGATTTTTTTTTTTTTTTTTTTATTTAGAAAACAAACAGCCATACATGATACAATGGTTACAAAATTGGGTACAAAATAGGCCTAGAGTTTCCTAAATTACTAATATAACAAATTAATTTTATCCCGCAAATCATAACTGAAGGGAATGAAAGAAAGTTTGTATGGGAATCGTCGCTTGGCCTTAAATGCCTCACTTAGTATTCTCAGCCGTAGTAGTCTCAGCTGCTGATGATAATAATTCTCCAGATACACAGAAGACTTCTAACTGATGACGGCTTCGGCCTGGACGAAACTTTGAATGAAGAGGAGCATGGTGGAGGTCTGGTCATCAGGGGCCAGCATCGACTCTTCCTGGGCAACTCCAAACAGGACGGTAAGCTTGCCATGATACTTTTTAGGGGTTCCGTAGCCAAAATGGCAAAAATGGAACTCTTATAATTTCTTCTGTCCGTCTGGTCGTCCGTATGTCACAGCCGATTTACTTGGAGACTATAAGCAATACAATTTTGAAATTTGGAGAGAAGGTGTATTCTATAAAGCGCTACATAAAACTGTTAATCATTCTTTGATCTTCGTCTGTTTTATCTTCTAGTGGACGACCTGACGTTCTCCGAGCGAGTGAGCCAAGCGGCGCAGCGTTGGCAGTGGGAGCCGTGGCTTTTCGCGGCAGCGGGAGACAAGGTCAACAGGAGGAAATGGCAGAGTATGAGAAACAAACGGGTGAGTAACTTCTCCGAGCGAGTGTGCCAAGCAGCGCAGCACTGGAAATGGGAGCCGTGGCTCTTTGCAGCAGTGAGAGACAATGTCAACAGGAGGAAACGGCAGAGTATAAGGAACAAAGGGGTGAGTACTATGTCCAAGCGAGTGTACCAAGCAGCGCAGCGCTGGAAATGGGAGCCGTGGCTCTTTGCAGCAGTGAGAGACAAGGTCAACAGGAGGAAATGGCAGAGTATAAGGAACAAACGGGTGATTACTATGTCCATAGAGTGTGCCAAGCAGGGCAGCGCTGGAAATGGGAGCCGTGGCTCTTTGCAGCAGTGAGAGACAAGGTCAACAGGAGGAAATGGCAGAGTATGAGGAAAAAACGGGTGAGTACCTTGTCCAAGCGAGTATGCCAAGCAGCGCAGCGCTGGAAATGGGAGCCGTAGCTCTTTGCAGCAGTGAGAGACAAGGTCAACAGGAGGAAATGGCAGAGTATAAGGAACAAACGGGTGAGTACTATGTCCATAGAGTGTGCCAAGCAGGGCAGCGCTGGAAATGGGAGCCGTGGCTCTTTGCAGCAGTGAGAGACAAGGTCAACAGGAGGAAATGGCAGAGTATGAGGAAAAAACGGGTGAGTACCTTGTCCAAGCGAGTGTACCAAGCAGCGCAGCGCTGGAAATGGGAGCCGTGGCTCTTTGCAGCAGTGAGAGACAAGGTCAACAGGAGGAAATGGCAGAGTATAAGGAACAAACGGGTGAGTACTATGTCCATAGAGTGTGCCAAGCAGCGCAGCGCTGGAAATGGGAGCCGTGGCTCTTTGCAGCAGTGAGAGACAAGGTCAACAGGAGGAAATGGCAGAGTATAAGGAACAAACGGGTGAGTACTATGTCCATAGAGTGTGCCAAGCAGCGCAGCGCTGGAAATGGGAGCCGTGGCTCTTTGCAGCAGTGAGAGACAATGTCAACAGGAGGAAACGGCAGAGTATAAGGAACAAAGGGGTGAGTACCATGTCCAAGCGAGTGTGCCAAGCAGCGCAGAGCTGGAAATGGGAGCCGTGACTCTTCGTAGCAGTGAAAGACAATAATACAAATACAAACTATAATAACTTCTCCGAGCGAGTAAACCAAGCGGCGCAGCGCTGACAGTCAGGTTAGTAAACATTGGCATTTCTATTCATTTATTTTATTCATATCAAGTTGAACAATGACCGGTCCTGCGCCACCCGCATCCAGCGGACACCCGCGACCCTTACCAGGTCATCAGCCCACCGAGGAGCCTTGTGGAAGTCTTTGGGGCAGGCCTATGTCCAGCAGTGGACGTCCTTCGGATGACATGATGATGATGATGATGAAGATGATGAAGATGCACAATGGTGTCACTGTCCGGCGGTGTCGGCCGCGTTCGGCTGAATTAAAACCCCGGTGTGAGAATCGAGTTAAAAAAACATATGAAATATTTTTTTAACACGTTTATTCGTGTGTTTTTGTTTATTTTTACATTATATTTACTATAAATGGATAAAACACAGAATTCCAGAAATTACATAAGAATTTATTACAATAATAAAAACACTCCATATTTTAATTAACAAAATTAGACCTGGTCGGGACCCTCTCGCATTTTACTCACGTGCAACACGAGATCGTGCTCGCGTCACACTGCGGAAGTAACTTCAAAATGACGAGAGAAGCAACGCGGTAAATTTAAAATTTAAAAAAAAATCGACATATTTTTAACAACCTGGGTCTGGTAGACCCTAACAGGCATGCAAAGGATTAAGTTTAACTTTTCATGTTCCAGTATTCGGCATTGAGAGTTCACGGGATCCCGAGGCACGTGAGGGTGCTGACCCTGGAGCCATGGAAGGCCGGCTCTGTGCTTCTCCGTTTGGAGAACACAATGGAGAAGAATGATATAAGTAAGCGGAACAGTTATTAGAATCCTACAAATATGAATATATGAAACCGCAAAGATTCAAATTAAAAGCTATCAATCGAATCCTTGCCATAATAAAAAATAAATTGTAAATGTGCATGACAACCATGTACTCGCATGTAACCTTAACCCACAGTATTTGACGACCAAAACTACTGCTTTTTTTGCCGTACACCGAAAGGTTATAAGCTAAGGTTAGGCTATGACGTCATAATCATAATGCTGTGTCAATTAATAGGAACCACTTCTGCGATCGCTAGCGACAAGGTGACTTTGACCCTTATTTATGTTTTTGCCTTTAATCGTAGTAAGTCCCATACAGACTTTTGATACTCTCTAAACTGGTTCAAGCAGCACCACGAAAAATAGTCAAAGAGCCAATTGCCGATGTAACATCTTTATTTTTCAGAAATCAGAAATCAGAAATTATTTATTTGCATAGACACAGTATAGCTAAGGATGTTACAGTACATTATGTTTCTTGTATCTAGCTCGCATGCAAGCGTGCAAATATACAGTAGTAAATTAAAATGTCAAAAGAGTAAAAAATAAGTTAAAATCAATATAAAATTTTGGTTATACTCTGTGTTTTCTTCAGCTACTCAGAGACTGGAATTACCGGATGAACTCCCGCTGCCGACCCACGTCACAGTTGAGCTGAGTAAATTCTTCCAGCATCTTAAGATCAAGTAAGTCATTGACTTTTTTATTCCACGTCGGTGGAAAAAGCGTACGCCTGATGGTAATCAGTTACCATAGCCTATGAACGCTTTCAATTCCAGGGACGTTTAATGTTTGCCGCCCCTTTAAAATGTATTCACTCCTTACTCGAAGAAGTCCATGCTGTAGTCCCGAGGAAGATCCTCGGCATCCCATGGCTTGAATCATCTTATTTCATCAAACATAGATAAGAAACTTGGAAGTTAGATGTAGAGCAAAGCGGAATGTCATCTTGATGATTGGACCTACTGGGGAAGTACGATAGGGGACCGCAACCATACTTAACAACACCAATATTTGCCCTGTAGATAAGGTTAGGTACCCAAATTTGATCGATGATCGGTGTTGTGTTCCTGGTGGTGAGTAAGGTAACCAGCAAGAATGCGGAGTGTCGATAGTGGGAGCATTAAATAATACATAAAGGAGCAATCTACACTGAGAAGACTCGTATATATGAAATAAATTTATGTTCTGTAATTAGGTCAGTGAGAGAGACTACCTTGGGAGCAAACCAGTGGCTTGAGGAAGCGCGGCAGATGGACTGGAGTACCAGGTAAACTCGTCACCATTATCAGCAATATTGCATAATACTTTGTAACTTGTATTACAAGCGGACGCCATTTCTAATAAAAAAATCAATATAGGTTGAAAAAAAGCTGCCAAGTGCGTGTGGGGCACGCAAAACTAGACCTTTATGGGATTGAGTAGACTGGTTTCCTCACGATGTTATCCTTCAACGGAAAGCTACATTTACGAACTCACAAGCTCTAGAGCAACAGCCGCGCCAACGCCAACACACTATGCGGCAGGCCGTGATGCGACGTGCGGTTGCGGCGCGGTTTTTATATGAAACAGCATGTTTTGATTCACAACGCACTATACGACTGGCTGCAAACCACAGCCGGCTAGCCGCATAGTACGTTGGCGGGCTTAGAACTTATGACCCTGTCACAGACAGCGGCGGTGGCGGCATTCGCCGGTGCAATGCAGCCCGCGTGTCTGTTGCAGGATCATACATTTTATACGGAGCAGTTACGGGTGGAATCAGCCCGGCTGAATTGGGTCGCGTGGCTCAGCCATTTGGAGAGCCTTACCGCTCGGGAATAGAGGCATCACCCGTTAACTATTGTATTGTCTACCCGGGAAGACTTCTTGTTTTTGGACTTGATTTTATAACTTACAATAAATTACCATTGTAGATACGTTTACACTGGTGGTGACGATGGCATCTTGCCTGAAGACATTGACTACGTTGATGAAGAAAAATCTAAACACAAGGAATCTGGGCAATCAGGTACAGTGAATTAATTGAGCTGGCAAATTATATCATAACATAGTAATCAATTTATGTCTTATAATGGTTCTGAAAGTTCTGATGGCTCGGGGATATGTGACCTTTTTGCTGAATACTTTGGTTCGGTATTTGAAAAGCATTCGCCTTTTGGTACCCGTTGTTATGCTGACTCTCCATGGGATTCTATTCTATGTTCTGTGAGGATTGCCGAAAAGGATGTTGCTAATACTATCAGACAATTGGATGGCTCAAAGGGTGCAGGTCCGGATGGTTTTCCTGCTTCGTTTATAAAAGTCTGTTGGAAGGAACTCAGTACTCCACTTTGCATTATCTATAATAAGTCATTAACTTGTGGAGTATTCCCGCTGAAATGGAAAACAGCGCATGTTGTGCCCGTATTTAAATCAGGGGATAAATCTCGATGTGAAAATTATAGGCCAATTAGTATTCTATCCTGTTTTGCAAAAATGTTTGAATCATTAGTGTATGATTACATATACCACCATGTCAAGCCATTAATATCAGAAAACCAACATGGGTTTGTTAAAAATAGATCTGTGATAAGTAATCTGCTTACGTATAAGAATTATCTATGCAATACATTCGCTGCTGGAGGGCAAGTTGACGCCGTTTACACGGACTTTTCCAAGGCTTTCGACAAAGTAGATCACTCGCTTTTATGTCAGAAAATCTCACTATATGGAATACACGGGTCACTTTTTCGCTGGGTTTGCTCATACCTGCATAATCGTAGTCAACTTATTACTCTTAAAGGTTTTAAATCATCCCCCAAGACCATTACATCGGGTGTACCACAGGGCTCTCACCTTGGGCCACTATTTTTCATAATATTTATAAATGACCTTGTGAACCGTCTGTCATGTCCCTGCTTATTATATGCCGACGATTTGAAAGTATTTTTGACTGTGGGGGACTTACAGGATTGTCTTAAATTACAAATAGATATAGATATAATTCATAAGTGGTGCCTTGATAACCGAATGTTTCTTAATGTTGGAAAATGTTTCGTAATATCATTTAGTCGTAAACGCAACTCTGTAAGTTATAAGTTATCATCGCAAATATTGGATAGGAAATCTGTAGCTAAGGACTTGGGAGTTCTTTTTGATAACCAACTCTCTTTTCGTGCGCACTATGAACATATAGTCAGTAAAAGTAACAGGCTTCTGGCATTTCTGATACGTATCACTAAAAACTTTAGAAACCCTCAAAGTATGCTGTTATTATATTATGGTATGGTACGCAGTGTTTTAGAATATGGATCTATTATATGGTCACCATTTTATACTGTACATACATACATACATACATACATACATATAATCACGCCTGTTTCCCATAGGGGTAGGCAGAGATCACGGATTTCCACTTGCTACGATCCTGACATACAACTTTCGCTTACTTACTGTACACTCTAATAAAATCGAGAGTGTGCAAAGAAAATTTCTTAGGATCCTATGTTTTCGTTGCCATTATGGACGGTCTATCTCCGGCTATAGTCAGCGTATGGCAAAGTTTAATGTCACATCATTAGAAGTCAGACGTAAGCAATCTGACCTTATTTATTTATATAAAATTATCCATTCCCATATTGATTCTCCTTATCTATTGTCACTTCTGAATATTAACATAGTTTATAGGATTCGTTGTCCGAAAACTTTTACTCTAGCTGTATACCGAAATAATACTTCTTATTATAATCCAATTGTACGCATGTGTCGGGAGTTTGATGATTTGGTTCGTGTCTGTAAGGATCTTGATGTTTATGTTTCCAAAATATCTCAATTCAAAAAATCTGTATATTTAGCAACAAGCAATTAATTTGGATTATTTCAGTAACTGTTAACTGTTGAGTGTGCTGATATTTGTTTGCCTTCTTTTATCACTCTCTTTGTAATTCCAATTGATTTGAAATTTAATACCTATGTAAAAAAAACCTTCTCTTTCTCATAAATACATACATATATCTTTATCTCTAAATTGTAACTCAAAGCCATGATGTGTACATATGTTTTGGACTGTAATCTAGTTATAAGTGTCTTCGTATATGTATTTCTTTGTTAATTTTGATTACTGTCTGTTTTATGTACCTTTTGAAATAAAATAAAAGTAAATAAAAAATTAATCAGCAAACAAGAAAATTATAATCATCACCATCTTCCTAGCAATGTCCCGGTTGAGCCCTAGAAACTATCAGCATAATTTTTCACTACCTACTTATTTGTTTATTGTATGACAATTAATTCGAACCGTGAGATTTTCGAGAAAACAATACGGTTGCCAGTTTGTTGCACTTTTAGGCCGTGTTCAAACCAAACTGACTGTCAGCCGCCGAATGTGAGCAGGCTCACTGTGAGCCCCAGTGTAAACGTGAAAATAAGCGGCATTGAATGTCAGCGTCTACGCATAGCGTAAAAACGTATTGTCGGTTAGATGTGAACGACACACAACACACACAATAAACTGCGTAACGTTCGCTCACTTTCAGCGGCTGACAGTCAGTTTGGTTTGAACACGGCCTTAGGACCACAGAGGGGTCACGTGTAGGGTAACGGTGGGTACTCCCAACAGACGTGGTGCAATATTTTCAGTATGGGCGGGTTGCCCCAGACTGTCTGTAATAGTAAGCAGTGTTGGTTAAAATCTGACTATATGGAAAGTTTGACAAATTGCTATGGGATGACAACTACTGGTACCATTTTTAACGTTGACCGGTCTGCAGTCGTATGTTGAGGCAAGGGAAACCCGTAGATAAGTTACACTATTAGAGAGGTAGGTTTGCTGACGTCCCACGTCACATTTGAACTATTTTAAGCAGATAATTCAAAATTTAAAAAAATAATCTAATCACCATTGAACTGACAATTCTTAGAGAGATGAGGCACAGCGAAATAGCTTCCAACACCTCTCTCATATTTCGAGCTGCCCAACTTGGGAAACCTCCACTTACAGAAAACCATAGCCATAATAACGCCACTACTTGCTCTGTGCTCCCGAGGATGCGCTGTGTTGAGTGTGAGGGTCCTGCATTCGTATTTCTCTAACTGCCAACATGACGAATTTCCAAATCGACAAAGGCTTGCATCGCGTTAGTGTTTCCTCTGGAGTCTCAAGCATGCTCAGGGTGCAATGGGCTATGTCTGCTTAGCATCAAGCTCGTATGATTTTTTTTAATATCACGCGGATGGCAATCAATGATACAACCCGTTTGTCACCATGGGTGTCACATACGTGATGCCGGCTTTTTAAAAAGTAAGAACTGTATTCTTGAAGAAATTTGCACTGTATTCACTCAGAAAAAGTTTGGAATTTATGAGATTACGGAGCCATAATATGTTTGTTTGTCACCGGTGTGGTAATAAAATAAACATTTTGCCTCACAGCGCCGAGCCCAGACGACGAATCCGACTACCATCAGGTCACGAGAAAAAGCGAGCGGAGACGTGAACCGACTAAACACAGAAGAACTTCAAGATACGATAGAAGAAAACGCTCGATCAATATATCTGACAACTTCCTTGACAATATATTTGACTTGAATGATACAGACATAACAACAGAAGCAGAGTATACGACAGAAACAATCCTAGAACAAATAACTGAATTAAGTAACGCATCTCAGTTATATGGGGCTACTGTCACTGGTTCAACATTAAATTCTTTCAATACAAACAGAGAATTTCTCAGAGAATTAAAGACTTCGGATTCTTTAGAAGAAGAGTCGAGAATCTGGTTGAATTTAGAGAATGGAAAGTCTCCAGGTATTTGCTTGTTCCACTTTTTTTTTGTCAGGACTAAAAAGAGTTCAGAACGCTTTGGAAGACAAAAGTCGGTTCTGAAAGATCCGTTAGAACACATTTTAAATATTTTTTTGTAAAAAAAAATATACAAGTGAACTTAAGAGTAGACTGGCAACGATCAATTACAATTGTCAATTATAGGTGATTGTCAATTGCAATTTATCGCGGAGATCGTGATTGGAGCGATTGCCAATCGTATGTAACATGTAGGAGATTGATGTATTTTTTGAATGAAGATGAACGTGTTTCATCATTGCAGCGAATTGGTGTCAATCGTTTTGAGATTTCAATCATTAAAAACGGCGGTAAGTAGAAACATAGACATGTTTATTGATGAGCCTATTGAAGCTGCATCAACAACGTAGATAAATTGAAAATCGTCTAATCAGTGTAACAGTTAGCTGCTTACTGGATTATTAATTATACGCGGAAAAAGTCGTGGGCAGGATTTAGTTCATCATGCAATCATCATAATCATCATCGTCATCATATCAGCCGAAAGACGTCCACTGCTGAACGTAGGGTCTTTTCCAAAGAGTACCACAATGACCGGCCCTGCATCACCCGCATCCAGCGGACTCCCGCGATCTTTACCAGGTCATCAGTTCACCTCGACCCCCCCGTCTACTCACGCTGCTCCTTCTAGTACGTGGCCACTACTCGAGAACCTTTCCGCCCCAACGATCATAAATCATAAAATCAATATTGAATTGCTTATATTTTCCAGCTGAATACATCGAAGATAGATCCGATGATGGAGTCACCAAGTCGATGTATGAGATGTACTACAAGAAGAACACTGAAATCAAACTTAAGAAGACAGTGAAAAACTCTGTTAAAGAAGCTCTAAGATGGAATAAGAGCCAGAAGAAGGAGTCGATAGAAAAGGAGGAATCAAATGCGTGAGTACTTTGTCTTCCAGAAAGAGACAATTCGTCTGTTTTTTAATATAGATCTTTTTATGATTTTGAGAGCAAATTATTTGGCTGCTTGCCTTGGCCACGTTGAGAGGATAATATTCTTTATGTCTTTCTAGTGCCAAAGAAAATGACGAGAATTTCAATCCAACTGCACCTTTAAATTTCGGTGCAAGAAACTACGAGAGTGGCGAAGAAAAAGGAAGCGGGATTGAGGAAGAAGGTATGGAAGTATATTGCTATATTGAACTACATATTTGGAACATATTTATTTGACGGTTAGACGCATGTAACACGCCTGGAGCATCAAGTGTCCAGGCTTCGGTGATCGCTTACCATTAGGCGAGCCGTGCGCTTGTTTGCCACTCTCAACACAGCGCATCCTCGGGAGCTCTGGTGACCTTGTTCACCACCAAGAACAAAACACCACATAAATTAGTGGCCAATTGTTTACACATGACTAGTTCGATAGTCCCATAACACAAGCTTTATTGAGCTTACAATAAAGCTTGTGTTATGGGTACTGCAGGATATATTTAATAGATATATACTTAAATGCATAGAAAACATCAAAGTTTTTGCTCACCACAGAAACAAATGTCCTTACCGGGATTCGAACCCGGGACCTCTAGCTTCGGAGGCAGTGTCTCTACCAACACTAACCAAACAAAAATAGGCCGACAAATGAATGCAGAATAAGTAATGGCTACGGTCTTCTGTAACGTGGGCTCGTGGGCTGCTACAATATAGGCGAGATGACGTTCCGTTGTGCCCTACCTGGCTTAGTCCTACCCTTATCTCTAAAGGCCGAGCCACACCGAATGCGTGCAGCACGTGCGCGTGCGCGTGTGCGTGGCGTGCGCGTGGTATCGTATGAAATGTCTGTCATCTATAGGGCGAAGGCGGTTTTGCATTTTTGATCTTTCCGAAACTGTCCACTGTCGATTACTGCTCCATACGTCACACACGCCGCCTCTGCTACTACCGCGATACGGAATACCGCGCGGTTTTTTGGTGCAACGTGCCCCGGACCACGTTCGCTTTACCGCCTCCGCCCCGCAACGACGCTGCGCCGCGCTCCGTGTGTTTTAGCTTTATAAAGGCAGAGGCGATTTAGCGACCACATACGTGTCAGTAGAATTTAAATCTATTTCTGCGAGTTAAGGTTCAAATTAGATTGCAATTTCGTAAAAAGTTACTAGTCTTGAAATGAATCCAAACCAAAAAACCAAAACGTATTTTGTACATATATTTTGTTTTTTTTTTTTGTAACGTCTTTTCGAGATTGGTGGTGCTATGGGCGATTCACACCAAACGGCTGGAATCAGCGCGCACGCCACCAGAGTCAAAGGAATTCGAACCCTCCATACAGAAGTCTAGCGAATTCGTATCCAAACTGCCTACATAAAAAAATATATGTACAAAATACTTGCGTTTTGGTGATTCATTTCAAGACTAGTAACTTTTTACGAAAATGCAATCTAATTCGAACCTTAAATCGCACAAATGAGATTCCGAAAAATAATAGAGGGTTCGAATTCCTTTGACTCTAGTGGGGTGCGCGCTGACTCCAACCGTTCGGTGTGAATCGTCCGTTAAGGGTTAAAGTTTTCTAGCAGACAGAAGCATAAAGGTCGTAGTTGACGGTGTATGCTCTGACGACATGTCTGTGAATGCTGGTGTCCCTCAAGGCTGTGTGCTATCACCCACGCTATTCCTTCTGCATATCAATGACATGCTGCAAATCAGCGGCATTCACTGTTATGCGGATGATAGTATGTGTGATGCCTCTTACACCGGTCACGCCAATATTTCTCGGGAAAGCGTCACTGAGAGCCGAAACAAACTTGTGTCTCAGATTGAGACTTCTCTGGATTAAGTCTCAGAATGGGGTCGACTTAATCTGGTCCGTTTTAACCCTACAAAGACGCAGGTTTGCGCGTTTACTGCGAAAAAGCTTGCGTTTGTCGCATCACCTCGTTTTGAGAGCACTCCCCTAACTGCCACCGCCAATATCGAGATCCTTGGTGTCGACATCTCGAGTGAAGTCCAGTTCCGCGGTCATTTAGAGGGTAAGGCCAAATTAGCCTCGAAAAAGCTCGGTGTGCTGAACAGATCGAGACAGTATTTCACGCCGGCCCATCGCCTACAGCTTTATAAGGCACAGGTCCGCCCACATATGGAATACTGTTTTCATCTTTGGGCAGGGGCACCACAGTACCAGCTTCTCCCTCTGGACCGCATGCAACGGAGAGCGACTCGAATTGTCGGCTGCCAGCGGGTTTCGGAACGGCTTGACTCCTTGGCGCTGCGTAGAAATGTAGCCTCGCTCTGCATTTTCTACCACATGTATTACGGGGAGTGCTCCGAGGAATTGTTCGGATTAATCCCTGCCGCTTCCTTCCGCCATCGCCCAACGCGACAAAATTTCCATCCTCACCACTTAGATGGTTGGCAGTCCTCAACTGTGCGTTTCTCCAGAAATTTCTTGCCTCGCACAGCTAAACTGTGGAATGAACTGTCGCCTGCGGTATTTCCGGACCGATTCGACCTTCAAACCTTCAAGAAAAGAGCGTACTCCCATCTTAAAGGCCGGCAACGCACTTACAACCCCTCCGGTGTTGCGAGTGTCCATGGGCGGCGCTAATCGCTTACCATCAGACGATTCGTCTGCTCGTTTGCCACCTATGTCATAAAAAAAAATAGGTACCTATGTATTTGTTGCTTAGTGGTTGTCAACTTAACCGACAAATATTATCTTGCAGATGAGATGAATATGGAGCTGTCACGCATGCGCACACGTCGCCTAGAACGCGGGGACGTGAGAAGGAGAAAACGGTACGTAAGTTTTACAATATATACCTCCACTACCGTCAAAAAGCACAATTTTTAGTTTCATTTTCATAAATTATTACGCAAACCAAACAAGGCAAAATATTGCAATGGGCTATTTCTCACAAGGATTGGACTTTTGCCAACTGTTCGAGAGTACTACGGACAGATGAATCAACGTTGAATGAATAATCAATCAATGTTGGTTATTTGCATATTTTGTGTTTCTTCTACTCTTCTTCTTCGTCGCTCCCTCATGACTGAGGATAGTGAGCAACCACGATATCCTTCCATACGACGCGGTTAAGGGCCATGTGAGTTGCTTTATGCTTGGAACCACAAGCCTTCGTGATGCCGTTAGACCACCTTTTTGAAATCCATGAGCAATATGCCCGCTCGGAAAGATTGACCAAATGAAATCGGGATTATTCCTGATTATAATTATTCGGCATATGTTGAAAAATGTATGCATATTTACAGAGCGTCGGGCCACACTGCGAAGGTGTCACACGAGGAACCTGACTTCATAGTGACACTCCGTCCAACTCAGATACGCACCTTTGTCATCCGCTTTGAAAACACAAGGAACAACTACATCGTCCCTTGAATACAATAGGCCAGTCACAGCCAGCCATTTACTTGCCGCTAGTGTCCTAAAAATTGTTAACATAATACATACCTAAGCCCGCCTGTGAGAAGCTGACATTTAGCAATGAAAAATCCAACTACAAGTATACAGTTTATCTATAAAGAGTGTTGAATAATCTACGGGTGACAAGGAACAAGGTTGACTAATGAATGACATCTAAAAATCTAGTCCGTCGGTTAGATTATCAAAAACTATTAAACACGAAGTATACTAGTCCTTTCTTTTGAATTGATATCCTGAGTTAATTCACTTTGTAACGAGTTAAACAACCAATCCATATTGTAACGAATAAAATGTGTTCGGGTTCGTATAATGTCGCTACAAAGTATTAAAGAAAGTTGCTCGGATTTCAGCCGGACCAAGTCGTTGAACCATTGGTTCAAGGGTCCTCTTGGTTTCGCCTTGGGTTGGTGTATTTGTAAGGAATGAATTAAAAAGGCAAAGAATGTAACATGCAATACTTATAATGTCTCTGCTTTGCATCTTATTAGCCCGCGCAGAGGCTCTATAAACGACTACTTATGACAGGCCTACAAATAGTTAACCACAACGCATACGAACGTGGGAGCTCCCGATATTAATCGATGAACGCGAGAAACGCAGCGCGAAATAATCTTGGCCAAGACGTATAAAGAAAGTCACTTACGCAGGAAGTCCGTCGCGACCAGATCGCACGTCACTCACATCAGTCCATCAATACGCCGGAGCCGGTGGTGGTGTCATCGCTTGTCAGTTCGCCGAACTGACAGGAGGCAGGAAAAATGGCGAGAAGCGTCGCGTCCCTGTGTTGTCCCGTATTGTGGGACCTTGATATCACGGCCGACGCAATTGCGGCCAGGCGGCGATGCAACGGTGCTGCCCCGTCGCAACTGCACCGAACCGCGCCCGGAGCCGGAGATGAACTCACGGGTTCTTCGGTACCCGAAGTTTGGGGAGCTCGTGTGAAGCACCTCGGCCTGCTGGCCCACGCAGGTCGCTCCGAAGGCGCGCTGTCGCCGGGGCGCCTCCAAAGCAAGCGCGTGGACGAGTCACAAGCCCACGAGCTCTTAAGCTTGTAGCCTTCGGTGACTAAAAACGCGTGATCACTGCGCCATTACGGTGGCGCGCACAAACACCCTGCACATCGTCACACGGTTCACCTCACTGGCACAGTTTAATAGGAACTATTCTAAAATGATGCTTATTCGGTAACCATGGCGGACAAGCTACCACATGTGCGGCGCGAACGCCAAATCACAACGTCCGTCCTCTAATAATGCTCGTATCGATCTGTCAGTTTCGTCGATCAGTGTCTAAAAAAAGGAAAAAGTACAAGGCGTCGTTCCGAAACACGCTCACGCGTAAACGGTGCTACCGTATGTCAGTGTCGCAAATCGACGCACATTCGATTAGTTATTAAATTACTTTAAATATAAACTTCTTCAAATAATGAACTCTTTCAGCTATTCGTGTTTTAATATCATGACTTTTTAAACTGTGACGTAAACGAAATCAAATTGTGTCGCTTGCGCGAATCGGAACTGTCACTTGACATTTGTTTTTAATCTACCGACTGGTATACGTCATAATTATTTATTATTAACCGTGTTATTATTCTTAAGTGGATTCCGTCCAATTCGCGTTAATGAGCGTAACTACTAATATATACGAATAGGCCGTGTCACGACGAACATTTTGATGTGCCACAACCTATGTTTTAGTGTTGGCAAAGTGTCTAAATCAGACAGTGAAGTTTGTCGAAAGTGCATGGAATTTGTAGGGCTCCAGCGACAATTGTATGCTTTGCTGGTTGTTGAAAAGGCGTTAGACTAATAATTTATAAGGTCAGTAATCAGTTCCTACATACTACTATGTGCAGACAATGTTATTTCGCACGAAAATCTATGTTACAGAACATGCCTTAACCTTAAGCTCAACTATGCCTATAATCATGTTTTAAAATCTAAGTAGCTTCGCTACAACTTACAATGCATAACAGTTCATCTGGATCTTCATAGATGCAAAGTAATTAGCCTTTAGCTAGCGTTACGATTTTGTTAAGTTGTTACATATAACTTTAAGATAATTAATTTATAAATAGGAAGTGTAGTCACCGGCACCAAAGTAAAACTAAGATTTATTTAATAATAAATCTTACAATGCACATGCGTTACGTAACGTAAGTGACATTCTCGCATAACGCCCCTTAAGATGATTCAGGAGGGTAACGGGGAGCGGGGAGTAGGCATAATAATTTATGCAGATTTATACGTGCTAACTATCCCTGCTCCCCGTTACCCTCCTGTGTCATCTTAAGGGGCGTTATGCGAGAATGTCACTTACGTTACGTAACGCATGTGCATTGTATAGCAGCTGTCTTAGTAAAATTAATAAAGCTAGAAAAGGATAGAGCGCGGCGCAGCGTCGTTGCGGAGCGGAGGTGGTTTTGCGGTAAAGCGAACTGGGTCGGGGGTGGTCGAACCAAAAAACCGCGCGGGATAGCGGAGCGGAGGCGGCGTGTGTGACAATGAAGCATTAATCGAGTTCACTAATATGTGCACGCATTTACGCCTTATTTTTTATTAAGGTAGATGTGTGTTTGAGAAATGTGTACATATGTGTGAACTTAACGACGACCTGTTTAGTTTAATTGGTAGTGACACTGCCTCCGAAGCTAGAGGTCCCGGGTTCGAATCCCGGCCGGGGCAATATTTGTGCATTTAGCACGGACTTTGTTCTTGGGTCTTGGATGTTCTCTATGTATTTAAGTATATATTTATCTATATAAGTATGTATATCGTCGGCTAGTACCCATAGTACAAGCTTTGCTTAGTTTGGGACTAGGTCGATTTGTGTAAGATTGTCCCCCAATATTTATTATTATTATTATTAACTGTACAAAAAAGATCGTGACCCATCAATGGTTCTAACGGAAAACCAGCGCTGACTCGAGTCAGCGACCATGCAGAGGCAGGACCATTTCGCGGTAAACTTTTTCAAAAGTCATTATGTGTAACATGTCGCCAACAACATTGTACATAAATGTTTACCATGGAATAAAGCCTTTCTATTTCTAAGCTTTTCTATAATCGACACTATCGACAGTCGACAGTTTCGGAAAGATCGAAAATGCAAAACCGCCTCCGCCCCGCACCGCGCCGCGCCCGCTCTCTGCGTTTAGAGCTTAAAGCTCGAGAGTATATTGTCAATCTTTAGGTAAAATCGGCTTTCCAGCATTTCCAGGAGTACCTATTAAAAGAAGCCTTCATCATCATCATCATTCAGCCGAATGACGTCCACTGCTGGATATAGGCCTCCCACAAAGACTTCCACAATGACCGGTCAAAGAAGCCTTAAGTGAAATTGTAGGGCCTAAATCTCACTGGCGCAGCCTGCGGTGGCGGTCAATAGTAAATTTGACAGCTAATGACAACTTTACTATTGACCGCTGCGGCCAGGCCGCGCCAGTCTGTGAGAGGCTTAATGCCGCTTACCTAAGCACACTGCATACGATGCATTTTGTCACAACAACTGACAGAGACACAGCTATAGTATGAAAGAGACAGCAATACATAATTTACATTCTAACTATAGCTGCGTCACTTGTTGGTGACAAATTGCATCGTTTGTACGTAGAGTGCTTTAGTATAGCAGTTGACTTAAGCGTTCTACAAACCTACCAATTTGTCGCGACACCTAGAAATTGATTTATAGTTGTTTCTTTCCGTCTTATAGCTGCGTCTCTGGTTGTTAGTGACAATTTGTTCGGTTTTTAACCGACTTCAAAAAAGGAGGAGGTTCTCAATTCGTCTGAATGTTTTTGTTTATGTGTGTTCACCGATTACTCGGAGCCTAGGGGACCAATTTCAAATATTCTTTTTTTTTTTGAAAGGGTATGTTTTCTAGTTGGTCCCATTGACACCAAGTCTGGATTTGATGATGGAATCTTGGAAAAATCGAGGGAACTCCTCAAATTATATAGCAGGAGGATGGGTTTTGGGAAAGTCGGGAGTCAGTGTTTTATTGTTAAAAATTTACTTGTATGGGTATAAAACTTAAGTACCTACAGCCCCTCTTGAATGTTGTATGTAGTTGTGGTGTGAATAGACATTTAAATATTTAAAATTTGTATGACTTACTGAAACAAATGCCTAGATGCGAACAGTCCAGAACTACATGCAAGAGGGGCTTTACGTTTTTTACCCATAGAAGGCTTTATAAATGTACACATTTGTTGAATTAAAAAAAAAACATACATTCAATTTAAACTTGTGTTTCATTTCAAGAACGGATTTTTCCTTATTGCTACTCGTGACTTAAGCCTCGTGGCCTCCGTACATACATACGAAACTCGCATGCGAGTTTCATTACATTGCGGGTTACAGTTGTATAATGAGTCCAATCGATCTGTCAAACCGCGTAATGTAGTGAACGCATACGAGTGTGACTTTGTTTAATACGTACCGTAATTTTTGTAATACGTTACTTAAGAATCTTAAAATTAGCTATGAAAAAAAGCAACTAGAATTGGCGGGAACCAACGTCAAATTAATTTGGAAATGTATCAAAAAAGTTACGTACACAACAAAACAAAAAGAATCTTCTTCAAGTTTACTTCAATCACAGACAACACATATCACATCTGCTAATAGAGCAAATGAATTTTTCGTAAATATAGGTAAAAATCTGGCAGAATCAGTCCAAATAAATTCACCAGTACCTGCCCCCAGCACCTTTACAGCTCACAACACGTTAAAATCATTTGCGTTGATAGACACTGACGAAGCAGAGGTGGAAAGAATTATCATGAGCCTAAAAAACGATTCTGCAGTTGGTTGGGATGGTATATCAAATAAAGTACTTAAACGTTTCAGACATATCTTGGTTCCACCTCTCACGCACATTTTTAAAAAATGCCTTTCCGAAGGAACTTTCCCTAAATGTCTAAAAAAAGCCATCGTAGTTCCGGTTTACAAATCGGGCGGTAAAGATCAAATAACAAATTACAGACCCATTTCACTACTTTCATCGACATCTAAAATACTGGAAAAAATTATTAATAAAAGACTTGTACAATATCTTGAGAAACAGGCTATTCTGTCAAAGGCCCAGTTTGGTTTTAGGTCCAACCTGTCAACTGCCGACGCTGTTCATGAATTGACCAACTACTTAGTCCAGGAACTTGACAAGGGTTATCAGACATTAGGGATTTTCCTAGACCTTGCAAAAGCTTTTGACACCGTTTCAAAGCCCATCTTATTGCACAAGCTTGAAGCGCTAGGTATCAGGGGCACCCAGCTCAAATTATTCGCAGACTACCTAGACGAACGTACGCAATGTACAAAAATAGACAATGTTTTCAGTTCTGACCTAAAAAACACCTGTTTTGGTACACCCCAGGGAAGTATTTTAAGCTCTACCCTATTTTTAATTTACATTAACGACCTCTGCAATCTAAAAATAAACAGCGGCAAAATAATTTCCTACGCTGATGACACTGTCCTACTTTTTTCTGCGAAATCGTCAGACGAAGTGTATGAATACGCTCAACAAGGCTTTAACGTTGTAAACAAGTGGCTTCAAGATAACCTACTAACATTGAACTCGGATAAAACAAATTACATAAAATTCTCTATGCGAAAATCAAATACAGCGCCTACGATCCCAAAGCTCTATGCACATTATTGTAAAGATCCCACTAATAATCAATGCATCTGTCCAACGATAACTATGACTAACAAAATAAAGTACTTAGGTATCATAATCGATGAATGTCTCTGTTTCAAATATCATGTGGAAGCCTTATGCAGCAAAATTCGTAAGTTAATATATGTCTTCAAAAGATTACGCCCCATCGCGGATCCATTCCGTATGAAACAAGTGTATCTTGCATTATGCCAATCTGTATTAACCTACTGCATTTCATCATGGGGTGGTTTGGCGAAAACTACATTGCTAAACCTAGAAAGAGCCCAAAGAGCGATTCTCAAGGTCTCTACTTACCGGCCTTTCCTCTATCCCACTAACCTCCTTTATAAATCATGCGAAGTTCTAACAGTTCGGCAACTATTTATACTGACCACAGCTTTAAAACAGCACATTGCTATACCCTACAGCACTGATCACACTACTAAACGACGTAAAGATATTGTTTGCCCAACAAATATAAAAAAGAAACACGCTTTTTCGTCCAGATTTTTTTGTTTCCTTGGCCCATTTCTTTATAATAGGCTGAATGCAAAGTCTAACATATACCCGCTTAACTACACTAAATGTAAGAAACAACTCCAGGATGCACTACTCAACATGTCATACGAAGATACAGAGGAGTTATTGTCTATTGTGAAATGAAATATCATATTTTTTGTCTTTTATATTACGCCTACGTTAGTACATACCTAGTTTATGTAGTCTTAATTAGTTGTACTTACATAATAAGAATCTAATCCATGTTTTTTCTGTTATCAGTAATTGTACTAAATAATAAGAATTAACGCGTTTTTAATTTTTGTAGATGAATGCAATAACTCTGACCATTTGCCTGAAACACAGGAAACATCCTAGTTCAGGCACGTGATATTTGTTCTCTATAGATAAGTTTAGGCTATAATAACATAATTGTAAAATGAATTTTTAATAAATTATTCTTATTCTTCTTATTCTATTCTTAATACATGTTTCTTAAGAGGCTATTTTTAGTGGCCAGACATTCAAAGGAGTTTTTTATGTTAGTATATAAGCTAAGCGCTTAAAAACATCCCGAATCGCTTATAGTTTATTTATATTTTTTAATGAGACCGTTCTTAGTGGCCAGTCATTCAAAAGCGAGGTTTGACGATGCCAATAATATTTTTGGTGTCGTGCTTAACCCTTTGAACGCCAAGCACCTATAAAATGGCCCACAACGCCAACAACCACTTTTATTGGTTTATACATATAAACGTTTACATCAATTTTGATACCTTGGCGTCTGAGTGATCACTTCAATCAAAATATGAAAGCGTTCAAAGGGTTAAATACATCGAAGGCCAACTCATTGAAGTTACAACTATTCGTTGTTTTGCACTTTTCCGAAAAGTTTGCGTTTTCACGTGCTGTTGTTTCCCGCCAAATTTTAATTTCTTAAAGGCAACGTCATGCCAACTCGTAGCCAATATTAAAACGCAACTAAAAATATCTTAAAATTAGACATATTGCGAGATACAAAATCTAAATCGGCCTTTATCCTGTAATTTTCCTCGAATTACCACAAATCAAATCAAGCAAAAATAAACCAGTGAGAATTAATATTTAATTAACTATAAACTTATAAAATTAATTGCAGTATCACGTTAATTATATTAATGACACGTGTTCTCATTAATTATATCGTAGGACAGATAGAAGTTGTTGGAACTGCAAATTTCTTAATGAGTAAAAAATCAGGAACCAATAACAGGAGTTTTTCCTGTAGACTCTACAGATTTGGCGGCTTATGTACAAATAAGGTATGTACCTAAAAACATAAACCTACCGATCATCTAACTATATAAAAGAAGAAACTGACTGACTGACTGACTGACATATCAACACAAAGCCCAAACCGCTGGTCCTAGAGATTCCAAATTTGGCACGTAGGTTCCTTATAAGGTCTAGGGGTGCACTAAGAAAGTATTTTTCAAAATTCAACCCCTAAGGGGGTGAAATGGGGGTCCGAAGTTTGTATGGGGAATCAAGATTAGTTGGATTATTTTATTCGAAACTTCACAGGAGTATTTCTAACGATAAATGAGTAAACATGTGTTTCAGGTTTTTTGAGAAATCAACCCCTATAAGGGGGAAATCTGGTGACAAATTCTGAAAATCGATATCGGTGTTGTTTCTATGGTTTATCGGGTCGCTGATTACGTAAACAACAATGATTTTAAAATTCCACGTGGAGGAAGTGAAATACCATCCCCTCTGTTGGGGTCCGAGGGTGTTGGAATGTCTAAATATTAATATGGGTGTGATTTTTATGATTGTTTGGGTCGTTAATTTCGAAAATGACATTGATTTTGTAATTTAATATTGCGGGCATGAAAACTTAAAAGTAGGTGCCAAATTGCAAGAAGAAACTGACTGACTGAGTGAGTGACATATCAACGCACAGCCCAAACTGCTGGTTCGAGAGATACCAAATTTGGCATGTAAGTTCCTTATAAGGTCTAAATGTGCATGAAGTGCCGCGAGTTCCCTATGAAGATACGACCTTTTTTGATTCAATGTATTTTAAGTGGTTTTATTATACAGTGCCGTCCGATACGATTTCGACATAAATCGATATTTGAGCGTCCGAGAGCTCCCCTAATACGACTCAAAGGTAAAATTTGGAAAAAGTCGCAGTCATAATGATTTTCTTTTTTTTCGTCCCGATTTCGTTGTAAATCGATATCTGAGCGTCCGAGAGGTCTCGTAATACGAATCCGAGGTAAAATTTAGAAAAAGTGGCGGCCATATTCATTTTTATCATTTCCGTCCCGATTTCGTTCAAAATCGATATCCAAGCGTCCGAGAGGTCCCCGTAATACGAATTTGAGGTAAAATTTGAAAAAAGTGGCGGACATATTGATTTTCTTCATTTTCGTCCCGATTTCGTTCAAAATCGATATCTGAGTGTCCGAGAGGTCTCTTAATACGAATCCGAGGTAAAATTTGGCACTCCATACATACATGCAAAAAAGTTTAATGTTACAATTTAGGCGTGTGGGGTATCTATGGATTTGCTTTTAAAAACGACATAGAGGATTCGATATTTTTTTCCATTTAAATCAACCTTTAGATTATTTTTAATCGTATGTCATTTATTTAAGTACCGTGAGATTTTCGAGAAGACAAGTACGGTTGCCAGTTTTTGTTGCACTTTTAGCACCACCCAGGGGTCACGTGTAGGGTAACGGTGGGTACTCGGACGTGGTGCAACCTTCGACCCCCCTTTGTCAAGTGAGTGGGCAACTTGACTGTTAGAAGTTCGCAAGCCGCTCGAAGGCCTCTAACTTGGCTTAACGATTGCAGCCGGGATCAACGGCTTAGCGTGCCTACCAAAGCACGAGAGTCAGTTAGTAACCACTCAAAGCGGTCACCCATCCAAGAACTGACCTGCGCCCACATTGCTTAACCTCGCACACCGCACGCGGTAGGCGGATGCCGCTGGGCCACGAGCGCTCTAAATTCTTGATAGTTTGTGCCAAATTGCAATTCAATCGGTCCAGTAAAAGCAACTTGGTTGTAACAGACGGACTGACGGTAAGGAGTGCCAATGGAAGTGAGGCCAAATTTTCTTTTTGGATGCTCCAATGGGAACTGGCAAAACCTACCTAATAAATTTAATTTTAGGAAAAATAAATGTTACACGTGATATTGATGTTGAAATAGCCGTACTTCAAAGGACCAGAGTTTATGACCGCTGCGCGCTGCTTGGTCGTTTACAGACCTATTGGTGTTACTGTAGTACACATATACTTTTACTAAGGGCCATTTAAGACATGCTTTTATTTCATCGGCCCTTTCCCCTTCGGCCTCTCGGAAATGTATGATAATAGTTTTCGATTCTTATTTTAACCAAAATCAAATGAAAATCAACAGTTTGCCGGTTCTCAGAATGTACTGACTTTTCATCTGTTCATCTGTTAATGAATCACAATCACCAAACTTCGTGTACCGAAACCCCCAGAATGTAACAACTACTTTTCTGGAGACCGCATCTAAATCGGTTCAGCCAAACGCGAAATAATCGTGGACAAACATACGAACCTGTTTTTTGTAGATGGTTAAAAATTTCGCTTACGAAGCCGCGGGCAAATGCTAGTTTAGTTATAACTCGCAAAGGCGTTTTATATGCGAATGGATTCAGCGCCAATACATTTCAAAACCTTATACAAAATTAGCTTAAATTCGAAGATTGTCCACAGAAAAAGCAGAATACTAACACACTGTTTAATACAAGATTTTAATTAAATTACCTATTTGTTAATACGATTATAATATACAGGTGTGGCCTGTAATAGGAGCAAAAAAATTAAACGGTACACTATTGAGCTCTCCAGCAATTATTTCCAATAGATTTTAATTGAAAAAAAAAAGTTTTTTTTTTTATTTTTTTTTCGCAAATGTAGTTTATATGTACTTTTTTACTCTACAGGAGTGAAAATAATAACAATTTATTCAAAATACACTAAAAATTTATAAAAAAAAAATTAAAAAATCCCAAAAATATTCTTTTCATCCAAAAATGCGACAACGATGAGTCATAACTTGAAGCAATCTCAAAATCAGCAGTGACTGCCACGCTATAATCTCTGGGTGCCAAGATCTATTACTTGGAGGTCATAACTTTACATCAAAATTTCTCCCAATTGAAAAAAATTTTTTTTTTTTTTGGACACAATAGGTTACTGCATATGCTCTAAGGAAGCGTCCTTTAAATTTATTGCTCCTATTACAGGCCACACCCTGTATGTGTGGGTGTGAGACGAGAAAGCTTGAAACGGAATTTTAGACCCCCTACTGATTCCTCAACTGACTAAGTTGAAATTCACGATACTTAAATAAGTTCGGTGACAATGGAATACCTATTATGGTACCATCGATCGGATCTGATGATGGAGACGGAAGGTAGCCATAGCAACTCCTAAATTACACAAGATAAACTCGTCGTGTTTGAGCTCATTGGAACCATCTCAACGAGTAGTTGATGACTGTGGGAAAAACGAGTACAGTTTGCAACAAAATCTTGTAAAAAAATGATCTTTTTACAAAGTCTGTTGCATTCCCACCATGCTTATCATCAGCAGTCGTCTCGTTTTTTTATTTATGTTTACTCAATTTCATTTGCTGCCAAGCGGTAAAGCTTGAAATGCACAGAGCGCGGCGCAGCGTCGTTCCGGTTCCGGAACGGCCTACTGTGAATCATCCTTTAGACCCCTGACACGGGCGTCTGTATTTGACTCGTGCAATGAGATTTCAAGGATGATCTCCAAGTTTGTTGCACCGTCGTATTGCTTCATAATAAACCGAACAAGGACGTCATTTTCGTTCATTTTGAAGTAATGCGTCGATGCAAAACTCATTGTTTTGATACAACGAATACAATTGCGATTTTGCCTGTGATATTTGACTCGCCCTTAGGTTTTGCGGTGAATCGAATGCGGTCTGGGGCACGTCGCACCAATCACCCGCGCGGTATTCGGTAGCGTGGTAGAACGGAGACGGCGTGTGTGACATATGAAGCAGTAATCGGCAATCAACGCGCCGCACCCGCTCACCGATGACTTCAACTCTGGACGCCGTGGTTTTGGACCCAAGCTCTTATGAAAAGTAAATTATCTACAAAATATCATTGTATATTTAACAGTAGCTTTTCAAAGAAATTAAAAAGATTACGTAAGCCAAAGTTCCAGCATCTCTTATGGCGTCCCTCAAGGCAGTGTGTTAGGACCCACTTTGTTTCTGATATATATCAATGATTTGACTGATATGAGCATTAATAACGGATGTTTATTTTCATATGCGGATGATACGGTTATTGTATTTAACGGGAAAAGTTGGCAAAATGTTTATAATTCTGCTGAAGATGGTCTTAGAAGAGTAAATAAATGGCTCGAATCTAATCTTCTAACACTTAATACTTCCAAAACTAATTATATCTGCTTTACTAAAAACATAAGTACCCAACCGTCTAGTAACTTCAATCTCCAAATTCATACATGTAGCCCAAGTAATTCCTCTATTTGCAACTGTGCCCAAATCGAAAAAGTATCTTCAACAAAATATCTCGGTGTCATGATTGATCAACGCCTCTCATGGTACACACATATAGAATATGTCAATAATAGAAATCGGAAACTTATCTGGATCTTTAAAACCTTAAGACATGTCGCTTCAAAATCATTACTAAACCAACTATACTCTACTTTGGCTCAATCCATCATGTGTTATTGTATCACTATATGGGGCGGGGCAGCAAAAACAAAATTTATTAAAGCAGAGAGGGGCCAAAGAAGTCTTATTAAAGTTATGTATTTTAAACCGCATAGATATCCAACAAGTCAACTTTATGACACCTCTGAACTTCTTTCTATGAGAAAATTATTCATTCTACTATCTACACTTAAAGTACATAAGTCCTTGACATATGATCCGCTGTTGTTAACTGGGAGGCGCAAATACAACGTTGCCCCAGTACCGGCTTGTAATTCTCAATTTGCAATGTACCAATACTGTAATATATCTGCTCGTGAATACAATAAAATTAATAAATCTTTAAATATTTTTGTTCTACCACAATATAAATGTAAAAAAGCCGTTAAAAACTGGTTAAGAAATCTGAACTATTATGAAATTGAAGCACTCCTTTGCAGCACAGCGTAAAGTACGAGGATACTCATAAATAAGAATATAACTACATAAATACTAGTTCGTTTACTCTAAATACTATATAACTATATAAGTATTATGTAAAACACACAATTTCGCACAAACACAAACACACACACACACACACATGCATACAAGACGCGCACGCGCACGTACACACACACACACACACACACACACACACACAAACATACAACTCATTTTATTATTTTAATTAGGTCAATTGATCTCAAATAGAGTGTACTCATTAAGTTTGTTTTAGTTTAGTTTTTAGATGAGTTAAGAATATGAAATTCATGATTTTATTTTGTGTAACTAATGTTAAGTATGGAAAAGCGGGATCTCCTGTCACAGGTATTTCAATACTTACTAGGAGATTCCAACCTATGTGATCTGAAAGCCTATTGTTAACCAAAATAAACATTTTTCATTTTCATTTTCATTTTTCATTTTCAAAGAAGGAAAACATGAGGAAGCCGGTCTCAACCCAACAAGGGCTATATTTCCCTCTGAATTAGAAGGTCAGAATGGCAGACGCGGTTCATCGCATTTTTGTTTAATTACAAATAACTATAAGGCAATAATTTCACACTACCTGGGCAACCGAGTTTTGCTCGTTTTTTCCCGGAAAATAAGAGTCTTCCCGGAAACTAAACTAGATCGATTTGTCGCCCTTGTAAACCCCTATATTGTAAATTTCATTAAAATCGTTAGAGCGGCTGTCGAGATTTTAATTACAAACAAAAAAAATACAAATGTTGCTCGTTTTCGCACGCTTAAGAGGATACACATTCACAGAAAATATTGACTTGTCCGCGTCGCTATAAACTGAGATAAGACAGGAGACAATAATACCAGGAAAAACTTTACGAAAATAATATGCGTGAGCGATAATAACGAGACACACGCTCATTCCCAAATGTGCGGCGGCGCGATGAAGACAAGCACTAGTGCTGTGAGGATCCTGATGCTGGCGGCATTGCTAGGCGGCGCATGCGCCGCCGCTGCCGGCGCGTGCGCGCCTCACACAAAACCACCCAAGATCACAGTCAATACAGAAAAACAGCGAAGCGGAAATTATTTCAAATCATATGGTGAAGATATTATTCTACATTGCTCGGGCAACAACGTTACACATCTCCGAATTAAAGAAGACATTTATCCTCTACAAATTATAGAAGTCAATACAACAACCGTCCAGGCCAGTGTGAAGAAACCAAAACTCGGTACATATATATACAGCTGTGTTGACGCTGAGACTCGTTGTGAAGACTATATGGAAGTTGATGTACGCCCTGCTATGTCCGTCGTTGCGTCAAGAGCTTACCATGAACTGTCTACTACGCATTTTATAAATTTTTATAGTGTGCCACTGGGCGACGATTACAAAGTGTTGTGCAGTGGTCATGATAGTGGAGCACTCGTTATTAAAAAGTATTTTGGTGACCTTGTACATACAGATATAATCACCGGCACATCCATTGAGTATAGGACACAAGCGAGCGATGTAGGAGGCCCTATAGACTATTACTGCTTTGAGCGTACAATGGCTGAGGAAGTGGTAAAGGTTCGAGTGGACTATTATCCCGAGTGTCATCATTTACGGTGTGTTACGTATAATATAATACTAGAATGCTCGTGTAATTATTCTACAGACAAATTTACATTTAACTTGTTCTATATTGATCGTACCAATGGCTATGAGGAAAAACTTATTTGTTCCGATAAATCAGGTACAACAACTGTCGGGTGTACGGCAATCGTATATTTGATCGGTGATTCGTTTCTTGGTTTGGACAAGTTTTCTTTATCGTTGGTTAGTTGCAGCATTTTCTTTTGCAACAATCAATCATTTGATATAAACACTGCCGAAATAACACAAGCATACCCGGTTTATAGCCTCACGGTACTAAACACGAGTTCACACGGTGTCGCATTGAAATGGGCTGTAAGTAATCGTGGTTATAAAGTATATTACGAGTATAAAGTGGAATATAGACTGAAGTCGTTCGGAGATGATTGGCGCCAGGTGGACCCAACGTCGATGCGCGGTGAAAGTGTCGACGAAAATGAGACATTCAAATTAGACCTAGGTCTCCCATACCCAGACACCGAGTACGAAGTGCGGATCTACGCTAAGCACAAAAATGCGACAGATGAGCGTTTGTGGTCAGAACCAAAGTATATATTCGTCACAACGGAACCCAGAAAGGAAGAATGCGCGTGCATGACTCGCGATACACCGGCAGAATCGTCCACGACTATCGCCACTGAAACGGCTAAATGTGAGATATGTTCGCTTACAGAAGATGCAATTCAAGAGAGTCTGGCGTTAAAAAACAAAATTAATAGTTCCTTGAAGAAAAAATTAGAGATCATAAAGAAAGTAAAGAAATATTTGCCCGCCGCAATAGAAATAAACAAATTGCTAAGCAATAATGGCTGACTTACATTGAGAAATGACAACAGACTTATAGCGTACCTACTGTTTATTGTACTCGCTGCCGAGGCCGTTGTATTTATTACGCTTTACAATTTCGGTGTTTTCCGCCACTGCACCTGCTTTTACTATAGTCCGTTGGAGGTGGAACGGTTCCAGTGTGTCTACACACCATCATATCTCTTACCGTTGTCTCTGACCATGCCGGGCGGCTCAAGAAGAACAGGCATATTGAGGTCGATCACGACCTTACACGACTGCGATGGAAGGCATACGACACCTGCTGAGCTAGCGATAGTGCGTAAGCGTGAAAAGTACGCCATGCTCACTAACTACTTGTTCGTGCTGCTTGCGGTCAAAACGACGGGTTGTTGGTGCCAGAGCACCAGTAGCTTTTCGCCTCAGAATAGGTTTTCGCCTCAGAAGACGAAAATCTTTTTTGAAGACGGGGGACGCCTTTTAAGGGAGGAGGCTTTTAAAGGGGGGGTTTGGACCCTCGTTCCGGGTCACTCTGATGCAATGGCTTGTGGTCGCCGTTCAGCGTGATGGGATCTTTGCACCGGATATGGCTCGGGGTGAGTTGTTCGAGGAGTAGGCTAGTTTTAATTTATGGTTTAGTTTAGCTTATCATTTGATCTTTTTTATATTGGATTGTGCATTTTGAAAATAAACTATTATCGTTTATACTCATCATGTCATGTTAAAGAGTTAAAGATACCATTGTTTGCTGTGGTTACCTATAATTAGGTAAGCATCAACCATGAATGTAAACAAAATTTAAGTGACTGTAAGATGTATTACCTGTTGGTGGTTATTGCTTCGTACCTATTACTAGATTGCCTAGAATAACCAAAATAACGAAAAAATACCGGTATTTTTGTATGGAGCGAATACCGGTTTCCGATCCCTGGATTGTATACGTACCTATAGGTATGTCAAATTACTGCTTTCTAGCAGTGACGGATGGCTGAGCTAAGCCTCGGACAGACGGGCGGACAACCCCAAAAACCTAAAGTCTTCTTCATTCTTAAAATATCCGTACACGGGTCTAACACAAAATGTATTTATTTACCTTAATTAGTTAATTGCCGACGTTTCGACACGGGTTGCATCGGTCATGGTCGCGCCAGACTGACGTCTCACCAAGTTGTCAACGGAGATATGGATACACAACATTTAACTACAGTGCTTATAAAAATGTGAAAGGTAGATCTGAAAAAAGTGTTAGACCCGTGTATGGATATTTTAAGAATATGTACAAAGCGCGAGAGTTTAAAATGTTATATTCAAAAGTCGTATTTCCTGTATTCAATAGCAGCTTTTGTAAAAGTAAGTTATGACTAGGACTAGGTCGATTTGTGTAAGATTGTCCCCCAATATTATTATTTTATTACTCAAATATGTAGACACGCCATTATTTATTTAATCGTATGGCTTTTATCTATGAACCGTGAGATCTTCGAGAAGACAAGTACGGTTGACACGAAATTGAAGCGGAATTAAGGGCCAGACCAAAAATTATACGTATTTTAGGGTTCCGTACCTTGAAAGAAAAACACGGAACCCTTATAGGATCACTTTGTTGTCAGTCCGTCTGTCTGTCTGTCAAGACCCTTTTTCTCAGGAACGCGTGGAGGTATCAAGCTGGAATTTGTATCAAATACTCAGGTCTGCTGTCCCTTGGAGCTGTGAAAAAATCAAACGTCTAAGCCAATGCAATCAAAAGTTACAGCCGTTTATGCCGCAAATTTTCGACACTCGCATGGGAATCAAAACCTACAATGTACTTCCCGTGAACTCAAGATCTTGAAATTTGGTACGAAGCAACGTCTTATAGCACAGATAAAGGAAAAATTGCGAAAACCGTAAATTTTTAGTTATACATCATAGAATAAAAATATTTTTACGGAACCCTCGTTGCGTGAGTCCGACTCGCACTTGGCCGGTTTTTTTCTTATCTTTAGCCATATCAACAGGAAAAATGCGAGTAAGGCGAATTCCTGACTCGGCGCGGAGGAATCAATATGTCATAGGTATTTTGTTCTTTGACGTGAGCTTACTGATGTGAGATTTCCTCACTTGATGAAATACTGTCAGCAATCATGCGCAGAAGTGGGGCAGCACTGTTTTTGTATCGATTGACACTGACAACTAACAGTTTTTTTTTTTTAAATTAAAAATGGGATTGCTCTTGGCCAGCATCTAGCCAAGGGGCAGAGATGAGGCCGACGATGAAGCGAAGCTCACCCAAAAGATGCCTATTCACTCGTGCCTTAAAAAGGTCTAGGTTATATGAACTCGGAAATACAAACGCCTGCAGAGAATTCCAAACCTTAGAAGTGCGCATTATGAAAGATGAAGCAAAGCGCTTGGTTCGAATTAGAGGAATTTCGACCAGGTAAAAGATGATAGCCAGCCGTACGTCTGGATGTCCGATGGAAGAAGGGGGAAGGCGGTATAAGCTATATATAGGGTGTCCCACGGCTATGCCACATGGAGACAAAGTACCTTGAACTTTTTGATCTGTGCTTGAACATTGTAGATGGAACATTTTATGTTAAAATTCATGGTCTTCCTTTTATCTCTCACACTATGTTATTTAGCAAAAAATAATCCTCATGATGAAGCCTTTCGATCGGCATGATAAAGCTACAGGGTTTTTTTTTTCTCGTGACGCGGGTTCGATTCCCGGTTCAACTAGGTAATGAATTGACTTATTGTTTGTGGTATTTAATTGTGGTATTGTATGACTTTACAAGAGATTTCATTGTATAATATACATTTGTTATTCAGGATGTATATACGTACTATGAAAATAAATATACAAAAATACTTACTACCAAAATTACCGAAATAAAATTAAAACTAACTAAAGCTATGAAATTGCGTAATATAATAATAATGTGATTGATATGATAAAATTCAACTCTAATCTGATGTCAATTATTGACAGTGACACATGTCAATTTGAAGTCTCCCTGTCTATGGATAAAATCCACACACAACTATAAAACGGTGTGTAATTTATAAAACCTAACAATTTTCGAAGCATAAGAAATACAATAATTGTAGGAGACAATACTTAAAGACAAAACAATTAAATAAAACTAAAACTAAAGGTAAAAAATTTGCCCCAGATCGCTGCCAGGCGGTAGAGTACCCAGAAGACTGGCAGCATTGCCACGTTGTATGGCAATGCTGATCCTCTGGGCGAGGTAAAAGCCAGCCTTCCGGTCACGTGAAGCCTCGACCAAGCGCTTGCACAATCCAATATAGATTCGGTGTGCGCCCGGTCCCCATGGTCCGAGGGTCTCTACGCCGAACGGTTCAAATATGAAGCCACTGTTGATGGCTCCATACTTGCGCCGTTTGAGATTCTCAGCTGAGTCAGCAGCGGAACCAGCCCTGCACGAAGTCCCCGGAAGATGTGACGACGCCAGGGTGTCGACGCACGTGGCGTCCCACACTAGGGGTCGGCCCATCTTCCAGGGAATGAGCGTCATTCCGTCGGGCCTTTTTCCGTCGTCCCGTGTCAAACCAGTCGGTTCTAGGACTGCAGGGACACCGGCGCTGACGAAGGCCCGACGGATAATGTCGTTAAGGCTGGCATGGCGCGGGATGCGACCCGCGCTCTTGCCGCAAGAGAGACCGTGGTGGGCGAGACGACCGACAGCGTCTCCGCAGTGGCAGCGATGAGGGGCGACACAAGTCGCTCCTAGACGTAGAGATATGGAGAGCCTGAAAGTATTATTATCCAATAAAGTGCCTAGGTTTTTAGAGGGAACTGCATGCAGCCACATACCAGATTCCCACTCGGCAGACGCAAGGAGACGGGCACGCTCGGCAAGGCTGGTAGACGTTTGGTACAGATTATTCCGTACCAGCCTGCAGAGCGGCTCATCCCATTGACGCTGGGAGTGTAGGGTTTGTGGATATGTTGCGTTTGGGCAAGCTGTGATCCAAGCATTCTTGGCCTCGGCAGTGGAATCTGCAGTAGCGGAACCTGGAGAACTGTTTAAAATTTTGGCAACTAATTTTGAGTACCATGAACCGAAGACAGGAAGGCAGGGAGGGCAATGTCTGCAGTTTTTCTAATGCCAAGGCCTCCGTGCCGGATCGGAAGTGAAGCCTGTATCCATGAGCGGTCGTCTAGGGTGAATTTTGGAAAAAAGAGACACCTTTTCAGGGCAAGAATCGGGGACGTAAATTTCACACTTTGAAGAGTTTAGCTCCAAACCGATTGCAGAAAATTCAGACATTAAAACTTGGAAATCTTCTAAAACATCATTTCCTTTACCTCCTAGAACGCCGTCGTCTAAATACCAGACGTTAAATTTGGAATTTAGTTTTTGAATAACAGGATGGATGGCTAAACTGAAGAGAGCCGGTCCAAGCGGATCGCCCTGTTGACAGCCAGAAGCAGAGTTTAAGATGTCAGATTTATAATTTAGTTTGGAGCTAGTACTGTAGCATTGCCACGTAAAATTATAAATATTGGGGATCTCTTCTCTGACTTGTGCCAACAGCGCGTCCCTACTAATGGAGTTAAACGCATTCTTAACATCCACCTTCAGCAATGTATCGTTTGGATGGGCATTGATATAAGATCTTAGAGAATGAACTGCTGCTTCGCAACCTCCCTTCGAGCCAAAACCCAGCTGCAAGGGCTGGAAGTACTGACTCAGTACTGGGGAAATAGCGTTGCAGCAGGTTTTGGCCACTAGACGGCGGTAGGTAGTGCCGACCGCTATGGGTCTGATCCCGCCGTCTTTTTTAATCAGCGCACATAAGTTGGCACCATATAAAATCTCGGTGATAGAACTGTTAACCTTACCATGAGGTTACTCAGTGCAGTCAAATCTTTCAAGAGAGACTCGCCGGCTTCACCTACAGAATTGCATAATAGGTTTTTCAGATGTTGCGGGGTTAAGCCGTCGAGGCCGCCGGCGGAGCCACTCCGAAAGGACAATACCGCCTTGAGCACCTCATCTGTGGATACTTGCAGAGCTGGAGTGGTGTGGTCTGGGGGATCAGGAAGAGAAAGGTTAATTGCTGAAGGTGGATGCTTACTCTGGAGGGCTGCAAGCGTGTCTGCATTATGCGGAGCTATAGTGTCGTTGGAGAACAGCAGTCTGGCAGCTCCCCCTATGTCGCCTTCCCCTACTTTATTTTCGATTGTACGATAGATGGAGTGTTTCTTGGCGAATACTGCGTTATCGGAGTCCAGGACACTGTGAGGGTTATTGCAATTTTGTTTGATTCGTGAGGTGAGGGATGATCTGTTGCTAGAGGATTTAGGCACGTGAAGAATGCGGTAGGGAAAAGTTAGAAAGTGCTGCCATGCATGGGGTGAATTTGATCGTAGCACAGTTTGGAAGTCCTCGGACAATTTTTGGGCCACCGATATCCGTGCTCCTCGGGGGATGCGTTTAATGACGGGCACCGAGTATTTAAGGGATGATAGTTTAGCGGCAAAAAGTGTGTCAATACATGGTATAGGAATATCAGCAGGTGCTGAACTGCTAATCGGTAAGTCTGTATTATGAACTTTGGCCAGGTGGATTTTAAGCCCTCTTTGACCTTTAAATAAACGGGGCTGGGGGCAATGGGGGCACTGTACCTTGTTCTCCAAAGACGCTGAGAGGGGATCATTGTCCGGGAGCGACAGCGGCATGAACGGCAACGTGGTGATTTTAAACAAAACTAAGATTACATAGAAAAAACTTAAAACGAAAGCGTAGAAAATAAAATTATAAAATAGCAAAATTATCATTCCAACACATGATTGTTTGTTATGACACGACTGCTGTCAGGGGCTGAGCGACGGCGGCCGGTGCGGCTGCGCGGCTAGGGCTCGAACATGGTCTTGCACGGTGCTCCACAGAGTTTTAGATTAAATATAAGCGCTCTATGATGCCATGCGGCGTCTTTGTTTACTGTCAAATCTTCTTATGCATAAATCCGTATTATGGCGTTTGACGAAGATGAAAAACAAACCAGATGCGTGTTTAAAGCACTGATTGTTAAAATATAAATGTTTAGCTCTTTGTATAAGTAGTTATTTCCCTTATTTTACATAATTTTATTCCGGAAAAAAAAGGGCTGACGTTTTTCGACAACGTCCGTCAAAACTTACTAGGTAATTATTTAAAAATCTATGAATGCAGTTAAAATTGTATTTTTTTTAATTAAAATAATATCTTCTTTCAGTAAAATGATCCATCTACAATATTCAAGGTACTTTCCCTCCATGTGGCATAGCCGTGGGACGCCCTGTATATATAGCTCATATAATATCGTACCGCCTCCGAATCGACAAACCAGCAGCCTGATTGCGTAACTTTTTGTACTAACGTTAGGTAGATTTTAATGTAATTTTCGTTCGTACTGCCTGTTGGGAGCCTGGCCCAAATAAAAATATTGTTTTTATTAAACTAATAGGCCTATGTCCAGCAGTGGACGTCATTCGGCTGAATGATGATGATGATGATGATTAAACTAATAAACTTGCCTAATAATAATAATACGCTCGACGGCCGATTTCGGCCACGGCGACTGCTCTCAACTGCGTTGTTGTCGCTGGTGTGCTCGCAAGTGGCTAACGTAGCCAATCTTGTTGATGCACGTGCGTGAACATTGCAGGCATGCGAGCACACCATTGACATAATTGTAAGATATTGCCGCAAATGGACGGGCTTTACTCTCATCACGCTTGGCATTGAGCTCAATGCGCCGTTGAGATTCAAAGTCATCAACTTCGGTATTAATTCATTATCATCATCATCAGCCATAATCCGTCCACTGCTGAACGTAAGCCTCCATCATTTTGCGCCACAGTAATCGATTTTGGGCTTTTCCCGTCCAGCCACTGCCAGCAATCCTCTTAAGGTCATCAGTCCAACGAGTTGGAGGATGTCCCACAGTACGCTTGCCCAACCGCGGTCTCCACTCCAGAACTCCTGGTATTAATAATAGCCGTCCATTCTGTCCGCATGGCCGCCTGCCGCTCCCACGGCGACTTCATATGTCGCTTCAGCACGTCTTTGTACCTGAGGAGTTGACCGCCTTATTTCCGCTTGCCCTCCTCAAACTCCGAGTAGAAGATGCGCTTAGCGACTCGTTGGTTCTCCATTCGTCAGAGGTGACCGCACCACCAAAGCTGACGTCGCATGAGGATACCTCCAACTACCCACATTTGCCCTTCGCAGAACTTAGATATTCGGCACACGATCAAACCATCGGATATTTAGGATCTTCCGCAGGCATCTGAGGTGGAAACGATCCAGCGTATACTAATACGATGGGCAGAATATTGTAATACTTGCCCAATGCCCAATATCTTAATATTGTACAAACATATACACATAGTACGGGGTTTCTCAGGTGTTAACTAAAAAGTTTGTATGTTTAAGGTAAAAATTATAAATAAGTAATTAGCTACTACTATAATTTTCAGATCGTTTTGTTTGAGTCTTCGTTCCCATAATCATCCGTACCAACTTCAACTCCTTATTTCCTTATAAGAGCGAATTATGTTCCATTAGTAACTTGGCTTCAAACCTATTAATATTAAGGGTTACTTTCTTAGACAACTTCGTGGTAGCTTCGTAAGGGGCACCTCCTAAATTTTGTCTCCAAATACGCCCCTCTGCAGAGAGTCCACCCAACCCAACCCTTTGGAAGAAAGACGGAAATTTCACCTTTTGGGCTGCATGCTTCTTTAAATAAAAATGTTCGCTCACATTCACCTACTACGTACAACTGGGTGCCCTTTTATGAATTTGTTTTTCGAATATGTTCTGGTAGTACACATATATAAAAGTAAAAGTGAAGTTCTTTGCAAAGCCCCGTGTGCTTACCCCTTTTAGGAATACTGGCGTGAGGTTATGTATGAATGCGTATATGAATTTCTTTGATAATGATATACCTTTGGTGCACATTTAAGGTAAAATAAAACAAAGCACTACAATATTATCGACACATTCTATTGACCACGATTGTATAGCGGATACCACAGATCTGTGATAAGATATATAAGATGAGGAAGGTGGAGCATATGAATTCCACATATCATACACCAAAGAAATCAGGAGGAGAATCCGACTCGGCGTATTGAATATTGATATCATATTGGTATGAAATTTGTTGGTTATAACCAGCCTTTATGCTACGCGCAAAATGAAATGTTCACAGTCATCTAGAGATAATTCACGACATAATTCCCTTATTTTATCAAGTTTATGCTCTAAGGATTTCACTTTAACTTGTAATGCTGACCCTTCTTTACGAAAATTCTTTTCAAGTTTCTTGACTTCATACACAGCGACATATTTATTATCAATCAATTCGGGTTCTTTAAGGCACTCAGGGTCGACCGTGTCGGAGTTTTTGAGAGGCTTTGTCCGTACAGTGATGCGCGCGGGGCCCGCCCAGTACGCAGCATTCTCGCGGGGAGTGCTTGTGAACTTCACGTATAACTCCACTTCGTAGAGGGCGCCAGGGCAGGGAAGATTTAATTCTCCCTTGCATTTTTCTAGGTACCTCAATGCTTCATGGTCACAAGTAAACTGTGGTGACGATCCGTTCAGATCTTTTCTCCCCCGTAATCGATAAGTTAGTTTGTATTCCACGGGTACTTCATCAAAATAAGCGATCCAAGGTCCCCTCCACGTCACAAAAGCGCTATTAAACGTTGTTCTTGAGAGTTCGAAGTCTTGGGGAGGCCCAGTTTTTATGATAGAATTGCGGTCGATAATATGCGTTTGGTTCGAGCAATAGATAGGATTACACGCTTGAACCACTAAAATTATGTCACCACTGATAGCCAAGCCATGTTTTAACTGCATATCCCGCAGACTCCATTCACAACTTCTAGTCTTCTTATTTCTTGAGAAATACTCAAAGATACGTATAGAATATCCATTTTTATCAGTGTAAAACAGTGTGAATGTTGTATCCATGCTCAAAACGCTCCATGAGCAAAATATTAGCCACTCATGTTCCGTACACCACAAGTTTGTAGCCGCAGGAAGATAATCAAAAAGAACTTCTATATTGGGAGATGCGGCCTCGATGCTATCCTGGTTTGCGCAATAATAAACACGTCTTGAATATTCTGTTCCCCGCAACTTCTTAGATTTAATTGTAGTTTCGTTTATGTTGATTACTTCCATGCCTCCTCCACTCTTAATACTAAGTTTTGGATTACCATAGCACACTACTTCATAATCCTCATCAATTGGCAAGAAATAGGTTGTTGTTCTGTAAAATGAAGATAATTTGTGGTGAACATTAGGAGACACTACAATGACCACAGGCAGTACTCGCACTCTTAACTTCACAACACAGGTAGTTTCCACGTCTGTGCATGTGTAGTGGTACACTCCTATCATGGGCTTTCCCACGCTCAACTGAAGTGTGGTTTCGTTAACTTGTCCGGCAGGACCTCTGTGTTGGTTTATGCGGATGTTTTTACCGTTGATGCCCGAGCAGAATATGTTAAGGTTGTCCCCGTAGTGTGCCTCGAGAATGTTGCCGGAGTATTGATGTTTGTAGCTCCGGCTGACTCCTGCGACTCCGGAGATGTGCAAGTTTGGTTCTTGGCAGGCGCACGCGTATCCCAGCCACAGCACCAACAGCAGAACTTCCACAACACGCATGCTTAGTCTCGCGCGCTGATACTAACTAAAATAGTCCAGCTATATGTATTTAATTTCTTATTGAGCTTATTATTCTTTCGGCTTTCCTTAAGCAAAATGGGGATGTACGTCTATAATCTATTATTAACACTAACAATATTATTTGTAAGCTTAATAATGATGGCATTTTGAATCCATCGTGGCATGGCATTCGTGGCCACATCCCTAGTTAGCAGCTTATCATGTTTTGCTGGAATGAAACCACAAAATTGCTTACCTACTGCGCTTATCGAATTAATTAATTTAAAGGAGGTAAGTACCTAAGTAAATATTATTTTCCTTGTTTGTATATAGGAACAAATCTTTACCATAAGTACTTAGCTAATTTTGTATTAAGTAGTAACGCTGCTAACAAAATTCTAAATTTCAAATTAAAAGGAATAACTGAAAATTAATTTTTAAGAAAAAAAAACCGACTTCAATGGGGAAGGCCGGTGAAAGATTATTATACTTAGATGGTGCACTCTTAGATTCCATACAATAAAATAAAAAATGGCTATAAGTATGTTTATAATGGTAGAAGACTAAGTATCCTCAATTCCTCATGGAATCATAGAAAAACCTTGCTTGCTTGACAAACAAAACGAAGAGAACAAATCGCCAAACTTGAACTACGCGTTGTTGTAGAGTTCCGTTCTGATCATCATCAGCAGTTCCACTTCATCAAATGTCACTTTTATGAATGAAAATGCTTGATTAGTTCATGAAAATACTAAAATTACTATTTGTGTGCCTTTCACATTTGAGGAGTTCCCTCGATTCCTAATGGATCCCATCATCGGAACTCGAGTATGACAAAAATCAATCGTGAAAATAGAACTTGCTTAACAAACACAGCTAGAAGGACAAATCGCCAAACGTAAACTTTTCGTCGTTGAAGAGTTCGGTTCTGATCATCATCAGCAGTTCCACTTCATCAAATGTCACATTTTTGTATGATAATGCACTATTTATTGATAAAAACACAAAAAACACTATATTGCCTTTAAGATTTGAGGAGTTCCCTCAATTCCTCATGGATCCCATCATCAGAAATCGAGCATGACAAAAATTAATCGTGAAAATAGAACTTGCTTAACAAACACAGCTAGGAGGACAAATCGCCAAACCTGAACTTTTCGTCGTTGAAGAGTTCTGTTCTGATCATCATTAGCAGTTCCACTTCTCCAAATGTCACAGTTTTGGATGAAAATGCTCGATTTGTTGATAAAAACATAAAAATCACTATATATTTGCCTTTAAGATTTGAGGAGTTCCCTCAATTTCTCATGGATCCCATCATCATAACTGCGTTTTGACAAAAACGGGACCAACTTGGATATATATACTTACAATCAAAAAAAGATTTTTCCAAATCGGTTAAGAAATGACGGAGTTATGGAGTAACAAACATTAAAAAAATAATATTAACCGTGTAAAAGGCCCCGTTTAGTTGCCAATTTTATTTTTTAACCGATCAATTCGGTTGTGTTTTTTTTTTTTTTGTTTTTTTTTTTTTAAATGTTTATTACTCCATAACTCCGTCATTTCTTAACCGATTTGAAAATTATTATTTTTTTGATTGTATGTATATATATCCAAGTTGGTCCCGTTTTTGTCAAAAGGCAGTTCTGATGATGGGATCCATGAGGAATTGAGGGAACTCCTCAAATCTTAAAGGCAAACATATAGTGATTTTTATGTTTATATCAACAAATCGAGTATTTTCATCCAAAACTGTGACATTTGAAGAAGTGGAACTGCTAATGATGATCAGAACAGAACTCTTCAACGACGAAAAGTTCACGTTTGGCGATTTGTCCTTCTAGCGGTGTTTGTTAAGCAAGTTCTATTTTCACGATTGATTTTTGTCATGCTCGAGTTCTGATGATGGGATCCATTAGGAATCGAGGAAACTCCTCAAATGTGAAAGGCACACAAATAGTGATTTTAGTATTTTCATGAACTAATCAAGCATTTTCATTCATAAAAGTGACATTTGATGAAGTGGAACTGCTGATGATGATCAGAACGGAACTCTTCAACGACGCGTAGTTCACGTTTGGCGATTTGTTCTCTTCGTTTTGTTTGTCAAGCAAGCAAGGTTTTTCCTTGATTTCATGAGGAATTGAGGGTACTTAGTCTTCTACCATTATAAACATACTTATAGCCATTTTTGTATTTTATTGTATGGAATCTAAGAGTGCACCAGCTAAGATTAATAATCTTTCACCGGCCTCCCCCATTGAAGTCGGTTTTTTTTTCTTAAAAATTATTTATATCTTTTTGTAATTTTATTTTTAAGTGTTGTGTTCACTTCACTGTTTGTGTGTACAGCTACTTTTATGCTTAATTTTTTTTTGTTTTACCAGCTGCTGGCGAGTAACAGAGGTGCGATTTTTAAGTTTTTTTTTGTAATATATATTTTTTATTTATATTTATAGACTTATTTATATATTGCTTTATATATTATAAACCGCAAGCCTTCCTGCAATGTCGGATGTATTTAATGCGTCCATCGATAGTGAGTTCTTCTCCTTGTCTTCGTCGAGCCTATACGATTCCTTTAGCGATGCGTCGGACATGCCCGATTTATGCGAACGCCTCAATAATACTTTCAATTCGGCCGCAAAGTGCTTCAACGTAGTTCATATCAATGCACAGAGTATACCGGCACACTTTCCTGACTTACTCGCGACTTTTGACTCTCAAAATATTCACGCTATCCTGGTTTCGGAGTCATGGCTGAAACCTTCACTCCCGTCTACCCTCTATCCTTTGCCCGGCTACCGTTTAATTCGGAATGACAGATCTGGCATTAGAGATGGCGGAAGTAGCGCGGTCCGCGGAGGTGGGGTAGCCATATACATAAAAAGTGATTTTGCATGTCAAGTGGTCGCGCAGTCTCCCGCAGTCTATTCCAATTCTCCTGAATATCTTTTTCTTAGCGTCACGTTACATCATAGTAATGTACTTCTCGGAGTCTTTTACAGTCCCTCTTCTAATGTAAACTATTTTGACACTCTTGAGAGTACTTTAGTGGATCTCACCCCTCAGTTCGATCACCGCATTATTATGGGCGACTTCAATACTTGTCTGTTGAAAAACGACCACCGTTCGCGTAAGCTCCAGACATTGGTTTTATCATTAGATCTTCACATTTTACCCCTCAGTCCCACTCATTTTTCCCATAATGGTCCACCTTCTCTATTAGACTTGATATTAACTTCTTCTCCTGATTTTGTTTCCATCCACGGTCAATTCAATGCTGCTGCTTTTTCTAACCATGACCTTATATATGCATCTTTTAAAATCCGTCCCCCAAAACGGCGTCATAGAGTGGTTATGCGTCGTAACTTGCATGACATTGACCTACAGGCTCTTCATGATGATCTGCGCCGCATAGACTGGGCGGCCGTGGAGGAACCTACAGACATCGAGGACAAACTGAGGGCGTTCAATTTTATACTGCTTGCCGCTTTTGATAGGCATGCTCCTTTAAAACCTACTCGAGTCAAGCATGTCCCTGCGCCATGGCTGACAACGGATATAAAGCTGCTTATGGCGAAACGGAATCGTGCTAGAGTAAAACTTCGTGGCAATCGTTCTGAGTCTAACCTCCAGGAGTATACATCTCTGCGTAACCGCTGTAACAGACTTTGTAGAAATGCAAGGCGTCGGTATATTCATAAGTCCATTGATGACTGCCCGGTGCCCGCCCACAAAATTGTGGAAGTTTCTTAAATCACTTGGGGTGGGCAAAGTTCAACAGAATTCTTTGGGTGCTCTAGACCTAGACGCTATCAATCTCCACTTCAGCAGTTCTCCGGTTAAGCTTAACTCTTCAGTCAAGCAACGGACATTATCCCTTCTTGCCAATAGTCCACACCCCGATTCATCTTCGTTTGAGTTTTGTACTATATCACCGCAAGAGATTCTTGCGATTCTTAAAAATATTAAAACGAAAGCTGTTGGTGAAGACAGCCTTGGCTTGGACATGATTATGCTCGTGGCGGAAGAAATTGCACCTATCCTAGCTCATATTATAAATTTTTCATTCTCCTCCGGCACTTTTCCCTCCTCGTGGAAACTTGCTCAAGTAATCCCATTGCCCAAAGTCCCAAATCCCTCATCCTTTTCTCAGTATCGTCCTATCTCCATTCTTCCAATTCTTTCTAAAGTCATTGAGCATTTTGTTAATAAACATCTTTCTTCTCATCTCAATAGACATAATCTCTTTAATCCCTTCCAGTCCGGCTTCCGTCTCGGGCATAGTACTGTGTCGGCTTTGGTGAAGGTCACTGACGATATTCGTTTTAATATAGAAAATAAAAAGGTTACTGCTTTAGTCCTCTTAGACTTCAGTAGCGCTTTTAACACTGTGGACTTCGATATTCTCCTAGCAATGCTAAACAACCTAAACCTGTCTCCTTTAGCCATTTCTTGGTTTCGTGATTACCTGTTCGGAAGGCGCCAGCGAGTTAAGGTCGATGACAGAGTCTCTAATTGGAGTGACCTGTCCGCTGGCGTGCCTCAAGGCGGTGTGCTTTCGCCATTGCTTTTTTCCATCTTCATTGACGGAATCACGAAATCCCTAGTTTCCTCGTATCACCTGTACGCGGACGACTTGCAAATCTACGCGGCGGCTAGCATCGATGATTTCGGGTCTTTGATAAATCAAATTAATCTTGACCTGATGATTACTATTCGTGATTGGGCGACGTCGCATGGCTTAAAGGTGAATGCGTCGAAGTCGCAGGCAATTATTATTGGTAGCCCGTATTCCATTTCCAGGTTGTCGGATCAGTTAATGCCTGAAATTTTCTTTGACGGAACTTACATTCCTTTCTCCTCTACTGTAAAGAATTTAGGCATTATCATGGATCAGACACTCTCTTGGTCTGCGCATGTTACCGATGTCAGTAAAAGACTCTTCGCTTCACTTCACTCGCTTCGGCGTCTTCAAAATTTTCTCCCTTTTCATACAAAAGTAATCCTTGCCCGTTCTCTTCTGCTCCCTCTTCTAGACTACGGGGACATCGCGATCCTAGACCTTAATCAGGAACTGCTTAACAAACTGGAACGCCTGCAAAATGTATGTATTAGATATATTTTTGGCTTAAGAAAATACGATCACGTTTCGGCTTTCCGCCATCAGCTCAAGTGGTTACCTGTGCGCCGCCGAAGAGATGTACATATTTTAACCCTTCTATATAATATATTGTTTAATCCCTCTTCTCCACCTTACCTTTCGGAGAGATTTAAGTATATGGCAGACGGCAGTAACCACCGGCTGCGTTCGAGCGCGAATCTTTCTCTTGCCATCCCTCCTCATAAACGCCGATCGTATGACAAATCGTTCACGGTATACTCTGTGAAGTTATGGAATGCTTTGCCGTCTCCACTTAGGCAGTGCAGGTCAGTAGCGTCGCTAAAGGCAAACTTGACAAATTTGAGGCTCTCTGAGTCTTAGACAGAAGGTAGGGAGGTATGTGCGGTTTTTATTTATATTTATTAGTATATGTATGTATATATTTATATATTACAATACAATACAATACAATACAATTCTTTATTGATAACATAAGTTACAGGTCAATTGTCATGATATGAACACTTTAAATTAAACTTATCAGATTCAGATTTGGCTAAGATACGAGTACGTTAAATTCAAATACAATAAAAGTTAACAATAATTTACAGGTGGAATACAATTCAGAAGGGAAATATAATACAATCACAATTCAATTACTATGTCAATTTGTTAAAAAACAGATAAATTTATTTATAATCATAAGAATAGAATTATTCCTTATTGTTAGTTAAGAATTCATTAAGGCTATAATACGCTTTTTCTGTTAGGAAGTCCTTCAGTTGGTTAACGAATGCACTCTCGGACATTTTAGCTTCTTTAACATTACTTGGTAGGCAATTATAAATTTTTGGACCCATGTACCAGTAGCACTGCTCAGATTTTTTAAGTTTGTGTCTGTTGACCAAAAGGTTGCCCGCATGACGTTTATCAGGGCCACGTTCTTTAAATAGATTTATGCTTTTACGGACAATTTTAGATATTTCCAATATGTACAGCGATGGGACTGTTAATATTTTCATTTTTCTGAAAAGATCACGAGCTGGCGTGTCCCATGGCACCCTAGCCATGATTCTTATTACCTTTTTTTGCAAGTTAAAAATCCTTTGTCTATCTGCTGCCTGTCCTCACATATCAATACCGTAAGTTACAAGAGACTGGAAGTAGGCAAAGTACGACATTCTTACTGAATTGTCGTCAAGCATTTTGGTCAGTCTGGAGATCGCATAGCAAACTTTTCCTATTTTTTTACAAAGGTTGTCTATATGGTTTTCCCAGGTAAGTCGAGAATCCAGCGTGAAACCTAAATATTTTGCATTTTTTACAAAAGGAACCTGAGCGTTATTTAAATTTGGTATTGTTGCTAAGCTTCGGAGACCTATTTGCATAATATTGGTCTTCTCTAGATTAAGTAACATACCATTGGCGGTGAACCAAGTTTTCAGGTCAATAAGAAGTTGATTTATTCTGGACTGCAGTTCCATATAGTCAGACCCAGAGACAACAAAAGCACTGTCATCTGCGTAAGCAATTAATTTTCCATAACGCGTACTAGATGCCAAATCATTAACCAATATGATAAAAAGGTAGTTTCCGATAACAGACCCTTGTGGGACGGAAATAGCATCCAGTGTTTGCGAATTAGATTGCCCTTTCTTACTATTTGCAGAGATTTCACACACCTGTACTCTGTTTTTCAAGAATGACCTAAATAGGTCTAGAAAGTTCCCTCGAATGCCATAGTGGTCCAATTTGCGTATTATAAGCTTATGGTCAACCAAGTCGAACGCTTTGGATAAATCGCATAAAACAACCGCGACTTTGCATCCCTCTTCTAACTTATCAAATACTTCTTTTAGTAATGCCCTAGTGGCGTCTATCGTTGATTTATGGGATTGATATGCATACTGTTCTTTCGCTAGGAGCTCTTGCCCAGTCAGATACCTCATCAACCTTTTGCCAATCCCTAATTCAAAGATTTTTGACAAAGCTGGTATTACTGATATTGGTCTATAGTTTTTATAGTCCGATTTAAGACCTTTGCCCTTATAGATGGGTACTACTTTGATTCTCTTTAACGTTTCAGGGTATGATCCATCTTCAAGGCACATGTTCATTGTGTGGCATAGTATGTCAATAAACGACGGAGGAAGTTTTGACAAGAAATCTGTTGGAATTTCGTAGATGTCCTTAGTAGATTTAGGCTTGATTTGTTGTATAAGTTTGTAGATCTCTCCAATCAAAAATGGCTCTAACACTGCACAGTTATCCACCTTGGGCACATACGCCCCCAACAGTCTCATTGACAACTCTATATCCGGCCGTTTCTGAGCATACTTTACAGAGTCAATGAAGAAGTTATTTATTTCCTCTGCCAACAAACTTGGATTCGCGGTATCGATTGGGGTGATGTTGCTATGAGATGCATTTGTTTCATGTCGTATAACATTCCAAATCGCTTTAGCCTTATTAGTAGCCTTAGATATTTCACACTTAAAGTACTCACTACGTTTACAGATAATTAGCTTATTATACAGTTGTTCAAATTGATCTTTAAAGTTAATTAGTGAAATGTTATCTGGAAATACATTACACAATCGTTTTACATCATCTAGGACCGACTTTTTTGAGATGATTTCCTCCGTAACCCGTTTCTTGCTTACTTTTCTTATCGACTGTTTACATTTAGGGAATGCTTGTTGATAGGTATGTATGAACACATTAACTACAGAGTCTAAAATTTGGTCCGGTTCTCTTCCAGAATTCACAATTTTTTCCCAGTTGAATAGGTCCAGAGATTCATAAAAGCAATTTAATTTATGAGGCGTGATGCGTCTTATGTCCGACATTTGGACACAGTTTTTTCTATTTTTTTGTTGTAATTTAATTGTCATCACTTGTCCATCATGATCTGATATACCAGTTTTTAATGGTGCAAAATCAATTTCCTCTATGTCCGAGTATGCGTGATCCAGACATGATTAACTAGAGTTATGGGATCTAGTAGGACATATTACTATTGGCATAAGATTTGAGCAACGCATCAAATCTAATAACTTATTTTTATTCTGTGAATCTTTTAGTAAATCAATATTGAAATCTCCCACAACAAGTGTGTTATTATTTACATGCTCATCATTTATTATATTTAATAAATTTGACAATCTGTCTAAAAATACAGTGACATCGCCGGATGGGGGCCTATAAATACATATAATTATCAATTTGTATTCAACAATTTCGATCGCAGCTATTTCAATAACCATCTCTATAGATAAGTTAACCAAACTGCTTAGTTCGGCAGCGATTACAGTATTATGGACATGTATACAAGCTCCTCCGTGAATTTTATTCTTTCTACAATATGATGAGGAAAGTCCATAGTTCATAATCTTTATACTGGTTAATTCCTCAGATTTTTGCCAGTGCTCAGTCAAACACACAACATGTATCAACTCCACACTTTGCAGGATTGCTTCTAATCGATAGACTTTATTTGTCAGGCATCTAATATTTTGGTGAATTATTCCAAAGTATTATATAAGTATATATTCATTTACACGATATTTGTATGTATCTATCTATGTATTTATTTATGTCGATATTTGTTGTGTTAAATATAATTGCTTGTTCGATTGCTTTTTCTCATACCATCTTGCCACTTGTACATGTTGTTCAGTATATCTACCATATAAAATGTCCTCTCAGTTACTCAAAGGTTAGCTGGAAGAGATCCCTTAAAGGGATAAGTTCGCCTTTGTACAAAAGTCTAAAATTAAGTTTATTTTTCTTTTATGTACTTGTTTTGTGCAATAAAGAGTTTAAACAAACAAACAAAAAAACAAAAAAAAAACATACAACCGAGTTGATAACCTCCTCTTTTGAAATCTTGGAGTCGGTTAAAAATCGCACGCAATCACTAAATTTTAAAATTTTTTGCTTTAATTTGAATTTAGTTTTGACCGAGCATGTAACTACCTATGTAGTCGTACTCAAAATCAAAATCAAAAATTTTATTCTGCAAATAGGCCACAAGGGCACTTTTACAAGTCAACACATGAATTATACAATTAAATAAATTGACAATAATAATTATTATGTTTTCAAAACAGAATTGCAGAACTAAAAAAAAAGTAGACAATAATAATAATGATTTCAAAAGTATAGTGATTAACAAACTCACAATATCGTCTAAATTAAAATAAGTAGTAAATGAAAATAGCACTTAAGTAATTTAATATTCTCAGAGATGTATAAGGTCTCTAAGCGTCAATAACAATAAAATAATCCAAAACAGGATTATACCTCGTCAATCTAAATATATAAAAGAAGAAACTGACTGACTGACTGACTGACTGACTGACTGACTGACTGACTGACTGACTGACTGACTGACTGACTGACTGACTGACATATCAACGCACAGCCCAAACCGCTGGTCCTAGAGATTCCAAATTTGGCACGTAGGTTCCTTATAAGGTCTAGGGGTGCACTAAGAAAGGATTTTTCAAAATTCAACCCCTAAGAGGGTGAAATGGGGCTCCGAAGTTTGTATGGGGAAACAAGATTGGCTGGACTATTTTATTCGAAACTTCACAAAAGTATTTCTAACGATAAATGAATAAACACGTGTTTCAGTTTTTCTGAAAAATCAACCCCTAAAAGGGGGAAATGTGGTGACAAATTCTGAAAATCGACATGGGTATTGTTTTTTTGGTTTATCGGGTCGCTGATAACAAAAACAACAATGATTTTGAAATCCCACGTGGAGGACGTGAAATACCATCCCCCCTGTTGGGGTGCGATGTGTCCCCTGTGGGGATGAAATGTCTAAATATTAATATGGGTGTCGTTTTTATGGTTTTTCGGAACGTTCATTACGAAAATGGCATCGATTTTGAAATTTAATGTAGTGGACATGACAACTTTTGAAAGTTTGTGCCAAATTGCAAGAAATAACTGACTGACTGAGCGAGTGACATATCATCGCATAGCCCAAACTACTGGTTCTAGAGATTCTAAATTTAGTATGTAGGTTCCATATAAGGTCTAGAGGTGCATTAAGAAAGTACTTTTCAAAATTCAACCCCTAAGGGGGTTAAATGGGGGTCCGAAGTGTGTGTGGGGAATCAAGATTAGTTGGACTATTTTATTCGAAACTTCACAGGAGTATTTCTAAAGATAAATGAGTAAACACGTGTTGCAGGTTTTTTGAGAAATAAACTCCTAAAAGGGGGAAAGGTGGTGACAAATTCTGAAAATCGACATGGGTATTGTTTTTATGATATACCGGGTCGCTGATAACGAAAAAAATAATGATTTTAATATCTCACGTGGAGGACGTGAAATACTATCCCCCCTGTTGGGGTGCGAGGGGGATGAAATGTCTAAATATGAATATGGGTGTCGTTTTTATGGTTTTTTGGGACGATCATTACGAAAATGGCATCGATTTTGAAATTTAATGTTGTGGACATGAAAACTTTTGAAAGTTTGTGCCAAATTGCAAGAAATAACTGACCGACTGAGTGAGTGAAATATCATCGCTTAGCCCAAACTGCTGGTTCTAGAGATTCTAAATTTAGTATATAGGTTCCATATAAGGTCTAGAGGTGCATTAAAAAAGGATTTTTCAAAATTCAACCCATAAGGGGGTAAAATGGGGGTTCGAATTGTGTGTGGGGAATCAAGATTAGTTGGACTATTTTATTCGAAACTTGACAGGAGTATTTCTAACGTTAAATGAGTAAACATGTGTTTCAGGTTTTATGAGAAATCAACCCCTAAAAGGGGGAAATGTGGTGACAAATTCTGAAAATCGATATGGGTAGGTATTGTTTCTATGGTTTATCGGGTCGCTGATTACGAAAACAACAATGATTTTAAAATCCCACGTGGAGGACGTGAAATACCATTCCCTCTGTTGGGTTCGAAGGGGGTTGGAATGTCTAAATATTAATATGGGCGTCGTTTTTATGGTTCTTTGGGTCGTTAATTTTGAAAATGGCATTGATTTCGAAATTTTATATTGCGGACATGAAAACTATTAAAAGTGTTTGCCAAATTGCAAGAAGAAACTGACTGACTGAGTGAGTGACATATCAACGCACAGCCCACACTACTGATTCGTGAGATACCAAATTTGGCATGTAGGTTCCTTATAACATCTTAAGGTGCATGAAATGCCGTGAATTCCCTATGAAGAGACGACCTTTTTTGATTCAATGTATTGTAAGTAAGTGGTTTTATTAATCAGTGCCGTCCGATTCGATTTCGATAAAAATCGATATTTGAGCGTCCGAGAGGACTCTTAATAGGAATCCGAGGTAAACTTTGAATAAAGTAACGGCTATATTAATTTTCTTCATTTCCGTTGCGATTTCGTTCAAAATTGATATCTGAGCGTCCGAGAGGTCCCCTAATATGACTCCGAGGTAAAATTGGGATAAGTGGCAGCCATATTGATTTTCTTAACTTCCGTCCCAATTTCGTTCAAAATAGATATCTGAGCGTTCGAGATGTCTCTTATTACGAATCCGAGGTAAAATTTGGAAAAAGTCGCAGCCATATTGATTTTGTTCATTTCCTTCCCGATTTCGCATTAAATCGATATCTGAGCGTCCGACAGGTCTTGTAATATTAATGCAAGGTAAAATTCGGAAATAGTGGCGGCCATATTAATTTTCTACATTTCCGTCCAGATTTCGTTAAAAATCGATATCTTAGCGTCCACAAGGTCTCTTAAGACGAATCCGAGGTAAAATTTGGAAAAAGTGGCAGCCATATTGATTTTCTTCATTTCCAAACCGATTTCATTCAAAATCGATATCTGAGCGTCTGAGAGGCCACGTAATACGAATCCGAGGTAAAATTTGGAAAAAGTGACGGCCATATTGCTTTTCTTCATTTCCGTCCCGATTTCGTTCAAAATCGATATCTGAGCGTCCGAGAGGTCCCCTAATATGACTCCGAGGTAAAATTTGGAAAAAGTGGCGGCCATATTGATTTTCTTCTTATCTTTAACAATTTCGTTAAAAATCGATATCTGAGCATCCGAGAGGTTTCTTAATACGACTTCGAGGTAAAATTTTGAAAAAGTCGCAGCCATATTAATTTTCTTCATTCCCTTCCCAATTTCGTTCATAATCGATATCTGAGCGTCCGAGAGGTCTCGTAATACGAATCTGAGGTAAAATTTAGAAAAAGTGGCAGCCATATTCATTTTTATCATTTCCGTCATGATTTCGTTCAAAATGGATATCGGAGCGTCAGAGAGAATTCTTAATACAAATCCGAGGTAAAATTTGGAAAAAGTGGCAGCCATATTGTTTTTTTTTTAAATTTCCAACCCGATTTCGTTGAAAATCTATATCCGAGCGTCCGAGAGGTCCCCTAATACGAATCCGAGGTAAAATTTGGAAAAAGTGACGGCCATATTGATTTTCTTCATTTCCGTCCTGATTTCGTTGAAAATCGATATCTGAGTGTCCGAGAGGTCTCTTAATACGAATCCCAGGTAAAATTTGTGTAAGTGGTGGCCATATTGACTTTTTTTTCGTCCCGATTTCGTTCAAAATCGAGATCTGAGCGTCCGAGAGGTCTCTTAATTCGAATCTTAGGTAAATTTTGGCACTCCATGCATGCCAGGGATTGTAATAAAAAGGATTGGGTTTTAAAAACGACATAGAGGTTTCGATATTTTTTCCATTTTAATCAACCTTTAATTTTTTTTTTTATCGTATGGCATTTATTTACGAACCGTGAAATCTTCGGGAAGATAAGTACGGTTGCCAGTTTTTGTTGCACTTTTAGCACCATCCAGGGGTCACGTGTAGGGTAACGGTGGGTACTCCCTATGGACGTAGTGCAACTTCGCTCCCCCTTTGTCAAGTGAGTGGGCAACTTGACTGTTAGAAGTTCTCAAGCCGCCCGAAGGCCTCTAACTTGGCTTAACGACTGCTGTCGTAAACAGCAGCCGGGATCAACGGCTTAACGTGCCTTCCAAAGCACGAGAGCGCTCAGTTAGTAATTACTCAAAGCGGTCACCCATCCAAGACCTGACATGCACCCACATTGCTTAACCTCGCATACCGCACGCGGTAGACGGGTGCCGCTGGGCGAGCGCTCTGAATTCTTGATAGTTTGTGCCAAATTTCAATTCAATCGGTCCAGTAAAAGCAACTCGGTTGTAACAGACGGACTAACAGTAAGGAGTGCGAATGAAAGTGAAGCCAAATTTTCTTTTTGGATGCTCCTTTTAATAAATCACAATCACCAAACTTCGTACACCGAAACTCCCAGAATATAACAACTACTATTCTGGAAACCGCATCTAAATCGGTTCAGCCAAACGCGAGATAATCTTGGACAAACATACATATATACCTACATACATATATACGGGTCAAACAGTGAACCTCTTTTTTGTAGACGGTTAAAAATTACGCTTAGTACGCGGGCGAAGCCGCGGGCAAATGCTAGTCTAAATATATAAAAGAAGAAACTGACTGACTGACTGACTGACTGACATATCAACGCACAGCCCAAACCGCTGGTCCTAGAGATTCCAAATTTGGCACGTAGGTTCCTTACAAGGTCTAGGGGTGCACTAAGAAAGGATTTTTCAAAATTCAACCCCTAAGGGGGTGCAATGGGGGTCCGAAGTTTGTATGGGGTAACAAGATTAGTTGGACTATTTTATTCGAAACTTCACAGGAGTATTTCTAACGATAAATGAGTAAATACGTGTTTCAGGTTTTTTGAGAAATCAACCCCTAAAAGGGGGAAACGTGGTGACAAATATTAAAAAGCGACATGGGTATTGTTTTTATGATATACCGGGTCGCTGATAACGAAAACAACAAAGATTTTAAAATCTCACGTGGAGGACGTGAAATACCATCCCCTCTGTTGGGGTGCGAGGGGGATGAAATGTCTAAATATTAATATGGGAGTAGTTTTTATGGTTTTTTGGGACGTTAATTACGAAAATGGCATCGGTTTTGTAATTTAATACTGTGGACATGAAAAATTTTGAAAAATTGTGCCATATTTCAAGAAATAACTGACTGACTGAGAGACTGACATATCACCGCACAGCGCAAACTGGTGGTTCTAGAGATTCCAGATTTAGTATGTAGGTTCCATATAAGGTCTTGAGGTGCATTAAGAAAGGATTTTTCAAAATTCAACGCCTAGGGGGGTGAAATGGGGGTCCGAAGATTGTATGGGGAATCAAGATTAGCTGGATTATTTTATTCGAAACTTCACAGGAGTATTTCTAACGATAAATGAGTAAACATGTGTTTCAGGTTTTTTGAGAAATCAACCCCTAAATGGGGGAAATCTGGTGACAAATTCTGAAAATCGATATGGGTGTTGTTTCCATGGTTTATTGGGTCGCTGATTACGAAAACAACAATGATTTTAAAATCCCACGTGGAGGACGTGAAATACCATACCCTCTGTTGGGGTCCGAGGGGGATAAAATGTCTAAATATTAATATGGGTGTCGTATTTTTGGTTTTTTGGGACGTTAATTACGAAAATGGCATCGGTTTTGAAAATTAATATTGTGGTCATGAAAACTTTTGAAAAATTGTGCCAAATATCAAGAAATAACTGACTGACTAAGAGACTGACATATCACCGCACAGCGCAAACTGGTGGTTCGAGAGATACCAAATTTGGCATGTAAGTTCCTTATAAGGTCTAAAGGTGCATGAAGTGTCGTATCTTCATAGGGAACTCCCTATGAAGATACGACCTTTTTGATTCAATGTATTGTATAAGTAGATGGTTTTATTAATCAGTGCCGTCCGATACGATTTCGACATAAATCGATATTTGAGCGTCCGAGAGGACTCTTAATAGGAATCCGAGGTACCTAAACTTTGAATAAAGTAACGGCCATATTGATTTTCTTCATTTCCGTCCCGATTTCGTTCAAAATCGATATCTGTGCGTCCGAGAGGTCCCTAATACGACTCCGAGGTAAAATGTGGAAAAAGTCGCAGTCATTGATTTTCATTTTTTTCCGTCCCGATTTCGATCAAAATCGATATATGAGCGTCCGAGAGGTTTCTTAATACGAATCCGAGTTAAATTTGTGAGTGGCGGTTATATTGATTTTCTTTTTTTTCGTCCCGATTTCGTTCAATATCGATATCTGAGCGTCCGAGAGGTCCCTTATACGACTCCGAGGTAAAATGTCGAAAAAGTCGCAGTCATTGATTTTCTTTTTTTTTCGTCCCGATTTCGATCAAAATCGATATCTGAGCGTCCGAGAGGTCTCTTAATACGAATCCGAGGTAAAATTTGTGAAAGTGGCGGCCATATTGATTTTCTTTTTTTTCGTCCCGATTTCGTTCAAAATCGATATCTGAGCGTCCGAGAGGTCTCGTAATACGAATCCGAGGTATAATTTAGAAAAAGTGGCGGCCATATTCATTTTTATCATTTCCGTCCAGATTTCGTTCAAAATCGATATCTGAGCGTCCGAGAGAATTCTTAATACGAATCCGAGGTAAAATTTGGAAAAAGTGGCGGCATATTGATTTTCATCATTTCCGTCCCGATTTCGTTCAAAATCGATATCTGAGCGTCCTAGAGGTCCCCTAATACGAATTTGAGGTAAAATTTGAAAAAAGTGGCGGCCATATTGATTTTCTTCATTTTCGTCCCGATTGTGTTCAAAATCGACATCTGAGCGTCCGAGAGGTCTCGTAATACGAATCCGAGGTATAAAATAGAAAAAGTGGCGGCCATATTCATTTTCATAATTTCCGTCCAGATTTCGTTCAAAATCGATATCTGAGCGTCCGAGAGAATTCTTAATACGAATCCGAGGTAAAATTTGGAAAAAGTGGCGGCATATTGATTTTCTTCATTTCCGTCCCGATTTCGTTCAAAATCGATATCTGAGTGTCTGAGAGGTCTCCTAATACGAATCCGAGGTAAAATTTGTGAAAGTGGCGGCCATATTGATTTTCTTTTTTTTTTCGTCCCGATTTCGTTCTAAATCTATATCTGAGAATCCGAGAGGTCTCTTAATGCGAATCTGAGGTAAAATTTGGCACTCCATTCATACCTATATGCAAAAAAAATTTATGTTACTATAGTATAGGCGTGTGGGGTATCTATGGATTTGCTTTTAAAAACGACATAGAGGTTTCGATATTTTTTCCATTTAAATCAACCTTCAATTCTTTTTTAATCGTATGTCATTTATTTACGAACCGTGAGATTTTCGAGAAGACTAGTACGGTTGCCAGTTTTTGTTGCACTTTTAGCACCACCCAGGGGTTCTGTGTATGGTAACGGTGGGTACTCCCTACGGACGCGGTGCAACTTCGACCGCCCTTTGTCAAGTGAGTGGGCAACTTGACTGTTAGAAGTTCGCAAGCCGGTCGAAGGCCTCTAACTTGGCTTAACGATTGCAGCCGGGATCAACGGCTTAGCGTGCCTTTCAAAGCACGAGAGTCAGTTAGTAACCACTCAAAGCGGCCACCCATCCAAGAACTGACCTGTGCCCACATTGCTTAACCTCGCACACCGCACGCGGTAGGCGGGTGCCGTTGGGCCACGAGCGCTCTAAATTCTTGATAGTTTGTGCCAAATTGCAATTCAATAGGTCCAGTAAAAGCAACTTGGTTGTAACAGACGGACTGACAGTAAGGAGTGCGAATGGAAGTGAGGCCAAATTTTCTTTTTGGATGCTCTAATGGTAACTGGCAAAACCTACCTAATAAATTTAATTGTAGGAAAAATAAATGTTACACATGATATTGAATTCAAAGGACCAGAGTTTATGGCCGCTGCGCGCTGTTAGGTCGTTTACAGACCTATTGGTGTTACTGTAGTACACAGATACTTTTACTAAGAGCCATTTAAGACATGCTTTTATTTCATCGGCCCTTTCCCCTTCGGCCTCTCGGAAATGTATGATAATAGTTTTCGATCCTTATTTTTGCCAAAATCAAATGAAATTCAACAGTTTGCCGGTTCTCAGAATGTATACTGACTTTTTATCTGTTCATCTGTTAATGAATCACAATCACCAAACTTCGTATAGCGAAACCCCAGAATGTAACAACTACTTTTCTGGAGACCGCATCTAAATCGGTTCAGCCAAACGCGAGATAATCGTGGACAAACATACGAACCTGTTTTTTGTAGACGGTTAAAAATTTCACTAAGTACGCGGGCGAAGCCGCGGGCAAATGCTAGTCTCCAATAAAATAACACTAGTATTAAGGTATTAATCATGGCCTTGCAAGCATGAACAGACCGGACTCCACAAACAGCACCCTCACGAGTATGACGCGTATCTCAGCCTACTAATATGTGAATAAATATTTATCTATCCTCAATCAATGATAATATTCTATTTGGTAATTTAGCCTTAGGTTCATTGCTTTCTTTAATTTGAAATTTACAATACTTATTCACTTAAAATATTTTATGTGATAAATGTAATTCGACTTTATGACTTGGCGGGGCGGGATCCGTACCTATGAGGTATTATTTTTATGTGGTACTTTACTGATCTCGCCCTGATTGCCTTACTTAACGAGATACTGTCTGTCATTTTCACAGTAGTAATATTATTTAAATATCCGCATATTTCGCGCTAGTTACCTACGCAGAAATTACGTAGCGATCGTACAAATTATAGGCACTATATAGGTAACTTCATATGGCACTGAAAAGTGGTCGCTTAGTATGGAAAGAAGAAACTTACTCATAAGAAGGCTCAAAGTCACTCAAAGAGCAATTTAATAGCTCTGCTGGGAGTGTCTCTGCGTGATCGCATCTGAAATGAGGCCATCCAGAGTATAACCAAAGTAACCGACATAGCCCTCCGAATTATTAAACTTAAGTGGCAGTGGGTGAGGCACATTGCACGTAGAACCACGAACTGGAAGGCACAAAGTGGGTAGGCCCCCCACAAGGTTAGCATCCCTACACTGTAGCGCGGGCTAACGCCGCAGAGGTTTTAGTGGGTATTCCCTTTCCTCGGTTAGGGCGAGTCCCACATACCCCCCAATGGGCCTTCCCTATAGTCCCGGGGGGATGCATAAACGCATTTCCTCTGCGTCAAAAAAAAAAGGCCCCCACAAGGTGGATTAATGCCCAGGCAAAGGTCGCAGGAGTCTACTGGATGTGGGTGGCGCATAATCGGTCATTGTGGCACTCTATGGGGGAGGCCTATATACACTATCCAGCAGTGGACGTCCTTCGGCTGATATGATGATGATGATGACTATATGAAGGCAAATACCAACTTTGATACGGCAATTACAGCGTACTACGCAAACGCACATGCCTGGCTCTGCTACGGAGTGATTCTGTGAGGTACCACAGACGCAAAATAATTATTCGTACTGCAGAAGCAGTGCATGCGCATTCTCGCAAATATACGCGGCGTGGAAACCTGCCGACCGCATTTTATAGAGAAACGACTCCTGACTCTTCCTTCCACCTATATATTGGAAGTCTGTGTATTTGTGAGAGAGCACATGCACTTCTTCCACCATTTTAAAGATATTACAAAACGCACAATGGTAACTCGACATGAAAACAAACTCAACCTACCTAAATGTAATGTGCGAGAACAGACCGTATGCTGTGAGATTTATAAAAATATATAATAAGGTTCCGGGAAACATGAAATACGAAAACAAAAAGCACCTATTTAAGCAAAGGTTAAAAGACTTACTCATAAAAAAAGCATACTCGTATTACACAATTGATGAATTTTTGAATGAGACCGGTCTAGCCTAAATGATGACGTCAAAACAATATTTGACATTATATGATTTTAGAAGAGGTAGGGCACAACGAAACGTCATCATCTCATCATCAATTTGGAGCAGCTCAACTGGAGAAGTACCTCCGCCTTACAAAAGACCGCAGCCATAATAGCATCACTACTTGCCCCTTAGGTAGGTATGTGGTGTTGTGTTCCTGGTGGAGAGTAAGGTCGCCAGAGCTCCCGACGATGCGCTGTGTTGGGAGTGGGGGACCTGCATACATATGCCTCTAGCTTGACAGCTGGAGGCATCTACGGGTCCCTCGCTCTCAACACAGCGCATCCCCAAGACAATAAAGGGTCGGCAACGCACTTGTGATTCCTCTGGATTCGCAAGTGTCCATAGGCTACGGTGTCTGCTTATCATCAGGCAGGCCGTAAGCTTGTTTGCCACCGTCGTAGTGTAAAAAAATGTAATAGTGATTTACATTATGTAAACACTTTGTTGTTGGTTTATATTAACAACCCCGAGTTATGGAAGAGCGGCATCTTGCGACACAAGCTATGCTTACTGAACGGTGCCAACCTTTGCCTCTGTTTAAACACACCTGCCGTAGGGGCAATAATAGGAAAGTTTGATTTTGCATGTCTCTGTTAAAATTTTGTTAGTTTTTTTATCCCACATGTGGGGCCTGTTTGGACACGGGTAATAGGCGTGTACAAAGGTACACGCCTATTACCCGTGTCCAAACTTCACGTGACACGTGCACTTCGCTCGGTTGTCGTCAATGAACTGACTGGAGTTGCCCCGATCGTACTACACATGCGGCAACCTAGCAGGGCGGTAGATACAACCTAGGAAGCTAGAAAGGTCTTGCGCCCCAGCCGCCCTGCCGCAGGCCCTATCTAAAAATTGCCCCTGCTTGCCTATACACAACACAATTAAGGAGGCAATTAAGGGTCCAATTCCAATATTGGCCCTGCGGCAGGTGTGTGAGTAGCCGGCTTAACCCAACATGTAAAAACCCAATTAACTATTTTTGATTATTCTATTTTATTTTTGAAGTACCGCATGGATAGACAAAATACAAACGAATAAACAAAGTGAACTGATGTTGAAATGTTGCGGGAATCCGCTGGATGTGGGTGGCGCAGGACAGGGGGTCTACTACGAAATTCGAAATCCGAACTTCGTATGGTGCCGTCCCTTTCACTCTCCTGTCATACACTATATGAGTGATAAGGACGGCACCATACGAAGTTCCGATTTCGTATTTCGGAGTAGACGCCCAGGTCATTGTGGCACTCATCGGGGAGGCCTATGTCCATCAATGGACGTCTTCCGGCTGATATGATGATATTGATGATTCAAAATAAAGAATAGGTACGTATGCCAGTATGTGTGTAATTTGACTAGGATCTCATGAGCGTGAACATCGAGTATGATGTTTGTAATATCTGTAACAAAAAAAGACTTTATACAGGCTGATTACTTACTGAACTTAGGTGTCATGTATTCCCTATGAAGATTTTGAGGATACGACCTTTTTTGTTTTAATGTATTGTAAAGTAGTTTTAAATGTGGACTAGTACGTGTCGGTAGGGAACCCTTCATTGTGTGTAATACAACACGCACTTCGCCGGGTTTTTTTTACAATATTTTGTTATGAATACTTACAGAGACGAAACGTTCCATGTCGAAATGGAACATGTTGAAGGCTGTGATCTTGATTGGGATCTGTGGAAGAAGAATGTCATTTTTACAAGCATTAATTAAGGTAAACGTCCAAATGCTCGACCCCTTAATGCCCAATTCTTACGTGTTCAATCAATCAAATCGTTTTATTTAATCGTATGGCATTTATTTACGAACCGTGAGATCTTCGAGAAGACAAGTACGGTTGCCAGTTTTAAATCAAATCGTTTATTTGCTGGAATACAGTAGGTACAAATAAGTCACATTAAATTTTAAAATATAGTTCCATTCAGCTTGCAATACATGGAACTATATTTTTATTTTTTTGTTTATACTAAAGGTACAATTTTTTCACCTTATTCGATTTAAATAAGTTCCAAAAATATACATATTTATGGCCTCGAATGTAAAGACTAAAAAAGTCTGTTCATGATTTAGGTCCAACCTATATTATAATACATGACGCCTACGCTGCCAGCGCTGGCATCCAGAGAGACTGCTGGAGCCAGCAACAGCATACTTCTATGCCAGCCTTAGATGTCGTACCTGCGCTCGCGCAATCATGAAGGTGATCATTTTCCGAGCTCGGTCGTCGTTCACTCGCTCCCAACCGCAGCAATAGAACCGAGTGGCGACATCTAGGCCCTGTTTACAGGAAATACTGATAAGTAGAACATTTTCATAAATACAGATACAGAATACAAAATTTTCTATTTGTTAAAAAAAAATTTTTCAAGCTCTTTTAATCCATTATAGGCCATATATTTTGAAAAAACCGGTCGATTGCGAGTCCGGCTCGCGCACCGAGGGTTCCGTACAACGATCGTGTACCGGTGCCAATACCATTAATTCAGGAAAATTCTTAACAGCATGATGTCAGCGCCATGGGTACAGCGACATCTATCAGCGCATTTTATTACTAATTTTCGTGATAAAATAACTTAACGTGTAATATACAGGGTGATTTCGGGGTCGTGGATCAAGAACCAGTTTTTAGACTTGGTATCTGTTAGCCATTTCAAAAAAAATGTGGTGACACGAAACAAACGCATTTCATTTTTAATTTACTTTGATGAAAAAAATACATAATCACAAAAAAACATGGTTACCCTACTTTCTTTGACGGATGGCATGGAGAGTTGACAGTGGGGTAGGGTGACCAAGTTGTATGAAAATGTGTTATTTACCATTAAAAATTTTTAAAAAAAGAAATTTTTTTGAGTTATAAACCTTCATAACGTCTGTGATGTTGTCTACTTTGAATTTTTGACTATGTACAATTATTTTCTTTAGAACTGCAATCGCAATCCAGCGCGGGAACGCTGCCTGCGTGATGGGCACCCTACCCAGGGCATTAAATTTTGATAGGTATTTTTAATTTTTAGCTTTAATTATTTTAATTGTAGGTAGTTTTAGTTTTATGTTCTTAGTTATTTATTAATACTATGCAAGTATTTTTATTTTCTATTATTTCGAATTCTACGAATCGTCTCCATTTAAAAGCACACCAAAATGTTAAATCTCTTATATAATAATAATCCAAAACGTCACAAACGTCAGTTCAGTACAATTTGCAGTTATGAAAGTGGGGACTGACAGGTGAGAGACCTTTCAGATATCACTTACAGTGCCGGAGTAGTAGATAAGCACATTAAGCAATTGCTTAGGACATCGTCTTGGGGGGGGGGGACCATATACAGCACCAAAAAAGAAAAAGACCGATACAAGGCTACTTATGGATGGGGGGGTCACAGGCGTGAATTGCTTAGGGCATCAAGAACTCTTAGTCCAGCACTGATCACTTATCAGTCTTTCTCAAACTTACTGATTTCTGCATTACTGAGAATAGATCAAATGTAGAGAAATCGTTCAACTTAAATGAAAAATCTGCTTTAAGTACTCTGATATCTGTGTTAAATGCCAAATAATTTATATCAACGCTATCAATGATACAAAATTGTTCAGCAGATCCGTTTTATCATGAAAACGCGATCACGACGCCATCTACGGGGTCCAATTGTATTTTCAAACTATCCAGGGACCCACTCAATGTATACACAGAAAATTTCATCCAAATCAGTCCAGCCATTTAGGAGGAGTTAGGTGACAAACGCACGTACAGAATAATTGTACATATAAGTTTGTGATATTTTAAATCTGCATAATGTCACGGTCGGACACTTGGACAGCTACTACCCTACATTGCGCGTGACCCGACACGCACTTGGCCGGTTTTCTTTAAAATTATTATTTTCAGTTTTTACGGCAACCTTTTCATTTCGCCTGTTGTGATTCATACAGTTTTATCACAAAAGGGACACTAGGAATGTATATGAAAATTGAAAAAGTATTTTTCTTCTGACTGTTAGTAAGCATTCAAAATTACCCAATTTTGAAAGAAATCCTTGCTGCAAACGGTTTTATATTTTACTTACGCTAACTTCATTAGGTGCCAAAGTGGACCCCCGGGCTTCTTGACGATTAAAGGTTGTCGCACACATAACCGCTCGGCACCTCACGTAACGGAAACGGCTCAGCACCTCCGAGGTGCGGTTACGTGTGCGACAAGCTTTAAAACCGGGAAACGTGGGAGGTTGACTTACACTAACTTGTAGTTTCGCTGCGTATCGGCACGGTACATAGATGTGGGCGATGGTGCCTAGAATGAATATTAGGTATCTGGGGTCAATTCCGTAACCCTGCGAACAGAAAAATACATTTATCCCGGATGTGACCTGTCATACGAGCAAAAAAAGGACGTTTCCTTAAAGCCTAAAGTAACCTCTTGTGTCCAAAAAATATATGTCTTTTTTCAATTGGGACTAATTTTGATCTAAAGTTATGACCTCCAAGTAATCGATCTTGGCACCACGAGATAATAGCGAGGCAGTCACTGATTTTGAGGTAGCACCTAGTTATGACTCATAATCGTTCTTGCATTTTAGATTTCAAAGTATATTTTTGGGATTAATTCGGTTTAATCAATTTTTTTGAGTTTTTAAAATAAATAATTATTAATATTACTCCAGTAGAGTAAAATACAACAGGTAAGCTATATTTGCATTAAAAAAAAACAAAAAAAAACTTTTTTTTTTCTATTGAAACCATTTGATAATAATTGCTGTAAAGCTCAATAGTGTACGGTTTATTTTTTTGCTCCTATTACGGCCACACCCTGTATAGTTCTAGAGAGCCACTCCGGCTTCGCACTGGTTGTCAAGTATTAAAGTTATACTTCAACGTCTTTTTCACTCCTCATTAATTTTCAAAAACTGCGTCTGATACTATAACAACAATTGTTTTCTCAATTGTCACGCGGAGAGGCTGTAAAAAACCCTATTTAAAGAATAGTGTTGTAGTCAAACTAGCTTGAAATAAATATATTGAATAGGTAGATACTTGGGAATAAGTGATACGTTTTACGAATTTCACACAAAAATGTTATGTAACAAGATATTTAAACTCTGTCAATTTTCAGGAAAAACTGACTAATTAAAGGGAAGCTAGGGCAGTGGCAATATCACCCATCAAAATCCCGTATAAATAAATAAATATTTGGGGACAATCTTACACAAATCGACCTAGTCCCAAACTAAGCAAAGCTTGTACTATGGGTACTAGACGACGATATACATACTTATATAGATAAATACATACTTAAATATATAGAAAACATCCAAGACCCAAGAACAAATATCCGTGAAAAATGCACAAATAAATGCCCTGGCCGGGGTTCGAACCCGGGACCTCTAGCTTCGGATGCAGAGTCACTACCAACTAGGCTAAACAGGTCGTCAGGTGAATTAGAGTTTCAGTAATTAAAGTGCGACGTATGTGAATGTGCCGAACACTTTGTGTAGTCGGATTATTTCATTTCATTTATTGCATAGTCATGAACATAATAATTACAAAGTAAGATGTTACAGTAGGGTTAGTTGATTCATGACACCCTGTTAGGGCACACAATAATTGTTAGATGTTAGATGAACTTAACATCTAATATTTATTAATGTGTTGAATAAAAAATAAAAAATCGAACAGTAATAATAACATTGTAGAATAAATAAGATAAACAATAAAAGAATAACGTTACATTACTATGTTACGGCGCCGGCAGGGCAAAGTGTACCGATTCATTGTTTAAAGTTCGACTTTCAAAATTTACTCGATTCAAGCATGTTTCCACGTGTAACCGATAAATTCCGCTTGTCAGTAGTATATTGATAGAGAAATAAGGCCCGAAGAGTAATAAATCGAGAATCAACGTACCTCTAGCAAGTTTACAAAGCATGAGCAGTAAAATATGTAGGTACTAGCAAAAGTGCATTGCACTTATTAATTCACTTTACTATATATTGCATTTAAACATAAAATACCTACATTTTATTCCAGAACTCATCCCTCAAAGGTATGTAGGTAATACGGAGTAGAAGTTGATATGAACGAAGTTGCGGGCAAAAGCTGTTAATAAATGTGTAAATTGTGCAAATTTTACCTCATCAAGAACTTTATTAAAAGGTCTACGCACCCGCACCTACCAATTTGTCATTACAACCGCCTTGAAAGTAAATTAATTGAACTTCCCATCTAACAAATTGATAGGTGTGTAAAACGCTTAAAGTTGATTTTGTATTTTTACCTCAATAATTTGGTACATGCAGTTGCAAATCTGCAGTATTGTTGCTATTAGGATCAGGCCGAACCAAAAGTTGAAAGCTATTTGTATAAGCTCGACCATCCTGCAAAGTGTAAAGAGTTGTACAGGTACATAAAAAAAAAACTGAGATTTCCAATCCAATTATGAGACGAAATTTTACCTTCGATTTCATAACACGAAAACTACTAAACATAATCCAATCCTTAATAAACAGTAATTAAATAAAGACAATAAATAAGATTTAGGGTTCCGTAGCGAAAATAGCGAAAATGGATCCCTTGTAGTTTCGTCATGTCTGTTCGTCCGTCGGTCCTTAAGTCACTGCGGATATACTCGGAGACTCTCTCTCTCTCAACTTAGCGTTAGTTAGGTAGAAACAGGCAATTTTTATTTGGTTATGACGATGTCGGTACAAAGGTGAACTTTATTCCTGTGTAAAGGATATCTTGATGACAATGGAACCAACTAGGAAGCTTTTTCAAACATTTTTTTTAATCGTTCTAGGAGTCTCCGATTTAATCGGTGACCATAGCGGTATATCGGTATAAAAAAACCGACGAATTGAGAACCTTCTTCTTTTTTTGAAGTCAACATCAGGCATAAGCACGAAATGTTAGCGGTTCGGGCTTATCCATTTGGATCATTCATTCACGCTTATTATTACTAAAACTAATCTTACCTAAATACGGCATTCTGCTCCAATATCACATCCATCATCCTTCTCTTCCTGCTCTCTCTATCCCTCTCCAACATCGCATCCTCCATTGTCTGACAAGCCAGATCCATCTTCATACAAACGTGGTTAATCGTGATGCCAAAAAACGCGTCAAACCCGATGAAGCTTATTATGTAGAACATCGAACAATAGCCCATGTAGATGAACATAATCTCGAAGTATGGGCTTTTATATCTGTCTTCCCGTGGTGAAAATGGCTTGTCGAGGTCATGCACCATGTATTTAACTGGTTCTTCTTTGAAGACAAAGTTGTATAAGGTAAGGACGACGGCGGTTAGTGGGAACGTTAGGACGGTGGTGGCTACGATTATTGACCAGCATTTCTCGCTGTAAATAATAGTACATTACTATAGAGGCCGGGAAACGAAAAGTTGCAGGCCAAGTAGATATAGACGGCTTTAGCTAGGCCGGATAGGGCTACGCGGCCTGCAGCCCAACGTTTCTCGCCGAGATTTATAGTGCTATTCTCAAACATATGCAATGAAATAAAAAAAATACACCACTCAAAAAACAAATTTAACAGACGCCATGTTTGACATTGAAATTAAAAAATATACTTCCCGACCTAGGTCTTCAATTTTGTACGAAATTCCTTTAAAGTTCTCCCGAGTTGTTCCGCCTGCAACGTGATACTTTGAAGCCTGTTATAACGCACGTAATGACGAAATTTCATTGCATGTTTGAGAAAAATAAGTTAACACTAACTGTTCGGGTCAATCACACAACCCTCCCACAAGTTAACTCAGCAAAGTTTTTGGGAGTAACTATAGATTCCGCAATGAGATGGAACACCCAAATAGATAGTATTTGTAAAAAGATGTCAGGGGTGTGTTTTGCTCTAAAGCGACTATCTCTGGTACTTCCACAATCCCAATTACGTAACAGCTACTTCGCACTATTTCATTCAGTAATAAGTTACAGCATCGAGTTCTGGGGAATCGCTGCTGACTGGCGTCGCATTTTCGTGCTGCAGAAACGAGCAGTCAGAATCATAGCCCACGCTCCGCCCGGTTCACCTGCTCGACAACTCTTTATTTCACTAGGTATTATGACAATACCATCTCTTTACATCTTCAATATCGTGAAATTCGTGAGAAGCAACATGGAATCCTTTCCCCAAAGATCGGAGAACTTACGAAACTTGCGGAGTAATAATAGAGGCAAACTAATCACAACTAGGTGCAAACTGACCAAGTCCACCAAAACTGCCTACGTAATAGGTCCTAAAATTTATAACGCGATCCCAGATTGCATCAAAGAGCAGAACGGACAGTTATTTTATAACAAATTAAAATCGTGGCTCGTTGAAAAAGCTCATTATAATGTCTCCGAATTGTTGTAACATTTAACTGATCCAATAATCATAATAGTAATTTAATTTTGTATCTTAATTTGTAATTTAACTATAACTGTAAGAGACACTGACATATTTAATGGGTAAAGTTTTGTACCTTTAAGTACTTATGTTAATGTAAATACGAGTATGATGAAATGTATTATTTTGACGTGTAATGTGTAAAATCATTGCAAATAAATGAGTATGAGTATGTGTTGTCATTTTCGAGTATCGACATAGAGACAGCGGCCGCATTTTGACATTGGAAATGTCTTTTCGTTCGCTCCAGTATAGGGTCCCATTTCACGAAATAGTGCGATCCCCTTATATTTCAGAGAGTTGTGAAGGTATGATATTCAAACAAGGCTCAAAAGACGCGTATTTACGAGATGTGTAAGATGCAAAGAGAATTATTTGAGAAAGTCCAGAACGAAAAAAGTTTTGGCCGAAATAGTGAAAAAAAATTCAATTTCCTCCGATTTTTTCATTTTGGCACTCGATATTTTGGAAACGAAGAATGATATCAAAATTTTGATCAAAACTCCTCTGGACAATTTAGTCGGCTACAATTTGAGCCTAAAACAAAGACGATCGGGTCAAGGGTTTCCGCTGTAGCCTAACCTTTTTGAAAGAAGTCAAAAAGTCAGAACGACTATTAGTAGGTAATATATATTTTTTTAAATCAACACAATTGTACAATTATAATTGGTTTTAGTTTTATATTTCAAATTGTTTAAATTAAACATGTATTGTTTCTATAATAAATTATTATTAATTATAGTTCGAGACAACAATAGCACATTATTGCAGTGCCCGGGAAATAGCAATTCGTGGATAAGTCAATGATGTTTTGGAAGACCAATATCTTCCAAAACCTTGACAAATAAAATAGTTGATCGAGATTGCATAAAACAAGCCATTTTATCTGAGACAATTTATCGACCCGAGCCGCAGGCAAGGGTCGATATAAAGTAGAGGATAAAATGAGTTTTATACATGCTTTTCACTTCGATTGCGAGAAAATTAAACAAATAATCAAGGTTATGATATCATATAATTTATCCTTCTCCTGGGGCCTAGGGTGTCATGTTGAATTCGACTTTGAAAATTCTTGTTATAGTTATAGTCGGAGTTTGGAGGTCGAGTTAATTTGAAGTCACTGTTATCTTGCGTGAATATTAGTAAAGTGGCAAATGCCTTTTTATGTGGTTACCGTAACTTGGCTGCGCTTTAAAAAATTGCCAATTTAATAGGAATTTTGTATGTGAGCTATGTTTATAAATTATATATCAACCAAATTGGCATAACGTTAGCAAATGTAATGCATTTTTTTATTTTGTTGAGTTCATTTTCAATGTACCTTGATGGTCGTGTAGTGCACGAGATCTGTGAATTTTTTGCATATTTTTGTGTTTCGTGCAATAAAAGGCCGAGTGAAAGCAATTCGTGGACAAGATGATTTTGACTCGCGAAGCAGAGCCCGTCAATCTGAGACGCATCCGCGAATAGCCATTCCCGCCGAGGCGTATACTCGTATAATGTTTTTCTCCAACAATGCGAGTATTTCCCAATAATATCTAAGCATAACTATAAAATATTAATGTCAAACCCTAGTCCGCCTTCACCACCCTGTCAAAGAAGCGTTTAGTACCTATATGGCAAGTTAAAAAAAGTACCTATATGGCAAGTTAAGACGAGTGAAAAATTTAAACGTACGAGCATTTGGCAGTTTGCAGTGAGATTTCATAGTCGAATAGTCGTCGGTGCGAATAGACGTGTGTAATTAGTTTGCAAATTAAAATCAAGCACAAAAACATTGACCTCGATCTTATGACTAATAGTATTTTATCAAATTAATACGACAGAATGGATGATAATAGCCCATTTTCTCGAAGTTCCAAAATGCAACGTAGCCCTCCATCAACACCTGTGCCATCGGATATCGGAAAAGAAAATGCCCAACCATCGAGTGTGAGAGACCAAACAAACCTTAGCGCTATCCCAACGTCAGAGATACAGAACTGGTTGAGCGCTATAGAGCAGTTCCTTAATGAAATTTGCACCATCTCAACAGAAGGTAAATTAAACTCGGACCAAAAGCTAAAAGTCCACAACCTTTGTCGTAAAGTTTCTCACGGTACCGCAAACTTGGCAGTTCATTACCAATCCCTCAAACAAAAACCGGCCAAGAGCGTGTCGGGCCACGCTCAGTGTAGGGTTCCGTAGTTTTCCGTCCGTCACATTTTTTTTTTGTTTGAAAAAATTACAAAAACTATTCAACCTATCAAGTTCAAAATAATTTTCCTACAAAGTTTTTATAAAGTTCTACTTTTGAGATTTTTTTCATATTTTTAAAACTTATGGTTCAAAAGTTAGAGGGGGGGACACATTTTTTTTTACTTCTGGAGCGATTATTTCCGAAAATATTAACATTATCAAAAAATGATTTTAGTAAACCCCTATTTATTTTTAAATACCTATCTAACAATATATCACACGTTAGGGTTAAAATGAAAAAAAAAAATCACTCCCCACTTTACGTATAGGGGAGGTACCCTAATAAAATATTTTTTTTCACTTTTTATTTTACCACTTTGTCGGCGTAATTGATATACATATTAGTACCAAATTTCAGCTTTCTAGTGCTAACGGTCACTGAGATTATCCGCGGACGGACGGACAGACATGGTGAAACTATAAGGGTTCCTAGTTGACTACGGAACCCTAAAAACTAATTGTCTGAAGGCACATTATAGATACTTAGGCTCCTCCATAGAGTTTATATATCATTTTTCGGCCATTTTCCTGGCGGGGCAATCAGGATCCCCTGTTTCATGATCATTGGGCTTTTTGAAGAGCATTTATAAAAACTTTGTAGGAAAATTATTTTGAACTTGATAGGTTGAATAGTTTTTGAAAAAATTACAAAAACTACGGAACCCTACACTGAGCGTGGCCCGACACGGTCTTGGCCGGTTTTTGATTTGTATTATTATTTGTAATTGGGTTGTAGTTCATTGTATAGCGACTTAGATAGGCCAATAATGTATGTTACTGCTTTCCATGTTTATGTAAAGGCATCTATCATTTATGTTTAATTACTAACTCGTCACTTTTGACTTTGCCCTACTAACCGTAAATCTACCAAACTGCAATGCGTTGCAAATTATTCGCAAACGTAGACTTTTGTCAACCTCATAATTAAGTGAACTCTATTAACCTAATCTTACAGTCATTTTATTCGATGACACAGAATAATGTAATATTTATGTATTTTTTTTATGACATAGGAGGCAAACGAGCAGGCGAATCGCCTGATGGTAAGAGATTAGCGCCGCCCATGGACACTCGCAACACCAGAGGGGTTGTATTTCATGTGCATGATTTTAATTTGATTTGTTTCATTATTAGATTAGTTTTATCTTTGCCTAAGATACAGGAATTTAATCCTAGTTTAGGCTCATGTAACAATTTGTATCTTGTAAGTATGTTAAAGCACAATGTAACATTAGCTATAAGGATTTTTTCAATAATAATAATTATTATTATATATTTCTTAGTCAAAACATGGTATTAAATGGTATAAAAGAATACAATAATGGAATTTCATACACTTTCCCAGCCGCTGCGGTATGACAATAATGATCTTAAACTTTTTAAATTTACTTCTTCAACAACGAGAAACTTCACGGACATTTTTTGGGCAGTGAAGCTATCATTTCTGAACATATTGGCGAAAACCAAATAAAAGGTATCTCTTTGGCAGTGTCAAAAGGCGTTATTTCCATAACGACGCAATTCTCTCAGACATCATTAAAAATTGAACTTTTGTTTGTGACCATTCTGAAAAAATACTGATGCTCCAGGTTTCAACCTGTAGCCCTATAGTAAATACCTCTAGTACTGTGTTGCATAAATGCCGACGGGCGATGGCCTTGGTAGGGTAACGTATATTATAGGCGTCGATCTTATTGCAGATACTCCAGGAGACCTGTAGTACCTGTAGTACCTGTAGTACTGTGAGTTGTGTATGTGACGACGAGCGATGACCTTGTGTGTCTCGGGCAGTGTGTTGTACCGAGCATGATCAGAGTCGATCTTGTTGATTATTCTCCAGGTCTCAACTCTGCTGTAGAAAAACAGCATAATCTGTGGAAATGCGCACAATTGGAATGATATTGTTGACTTGTATTATCCTTGCAAGCATTAGGTACAGTAAAACTAATATTTAACTGAACGCCCTTCCATCTGTTTCCGCTCACATCTGACTTAAGCATATCGTTGCAATACATAAAAACTCACACTGGGAGAGGGACGTTCACTAGTTTTACTCTAATCAAAGAAAAGGTATGTACGTCTCTTCTTATGGAAGATATATCTAGAGCAGCTTCACAGGACTGATTGCCTACATGGCGTTTTTTTTTTATTAAAAATGGGATTGCTCTTGGCCTGCATCTAGCCAGGGGGTAAAGATGAGGCCGACGATGAAGCGAGCTCACCCAGAAGATGCCTATTCACTCGTGCCTTAAAAAGGTCTAGGTTATATGAACTTGGAAATACAGACGCTGGCAGAGGCTTCCAAAGTCATGATCTGAGCTTCCAAACCTTAGAAGTGCGCATTATAACGGCCTTTCTCAAATTTGGCATTCTCAGCCTAATTGCCACGACTGTTTTTATCCCCTGGTTACTTCTATATAATATGACCGAAAATAGAATTAATACTTCTTTTAATGATCAATTTAATCACTTTGGCAACGTAAAATCAGAAGCGGTTTTTGAGTTATTGAGATCCGAAATATTCGATAGTTCTGGCAATTAGAAAGCAGAAATTTGTCATGACAAGGCAATTAGAAAAATGATTTTTGACTATTGTGTTTACATATTAAAAGTTTCAAATGACCACTACAATTTATTTAACATATTGTCTAAATTTATAAAGGCAGTTTTATCACTGTAGGTATATTTAAAGATGTCAACTATTAACGTTTTTGCAATCCACGGAAAGACAACGGAAAGTTTTCTCTTGGCCAGCATCTAGCCGGGGGGCAAAGATGAGGCCGACGATGAAGCGAGCTCACTCAGAAGATGCCTATTTACTCGTGCCTTAAAAAGGTCTAGGTTACATAAACTCGGAAATACAGACGCCGGCAGAGAATTCCAAACCTTAGAAGTGCGCATTATAAAAGAAGACGCAAAGCGCTTGGTTCGAGGAATTTCGACCAGGTAAGTTTCATCATCATCATCATATCAGTCGAAGGACGTTCACTGCTGGACATATTCCTCCCCCAAAGAGTGCCACTATGACCGGTCCTATGCTACTCGCATCCAGCGAACTCCCGCGACCTTTACCAGGTCATCAATCCACCTTGTGGAGGATATGCCTACGCTGCGCCTTCCGCTACGTGGTCGCCACTCAAGAACCTTTCCGTTCCAACGGTCATCGGTTCTATGTGCTATGTGCTCCGCCCATTGCCACTTAAGTTTAGCAATTCATACGGCTACTTAGATTCTGCTGCGGATGGCCTAATTTCTGATGCGATAACGCAGATAATTAGTTTTTTTAATTGAGCGTTCTTTTGAGGCCCATAGTAAGCGACCACGTTTCATATATCATCACTGGCAACACACACTGGTCAAAGACTCTTGGCTTGAGACACTGCGGAATATTGGACAGTCTGTCATAGGTATTTGTAATCGTCTACAACTTCGAGCGTGAAGTATCCGATTGTAACGGGAGTTAGTGTTTCATGGGTTAGTGTTAGGGTTCACATGATCTTCTTATCCATGTTTATCATTTTATCATTAGACCAACTTGCTCGGAGGCCTTACTGAGGTCATCAAGCATCGCACTCAAATCCTCCATGGTGTCAGCCGAAACTACTATATCATTAGCAAACCGTGTTGTACTTGTCGTTTATGTTAGTGCATAGCCTTCTGCAGTAAAAAGTCTTAAAAACATCTTCCAGTGCAGTGGAGAACAGTTTAAGAGAAATAACATGCTTGAGCAAAATAGCATGAAATAGCATGCATGAGGAGTTGCCTGACTACTCGCAGCAACGGAATAGGTTTCGAGTTCTGGCCCTGAAGCTCGTACAAACACTTCAGCATTTCGATATAGCAGTAGTCCACTTGGCGTCGCTGGAGAGATTGTAGTACAGCCCAGTTTTCGATAAAATCGAAAGCTTTCTTGAAGTCCATATATATCGTGTATCCATATATTTTCATATATCGTGGCTAATGTATTCCTTAATTTAAAAAGTGATATAAAACTATGAAAATATCTGCTCTCAAGAAGTTTGGGATAAATTTGTAAACCGAGGGAGCGCGTGGACGCGTCGTGGCAATTATGAGAACAGGGGTTTAGAAAAATATAACTCATAAACAAATAATCACAGGGCTCTGTTTTTAGATGTTACATATAGGCATGGACGTCAACTATCTCACAAAAAATCAACGATTAATTATTATTTCATTGACGTGAGACCCGGAGAATTTGGCCCGGACACGCAAAATTTAGCTCTGTGAGAATGGCCGATAAAAGATGATGCAAAGCGCTTGGTTCGAATTAAAGTTATTTTGACCAGTTTCGAAGAGTTTTTCACAGTTTAAGCCTGCCTCACCTCTTTGACTCAAGTAATTTTCTGTTATTTATGCCATTGTTTTTAAGACACTGGCGGGTTTCTTCTTGTCAGATGTCATACTTTTGCGCTAACTATAGGTACATCTTAGACACTTCGAATAAAACTCGTTGTTTTTAATAATCACCTTAAACATTGCAGCTAGTAACGGCCCCAAGACAGTGATATGTCTAATAATATTGATGATGTCCATTCGGTGCCAGCTGCTCCACATATCCAGGAGGGCCACGATGGTGACCGGCATTATTGAAACAAGTGCCAGAACTGCGAAAAGGTAAATGTATTCTTATTTATGTGTATTATTAGGACCATTGATGCTTATGTCTAATACAAAGTGTCCCACAAAACTGTTTATACAGTTTGACTGTGGGATCAGACAGCCTCTGATCTAATTAACCCACTCCCGACCCGTGGTACAACTGCGATGTCCAACTGGTTGTACTACGGGGAAGTAAAGTTACCCTTAGTTCAACTCTTTTTTTAAATATTTATGATTATGACCCGTGGTACAACGGTGAAATCATGTCCAACTGGTTGGACCACGGGGATAAGATGATCGCGTAAAACAAATGAACGTCTAATCTACAATAAAGAAAGTTACGTTATAAAGTTGACAAATATTTATGAAGACCTCTACGAAACCTTCTTCGTGAGTACATATCTAATCTAATCATTGAATCCCCATTACAATTTATATGTCCAGTAACGGCCAATAATATATTACTTCGCGCCTTGTGCGGTGTTTTGGATAATTTTGCTACAATTTAAACTTACAATGTACCTTCATTAGTAGAAATAGTCAAATGTTATAAATTCATTAGACAGTTATAAAATATCTAAAACGGTATACACAATAGTCGAGGATCATTAAATTTACAACCAAAAACCCCACGATAAATAATATGTTTACAACTTTTATTGATTTCCAAAATTAAGGATTTTTTTGCGGATAAAATCGTAATTTGCTGAATTAAATGCCAATTCTCAATCAAAAAGGTTTTTTTTTAAAAAGAATTTAATCTTATTAAGTATGGCTGGGATTTCATCAAAAACTAAGTATCTTTGATAATTGTTGCAATGATATATATACAAGTGTTGAATGTGATATATTACTGGCCGATACTGCAGTTAAACCCAAAATATGCTGACATTACTGTTTTTTACCAAATGGAGATGTTCCTCCCTCGACTAAATACAATGGAACGGTATAACCATAATGGGTTGGGTTTGTTCCCAATTCTAGATTTCCAATACAGATTCGCTTCTCTACAGATTCCCAATTCTGCAGATTTCCAATTCTACAGATTCCGAATTCTTCAGGTTCCGAATTCTTCAGATTCCCAATTCTACAGACTCTGAATTCTGCAGATTTCCAATTCTAAAGATTTCCAATTCTGCAGATTTCCAATTCCACAGATTCCCAATTCTGCAGACTTCCAATTCTACAGATTCCGATTGACGGAGTCCCGCTCAGCGGGGCTCCTATTTCTGCGCAGTTTGACCTTCGGGCATCGGGCATCTGAAGATACCTAACGAACCTAACCTACCTAAACCTGGGGCCATTGTTGATCACCTATAGTAGGACTTTTTAGAATTACAAATCTGTATAATTGGGAATTAAACATGAGAATCTGTAGACGTGTGCCTTAACCAATATGTACCGATTTTAAATGCACAAGAACCTCTACCATGTAGAAGAACGCACTCAAAATCAAGATATACCTAGAGTCTGACTAGTGAGTCGAGTCACAAACATAAATTTATTTTTATTCATCATAAGGCAACAATTTTAATTATGGAATAAGCTGTCAATTATAAGTAGGTACCTATCATTACGCTATGTACTTTGTATCATTACGCTATGTATTTGTTAGTAGCGTAAGCTTTTTAACCGACTTCAAGATTTCAAAAGAGGAGGTTATCAATTCGGTTGTTTTTTTTTTTTTTTTATTGTTTGTTACTCCATAACTCCGTTTATTCCTTAACAGATTTGGAAAAATCTTTTTTTGATTGTAAGTATATATATCCAAATTGGTCCCGTTTTTGTCAAAACGCAGTTCTGATGATAGGATCCATGAGGAATTGAAGGAACTCCTCAAATCTTTAAGGCAAACATATAGTACTTTTTGTGTTCTTATCAACAAGTCAAGCATTTTCATCCAAAAATGTGACATTGGATGAAGTGGAACGGCTGATGATGATCAGAACGGAACTCTTCAACGACGCGTAGTCCACGTTTGGCGATTTGTTCTCTTCGTTTTGTTTGACAAGCAAGCAAGGTTTTCCATGATTCCATGAGGAATTGAGGGTACTTAGTCTTCTACCATTATAAACATACTTATAGCCATTTTTATTTCGTTGTATGGAATCTAAGAGTGCACCATCTAAGTATAATGATCTTTCACCGGCCATTGAAGTCGGTTTTTTTTTCTTAAAAATTATTTGTGACACGACTCGGTGGTCAGTCTCTATTATGCTAGAAACGGGTGGTATGATGTCCCTACGCTTGCAGCTGCTCCATATCTCCAAAAGGGCCACGATGGTGACCTGTTATTGAAACCAGTACCAAAACTGTGGAGGAGTAAGAGTATATGGCTACTTAATCATTAGATCCTGGGCACAATTCAAAGCTTTAAAACCTAGAAAGTAATGTACTTAGGTAAGGTGCTGCTACTCTTACCAAGTTTTTTTTTCAAACCACATCGGTGGCATACAAGCACACGGCCCGCCTGATGGTAAGCGGTCACCGCAGCCTATGGACGCCAGCAACTCCAGGGGTGGCACATGCACGTTGCCAACCCTTTCTTGAGGAACCTCATACTGTAGTCCCTTGGGAAAACCCAGCGAGCTCATTCCACAACCGGAGCGTCCGAGAGAGGAAATTCTTCTGAAACCGTACCGTTCGCGACCATTTAGGTTCTAAGGTGTGAAGAAGAAGAAAGAAGAAGAAGAAAAATATTTAGTCGTGACCAAAAATAATTAATATATATATAATAAAAAATAAAATAAAAAACGTATTTCGTCACGAAAAGGTGTGAGGATGAATGCCCTGCGGCGAGCGGTACGATGGTAGAAAGCGGCCGTGAGCATCATGTCGAAAAGTCCAGTATCGATGGTCTTACTCAAATAAATACAACGGACCGCTATAACAAGACAACGATTATAGTAATACATGTTGTACAAACCCAACACTGCCACACAAGCCACTGTAGCAGAGCATTGAATTGACGCACGTGACTTTCAATCGGGTCGTGGGTTCGAACCCCGGCTCGCAACAATGAGTTTTTCAAAAAATAATTACTGAAAATCATTTCATATTTAACAGTGACTTTCCGGTGAAGGAAAACATCGCGAGGATAGCCGTCTAATCCCATTAAGGTCTAGACTTTCCTCTGGGTTGGAAGGTCAGATGGCACTCGCTTTCGTAAAACTAGTGCCTACGTCACATCCTTGGGACGAAGTGCCAAAGCGGCCCGGGCTGCTTTAGAGTACACTCAGCATCAAAAGGCGCGCATATGAAGGCGTCAAAAGCTCTTATTCCTTTGTAATAAAGACTTTTGAACTTTTCAAATGTTTAGCTACTCTTGATGCTGACTGTACAAAAACGCTAGGAAGATGAGGATGATAGTGATAGCTTACGAAACCCAACAACCCTGCACATTGCGGTCTCCGGCTTGGGATACAACAGCCCCACGATCATGGTGAACGTGATGATCTTGTACGTTTCCCGAAACGGCTTGAACTCCAGGTCTCCTCGCGACCCTACAACTGGCAATAACTGTTATATAATATCCGGCAAGTAAGTACAATAAAATTATTATTGAATGGATGACACTTTATTGCACATCGAAAAAAAAATACAAAAGAAGTAAACTTATCTTTTCATGTTTCTTATTTTATTTTCATTTTATTTTATCATGTTATTTTATTTTATTATTTTATTTTGACAGTTGCATTAATCTTCAACTGTAATGTAATGTTCAATAATGGGCTTTTTGTTGCCTGAAGCAAATAAATAAATAAATAAGGGATCTCTTCCAGCTAACCTTCTATAAAATGAGAAACATAAGTATAACACACGAAAGCGACTGACAAACTAATTATGCACAAACACGGTTACTTTCAAAAAGCAAAGTGAAATTTTGAATACAGGTTAAATCAATAAACGTGTATATGAAAGGATGTACAACAAATATATTCACTATCACTATAAAAACATGTTAACATAAATTACAGATATACAGGGTGTAACATTTAGATCGGTCACTATGGGAAAGTCTGAAACTGTACGACATACCTACTAAGATCTGTTCTTAGGAACCATGTCATCGAATTCAAATTCAAATTCAAATTGTTTATTGCATAAATCACATTACATATAATAATTAGATGGAACAATAAATAGGTATACATGTGACGCCCTGCAAGGGCACAGCAACATACTTAAAACTAACAAACATGCTTAAGATTTAACGTCTTTGGAAGTAAGGGAGAGAGTTATCAAAATATTACTCGTGTAATCAAAATATCGATTTTAGTAACGAGGAAAACTGCAGATGCAAAATGCAATAGTAAGATCGTTACCTAAGCGGGTTGAATGTTGATAAAAATGGTAGTCATTTAAAACACTTACTAAAATAAATTAAAGAATATTAAAACGATGCATTTTGTTAATTCTAGAGATCATGCTAGACTTGTCAATCTTAGTAACATTTACTGCTTAAGACCTACACAATCGATATCTAAATAGATATACCTAGTGTTAATTTTATTTTTCGAAACGTCCGGGTTCGATTCCCGAGCTGAGTACCTACATTTTTTTAAATGTATGAATGCAGTTTCCCTTGTTACTAAAATTTATGACATGGTTCCTAAGAACAGATATTCGTATGTCATATAGTTTCAGACTTTCCCATACTGACCGATCGAATGTTACGCCCTGCTGTATAACTACATAGGTATTTTACATAAATATAATCAGAATAAACAGCAAATAATATAATTAAATATGATTAAATACTTAAATATTGTTATTCAGATCGCTTGTGACCCAGCGGCGCCCGGGTACCGCGTGCGGTATGCGAGGTTAAGCTATGTCGGGCGAGGTCAGTCCTTGGATGGGTGACCGTTTTGAGTGGTTACTAACTGAGCGCTCCCGTGCTTTGGAAAGCAAGTTAAGCCGTTGATCCCGATTGCTGTCTGATAGCAGTCGTTAAGCCAAGTTAAGTAGATGCCTCCGGGCGGCTTGAGAACTTTTAACAGTCAAGTTGCCCACTCACTTGACAAGCCTAATCCCAATAAGGTCTGGTTTCCCCCTCGGGTTGGAAGGTCAGATGGCAGTCGCTTCCGTAAAAACTAGTGCCTACGCCAATTCTTGGGATTAGGTAGCGGACCCCAGGCATCCTTCAGGATGCAACTGTAGGTACTGGGAATAACGCTAGGAGGAGGAATGATGACTTAAATATTGTTATCCACAATCTGAATTCCACAAGCGACAACTATTTATTGCTCACCTCAATAAAAGAACACAGTACAGTACATAATCATTAAAAAATCTTGGTAAAAAACCGAAATCGAGGTTTCCTTCTCGACTGTTTCCTCCACCGAAGTCAATCGTAATAAAATATTAGAAACCAAATTGGTGGGATGAAAATGTTCAGTGTCGGACTGTTTTTTGTATTTTGTAGTACTTATTGTTGACGTATTTGTATTTTTTAAATAACTAGGATTATAATTGCGGCTTTTGTTAACCAGGGAATGTATAGATGAATTCCCCAAAAAAAAAACAGTATTTTTAGTTCTATTCGCGTTTTTTCCCATTTTCTTTATTCTCTATACATTATTTCTACCAACAGATAATTTCGTCACACGCATTTTTTTCTAGATGAACGCGAATGAAAAACGCGAATGGTACTAAAAATACTAGAAAATTTTTTTTTTGGGGAATTCATCTATACATTCTAATCGGGCACTAATAAAAATAAGAATATAAAAATAGCAGACAGACACAGTCATATTGATGATGTTGACATTTGAAAGCAAAATTTATTTAATGTCTAAAAACCAAGGACCTTTTTTAACAAATAACAAACATGTAAGAACATACTTTTCGCCATGTCTTTTACAACTTCGTGGTTCCACTTTTAAAATCCGTTCAGTTCGGTGATAAAATATAGGCACTGCAATATCTTCATAGTTAACCTACCTAGGAAGTGCAATGCATTAAATATATCTGACAGCTTAATAGGCTTTCAGATAGGTACTGTCTCTGTAATAAACTCGGTACTCACATAACGACGACAACGTACACTTGAGTCCGAAACATTGAATAGCTTATGTGGTAAAAATACTTAACTAAGTGAAGATGACAAACAAGCGGGAGGGGGGCTAAAGTCAGATTTTATTATGGACTCGGATGCATTTGGAGGGGGCTTGAGCTGAGCTCCTTAGCTGCTGCTGTCTGCTTACCTATAGACATACGTCTATAGGCTACGGCATATAAATATCTTCATAACAGTACATTACTACAGAGGCCGGGACGAAAGGGGTTGCCGGCCGAAGACATATAGATCTAAGGATAGGTCTAAGGCGGGCCAAACGCATATTTCCCGCCAAGGTATGTATAGTGCTTTTCTAAAACATGCAATGAAATAAACAACAAAAAAAATCAAAGTTTTATTTTTAATACGCATAGTGGCAGAATGTCATAATGCCTGTGCCACAAATTTATGTGGAATGGAAATTTAAAAGAGGTCTTTGCCAGCCTATGCTTGCAAGATTTGTATGAAATTCCATTAACGACCTCTTGTCCTAGCCGCACCTGAAACGTCATACTTCGCAGCCTATTATAAGGAACATAACATCAATATTTCATTGCATGTTTGAGAAAAAGCATATAAATATCTGTCGTTGATTGTACCTTTGCATATGTAATTTTATGCCCTGATGACACGGCGCTCAAAAGATTTAATTTGTAGTTAGAAAAAGGGTTGATAAAGGACTTGTCAATCTTAAGTTATACATTTATACGTGAATTTGTCAGGTGTTGAAAATTGTTAGGTAACGTTTAGCGGCCGCGATTCCATAAGTCGTCAAAGAAGACGACATCCCTAGGATATCGCTGTTGTTTCAAAGTGCTGAGACCTGAGGAGGTCATGTAATGGAATTGGGCCACAGTTACCATATTGGTACTATTCGAATGGTTGTAATTCCAGCACGAGACATGGCTTAGGCCAGGGTACCGACATGTATTTAGGTTCCCTTATTTTAGGGTTCCGTCCTAAAATTGTAAAAAGCCTTAGCCGCTCTGTCTGTCTGTCGGACTTATCGCTAAATATCTCACGAACTACTTGCTTATGCTATCAATTTGAAATTTGGAATAGTTATAAAAAGGCTAGCCCAGATGCATTAAACATGTTTTATAAATATTTTTATTATTTTTCTGTGCAAAATGACCGATACCTACAAGGACGAGCAAAAGTTACTAGTTGCACATTCTGAAACAGTTTTGTCTTTTTTAACCGACTTCAAAATTTCAAAAGAGGAGGTTATCAATTCGGTTGTATGTTTTTTTTTAATGTTTGTTAGTCCATAACTCCGTCATTTCTTAACCGATTTGGAAAATTCTTTTTTTGATTGTAAGTATATATATCCAAGTTGGTCCCGTTTTTGTCAAAACGCAGTTCTGATGATGGGATCCATGAGAAATTGAGGGAACTCCTCAAATCTTCAAGGCAAACATATAGTAATTTTTGTGTTTTTATCAACAAGTCAAGCATTTTCATCGAAAAATGTGACATTGGATGAAGTGGAACTGCTGATGATGATCAGAACAGAACTCTTCAACGACAAAAAGTTCACGTTTGGCGATTTGTCCTCCTAGCTGTGTTTGTTAAGCAAGTTCTATTTTCACGATAAATTTTTGTTATGCTTGATTTCTGATGATGGGATCCATGAGGAATTGAGGGAAATCCTCAAATCTTAAAGGCAAACATATAGTGATTTTTGTGTTTTTATCAACAAATCGAGCATTTTCATACAAAATGTGACATTTGATGAAGTGGAACTGCTGATGATGATCAGAACAGAACTCTTCAACGACGAAAAGTTCACGTTTGGCGATTTGTCCTCCTAGCTGCGTTTAGAAATAGAAATAAACTTTATTGTATAACTGTGTGTGTGTACAAAGGTGAAGACAATCAAATTCAGTATCAACAGTTTGCCCGTCTCGGACGTACAATACAAAAATAACTTATCCTAAATTACAAGTTCGTGCACTCAAATAAAATTATCTTTAATTGGCGAAGAACTCCTTAGTGTCATAAAATACTTTTTCAAGCAGCCAATTTTTGAGGGATGTCTTAAATTTTGTGCCGTCAAGTTCTTTAATATTTATTGGCAGTTTATTGAACACTCGCATTCCCGCAAAAAAAGTACTCTTGTAAGCTAATTTATTATAAGCTCTGGGAATTTCGTAATTATATTTGTACTGGCTGCGTAAGTTGTGTCTAAGAGTTGATTTTTTGGTGAAAAACTCGTTATTTTGCTTTATAAATAGGCAAATTTCCAAAATGTATATACCCGTAAGGGTTAGCAGGCGTTTCACCTTAAATACATTACGAAGAGAATGTCTACTGTGGATACGGAACATGGTGCGCAGACATCTTTTTTGCAGTCTGAATGTAGATAGCACATCTACGGATTATTATTGTTTGTTAAGCAAGTTCTATTTTCTCGATTAATTTTTGTCATGCTCGATTTTTGATGATGGGATCCATGAGGAATTGAGGGAACTCCTCAAATCTTAAAGGCAAACATATAGTGATTTTTGTGTTTTTATCAACAAATCGATCATTATCATACAAAAATGTGACATTTGATGAAGTGGAACTGCTGATGATGATCAGAACAGAACTCTTCAACGACGAAAAGTTCACGTTTGGCGACTTGTCCTTCTAGCTGTGTTTGTTAAGCAAGTTCTATTTTCACGATTGATTTTTGTCATGCTCGAGTTCTGATGATGGGATCCATTAGGAATCGAGGGAACTCCTCAAATGTGAAAGGCACACAAATAGTGATTTTAGTATTTTCATGAACTAATCAAGCATTTTCATTCATAAAAGTGACATTTGATGAAGTGGAACTGCTGGTGATGATCAGAACGGAACTCTTCAACGACGCGTAGTTCACGTTTGGCGATTTGTTCTCTTCGTTTTGTTTGTCAAGCAAGCAAGGTTTTTTCATGATTCCATGAGGAATTGAGGGTACTTAGTCTTCTACCATTATAAACATACATTATAGCCATTTTTATTTTATTGTATATCTATCTAAGAGTGCACCATCTAAGTATAATAATCTTTTACCGGCCTCCCCCATTGAAGTCGGTTTTTTTTTCTTAAAAATTATTTTCGGTGAAGGTTTTTTCAAATGTCGATTTATGAAAGAAAATGTAAAAAATATACCATCCGACTTATCTCCGAAATTTAACAAGAAAAAATAGGAAATGATTACCTACATAAAGTTAATCCATACTTATTACTTTATAAATATTATAAATGCGAAAGTCACCCGTCTGGCCCCGTGTGTCCTGTTACCTCTTCACGCTTAAACCGCTAAACCGATTTAGATGAAATTTGGTACTACAAACTATCTCTGTTTGAGTCCCGGGAAAGGACAGTTTTTATTCCGGAAATCGTTCCATAAAGGGGGGTGAAAAGGGGGCGAGTTGCACGCGGACGGAGTCGCGGGCAAGAGCTAGTATCAATATAAATATTACAAGAAAAATAAACTAGTTATAGGCATTTATCTCGATTATAGGTTTTTTTTAAAACTTGCAGTTAATTATCTTCGCATGAACTTTTGTTTTGTACACTCCTGAGATAATGCTAAAAGTAACTTCTAAAAAAATAATTATTGAAATCGGTTAACGTGATAATTCAAAGAAATATCTTTTTGAAAATCAACATACATACCTACCATTTACGTTATTCAAACTCGAAAATTAGTAACAAAATGTGCCCATAGATGGCGCTGTACTCATGGTGTTCAATTTCTACATCACGCTGTGAAGATTTTTCCTGAATTAAAGGGGTCGGGAAGGGTACACTTTAAAATCTGTCATTACTCTTAGACACCTTGTTGTGTAATCATAACGTATTAAATATATAGGACTTTTAAAAAACAACAATTTCAAAACAAAACATTTATTTAATGACTATTCTATATAAGTACTACTATTTACAAAAACAGTCATAGATATTTTATTTCAATGTCTGAAAGGTGGATTATATATATATGTACGTCGACCAATTTGATTTTTGGACCACTTGGTACTGTGTCCCAGTGACAAAAATATAATATTTTTAGCAGCTCTCATATTGATTTTCACTGTGACAAGGTACGAAGTGGCACAGAAATTGGTTGACCGTACATACTGGCAGACCTTTATAACGTTATAAAAATAAGCGATATTATAACGATATATTTCGTTAGTGTTTAAAATTTCGTTATAATCATAATCGATATTCCTCATAACGATATTTCATATCATAACAAAATGAAAATCATAACCTTATATGATAATGTTATTATAACGTTATAATTTATAATATCGTTTATGATGGTGGCGGTGGCGACAATGACGTGCTCGAGTAGTGACGTAAATGTCACAGCGCACGTAGGAACAAGACTGTGTGCGAGACAGAGATAGCCTATAACGTTATTATAGCGCTTCACAAAATATCGCTATCTATATATTGCTTTTATTTATAACGATATAATGGATACCGCTATAAATGCGCGCCAAATATGGTTTTAGGTAAAGCGTTTTATTGACAAAGTAGCGTTATGAATCATAACGATATGCGAAAATAGCGCCTGCATACTGGCATAGTAAAGTATACAAGTACAATTAAAAGTCCAGAAACACTCGCAACCTATATTCCCGGTACCAAAGTAGGACCTGAGTAATCACTTTTTGGGTAATAATAATAACATTAATAACCAACTTATGGCATTTTATTGCAACCATGAGATCTTCGAGAATACAAGTACGGCTGCCAGTTTGTTTCACTTTTAGCACCACTAGGGGTCACGTGTATGGTAACGGTGGGTACTTACTCCTTACGGACGTGGTGCAACTTCGACCCCCTTGACACGGTTATTACCTACTTATGATACTGGTGTGTCAGTATTATCAACAATACTTAGTACTGAAGCTGTATTGGAGGGGCCATTTACACAAATATTATCACGCGTCAGTATTAGGTTGATGTAGTTGTACTCTGTAATAGTCAAGATTACCTTGTAACAGTTATAAACTATGCCAACATACAGATTTTTTTGGCACAATTGGTACACAACACTTGTTCTTAATTTTTACCCGCTTGAAAAAAACAAAAGGTTTTAAAATTTATTATTTTTTTATAACCGTGTAAAACTCCAATGATAAAATCGGTTAGCTTTACCTATTCTTTGATCCGTGACTTTACAGAACCCTTTAACCGCTACTGCTGGTTAGAAAGATCGTCACGTTTTCGTTGCAGGCTCCTGCAGGCTATAAAACCAAGGTCATTCATCGATCACGTTCCATCTAACTCCCACGACGGACTACCATGAAGGATCGAGTAGTTACACTTTGCAACTCGGCCACGACTGCACGAATTTCCGCGCGCCAAGCATTTTATCTGTACATTGCACGGTCGGTACACGCAACGCACTGCGTTGGGATCTACCACCATATCAGAAAGTCCACTGCTTGACATAGGCCTCCCCCAATTTTATGGCCACGCTTGGCATGCGGATTGGCGATCACGCAGTGTATTAGCAAAACCTCGCTAGTCATGGCCGGGCTTACATTTTACCGTGAACCGAAAACAGGGCGAGCATGTGTCTCTCTCTGTGGCACTTGCGAATTCGAGGGAGAGGGAGTTCGACGTACCAAGTTCGTTTTCGATTCGCGGTTCGTAGCAGGCCGGCAGGGCTATAGCAGCAAAAAATTAGAAACTTAAGTTTAGTTGTTGAGTTTTAGTTGTAAAGAAAACTTCGTAGACAGACTGCATGCATTAACTTTTTACCGGATTATCAACTCTAGGGCCTTTGCCGAAGGTATAAATTGCTTTTATAGAAATGTGACGTTTTGAATGTGAATTTAACTGATCACCTGAGAATGGTACAAGTAGAAAGGCATATGGACCGCCATTTTTCTATTAGTGCACTCGTAACCTATGGCTTACGGAGCTAGAGCAGTGGCGGATACATATGGGGGCGCCCCCCCCCCCTCCATCTCCCCCGCCGCGTGTGGCAGCACTGCGCACGCGGTAATGACACGCGAAGAGAGAGCATACATACCCCGTATGCTCTCCCCCCTTGAGTTTTTTATGTATTGGCTAGATGCTGGCCAAGAGCAATCCCATTTATAAAAAAAAAAAAAAAAAAAATTAACTGAAACTTCATGAGGCGGGTACCCCTAGCTATCTGTCGTCACTACTATTAATTAATAATCTAAATACATGTAACTTTATTTTTGCAATGATGGTGAGACATTTTTTCCTAAAACATTCTCTTTATATTTCAGCTTCTCTACATTCGTCGGGTCCTTGAGCAGTTGTTCTTCTTCGAGCCTTTCTAGTCTCTGGTCCACTATCGCTTCTGTAATTAAAAATTGTCTATGTCACTTAGCTATTGGCAGCAGTGGTTTGGGCCAGTAATTGAATTTCACCTCAGTGGCCTGAACCCACTGGGTGAAATTCTAATTGAATGTAAGATTTGTTCCAGAAGGACTCAAGATGCTTTTATTGTGACTTGAGACCTTAGCTTAATATAACATAGCATGGTTATTCACAACTGTAAAGTACGTCTTTGAAATAAGACAAAGATAAAATGCTGATAATTCTTATTTCTACATAAATAAAGACAGTGAGAACATGAGTGAGTAAATCAACCTGTAATTTTCTTAAACTTTATTGTCACATAAAAATAGAATAATAATAACACTTTATTTTAGATCATTGATCCATACAATATAATATAATACAATGATTTTTATTCATAAAAGATTTTTTTTTCACATCATTAACTTAACCGCTTCATACAAATGAAAATAAATAATTGTATGGCATTTATTTTTCGAACAGTGAGATCTTTGAGAAGACAAGTACGGTTGCCAGTTTGTTGCACTTTTGATGCAATGAAAATTCTAATTTGACTTTAAAATTCACAAACAAAAAATACTATAAAGCGAACATAAGCATAAAAGATATTTTTCAGTTCTTGAAAACCTTATTACTATATTTTTTAAACCTACTTATTTTGGAAAATAAAAACTTTTAACTATGATTTAGTCTCCCTGATACACCCATTCTTCGACAGCTTGCTTCCAACTAACAAGCTCCTTCTCAGAAAACCAGAGACTAATATCTCTTTCTGCAGATTCTACACTGTCCGATCCGTATATAATGTTGCATTCATCGATGCAGAGGTCACCACGAATTGTGCCTGGCTGAGAATCAGTCCCAAGCACGATTTGTAAAATCTTCACAGCATTCAGACCTTCCCATACCGTTGGCACAACCACCTGACTTGGAGTATGTAGTTGAGAAGACTCATAATTCTTTCGTAGTAATTCTTCAGAGTGTACAAGTTTAAGGGCTACCAATTTCAAGCCCTTTCTCTCAAACCGCTCAATAACTGTGCCAACAATTCCTTGTTGTACTCCGTCAGGTTGGACCATGATAAATGCTCGTTCACGAGGTCCCACTAAGTGTTCTAATAATAAAAATATGCACCTGTCAGATTCTACATTATTAAGACAAGTTTTGGAAAGAAATCTTGCAAGTAGATTCTCATCCTCTTCCGATCTCAAAGAACACCGTCCACTTTCAAATACAAAAAAAAAACAGTAAATTAATGGGTTAACAGATATAGTAAAAATAAACATGTTTTGAGTAAAAACTTTTACTTATATTTGATTAAGTAATTTAATACATGCTATTCCCGTGTCATTATTCTTTCAAAAATAAAAAATATATATTTTAACAGGTAATAAAATGTAATACAATTTAAACTAGAACCCTTCCTCTCTCCCTCCCTTTAGAACTTGTACTTTATACATATACATAATCTCGTACTTATATCCAAACAAGAATTTGGTAGTTTATTTCTGATAAGAAGAATTTGACTAAAACTAGCAACATCATAATAAAGAAAAATACTTACTGTTATAAGGGGTGTATCTATCAGAGAAGTATCCTTCTACATGATAGCCTATTACACCTATCACAGCAGCAAAAGGGAGCGTCAGGTACGGTGCTCTGCTTCTAAGAAATTGCAGCAGTATGGGCCACATCTGAAACAATATTGATTTCATGTAATTAGGACGTCTATTTATTTACTGTTGACACTACAATATTAAACAACTTAAATTAATCTTAAAAAATTGGTCCCTTTGGCATCGTGCCAAGGATGCTGGCAGCATTTCCTCTCTGTGTTGCAATGCTAATGATGCTAATTTCATGTCTGATACATTTGTGAGCATACCTCCAGCTGTTGACTCACAGTGCACTTAACCGCGAAGATGAAGATACTAACAACAACCTTACTTGGTCTAAGATTTTATTTTGTTTATGAGCACTTATTTTACGATTATTGTTGATGTAAAGAAATTAGTCAGGTTATAAAATAAAGCGAATGGTCAAGTAAAAAAAATAATATTTCCATGTTTACATTATATTCTATAGAAGTAAGAACGATAGGTTTCACCATGGCATTAGACGAGTCACTTGAGAAATATAAATAATATGATTACTCATACAGAATTATATTAATCTGTGAAACACTGATAATGTTTACTTTCGTTGTATACTCATAGCAATATGCTTGAAATCAAGATTACTTACTGTGGTCTCGTGGTCTAAGATGTTACGTGAATAATAGATAAATATCTGTTTCTGCTGCAAATAGTGCAAATCAAACTTTGTATTGCATTAAATAAAAATCGGCATAACCTTCAAAGTTTCAGATTGATTGACAGATTTAAGGCGTTTTTTGTGAGCAGCCCGGCTAGTATGATAGCTTATATGTCGGACATATTGCATTCGTCCCTCTCGCACTTACATACTTGACAGTACGGGATGAATGCTATATGTCCGACATATAAGCGATCATACTAGCCCCTCAGGAGTATTATATTCTCTTTGTTTGTGAGTTAAAAAACTTCAATGTGGCAGTAATAAAAAATAAAAGGCTAGCACGATTAAAGCACGTCCAAGACAATCCAATCATAAAGCGTGTCACACACTGGAGCGGCCTGCGGACGTGGTCAATAGTAAATTTGACAGCATATGACAAATTTTAATTTATTTCCACTATATTAGTGGTAGCGTATTATGTCAACAAGTTTTTGCTAATATTTAACAAGTAACCAGTTCAACTGTGCATAGAAACGTACTCGCGCACCCGAAATGACGGGTAAGTTCTGGACAAATTAAGTGCTGGTTTTAGCTTTACAAATCAATTAGTTCTCCTTGTGTTCGCTGTACTATTACTTAGGGCTCTGTTAGTTGCATGTCTAGCGGATTATGTATGTATTTAGCGCTGTACTAGCTGCACGCCGTCTTGAAATGTTCCGTTAGAAGATGGCGTCGCATATATTTTAAATGACGGTATTCCGTTACATGCTAGTTTTTTACATTACGGAGTTCGGCATGTGATTTATATGTTCCTTAAAGCAGCAAATGTTAAATATTTAGATTATTAACAACGCCGCAACGCTAAAAAGACATTTTACTTATTTCCTCCCATTCTGTACCTCCGTTCTGATCGGTAGCACCTTCACCAACTACCTACTGGTTCTCCCTTGCTTTTATTGCTAAACCTGGTGCTCACCGTCGACGGCAAGGTTATCAAGGAGGTTCCCATTGTAATGCGGGTCGTACATTCGCAGGGTGCTACGTTTAATTTAAGAAGACGCGCACGCAGCTGCTCGTTCCCCTGCCGACTATGGGAAGTTGGGGCTACTACTGTCACCACTACAGTACCAGCCGGCCGGCAAAGTACACCCAGACGACCTCGGGCCCCCAGTGACCCTCTCTTCACCGCGCAGACCAGCAGCGAAAAGCCAGGGCAGTACCAATCTGCGGAAGTGGTCTCAGACGGGCCTTTCTATCCACGACCTTTATATTTAATTTTGATAAATTGTGTTAATACTCGGTGGGCATTTCAAATTACAACCCCCAGTGTTACAACTATTGACCGCGCGGCCTAGGCCGCGCCAGAGGGCCTACTCCGAACTTCGAAAATCGAACTTCGTATCGTGCCGTCCCTGTCCGTCATATAGTGTATAACACGAGAGTAAAAGGGACGGCACGATACGAAGTTCGAAGTTCGGAGTAGGCCCTCAGTTTGTGACAGGCTTAAAGCGTGGCACACACAGCACTTGTACACTATGACAATCCTAACAATCATTCAGACACACGCGGCCTTAATTCTCATACTTACAACTGCCCGGCTGGTATGATAGCTTATACCGTCACGTTTTATGTGACGTTTCAGTACGTTTTAGCCATATAACGTGACGGTATAAGATATCATACTAGCCGGGCTGGCCGCCGCCGCAGGCCGCTCCAGTCTGTGACACGCTTAAGACGTTCTGCGCGATGGACTGTACGAGCAGATGAGCAACACGAAGCAGACGCAAAAGCACTTGAATTTTTTTTGATAAATAATATACATTTCCGAACGATAGTCATATGCTACTGTCACTGTCACTAGTGTCTGCTGTCACTGTCAAACCATTGTCAAACAACAAGTATCTTCTTAGTAGTCTGTGTCAAACAACAAAAACAACCTCGAAACAAATGATTTTGTAGCGCGTAAAACGTACAAAACCATGTTATAACTGTTTATTTAAACTAATAATTAGCCAATAATTTTATCAAAATGTCTCCCCCGCAACTACTCAGCGTTGCAGCCCGGCATTGCCTATTAAATAGCATAAAATACGACTGTCAATATTTACGTAACACAACCAATGTTTTACTGAGATTTAAAACTACAAGTGCCGCTAAAAAGAAGACTGCGAGCTCAGTTTATCGCACTATGAACATATTTGATAGGAAAACAAAGTGTCTGCAAAGAGAAAGGTCTGCGCAGAGAGAAGACTACCATTTAGCGGAGTACATAAAGGAAGAAGTTGGTTGGCGGACGGCAGACAGGATATTGGATATCAAGAGGGTTTTTAAAAATGCAGTGGAACTTGGTAAGTTGTGTACGATTTATAAATTTAACATTAAAGAAACTATATACAAGAATACTTAACCAAAATAATATAAATAATATTAAAACTAACAAATCTAAAATGAAATGTTAAGAATGTATAGAAATAAACTTTCCAAAAGACTGGTCGACTTCACCGGTGACCGAAGAGCTGGCAGCTTTCTCGCACAACGCATTAGCATCGCAATACAGAGGGGAAATGCTGTCAGCATCCTTGGCACCACGCCAAAGGGGCCAAATTTCTTAGATTAATTTTAATTTTATTTAGTTTATATTTGTTTTATTCCTTATTCTTTATTAAAAAAATAAACATGCTTGAAACACAATTTTACTTGATCAAAATTTTTTTTATGCTTTGTATAATAAGTAATACTTACTTCAAAGAAATCTACTGTATTCATAACAGAATATATCAGGCTACTTCAAAATGCATACCCAGTAGTGGCAGAGGGTGAGAATTTTTGCTGAGGAACCTGGAGCAAAATTAAGTTTCTATCAATAACATATTTTTTTGTATTGTAGTGGAATGAAAAGGTTCATCACCTTTCAACTATATTTTAATGCTGTTAAGGTCAAAAAGTGGCAACCTTTTTCATTCTATGACTATACAAACTCTTATTACAGACTGTACTTTTTTCAACTACGCATTAAGAGGATTCTAATGAACCCAAATATCTCGATCTCGGGATTTATCTTGTTTGATTGAGGAGTTGCTTCTGCCACCTGCCATCTCTATAATCAGACCAGTTGTATAATGTTGCATTTTCATCTGATGTAAATAAATGCTACTTAACTGATTTTACAGACCTCTCATGTGTACTGATTGCATTCTAGGAGCCGGCCGTGGCTATGTCGCTCGGCACCTACTACCTGACTCTGTAGAAAAGGTCACACTCTGTGACACTTCACAAACACACCTCGACAAGGCTATTATCGGTGATGGAGTCCAGTTTGAAAAGAAAGTTATGGATGAGGAGAATATTGATGTGAGCCACCAACAACAGGTTTTTTTGGTATTGTACAGTTATTGTAATAAGAAAGAGATGGGAACATGAAGTTAGAGAAATGTCTGGACCAATGTGGAGAAGGAAAGCCATTGACATAAAATAATTAAAAATTATTGCGGGGGGGCAAAAGGCCTCCCCTTTGCAAAAGGCAGACTGACACTAAACAAAAACAACATTTCGGATGCCAGGAACAAAACTTAGAATAAGTTATTATCAATAAGGTTTCTTTTGTAAAAGAGAGTAAGTAATAAAGGTTTTATTTATTTATTTATGACTAAAAGCTGTAACTATGGTTAATCATAATATTGGTAAAACCTAAGATTTACTGACTGCTAATGGTTAAAACTGAAAATCTTTTACCATTAGCGGTTGGTTAATCTTATGTTTTACCAGTAAATGCTAAAATTAACCATAGTTCGGGCTTTTACAGCAACATATACAAAACATAGAATAAACATATGGAGAACCTGCTAACTACCTATAAACCTAATGTATCACAGCCTAAACTGAATCATAAATACTTAATACTGGTGTCATCCACATATCTTAGTTCTTATCTCCCCACTGAAAACTTTGACATATTATAGATTTTAATAAATATGTTGAGAGGTATATCATAAGTTGGTGCATCCATAAATGAGAAAGAAAATACTAATTTCTTCAAGCAATAAATATTTTGCTTGATAATGATAACTGACCTCTAATGGTGTGGATTTGAAAACCGCGGACATCTTCGTTCTATCTATATTAACTTCCTTTTTTTTTGCAGTTTCTAGAAAACAGTGTGGACCTGGTAGTATCCTCTCTGTGCTTGCACTGGGTCAATGACCTCCCCGGCTGTTTTGACAGAATCATGAATGTTTTGAAACCTGATGGTGTAAGTAATGAAAAAAATAATCTTGTTACTTATATTGGTCTTCATAAAATGTAAATACATATGAAAAAACTTTCCTTGTTGGAAAGGATATACCTAATAAAATAATTTTAAGTAGAACGTCTTGTATAATTAATATTAAAAACATACTAATCATTTTTGTGTTTAAGTCGATAGTGATTTTTTATTAATGGAGAAACTATGAAATGTTTCATTTTTTCCAGGCATTTATAGCATCTCTGTTCGGCGGGGACACACTGATGGAACTGCGGCAGGCCCTTCAACTGGCGGATACTGAGAGACTGGGGGGCATGGCCCCTCATATCTCTCCTTTCGTGCGAGTGCGGGATATAGGAGGATTGCTGAATGCGTGAGTATCGCCATCTATTGGTCTGATACTTGTTTCTTCAACTGGGTGATACTGAGAGACTGGGGGGGGGGGGGGGGTGTTAACTGCGCCATCTAACAACTGCTGGCGCTAATTATAAAACTCTGTTTACATTTCTAGTAATCAACAGAGGGCTCTGATATAAACTTCTATTCCAAATCAATTCTATTGGCTATGTGCACGTCAGAAACGTCAAACGTCATGGGTCCCAGGACAATATCAAACTCAGAGATGTCAAATAATGACACATGAATATTTTATTTATTTAAGCAAGCGAGAAAGACCGCTTGCTGGAAATTTTACTGAAATAAAAAAGAAAAAAAAACAAATGAAACGAATTGTACTCAACCAATAGGAAACGTTAAAGTAAATTTAACAGATGTCCCCGGCAGCTACACATTTCCGCCATAGTGTGCGCTGCGATCGCCTAGCTTACCCCCGCCACCTACTTCGCACATAGGCAATACTGCACATAAAACAGCTTTGGCGACCGTGACGTCACTGAACGTGGACACTATCACAGTGTGGTATCCGAGCGCGTGGCACATGATGCACGACCTGTGCGTACACTAAGCGAGGCGAACGCAGCGTTTAGCTACAATATGTATATTACGTAGACTACTTATTTTATAACGTGTTTAACATTATACCCGCTAACGTACAGATCTAAAAATAATGCTCCAATATTCTTTGTAGATATCACCAGTTAAATAACTGCTAGCGCCATCTAGCAACTTCTGACGATAACTATACAATTCAGCTTACATTTTTAGTAGTCAATAGAGGGCGCTGTGATCGACTTCTATTACAAAAACAGTTCTATATATGCCTTTGTATGTTTAATTTATAAAAAACGTTACATCAGTATTTTTGTGTTTAAGTGGATAATGTTTATGGACCCGGGTATTGTCCTAAAACTACGACCAAGACAATGCCGTGGGATGGGCAGCAGCATCCCTGGAGTGCGGTGGAGATACTGCGATCGCCAATCCGCATGCCAAGTGTGGCGATTATGGCATTAACCCCCTATGAAATTGGGGGAGGCCTATGTCCAGCAGTGGACGGCCTTGGGCTCATAGTCATACTCATACTCATTTATTCGTAAAGCCAATTTACATGTCAATATTAAATTCAATTTGATTAATTATTAAGTAATAAAATTTAAAAAAAAAAATAATAATAAAGAAATAATAATAATAATAAAAGTCAGTGAAAAAAAATCATAACACAATAGTATCATCATAAATACTATATTTCTAATACCATTGACATAAGATATAGAAATAGACACACAATGCCGAACATAAATAACTAAAAATGTGGCGCAAGATGACACTGCCAGTTACATTCCAATAGCTGATAATAACGCTTCTTTATAGTCCGAGTCAAGATAAAAACTTCATACAAAAAAGAACTTACAGACATTAGCGTCAAGTGTCAAATTTGCAAACATAAGAACCAACATGGTAAAAACTTTTTAGTAAAATGCCACTGTCGTATACTGGCTACCAATGTTTACTTTATAAATGTCAAAAGTGAACAGTGAAAGTATCTAATGGAGTCGCTTTGGTTATTTAAATTATTTTTATATTAATAATATATTTGAACAAAAAAAATATGAATAAAACATTCCATTACAACATTCACACACATTCTGTGATTGTTATTTTTCTGTGTTAGAGATTAAGATGTTTACCTTCATGAAACTCTTGAGCAAGACTATAGGTAGTTATTTTAAAAGTACTGACTTCTGCCATTGGAGTATCATTTGTAGTTTTACAACTTTTGTGCAAGTCATCGTCATCTATCTCTGACATCTATAAAACAAAGATACCAACTATGAACTTGAAAGATAAATTATTAAAATATATTAAAGTTAAATTGATTTTTATTACATCAATTCATATAACTATACGAAAATGTTTTCCTCTGCATGATTATTCACGCTAAAATTATATGTTAAAACAGAATTTGAATAATGTAGTTTGAGTCGGGAACGTACGGACTTACGTTCAAGACAGGTTTAGCAGTTGTAGTTAGTCGATTTAAGCCTTTATTGGTCCTGTATATGTCGGAAATAGGCCGAACACACAACACTCGTGTGGCTTGGTTTATAGAGTGCGTCACGTTTATTTTGCGCTAAAATAGCGGTCCATTCTGGACGTCGCTGAGGATGTTGTGGAAATCTTGAATTATGCCACATAAATAACACAAATTTATTCCTTATAAATTTAATTAAAAAAAATATTGACCTAATAGCGACTCCTTACATTTTGTTTCTTGATAACCTTTCATTTGAACTAACAAAATTATTTACTCAAAACCATGAAATTACCAGGACTTTACATAAATTTTGTAACGTTATTAAAATAACTAACCTAAAGAAGTATATTCCGTCTTTTTCCTTGTTTTTTTGTAGCTATTAAAGCAGTTTTTCACAGCAGATTTCGTCATTGTTGGACAACTGTCACTGTCTGCGGTCCAAACACGACTAAACAGGAAAGTACCGCCCGAGTCGTGCGGGCGGTACTTTCACGGGGGCCATTTTTGTGGGCTGATTGTGAATCTAGTTCTATAATAGTACATCAATGTCTAATACAGTGAAATACTAACGTTACGAGTTTTCAAAAATTCATTATACGTAAAGAACGGGCGCTCAACAAGCCAGCGTTTCAGATGACACTTAAAACTGGATAGGCTCGGCGCCTCCGTGATAGACTGGGGTAGTTTATTGTACACGGTAGGTCCCATCACATGCGTGAGTTTCGTTGACCTAGCCATCTTGCGGGTAATGCCAACAAGTTTGTCGGGGTTTCTAGGGTTAAACTTCTGACCCATTCCTTTCGTCTTGAAGGTAGTCAAGTTTTCTCTCACGTAAAGGGCTACCTGCATTATTATTATTGATTAGTGAGAATCCCTAACTTTTTAAATAAGGCCTTTGCCGGTGTGTCAAACGGCACCCGAGCAATACTCCTGACGGCCCGCTTTTGAAGCCGAAAGACTCGTTCACACTGGGTCTCTCATACAGTGGTGGTGAATAGTGACTCATATAGTGGTGGTGAATAGAGGCTGTATGTTTCGTTCAGGAGCGGCTACACACTACAAACTGTTGACGTGCACACGATCACGGTGTGGTATCTTTGCACGTGGCACGTGATGCACGACCTGCGTACACTAAGCGATGCGAACGCAGCGTTTAGCTATAATATATTACGTAGACTACTTATTTTCATAACGTATTACCATTATACACGCTAACAGACTGATCTAAAATTAATGCTCTAATATTCTTTGTTATCTACAACAGTTAAACTACTGCTAGCGCCATATAGCAACTTCTAATGCTAACTATAAAACTCAGCTTACATTTCTAGTCGTCAACAGAGGACGCTGTGATCAACTTTTATTACAAAAACAATTACGAGTATACTTATATACGGCGCATAACACAGTTTTGGCGACCGTGATGAGATGGCGCATAACACAGGTCTGGCGACCGTGACGAGATAACGGAAGAAAAGTACGAAACTACTAATTATATAGGGAGGCAGCAGTGGAGGAGATAAATTATATTCAGATGGCGAATAAATGAAGTTTTAATTAGTATACAAGTTACAATAATTAACTTAATCTAACACGAACGATTTCGTGTGTCCTAAGACCCGATGTTAGGTATCTAAAAGGCGCACGGCGAACGTGTGCTTCCGTTTTATTAAGGCGATCAGAGTGATTGCCCAATATTGATGATGCGCTGCGGCGCGGACAACGTAATGGAGTGACGTAGGCGCATACGTAGCCACGACGTGGTGCTGATGACGTTGCGCGGTGACATATGCTGACGGTATACCGATGACGTAGCCGTGCGGTGGTGCTGTGTGTGAGGTGCGTAGCTAACATACTGCTGGTTAAATATGGTTGCTGTATGTTTTGTTCAGGAGCGGCTACACACTACAAACTGTTGACGTGGACACGATCACAGTGTGGTATCCGAGCGCGTGGCACGTGATGCACGACCTGCGTACACTGGGCGAGGCGAACGCAGCGTTTAATCGCCCGATGCGGTTGAGTCGCGACGTGCAGTTCGCCGCAGCTGCGATTTATGATGAGATGTATGGGAAGGTGAGTGAAGATTTTTAAATACCTCATTGGTAAGTTATCTCGGTCCTAAGTAGCACACGTAGGTTGTATAGCAGTTGAATAATTGATTTCGGTGACGCTCGATGCTGAATAAATAACTTGTATAAGAACCGTATAAACAGCTATTCAGCGACATAAATTATTACGGCTATTTAAATATATAAATTAAAAAAATGCGGGCCTTCTTACATAAATCGAACTATCCCTTAAGTATGCTACTTAAGTACATTGAATACATCCAAGACTCAGTCGGGTAGTCTTGTCCGTAGACCTAACGTGGGGAGGGACCGCGCGGGTTTTTATTACTGAATCCTTAGAATTTCGTTGAATATTTTGATAAAATTGCCTTTTCCTGGTCTCTGCAGTAATCTACTATTAAGACGCTATGTAAACGGTAAATTGTACCGTGTGTTTGCTAAGTAGGTAAATCATAATATCTACAACTATTTTCAATGAAATTTGAGAAGTAAATATATATTCGTCACCACCCGTAAGGCACGATAGCTCACTTGTTAAGGTGAAAGCAGTGCTTGGTATGCAAAGGCCGTGAGCTCGAAACGCTGGTAGCGCAAATATTGAAAATTAGGCTTATTTTTCTCTTCCATAACACTTAGATTCAAGATGATTGCAACACTTCGTCCTGCATTTATGTGGGATTGGTACTTTTTGATAGCTGTGTAAGGTGCTGGCTGCTAGATGATGTGTAAGGAACGTTCGAATCGACTTTGAATTAGTTTGAATAGTTGACAGATGAGGGAGTGTGAAAGTAGAGCTGGAAGCGTGAAGGTGGTTTTATTTAATATTGTATCGTGAATACAAAAGAAGATTCTTATTTGGAAGACGTTTGTTTATTTCCTACGCCGCCCTCTCTACTTAGATAGATAGATAGATAAAAACTTTATTTGCGTATATGACTTGACAATACTTGCGATTAAAAAGAGTGCTTTAACATAGATAAATCTTACAAACTAAAACTATACTAATGTAACATCAATTTAATTTATTATCACGACATAGCCGCGAAAAGGCGCCGATTCAGCATGTGCTGTGACGTGACATTGCTGTCGCAGCGCTGGTATTCTGCCAGCCGAGTGTGCGAACGAGGTTTTCAGATTGAGCGTTACATTTTCGTGCTACATAGTGAAGAGATAAGATAATTGACCAATGCCAAAAAATACATAATTGTTTACTAACTTGAATAGCTAGATTAGATTTACAATAGACATAAGTAACAAATAACGTTACATTTATCTCTAATACAATGAAACCTCATATGAAAAAACGTCGGCCGCGCGCTTGTCGCTATTCTGCAGTTTCAAGCGTGCATATCACAGCATCGGTTTGCCACCGTATGCTTTTTGCCACCGTTATAGTAGAAAAACATTGTTTTCAGGACCTCCCCGAGCACAAATCCCGCGGAGTCCCGGTAACCTTCGAGATAGTCAACCTCCTTGGCTGGAAGCCCTCTCCTGAACAGCCGCAGCCGCTCCCTCGCGGCTCAGGGCAGCTCTCCCTGAAGGATCTCCATAGGATCGATGAGATCGTGCAGGATGTGAAGACGGTTAAGTTAACTGAGGAAGATAAAAAATAAATCATTTTTAATGTTTTTAGTTGTTTTAATTGTTAAAAGATAGATTGATAGGTAAAACGGCAGAAGACAGACGGACACAAAAACACCTTCTACTTAGATTCATAATACCAACAGGTCCGCAGTGTTAAGCAAGATGATTTTTCATATAAGTAGCTGTCTCTTTGAATCCTTACGGTTAACCAAGAGAGATAGAACGGGACAAATAGTGCGATAATTTTCGGCTGTAAACGAAATGTCTCCATTTAAAAGCATACCAAAATGTCAAATCTAATGTAAACCAAAACGCGACATTCAGTACAGTTTGCAGTTACGAAAGCGGAGACACTGACAGGTAAAGACCTGTCAGATATCACTTATCTATCTCTCTAGTGATTTATTACATTAGTGAGAATATATCAGATGTACAGAAATCATTCAACTTAAATGAGCGGATCTACTTTACTCTGACTTGAGGGTTATCGTGTCCTCCCCCTCTCTTCGGACTTCAGATCATGATGATGTTGACTATACTCTGATATCTGTGGGCTACAAACTGGAAACCATTATCGGTCATTTCTGGCCACTACTAACGACATCTAGTACATAATATATATAGGTATGTACGAGGATGTCCTCGTGTCTAACCTAAAGGCGGCTTACACTTTTAGTAGCCAACATAACAGATAGCGCTTTAATCAATTGTCGGACTGTTAAGGCTGGCGTCCACTAGGCTCGCTGAGCCGAGTCGAATGTAGCCGAGTTTCTTACGCCGGTTCTTCTCGTGGTAGAGGTTTATTTTTCCGAACCGGTGGTAGTTTATTGACGTTCATAGGTGCATGTAATATGCCTAATTTGAAGAATAAACTACTTTTACTTTTACTTACAGGAGCGAATTATTTGCGTTTCGATACGTCTCGGCTCAGCGAGCCTAGTGGACGCCAGCCTTTACTGTTAAACTATCAAAACTGAGAATTACACAATTAATGCCGTTTTCTAAGAAGAATTGAACTTGTTTATTAATCTTGTTACTCAAGCAGTTGACCCAAATCGCATTCTGAGGGCAGCGTACCTAGAAGATTGGCAGTATTACCACGTTGAATAGCAATTCTGATCCTCTGTACTAACTACCAGGTATGATCTAACCTTCCGATGACGCGTCACCATATCATTATTTCTCTAACTACAGCCGAAACAAAAAAAACACAAAGCTAAAAGTCAATAGAAAGAAAACCCCAAAGTTAAGAGTGCGCAGTACGTTCGGTTCTCCATACAAACGTATTTACGCTCTCATTTTAAAACGCCATGCTAGAATAACATGAAACTTTGTATACACAATGGGATCCGGCATATCTAGGTCGAAAATTAGTTTCTGTTGCTTGAAATTATAATGGAGAAAAAATACAGCGATTATTTAAGGTTTTCATACAAGCCGTAAAAAACTCAAAAAACCGCTGTATTTTTTTTCTTTTACAATTTCTAGCAACAGAAACTAATTTTCGACCTAGATATGCCGCATCCCATTGTGTATACAAAGTTTCATGTTATTCTAGCATGGCGTTTTAAAATGAGAGCGTAAATACGTTTGTATGGAGAACCGAGCGTACTGTGCCCTCTTAAGTCTTTATTATCCTTTTTTTCGCCAGCGTAGTCTAACAATACATTTTCAAACGACACAACGAAATTAAAATGTATGTATTTTACCTCATCTAAAATCCCACAAGAGTAAATGTGAACAACACTTTACAAAGCCATTCCTGGAGAGTGGTGCATATCGTTTGCCCGTTCCAGTTCTCCATACAAACGTAGTTTCGCTCTCATTTTAAAACGGCATGCTGGAATAACATGAAACTTCGTTTACACAACGGGATCCGGCATATCAAGGCTGGAAATTAGTTTCTGTTGCTTGAAGTTATAATGGAGAAAACATACAACGATTATTAAGGTTTTCATACAAGAATTAAAAAGATTAAAAACTCGCTGTATTTTTTTCTATTACTAGATAGAAATGGCGGATCTCATTATTTATACAAAGTTTCATGTTATTTTATTTCAGTACAGCGTTTTAAAATGAAAACGAAACTATGTTTGTATGGAGAATCGAGTTCAGTCGAGCGTGAGGGACCCTTACGCTAGCATGCGCGGGCGCACGCTTGGGGTAATGTCTGTGAAGTTGGCATATCAAGTACCAGCAGATCATGAAATAATTGGAGTTCTATTCGCATGCAACATAGTTCTATAGTTCCTGATAGGTTTTAGCAACAGTTCTAGCCCTTTAAGTGAAAAAAAAAATTATAAGGATTTTGACTAATTGATATGCTAACTTCACGTAGCATATCATTTTTCTCCGAATGGACTAAAAATCGATATAAGACCTAACTACATCGTCCGCTATAGTTCCTGACATTTGTAAATCATAGTTCTACCAAAATAACCAATAAAAAAATCATTGATTATCTCAATGATATGCTAACTTCATACGTGATATGTTAATAGTTTTTGAGCAGTTCTGGGATTGCTTTTGGTCTTAAAAGATAGCATTGGCTCTGTTGTGTACAGAACTTTGGAGTTCTAGGATCTAGTGTTTAAAGTTGAATAATTATTTAGACAGAGTTCAAACAAATGATATGCTAACTTCACATGTGATATGCTGATAGTTTTTGAGCAGTTCTAGGCTTGCTTTTGGTCTTAAAAGATAGCTTTGGCTCTGTTCTGTACAGAACTGTGGAGTTCTAGCGTCTAGTGTCAAGTTTAAAATAAATATTTATTTTTAAGTTTAATTAGATGATATGCTAACTTCACATGTGATATGCTGATAGTTTTTCAGCAGTTCTGGGCTTGGTTTTGGTCTTAAAAGATAGACTTGGCTCTGTTCTGAACAGAACTCCGGAGTTCTAGGGTCTAGTGTCAAGTTAAAAATTATTATTTATTTTTAAGTTTATTCAGATGATATGGAAAATTCACATGTGATATGCTGACAGTTTTTTAGCAGTTCTGGGCTTGCTTTTGGTCTTAAAAGATAACTTTGGCTCTGTTCTGTACAGAACTATGGAGTTCTAGCGTCTAGTGTCAAGTTTAAAATAAATATTTATTTTTAAGTTTCAGCAGATGATATGCTAATTCCACATGTGATATGCTGATAGTTTTTCAGCAGTTGTGGGCTTGCTTTTGGTCTTAAAAGATAGCTTTGGCTCTGTTCTGTACAGAACTATGGAGTTCTAGGGTCTAGTGTCAAGTTTGAAATAAATATTAATTATTAAGTTTAATTAGATGATATGCTAACTTCACATGTGATATGCTGATAGTTTTTCAGCAGTTCTGGGCTTGGTTTTGGTCTTAAAAGATAGATTTGGCTCTGTTCTGTACAGAACTATGGAGTTCTAGGGTCTAGTGTCAAGTTTAAAATTAATCTTTATTTTTAAGTTTATTCAGATGATATGCAAACTTCACATGTGATATGCTGATAGTTTTTTAGCAGTTGTGGGCTTGTTTTTGGTTTCAAAAGACAGCTTTTGCTTTGTTCTGTACAGAACTATGGAGTTCTAGGGTCTAGTGTCAAGTTTAAAATAAATATTTATTTTTAAGTTTAATAAGATGATATGCTAACTTCACATGTGATATGCTGATAGTTTTTCAGCAGTTCTGGGCTTCGTTTTGGTCTTAAAAGATAGACTTGGCTTTGTTCTGAACAGAACTCCGAAGTTATAGGGTCTAGTGTCAAGTTTAAAATTATTATTAATTTTTAGGTTTATTCAGATGATATGCAAACTTCACATGTGATATGCTGACAGTTTTTTAGCAGTTCTGGGCTTGGTTTTGAACTTAAAAGATAGCTGTGGCACTGTTCTGTATAGAACTCTTGAGTTCTAGGGTCTAGTGTCAAGTTTAAAATAAATATGATTTTTAAGTTTCAGCAGATGACATGCTAATTCCACATGTGATATGCTGATAGTTTTTCAGCAGTTCTGGGCTTGCTTTTGGTCTTTAAAGATAGCTTTGGCTCTGTTCTGTACAGAACTGTGGAGTTCTAGGGTCTTGTGTCAAGTTTGAAATAAATATTTATTATTAAGTTTAATTAGATGATATGCTAATTTCACATGTGATATGCTGATAGTTTTTCAGCAGTTGTGGGCTTGCTTTTGATCTTAAAAGATAGCTTTGGCTCTGTTTTGTACAGAACTATGGAGTTCTAGCGTCTAGTGTCAAGTTTAAAATAAATATTTATTTTTAAGTTTAATTAGATGATATGCTAACTTCACATGTGATATGCTGATAGTTTTTCAGCAGTTGTGGGCTTGCTTTTGATCTTAAAAGATAGCTTTGGCTCTGTTTTGTACAGAACTATGGAGTTCTAGCGTCTAGTGTCAAGTTTAAAATAAATATTTATTTTTAAGTTTAATTAGATGATATGCTAACTTCACATGTGATATGCTGAAAGTTTTTCAGCAGTTCTGGGCTTGGTTTTGGTCTTAAAAGATAGACTTGGCTCTGTTCTGAACAGAACTCCGGAGTTCTAGGGTCTAGTGTCAAGTTTAAAATTATTATTTATTTTTAAGTTTATTCAGATGATATGCAAACTTCACATGTGATATGCTGATAGTTTTTCAGCAGTTCTGGGCTTGGTTTTGATCTTGAAAGATAGATTTGACTCTTTTCTGTACAGAACTTTGGAGTTCTACGGTCTAGTGTCAAGTTTAAAATAAATATTTATTTTTAAGTTTAATTAGATGATGTGCTGACTTCACATGTGATATGCTGATAGTTTTTCAGCAGTTCTGGGCTTGGTTTTGGTCTTAAAAGATAGACTTTGCTCTGTTCTGAACAGAACTCTGAAGTTCTAGGGTCTAGTGTCAAGTTTAAAATTATTATTTATTTTTAAGTTTATTCAGATGATATGCAAAATTCACATGTGATATGCTGATAGTTTTTCAGCAGTTGTGGGCTTGCTTTTGATCTTAAAAGATAGCTTTGGCTCTGTTTTGTACAGAACTATGGAGTTCTAGCGTCTAGTGTCAAGTTTAAAATAAATATTTATTTTTAAGTTTAATTAGATGATATGCTAACTTCACATGTGATATGCTGATAGTTTTTCAGCAGTTCTGGGCTTGGTTTTGATCTTGAAAGATATATTTGACTCTTTTCTGTACAGAACTTTGGAGTTCTACGGTCTAGTGTCAAGTTTAAAATAAATATTTATTTTTAAGTTTAATTACATGATGTGCTAACTTCACATGTGATATGCTGATAGTTTTTCAGCAGTTCTGGGCTTGGTTTTGGTCTTAAAAGATAGCTTTGGCTCTGTTTTGTACAGAATTATGGAGTTCTAGCGTCTAGTGTCAAGTTTAAAATAAATATTTATTTTTAAGTTTCAGCAGATGATACGCTAATTCCACATGTGATATGCTGATAGTTTTTCAGCAGTTCTGGGCTTGCTTTTGGTCTAAATAGATAGATTTAACTTTGTTCTGTACAGAACTATGGAGTTCTAGGGTCTAGTGTCAAGTTTAAAATTAATATTTATTTTTAAGTTTAATTAGATGATATGCTAATTTTACATGTGATATGCTGATAGTTTTTCAGCAGTTGTGGGCTTGCTTTTGGTCTTAAAAGATAGCTTTATCTCTGTTCTGTACAGAACTATGGAGTTCTAGGGTCTAGTGTCAAGTTTGAAATAAATATTAATTATTAAGTTTAATTAGACGATATGCTAACTTCACATGTGATATGCTGATAGTTTTTCAGCAGTTCTGGGCTTGGTTTTGGTCTTAAAAGATAGATTTGGCTCTGTTCTGTACAGAACTATGGAGTTCTAGGGTCTAGTGTCAAGTTTATAATTAATATTTATTTTTAAGTTTATTCAGATGATATGCAAACTTCACATGTGATATGCTGATAGTTTTTTAGCAGTTGTGGGCTTGCTTTTGGTTTCAAAAGACAGCTTTTGCTTTGTTCTGTACAGAACTATGGAGTTCTAGTGTCTAGTGTCAAGTTTAAAATAAATATTTATTTTTAAGTTTCAGCAGATGATACGCTAATTCCACATGTGATATGCTGATAGTTTTTCAGCAGTTCTGGGCTTGCTTTTGGTCTAAATAGATAGATTTAACTTTGTTCTGTACAGAACTATGGAGTTCTAGGGTCTAGTGTCAAGTTTAAAATTAATATTTATTTTTAAGTTTAATTAGATGATATGCTAATTTTACATGTGATATGCTGATAGTTTTTCAGCAGTTGTGGGCTTGCTTTTGGTCTTAAAAGATAGCTTTGGCTCTGTTCTGTACAGAACTATGGAGTTCTAGGGTCTAGTGTCAAGTTTGAAATAAATATTAATTATTAAGTTTAATTAGACGATATGCTAACTTCACATGTGATATGCTGATAGTTTTTCAGCAGTTCTGGGCTTGGTTTTGGTCTTAAAAGATAGATTTGGCTCTGTTCTGTACAGAACTATGGAGTTCTAGGGTCTAGTGTCAAGTTTAAAATTAATATTTATTTTTAAGTTTATTCAGATGATATGCAAACTTCACATGTGATATGCTGATAGTTTTTTAGCAGTTGTGGGCTTGCTTTTGGTTTCAAAAGACAGCTTTTGCTTTGTTCTGTACAGAACTTTGGAGTTCTAGTGTCTAGTGTCAAGTTTAAAATAAATATTTATTTTTAAGTTTAATAAGATGATATGCTAATTTTACATGTGATATGCTGATAGTTTTTCAGCAGTTGTGGGCTTGCTTTTGATCTTAAAAGATAGCTTTGGCTCTGTTTTGTACAGAACTATGGAGTTCTAGCGTCTAGTGTCAAGTTTAAAATAAATATTTATTTTTAAGTTTAATTAGATGATATGCTAAATTCACATGTGATATGCTGAAAGTTTTTCAGCAGTTCTGGGCTTGGTTTTGGTCTTAAAAGATAGACTTGGCTCTGTTCTGAACAGAACTCTGGAGTTCTAGGGTCTAGTGTCAAGTTTAAAATTATTATTTATTTTTAAGTTTATTCAGATGATATGCAAACTTCACATGTGATATGCTGATAGTTTTTCAGCAGTTCTGGGCTTGCTTTTGGTCTTAAAAGATAGATTTAACTTTGTTCTGTACAGAACTATGGAGTTCTAGGGTCTAGTGTCAAGTTTAAAATTATTATTTATTTTTAAGTTTATTCAGATGATATGCAAAATTCACATGTGATATGCTGACAGTTTTTTAGCAGTTCTGGGCTTGTTTTTGGTCTTAAAAGATAGCTTTGGCTCTGTTCCGTACAGAACTATGGAGTTCTAGCGTCTAGTGTCAAGTTTAAAATAAATATTTATTTTTAAGTTTCAGCAGATGATACGCTAATTCCACATGTGATATGCTGATAGTTTTTCAGCAGTTCTGGGCTTGCTTTTGGTCTTAAAAGATAGATTTAACTTTGTTCTGTACAGAACTATGGAGTTCTAGGGTCTAGTGTCAAGTTTAAAATTAATATTTATTTTTAAGTTAAATTAGATGATATGCTAATTTCACATGTGATATGCTGATAGTTTTTCAGCAGTTGTGGGCTTGCTTTTGGTCTTAAAAGATAGATTAGGCTCTGTTCTGTACAGAACTTTGGAGTTCTAGGGTCTAGTGTCAAGTTTAAAATTAATATTTATTTTTAAGTTTAATTAGATGATATGCTTATTTCACATGTGATATGCTGATAGTTTTTCAGCAGTTGTGGGCTTGCTTTTGGTCTTGAAAGATAGCTTTGGCTCTGTTCCGTACAGAACTATGGAGTTCTTGCGTCTAGTGTCAAGTTTAAAATAAATATTTATTTTTAAGTTTCAGCAGATGATATGCTAATTCCACATGTGATATGCAGATAGTTTTTCAGCAGTTGTGGGCCTTCTTTTGGTCTTAAAAGATAGCTTTGGCTCTGTTCTAGACAGAACTTTGGAGTTCTAGCGTCTAGTGTCAAGTTTAAAATAAATATTTATTTTTAAGTTTCAGCAGATGATACGCTAATTCCACATGTGATATGCTGATCGTTTTTCAGCAGTTCTGGGCTTGCTTTTGGTCTTAAAATATAGATTTAACTTTGTTCTGTACAGAACTATGGAGTTCTAGGGTCTAGTGTCAAGTTTAAAATTAATATTTATTTTTAAGTTTAATTAGATGATATGCTAATTTCACATGTGATATGCTGATAATTTTTCAGCAGTTGTGGGCTTGCTGTTGGTCTTAAAAGATAGCTTTGGCTCTGTTCTAGCCAGAACTATGGAGTTCTAGGGCCTAGTGTCAAGTTTGAAATAAATATTTATTATTAAGTTTAATTAGATGATATGCTAACTTCACATGTGATATGCTGATAATTTTTCAGCAGTTCTGGGCTTGTTTTTGGTCTTAAAAGATAGATTAGGCTCTGTTCTGTACAGAACTTTGGAGTTCTAGGGTCTAGTGTCAAGTTTAAAATTAATATTTATTTTTAAGTTTAATTAGATGATATGCTTATTTCACATGTGATATGCTGATAGTTTTTCAGCAGTTGTGGGCTTGCTTTTGGTCTTGAAAGATAGCTTTGGCTCTGTTCTGTACAGAACTATGGAGTTCTAGGGTCTAGTGTCAAGTTTAAAATAAATATTTATTTTTAAGTTTAATTAGATGATATGCTAATTTCACATGTGATATGCTGATAGTTTTGAGCAGTTGTGGGCTTGCTTTTGGTCTTAAAAGATAGCTTTGGCTCTGTTCTAGACAGAACTATGGAGTTCTAGGGTCTAGTGTCAAGTTTGAAATAAATATTTATTATTAAGTTTAATTAGATGATATGCTAACTTCACATGTGATATGCTGATAGTTTTTCAGCAGTTCTGGGCTTGTTTTTGGTCTTAAAAGATAGATTAGGCTCTGTTCTGTACAGAACTTTGGAGTTCTAGGGTCTAGTGTCAAGTTTAAAATTAATATTTATTTTTAAGTTTAATTAGATGATATGCTTATTTCACATGTGATATGCTGATAGTTTTTCAGCAGTTGTGGGCTTGCTTCTGGTCTTGAAAGATAGCTTTGGCTCTGTTCCGTACAGAACTATGGAGTTCTTGCGTCTAGTGTCAAGTTTAAAATAAATATTTATTTTTAAGTTTCAGCAGATGATATGCTAATTCCACATGTGATATGCAGATAGTTTTTCAGCAGTTGTGGGCCTTCTTTTGGTCTTAAAAGATAGCTTTGGCTCTGTTCTAGACAGAACTTTGGAGTTCTAGGGTCTAGTGTCAAGTTTGAAATTATTATTTATTTTTAAGTTTATTCAGATGATATGCAAACTTCACATGTGATATGCTGATAGTTTTTCAGCAGTTCTGGGCTTGGTTTTGATCTTGAAAGATAGATTTGACTCTTTTCTGTACAGAACTTTGGAGTTCTACGGTCTAGTGTCAAGTTTAAAATAAATATTTATTTTTAAGTTTAATTAGATGATGTGCTAACTTCACATGTGATATGCTGATAGTTTTTCAGCAGTTCTGGGCTTGGTTTTGGTCTTAAAAGATAGACTTTGCTCTGTTCTGAACAGAACTCTGGAGTTCTAGGGTCTAGTGTCAAGTTTAAAATTATTATTTATTTTTAAGTTTATTCAGATGATATGCAAAATTCACATGTGATATGCTGACAGTTTTTTAGCAGTTCTGGGCTTGTTTTTGGTCTTAAAAGATAGCTTTGGCTCTGTTCTGTACAGAATTATGGAGTTCTAGCGTCTAGTGTCAAGTTTAAAATAAATATTTATTTTTAAGTTTCAGCAGATGATACGCTAATTCCACATGTGATATGCTGATAGTTTTTCAGCAGTTCTGGGCTTGCTTTTGGTCTAAATAGATAGATTTAACTTTGTTCTGTACAGAACTATGGAGTTCTAAGGTCTAGTGTCAAGTTTAAAATTAATATTTATTTTTAAGTTTAATTAGATGATATGCTAATTTTACATGTGATATGCTGATAGTTTTTCAGCAGTTCTGGGCTTGGTTTTGATCTTGAAAGATAGATTTGACTCTTTTCTGTACAGAACTTTGGAGTTCTACGGTCTAGTGTCAAGTTTAAAATAAATATTTATTTTTAAGTTTAATTAGATGATGTGCTAACTTCACATGTGATATGCTGATAGTTTTTCAGCAGTTCTGGGCTTGGTTTTGGTCTTAAAAGATAGCTTTGGCTCTGTTTTGTACAGAATTATGGAGTTCTAGCGTCTAGTGTCAAGTTTAAAATAAATATTTATTTTTAAGTTTCAGCAGATGATACGCTAATTCCACATGTGATATGCTGATAGTTTTTCAGCAGTTCTGGGCTTGCTTTTGGTCTTAAAAGATAGATTTAACTTTGTTCTGTACAGAACTATGGAGTTCTAGGGTCTAGTGTCAAGTTTAAAATTATTATTTATTTTTAAGTTTATTCAGATGATATGCAAAATTCACATGTGATATGCTGACAGTTTTTTAGCAGTTCTGGGCTTGTTTTTGGTCTTAAAAGATAGCTTTGGCTCTGTTCTGTACAGAATTATGGAGTTCTAGCGTCTAGTGTCAAGTTTAAAATAAATATTTATTTTTAAGTTTCAGTAGATGATACGCTAATTCCACATGTGATATGCTGATAGTTTTTCAGCAGTTCTGGGCTTGCTTTTGGTCTTAAAAGATAGATTTAACTTTGTTCTGTACAGAACTATGGAGTTCTAGGGTCTAGTGTCAAGTTTAAAATTAATATTTATTTTTAAGTTTAATTAGATGATATGCTAATTTCACATGTGATATGCTGATAGTTTTTCAGCAGTTGTGGGCTTGCTTTTGGTCTTAAAAGATAGCTTTGGCTCTGTTCTAGACAGAACTTTGGAGTTCTAGGGTCTAGTGTCAAGTTTGAAATTATTATTTATTTTTAAGTTTATTCAGATGATATGCAAACTTCACATGTGATATGCTGATAGTTTTTCAGCAGTTCTGGGCTTGGTTTTGATCTTGAAAGATAGATTTGACTCTTTTCTGTACAGAACTTTGGAGTTCTACGGTCTAGTGTCAAGTTTAAAATAAATATTTATTTTTAAGTTTAATTAGATGATGTGCTAACTTCACATGTGATATGCTGATAGTTTTTCAGCAGTTCTGGGCTTGGTTTTGGTCTTAAAAGATAGACTTTGCTCTGTTCTGAACAGAACTCTGGAGTTCTAGGGTCTAGTGTCAAGTTTAAAATTATTATTTATTTTTAAGTTTATTCAGATGATATGCAAAATTCACATGTGATATGCTGACAGTTTTTTAGCAGTTCTGGGCTTGTTTTTGGTCTTAAAAGATAGCTTTGGCTCTGTTCTGTACAGAATTATGGAGTTCTAGCGTCTAGTGTCAAGTTTAAAATAAATATTTATTTTTAAGTTTCAGCAGATGATACGCTAATTCCACATGTGATATGCTGATAGTTTTTCAGCAGTTCTGGGCTTGCTTTTGGTCTAAATAGATAGATTTAACTTTGTTCTGTACAGAACTATGGAGTTCTAGGGTCTAGTGTCAAGTTTAAAATTAATATTTATTTTTAAGTTTAATTAGATGATATGCTAATTTTACATGTGATATGCTGATAGTTTTTCAGCAGTTCTGGGCTTGGTTTTGATCTTGAAAGATAGATTTGACTCTTTTCTGTACAGAACTTTGGAGTTCTACGGTCTAGTGTCAAGTTTAAAATAAATATTTATTTTTAAGTTTAATTAGATGATGTGCTAACTTCACATGTGATATGCTGATAGTTTTTCAGCAGTTCTGGGCTTGGTTTTGGTCTTAAAAGATAGACTTTGCTCTGTTCTGAACAGAACTCTGGAGTTCTAGGGTCTAGTGTCAAGTTTAAAATTATTATTTATTTTTAAGTTTATTCAGATGATATGCAAAATTCACATGTGATATGCTGACAGTTTTTTAGCAGTTCTGGGCTTGTTTTTGGTCTTAAAAGATAGCTTTGGCTCTGTTCTGTACAGAATTATGGAGTTCTAGCGTCTAGTGTCAAGTTTAAAATAAATATTTATTTTTAAGTTTCAGCAGATGATACGCTAATTCCACATGTGATATGCTGATAGTTTTTCAGCAGTTCTAGGCTTGCTTTTGGTCTTAAAAGATAGCTTTGGCTCTGTTCTGTACAGAACTGTGGAGTTCTAGCGTCTAGTGTCAAGTTTAAAATAAATATTTATTTTTAAGTTTAATTAGATGATATGCTAACTTCACATGTGATATGCTGATAGTTTTTCAGCAGTTCTGGGCTTGGTTTTGGTCTTAAAAGATAGACTTGGCTCTGTTCTGAACAGAACTCTGGAGTTCTAGGGTCTAGTGTCAAGTTAAAAATTATTATTTATTTTTAAGTTTATTCAGATGATATGGAAACTTCACATGTGATATGCTGACAGTTTTTTAGCAGTTCTGGGCTTGCTTTTGGTCTTAAAAGATAGCTTTGGCTCTGTTCTGTACAGAACTATGGAGTTCTAGCGTCTAGTGTCAAGTTTAAAATAAATATTTATTTTTAAGTTTCAGCAGATGATATGCTAATTCCACATGTGATATGCTGATAGTTTTTCAGCAGTTGTGGGCTTGCTTTTGGTCTTAAAAGATAGCTTTGGCTCTGTTCTGTACAGAACTATGGAGTTCTAGGGTCTAGTGTCAAGTTTGAAATAAATATTAATTAATAAGTTTAATTAGATGATATGCTAACTTCACATGTGATATGCTGATAGTTTTTCAGCAGTTCTGGGCTTGGTTTTGGTCTTAAAAGATAGACTTGGCTCTGTTCTGAACAGAACTCCGGAGTTCTAGGGTCTAGTGTCAAGTTTAAAATTATTATTTATTTTTAAGTTTATTCAGATGATATGCAAACTTCACATGTGATATGCTGACAGTTTTTTAGCAGTTCTGGGCTTGCTTTTGGTCTTAAATAATAGCTTTGGCTCTGTTCTGTACAGAACTATGGAGTTCTAGGGTCTTGTATCAAGTTTAAAATAAATATTTATTTTTAAGTTTCAGCAGATGATATGCAAACTTCACATGTGATATGCTGATAGTTTTTCAGCAGTTCTGGGCTTGTTTTTGGTCTTAAAAGATAGATTAGGCTCTGTTCTGTACAGAACTTTAAAGTTCTAGGGTCTAGTGTCAAGTTTAAAATTAATATTTATTTTTAAGTTAAATTAGATGATATGCCAATTTCACATGTGATATGCTGATAGTTTTTCAGCAGTTGTGGGCTTGCTTTTGGTCTTAAAAGATAGCTTTGGCTCTGTTCTAGACAGAACTATGGAGTTCTAGGGTCTAGTGTCAAGTTTGAAATAAATATTTATTATTAAGTTTAATTAGATGATATGCTAACTTCACATGTGATATGCTGATAGTTTTTTAGCAGTTCTGGGCTTGCTTTTAGTCATAAAAGATAGATTTAGCTCTGTTCTGTACAGAACTATGGAGTTCTAGGGTCTTGTATCAAGTTTAAAATAAATATTTATTATTAAGTTTCAGCAGATGATATGCAAACTTCACATGTGATATGCTGATAGTTTTTCAGCAGTTCTGGGCTTGGTTTTGAACTTAAAAGATAGATTAGGCTCTGTTATGTACAGAACCTTAAAGTTCTAGGGTCTAGTGTCAAGTTTAAAATAAATATTTATTATTAAGTTTAATTAGATGTAATGCTAATTTCACATGTGATATGCTGATAGTTTTTCAGCAGTTGTGGGCTTGCTTTTGGTCTTAAAAGATAGCTTTGGCTCTGTTCTAGACAGAACTATGGAGTTCTAGGGTCTAGTGTCAAGTTTGAAATAAATATTTATTATTAAGTTTAATTAGATGATATGGAAAATTCACATGTGATATGCTGACAGTTTTTTAGCAGTTCTGGGCTTGCTTTTGGTCTTAAAAGATAGCTTTGGCTCTGTTCTGTACAGAACTATGGAGTTCTAGCGTCTAGTGTCAAGTTAAAAATAAATATTTATTTTTAAGTTTCAGCAGATGATATGCTAATTCCACATGTGATATGCTGATAGTTTTTCAGCAGTTGTGGGCTTATTTTTGGTCTTAAAAGATAGCTTTGGCTCTGTTTTGTAAATAACTATGGAGTTCTAGGGTCTAGTGTCAAGTTTGAAATAAAAATTTATTATTAAGTTTAATTAGATGATATGCTAACTTCACATGTGATATGCTGATAGTTTTTCAGCAGTTCTGGGCTTGGTTATGGTCTTAAAAGATAGCTTTGGCTCTGTTCTGTACAGAACTATGAAGTTCTAGGGTCTAGTGTCAAGTTTAAAATTAAGATTTATTTTTAAGTTTATTCAGATGATATGCAAACTTCACATGTGATATGCTGATAGTTTTTTAGCAGTTGTGGGCTTGCTTTTGATTTTAAAAGACAGCTTTTGCTTTGTTTTGTACAAAACTATGGAGTTCTAGGGTCTAGTGTCAAGTTTAAAATAAATATTTATTTTTAAAATTAATAAGATGATATGCTAACTTCACATGTGATATGCTGATAGTTTTTCAGCAGTTCTGGGCTTGGTTTTGGTCTTAAAAGATAGACTTGGCTCTGTTCTGAACAGAACTCCGGAGTTCTAGGGTCTAGTGTCAAGTTTAAAATTATTATTTATTTTTAAGTTTATTCAGATGATATGCAAACTTCACATGTGATATGCTGACAGTTTTTTAGCAGTTCTGGGCTTGGTTTTGAACTTAAAAGATAGCTTTGGCACTGTTCTGTACAGAACTCTTGAGTTCTAGGGTCTAGTGTCAAGTTTAAAATAAATATTTATTTTTAAGTTTCAGCAGATGACATGCTAATTCCACATGTGATATGCTGATAGTTTTTCAGCAGTTGTGGGCTTGCTATTGGTCTTAAAAGATAGCTTTGGCTCTGTTCTGTACAGAACTATGGAGTTCTAGGGTCTAGTGTCAAGTTTAAAATTAATATTTATTTTTAAGTTTATTCAGATGATATGCAAACTTCACATGTGATATGCTGATAGTGTTTCAGCAGTTCTGGGCTTGCTTTTGGTCTTAAAAGATAGCTTTGGCTCTGTTCTGTACAGAACTATGGAGTTCTAGGGTCTAGTGTCAAGTTTGAAATAATTATTTATTATTAAGTTTAATTAAATGATATGCTAACTTCACATGTGATATGCTGATAGTTTTTCAGCAGTTCTATGCTTGGTTTTGGTCTTAAAAGATAGACTTGCCTCTGTTCTGTACAAAACTATGGAGTTCTAGCGTCTAGTGTCAAGTTTAAAATAAATATTTATTTTTAAGTTTCAGCAGATGATATGCAAACTTCACATGTGATATGCTGATAGTTTTTCAGCAGTTGTGGGCTTGTTATTGGTCTTAAAAGATAGTTTTGGCTCTGTTCTGTACAGAACTATGGAGTTCTAGGGTCTAGTGTCAAGTTTAAAATTAATATTTATTTTTAAGTTTATTCAGATGATATGCAAACTTCACATGTGATATGCTGATAGTGTTTCAGCAGTTCTGGGCTTGCTTTTGGTCTTAAAAGATAGCTTTGGCTCTGTTCTGTACAGAACTATAGAGTTCTAGGGTCTAGCGTCAAGTTTGAAATAATTATTTATTATTAAGTTTAATTAAATGATATGCTAACTTCACATGTGATATGCTGATAGTTTTTCAGCAGTTCTATGCTTGGTTTTGGTCTTAAAAGATAGACTTGCCTCTGTTCTGTACAAAACTATGGAGTTCTAGCGTCTAGTGTCAAGTTTAAAATAAATATTTATTTTTAAGTTTCAGCAGATGATATGCTAATTCCACATGTGATATGCTGATAGTGTTTCAGCAGTTCTGGGCTTGCTTTTGGTCTTAAAAGATAGCTTTGGCTCTGTTCTGTACAGAACTATGGAGTTCTAGCGTCTAGTGTCAAGTTAAAAATAAATATTTATTTTTAAGTTTCAGCAGATGATATGCTAATTCCACATGTGATATGCTGATAGTTTTTTAGCAGTTCTGGGCTTGCTTATGGTTTTAAAAGATAGCTTTTGCTCTGTTCTGTACAGAACTATGGAGTTCTAGCGTCTAGTTTCAAGTTTAAAATAAATATTTATTTTTAAGTTTCAGCAGATGATATGCTAATTCCACATATGATATGCTGATAGTTTTTTAGCATTTCTGGGCTTGCTTTTGGTCGTAAAAGATAGATTTAGCTCTGTTCTGTACAGAACTATGGAGTTCTAGAATCTTGTATCAAGTTTAAAATAAATATTTATTTTTAAGTTTCAGCAGATGATATGCAAACTTCACATGTGATATGCTGATAGTTTTTCAGCAGTTCTGGGCTTGTTTTTGGTCTTAAAAGATAGATTAGGCTCTGTTCTGTACAGAACTTTAAAGTTCTAGGGTCTAGTGTCAAGTTTAAAATTAATATTAATTTTTAAGTTAAATTAGATGATATGCCAATTTCACATGTGATATGCTGATAGTTTTTCAGCAGTTGTGGGCTTGCTTTTGGTCTTAAAAGATAGCTTTGGCTCTGTTATAGACAGAACTATGGAGTTCTAGGGTATAGTGTCAAGTTTGAAATAAATATTTATTATTAAGTTTAATTAGATGATATGCTAACTTCACATGTGATATGCTGATAGTTTTTCAGCAGTTCTGGGCTTGCTTTTGGTCATAAAAGATAGATTTAGCTCTGTTCTGTACAGAACTATGGAGTTCTAGGGTCTTGTATCAAGTTTAAAATAAATATTTATTTTTAAGTTTCAGCAGATGATATGCAAACTTCACATGTGATATGCTGATAGTTTTTCAGCAGTTCTGGGCTTGATTTTGAACTTAAAAGATAGATTAGGCTCTGTTATGTACAGAACTTTAAAGTTCTAGGGTCTAGTGTCAAGTTTAAAATAAATATTTATTATTAAGTTTAATTAGATGATATGCTAATTTCACATGTGATATGCTGATAGTTTTTCAGCAGCTGTGGGCTTGCTTTTGGTCTTAAAAGATAGCTTTGGCTCTGTTCTAGACAGAACTATGGAGTTATAGGGTCTAGTGTCAAGTTTGAAATAAATATTTATTATTAAGTTTCATTAGATGATATGCTAACTTCACATGTGATATGCTGATAGTTTTTCAGCAGTTCTGGGCTTGGTTTTGGTCTTAAAAGATAGATTTGGCTCTGTTCTATACAGAACTATGGAGTTTTAGGGTCTAGTGTCAAGTTTAAAATTAATATTTATTTTTAAGTTTATTCAGATGATATGGAAACTTCACATGTGATATGCTGACAGTTTTTTAGCAGTTCTGGGCTTGCTTTTGGTCTTAAAAGATAGCTTTGGCTCTGTTTTGTACAGAATTATGGAGTTCTAGCGTCTAGTGTCAAGTTAAAAATAAATATTTATTTTTAAGTTTCAGCAGATGATATGCTAATTCCACATGTGATATGCTGATAGTTTTTTAGCAGTTCTGGGCTTGCTTATGGTTTTAAAAGATAGCTTTTGCTCTGTTCTGTACAGAACTATGGAGTTCTAGCGTCTAGTTTCAAGTTTAAAATAAATATTTATTTTTAAGTTTCAGCAGATGATATGCTAATTCCACATATGATATGCTGATAGTTTTTTAGCATTTCTGGGCTTGCTTTTGGTCATAAAAGATAGATTTAGCTCTGTTCTGTACAGAACTATGGAGTTCCTGGGTCTTGTATCAAGTTTAAAATAAATATTTATTTTTAAGTTTCAGCAGATGATATGCAAACTTCACATGTGATATGCTGATAGTTTTTTAGCAGTTCTGGGCTTGTTTTTGGTCTTAAAAGATAGATTAGGCTCTGTTCTGTACAGAACTATAAAGTTCTAGGGTCTAGTGTCAAGTTTAAAATTAATATTTATTTTTAAGTTAAATTAGATGATATGCCAATTTCACATGTGATATGCTGATAGTTTTTCAGGAGTTGTGGGCTTGCTTTTGCTCTTAAAAGATAGCTTTGGCTCTGTTCTAGACAGAACTATGGAGTTCTAGGGTCTAGTGTCAAGTTTGAAATAAATATTTATTATTAAGTTTAATTAGATGATATGCTAACTTCACATGTGATATGCTGATAGTTTTTCAGCAGTTCTGGGCTTGCTTTTGGTCATAAAAGATAGATTTAGCTCTGTTCTGTACAGAACTATGGAGTTCTAGGGTCTTGTATCAAGTTTAAAATAAATATTTATTTTTAAGTTTCAGCAGATGATATGCAAACTTCACATGTGATATGCTGATAGTTTTTCAGCAGTTCTGGGCTTGGTTTTGAACTTAAAAGATAGATTAGGCTCTGTTATGTACAGAACTTTAAAGTTCTAGGGTCTAGTGTCAAGTTTAAAATAAATATTTATTATTAAGTTTAATTAGATGATATGCTAATTTCACATGTGATATGCTGATAGTTTTTCAGCAGTTGTGGGCTTGCTTTTGGTCTTAAAAGATAGCTTTGGCTCAGTTCTAGACAGAACTATGGAGTTCTAGGGTCTAGTGTCAAGTTTGAAATAAATATTTATTATTAAGTTTAATTAGATGATATGCTAACTTCACATGTGATATGCTGATGGTTTTTAGCAGTTCTGGGCTTGGTTTTGGTCTTAAAAGATAGATTTGGCTCTGTTCTATACAGAACTATGGAGTTCTAGGGTCTAGTGTCAAGTTTAAAATTAATATTTATTTTTAAGTTTATTCAGATGATATGGAAACTTCACATGTGATATGCTGACAGTTTTTTAGCAGTTACGGGCTTGCTTTTGGTCTTAAAAGATAGCTTTGGCTCTGTTCTGTACAGAACTATGGAGTTCTAGCGTCTAGTGTCAAGTTAAAAATAAATATTTATTTTTAAGTTTCAGCAGATGATATGCTAATTCCACATGTGATATGCTGATAGTTTTTCAGCAGTTGTGGGCTTGCTTTTGGTCTTAAAAGATAGCTTTGGCTCTGTTCTAGACAGAACTTTGGAGTTCTAGGGTCTAGTGTCAAGTTTGAAATAAAAATTTATTATTAAGTTTAATTAGATGATATGCTAAATTCACATGTGATATGCTGATAGTTTTTCAGCAGTTCTGGGCTTGGTTTTGGTCTTAAAAGATAGATTTGGTTCTGTTCTGTACAGAACTATGGAGTTCTAGGGTCTAGAGTCAAGTTTAAAATTAATATTTATTTTTAAGTTTATTCAGATGATATGCAAACTTCACATGTGATATGCTGATAGTGTTTCAGCAGTTCTGGGCTTGCTTTTGGTCTTAAAAGATAGCTTTGGCTCTGTTCTGTACAGAACTATGGAGTTCTAGGGTCTAGTGTCAAGTTTGAAATAAATATTTATTATTAAGTTTAATTAAATGATATGCTAACTTCACATGTGATATGCTGATAGTTTTTCAGCAGTTCTATGCTTGGATTTTGTCTTAAAAGATAGACTTGCCTCTGTTCTGTACAAAACTATGGAGTTCTAGCGTCTAGTGTCAAGTTTAAAATAAATATTTATTTTTAAGTTTCAGCAGATGATATGCAAACTTCACATGTGATATGCTGATAGTTTTTCAGCAGTTGTGGGCTTGTTATTGGTCTTAAAAGATAGCTTTGGCTCTGTTCTGTACAGAACTATGGAGTTCTAGGGTCTAGTGTCAAGTTTAAAATAAATATTTATTTTTAAGTTTAATTAGATGATATGCTAACTTCACATGTAATATGCTGATAGTTTTTCAGCAGTTGTGGGCTTGCTTTTGGTCTTAAAAGATAGCTTTGGCTCTGTTCTATACAGAACATTTGAGTTCTAGGGTCTAGTCTCAAGTTTAAAATTAATATTTATTTTTAAGTTTATTCAGATGATATGGAAACTTCACATGTGATATGCTGACAGTTTTTTAGCAGTTACGGGCTTGCTTTTGGTCTTAAAAGATAGCTTTGGCTCTGTTCTGTACAGAACTATGGAGTTCTAGCGTCTAGTGTCAAGTTAAAAATAAATATTTATTTTTAAGTTTCAGCAGATGATATGCTAATTCCACATGTGATATGCTGATAGTTTTTCAGCAGTTGTGGGCTTGCTTTTGGTCTTAAAAGATAGCTTTGGCTCTGTTCTAGACAGAACTATGGAGTTCTAGGGTCTAGTGTCAAGTTTGAAATAAAAATTTATTATTAAGTTTAATTAGATGATATGCTAAATTCACATGTGATATGCTGATAGTTTTTCAGCAGTTCTGGGCTTGGTTTTGGTCTTAAAAGATAGATTTGGTTCTGTTCTGTACAGAACTATGGAGTTCTAGGGTCTAGAGTCAAGTTTAAAATTAATATTTATTTTTAAGTTTATTCAGATGATATGCAAACTTCACATGTGATATGCTGATAGTGTTTCAGCAGTTCTGGGCTTGCTTTTGGTCTTAAAAGATAGCTTTGGCTCTGTTCTGTACAGAACTATGGAGTTCTAGGGTCTAGTGTCAAGTTTGAAATAAATATTTATTATTAAGTTTAATTAAATGATATGCTAACTTCACATGTGATATGCTGATAGTTTTTCAGCAGTTCTATGCTTGGATTTTGTCTTAAAAGATAGACTTGCCTCTGTTCTGTACAAAACTATGGAGTTCTAGCGTCTAGTGTCAAGTTTAAAATAAATATTTATTTTTAAGTTTCAGCAGATGATATGCAAACTTCACATGTGATATGCTGATAGTTTTTCAGCAGTTGTGGGCTTGTTATTGGTCTTAAAAGATAGCTTTGGCTCTGTTCTGTACAGAACTATGGAGTTCTAGGGTCTAGTGTCAAGTTTAAAATAAATATTTATTTTTAAGTTTAATTAGATGATATGCTAACTTCACATGTAATATGCTGATAGTTTTTCAGCAGTTGTGGGCTTGCTTTTGGTCTTAAAAGATAGCTTTGGCTCTGTTCTATACAGAACATTTGAGTTCTAGGGTCTAGTCTCAAGTTTAAAATTAATATTTATTTTTAAGTTTATTCAGATGATATAGAAACTTCACATGTGATATGCTGATAGTTTTTCAGCAGTTCTGGGCTTGCTTTTGGTCTTAAAAGATAGATTTAGCTCTGTTCTGTACAGAACTATGGAGTGCTTGGGTCTAGTGTCAAGTTTAAAATAAATATTTATTTTTAAGTTTCAACAGATGATATGCTAATTTCACATGTGATATGCTGATAGTTTTTCAGCAGTTCTGGGCTTGGTTTTGATCTTGAAAGATAGATTTGACTCTTTTCTGTACAGAACTCTGGAGTTCTATGGTCTAGTGTCAAGTTTAAAATTAATGTTAATTTTTAAGTTTAATTAGATGATATGCTAATTTCACATGTGATATGCTGATAGTTTTTCAGCAGTTCTGGGCTTGGTTTTAGTCTTAAAAGATAGACTTGGCTCTGTTTCAAAGAGAACTATGGAGTTCTAGGGTCTAGTGTCAAGTTTAAAATTAATATTTATTTTTAAGTTTATTCAGATGATATGCAAACTTCACATGTGATATGCTGATTGTGTTTCAGCAGTTCTGGGCTTGCTTTTGGTCTTAAAAGATAGCTTTGGCTCTGTTCTGTACAGAACTATGGAGTTCTAGGGTCTAGTATCAAGTTTAAAATAAATTTTTATACTACGTATGTGTTCAGTTCAAACAATCTAGTGGAAATGTTACGGCCTGTCTCTCCTATATAATTCTTGCCACAGGAGCAGGGAATCATGTAAACACCAGGGGTGTTCAAGGGCTCCTTATCCTTCGGTGAACGCATCAGCTGCCTGAGCTGAATATGTGGGCGGAAAATCGTCTTGATGCAATATACTTATTCGGCGTAGCAAGTGTCCGATTTTATCCGTCACACCCTTCAGATAAGGCAAGTACAAGGGAAGCCTTTCCACCGTGGTCGGCTGGAGACGTGGAGGTACGCATGCTTTAGCATGTGACGTTGTGAGTGTTGTGTGTAGCTCGGCATTGAACAATTGTGAAGAGGGTAGATTCTCGCCGCCACCGCCTCCGCCCGCGCCGTGCAACCGAGCGGACAGGTGCTTATGATTAAGGACCGCGAACCGGACTGAAACATGTCGAGCGATATTCGACCTTAAAGACGTGAGTGACCCGTTTCATTATATTTAATATGTCTCAAAGTCACGGGAGTTTTCTATATAACATTCACTTTATCAAAAAAAAATGAAAGCATTATTAATTTTGAAAGACCTATCCAACAACACCCCACACCATAGCGTCGAAGCAAAAAAAAATTGGACGCCTGCAACTCCTAGGGGTGTCACATGCGCATTGCCGACCCTTTAAGAATTTATACACTCCTTTCTTGAAGAACCCCATACTGTAGTCCGTCGGGAAAACCTCGGCAGGGAGCTCATTCCACAATCGGAGCGTCCTAGGCAGGAAATTCCTCTGAAACCGTACCGTACGCGACCATTTAGGTTCTAAGGTGTGAGGATGAATGCCCTGCCGACGGCGAGCGGTGCGATGGTAGAAAGTAAAAACATTTAGCGCTAATAACACAGTGTAACAGTAACCCCCACACTAGGCTGAGCTTGTATCGTGGGAGTCAGTTCAAATAACGGGTTAACAAAATATCATTGCGGCTTTAGGGGTGTGAGAATACAAATTGAATTTGAAGACGGGTTATGGATTTACAAAAATGCATGCAAACAAATGATAAAAGAACAAATTACTTATAGTTATAACATATTCGTAGTATCCTAACAAGCAGGTAATCAAATTAAAGATATGAAGTAGTTGTATGTGTTAAAATAATGTGTGAGAGAGTTTTTAAATCGACTTTGTAATCGTCCTTCCGAATACGCATCTTCTATCCCGTGGCTTCGCTTGCATTCTTCGTAGTACTTGATTTGATTATGATTTTTGATATTTATTAAACTGAGTGTTTTTTTTTTTTGTTTTTTTTTTTTTTTTTATGTTTCATTTTTTTTCTATTTACAACACGTGTTTCTGTGAACTACGAATCATATAAATGATCAGGTGTGGAAAAACTTCCGTTTCTCCTTCGACTATGGCTGTTTTCTTGCTTTATTGTTATAAAAGTTATTTACAGGGTTTAAATTATTTACATTAATGTATATTATTTTCTATTAGGTTAGGCAGCGGACTCGTGAGCATCCTTCAAGATGATGATGATTTATAATTTTCTATTGTATTAATTAATTGAATTTAAGTAAATAAAACGATTATCTGTCGGTGCGACTATTTTTGGAATCACCATGTTAAATATGTGTCGTGTCATGTCAGAAAATGCCATATTATTGATTTTGCTTATTGTATGATTTGTAAAAGATCCCTTGAGGATTTTTTTTTTTTTTATATATTATTTTGATTATGATTTTAGATTTTGATTATAATTTTTTATATTTATTGAACTAAGTGTTTTTATATTTTTTATGTTTTTTATATATATTTTTTTCTATTTACAACATGTATTTCTGTGAACTATGAATCATATAAATGATCAGGTGTGGAAACACTTCCGTTTCTCCTTTGACTATGGCTCTTTTCTTGATTAAATCGTCATATTTATACCATATGTCGCCAGTCAACGTGTAGGCCACGTAATGGGACATTTCGGCTATGTAGCCCACTGCTCCTGTTAGCAAATAGGTTTTGCCATCTATACTAATCATTTTGCTTATTGAGCATAATGTGTGCCTCTTTAGGCTGTTATGGCCCGGATAGCCTGGATCTGTCATGATGGCAGTGTCAATCAAGAGATGCGGCCCATACGCGGCTGATGCAACCAGAGCCAAAGCTATCTTTTAAGACCAAAAACAAGCCCAGAACTGCTAAAAAACTGTCAGCATATCACATGTGAATTTTGCATATCATCTGAATAAACTTAAAAATAAATAATAATTTTAAACTTGACACTAGACCCTAGAACTCCAAAGTTCTGTACAGAACAGAGCCTAATCTATCTTTTAAGACCAAAAACAACCCCAGAACTGCTGAAAAACTATCAGCATATCACATGTGAAGTTAGCATATCATCTAATTAAACTTAATAATAAATATTTATTTCAAACTTGACACTAGACCCTAAAACTCCATAGTTCTGTCTAGAACAGAGCCAAAGCTATCTTTTAAGACCAAAAGCAAGCCCACAACTGCTGAAAAACTATCAGCATATCACATGTGAAATTAGCATATCATCTAATTAAACTTAAAAATAAATATTAATTTTAAACTTGACACTAGACCCTAGAACTCCATAGTTCTGTACAGAACAAAGTTAAATCTATCTTTTAAGACCAAAAGCAAGCCCAGAACTGCTGAAAAACTATCAGCATATCACATGTGGAATTAGCGTATCATCTGCTGAAACTTAAAAATAAATATTTATTTTAAACTTGACACTAGACGCTAGAACTCCATAATTCTGTACAGAACAGAGCCAAAGCTATCTTTTAAGACCAAAAACAAGCCCAGAACTGCTAAAAAACTGTCAGCATATCACATGTGAATTTTGCATATCATCTGAATAAACTTAAAAATAAATAATAATTTTAAACTTGACACTAGACCCTAGAACTCCGGAGTTCTGTTCAGAACAGAGCCAAGTCTATCTTTTAAGACCAAAACCAAGCCCAGAACTGCTGAAAAACTTTCAGCATATCACATGTGAAGTTAGCATATCATTTAATTAAACTTAATAATAAATAATTATTTCAAACTTGACACTAGACCCTAGAACTCCAAAGTTCTGTATAGAACAGAGCCTATTCTATTTTTTAAGATCAAAAACAAGCCCAGAACTGCTGAAAAACTATCAGCATATCACATGTGAAGTTAGCATATCATCTAATTAAACTTAATAATAAATATTTATTTCAAACTTGACACTACACCCTAGAACTCCATAGTTCTGTCTAGAACAGAGCCAAAGCTATCTTTTAAGACCAAAAGCAGGCCCACAACTGCTGAAAAACTATCTGCATATCACATGTGGAATTAGCATATCATCTGCTGAAACTTAAAAATAAATATTTATTTTAAACTTGACACTAGACGCTAGAACTCCATAGTTCTGTACAGAACAGAGCCAAAGCTATCTTTTAAGACCAAAAGTAAGCCCACAACTGCTGAAAAACTATCAGCATATCACATGTGAAGTTAGCATATCATTTAATTAAACTTAAAATAAAATATTAATTTTTAACTTGACATTAGGCCGTAGAACTCCATAGTTCTGTCTAGAACAGAGCCAAAGCTATCTTTTAAGACCAAAAGCAAGCCCACAACTGCTGAAAAACTATCAGCATATCACATGTGGAATTAGCATATCGTCTGCTGAAACTTAAAAATAAATATTTATTTTAAACTTGACACTAGACGTAAGAACTTCATAGTTCTGTACATAACAGAGCCAAATCTATCTTTCAAGACCAAAAGCAAGCCCAGAACTGCTGAAAAACTATCAGCATATCACATGTGAAATTTGCATATCATCTGCTGAAACTTAAAAATAAATATTTATTTTAAACTTGACACTAGACCCTAGAACTCCATAGTTCTGTACAGAACAGAGCCAAAGCTATCTTTTAAGACCAAAAGCAAGCCCAGAACTGCTAAAAAACTGTCAGCATATCACATGTGAAGTTTGCATATCATCTAAATAAACATAAAATATAAATAATAATTTTAAACTTGTTACTAGACCCTAGAACTCCAAAGTTTTGTTCAGAACAGAGCCAAGTCTATCTTTTAAGACCAAAACCAAGTCCAGAACTGCTGAAAAACTATCAGCATATCACATGTGAACTTAGCATATCATCTTATTAAACTTAAAAATAAATATTTATTTTAAACTTGACACTAGACCCAAAAATCCATAGTTCTGAACAGAACAAAGCAAAAGCTATCTTTTGAAACCAAAAGCAAGCCCACAACTGCTAAAAAACTATCAGCATATCACATGTGAAGTTTGCATATCATCTAAATAAACTTAAAAATAAATATTAATTTTAAACTTGACACTAGACCCTAGACCTCCATAGTTCTGTACAGAACAGAGCCAAATCTATCTTTTAAGACTAAAACCAAGCCCAGAACTGCTGAAAAACTATCAGCATATCACATGTGAAGTTAGCATATCATCTAATTAAACTTAATAATAAATATTTATTTCAAACTTGACACTAGACCCTAGAACTCCATAGTTCTGTACAAAACAGAGCCAAAGCTATCTTTCAAGACCAAAAGCAAGCCCACAACTGCTGAAAAACTATCAGCATATCACATGTGAAATTAGCATATCATCTGCTGAAACTTAAAAATAAATATTTATTTTAAACTTGAAACTAGACGCTAGAACTCCATAGTTCTGTACGGAACAGAGCCAAATCTATCTTTTAAGACCAAAAGCAAGCCCACAACTGCTGAAAAACTATCAGCATATCACATGTGAAACTAGCATATCATCTAATTAAACTTAAAAATAAATATTAATTTTAAACTTGACACTAGACCCTAGAACTCCAAAGTTCTGTCTAGAACAGAGCCAAAGCTATCTTTTAAGACCAAAAGAAGGCCCACAACTGCTGAAAAACTATCTGCATATCACATGTGGAATTAGCATATCATCTGCTGAAACTTAAAAATAAATATTTATTTTAAACTTGACACTAGACGCAAGAACTCCATAGTTCTGTAGGGAACAGAGCCAAAGCTATCTTTCAAGACCAGAAGCAAGCCCACAACTGCTGAAAAACTATCAGCATATCACATGTGAAATAAGCATATCATCTAATTAAACCTAAAAATAAATATTAATTTTAAACTTGACACTAGACCCTAGAACTCCAAAGTTCTGTACAGAACAGAGCCTAATCTATCTTTTAAAACCAAAAACAAGCCCAGAACTGCTGAAAAACTATCAGCATATCACATGTGAAGTTTGCATATCATCTGAATAAACTTAAAAATAAATAATAATTTCAAACTTGACACTAGACCCTAGAACTCCATAGTTCTGTCTAGAACAGAGCCAAAGCTATCTTTTAAGACCAAAAGCAAGCCCACAACTGCTGAAAAACTATCAGCATATCACATGTGAAATTAGCATATCATCTAATTAAACTTAAAAATAAATATTAATTTTAAACTTGACACTAGACCCTAGAACTTTAAAGTTCTGTACAGAACAGAGCAAAAGCTATCTTTCAAGACCAAAAGCAAGCCCACAACTGCTGAAAAACTATCAGCATATCACATGTGAAACTAGCATATCATCTAATTAAACTTAAAAATAAATATTAATTTTAAACTTGACACTAGACCCTAGAACTCCAAAGTTCTGTCTAGAACAGAGCCAAAGCTATCTTTTAAGACCAAAAGAAGGCCCACAACTGCTGAAAAACTATCTGCATATCACATGTGGAAATAGCATATCATCTGCTGAAACTTAAAAATAAATATTTATTTTAAACTTGACACTAGACGCAAGAACTCCATAGTTCTGTAGGGAACAGAGCCAAAGCTATCTTTCAAGACCAGAAGCAAGCCCACAACTGCTGAAAAACTATCAGCATATCACATGTGAAATAAGCATATCATCTAATTAAACCTAAAAATAAATATTAATTTTAAACTTGACACTAGACCCTAGAACTCCAAAGTTCTGTACAGAACAGAGCCTAATCTATCTTTTAAGACCAAAAACAAGCCCAGAACTGCTGAAAAACTATCAGCATATCACATGTGAAGTTAGCATATCATCTAATTAAACTTAATAATAAATATTTATTTCAAACTTGACACTAGACCCTAGAACTCCATAGTTCTGTCTAGAACAGAGCCAAAGCTATCTTTTAAGACCAAAAGCAAGCCCACAACTGCTGAAAAACTATCAGCATATCACATGTGAAATTAGCATATCATCTAATTAAACTTAAAAATAAATATTAATTTTAAACTTGACACTAGACCCTAGAACTTTAAAGTTCTGTACAGAACAGAGCAAAAGCTATCTTTCAAGACCAAAAGCAAGCCCACAACTGCTGAAAAACTATCAGCATATCATATGTGAAATAAGCATATCATCTAATTAAACTTAAAAATAAATATTAATTTTAAACTTGACACTAGACCCTAGAACTCCAAAGTTCTGTACAGAACAGAGCCTAATCTATCTTTTAAAACCAAAAACAAGCCCAGAACTGCTGAAAAATTATCAGCATATCACATGTGAAGTTAGCATATCATCTAATTAAACTTAATAATAAATATTTATTTCAAACTTGACACTAGGCCCTAGAACTCCATAGTTCTGGCTAGAACAGAGCCAAAGCTATCTTTTAAGACCAACAGCAAGCCCACAACTGCTGAAAAATTATCAGCATATCACATGTGAAATTAGCATATCATCTAATTAAACTTAAAAATAAATATTATTTTTAAACTTGACACTAGACCCTAGAACTCCATAGTTCTGTACAGAACAAAGTTAAATCTATATTTTAAGACCAAAAGCAAGCCCAGAACTGCTGAAAAACTATCAGCATATCACATGTGGAATTAGCGTATCATCTGCTGAAACTTAAAAATAAATATTTATTTTAAACTTGACACTAGACGCTAGAACTCCAAAGTTCTGTCTAGAACAGAGCCAAAGCTATCTTTTAAGACCAAAAGAAGGCCCACAACTGCTGAAAAACTATCTGCATATCACATGTGGAATTAGCATATCATCTGCTGAAACTTAAAAATAAATATTTATTTTAAACTTGACACTAGACGCAAGAACTCCATAGTTCTGTACGGAACAGAGCCAAAGCTATCTTTCAAGACCAAAAGCAAGCCCACAACTGCTGAAAAACTATCAGCATATCACATGTGAAATAAGCATATCATCTAATTAAACTTAAAAATAAATATTAATTTTAAACTTGACACTAGACCCTAGAACTCCAAAGTTCTGTACAGAAAAGAGTCAAATCTATCTTTCAAGATCAAAACCAAGCCCAGAACTGCTGAAAAACTATCAGCATATCACATGTGAAGTTTGCATATCATCTGAATAAACTTAAAAATAAATAATAATTTCAAACTTGACACTACACCCTAGAACTCCATAGTTCTGTCTAGAACAGAGCCAAAGCTATCTTTTAAGACCAAAAACAGGCCCACAACTGCTGAAAAACTATCTGCATATCACATGTGGAATTAGCATATCATCTGCTGAAACTTA